>JARKNS010000002.1:2522500-3772500 GCA_029990575.1 Petunia axillaris subsp. axillaris | reverse complement strand
TACTCTCTCCGATCCAAAATGGTTGTTATAGTTCGGATTTCGAGAGTCAAACGAGTTCATTTTGACCGTGAATTAGAACATATATAATTTTTAATTTTTTTGTAACGATGTTTATATATTTAGAAACTACAGAAAAAGTACTATAAGTCACAATAATTAATAATTTAAAATATTTAAAAGACATATAAAAATATTACGGTCAAAGTTAAAATTGTTTGACTCTTGAAATCCAAACTATGACAACAATTTTGGGATGGAGTAAGATTTGGCTGAATGACCAAAAAAAGAACTTTTTTTAATCTCAAGTTGTCTGTATAAGTGATAAGTTGACAAAATGTCTAACTTCAGGTATCAACAGTAATAAAACCAAATACCCGTTGAAAATTAGTAGAAACCATTCTAAATACCTAGTATGGGTAAACTCATACTAGGTTGTAACAAAATAAAGCTAATAACAAAATAAACAAGATTCATAGACATGATTAAAAGAAACTTGGATTAGAATTCTTACAAAGTTGTTGAATCCCGTTTCCTTGTTCTCCATGTTGTTACAAAGTTTGTGCCAAAAGATTTTTTTCAAAAGATAAATGTCTTAAGGGTATATTTCTCTATTTATAGTCGCTCATGTTCATAATAATTATGTCAGAAATATTCATGAACGAATAAATTATAAGAAGAATGGAAGAATTTAAGAAAAATTCTTGTGTTCTTGAAGTGTCCAAGCTCTAGCCTCATTTAATTTGCTCCTTTCAAGGTCAAAATTAAAGTTCTATTATTCGACATTTTTTTAGGATTTTTATATAGTCCTCATAGACCCACATGGACTGAAAATTCCAAATAAAAGTTGAAGTACATGAGTGCCAGGAATTTGGCCTGGCATGGTGCGTGACACGGTGCGCAGGCGCAGCACACCGCGGCAAGCCAAATATACTGAAGCTTGAAAAAGCCTGCACAAAATTCCCGCGTCAGTATTTTTGCCCCCTCTCACCGCCAATGCAGTGCATGGCGCGGTGCGGCAAGGCATTTCTACTACTTCTCACATTTTCTTCTTAATTTTCATCATTTCCTTAATTTTGATTTAGGTATCGGGCGTCTATGTACTAAGACTTCAAAGCTCCATTTTTCTTCTCCTTTTACCTTTGAAACCCTTAATTTTCTCCATGTTTATTCCTAAAAAATAATTTCTTACACGTAATAAGTTAAAAATATTAGGATATAAACTTAACCATGAAATGAAACAAGACTCTAAACATACTTTTCTTACGAATATTAGAATTCCTATGTCATATAGGCCTGATGAATTAAGTTTCACATCAAATTCTTTAGTCTCAGAATTCTCTTTGAAGTTTGTCTAGCCTTAGGAGAGGTAACGACTTTTCTACCACCTGTAATGAACAGACCCTCCAGTTGTCAAAGAATTGTTCACTCTATCCCAACTTTTGGGTCCTCATAATTTTTTCCCACTGGGTTTTAACCTAGAAGAGGTCTCATATTAGCTGTCGAATTCTTTAACTAACAATTTTATGGCTCCTAATTAACTTCTCTAATTTTGATCTGAGATCTGTCTAAACAAGTTTTACAACAAACCACTTTTCGAGTTCAACCGCCAAAGGCCCCTGAGCTGTTACGGGTTTCCTGTCCAAGTGAAAACAACTAATCTTGTAGTGGCATAAATTAAGATAAAAAGAAAGAAATAATTTGCGCTACACAAAGAACTGTTAAATTGCGAAGGGCTATTAGGATAGTTAGTAGTATAAGGGAAGAAATGGTACATAGTATCTAAATAAGGAGTATATATATTATCCAGTAATATTTCACTAATCGTTTTTTTTTTCTTTTACGATGTATAGCCTTTTCATTTACGTACATTTTTGTTAAGGCCAATTATTAGTATTACATCTCATCTAGTGTTTCAAAGTAAATTCTGCAATTATTACATTTCATCTAGTGTTTCAGCTTCATTGTATGCAACTTTCTGGTCATCATCAACTTTACTTTTATTTTGTTGCGTAGACACTCCCATTTACTGCTGGCCGACGAAAAGTGGTTATATATAATCAAACTTAAGTGTTTTAGATTACAACACACTAGTTTACCATATAGTAATAGATTAAGATCCAGAAATAATGATAGATTGAGATAAAAATACAAAATGCATTATTTTTTTTTATATATATATATATATATATATATATATATATATATATATATATATATATATATATATATAAAGTATGTAAAAGACAAATGTCAAGATACTAGATGTGAGTAAGTTTTACTAGAGTAATAATATTTATGTTCAAGCTTAGAGCTAGAGGGGTATGGTTGCTAGTTATATACTCCCTCTGTTTAAAATGGTTGTCATAGTTCGGATTTTGAGAGTCAAACGAGTTTAACTTTGACCATAATATTTTCATATGTCTTTTAAATATTTTGAATTATTAATTATAGTGACTTATAGTACTTTTAATGTAGTTTCTAAATATATAAATATCATTACAAAAAACTTAAAGATTATATGTTTAAATTTACGGTCAAAATGAACTCGTTTGACTCTCGAAATCCGAACTATGACAACCATTTTGGAACGGAGGGAGTATAATACTAGATTTTAATGGAATATTATAAGTCATCAAGAATAAAAAATCATCTTATGCTAATAAAGAACAATGCTTTCTAGTGTCGTGGTTGGTGATATTGATAACTTTCCAAAACGAGCAAAAAGGGAATATCTTACAAGCTCGAGTCTAAACACCAAGCCACTTCTGCATGAATATTGATTATTTGATTTTATGATTAAGCATTCTCACCTACCAAGTTGATAAAAAATACGGGTGGCAAAGCTGAGTAGTCTTTGTAATATCGGGTCAAAGACTTCTGCAACACTTAATAAATTCTTAAATTTATCTAAGTGGAAAACATACGATGAAGGAAACCAGAAGGAAAAATAAAGGGAAAAGAAAAAGGAAAATAAAAGTAAATTGTGGGTTGGTGCCCAAACCCACGATCTTTTAGAGCTATATAATCCCAAGGATATTATACATAATTCTATCGCCTTTGGTTTCCAATATTCCAAGCTAACAAAACTTGGAAATTAAACCTGAACCTTTTAGGTCTCCAAGAATGGGAAGCCTATCATTTGAGCAGGTTTTAATCTTTACACTTCATCCATCTTCTTCTAATCATTACAATCTACCGTGCCTTGCAAAACCTACTAATCCCTCCCCAAAAGCTTTCTTTTTATACGAAACTAAAGCCTTAATTTTGCATGGGTAGTTTATAGATTATGGATTTGATAATATAATTTTTAGTTAATGCCATTTTAACTCTTTTAGCATTTTTAAATGAAACTTTATGTTCATTGAACGTTTAAAAGAAAACTTGACGGTTTTTAATTCTTTTTCTTTTTTTTGCTTTTTTTTTTTGAGAAATTTTTCTGCATTGTTTGTCTTCCATTTCCTGCCAAATCAATGAGAAAGAAAAAAAGCACGTACACACAGACACAGAGAAAACATCAATGTTCTTTTGTCATTCTTAGTCGTTTGCATGGTACTTCAGTTAATTTCCTTCTTTTTTTCCTTTTGATTTCACCTCCTATGTTCATTTTCCTTCTAATAAATGACAAAAAATATTTAGGTTCATATTTCTAATATTTTTTTTTTTTTTTGGTTCTTCTATGACATTAAAGGAGTTTGAGCCATCAGCTATCATCAGTCCCAGAGGATTGGCACCACCTGGTTTAATAGCAAACGGAGATTATGGTGAAATGAAGAGATTGAAGGTGGCAACACCTTCACCAAGGAAGAATTTGAATCTTTCTGTAGCTGAACCAGGGTCCAGAAATGGTGGACCAAGCCTGGACTGTACATTGATGAATTATATTGATACACTTACCCAACGAATCAACTATCATATTGGTACGTAAAATACTTTTCTATTGCTAAAATTCCCATCCAATGATCCCTCGTACATACATGTTAGCCTTGATGAGAAATTTTTGTAACCACACAAATATTACTATCATATGCTTTGCGTATTTATTTTTGGTCTTTAAGTGAATTGTTAAGTGGGACAACATTGACATGCAAGAATTTTCTAGCTCTATTACTCGTTCCATGATGAGAAGGCATACTTTTCAATTTTTTTTAAAGGAAATCGACAATATCGCTATCTCAAATAATGAGTGGTCCAAACAAGCGCACCCCCGCCGTTATTCAAACTAAAAAAAAAAACTATTTTATTTACTTTAGGGCCTGTTTGGAAAGCCACTGTGTAATTGGATTTGGGTGTAATTGGGTGTAATTACTCAGTTTGGCGTGTTTGGCTGACCAAGTAATTACTTGGTCAGCATGTAATTGGGTGTAATTGAGGCTATGTAATTACACTCTTCAATTCTTAGGGGGGAGCTGAGAATTGCTGGTAATTACACTGTGTAATTACAGGGTTACTTTTTAATTTCTATTATCTTTGTTTTTATTTTAAGTTTATTTTCTTTTTAATTTCTTATTCTTTTTTTATTTTAAAATTCTTAATTTTATATTAAATATATAATTTCTTTAAATCATTTCTCTTTTATTTTTTTCTTCTTATTTTCTTATCTTTACTTTTTGCTTCTTGGTAACCTTTCTCCTTTTTTATTTCTTTACTTTGAACTTATTTTGTTTTTGACTTTATCATATATTTGTTCATTGTTTTTCTTTCGTACCTCCCTAGCATTTTGATGACATTTACTTCTTGCAATTTCTTATCTTCCTTGGTAATTACAACGTTATCTTTTTTTCTTTTTTATTTTTTAATTTCTTGTTTTAAGTATATTATTTATTTTACATATTTTTCTTTCAGTTCTTTTTTTTTTCTCACTTTCTAAGTATCTTTACTTTTTGTGGTACCATATAACTTCTCAAATTTTATTTCTTCGTTACTTTCTTTATTTTATCTTCTTTATTTCTCTTAGATGAGTTACTACTCTAGTTTTTTTGAAACTTTGTCTCTTAATCTTAGAAAGATGAATATTAATAAAAATGATAGGTAAATTTCAAAAAAATAATTGAACAATAATTTGGTATAATAGGTTTTTTTTTTTTTAATTTAAAAAGATCTAACAGTATAATTACACTTGTGCAACCAAACGGTACGCTTGTAATTACACTGTAATTACACTATGGCAGACAAACAGGACTTCGTAATTACTTTATTGTGTAATTACTAGGCTGTGTAATTACTACCCTAGTAATTACACCAAATCCAATTACGAGGTGGTTTCCAAACAGACCCTTAAATGAATTTCTAAATGGGTTGAGTCGTTGAGGTCTTGTTTTCTGTTTACTTTTTCTTTTTCAGGTTATCCAGTTAACATATGCTATGAGCACTACGCCAGCTTAGCCCCACTTTTGCAGTTCCACTTAAATAATTGTGGTGATCCTTTCATTCAAAACACTGTGGATTTCCATTCAAAAGATTTCGAAGTGGCTGTTTTGAATTGGTTTGCTGACTTATGGGAAATTGAGAAAGATCAATATTGGGGTTATGTGACAAATGGTGGTACTGAAGGAAATCTTCATGGTATTTTAGTGGGGTACGTACCAATTTTGACTATCGTCTTCTATCAATTAATTTCCTAGAGTATTTAATATTCTTTGAAAAATATAATCTCATAAAATTCTAAACTTTATTGTCAATAAATTGAACTAGTACTTTTACATCTAACAAAAACTAAAAAAAAAAAAAAAATCCGGTCAAACTTTTAATGAGTTCATGAGATGTTGTAGGAGATATAAAGAAAGAAATTAAAATTAGAGAGTTTTTCCTTTTTTTACTGATCTAAATTAATTTTTTTGTTTTTGAAGGAGAGAATTACTTCCAACTGGGATACTATATGCATCAAAAGACTCCCATTACTCTGTCTTCAAAGCAGCAAGGATGTATCGAATGGACTTGGAAATGATTAACACATCTGTTAATGGGGAGATTGACTATTCAGATTTGAAAGCAAAATTACTTCAAAACAAGGGCAAACCAGCAATAATTAATGTTACAATTGGTAAATATTTCGAGCTACTATATCCTCTTTTTAATCTTCTTCAGTTTTGCTAGAAGGTTGAGATCATCTGTCTTACATATTTTCTTGATTTTTTTAAACTTTAATTAGGTACTACCTTCAAAGGAGCTGTTGACGACCTTGATATTATTCTTCAGACGCTAAATGAATGTGGCTATACACAAGATCAGTTTTACATTCATTGTGATGCAGCACTTTGTGGACTTATTATCCCCTTTATTAAAAATGTTAGTTCTTTAATTACGACTTTCAAAACTTGAGTATGCATGGCTGGACATAAAAACAGCCCTAACATTTGTGATTGTATTTTACAACAGATGATTTCCTTCAAGAAACCAATTGGAAGCGTCACAATTTCTGGTCACAAGTTCTTGGGATGTCCAATGCCTTGTGGAGTTCAAATAACAAGGAAAAGTTACATTAACAACCTTTCACAAAAAGTTGAGTACATTGCTTCAGTAGATGCCACAATTTCTGGAAGCAGAAATGGCTTAGCTCCAATCTTCTTGTGGTATAGTCTAAGTGCTAAAGGTCAAATTGGGCTTCAGAAAGATGTTAAGAGATGCCTTGATAACGCAAAATACTTAAAAGATCGTCTTCAACAAGCAGGGATCAGTGTCATGCTCAATGAGCTTAGCATCATTGTTGTCCTAGAAAAACCTCGTGACCATGAATTTGTTCGCCGTTGGCAGCTTTCTTGCGTGAGAGATATGGCACATGTCATTGTTATGCCAGGCATAACCAGAGAAATTCTAGACAGTTTCATCATTGATTTACTGCAGCAAAGGAGAAAGTGGTACCAAGATGGAAGAATTACACCTCCTTGTGTCGCAGAAGATATTGGTGCTCAAAATTGTGCTTGCTCGTATCACAAAATTGATTATATTATCCCATAGATGGACAAGAAGACCTACAATCATCTCTTTGCCGCCAAGTTTGTCTTATATAGACATGCATTTTGTAACTTTCGATGATATCATTTTTTCATTCACAGCCATGATGAATTGTATTTTACTCCACATATAGTATTATTATTGTACCATGTAAACCAATGTCGTGGGAAATATATGGAGTATTCGTTTCAAGCAAAATTAAATACATTTGAGAATATTAAAATTCGATTTCAAGTATTACAATTAAATTTATATTTAGTTGAGTTTTAGGCGACCGTTTTGTATCGAAATTCAATCAGTCGATCGATAGTCTTATGTTCACAAGATTGGTCGTTTTAATAAGCACTTAACCGAGGTCACAGTGCAAATTTATTTCAAATGATAGCACGTAAACGGTAAAAGACTGACTAGCAAATCGACCAAAATATACGATAAGAACAATGATGCGATCAAAGAACACTTAAACGAACGAAAACAACAAATTGAGTTGTCGAAGGCAATATATGACCTATTGTAAACAAACAGTAAGTTGTTTATGATATTCTATTTTCGGATAAACAAAATGGACAGATGATGTGTTGACTCTTAATGATTTAACTGATGACCAATTGATAGTAGTCGATTAAACTAGATGTGTGATCTTTGTGATAACCAAACGATAACTCTACTTAAGCAAGATTCCGATCAAGATATACTTATTGACTTGGCGATGACAATAATGATACACGAAAATAATCAAGCAAATGATATGCAATGAGATAAGCTAATGAACAATCGAACAAGCAATAATGAATAGATGAATAAAAGTAAAGCTTATTGTATTTCGCAATCGAAAATCTATGTTGCGTTGAAAGAGATGTTTCCCTCTTCCTAAGCGAAACTAAGCAGTAGAAAAACAATGGTGGCATAATGACAATAGTCGTGATAATATAATGATAATTGCGGCTAAATACTAAGTACAATGACAACAGTAAAAGTTTAAAGGGATGTGGTTGTTCAAAAAAACGTAACCTTACAATGAGAGAAGGGGAGTCTATTTATAAGTAAAGAGTCAAACCTTAGCAGGACTCCACCGCTTACACATTTCTCCATGATCTGATAAGGCTGTTATCCACGTTGAATGACTTTCGAAAATAAAGGGATTTAATAAGTAGTGCTTATCCGTCGCAATGTCATCTTGTGTCTTCGGGGAAACCACTTCGATCAACCACAACGAACTATCGTCTTCGATAATCATTTCTACTAGGCAACGTCTGACTTGTCCCCTATTTTGACACTGAGCTCGCCACGTCAACGAACACGTGTTCGGACGATTTTCGACCAATACAGTATGAAGTATTCGTTTCAAGCAAAATTAAATAAATTTGAGAATAAGTTTCACAACTTACTATCTATGTTTTTCTTGAAGGTATGTTTTTCGTTTGAACCATTACGGTAAATGCTTATCCACACCGACAGGGCAAAGCTACTCATAAGCAAGGAAGTTCAATTTGTCAGAATAATTATACTACGCAAATAGTGTTAAAATGAGATTGTTTGGTAGTATACATACTATTGAACTCCTTGACATAAAAAAAATTTGACAGTAAAGTAGTAAAGAGGTTTTAAAAATTATTTAAATCACAAGTTCAAATCCCAAGTATGAGATTGTAATTTGGAATTCATTATAATTTGGCTTTGGGAATTCGAGATCCATGTATATACTAAAATTTCCTCATGATGTGTTAAATTAAACTCTAACCCATCTATCGTTCAACTAGGATGATAATTCATTACGAATTCTAGCTTATAAGACAAGTGTTGGGGTTAGAAGATAACTTTTCTACGACTTGCGAATCCGAGATATCAAAGAGGGCAAAGGTAACTTCATCACGAAAAACAATTACATGTAACTTGTTTTATGGAATATATTAGTGGGGATTGAAGGGGTGTGGTAGTGTGTTATAGTATTAGGTTTCGGGGATCCTTAGGAGTGGGACAACCTATCGAATTTGAGTTGATTGCCTCTATGGTCACTCAACTTTGGGTAATTGACCATCATGATCACTTATCTTTGCTTTGTCTTTCTATGGTCACTCATATTTGGGTAAGTGGCTACCATGGTCACTTATTTTTGCTTTGTCTTTCTATGGTCACTCAACTTTATCCAAGTAGCTCTTATGGTCATCCAACACAGAAATCCTAACGTCCGTAAAAATTTTGCTGACGTGGCAACTACAAAAATATTTTGGCAAGTTACATAAATAGAAAAAAATAAATTATTTAAGACCAACCCAATTAAAATTAAACCCCACCCAAGAGTTCTTGCTTGAGGTGCCCAATTTTTCAAAAAATTATTCATTTTTCTTTAAATCTATCAAGAAAGCCTTTTTATAACACAATTTCAACGTTAATTTTTTCACCTAATGAAAATTTGAGCACCCAAATGAATTAGTGTCTGACCTTAATGAATTAGCGGCTTTTGACGCTTTCTATAAACTGAAATTTTTATTGAAGTGGCATAAATTTTTGATTTATTATATAGTATTTCACAGTTTGTTTAAGTAATACTGTTTTTGTTTAGCAAAACTGGTGCAATAGATTTTGCATTCTCGAATATCTTTCTTAAGGACTATGCGGCAAAGCAACTCCAACTCGCTGCCAAGATGAACAATTTCTTGGGATCAAATTTTGCTTTCAATGGGTTTGAAATATCCCGTAATATTATTTTGATCAATATTTGTAATGAAATTGAAGGAAGTATGTGGATTATATCTCAACTCTAAGCAAGAAAAAGGTCACACTTGTAGGTTCACTTATTCATGGAATGAAAATTACAATAGAGAATGAGGAAAGCTCCAGGATTATTCGATGGCTAGTGAAGAAGAATGAGTCTTCGTATGTTTATGTTTCATTTGTAAGTGAATGAGCTAAGCGAGGCGAACTTCATTTGGGTGCTCAGATTTTCATTAGGTGAAGAAATTAACGTTGAAAATTGTGTTACCAGAAGGCTTTCTTTATAGATTTAAAGAAAAATGAGTAATTTTTTGAAAAAATAGGCACCTCAAGCAAGAACTCTTAGGTGGAGTTTAATTTTAATTGGGTTGGTCTTAAATAATTTACTTTGTCCTATTTATGTAACTTGCCAAAATATTTTTGTAGTTGTCACGGCAGCAAAATTTTAACGGACGTTAGGATTTCTGTGTTGGATGACCATAGGAGTTACTTGGGCAAAGTTGAGTGACCATAGAAAGACAAAGCAAAGATAAGTGACCATGGTGGCCAATTACCCAAAGTTGAGTGACCATAGAAAAATAAAGCAAAAATAAGTGACAATGGTTGCTAATTACCCAAAGTTGAGTGACCATAGAGGCAATCAACTCTATCGAATTTATACCAGAAACTACTTTTTAGTCTCGCATTAGTAAGTTAAGGATTATTTGGTACTATATTTTAATATGGCTCTCATCAAGTTAATTTTTGGAATTAACTTTTAGAATCAATGTCTATTTATCCCTAGAGTGTCACAATTTACTCCATCTACATACCTAGCTAAATGTTATCAAAACATATTTACAACTGTATATACTTTATTTTGTTTTTCTCACCAACCAAAGTGAACCTCAGAATTTATCAATATAGTACTCCAATATATATGTTGTCAAGTCAAACGTGACGCGGCAATTCGAGATGACAACATGCTTAGATCATTTAAGTTAGATGTAAAATTAGAACTTGATCTTGAGACTTATTAGTATTATTTAACTGTAAACATTTGATGGTTGTCACTGCCTAATCTTTAGTAAATTAAACTACATTATCCAACTCAGACGAATCATTTCATAATCTAATACTATCTCAAAACACTTGTCGTCATGTTTGTATGTCAAACAATAAAGAATAAAATAAAACCCACTTGGACTCGGACAAAGTTCAAAACTAAATTGTAATCCTAATTCTTTAGTCGAAATGCACCAATCACATAGCTAGTGTTGATATCTTTTGTTGGGTCCTCCCTTATCAAGTTCCAACTACCCCCATTAGAAAATAATCTTTTTGAGTGGTCAATAAATATAATAACTCCTACAGAAGAATATTATATTATATTTAAGTGTGAAGTAGAATGATTTTGATGATAAAACAAAGACCTCTCTCAGAGAAGAGAGAAAAAAATATGTAAGAAAAATAACAGTGATCAAGATGATAAAATTCCATATCACTATAATTTTTTAACTAGTCAACTTTTGATAAATCAATGAGCTGACGGAGAATAACAGGGTGATTAATTTCAAGAATGACCTCATACCGGGAACTATTGAAATTTTGCGTTGCACGTGTACTCGAGTTGTGTATTACCTGTTTTTTAAATTATATCAATGCTATCCGTATAAAGATTTGAATAATTAATTATACTTAAAAGTAAAATACAGACAACGTATACAAATTCAAGGCTACTCTTGCGAACTTCTAACTTAAGAAATGAATTTCTGTTGCTCCATTCTTTTCAAACCCTGAAAAAGTACTTTTATATAGTGCATATTTGTTAAGCCCCTGCAATTGTATTTTCTACTATATATATTTATAGAAATGGATTTAAGAGACAATGGAGTACAGGAACCTGCTCAAGAAAGGTTCATTTACTTTACAGGAATTCAATCCTCATACTGAGTTTGCTCATTTAAAAACTTTCAAATCCATGAGAGTTGGTAATTTCATATACTACTCCTATTGTTCTTCGCAAGAACAGATCTTGTATGGAAAAAAAAAAAAAAAGATGCTATTTCGTTAATATTAGAAATTGACTAATAAGTGCTCTTCTCTTAAAGGAACAAATATAAAAAGTAGTGCATACATATCCAAACATTATTTGATTTAGTTATAAATTACAAATATAGATATACACCAAAAGCTAGCATTCGAGACATGCACATAAATCTGACATCATATTCAAATAAATATTCACGTGAATTATCACCAATATCTGACATTTCTAATTCTTACTAAAAGTATTAAACACACAATAGATTCATGAACATAAATATGGGGAAAAGGTAGTGCAAATTTAAACCTCTATAGATCCGCAAAGAAGTGAATTGTCTAGTTTGATTTCCTATACTGTGACGAGTTTTCTGTTTTGTGGACTGTAATAGGCTTGTCTATTACTGAATTAAAACATTGAAAAAACAAAGTCAATAACGAACAAATTCGGTCGAAATTGAGCCACATGACGGCACTCCATTTATAGTAGAGAAGCAAAAAGAAAGAAATTATGAGTAATTAATCAACTTTAACAAAAGGGACAGCTCTCATACTAAGAAAGAATCATGGAGAAAGATAGTGAATAACCTCTTAACTGATTACATATCTTTGAAACTAACTGCAATCACCAATAAATGTTGTATCTCTAAAGATTTCTTACCATATACAATGGTGTCTAACATGACATTGGCTTTAAAGCTAAGGATGTATCTCAATACTTAAAAAAGAATAATGGAGAAAGGGTACGTAATTGTTACGATTATGAAAAACGTATTAAGAGAATACACAATCTTTGGAACTAATATTAACTCAACAACCAATATATAGTTGATATATCTGAAGGGGCACGTCCTGTCACGGAGGTTCTCCAAATGAGGCATCCCTTCCAATGAAACGGCTACTAAACCTTATTTTGAGGACATGCTTTTATAGTAATATGATATGATATGATTTAAGAAATGATATATATTGCTTATGGGTTATAAGCATAACTTAAATTTTTCTATGAGGTAGGAGTACGGAAATTTCATAAGCTAGGGATAGCGAACATGCTCAACTGGTAAAATATTCTACCTCATTGACAAAATTTATGTGTGTTGCTCAATAATTTATAAATCTGAAAGCTGCTAAAAAATTTATTCCAAGCGCAATATATATCATATAGTCAAATTAACCATTGATTGTCTCTTCTTCTTTCTGTTTTTGACAAAACTCTCCTGCAATTTGATTTGTCTTAGTAATGACGTAATGTTGCCAAAGGTGACGCAATCTTTTGAATATGTTGATATGGGCAGTCACCAATTTTGGTTAAGGGTTAAACTAAATGGTTATGTTAGATTCAGAGAATATCAGTTTCTCAAACCTTCAAAATACTTCACATTTATTTAAGCATTTTAGAAAAGAATAATTTTTTTTCCCTATAAAATTGAGTATTACGACTATCGTACCTCTCCAGAAAAGCAGCAAGTATAGACTTAATAGTCACTTTCTTTCTTGTTCGCCAACAACTTGCACGCGTCTCTCAAAGACTCAAACAACAAATATTGGACAATTATTTTTTTTTTAGTTACGCTATGATTATCAAAGTTAAACATTCTTTTTAATGATTAAGAGTCGGAGATAAGATTAGTGTACTTCATAACCATTGAAAGATTGTCAAACGTTATTCAAACTTCTGACCTAATTGAAAACTACAGTGAATTATGACATCTTAAAACTTTTTGTTAAATAAATTGATGAAACTATAAATATATACATCTATTTGAAAAATGCAAAAGACAAGCTATTGGATATCAACTGTTAAATCAAACCATTCCAAATTGAACAAAAGATTACTAACCAAATAAAACTCAACTCAACTCAGAATCAAAGTTTTATGCTTGATTTCCGCCGTTTGAGCAATTCGTGGCTTAAACAACCTAATCGGATAATCTGAATCGGATATTATATCATTAATTTGAGATGATTCAGCAAAGCTTTATTAATCAGTGTGGCTATTTTTCTTGCCTATCTTGACCTACTTCCTTAATCATTCAGGTGTATAGTCCCAACAATGTCAAGAATATGTAACACTAGTTGATGACATTTGTCACTGTACCTTGATAACGGTTGTTATCATATAGCACAAAGAGAAATGAATCTACCAGAAGAACTACAGCTTTCTCTTAAATTTGAACTTCTCATATACATTATATTTCTTTTGACATATAGATGATATGTTTCCTTTCTTGATAAGGATATTCTGCATCGCTAACATAAGTAATTGGACTTGAAGATAATGGACATCAAGTTTGTAATGTTTTAAGTATTTATTGTAAGAAAATTAAAACAATAGCAGGTGCAAGAAATTGATGAGCGATTTGATGTTAGAATCGAGTACGTTATGAGAAGCAGGTTGTATTGAACTTAAAATTAGCAGCCCTAGTCACAGCTTAATTCCCTTTTTTTTTTTAATCACTAATTAGAGGTTGCTTAGATGGCAAGCACTCTCCATCTACAATCAAGAGGCTGTGAATTCGAATTACATTAGGAGCAAATAGTGGGAGGACCACTATTTATTTTCGAGAGAGGAGGAGGGGTGGAGTTTAAAAAAAAAAAATTCTACGGGGGATGATTTTCCAAAGTTGGTTGATATATCTGGACTTATATACCTCGAATCCTAATGATTAGTCCATTTGTGTCACCAACTTTTAACATATTCACAGACGATCATAAACCGAAAATTCACTTATAGCCACATGCAAAGTATCAATTCCATAATCGAGTGACGCAAAATTAAACAAATATGACATGTCGGAATATTACACATACGTGTTACTGTATTATGAACGGAGAATTTGCATTGCGACGGTCTTATTAATCACCTAACTCAATCTTTAAGACAAAAAAAATATTCCCAAGCCGACAAAATTATATTCGAATGTCTGCACAGCATACCAAAATAAATTAGCTTGTTTGACCTAATTTGAATTCCAGTTAACTGAAACTCTCTCATGAAACGACACGTTTTATTATTTTGACTATGAGTGAGTTCTCGAGTAGTTATGAAATTTTTGCATTGACAAATGGCAAGGAGAAGATACATTTTAGGAAATGAGTCATAGTTCATTGAATTGAATTGAAACAGGTAGGTATGCAGAAACCCATATTATAGAAGTGGAATGGCTTTTTTTTCATCGATGGCGGTAGAGATTTTGACTTGATTATATTGTTACAGCCCTTGCCTCTGCTAGTTCACTGGCCTTTTCTCACTGGCACATGTAATAAAATTTAAAGTTATTGGAGATTGTATTATGTCTTTTTAGGCGTAACTCAAGGAGAAAATGGCAACTAGTAGCTAGGAATATTATATTGCAGTAAAAAGAAAAAGATAAAATGAACCAACAATAACAATCCGATCCTAAAAAAGGTGTAATATAGAGGAATCAGTGTTATTTGAAAAGTTTCGTACTTCTCCAAACATTTCAAGTAGAGAGAGAGAATTAGCGTCTCTTGTATATTAGTACAAAATGAATTTAGAACACCCAAAACCATTATATAAATGTATGATATAAAACTTAAAATCTCTATATATTTAAGTAGATGCCTCAGGCTCGAGCACAGAATTAAAGAAAATTCCATTTGATACGAATGCTTCCTTCTTTAATTTTTTTTAATGGAAAAAATTACTTAAAATACCTTATCCTAATTTATTTGCTGAAGTCAAATGAATTGGAAAAAAGTAAGAATACTATTTTTGGCTATAGAACTTTAATTTGATAGCATGTGAACATCAAAGAATGAGTTGCTTGTGGAAACTTGATGACGTGAATGTGTCAAAAATAAACACGAGTGTATCAGCTAGGTCTGAAAAATTTGTCCACCAACCCACCCTTAAATTTGTCTAAACACAGATAAGACTTCTTTCTGATTGCCAGTTAGGTACACTTACTTTTCATTTCCTTCATGATATATAATTTTTTTATTGAAAACAACGCGCCTTTTTCTCCCGAAAAGGAAAGGAGATAAAATTGACTTTCAGTATATTCCAGGATTGTTGATTGTGTTCATATCTACTTCTTGACAAATCAAATGGCCATAAGTGGGATCTGGATTGTATGCTGATCCATTAAGTCTATCTTTAAGCTTTACACCACATACTCCCTCCGTCCCATTTTGTTTGTCGTAGTTTGACTTGACACAAAGTTTAATAAAGCACGGAAGACTTTTGAAACTTGCGGTTTAAAATGAGTTATAGATATTTGTGTAGCTTTAAATAAGTCAAAAAGTAAGTTTGTAGTTGAATTGTTTCCAAATATAGAAGTATGACAATATTTTTGGGACGGACTAATTAGGAAAGTATGACAAACAAAATGGGACAAGGAGGGTAATTCTTTCTTCTTTCTAATTCTTCCTTTTCGTATATTTCTTTTTGTAAGCCAAGGAAATTTGAGAAATACAATGTCATCCTTTAATCAATAACTTTTGCCTTAAATATTTTAAGACAGACAGCTTGTTTGGCACTGTGTCATCCATATATTTTATGAATTAGTACGGAAATAAATAGTTGTTAGCTGATATAATAATAAGATTTACGAATTCATGATGATATAAAGGCATTGAAGAATGTCCAACGCTTTTCTTTTTATTATTTTCGCTGATCTTTTGCTATAATACATTCATGATATCGTGGTAGCTTAAACTCTATTAATTTATTATTAACTTTTCTATAGACAACTTCATTGTACTTTTCTCATAACTAATACACATATAAGTTACGTAAGAATAATCTCATGCGAGATAGAAAGTGTAATAATAGTACGGATACTAACTATAAATGTATTTAAATTTTAAAATAACAAAAACTAACCTTCATAATCGTAAGAATGATTTTTTTTTTATTTAAAGAACAATTAATTATTGAAAGAAATGACAAAAGCACCCTTTGGAATCATATGAACTCTTATGTGATAAACGACGAAATTTTATATTTACTATATTTTAATTTTTATAGCAATATATTTTTTTATAGTCTGTTCCACAAAGAATGACAATTTATTTATTTAGAAATAATTATATTTAAATTATCGCATGTAATGAGAATTATTTATAGCCTCACAAATTTTGATCATTGCTACTTGATAAACGCCAATTATTTCGCATGTGGGAAAACAATTATTTTAAGGGATTTTTATACATATATAAAAAATACACCCCTAATTACATAAAAATAACAATATTTTTAAAATTACCAGACATAACAATATTTTTTTAGCACATTTCTTCAATAATCAAGACATTTTATTTTTGATAACTACACTTACATCCCACTCTCTAAAAAACCCTAAAACACTTTCTTCCACTTCCTCCCCAAACAAACAGCCGCCACCCCCCACCCCCGCCCCGCACCCCCACCCAACCCAAATCAGCGCCGTGAAACTCCAAATCAGCGTCGTGAAACCCCCACCTCTCTAACCAGCACCGTGAACTCCCACCCCACCCAACACAAATCAGCCGCCGTGAACTCCCACCCAACCCAAATCAGCGCCGTGAACTCCCACCATTTGTGTCTCTGCTACTGTGTTTGCTCCGGTATGTCATCCATTTCGTGTTGTTGCTACGGGTGATATGAACACAAAATAGTAAATGAACATAGAAGAAGATGCTTAACCCCTGGTGGAGACAGTCTCGTGGTGGTGATGTAACGGTTTTTGTGACCTGGAGGCAGTTTTCCATAGCATTCTGTTGCACTATTCATTTTCTTTAGTTTTTGTTTCAATTCTGTTCATGTTTGTTCAGATTTGTTCTGTTTCTATTCATGTGTTCTTCAGATTTGTTCTATTTCTGTTTGTACAGATCTATTATAGAGGTTTAATAAATTTGAACTCTTATTTTCTATTGCTCACGACTGATGGGGTTGAAATAATATGATAAAGTTTGAAACATCGTTGAAACATTAAACCAATTATTGCAACAGTTTGATACATCTGAAATGATGTTGAAATGGTATGATACTGTCTGAAACGACATTAAAACAATCTGAAATAATTGTTGAAACAGTCTGATACAGTCTAAAAACCGGGGTTGATACAGTTTAAAACAGTATAATACAGTCTGAAACGGGACTTGATACAGTCTGAAACGGGTCTGATACAGTCTAAAACGGAGTTGATACAGTCTGAAACGAGACTTGATACAGTTTGAAACAGTCTGATACAGTCTGAAACAACATTGAAACACTATGATACGGTCTGAAACAGTCTGGTACGGTCTGAAACGGGAGTTGATACAGTTTAAAATAGTTTGATACAATCTGAAATGGGAGTTGATACAGTTTAAAACAGTTAGATACAATGCTGAAATGAACCGAAACGGTGTAGAAACAGTTAGATACAGTGCTGCAGAAACAGTTGATACGGTGCAGAAATAGTTGATACGGTGCAGAAACAGTTAGATACGGTGCAGAAACGGTTAGATTCAACGAGATACATTGAGGATGGATGAGAAAAAGTGATATTGGGGAAAATAAGAGGAGTAAAAGTGAAACTGGGGGGGGGGGGGGGGGAATAGTGGGAGGAAAAGTGAAATAGGAGGAAATAGGAAGAGCAAAAGTGATAGTGAGGGAAATAGAAGGAAGAATGTAAGGGTTTGGTATGTTATGGGAAAATATTGCTATGTTTTTGCTATGTTTGTAATTATGTTGTGTTTTCCTCTATATATGGTAATTTTACTAAAATGTTGCTATGTTTGGTAATTAAGCTCTAAAACTTGTACTTTTATGTAAAAAAATCTTATTTTAATCTGTCTACTTTTTGACCAGTTGTGATCACAATAAATCACTTCGAAATGGTTATGGAGACTGTCCAAGTACATCACCTTCTTAGGATTTATCAGATGTGATCATTGCTTAAATAGAAGACATCCACTATATAAAATGGGAGTACAGTATAAATCCATCATACGTTCATTCTTTTCTCTCTTTTTTTCTCCTCCTGTTCATTCTTCCCTTCAACATATAGAAACTTGGTTTATTTACAGAAGGAAGGAAATTGATTTCTTTCGAAAAAATTAAAAACTTCAAAATTCGTACAGGAAGTGAATGTATCAGCCCATTGTTCTCAACATGCATCTAGAGTTTCAGACCACTTTAATGATGGATAATTCCATTAGAGGATTAGGTGAAACTAAGCCTCATTTCAAACAGACCGTGAACGTCCAATGATGCAATAATACTATGCCTCGACTAATATTGAATTAGTTTAAGTTATATACACCGTCGATAAAAAAATTAATTATATTACTAACCTATTCAAATGATATCGATCTACAAGTAAATCCTCAGAAAAAATATTAGTTGTAGTATTAAGAATTAGGCAGGTGACTTGATAAATAAAAATTTGTTATCAAAGTTCACTATGGATAATGATTGGTGTCCTACTTTCTAGTCTATATTTGATTGTATTATATAGGAGTACTTATGTTTATCACGATCAATGTCATAAATCCACTTTGTAATCCAGCATGTAGTACTTCCAGTCTTCCACCTTGGTTAGGGCATCTCTTTCAAACGTTATATATAGTCATAGTACCCCAACCTTGATAGTCGCCTATGAGAAAAAGTTTACACAAATTCGATAGGATCTTTACACAAATACCCAGCTAAATTCATTATTTATATTTTTTAACCAATATGCATAAACTGCACATGTATTATATAAGAATATATATAAATATATACATATTTATTAGGATAAAAAATATATAATATAGTTGCAAAATAGTTTTTGTTTAAAATGTTAAAGAGTGTTTAGTACACTGTTATTATTCCGTTAATATTTGCTCGATCGGTCTGTTCCCCGGCCAGTCCATCACCCCTTGAAGTAATTGTGTAATTGTATACCAAAGGATGTCATGCTCCTTGTTAGAAATACACTCTTTTGTTTGCTTGTGGTAGCCTTTGTTTGTCCACTTTGCGACTTATTAGAGATTAAATGTTTATTCGTTGCTATCCTTTCATGTTCTACTTGTCCAATTTTGTTCCACTCTTCATATTTTATAAGGTAAAATACTTCTTACAGATACAACTAATTAATGGCGTCTCATTAGAAACTTTAGTGTACTTGTTTAGTTGTTTTGTCCTAAACTAACATAGTCGTATTTGTCCATTATATGCTGTCGTCCAAAGGAAAAAATTATTTGAGTTGATACAAAGTATTTTTCTTCAACCATCCCAGACCTCATTTATGAGATACGGTATATGTTGTTGTATTTTTCTTCAACCACAAATATCAAACCATAAAGTTGGTCAAATTTCGAATCCAAATTAGGCCAGTTGATTTACAGTAAAATCTTTTTGCCCTACAAAATGGAATTAATACTGTACCTGTAACATGAAATATCAAATTTCTAAAAGGTGATCGAAAGTGCATAATTAGCTTGTTGGGGGGAAACAGGAAAAGAAGAAAGCATAATTTTATATCCTTGTAGCTAGCATGTCACAAACCCTGCAACTTTTTTCAAACACAATTAACACATATTCAACATATTACTTTAACAAAATACATGCAAAGAAATAGTAACAATAATCACACATCCAAATAACAAGAATCCCTGAAAGTTTCTTCTTCAAAGCTTCTCCTTATCAGCATACTTTTGTAGAGCATCACCAACAAGTTTCCCATACCTAAATTCATCAAATATTTCAACCCCCATATCAACATAAAAATCATAAGACTTCTTGTTCCAAACAGCCACAATTCCCTCAACTGAAGAAAACCCATTGTTTGCAGCAATAGATGCAACAGTTCCAAACAATAATCTCCCCATTCCTAGTTTCCTATAACTCTCTCTAAAATAAAGACTCTCAAAATAAATTCCAGCTTTATCATAAAAACATGAATAATTCGCGAAAAAGAAAGCATATCCAGCAATAAAAACATCATTTTTGTCACCTCCACATTTGGACTTAAATTCCTCAGATTCTTTGTCCAAAACAGGTGCTCTAAGATCAAATGTTTTTAAAATTGGCTCGAGTTTTTCATCTTTGTTAATATCTGAAAAAGGAGTTGGTGAAACTTCGAGTAGAAGTACTGATGGTCCATAAAATAGAGGATTAGAATTTTTAAAAAGAAGGTTACAGAGAGAAGATTCAGTGGCTTTGTAAAGATGAGTGTAGTTATGATATTCATGAATTTGGTAAAAAAGTTTGTATATATGGTTAATATCAGCTTCATTTGCAAGACGAACTCTAACATAAACTTTTTCAGTAATGGTGAGGGTATTTTCAGCTGTAGCCATAGTGATAGTTGTGGTTTTTTTTGGGGTTGATGGGAAAAATTGAAATATTTTGCAAGGAGGAAGTTTTGGTTATGAAAAGGTTTTGCATGAAGACGGTTATTTATAATGGAAAAAATTCTCTAAGGTGGGGTTGGTGGACGAAAACTCAAATATGCAGCTTATTCAAAGTTATATGCAACTTTATCAACAATATTATTAATGACATAATAATAGTAAAAGTTGGCTGAGTTGGTGTGCAAGAAGATTCCTCACGTACTTTCCAGTTTCCTCATCTTTAATTTTCCCATTGAATCAGCTTTTCTAACATCGTGATCGATTCAAAATTTATTTATAGAACGTAAGTGTTTCAGCAATTTTTAGTTTGAATTAGAAGTTGCCTATTGATGTGGCAGTACGTGATTTTACGTTATCATTGTCAAGAACTGTGTCTATATGTGCTTTCAATATGTCACAATACTACCAAATGCTTAATCATATATTACATCGAGTGACATCAAAGATCATTTCCATTTCTTTTCACTTGCGTCTCTGAATGAAGTCTCTTCAGTAAAGGCCCAAGGCTCCAAAAAGTTAAACGAAGTGCTTTTTAAACCAGGAACTATTAACATTTTCACAATTGAGATAATACCAACATAAAGGTTCGACAGTTGTGAATTTTGAATGGAGCAACAACTTTTTATGGTGAAATCGTGTTAATTTCTCTTCAAAATAATTTGAGAAATAATCGATTTTGAAATATGAAATTTCCAAATGTTGGTACCCTTTAGATAAAAGTTTTACTCCCTCTAGTCCATTTTATTTGATCACTTTCTTTTTCTAAAAGTCAGATAATATAAACTTTGACCAACATTTTGAGATATATTTCTTCACCATATTAATATGACAAGAATTTCAACTTGTAGTATTTTTCGTGTAGTTTTTTATATCTAAATTATAATTTTAAAATATTGACTAAATCTAGTTCAATTTGAATCCGAAAATTGGTCAACTTGACTTTCGAAAAGTGAAAAACATCAAATGAAATAGACCGGAGGGAGTATAAAACTTTGGTTAGGCTAAGAAGTTTCTTTTCATTTACTTGAGTAAATACTTTGAGACTGCAAATCAAATGCCGGTTGCCACAATAATCCACGTTCGGCAAACGCGATTTGCAATGGATTGGCAAATCCCTTGTGCGGACTGTAACTTATAAGCACGTTTTTTCAAACTGTATTTTTTTATTGTACTTTACATCTGCTAACAATTGCGATTTATTGTCTACTCACAAAACATAATTATCGACTGTGATTAAAATAAGTGAAACTTACAGAAAGTGCTATTAATATTCAGTAAAAGATGCACGTCCTTAACATTTGTCACGCCATATATCTAGCCACTTTACTTGTCATTTGAGCAATATTCTAGGTAATTTGTACTTATATGGCGTATTTTATTTTTTAAAAATGAAATTGGCGAAAGGTGGTCGTTCTCTGGCTTAAAAGAGAAAAAAAAATGGTGCTTTGATAGGCTCGAAACACGAGATGAAAGAGTTGGAGATAAAATTCTGAACTAGTGTCAAAAGTTCTCACGACCCAAAATACTATCGGCCGTGATGGCACCTGAATCCAACCCATCGAGCGAACCCTTCTTCAACAACACTTAACTATCATATGAAAAAAAAAAAAACAGAAGATCCAACCATGTTATAATAAGTCCTTTCATGAATCATGAATATTTAAAGTTATACATATCCGAATAGAAAGTAATGCTATTATTAACACTAATATATCAAAAATAAAGAAAGATGCCACCGCATGACAAGAGTGGTTCACCGCTAGATCCAAAGACAACCAACTTCATCTACCAGAATGCTCAGCAGAACTCGGTATTGCATCTGTCAAATATAAAATGATATTGTATGAAAGAACAAAGAAAGTGGGTGAGTCAAAAGGACTCAGTAAGTAGGGCAGGACTCCAAGTAGAATAACAAGTTGTACATATATGAAAATCCAAATAACTCGATGATATGTATAGAACTACGACATGATAAAATAATATGCATGAAACTACCTTGTGTTATGATAATATGTATGACACTACATTGTACTATAACAATATGCACAGAACTACACATTGCTATTACTACAATAAAAAAGGCCTTCAACGAGGGGAAATTTGGCCGTTAAAAGACCAAATCCAGACGTTATATGGTAATAACGTCCGGAAAATATCCGGCCGTCACTGATCGTTATAGCCCCTCACGTTAAAAGTTAGCGAGCGGTTTACAGTCCGGTCATTATACCTCATGATAACGACCAAATCCTCCCTTCGTTAATTGTCATTTTTGTCATTAAAGACTATTTATTACAGCTAGAAATTATGTACTTAAAAGTTCTTTTACCACATAATTTAACCTATTTACTTTCAAATACATAAACACATCCAAAATGTAAAATAATCAATCTGTACAACATTTCATTGTCAACTACAAAGAAATTAAATCCAAAATCATACAAAATGTAAATTGTTGGACAGAAACCTTTGTAATAGAAGTTTAAGAATAATTGCCAAATGGTTGCTTAAAGAATACAAGTCTAGAATTGTCACCATGATAAAATAAGTATTTTAACCGAACCAATAATGCGAATTCTAGTAAACCATACCAAATACATATAGTACAATCTTTTTACCACCTAAGTTGGGCCTAGGTACAAACACACCTAAATTGAGAGTAAATTCATATGGCATCAAAATAAAAGAAATATTAGTTACTTCTCTTAGTTGTGTTCATTTTCTATGTTAAGGTCTCCTCCTAGTGTTTTGGATATGAAAAGCCATTGATCCATGCCTTAGGTCGTCCATTAGTCATCCTAACAGATACCAATTCAAAAAAGTTTTGCATTATCTTTTATTTTTCTTTGCCAAGCAACCCATTACTAAAAATTTAAAATCGATCTTTATCTCGTCTATTTACAGTTACCCAATTTACAAAATCAAACCAATAAGTACTTAATTCCAACTCTCAACCATACCTCTAAATCAACACAACTTGAATTTAAAGGCGAAATAAGATTCAAATTGTGATACCTCATTGCAACTTTTACCACAAAATAGGTGATTATAGTTTCAGAAGAAAGACTATTGATTAGCATATGATACTAGCTGCTATATTCTTGAAAATACTACTAACAGAAGTTATGAGTTATGTTCTTTTCCAATCAAACTCACCGGATCAAACGAATCACCACTCAAACAAAGAAGAGTTTTGAACGAAAATTCATGACCCATACTCATAATTCTTACACTTTAGATAATTTTTTCTAATAGGAGAGCAGTTGTATCAATCATAGTATCTTATATGTGTTTAAATAGTTATTCCATAGTTGATACAGATGCTTCATCCACGAACTAGTATGTCTCAAGTAGGAGAATGCTCCCCCCTCATTAATTGACAAACACACTCTTTTGATAGAAAAATATATGTGAACAAAATAGTACAAAGATTGAAACATGGAAGTTATCTTCTTTTCGGGTAACCTAAATGCAGGGTAAAAAGCAAAGAAAATATCACAAACGCAGCATAAGCGAGTATACCAAGAAACTTCATAATCATATAGACCAAATTAACATAGAAATTAAATTATCTAAATTATCAGTCCGAGGATGGTCGACAAAGCTAACAAGCACGTATGTCCAAAAACTGTAGTTGAAAGAAATCAGAAACTAAAAATTTATTCAAAGTTGCGAAGGATCAGACCCTATCTTGGTAAAAATATCAGAGAGCCCTAACCTTTTTCTCTCTATTTAACAAACAAATTCCATCATGTAGGAGTGTGTTAACAACAATCATAAAAATAGGAAAACATCCAAAGGACATAAGCATAAAAGAAAGAAAATACGATTACTTTGATATCCAAATTGATATCGGATTCAGGATCCACAACTGAAGTGGGAAATTGGGAGGGAAAATAGAGAGAAACAGTAGAGAAGAAGAAGAACAATCACAGGGTTAGAAGAAAAGAGAGAAGGAGATAGGAATCTCAATTTTCATAACTCAAAACATGAATGAAATGAACAATACAAGGATCTATATATATGCTACTCAAATCTCAGCTTCCCTCCTAAAATTCAAATTAGTGAGTTAACTAACTTTCCCGCCTGAAAAGGAATTAACTAACTAACTACTATTTAAAATTG
Organism: Petunia axillaris subsp. axillaris; assembly: GCA_029990575.1. NCBI lineage: Eukaryota > Viridiplantae > Streptophyta > Magnoliopsida > Solanales > Solanaceae > Petunia > Petunia axillaris. The sequence goes on along the minus strand of JARKNS010000002.1, from coordinate 3,747,360 downwards.
CTATGCTAGCGTCCACATCATTGCGGAGCTGGCATGCTGAGTTGGGAATTTACGTATCATACTTGCGGAGCTGGCATGCTGAATTGGGAATTTACGTATCATACTTGCGCTTCTGTGATTTTACGGGAGGATGCTCGTGAATTTCACCACCATATTCTGCAAAGGAGTGATGTGCACCAATGTGGTTAGGTGAGTAGTGAGTTGGAGAGTTTGGGGGATTTTAGATTAACCCTAGCTTGGAGAGTATGTTTCATAATTTGAGAAGTTCTCTCATGGGTGGGAAAAATTAGTGTACGGGAAAAAATTGAAGGGGAAAAGGTGCCGCCTTTTTTTGGTTTTAACGTCCGGATATCATATATTTTAATGGCTAGTTATTATCCGCTCGTAATTGTTGAACTAAAATTGGACTTTAACAACCGAAAAGTAGGAGTCGTTGTAAATATGCTTATTGCGATGGGGTTCGTGTCCCCTCGTTAAATAGTGGCCGTTAAAAGTTAAAATTCTTGTAGTGTATGGTAATATGTACGAAACTACATCGTACCACAATAATATGCACGGAACTACATCATGCTACAACACTATATACATAACTACATCGTATGACAATAAGTCAAGTAAATCAATAATGAACCGAGTAAATAATACTTACTTTTCAAATAGTCTTCGCATAGTAAGTATGCCTATTTCAGCAGCCATGCATGTAAGAAAAACATGCATAGACATTCAATGTGGAGAAAGTCTACCGACGAAAAAATGGAAAACACTTACCTCGAGCTGACAATTGTTCAAAACTAGCATACAGTCATATTTTCGCGCTCAAATCCCTCCAAATAAGTCCAGTTTATGTAAAACAATATATAATACAGTCAGTATAAGCTACGCGTCTAATTTTCATAACTGTAAGACAAACGGGTCAACAAGTTAACTCAAAAGTCAATCTTGGACCCACATACCTTAATACAGAAATAAAATACGTTTTTAGGATATCCGTAAGTCCACGAGTCCAAAAGTACAATTACTTTCTCAAATGGACTTTATTTACAGCATTATTAATTTTTGGGTTTACGCCAAAAGCCAACTATTGGTCAACACTTCAAATCCAAAATCCAATTTATATAATTATTGTCATGCCCTCTTTTTTACGAAAAGGCATAGTGACTAGGCCTATTAAGGAAAACATATTATTAAGAGAATTCGGAGTCGTCACTTGACAAATTAAAGGTGTGGAAAGTCACCAAAGTGGTACCTTGGAACACTTATAACTCGTAAATGATCTGCGTCAGAGTTTCGGGTAAGGATCTCGGTTGACTCTCAGAAAGGGATTAGGCACACTCGAGTCCTGTACCAAGTCCAGTTGCTTTATTGACGCGTTTCGACTCTTGCGAATTATATTTGTTGTATTTTCTATTTTATTTTGTCACACTTTTGATTTAGATGAAAGTCTATCGTTCATTGACGTAAGCTTAATCGAAAATTATCCGCGGACACGTTGCCCGTTCGAATCTCCAATATAAAAGAGTCTCCGTATAAACATCGAACATTAATTTTATTAAGTCGGTCTAAGCGTGAATTATGTTTTTGACTCACTTAAAATTATTATTTCCTTGATAAAATTACCTTCGTTAAACTTTTAACTTGATTACAATTTGACAAGGCGTCGTATATCTACAATTGCTATTATGTCATCTATATAGAACGTTTCTGCTGGTTTAAGTAAGTGGAAGATGTCAAAATAAAACAAATAGCCATTTTACTGTTATGTTCCTTTACGTGATGGTTTATATGTAACATTTAGCCTCAATTTAACTATTTAACTTTAAAGGCTAAACTTAAATAATTAACATCAAATTGGACTACTCTTGTAAATGCTCATATAAGCCCATTACTTTCCTCTCATTGATGTATTTAGTATAACGTAAAAATTTGGTGCAGGGGCCTGTTTGGCGCGTGTTAATTGATTTGTAGCCGTTAAAAATAAATTCGCTGAGAAATAGCACCTTCAGACAAATCCCAGTATAAATACTGGGGCCTTGAACAAAACTTGTTCAAATCCCAGTATTTATACTGGGAAACTTCAGTAAAGTAACCCCAGTATAAAATATTGGGGCTTTGAACAAGTTTTGTTCAAGGCCCCAGCATTTTGTTATGGGACTTCGTATAAAGGTTCAGTCCCATAACAAAATGCTGGAGCTGTGAACAAATCTTGTTTAAAGCCCCAGCATTTTGTTATGGGACTGAAGCTTTATATATAAAGTCTCATAACAAAATACTTGGGCTTTGAACAAGTTTTGTTCAAAGTCCCAGTATTTTGTTATGGGACTAGTCTGGGGTGTTTTTCAAACGCTAATGGAGCTTAAGTGTGTGCGCGCGAATTTTTAGCTATTCTTCAATGAATTTGGAAACGGTGGATAATCAAAATTTCCCTAGTATAACAGCCTCTTTGTATATGCTTTTAAAGGATAATCACTTCTCCAAACATTGAGAAATTAGGCTCAAATAAAAGACCTCAAACTTAATTTAACCTTGAAAATTATATACTTGTTGGCATTAAGGAGTAAAATTTTCACCCACAGGCCATTTTTGTTACTGGTATTTAGTTTGAAGTCACTTTTTTATTGGTCTTACATGAGAGGCCACTTTTTGGAACTTCAATCTTTGTGGGCTGAACTTCGAACCTTGTGGGTTTAATTTCATGCCTAAATTATGAAGTTTAAACTTGAATCTGTAAGGGCTGAAGTTTTAGGTATAGATGCGTAAACTTCAACCTTTATGGGCTGAAGTTGAACTTTAATCCTTACGCTGGGCTGAAGTTGAACTTCAATCCTTGTGGGCTGAACTTTTGTGAAGTTCAACCCAAAAGAATTGAAGTTCCAAAAAATGGCATCTCATGTAAAATCAATAAAAAAAAGTGGCTTCAAACCAAAAATCTACTGCCAAAAAGGCCTTTGGTGCACTTCGCCCCATTAAGGATTAGCTTGAAGGCCTTCTTTAAACTGTACGTTCCTTTTTCGAAAATATTTCGCGTAGGGCCTGCTTGGCGCGCGCTAATTGATTTGTAGCCATCAAAAACAAATTCGCTGAGAATAGCCACCTCCGGACAAGTCCCAGTATAAATACTGGGGATTTGAACAAGTTTTTACTGGGACTTTGCATAAAGCTTCAGTCCCATAACAAATAATAGGATTTATCCTTTTGATGGGACCTTTGTTATGGGATAAATTCCATTATTTTGTTATGGGACTTTATGTATAAAGCTTCAGTCTCATAACAAAATACTGGGGCTTTGAACTAACTAGTTGTTCAAAGCCCCAGTGTTTTGTTATGGGACTAGTCTGGAGTATTTTTCCAATACTAATGGAGCATAAGTGTACGCGCAAATTTTTGGCTATTTCTCAATTAATTTTGAAACGGTGGATAAAACTCTTTGAGTGCGTCCAAAAATGGCTACGCATCAAAATATCCCTCCTTTTTTTTATTTGAAATATTTGTACTAGCAGACCTTTTTATACTATTGGTTGCAGAGCTGGCCACCCTCTACAAAATTAATTAACTAAGAATGGCTAAAAATGTTAAAATCTAACAAAATCACACAATAATTACTACAATTATTTAATACAATTTTGTATTTTTGTGTCATAATTAGATGATTACAATTATGTTACTCATTTGAATACGAGTTTATGCATATAAAGTTGTCCAAATCGGAATCTAATTACCCTTTCAAATATCTTCAAAATACTCCACTTCATGTTACCATTAAAAATCCTCAAATTAGGCTTTAAATATGAGGTTATAACAGATGAAATTAATCCAAATTCGATTATAGAATTCATAATATGATAAAGAATCATTACCTTGTAATCCATGAAGAAATACTATTCCAAAATCCAAGTCCTGCAAGCTCTTTCTCGACCAAAACTAGAAGAAACATTGAGAAATTTACAAAAATATGCTATATATAAAAATGTGCAGAAAATAGTTGGTCGCTAAAAGTCTGCATTAGCTACTTTCGGATTATCCTTTTTTAAAAACCTACTACAACCCCATAATTCGATGATTCTTATTTCTATGAGTCTAAAAATTCGATAAAAATCTAACAATGCCGTTGAAATTAAATTATAAGACTGGAAAGCAAATCAAGAGTGTTGATCTGGAGGTCCCCTCACAAGTAGATCTACTAGTGGCATGTGCGTTTTTGTTGGCGCCAACTGCATTCCATGGGCATCAATAAAGCAACATACAGTTGCTAAGAGTCTGATTGGCATTACTACAAAAAGCTGCTTATTTTAAAAAGTATTTTTGGTAAAAGTATTTTTCAAATAAGTATTTTTGGATAAAAAACAGTTTGTGTTTGGCCAACTCATCAAAAAAATACTTTTGATAAATAATTTATGTTTGGCTAATTAATCTTTATGAAAAGTACTTATGAGTGTCAAATTACGAAATGGACATCTCAGTTCATTTATATTTGGAAGAAACAGATATTTGTATCTTTTGCTCAACCGCTGAAAAAATGCTTCTATTGTGCTACGTAAAAGTACTTTTTTTTTTAGTTTGCCAAACACCTCCAAATTTCCCAAAAAAAAAAAAAGCTTTTAGTTTTGGAGAAGCAAGACAAATATGCTATAAGTTTAGTGCGGAGGCGGAATATCGATCATTAGCTTCTTTGGCTGCAGAAATAACGTAGGTTACTTATGTTTTGAAGGACATTGGCCTCTCCTAATTAGCTCGCCTACCGGTCCTTTTTACTAATAATTTGACTGTTTTACATCTCACGGCTAATCCTGTCCTTCATACTCGCACAAAACATATTGAACTTGATTATCATTTTGTGCGAGAAAAGGTTGTTCAAAGGAGCCATGGTCACAACGATCATTCCCTCCTTACATCAGATAGCAGATATATTAGCGAAGCCATTGTCTAAGACACAATTTCGAAATTTACGGAACAAGCTAGGAGTTGTCCAACATCCCAACTCTAGCTTGAGGGGATGTTAGACCACCGTGTAACGTGGAGTTAGATGCGACTCCTATTTAGTCCTAGTTATTGCGATGTTATGTAGTAGTGTCTGTATATCAAAACACTAGTAAATAATGATATCTTATGTGATTGTAACGTTGTGATTAACACAATCACTTGGTGATAACTTTGTGGTTGGATGGTTTGACCAGTTTCTCAATAAGAACAAAAGGTCAATCAAGAATTGAGGCGGTCTCACAAGTCGTCTCTTGTAATATATAAGCTCCAAAATTGGATTTTGGGGTGGGACAGTCCAAAAGTACGGTATAGCAGCTGACGTGGATAACTATAAGCCTTTTCCCACAAGTTCCTTTGGCGCTCATTCTGGTCCAAGTTTTTATTTTATACTAGTCTCCCAAAACGTGCGTTGCACGTTGTATTTTTAGCTCGAACACTTGGTAGAATTTGTGTATACAAAGTAATTCTCTACAAAGCTAACAAATATGAAATATCATCAAATTATACACCACCAATAAAATGTGTTTCATGTTAATTTGATTATAATATTAAGTTTGAACGATTATTGTAGAATTGAACTATGCACGACTATCAACAAATTATATACGAGACTTTACACGTACTAATAATTTCATGTTTTTTTAGTGCTATTTCACCAAAAGAGAACCAAAGTTGGTACTATAATTCTTACCCCAAAGGCTACAACATCTCTATACCTTTTAGATCACTTGGGTGAACTCACAAGAATGACTTAACTTCTTTAGTAGTGTACTTACAATGTCAAATACACAAGAAAAAGTGCAAGCATTTGTACGGGTATTCTTATTTAACACAAAAATGACAAAGTTATAAAAAAATACCCATAGTAGAAAATACATGAATTCTCCTGTTTCCCTTGTTTTTAACCATGAAATATCCTATTCACATGTTTTCATTTGGATGAACATTTGAAAGTAATTGAGAATTCTAACAATTAGATTAGACTTGTAAGGTATACTTGTTGTAGTCTATGGAGAACGTAAATAAAGATGAAGAATGATAAAACCAAAAATCTATACTTTGCCATGACCATAAGCAGAGGGAACCAAGAATTAAATCACCAAAGCAGAAAATCAAATAAGTATTAATAGCCCCGGCCAGAAATCAAATACAAATAAATTATGTTCGTGTGCAATTACATAAAAGCTAGAAATATGGCAGAAGAAAAATGACAGAGAAGGAGATAAAATCTTGTTACCTGAAACCAGTTTTGATAAATTGATAGAGATAAATAAGGTTGTTGAGTCAGAACATGTGATGTTATGATAATACTTATAAGCCAAAGCTGTAGTTATGGTATCCCATTCCAAACGGTGGCAACTCTTTGCCGTGGGTGTTTTGGCTGAGCATGTTAGATTATGTTTAAGGTTGGTATTTTTAGATTTTACAGGGGCAAATAGGTAATCTGATTTTTAGGCTTTTTGAGGACATGCTTTTATAATAATATGATTTTTCTTAGTTTTAATTCAAAATACTTCTCTTTAATTTCTCTAATTACAAATCTTGGTTTTCATTAAATCTCATTATTCAATATATCTAAAACATATTATTAGATTTTAGGCCGAAGAAGAACTACGAATTTATGCAATTATTAGAAATAGCGAACAATAGTAAAGTATTGAATTCTTTATTAGAACAACCAAAAAGAAATGCGCCAACTACTCCTTTTCTAAAACAAAATAAGGAAGAAAGGTGGACATTCAGCTAAAGATAGAAAAAAGTAAAATTATAACATTTTTAGAACAGTAGTAATGGAATTTAACTGTAAAAAGAAAAACTAACCTAATAAACATTAGTTTTCGTTTAATAATTTTGTACTAGTATAATTTTTAGATGTTAGATAATTGTAAAATTTACGTTTTACATGAGTTTATGAAATCGCGTTTGCCGAACGTGATTCATTGTGGCAATTGGCAATTGGGATTTGCAGTCTCAAAGAATTTATTCAAGTAAATGAAAAGAAACTTCTCAGCCTAGTGAAAAATTTATAAAACTTTATCAAAAGGTTACCAACATTTGCAAATTTCACATTTCAAAATCGATTGTTTCTCAAATAACTTTGAAGAAAAATTAACCTGATTTCACACTAAGAAAGTTGTTGCTCCATTCAAAATTCACAACTGTCAAACTTTCATGCTGGTATCATCTCAATTGCGAAAATGTTATAGCTCCTAGTTATAACAAAGGATATTGATTTGCAATTTGTGTCGTAGTTTTATTATGGTGTTCACAAGCACTTCGTTTAACTTTTTGGAGTCTTTGGCCTTTACTCAAGAGACTTCATTCAGAGAAGCAAGTGAAAAGAAATGGAAATGATCTCTAATGTCACTCGATGTAATATGAAATTAAGCAATTAGTAAATTGGTAGTATTGTGACACATTAAAAGCACACGTAGACACAGTTCTTGACAATGATAACGTAAAATCACTTATTTCCACATCAATAGGCAACTTGTTATTCAAACAAAAAATTGCTGAAACACTTAAGATCTATAAATAAATTTTAAATCGATCACGATGTTAAAAAAGATGAAGAAACAGGAAAGTACGTGAGGAATCTCCTCGCACCAACTCAGCCAACTTTTACTATTATTATGTTAGATTATATTGTTGATAAAGTTGCATAACTTGCATAAGCTGCATATTTAAGTTTTCTTCCACCAACCTCACGTTGAGAAATTTTTCCACTATAAATAACGGTCTTCATCCAACACTTTTTCATAACCAACCCTACAAAAACCACAACTATCACTATGGCTACAGCTGAAAATACCCTCACCATTACTGAAAGAGTTTATGTTAGAGTTCGTCTTGCAAATGAAGCTGATATTAACCATATATACAAACTTTTTTACCAAATTCATGAATATCACAACCACGCTCATCTTTATAAAGCCACTGAGTCTTCCCTCTGTAACCTTCTTTTTAAAAATTCTAATCCTCTATTTTATGGACCATCAGTACTTCTACTCGAAGTTTCACCAACCCCTTTTACGGATAACAAAGATGAAAATTTCAAGCCAGTTTTAAAAATATTTGATCTTAAAGCGCCTGTTGTGGACAAAGAATCTGAGGAATTTAAGTCTAAATGTGGAGGTGACAAAAATGATGTTTTTATTGCTGGATATGCTTTCTTTTTCGCAAATTACTCATGTTTTCATAATGATAAAGCTGGCATTCATTTTGATTGTCTTTATTTTAGAGAGAGTTATAGGAAACTAGGAATGGGGAGATTATTGTTTGGAACTGTTGCATCTATTGCTGCAAACAATGGGTTTTCTTCAGTTGAGGGAATTGTGGCTGTTTGGAACAAGAAGTCTTATGATTTTTATGTTGATATGGGGGTTGAAATATTTGATGAATTTAGGTATGGGAAAATGGTTGGTGATGCTCTACAAAAGTATGCTGATAAGGAGAAGCTTTGAAGAAGAAACTTTGAGGGATTCTTGTTATTTGGATGTGGGATTATTGTTACTATTTCTTTGCATGTATTTTGTTAAAGTAATATATGTTGAATATGTATTAATTGTGTTTGAAAAAAGTTGCAGGGTTTGTGACATGCTAGCTACAAGGATATAAAATTATGCTTTCTTATTTTTTCCTGTTTCCCCTCAACAAGCTAATTATGCACTTTCGATCACCTTTTAGAGATTTAATATTTCATGTTTACAGGTACAGTATTCCATTTGTACGGAAAAATATTTTTACACCGTAAATATACGAAATTGGTATTGATTTTTACCATGGATTGTAGCAAAATGTAATAAAGAAATATATCTGATAGTATTTAATTAGTGGTTGAAGGAAAATACTTGGTAAATGATCAACTCAAATATTTTCTTCATTTGGACGATGGCACACAATGGACAAATAAGACTATGTTAGTTCAGGACGTACTTTACCTTGTAAAATATGAACAGTGGAACAAAATTGGACAAGTAGAACATGAAAGGATAGCAATGAATAAACAATTAATAATCTCTAATAAGTCACAAATTGGACTAACAAAAGGCTACCACAAGCAAACAAAAGAGTGTATTTTTAACAAGGACCATGACATCCTTTGGTATACAATTACACAATTACTAGCTTCAAGGGGTGATGGACTGGGGAACAGACCGATCGAGCAAAAATTTATGGAAAAATAACACTGTAAACGCTCTTTAACATTTTAAACAAAAAATATTTTACGACTATATTATATATTTTTTGTCCATATATATATGTGTGTGTGTGTATGTGTATTTTTGTATGTATACCCTGTATTGGTCGATTTCTGTTCGATCACAAAAGAACGGATTCGTTTATGTGGCAAGGCGTTAATTGATTTCGAGGACATTTATGATCGGAAAGAAGCAGCTTCGCTCGACAGTGTGATCGATTATGCTGTGTTGAGATCGGGGTGTTTTGAAGACAATTTGTTCCAGCGGATAACTTAGGTTGTCCTCATCCCAATTTTATCTGAACAAATCCAGCGGATTCGACGGAAGTGGGTGAAAATAGGCAACTGCTGTTGTGTGATTAAAGAGAGACGTGAGAAAGTGGGAGTTCTTCTAGGGTTGGAAACTTTATCATTTCAACTTATAAATACGACTCCACTTCTCCATTTGCAGGCTTACGTTCAGGAGAACAACATTTTTCATACACTCATTAGCTACACTATTGTTCATTGTACCATTGTTATTTACTTATCGAAGCAGCCATTGTGTCAGACATTGATCGCAGCTTGGATCAAACTTGGAAGGAGATTCATCTCTTTCATCAACGCACCAACCTTCGATTCTTCAATAAATAAGCTTTATCGCTTCATTCATTTATTTGTCACTGATTATTTCGTTGTTTGCATGATATTTCCATTATTTGATACATTGATTCATCGTTGTCGATCTCACTAATTTATTGTCATTATCTTAGTCGTATATTCAGTTCGTTATTCAACCTACTTATTAATATCGAACACGCCAAACAAATCGTCGTTATTGCATTCTAATCATAGGGCTAATTTGATTGATTGCATCCACTGTCGTTATTACCTAAACTTGTCATCGAATCTGGTTAAAATCATATATTCATTATCGAACGAAGTTAGCATATAAGTTGCCTTCGATAGAAACTCGCCCGAAATCAGATCATCTTAAATTGCTAGTTCATTATTTTCCTTAGTTCGTCTATTTACATTTGCCTTCGAATTGTTCATTACAACCACGACATCGGATTTGTATCTTTATTCCTTCGGAATTAACATTTGCATTGTGTTCGAATTAAAGCCTTGAAAAATGATTGCTTGAGAGCGTAAATTACTTATCAACCGATCGAATTGAGATATAAAATGTCGCCTTAGACTCAACTAAAAATAAATTTAATTGTAAAACCTGAAATACATTTTTAGAAAATACAATTTGGCGCCCACCGTAGGGTCTTGGCAATCGATTTATTGCGAAATTTGAATCGTTTGATACTATTTACGTTTGCTTTTTTGTCTTGAAATGGCAAATGAACGTAACATCGATGTTACCACCGCTCTGAACGGTCAACAGCAGCTCAATCCCAATGACGGAGTTCATGTTCCGACCAACATTGAAGCGGTCGACGAGTCTACCAATCACGAGCAGGATCCGATTCAGGACGACATTCTTACTGGTTCACAGATGAACGCGCCCCAAGGACGACGACCCGGTAAGGAACCCGCGGTCGAAACTGAGTCAGGAGATACAAATGCGGCACTGATGGCGTATTTGAAAAATCATGACGCTCAGTTTGAAATGATACAAGAACAGCTGAAGGTTTTGTCTAGCTCTATCGGAAAAAGAGCGCCCACCTCCCCGATCAAACCCCCCCGCAAGCATTCCGACTTCGGTTTCTCAGGGCGCCGTAACAGGGGGACTTGCAGCGGGGGTCGGATCAGGTACGGCCGCCGTGGCTACGGGAGCTCCGGCCTCCGTTACGACAGAAGTAAGGATGTTGGCTACGATGCAAACTCTACTGAATGATACAGTGGATAAAAAGTTCAATGAGATAAAATCATTTATGGAGAAACTGCCAGGTGTTCCGAAGTTAACAGACGAAGTCGCTAAGAAATCGATATCAAAACGTCTGTTTCCATCAAGTGCATCCCCACTACCAATCCCTAAAACCTTCAAGTTACCAGAAATTTTGAGATACGATGGAACCACATATCCAAGGGATCATATTGACATGTTTTCGGTTGCAGTTCAGGCGAAAGACCTGACTTCGGAAGAGAATAGAGAACCAAGCCCCTTTCTGATCCATTCATTTCTGCAAGCAGGGAGGCTCCAAAGCTAAGCCCCCTCCTATTCTTGGCCGGATGGCCTCGCCCCACAAGCACCCAACCTTCCTTTTGCTCTTCCTTCGGTTTGCCTCCACGAACGCGCCACTTAGGAGCCCTACTCCGTTCCCCATTATCTGATTCCGTACTCACTTCCGTTGCACCTGCCTGAACAGACAGATCGTCAAAGGGCGAAGTATATCAATTCAGTTAGTCTCAAGAAGTTTTGTGAAATGTTGAAAGGGACAGCATTGAAGTGGTATTTGCAGCTACCTGAGAACGAGATACTGAATTTCGATGATATGGCGGCTAAGTTTATCCGATCACATACTGGGGCTAAAAAGATAGCGCCAAGGGTAGAAGATATCTTGAACGTTAAGCAGCGGCCCGAGGAAACCATCAAACAATTTGTGAAACGGTTTAATGATGAAAAGATTCACAACCCGAATCTCGAAGAAAGGTGGGCTAGTTTGACTTTTGCTAATAACTTGCGCACTGATTCAATAGAGGCATGGAAGTTGAAGGATCGTCTTAAGGAAATCAATGCATGGACGTTCGACGATCTATATCGTGAGTGCGAACTAAGGATTAGGGCTGAGGAGGAGGAGTTGCAGCTAGCCCAAAATAATCATCCGTATGATCGACCACCACCACGGAGAGTCGAGAACGATAGGCGAAACTACAAGGACCAACGATGGGAGCCCTACAGTTTCCCTCGAATGGGGAGCGACAACCACGAAGCCGGTAGTTCGAGGAATCAGCCGAAGAGGGGGCAGTCGAACGCACCTTCGGCTCCAAAAGATCGACCACTGCCTCCAAAAGTGACGGAGTATAATTTTTGCATATCGACACCGAATTTGGTGAATCACTTGAAGGGGATGGGTGATAAGGTCGTAAAGTTTCCGGGTCGCATAAAAATAAATCCAAACACAAGGGATGAAAATCTATGGTGTGCATTTCATCACGACTTCGGCTATACAACGGAAGAGTGTAAGGCATTGAGATACGAAGTGGCCACCTGCTACAGAAGGGGCACTTGGTGGAATTATTGACTGATAGAGGACGAAACAATTTTAATAAGAAAAAGGACGATGAGCCGCCAAAACCTCCCGCTCCTAGGAAAATGGTGAACGCTATTACCGGAGGAGATGACGTTTGTGGGGTGACTTACACTATAAAGAAGTATGCAAAGCTCTCGTTCACGCGAGACAAACGAACGCGGGAGGATATGAATGACGAGATTGTGTTCGGGGATTTCGACTTCGATGAAAGGATTCATCCCCATCACGATGCATTGGTAGTAACGATGAGGATCGACGATGCCGACGTAAATAGGGTATTAATCGATGCTGGCAGTTCGGTTAATATAATACATGCAAGAGTAGTTGAACAATTGCAGTTTAGCGATAAGATCGTACCTCGATCAACGGTGTTGTCGGGCTTCAATAATTCAAGTGAAGTGACCGTTGGGGAAATCATATTTAAGACATATACGGAAGGCGTTGAAAGTGAGACATCGTTTCAAGTGATGAAAGTTGAGATGGCATACAACGTGATACTGGGTCGACCGTCGATCCACGCCATGGGAGCGGTCCCATCGACTCTACATCAAGTTGTAAAATTCCCTACCCCATGGGGAATTCGTGAAATAAGAGGTGAACAGCAGGCTTCTCGAGAATGTTACTCAGTAGCTGTTAAGGATGGCTTACGAAAATAGCAATTACAGTTAGCGGAATCCGTGGCCGAAGACTTCACTGCAACTCCGTCATGTGCTCCGTCACAGTTAGCGGAGTCCGCAGTCGAAGACGAATTCGCACCGATTCAGTCATGTGTCGGAGAACCGTACAAACAAAAAGCCGGAGACTCTACGATAGAAGAATTGGAAGAAGTAATATTATTCGATGATAAGCCTGATCGGAAAGTCTATGTGGGAGCAGAATTGGATCCCGAAGTAAGACCAAAAATTATATCATTTCTCAAGGATAACTCTGATTGTTTTGCTTGGTCCCACGCAGATATGGTGGGAATCGATCCAAAGGTTGCCACACAAAAATTAAACGTTGATCCAAAGCATCGGCCGGTAAAGCAAAAGAAGCGTCCGAATGGAGGATTTCGAAGGAAAATATTCAACAATGAAGTAGAAAAATTGTTAACGAATGGGTTTATTAAAGAGGTTAAGTATCCAGAATGGCTTGCAAATACTGTCGTAGTACCGAAGAAAAACGGCAAGTGGAGAGTATGCGTCGATTATACCGACCTCAACAAAACTTTCCCAAAAGATTCGTTCCCACTGCCTCACATCGACAGAATTGATTCGACGGCAGGGCACGAGATGTTGAGTTTCTTGGACGCCTACTCAGGTTATAATCAAATTTCGATGGACCCAGTAGATCGGGAGAAAACTTCGTTCATCACAGACACGGGGACTTATTGTTACACAGTTATGCCCTTCGGCCTTAAGAATACTGGGGCTACTTATCAACGTTTAGTTACCACCATGTTCAAAGATTTGATCGGAAAAATGATGGAGGTATATATCGATGATATGTTGGTTAAGTCTTTAGAGAAGAAGAATCATATGAGTCATTTGGATGAAACTTTTACGATATTAAGGCGCTCAACATGAGATTGAACCCGGAGAAATGCGCGTTCGTGGTCAGATCTGGCAAGTTCTTAGGATTCATCGTATCGCAAAGAGGAATCGAGGCCAATCCAGACAAAATCAAGGCGATCGAAAGCATTTCCGAAGACCTGACAACGGTGAAAGAAGTTCAACAGCTGATCGGTCGAGTAGCCTATCTCAGTAGGTTCATCTCGAGGTCATCTGAACGATGTCACAAGTTCTTTTCGGTACTGAGGAAAACAAAAGTTTTGATTGGACACCAGAATGCAAAAAGGCTCTCAAAGAACTGAAGCAATACTTGTCCAACCCTCCGCTTCTATCAAAGCCAATCGAAGGAGAAATGTTGCTGATCTACTTGGCCGTTTCTGATGTTGTTGTAAGCGTTGTCCTCGTTCGCGAGGATGGAGGTAACCAATTTCATATCTATTATGTTAGTAAAATATTGTTAGATGCAGAAACAAGGTATCCACATTTAGAAAAACTAGCACTTGCACTAGTCACTGCTGCACGAATGCTAAGACCTTATTTCCAGTGTCATTCAATATCTGTTATAACTACTTTTCCATTGCGAAATGTTTTACATCGGCCAGATCTTTCTGGTCGATTAATGAAATGGGCGGTCGAGCTGAGTGAATACGACATCACTTACCAGCCTCGCACCGCCATGAAATCTCAAGTTTTAGCTGATTTTGTAGTAGACTTTAGCGCTAACATCTTCCCGGAAGCAAAGAAGGAAGAGTTAATGATGAGAGATCCAGATCTCGGAGTCTGGGTAATGTACACCGATAGAGCTTCGAATGTGAAAGGGACTGGCCTCGGAATCCTATTGATAGCACCTACCGGCGAGAAACTCAGGTATGCGATCAAATTACATGCAAAGACTAACAACGAGGCCGAATATGAGGCCCTCGCTGCAGGTTTAAAAATCGTAAAAGACTTGAACGTCGAACGACTAGATATCAAAAGCGATTCTCAGTTGGTGGTAAATCAAATCCAAGGCGATTTTTGTGTTCGAGATCCGAGGATGCAGCAGCTGCTCGAAAAGTACAAAATCTTCTAACTTCTTTTCAGGAATGGAAAATAGCTCAGATACCGAGGGAAGATAACATCGAGGCAGACGCCTTAGCCAACCTTGGTTTTGCAGCAGCTATTGATGGAAAACTCGACGAAATAGTGGTTCATTTGTTCGAATCCCCACTTTGTCGAAGCATCAAAGAGGTAAACAATGTTAATCATACTTGGGATTGGAGGAACAAATATTTGTCTTATTTGCAGACAGGAACCCTTCCCGGTGACAAAAAGTATGCCCGATCACATAAAGCTAAAGTGGCAAGATATTGTCTCGTAGACAATCAACTCTACAGACGAATGTTCGGTGGCCCTTTAGCAAAGTGTGTAGGACCAGATGGAACAAGTTACGTGCTGAAAGAAGTTCACGAAAGCGAGTGCGGCAATCACTCCGGCAGCAAGTCGTTGGTTCGAAAGATAATAAGAGCTGGATACTATTGGCCAGCGATCGCGGATGATGCCAAAGAGTTCGTTCGTAAATGCGACAAGTGTCAACGATTTGGCAACCTCATACATCAACAAGCAGAGCCACTTAATTCGGTCACGTCACCGTGGCCGTTCATGAAATGGGGAATGAATTTGGTCGGGCCGCTTCCAACAGCGCCCGGTGGGGTAAATTTTATTTTAATTCTTACGGATTATTTTTTTAAGTGGGTAGAAGCAATTGCTTTGGCTAAAATTCGTGAACAGGAAGTCATCAAATTTATTCATCAAAATATCATCTGTCGTTTTGGGATCCCGAAAGAGATCACATGCGACAATGGTAAACAGTTCGTGGGAAGACGGATCACTGCCTTCTTCGAAAAATTGGGAATCAAACGAATTGCCTCAACACCTTATCACCCCAGTGCAAACGGACAAGCTGAGTCTTCCAATAAAACAATAATATAGTATTTGAAGAAAAGGAAGGATGAGTCAAAGGGAAATTGGCCGAACGAACTCCCCGGAGCGCTGTGGGCTCATCGGACAACGGTGAAACAGAGCACCGGGGAAACTTCGTTCTCACTTGTCTATGGAACAGAAGCATTGATTCCAGTTGAAGTAGGGGAACCCAGTCTTCGGTTCGCTCATTCCACCGACGAGTCAAACAAAGAAGCTATGCTGGTGGATTTAGACCTGGTCGAGTCAAAAAGGGATATGGCGTTCGTTCGAATACAAGCACAGAAACAAAGGGCAGAAAATTACCTCAACAAAAAAATCAGGTATCGATCTTTTAATGTAGGTGACTATGTGCTAAAGATCAAAAGATCGAAGAAGGATGAGCCCAACGAAGGTAAGCTGGGAGCAAATTGGAAGGGACCCTATCGGGTAAAAGCAGTAATCGAAAAAGGCTCATACCAACTCGAAATAATGGACTCCAAGCCAGTCGACTTCAATTAATATCACACAATTGAAGAAGTACTACTTTTAAATTCTACGGTATCATCAAATAATAAACATTAATTTTCTGTTTGATCATTTTGTACTTGTATAATTTTTAGTTGTTAGATAATTGTAAAATTTACCTTTTACATGATTTTATCAAATTTTCATCTTATTCAATAAAAGTAAAGTGTTTATCTATTGATAGTAAATTACATATTAAGACTAGCATTTAAATATGTAAAAATAAAAAAAAAACTTATGTAATGTGAAGAAGGAAAGGTTAAAGAAAATGTGTAGAAGACAAAGTCTAAACCTATTATATCACGACCGGTAGATCCCGGATTCGAGTCACGCAGGGGAAAGTGTGTTACACTATAAATCCTGCAAAATTGAAAGGAAAAAAAAAAAACCTATTCTATCTAAACTTGCGTTCAACGTTCGAAAGTTTGGAATCGCAGTCGACAATTTTGTTTTGTAAGAAAACAATATATCGCAATTGTAAACGCATGTAAGTTACAATAAAAAATAACAGTTTGAAACTGCGTGCGTAAAAGTTACAGTCCGCACAAGTATTTGCCAATCTACTGCAAATTGCGTCTGCCAAACGTTATTCATTGTGGCAATTGGCAATTGTAATTTGCACTCTCAAAGAATTTATTCATGTAAATGAAAAGAAACTTCTTAGCCTAATAAAAGTTTTATAAAACTTTATCTAAAGGTCACCAACATTTGCAAATTTCACATTTCAAAATCAATTATTTCTCAAATAACTTTGAAGAGAAATTAACCTGATTTCACACTAAGAAAGTCGCTACATTCAAAATTCACAACTGTCAAACTTTTATGCTGGTATCATCTCAATTGCAAAAATGTTATAGCTCCTGGTTATAAACAAAGGATGTTGATTTGCAATTTGTGTCGTAGTTTATTATGGTGTTCACAAGCACTTCGTTTAACTTTTTGGAGTCTTTGGCCTTTACTCAAGAGACTTCATTCAGAGACGTAAATGAAAAGAAATGGAAATGATCTCTAATGCCACTCGATGTAATATGAAATTAAGCATTTGGTAAATTGGTAGTATTGTGACACATTAAAAGCACACATGCATAGACACAGTTCTTGACAATGATAACGTAAAATCACTTATTGCCACATCAATAGGCAACTTGTAATTCAAACAAAAAATTGCTGAAACACTTTAGATCTATAAATAAATTTTAAATCGATCACGATGTTAAAAAAGCTGATTTAATGGAAAAAGATGAAGAAACAGGAAAGTACGTGCGGAATCTCCATGCACCAACTCAGCCAACTTTTACTATTATTATGTTAGATTATATTGTTGATAAAGTTGCATAACTTGAATAAGCTGCATATTTAAGTTTTCTTCCACCAACCTCATGTTGAGAAATTTTTCCACTATAAATAACGGTCTTCATCCAACACTTTTTCATAACCAACCCTACAAAAACCTCAACTATCACTATGGCTACAGCTGAAAATACCCTCACCATTACTGAAAAAGTTTATGTTAGAGTTCGTCTTGCAAATGAAGCTGATATTAACCATATATACAAACTTTTCTACCAAATTCATGAATATCACAACCACGCTCATCTTTACAAAGCCACTGAATCTTCCCTCTGTAACCTTCTTTTTAAAAATTCTAATCCTCTATTTTATGGACCATCAGTACTTCTACTCGAAGTTTCACCAACCCCTTTTACGGATAACAAAGATGAAAATTTCAAGCCAGTTTTAAAAATATTTGATCTTAAAGAGCCTGTAGTGGACAAAGAATCTGAGGAATTTAAGTCTAAATGTGGAGGTGACAAGAATGATGTTTTTATCGCTGGATATGCTTTCTTTTACGCAAATTATTCATGTTTTCAGAATGATAAAGCTGGCATTCATTTTGATTGTCTTTATTTTAGAGAGAGTTATAGGAAACTAGGAATGGGGAGATTGTTGTTTGGAACTGTTGCATCTATTGCTGCAAACAATGGGTTTTCTTCAGTTGAGGGAATTGTGGCTGTTTGGAACAAGAAGTCTTATGATTTTTTTGCTGATATGGGGGTTGAAATATTTGATGAATTTAGGTATGGGAAACTGGTTGGTGATGCTCTACAAAAGTATGCTGATAAGGAGAAGCTTTGAAGAAGAAACTTTGAGGGATTCTTGTTATTTGGATGTGGGATTATTGTTACTATTTCTTTGCATGTATTTTGTTAAAGTAATATATGTTGAATATGTATTAATTGTGTTTGAAAAAAGTTGCAGGGTTTGTGACATGCTAGCTACAAGGATATAAAATTATGCTTTCTTATTTTTTCCTGTTTCCCCTCAACAAGCTAATTATGCACTTTCGATCACCTTTTAGAGATTTAATATTTCATGTTTACAGGTACAGTATTCCATTTGTAGTGCAAAATATTTTTACTCCGTAAATATACGAAATTTGACCAACTTTATGGTTTGATTTTTACCATGGATTGTAGCAAAATATAATAAAGAAATATATCTGATATTTGTGGTTGAAGGAAAATACTTGGTAAATGATCAACTCAAATATTTTCTTCCTTTGGACGACGGCACATAATGGACAAATAAGACTATGTTAGTTCAGGACAATACAAGTACACTAAAGTTTCTTACGAGACACCATTTGCATGTATCTTAAAAAAACGTACCTTACCTTGTAAGATATGAACAGTGGAACAAAATTGGACAAGTAGAACATGAAAGGATAGCAACGAATAAACAATTAATAATCTCTAATAAGTCACAAATTGGACTAACAAAAAAGGCTACCACAAGCAAACAAAAGAGTGTATTTTTAACAAGGACCATGACATCCTTTGGTATACAATTACACAATTACTAGCTTCAAGGGGTGATGGACTGGGGAACAGACCGATCGAGCAAAAATTTATGGGAAAATAACACAGTATAACGCTCTTGAACATTTTAAACAAAAAATATTTTACGAGTGTGTGCAACTCCATTTCGAAACACACAACATGCATACATTGATTTGGTAAAAAAATTTGGTGCGGATAAGTTTTTACCTTAATTGTATTATATAGGAGATCTAATGTTTATCGCAATTGATGTTTTAAATCCACTTTGTAATTCAGCATGTATTACTTCCACCTTCGTTAGGGCATCTCTTTCAAACGTTAGTCATCGTACCCCAACCTTGATAGTCGCCTATGAGAAAAAGTTTACACAAATTCGATAGGATTTTTACACAAATATCCGGCCAAATTTACTCTTTATATTTTTTAATCGATATACATAAATTGCACGTATAGCATATAATTAAGGGTGCATATATATTATATATATATATATATATATATATATATAATATAGTCGCAAAATATTTTTTGTTTAAAATGTTAAAGAGCGTTTACAGTGTTATTTTTCCATAAATATTCGCTCGATCGGTCTGTTCCCGAGTCCATCATCCTTTGAAGTAATGGTGTAAGTGTATATAAAAGGATGTCATGCTCCTTGTTAAAAATACACTCTTTTGTTTGCTTGTGGTAGCCTTTTTTGTTTGTCCAATTTGTGACTTATTAGATTTTATTAAATGTTTGTTCGTTGCTATCCTTTCATGTTCTACTCCAATTTTGTTCCACTGTTCATATTTTACAAGGTAAAGTACTTTTTTTCAGATACATGCAAATGGTGTCTCGTAAGAAACTTTAGTGTACTTGTTTTAACCTAAACTAACATAGTCTTATTTGTCCATTACGTGCCGTCGTCCAAAGGAAGAAACTATTTGAGTTGATCATTTACCAAGTATTTTTTTTCAACCACAAATATCAGATATATTTCTTTATTATATTTTGCTATAACCCATGGTAAAACTCAAACCATAAATGGAATACTGTACCTGTAAACATGAAATATTAAATCTCTAAAAGGTGATCGGAAGTGCATAATTAGCTTGTTGAGCGGAAACAGGAAAAAAAGAAGAAAGCATAATTTTATATCCTTGTAGCTAGAGAAATTTCATGTCACAAAACCTGCAACTTTTTTCAGACACAAAAAAAATACATATTACTTTAATAAAATACATGCAAAGAATTAGTAACAATAATCACACATCCAAATAACAAGAATCCCTCAAAGTTTCTTCTTCAAAGCTTCTCTTGTATATCCTAAAAATTGATTTCAGGTATTACAATTAAATTTATATTTAGTTGAGCCTTAGGCGACCGTTTATATCTTGATTCGTTCGATCGATAAGCAGCTTTACGTTAGCAGGTGATCGGTTTAGTAAATATTCTGTCGAAGTTGATATGTAAATTATAGATTCGATGACACAAAGAATAATGGACTCGACAATATACTATATAGCAAGCTTGACTCGAAGACAAGGATATGATCGAATAAACGAAGACAATTGGTGAGTTTATCGATTACAATAGTGCAACTACTCGTCTACAAATAATTGACTCTTACTGATTCCGAACAAGTAAATTACGAGGTAAATTACGAGCAAGACATATAGGTATTGATTTATCAAACACGTATTTAATTATCAAATGATTTCGTATCGAGCAAACGATTTAAACTAGAATTCGACGAAAGATATTGTGATAGAATATCACGATGACAATAATGATAAATGAGCAACATAATACTAATCAAATGATGATGTACTTAGGTGAAACGATGAAATTATGACTTAGGGATCGAACAATAATCATGTTTAATCAGTAACACGATCAAAACAATGGTAAACAATCAACAAGGTCAATGATATATAATAAATGAACAAGTCAAATAACGGCAAGTGAACAATCGAATAAATAGCGAATAAATAAACGAAGACAGTAAAGCTTATTGTATTGATTGATCGAAGACTTGTGCTCCGTTGAAAAAGAAGAATCCTCCTTCTAGAGTTGAAACAAGCAATGATTGCACAATATACTGATTATAATGGTGACGGCATAATGATGATAATAATAATAGTGATATGGCAGTAAAGTAAGAAGGGGTTGCTTTATTCAATAGAACGTAAGTTTACAAATGGGAAAATAGGGAAATATTTATAGAGTGAGAAGTGTGGAGTCTCCAACCCTAGAAGGACTCCACTCTCTCACGCTTCTTCATCAGTCACGTAGTTGTAGTTGCCCACATCTAACATACTCCGCTGAATACGGTCCGACAAAAGCGGGATAAGGTCAACCATCCTTATCCGATACAGCGATTGTCCTCGAATTCTTCCGATCACGATTCAGTTGAATCGATCACATTATATGGATCAATGCTATCTTTCTCCGATCTCGTTTTATGTTGTCTTCAATATTCGCTCTCCTCTTGCCACGTTGCTGACTGCGTGTCACATATGTGATCGGACAAAATTCGACCAATACATCTCCTTATCAGCATACTTTTGTAGAGCATCACCAACAAGTTTCCCATACCTAAATTCATCAAATATTTCAATCCCCATATCAACAAAAAAATCATAAGACTTCTTGTTCCAAACAGCCACAATTCCCCCAACTGAAGAAAACCCATTCTTTGCAGCAATAGATGCAACAGTTCCAAACAACAATCTCCCCATTCCTGATTTCCTATAACTCTCTCTAAAATAAAGACAATCAAAATGAATGCCAGCTTTATCATAAAAATACGAATAATTTGCGAAAAAGAAAGCATATCCAGCGATAAAAATATCATTTTTGTCACCTCCACATTTGGACTTAAATTCCTCAGATTCTTTGTCCACAACAGGCGCTTTAAGATCAAATATTTTTAAAACTGGCTCGAAATTTTCATCTTTGGTATCTGTAAAAGGGGTTGGTGAAACTTCGAGTAGAAGTACTGATGGTCCATAAAATAGAGGACTAGAATTTTTAAAAAGAAGGTTACAGATGGAAGACTCAGTGGCTTTATAAAGATGAGTGTAATTATGATATTCATGAATTTGGTAAAAAAGTTTGTATATATGACTAATATCAGCTTCATTTGCAAGACGAACTCTAACATAAACTTTTTCAGTAATAGTGAGGGTATTTTCAGCTCTAGCCATAGTGATAGATAGTTGTGGCTATTCGCGAGGAAGTTTTGGTTATGAAAAGGCTTTGGATGAAGTTGGTTATTTATAGTGGAAAATTTTCTCTAAGGTGGGGTTGGTGGAAGAGAACTTAAATAGGCAGCTTATTCAAGTGATGCAACTTTATCAACAATGTAATCAATAACATAATAATAGTAAAATTGTTGACTGAGTTGGTGCAAGAAGAATCCTTACGTACTTTCCTGTTTCATCAATCTTTTCTAATTGAATCAGCATTTTAATCATCCTGATCGATTTAAATTTTTTTAATAAATATTATGTGTTTCAGCAATTTTTAGTTAGAATTACAAGTTGATTGATGTGGTAAAGTAATTTTACGTTATCATTGTCAAGAACTATGTCTATGTGTGCTTTTAATATGTCACAATATTACCAAATGCTTAATTCATATTATATCATTTCCATTTCTTTACACTTGCGTTTCTGAATGAAGTGTCTTGAGTAAAATCCAAAGACTTCAAAAACTTAAACGAAGTGCTTTAACCAGGAGCCATAACATTTTCGCAATTTAGGTAATACCAACATAAAAGTTTGACATTCGTGAATTTTCAATGGAGCAACAACTTTTTTATGGTGAAATCAAGTTAATTTCAAAGTTATTTAAGAAATAATAGATTTTGAAATATGAAATTTGCAAATGTTGGTAACCTTTAGATAAAGTTTTATAAATCTGTTACTGTATTAGGCTAAGAAGTTTCTTTTCATCTACTTGAATAAATACTTTGAGACTGCAAATCACAATTACCGATTTCCACAAGAAAAATCACGTTCGCCAAACGCGATTTCCAGTGGATTGGCTCACTTGTGCGTATTTTCAAACTGTATTTTTTATTGTAACTTGCATGCATTTACAATATTGCGATTTATTGTTTACTTACAAAACAAAACTAGTATACACGATGTGCGGAAAATATCCAAAAAAAAAAAAACTAATCGTATCAAATTCACTATAACGCCTTTGTGTCTTCTTTCCATTAGTATTGCTTGCACCTCTTGGCAAACATCTATTTAGCCTTAGAAAGTTGAAGATAAAAAGGTGTTGGCCATTGATTAGTTTTTTATAGCATTTATGAAGAAGTCCCACTCAACTTTAAAACTAAACACATAAGCATATACTGAAACGTAAGTTAAATGAAAGAATTTGATCAAATCTTGTTTCTGCATACTCCATGATTATAATTACTTTTACGATATAGACTGATATTTTATTTATGTACCGACCAAGCATCTTGTTATCTGATTCCTGAACATCTAATTGAAGGTTCCCCAAAATCAATGCCGATTAAGATTAATGTTGAATGTAAATGTAGATAAGAGATTTATACTTAAATTTGGATCACATTAGATCCAATTTTTTAAGAGTATTTCATATCAGAAATTATGTTTCACCTTAGCAGTTAACAAGTAGAGATATTACTACTTATACTTTCCTGAAACTAAAAGGAAAATTTATCTAATGATTCGATCGAAACAAAAGATAATGATATTGCAAGAAAAAAAAAATATAAACACAAGTATTGAGAGAAAGAGAATAATTTTTTTTTCTCTCTTTTCTTCACGCACCACTTATAAATGAGAACAATCCATGATTTTTTAATCAATTTGTTAAACCTAATTAAATATGACTAAACAATATTTATACAATAAGCTGAACTCTTCAATTCCAACTTAGACATTCAAAAATTTTAAAATACATATACATATCCAAAAATTAGTATGCAAGTCTACAAAGCAAGCTTCGTCAACCTAAAAATCTAAACATACGAAGAAATGAAAAAGGAGAGGAGAATAAAGCAAAATACAAAGGTGAAACTATGGATACACTTCATATTGGTTGTCCAAGTAGTATTTCAATCCTGCAAACTATTTTAAGGAAATGCCTACACTTCATATTACATGGTTGTTGTCATTAGTCATAGATTCATTTTAGTAGTTACCCATGGACAGGTTGCATCAACGACAATTTTTACTATTTCTTTTTTCATTCCAAACCCCTATTTCTCTCCCACCTGCGGGGGGCCTCCAAAGCCGGTAAAATCACGTCACTCTTGTCAACAACATCAATGTATGTCTTCCGTTTCTTAACATTAAAATTTTAGATTGATATTATCTGAAATCAGAATAAAGAAATTTAAAAATATTACCACTCAATTAGTTGTGAAGAAAACACACCAAGAGCATCAAGCAGATATAAAATTTTAAATAATAAATGTCCACCACACTATCAATTCAACAATTAAAATTTCTAAATATTGTATAATACTATTGTAAAATCCTCTTAATTTATTCAGGAGTTATCCATTAAATATTTAGGAGTTACTACCATAAAAGCATATATGAGCGTAACGAAAAGAGCATTGCTTTATTTCCTTATCAGGAGTCACTTTTTTTAGTTTGCGTATGGCTAATTTAAAATGTGGTTGGTGTAGGTCTTGATACGCTATGCCAGTACTTAGTCCTACCACTCTAAGGTAATTAAGAGCACTCAGATACTTGCATTCTCTACGAATTGGACAGAACTTCAACATGAACAAACTTTTTTGTTTAAAGTGATTGTGTAGAAGCACTTAGAAGATAAACTATTACCGACAGAAAACAGAAGTGAATAGGATAATTATAATACTGTAATAACCCAGCCTATTTTTCAACGTTATAAGAATGCTGCTTTGAAGTTTGAACTGCAAAACCTAATACCATTAATAATGG
Source organism: Petunia axillaris subsp. axillaris (assembly GCA_029990575.1). Lineage (NCBI taxonomy): Eukaryota > Viridiplantae > Streptophyta > Magnoliopsida > Solanales > Solanaceae > Petunia > Petunia axillaris. The sequence goes on along the minus strand of JARKNS010000002.1, from coordinate 3,722,199 downwards.
TTATATTTATCGAATATCAACAGTTTACATTACCTAAAGCAACATACCTCTATGGTCTTCATTAGATTTCGGAAACTAAGTAGCTTCTCTCTCAAAATATTTATCTTGCTTTAGGAATATTTTATCATAGTAGGTGGACATCAAACTGCAATATTTGAGAAGTGAGAAGTCTAGCATCCTTCTTGGTTTAAAAAGTCAATTCCTCACCATCAGTTGCCTCTTGCAAAAACAACAAATCCATTCGAGAAAGTATATTTTGGTAAATTAAAATTCATTCAACATTCAGAAGTTTGATGATTCTTACCGTATATTCTATCATGAATACTTGGTAAAGAAACTTACTTGAATCCACCATCTATCTTGACTGAACTACTTGAGTAAAGTGCTTGATCTATAGAAATATTTTCTCTCCATATCCTGTACTTTCAGAAGAATGAGAAGAGAAGAATGTTTTTATCCTTTACTTACACGCTGTGTAAACGTGGATTTGTGGAAAAATTAGTATGAGAGTTTTTAGGAGGAGTTACTCTTATTATGGAAGTTGTAACTTCTTAAAGATAAGATTAATTCATATTTAACCACGCGGTAAATTGTAAACATTTTATCTTTTAATTCAATTAAAATTTACTTTTGATCTGTATCTTTTACTAGTTTGTTAAGATAAGGGATAGTTCAAATTTGGAAATTAACTGCTACCTTAAAAACTTAATTTTTGTTAGTTATTACTTCAGCTAAGGGTACGTAAAATTCCAAAGTGGGATTTTAAAATGCTTAAATTTAACTTTATCAATTCCAAGTACAATTCATGGAATCCTATATTTAATCTATACTATATTAAAAGCACGAAGGCCCTTAGTAAATGTTGATTGAACTTTTTGCCCTTCATTAAAAGATTCCACAATAGACAAAATTGTCATTTACTACTCATATTTAGTAAATTGTAATTACAATTATTGTGCTTCAATTAATAAATTTTTATGAAACTGATCTTACGTGATTTGCTTGGAGGAGTATTCCACTTTTATTGAAATTCCATAGTTAAGCTAATTCCTCATTGATCTAACGTGATTTGATTTGGAGAAGAATTTCACTTTTATTGGAAATTTCAAAGTTAAACTAATTCCACATTGACAATAACACTTTCAAGCATATCCTACATCGCTATATAAAGAGAATGCCTAGGAAAATTAAAACACGCACTCTGTGTCTTGAAACTAATATTAACATCAATGGCCTTTTTTATAATGAATATCTTTCTGTAGTATTTAGCTTCTCCCGTTCTAATTTTAATATTTTTTTAGGTTATCAGTATTATTATAGGCGGAGAGCCGGAGATCTTGATTTTAACCAAGGTATTTTTAATCTTATTTTTCTTCTTTTGTTTTCCTTTAGAGTACTATCTTCTTATCTTCATGTCTTATTTAATAATTGTCCAAGTATTTAATTTACGGACAAGATTTACTGATTAGTACTATATATATTTGGTTATAATTGTTATACAGCATTGTTGAATTCACAAATGATAAATTGGTTTCTGATCGTCTAAGCTCGAGCTATTGACCATTGATTTCAGATTAATATACGGGCGTAAAGTGAGACATGCATGTTGATCATTCTTTACAATGATTATTAGTTAATTGATGCACACTTATTTAGTTGTCACTTGTCAGTTTATTTACAGGATTTGCATGTTTAGGATTAATTTCGAACATGTAATTATAAAATTAACAACTTTTATCGTTTAGATATGGATTTCAATGTACGGGGAAAGTTGTCTAATCGTGTAAAGATCGGTCATGTCAATATATGTAGTCAAGTCATTAAGTATAATTCTAATTAGTAAATTTGCCTTACAGTCTTACACGAATATCATGGACTACTAATCTTAATAATGTCCAACTACTTATTTGAGATGTTGTATGTGTCCTACCCATATACGACTTTTGTATCATGGAGTATATTGTTTCTTTTTGTTCTTTTTCTCAGGCTTCAAATTCAATGCCTATTCATTCTTCTCCCATGAAGATGAATTCTCAACAAATATCCGGTTGTATCAGCACAATTAAAATTGATCGTCGTTTATGTGATATTTTTTTTAATCACGGTGGTGTCCGGGCCAGCTTACGCGCACCTCGACTAATTATTAATATATTTCGATTATAGGTAATCCTTTTATTTAACTTCCCAATTTCAATTATTGTTGGTGTATCTGTATTATTGCATTGTTTTAAAATTCTAGATCTGTTGAACTTTTGCTTCATATAGAATGAGCACTTTTAATTATTATTTTTTGAGTTATGGTTTGTGCAAGTTTTGTACAAACAAATTTAATTAGTTCTTTTTTTTTTTTTGCCTAACGCAAAGATTTATTTTGTCATGGTACCGTTTTCAATAGTGTTTGCGACAGAAGCCTCGATTATGTATTAGTAATAATTTACATATGCAGTTAGAGATCAGACATAGACAGTGGTACCAAGCTATGTATACATAGCTGAGGGTTGTCTTCCCTTTTCGTGCTTTATTTTTTTCATTTATATGTTTAATTTCATGTACCTTTGTGATTTGGATAGACCATGCGTAGGCAATAGCTTTGTTTGTTCATATAAGTACAACTTTGATGGTATTCCTTTCAAATTTTATGGTACTGGCATCCTTGAATAAGGACTACAACCATTTAATTTAGTGGTGATGATTTATGTCTTTAATTTTATTGGGAGAGTTTAAACTTTCCAAGGTTTTGCTCTCACTTATTTTTTTATAATCATAGGACTTAAGTTCTAATCATCATTATTAGAATTTTATAATAAGGTAAAACAGATAGAGAGATTTGGTAATTAGATGCAATTAACAATGATGGCTCGAGATTAATGGTGCTTTTTGCACAGATATAGTGAACCAGTCAGTGCCTTTTAGATTAGAGTGGATACAGATCCCTAAACAAGGTTAACGTTTATCTTTTGCAGAAGTTTTGCAATTTATTTATTTTTATTTCATCAAACACGGTGTGTGAATATTATGTATTATTTTGAAATAGTTTGTTCTGAATAATCGTAGTGCATAGTTGTTCAAATCCTAACTAAAAGCTTATCCATGTTTGACTAGATTGCACTCTTTTACGAACCCAGGTAGATTTAATTTTTGAGAAAATTAAGTATTACCCTGTGGAGTGCTTTGTCCATATGAATGCATTAAGAGGCGACATAAAATTATGTATTTAGTATGAGCGAATTAGCCTTTTCATTAGAGGTACGCATTTTTATTTTTTCATTGTTTAGATTTTATTCACTAGCTTGAAATCGTAGTTTCAGGTAAATTAAATCCGTTACTAGCTCATGATGCAGTGATTTTCACTATATAATAACAATTGATGCCTTAAAAAGTTTGGGTCTGGATATGATTGTGATTACAATTTTAAGTTGTTCTTGTGTAGTCCTTTGTATGAACAAATATTTACGTTCTCGTTTGGAAACTTTAAGTTAAAAAGTATGAATTTAAATAGGAATGATTTAATTTAAAGTTTTGTGCTCAAGAAAGGAACTGGAAATAGTCCTACCATGATGATGGTTTATGGAGGCGAATTTATTAATTCCTCTGAATATAGGAAATTCAAAATTAGAATGACTTTGAACCATTCTTATGGTGGAGTTATAGGCAGTACTATATACGAGAGGAGTATACTGTTTGGTACGTCGGTATATTCTTCTACTTCTAAGATATGATTGAGAATTCTTTTATTGCAAAAGATTGTTAGATGGAACTTCTTGCTATTTATAGAATAACATAGCATGTATGGATCTGCTTGGTATGATTTTGTTGTCATGACGACGAGAAGGATGAAATTATAAAGGATAAGGATCCATGAAATAGCATCCCTTCCAACAAATAACTTCCCTTCTACTTTCCATTACTTCCGACCAATTTAACTGTTTACACTTGTGATATCAGTACGTTAATTGATTGAAACATGCATGTAAAAACAATGTTACTTCTTTTTCCTTTTTTTTTTCCTTTTTATGATATCTTTTTATTTCTTAAAAAAAAGACATCTTTCGTGGTGTGGTTAATATTTGCTTGAAGTATTTTCATATTCTCGACATATAACATTTTAAATTTTTTACGTCAGATGACACGTGCAACGCACGTACACCAGTACTAGTAATTTATAAATACCCTACATATCCTAAATAGCCTAATTATTGAAAAAGAGTCGCGCTATAATAATAATAAAGTACAAATAAATTTCGAGCGCTTGAGAGCAACCTTAACGAAAGGAGGCAACGCTTACCAACAGAAATGTGCTCCTTCAAATATATAGTAGTACAGTAGTTACAACAATTCATCAATGCTCAAGAGTTAGTTAGCTACTTGACCACTAAGTTTCATTCTTATCAAAAATTAATTGCCACTGTGCATGTTTCTCCTCAATCTTTCAACTTCTTGGTTAATGGCTTCGGGTTCGTCCTCCTCTAATTATACTCCTCCGCTTTTAGCTTTTGACAATTAAAGTTGTCTTTTCCTTTATCAATTCTTTTTCACTGTCAATTCTTCTAATACTATTCACGATTTTTATTGGGTTGAATTTCATTGATATATTGGTTAAGTGATTAGTAGTATTCAATGGATTTTGTCGAGGAAAGTATATATTAATGTCAAACACCAACTATTGTCCACTTACTATGCTTAGTGAGTAATATATTAGTAATAATACTTTTTCTTATAAAACTAATATGTCTAAAAACATCTCTTCTTGAAGAGTGTCATGATTTTCAAATTCCTTCACCATAGTTGTGTTTAAATCGAAGCCATAATCTAACGTTGGCTTAACTTTGTCACAGCCAATGACAAAAAAGAAAATCTTTGACTGGTCAAAATATTGGGCATGTGAAATCTGAAGTTTGATTAAATTGTGCTTTCATATTTTGATGTAGAATTTTAAAATCTTTAGCTTTATGAGATATGATTTTTTCATATTCGATGTAAGTTTCAATATATGACGGACGTTTGGAAAGATGAAATCACTCATCCTAAGTGTTGTGCTAATGAAATATTGAATCCTAAGTGCAAAATGTAGATGCCTAATGTTTGTAGCTTGAATTGTGCTACTGATGGAACAAAGTGAAAAACATCAGATGAACTACAGCAGAATAATATAATGCCTCGGTGTTATTCAATGTTATGCAGTTCCATCATTGGGGTAGCTATATGCAAGATTGGTGGTTCTTCTAATTTGTCATTGATATCTTTGCAAGAATCGATTTTTGTGTTAAAGTCTGAGTATACTACAATTATTTTTCTTTCTATTTGAAGCTATTTTATTTATTTTTATTTTAATACATATCATCCATTTTTTAAATAAATACTGCTAGCAGTTAGTCTGTTCATTACTAGGCAACTCATAAAAATAAGGCTATTGCCGCATTTGCTATGAATTGAATAATTTTTCTATAATACAGAGAGAATGATCTAAGCCATAATTTGAGAGGAAAGATGTAACTCTATTGATTCATGAACCTTTGAGAATATGAATAGATACACCCAATACTTTAAAAAGCTATTTTTTTTATGTTTGTGATCTATCTTAGTACTTTTAATATATAAATTATATGTTGGTTCTCGACTCTAATTTTCACAGAATTAAAATATTTTTGGCTTTGAAGCGTCCAATTTTTGATAATTTGGGTGAGTTTCATGAGCAGTAGAATAGTTTGATGCAAAATTTTGTGAAAAATATTATTGATATTATTTTATAAAATCATATACTAAATGACTCGGCATACACGTGCAACGCACGTGCCGAGAAACTAGTATCTAACTAAAAAAGTGGTTACATTTAAACTAAAATTCAAAAATTAACCACTTTATCTTAAAAAGTAACACATAGTTTTTTCTTGACATGTCATTTGGCTAATTTTTATTGGCTACTACATTCCTTTTAATATATATATATATATATATATATATTATCGACTGCGATTACAAATGTTCGAACGTTGAACAGTAAGTTTAGATAGAATAGGTTTTGACTTAATTATGTCTTCTCCATAATTTCATTAACTTTTCTTTCTTCACATATTTAAATGCTAGTTTTAATATGTAACTTTACTATCATTAATGATTAAACTAAGACACTTCTATTTAAAACGATGAAAATTTGGTAGAATATTCATGTAAAAACGTAAATTTTACAATTATCCAACTTCTAAAAATTATAGTAGTACAAAATGATCAACGGAAAATTAATGTTTATCAGGTTAGTTTTTCTTGCTATAGTTAAATTCCATTACTGCTCTTTCAAAAAATGTTAAAATTTTACTTTTTCTATCTTTAGCTGAATGTCCAACTTTCTTCCTTAGTTTGTTTTTAAAAAAAGGAGTAATTGGAGCATTTCCTTTTGGTTGTTCTAATAAAGTAATTGAATAAATTCGTAGTTCCTCTTCGTAAATTCTAATAATATATTTTAAATATATTGTATAATGAGATTTAATGAAAACCAAGATTTGTAATTAGAGAAATTAAAGAGACGTATTTTGAATTAAAACTAAGGAAAATATAAAATAAAAACTTGGACCAGAGTGAGCGCCAAAGGAACTTGTGGGAAAGGACCTATGGTTATCCACATCAGCTGCTACACCGTACTTTTGGACTGTACCACCCCAAAATCCAATTTGAGTTTATTACAAGAGACAAGTTGTGAGACTGCCTCAAGTCTTCATTAACCTTTTGTTCTTATTGAGAAAACAGTCAAACCATCCAACATACCACTTACTACCTACCCCTCTTTTGAGTTACTCCTTCCCGTCCCAATTTTATATAACACTATAAAACCGGACACAGAATTTCAGAAATAAGGAAAGATTTGTTATGTTTACCAAATAGTCATATATAAAAATATTTACCCAAATTGATCATTTTGCTAAAAATATTTCATTCTATAGCCGCATATATCCTAAGCTGGTATATTTCATAGCCTTAGTATATTCCAATAGAATACGGTTTAAACAAAACTTAAGTCATGGTCGGGTAATATTTTAATGTGAGCTGGTTAATTTTGAAAACTTTTCACTTTAAACCAAAGCTCAACCCAAATGACTAGTTTAATATGTTGGAGAGTCCATTTTGCTTATAAATCCACCAACATTGCTCTTTTTAGTTGACGAGGGACAATTGGGTTCATAACATCATTTGGAGTCTTTGGACTATGTTAACCCCTCCAAATCAACTAACTGGAGAACAAGTAGCAGAGGAAAGATACTTTGTTTCGATTTTAGCGTCCAAATTAACATACGGAGTACTTTCTCCGTTCCAATTTATGTGGCAGTATTTCCTTATTCGTCTGTTCCAAAAAGAATGACAGAAATTTGGTAACAATTTAACTTCAAAATTACAGTTTTGCCATTACTGAAATGATTTACAACCACACAAATATTTTTGCTTTATTTTATACTACAAGTTTCAAAAGTCTTCCTTTATTTCTTAAACTCTGTGCCGAGTCAAACTATAATACATAGAGTAGAACGGATGGAGTAATAAGTAACCTTAAACTGGCGAAGCTAATCTCCTAAACGGGAAATTTGAGGAAATAAAGGTGGTGGTTACAAAGTGATAAAATATACTATTATGTTTGAGAAAGTTTCTTCAAATTCGTAGTTGTACGTGTAAAGCTATTGTGTGACCCATTGTATTAGATTGTAAGCCATTATGGGTCAATTATCTTAAGTCACTTATAATGCCCGATATAATGGAAAATAGAGGAAAATAAACGTAGTCATCCTATCCTAGTAGTATCTTTTATGAGTATATACGTTGTTTACAGCTTATGTTATCCCAATGAAACTGGGAGGAAACACGTATCACCAAGGCAGACTTTGAGAAGTTTGAAGTACTAATTAATCACATTAATGACATCAACAACGTTTATTTCAAATTCCTTTAGGGATGCCATTTTCCATAGAGTTCACACGCATTTTTCAAAACTTTTCCGCTTTTCCACTGTTACCTGTATGTAGTTAAAGCCCCACGTCCTTTATGTCGGATGAACTATAGTAATACTAATATTTTTCCTCGAAATAATTTGTAGGTCATTGCAAATTAAGATTTATCTCATATTGCATGTATCGTTATCCTTTTGGCAATAGATATCTGTTACGTCCCAGCACTATGAGGGAGAAATTTAGGCTGCCATGTACATAAGTCAAGCCAAAGAGACTTGAGCACTAAAAAGATTTGGAAAATTTTCGCCCAGTGGCCAGTTTTGTCAGTAGTATTAGCTTTGCGGTCATTATTTTTCTTGGTCTTACATTTGAGGCCACTTTTGGTTCTTTACTAGATAAGGTCATTAAATACGCCTAACTGAAAAAGCTTAATTACCCCTCAGTCTGATTACTGGACTGAAGCTTGAAATACTACTGATTGAAGTTCAAACCACATGGATTGAAGTTCTATCCACATGGATTGAACTTCTCTACCCTTATGGACTGAATTTCTAGAACTTATCTACCCTTATGGACTGAAGTTCTATCTACATGGATTGAACTTCTCTGCCCTGTATACTGAAGATCCATCCACAGGGATTGAACTTGTCTACCCTTGTGGACTGAAGTTCCATCCACGGGGATTGAGATTGAACTTCCCTACCTTTATGTAATGAAGTTCTATCCACATGGACTGATATATATATATTTGGGGGGTAATTTAGTCTTTTTTCGTTTTTCTATTTCTGGTGGGTGTAAAAACTGGCTATAAACTAAATATTTTGGTATTAGTGGCTCGTGCCCAAAGATCAGTGCCAAAAGTGCCTTTTCGTGCACTTTCCCCAAAAGATTTAGACCGGTTGGCTACTCTTTTAGGGTAAAAAATTTATAACTAGCTAATTTTGGACGCCTTAGGTAAGTTTTATCCACTGTTTCAGAATTAATGGAGAAATAGTTAAATTATCTTGTGCACACTTACAGTCACTTGGCGATAACAACACCCAGACTAGCCACAATACAAACATCTGTGATTTTTAACTAAACTCCAGTAAAAAAATCTGAAATTTTGTTCAAAGTTTCATTTTTAGAAGCATAGCCACCACCGCTCAAACTCCAAGACTTTTGTTGGAGTTCAAACTCCAATTTATTTTTCCTGTTTTCCTTAGAGTTTAGGTCAAAAAATCAAAATAATATCTATAGTTTTGAAGCGAACTCCATCAACTTTTCATGATGTTTTGCGCGGTTGTGGCTATATATGATATATCTAAAGTCTTGCAAATGCTGGCTCATCAGCTATAGATGCTCTTAACAGTGACGATTCGTTAAAGCTTCCCGACATTCCAGTGCATTTAACATGGGAATAGTAATGACTGGCGTCTTATACTAAGAATTTAATGCAGCCAGTTTTACCATGCTATTTAATTTTAGCTACTTTTAAAATTATTTGCAACGGTAGACACTCATGTTCAAACTATCAAGGCTGAAGTTGCATACTTATTATTTAAAGTTCACACAACTTAAATTTTTTTGTCTAATAATGAACCAGATTTACACCAAACTTCAAACTAAATTCACAGATTTTTGTTTGAAGTTGAGAGAAAGAAGAATTAAAAGAAAATTTCAACTTCATATCAAAGGAGTTGAAGTTAGCTTAACTTAGATTGAACTTGAAGTCCAATTGTCTAAACATACCGAAAGCGGCTAGCTGATGAAAAAAGTGTGCCCATAAATGGCTGAAATATAAGGACACTCGCGAAAGTGACTATTTGTGGGCTTTTCACGTCTTATTTACTCATGAGATTTTTACACTCTATATCCATAAAATTTAAAGTATTTACAAGTCATACCCATTACAAATTATACTACCCATAAAACTAAAAGTATTTACCCAACCTACCCATTTATTATTGTATACCTTTGTTATACCTTTAAAGTATACTGCATAAATTATGGTATACAAGTCTGGAGGAATATTTATTACTGTATACCTTTGTTATGCCTTATAGGTATATACCTTTATGGTATACTGTATAAACTATGGTATACAAGTCTGAGTGGGTAGAGTGGGTAAATAATTTAGTGGGTAGGTCCCGTAATATTTGAAAGTAGTGGGTAGTGACTGTAATTACTTTAGGTTTTGTGGGTATTTTTATAAGTGTCCCATTACTCATAAATATGGATAATTTAATCGTAAAATTTTCATCCAGTGGTCAGTTTTGATACTGGTATTAGCTTTACAGTCACTAATTTCCTTGATCTTACACTTGAGGCCACTTTTGGCTCTACTGAAATTCTATCCATATGGATTGAACTTCTCTACCCTTATGGACTGAAGTTCTGTCCACATAGATTGAACTTCTCTGCCCTGTGTACTGAAGTTCTATCCACAGAGATTGAACTTATCTACTATTATGGATTGAAGTTCCATCAACAGGGATTGAACTTTCTACCCTTATGGATTGAAGTTCCATCCGCAAGGATTGAACTTATCTACCCTTATGTATTGAAGTTCCATTCACATGGATTGAATTTTCTACCTTGTGGACTGAAGTTCCATCCACATGGATTGAACTTCTCTACTCTTGTGGACTGAAGTTTCATCCATCGACATGGACTGATATATATATTTGGGGGGTAATTTAGACTTTTTTATTTTTTTATTTTTGGTGGGTGTAAAAAGTGGCTATAAACTAAATATTTTGATATTAATAATCTGTGCCTAAGACCAGTGACAAAAGTGGCATATCGTGCACTTCCTCCAATTTAATCTTATACTAAAACTTCAGTTTTATATACTAGTAAAAACTACAAAACTTTCAACTTTAACAAGGAACGACAGTAATTAACATCTCCAGCATACGTTATGACTCATACCCACCCAGCTTTTACGCCCAGACTAATTAACGCTTACAACACTGCTGCTGAGTAACTGAAAGTGAGAATCCTATCGTATGGGAACATAGCTTTCAATTAGCAAGACTAGTAATTAATTACAAACCATAAAAGATCTATACAAGCTTATCCATCTTACTTCTTAATTAACATACATGTATTGGATAAAAGCAGACTAGGCTTGAGAAGGTGACACGTGTCTTCCACGTGGCACGGACATACTTTGCAACGGACAGACATCTAACGAGCAGACGTCCGTCAAGAATAGATCTAGAAAAGTTATGAAGCATTCCAACGGTCAACATGGCTTAAATAAGCAGTAATTAACATGATCACCCACGATCAATCTGTTAATGACCATTAAGACAGTCATTACAACCCAGCGGTTATAACTCCAACGGATAGCTGACCGGCAGTTACTTATCCAAACGGATCCACGCCCAACGGTTACAGAAATCCCAACGGGTGCCCACCAGGCTTATAAATAGTACCCACCTTAGTCGATTATGTAATCTGGAACTTCATATCTGAAATATCAATAAAATATTCTCTCTTTCTCTCTCGATCTCGCTCAGCTGTTTCCCCTTTATTCTTAGTTCGTTCACAGTTTTATTCACCTGAAGAGTGGTTGATATCGAAGATCCCTCCCCGAGAACGAGTGATACGATACGATTTCCTCTATTTATTTACATTTTGCATATCACTTTTTAGTTCATACGAGCATATTGTTATCATCTCAGCCTATCATATAGACATTTAATCTCAGCTGTTGATGGTGACCCCGCAAATATAAATTTAATTGTTAATTGGCCTAAAACCGGATCTAGGTTAAACAATACATGTATTTTAATAAACAAAGCAGGTTTCTCAAAGTAACCCGAATAGCTTGGGAAAGAAAGGACATAGCCAGCTACCAAGACATTATCTTCGTTGATACTGTTGAATTGAAAAACTCTAATTCAGAAGTACCACTGAAGATAATGTCATTTTAGCTAGCTATGTTCTTTTTTTGCACAAGCTATTCAGCTTACTTCGACAAACCCATTTGATTATTCAAAACATGTTTGTTAGGGAGTGTTAAACATATATAGTGATATCAGGTTCTCACTTCTCACAATCCCTATTCCTAGAAAAGAACGTACTGTTCAAACTCTAACATTGCCATGGAGCAATTATTGTGACTTTTGTTATCTAGTCAACAGGAAAAAGAATTACTCCATTTTAGAAGGGGGACAAAAATAAAAATATATGAAGGGTGGGGGGGATCACGAATTGTAATAAGTAGTGATTAGTCGATTTAAACTTGTTTTCTTTGAACTTTTACTATTAGAATTGAAATGCAATATGAGAAATGTACTATTAGAAATTATTGTAATTTATTTCCAACAGTATATATGCCTCTAATGGTCCAACTTTGCTTTAACCAATGCCTCTTACTCAAAGGAATTGTTTTACGATAACCATTCAAGTCGATCACTCAATATCATGGATTAAAGAAAACTACATCATGTACTGGAACTATATCTCATTTTTTAAGTGTATCTTTTGTTAATGTTGTCATTTTTTTAATGAATAACACGTGAAATTAATTAGTATACATAATAGAGAGAAAAGTGGTAGTTACAAATATGCTAGATAATGTTAACAAAATCACGGTATTGTCATTATACATAACTTAAATCCTAATTTAGATAACATCTAGTTTCCTTCCAAGCGAAAAAAATAAATCTATTTGGATTCCTACTTTTTGACACAAATACTTTCCCTTAACAATTTAACATAAAACTTTATCCATGAGATTCTCAGCAACATTATGATATACAGCTCCTCAGCACTGGAAAAAGAAACTTCAGCTCCTCTGAATCTTGACTTGTTCCAAGATGGACTTCTGGTGAAGTTGGTTACTCTGTTGCAACTCCATGTAGTCCTTGTACTTCATAGGTACATAAGCTGGAGGGCTGCTCTCACTTTGTACCAATGGAGAAGCAGGGCTTACAATTGTTTCCAGGGATGGGCCATGAGCAACAGCTACTGATATCCTTGGACTTGTGTTATTGACCACTGCTCTATGTACATTGCTCTTGTATTCTCCATTGCTGAAAATCTATAAGTGCCAAGAGGTACAAAGACACGTTAAAAGCCAAAACTTGTTGTATTCATCTAACTTATGTACACCCTCCGGCCCCAAATTAATTATACCCTTAATATTAGCTAAATGAATTAACTTCAGATATATCCATCGAACTGCTTCAATTATTGGAGCTTTAATTAAGTGAAATGTTCAAAGAATGTAAAAATAGCTCTTAGATATATTCGTTGAATGTGATTAAAGCTATCAAATATATTTTCTTCAGAGATTAGCATCGACAGAACAGAGTATTAACAAAGAGATTAACCTCAAGATGATCTCCGGTGTTCACCAAGAGAGAGTTGGGCAGGGCATTGACATGAATCCATTTGCCTTGATGTTGAACTTGGAGGCCTCCAACTTGGTTTTGAATGATAAGGGTCAAAAGACCATGATCCGAATGGGGTGGCATTCCAAGTGCAAGCTCAGGCTGAGGACAGCGTGGGTAGTAATTTGCGATAAAGATTTGAAACCCTGAATCCATGTCTAAGGCTTTGTCCAAAAAACTTTCTTCCAGGCCTAGGCTCTCTGATATTCCTCCTAGTAACTCTTTTGCTACTTCCCTACTTCTCTCACAATACTCGGACATAATTTCACTGTAAAAGAAGAAAACGAAATAAAAAAGAACATTTTATGATACTACCTTCCAAAGTTTATCGTTAAAAGGAACAAAAAAAAAAAAAAAATCCCCGCCAGTTCATATACTTCTTCAGAAATTGTAAGATAGAACAAGATACCTGTAACCAATGGGTTTGCTGGGCGAGTGGAACTGAGGGTGTACGAAGACTTTAAGATAGTCCCTCCAGAAGAAGGCCTTTTCCTTGGAGGTGTTGAAGCTGGTACCACACCTTACAGGATCCAAGACATGTCTCCCTTCAAATTCACGCTTCTCTTCTTCAGTTAAGTTAAAAAATTCCTGCGTCCCATCGATCACTGCCTTCATCAAAGTTTCTGGTATGCCATGATTCACCACCTGCAAAATAAGCCCATATTATCAGGAAAATAAATATATCGCCCTCCCTTTCACCTGTAATACAAGAAATGTACCATGAAAAACCCCCAGTCTTGACAAGCTTTCTTGAGGTTGTTCATGGCTTCAGACCGTTGATGAGGATCAGAGGAGGAGAGTAAGGAAAAATCAATAATGGGAATTGAATATGAATTTTCAGATGTTGATGGAGAGTCAGTGGGATTGATTCTAGAGTTAACATAGTTGGGAGGGATAGACTTGAGATCAGGGGATTCAGCAAGTGTTTTCACAGTAGCAATAGGAGCTGGAGTGGCCATATGTAATATGTATGTGTGCGCAAAATGGAGATAAATCAAATATATATGCTTTGTTATTGGATAGATCCTTATGTAAAAACCAGTTGAACTTAGATGAGCTTGCATGGAGATATACATATTAATCAGTGAGGACTATTTATATGGAGTACTAGCAAATTTATCGACTAGTCATAATTATGGTTTATTGTATTAAATAAAATTGAATTTTGGCCTTTCCATGTGGGACAATCTCACTTAATATATCTAGCATAAACTATCACGTGTCTAATTAGCTTCTAAGTACTTTTTTCAATCCAAATTGATAACACGCCATAAAAGATGTTAGTTTTGCGTCAAGTCAGTTGTTGATCTTAATAGTTTCTGCATTCTTGCATCCCTTTATTTATTGCAAACGCTATTCTTAGCGCATAGTTTCTTTATTTGTTGTAATAATTAAGTGGGGTGGTCCGGCTCTAGCCCTCCTCTTTTGTAAACAAATCGTTATCAACTACACTAGTCTATTACTACCATTACTTTTCCCTTCATCGACTTATTTTGGAAAGATTTCCCAACTTCATATTGTTCGTAGCAATTAGTTTCGCATCTCGTGTTAGCTAAGGTGCTAACTAAATAAGGAAAACCACGTGGAGCTCACAGGCAATAGATGAAGGTGACTGGTGAGTAGCAAGGCGTGACACAAATTCACAAATTTTAACATATTAATATTTCAACACTAGAAACTTTGAAAATTATATTACTGACCCAATATTGTGTAAAATTATTCTCTCTTTCTTAATCACTAATCCCAATTAAATTATATTATTCGTTGTTTTACAATGCGTCTCTCAGCTTTTCCTACACTCCAAACGTTTTACTCTGTATAGTTTCTGAATTCTTGTGTCTTTCATTTCTTCCTACAGTAGTCTTTGCTCTTAGTAGTATTTATAGATGGGTAGTCCAGCATTCCTTTTTCGTAAACCAATTGCTATCAATTAATACTAGTCTATTACTACCACCACTTTTTCCCTGGTTGATCATTTCAGGAAGATTCCAACTTCAAGTTGTTTGTAGCAATTAGTTCTGCATCTCGTGATCATTCTTCGTCCTCCTACGCGCTAACTTAACAAGGAATCACATGCAATTCAAAGTTTTAACGTTTTAAGAAGAAACTATGAAAAGTATTGACACAAAAATGTGTAAAATTCAAAAGCTAAATGATTCTACAACAATAAATTTTAATATCGTGCTACATAATACATATTACGTAAAATGTAGACATCTCAATCGTCATTTCACCTTTTATGACTTATTTTGTCCGCTTTTAAAGATATTATCTTAGATGAATCGAATTCTGAAATTAGCTTAACTATATGAACCACAACAGCGATTGAGAATCATAGTATACGATTGCGTCCCTTTCTAATGGTTATTTAGCATAATTATAGGTAAAAGTTCTATAAAGTTAATATTTTTTTTAATACTAATATCTGCGCATGCATTTTACTCGTATCAATAAGTTACAATGTTAAAAATCACATAAATATGTTCAATAATGTGTCTGAGTTTTAAAAATATTTTAAAAAAAATAAAAATTGGGTACGCTCTTGAAAATGATAAAGGACCAAAATCGTCATAAAACTATTCGGAATGACTAAATTATATTTATGTCACTCGCTAATAATTGGGATCTATCCAAAATTTCAATAAATGGTACCTATGCATCCAACCCCTACCCTCAATTTGCTATCTAGGTGTTGTAGTTCAAGTACAATTAAAAAAAAAAAAATTAGGGACCCGCAATCACTATCTTCTGGGTACGTGCTGGATAGCTCGCAAATCACACAGGAAAGATAAACCACACTAAGCAAGCTCCGTGCAACGAGCTCAAATTGAAAAAATTGTTGGCAAGGAAAATCGATCTTAGGTCTCATATGTGTAAAATCACTCACCCAACCAACTAAGCTACTCTTGTGGGTAAGTTCAAATTTTTTGATGACTTCCAAGTTGCAAGAAACAATTTAATATTAAGGGTGTGTTTGATGTGAAAAAAACACTAGTATATCAACAAAATGTTCGTGCGATTCTTAAAATTTCTACAGAGTAATTTTTATTTTACTACGTGCAACAATGCTTGTACTTTTTCATGTCATAATGTGGAGTAAAAAAAACAAATAATCTGCCCTACTCAATAAAACCAACGAATAGAAAATTTATCTTGGGACAGCTGAAACTTAGCTCTTTATAGTTTCTGAATTCGTGCATCTCTTCAATTTTTGCGGACACTATTCTTAGCTTGCATCTAGTCTCATTAATTTGGCAAGATTCCAACTTACGTATTGTTGGCACAATGGCAGTATCCCGTGATTATTGTTCATCGCTACGTGCATAGTTAAAAAGGGAAATTTGAAAATAATTGAGGGGCATGTAAATTCACAAATTATAACGTTTTAAGACTGGAAATTCTGAGAATGATTGACACAAAATAATTTTACTTTTTACTCCATCTGTTTCAAAAAAGAACAATTCATATTCCGATAGTTTAACTTCTTAATTTTGACATGAATTTGGATATAGAACTAAAGTATTAAGTTATTTAAAATAAGTTAAACTATCTAAAAAATAATATAAGTCCATCTTATTTAAACGAAACATCGCCATTAAAGAAAAACTCATTTAGCTCTCAAATTCTGAATTGTACTTTTTTTTAATAGAATGGAGTACTTTATCTACTCGCAAAAATATATATTGCGGAACCCGACTAATCCGTATTCACGCCGAGAAGTCTCATATTAGGAGGTAAAATGCTCCCTATCAAAGTGTACTTACCACTCCACCACGAGTCTCGGTGGTGTTAAGAGTTGAATAAAGGTAAATAATACTGTTCCATATATATTGTTACTGATCCAACTTCAAACTTTATACAAGTAACAACTATATAAACTTCAACAGAGAGCAGCAGTAATTAGGCATCTTCAGTACTTTCACACCCAAATTATTCAAATCCACGCTTATATATCCATCTTTACTTCTTAGCAAACGCTCCAAGCTCCTCACCACAAAGCCTAAAACCCTCAACATCTTGCATGTTATAAGCCTCCCCTGCCAAGAAAGAATTCAATGGCATTAAGAGCCTGTTTGGGTGGGCTTAAAAGTGACTTATAAGCTTATAAGCCCATTAATATATGTTTGGTAACTTAATTTTTTTTAGACTTTTAAGTCATAAGTGACTTAAAAGTCACTTTTTGAGAAGTTAGGAAATCCTAACTTCTCAAAAAGTGGCTTTTAAGTCACTTTTTGACTTAAAAGCCACTTAAAAAAAGCTCCTTAAAAGCCCACCCAAACATGCTCTAAGATTCCACCCGACTGTAAGCCAGTCAACTGAGGAGAACCCCATTTTTTACTGCTTGTGATGCCACAGCAGAATACAACATTTTACCATATCCAAACTTCCTATAACATCTCTTAGATATATGTTCTCTAAAAATAAACCAGGTTTGTCGAAGTATGCACAGCTAAACTACAAATACATTATCTTCATTGGTTGTGAGCAGTTCTAATTCCAGGTCTATGATAAGTGAGTCAAGATTAATGGTTTTTCAGAATGGGGTTAGAAAATGGATTCTTTGTTGGTCGTTCGAGGGAGAGTTGGGTGAGACTTCAAGAGTCAGTCGAGGGCAAGGATTGGATTTGAAAAGATTGGATGATATGGAAGCCTTAGTGGCATTAAAGACATCGGTATAGTTGTGAAATTTCTTTATTTCATACATGAGTTTATTTAGATATGACACGTCTGGTTCGGTGGCGAGGCAAACCATACCGGAGATTAATTTGGGTGCAAAAACCAGTCTAAACATCCCAATTTTCGGTAGAATTCGCTTCGCCATCAAATCATACGTTCCACATCTACCTAAACTCATGTATGAAATGAGAAAATTTCACAATTATACCAATGTCTTTAATGCCATTGAGGCTTCCATCTCTACCAATCTTTTCAAATTCCGTCCTTGTCCTCCACTGATTCTTGAAGTCTCACCCAACCCTTTCCCTCGGACAACCAACCAATAAAGAATCCATTTCCGACTCCATTTTGAAAATCATTAATATCAAAGGTAGGGAGATGTACACAAAGAAGCTTTCAAAGCTCAATTGAGATATGTGCTCAATTTGCTATCTTTTGCCTCAAGTGTATATTTTCAAATTTGGTGAGTTCTAATTTTACATTTGTTTACAATGTTAAGTTTATTTTAACCAATCAATTATATATTGCTCCCATTATTTGTTATAATTGATTCGAACGGACAGGTCGATTATGGCCACTTGTCTCCAGTCACATTTGTGGGTAGAAGTGATCACATTGTCTTAAATTCTAGTTATGTAAAATTATTTATCATTACATTATTCATAGCGATATAAACATTGAAATTTTTTGTATATGCATGGTTTGATAACAGCTACAACATAAAATATTTCGTCTCTGTTCCAATATTTGTTGCTTTCACTCTTCCAAACGTCAAAATAGGTAAAATTTCAATGCTTCTCTTAATAACTTCAATTTAGATAAAACATAACTTTAATTTTCTATTTTTTACATCAAAATTGGTCAAACTGCCTTTCTCAAAAGTTGGTCAAATATGAGTTAGTTGACTATCGTTTGGGTTGGCTTAAAAAAAGTAGAACTTTTAAGTGCTCAAACTTATTTTTATAAATAAGCAATTATGTATTTTGATAGAAGTGTTGAAACTGAAAAAAAGTTGTTAAGATGCTTGGTAATAAAGTACTTTTTTATATTAAATTATTTAAACATCTTTAAAATAAACCAAAAAAAGGAAAATATAATCTAGGACATTTGTTAGTTAAGGTTTTAGTAGAACTAAAAAAATTATAAGTGATAAAATGATAAAATAGTTCGTCAAACTAAAATAATTTTTAAATCAAAAGCTTAAGCAGTTTTTGCAGTAACCAAACACTCCTGTGAGCTATAAGTAGCTTAAAGCCAAACGGGCTCTATGAATGAACCAAAAGTACCAAACAAAATAAGAAAGAAAATTTTTTTAAAAAAAATTGAAAAATCGAAGTAAAAGGCAACGAAACAACCACGTGGATAATTACATTCCACTACCAACCAGAAAAAAAAAAAAAAAAAAAAAAAAAAAAGTTATTTCACACTTTCCATTTTCGAGTTTTCATACTTTCCAAATTCGCTCTACTTTAGATTCCAATTTTGAGGTTCTTGAAATCTAAAAATCCACAACCCAAATGGCTTCATTTGCTTTCTCTTCAGTAATTTATTCACCAAAATGTCCTAATTTTTCCCAAACTAAATTGCCTTGTTTTAATTCTTGCAATATTAGCTCTTCTAAATCTTCAATTTTCCAGTATGGTTTCTCTTTACCAACTTCCAAATTTTCATTGAAGTGTAAACTTATGTCCACAATTAATGCTAGAGCTGCTACTGAGAAGACTATTTATGACTTCACTGTTAAGGTTATATTCTTTCTTTGTCTTTAGATAAAGTTCAGATTTTTATAGACTATACTCTAAATTCTAAAATATGTTAAAGATTGCATTTTTTGGTAGTAATTATATGACTTTTTGTTGAGACTTTCAGAATCATGTATTTGTTATGGAGTTTCAGTTGTAATTTAGAATAAGTTGTTGCTGTAGGTTAGAAGATAGTCGAGTGAGTTCTGTCCTATTAGCATTAGTATTAGTCTTATACTCCTATGTACTAGTTTATCATATTCTTCGTCTTTATTGTTAATATTGTTTTATTTAAGCTGTCTATCAGAATCAAACTCTCCACTTTGGTGGGGTAAGGTTTGTGTATATCTCACCTTCCTCAGACCCCACTTGTGGTATAAAATTGGGTATGTTGTTGTTGTTGTATTGTTTTATTTAAGCTGGTTATCGTTAGTTTTTTGGTTGTCAGCACTTTCTATATTATGGTATTTTCATCTATTTTTTTCTAACTTCTTTTCAAAAATGCTTTCTTGAGCCTGGGCGTCTATCGGAAATAACCTCTCTACCTTAATCAAGGTGTGCGTACGTCTCACCCACCCCAGACCTGATTTGTAGTATTATATTGGGTATGTTGTTGTCGTATGATATTTAAAAGTATGTATAAAAGATTGAATTAGGCATCCAATTTAAGGTGATTATGCTAACTTGATAGTGTGAATTTCCATGGTGAAAGTAGTTGAGAAAAATAAACCTTGTATATCATTAAGTGAGGAAATCATGTCCTTATCGACAAGAGATAAGATTATACATGTTGCGTGTTGTTTTTTTTTTTTTTTTTTACGATGCAGTAGATTAGTATGTATGATTCCTTGTTTATGTTTATATGTTGATATGCAGGATATTGATGGGAAAGATGTTCCACTTAACACATTTAAGGGAAAGGCTCTTTTAATTGTCAATGTTGCTTCCAGATGGTACTCTCTCATAATTTCGTGACCGGATGATTCTTATAAAGATTTAGGACAACTTTATCATAGGCTTACTGAATTGATCAATCTGACTGGATTAACTGATTTTGGATACAGTGGGTTGACGACATCAAATTACACGGAGCTATCTCAATTGTATGAGAAGTATAAAAATCAAGGTGCGCTTTTACCACTAGACCAAAGCCCTTGGGGTTCTGTAATTTCCCTTTTTCGTAAGCAGAACTGCAAAAACCGCTGTTAATTGGTATCTCATAGGTCATACAACTTTTTAACTTAAGTCTCTCAAAAATGAGGTCACATGCTTCTCTAGCAGCCTCTCCAATGAGGCATGTTATTAGCACGTCTATGTTATAATGTCCTTGTACACAGGCTTAAAAAACATATACAATTTAGTATCCATCTATTTCTTTTATTGCATGTTAAGCATATAGTTTATCCATGCAGATCTTTCCGACTTAGTTGATCATATTCCTTGCAGGACTTGAGATTCTTGCTTTTCCATGTAATCAGTTCGGGGCTCAAGAGCCAGGATCGAATCCAGAGATTAAACAGTTTGCTTGCACACGGTTTAAAGCTGAATTCCCAATTTTTGACAAGGTTTGCATTAATTTCCCTGCATATAATGATGGAGTGCCACACTGATAAAATTAAAGGACTAAAAAGATATGAAACAGGTCGATGTGAATGGCCCCAACACTGCACCAGTTTACCAGTTCCTAAAATCAAGTGCTGGAGGATTTTTAGGTGATCTGATTAAGTGGAACTTTGAGAAGTTTCTTGTGGACAAAAATGGTAAAGTTGTTGAGAGGTATCCACCAACAACGTCACCGATCCAAATAGAGGTACATGTTCTTTTACCCTGTGTCCTGGATATACACAGTGCCTGAAATCATGTAATCTTAATAAGTGGGTCAGAATCTGCTAATTATTAGCTATTTCACACAGTACTGTCATATTATTGATCTCTTGTTTGTCATTAATCAATGTATAACTCAAGGGGAACAATACGTGAAAATTAAAATTAAAAAGAAGAACTCTTTATCCCCCCCCCAAAAAAAAAGGAAAAAGAAGAACTGGAAAAGCTTCAGGAAATCTGGTAATTTGGGCTAAAAGAACCACGTGAAACAGCGTTCACAGCTTGCAATCTTAAGAGCTTCTACATGAGTGAAAAATTTTCAGGTCCTGGTTCAGTGATTGTATGCTTGTCCAAATGGTAATAAACTTTATCGTGTCAGATAGGGGATATCTCTTACTTCCCTTTTTCATAGAATTTATTTGAACATGAAATATTTTTAGGATCACTACAGAGAAGGCCATCTGAGGGTTTCCTAGTTTTTATCCTAGATAATTCTTCCTCTTTGAGATTTGGGAAACTGTATATTAAGCAACTAGTCTGACATGAATTATTAAGTATGGTCATGATTTTCTTAGTTGCGATGCAGGAACTAAAAATGGTTAAATTTGTACAGTAGGAGTCGTTGCGAGAATTTTCATAACAACTGATAGATTAGAATTAAAGCTACAGGAACATTGATTACTCTAGCACAATTGCTTATTAATGTTTTTTGTGTATTTTAGGATTATATTCAGTAGTTCGATTTTTGCATCTGAAACAATTTGGACATTGCCCATTTCCACAGTTTTGACAGAGAGTACTCTCATCCCAACTGATATAAGAGAAGCGAGATGAAATTAAACAGAAAATAAGACCAGCAGTGAGGCAAAGAGTACCATATTTTAATTCTTGAGTTATTTAATATGCTAATATTATTTGCTTAGGAAGTATTAGAGGGAGGGAGAAGACTAAGAGAGGAAAGAGAGAGTAAGGAGAGAGGAAAGATGAAGATGAGAAGAAATGGGTTTTTGATATCAATTCAATTCATTAAGATTAAGAGTTATTAAAATCTCTCAAATAAAATTCATAGGAGCTCTATTATTTGATTGGGGACTCGAACAACTTAAAGCTCTTGAAACAATCGGAAATTTATCTCTAGCAAAACGATAAGACAATCCACTCACAACTTGAAAAAATTTAGACGGCAGATAGTGTAAATAACTTTGTGTTCTACATCATTCTCCTCTACCTAAAACTCGATGGCAACAAGTGAAACTGTTTTTTTGTTAAGAAAAAAGAATTGTGAAAATGTTGTTGCAACTCTCTAAATATCTAAATTTACACGATGCTGTAGTTGACCTTACATTCGAGAAGGTACTTGTGTAAACCAATTAAGGTGGGATACCATTTCTGGTGATGAGTGGCTACCATAGTAGGGATAGGTATTACAGTAATAATTAAATAGTACCCCAGTGTGAGGAACGAGATCCTATACTTTGGTACCCAAATTGAGCACCAAGAAGAGAAGAGAGATGCCTAGAGAAAGGCGAGAAGGGACAAAGAAGAACAGTAGGAGGAAAAAAGAGGAGTGAAAGAAAGAATAAGGAAGAGAGAGAATTTTTTTTTTTTTTTTAAAATGAAGGAAGTGTGGGACAGAAGATTTTAGTATCAAATTACTTCGTTGAATAAATTCATTTTCTTCAAGTTGTAAAGAGATTGGAAATCAACCCCAAAAAATGTATATGTGACTTCAATGGTTGTACAATTCGATAGATTTGCTACAAGTGTCTGTTTTCAACCTTTGTGCGATACAACTCTGCTTCACAATCTTGAGCTTCAATGTGATTTGAATTCGAGTTATTCATTATGGATGCCCCTTACAACCTGACTGAATGAAGGTGCATTAACTATCAACTTCTGGTTAATGCAAAATTCACGAAGGGAAAAGGACATGAAAATCCTTTCGGAGTTTGTTCTTGACGCAATATAGTTGTTGACTGCTCTTCAAGATGTTTGTGGAGGAAGCAAATATTAGGAAAGACGATGAAGTTACCTACCAAGATACACAAGAAAAGCTGCACTTCTAGGGTGCATGCAGCTTCCAGGGCTTTGGTCTAGTGGTAATAGCACAACGGGTAATGTGTGGGGTGTTCAAGCCTTGTCGAATGGAAAAGTTTGGCATTTAAGTGGAGAACGATAGGGGGCCCCTCATCCGTGGAGTTTGGTACCATGCCCTAGCTGGCCCTAGGGGATTTCTTAGTTATCAAAAAAATAAAAATACAAAAGAGTTTAGGGTGCAGGTGAACAAGGCTGTTTCCTGATTTAACTAATCAACTGCATTCATACAATTGTTTTTTTTTAAGTTTCTGCTGTTGCCTAATTATGTTTTTTCATCTGTTGCAGAAGGATATTAAAAAGCTCCTGGCTGCATGATTTGTATGGACATGGCTTCCTGCTTTATGTGCATATGAGGAAGCAAAATGGGACAAAGCCTCTTAGGTGTTTACAGTAGAGTTAATTGTCTACCACATCAGCCTCTAAACTTCTGCTTAAAAATGATATGAAAAGTTAAATATATCCCAATGTTTTGTTTTTTGCCAATCCTCTTTCTGATTAAGGGTGCTTTTATGTCTGTATTTAGATTTACAAGAAAGGAGTTTTGGCCTAATAATACTTGATTTATAATAGAGTTTATCTTTTTCCCACAATTCATTTCTTCTCCCATAGATATCTTTTTCTGAAGTATATGTCAATTCTCTCTGCCCAGAAATATTTAATTTTACACACGAGAGATTTGAAAATAAAAAGCAAAGAGATCGACAATTTGTTTAGCTCTCTTGAGTAAACTCCGTTGCGTACTTGCGTCCAATAAATTTTCAGTGGACTTAAATGGGGACAACAGTTAAATAACAGTATAACTTTTCCCATCCCTGCAAATATATCGATTTCGAGTGTTCATTTTTCACATTGAATGTGAAAACCACCCAACACGTAAGGCATAAAATAATCAATATACCATTTCTAAACCCACCCCCTCCCCCTAAATTATTACTCACTCCGGTCCATATTATTTGATGTTTTTGGTATTTTTACGGGTATTAAGAAAATTACCTTTTTAGCATTAATTAGCAGTGTAATTGATTATATTAATCCTTATTCAAGCTATTATTACTTATGATTTTGTTTAAAGTCATTTATTAGCAATGAGTGACATTGTAAAATTCCATCTTGATTTTTCCGATCAAATATTGTGGACCAAAAAAAAAAAATTAAAACATCAAATAAAGTGGACCGAAGAAAGCACTCACTACAAGAAAATGCATTTGTTGGGTTCTACGGTCTAAAGTTATACTCCAATTTATTTGAAGAGTGAAGGCATGTCTTTTCTAAAAGAAAAAGAAGAATATTTATTTAGAATGACCCACTTACCAAAAGACCAAAACCTATTAACCTTTGTTTTTTCTCCTTCTTTTGGGTTTTATATTGAGTTGAATTAAAAATCTATATGCAGAATTACAGAAATATAAGGCTTAATATGTCATATAATCAACAACTCTAAGTAGACATTACCTGAAATTAAGAACGACAAGTACATTTTTTTTTTCAAACTAACTACAAGAATTGTATACATGCAACCAACTGTATTACTTTAGATATTATAAATTTGCTTATAAGCCGTTAGGTTTATTTAAACAAGAAACAAGAAAAAGGTTGTATCCTCAAACCCGGGAGCTTAATTAACTCCTCTTATCAAATACTTAATTAATTCTTTTGTCAATCTTTTAAAGGGGCTTTCCACTGAAGAACTCTCCTATGTTAGATCACAAGAAACACATTGCTCCTTGGTCCCATACATTAAAAGAATTATAGTATATATCAAGTCAAGAATAAAGAGAGCAAACTCACGTACGATCAATAAGAATTGCTTGTACCCTACATATTCATGGACTATATAGGAACCTCATTACCCTCCCAAAAACAATACGAGAAATGGCCTCTATGGTTTTTGCATCATCACCTTTGAGTGTTGAATCAACTTTTGTTAAACGTCTAAGAACAAACTCAAAGTACTATGGTTCTTCATGGGTTCCTAAGTCATCCATTAAGGTTTTATCCTACAAGAATATTTCTGTTGAGTCTTCCAAATCTTCATTTATCCTACAAGAACATTATGGTTTCTCTGGTTTTTCATTACCAAAAAGTTCAAGAGTACAGCCAATATCAAAATCTCCATCTTTGAATGCTTTTTTTTTCTCTGGAGCCGGGGCAGAAGATATATCAAAAAGCATTTATCGATTCACAGTAAAGGTGATTATAAGACTTTCAATTTCTTTCACTTTGTTAATTTAATTAGACTTTATAGTTCATGTCTATTTCTCAGTTGATATTACAGTAGTTCTTATATATTTTTCTTTTCTTTTGTTTTAGCCTAAACCAAATCACAAAAAAATTAAGTATTTACATCCAACTTGTGTCTACTATGTACACTTTTATAACTTGACGATCCATTATTATCTAATACATTATGTATTTTCTCTTCAATTTATGATCTAATTATGGTAAACTAGTGTGGTTCAAGTAAACACTGGTGAGAGTTTTTCTTTTGCATTACCAAAATTTTCTAAGAGTTGCTTCAATTTCAATATCTCCATATTGAATATTATTACTGCCCAAAAATTATTCCCCCCCAACCCCCCCCCCCCCCCACCTCCTCAACATTTAATACACTTGTTATCTCTTTGTTCTTTAATTATTTGGTTATACAGTCAAATTTTTATAGTGGCATCTTTTTATAGTGGCAT
Organism: Petunia axillaris subsp. axillaris; assembly: GCA_029990575.1. Classification (NCBI taxonomy): domain Eukaryota; kingdom Viridiplantae; phylum Streptophyta; class Magnoliopsida; order Solanales; family Solanaceae; genus Petunia; species Petunia axillaris. Next base: position 3,695,857 of record JARKNS010000002.1, on the reverse strand, counting down.
CATTTGTATGCAAATTTCAAGACTGTTATTGTGTGGTGATGTATACATGTATATTGATATTTGATGTGTAGATCTTATTTAGCTGTTATGCACAAAATCTACACAAAAAATTATTTTCTGTACTTTTTATGTTATCAACGAAAATAAAGTACATGTTATATTTAACATTTCAATCATATTTCAAAAATTAAAAAAAAAACTAATACATTATTAATAAATCAATATTAATACTGCCTCACCTTTCAGGGGTTTGGAATAGTAGTACCATACCTAATTAAAATGATGATTAGTATAAACTATTTCATCAAATCTCTAATGATTATCATATACCTTTTAAAGTATTACACAATATCTTAGATATATTATTTTTATATTTGATGTTATGAAAATAAAGTGCTATGTAATACTGTTTTAAGTATTAAAATTAATGACTGCAACGAAAAATTAAAAAACAAATAGTAAAATCAATTAGTAATAACATCATTATAGTGAAAAGATGAAATATATCAAATTAGAGATAATTTTACAAAGAGTACATGAAAAATTAATTTAGAGAAAATTAGAGGATTATAGTAAAAATGTTGTTATATGAATAAATATTATAAGGATGTTTGACTGTATCAAATAGCACGACAGTTTGAATTATATTTCATATCCTTTCTCTTTGTACCTTTGGGTGAAATAAATGATAAACTGTTTCTCTGTTTGTAATCTTCTACAGCAAAAGGGAAAAGATATATCCCTCCAGGAGTACAAGGGGAAGATTTTGCTAATTGTTAATATTCCTGAACAAGGGTACGTATTATCTTGCTCCCTATCAAATATCATGTGTAATTATTATATATTGACCAATAATAATTGAGCATTGGAAAAAGCTTAGTTTTATTTATATTATTGTCTTAGGTTTTTGTCTACTTCACAAGCCTCCAGTGCCCCATTGAAATTTATAAAACATAATACGAATAAATTAATAAACACTAATACAACATTCATATGTTTCAGACCTCACTTATGGGATATTACTGAGTATGTTGTTGTACAACATTCATGTGTTATGTTCACATTATCCTTCAAACTGAAATTCTAATTTGGGTATAATGGTTTCAGTTCGCAATGGACAAACTCGCAGATCAAGTATCTCAATGGTCTACTTGCCGAGTACAACAAGAAAGGTCAGTAGTGTAGCACAGTAGCGGATGTAGAGTGTAGTCCGCGGGTTCGGCGGAACTCAGTAGGTTTGGCGCGGACAATATATTTATGTTAAAAATATTTTTAAATATATACAAAAATTAAGTTGAAAACCCAGTTACTTGTCCTTGATATTGTTATTCAAAAATTTAGAACTCATAAGATTCAAATCCTGAATCCGCTTCTGGTGTAGTATGAATCTTATAATGTCAATTTATCAATTGAGTATGACCCAAGGAAAATGAATAACAAAAACTAATAGCGCTTATTATATTTTTTCCCTTTGTCAATTGTCATCTTTATAGGTTTCTTCAATTACATACACTTACTAGGATTCTACGTAGTTTGCTCTGTTAGTAGAGTAGTAATTAAGGATTCAATTAATTATATCACTCTTTCCGACTTGTTTGAGATTGAGATGTGATTGTTTTTCATATTGCAAGGGTCTTATGATGTAATTTTATTTTTTCTAAAACTATATACGTATGTATATGTATACACTAACATAAATTTTCAAAAGAAGTACAGCTATAATCAACATGACTTTTTTGAAAGTCAAACATAAAGTAGATTGCTATACTTAAATAAGGTTTCTATTATTACGAAAGACTTTCCGTTTCTATTTGATGAAAGATGTTTGTCCTCTTTTTTAGGATTTGAGATTCTAGGATTTCTTTATGATAATGAAGAAACACGAGCATCTGACGACAGGGAAGAAATTATCGAAAAAGAAGAAATTATAGAACCTCAATTTCAAATCTTCGACAAGGTAGGCTAGCTCTACTTTAATCTTTATATTATGAAATTGTTTAATTGTTTCGATGAGGCTAATTACAGTGATTTATCTTCAATTTACTCTAAAATAAATAAATAGTATTCCTTCCGTTTCAAAAAGGATGAACATTTTCATTTTTTGAAAGTCAATTTGACTAATCTTTGAACCTAAATTAGACTATATTAAATTAATATTTTCCAATATAAATTTGCATGTTCAAAAACTATACGAAAAGTACTATAACATGCAACTCTTCGCTTATCAATATGATGAAAAAATCATCTTAAATTATTGATCAAAGTTTATCCAGTTTGACTCTCGAAAAGCGAAAAGGTTCATCTATTATTGGTTGAAATTAGAAGTAGGGTATGGACTATAACAAATTTTTTTTTACGATGTTTTGCTGGTATTGTACTTTACAGGTTAAACTGAATGATAAACACATCGCAAGACATTTTTGGGGGAGTGAGTATACCGACGAAGAGAAAAGAAAGAAAGATGTTTGGTACTTTCTTAAAAAAGAAACACCAGGTGGAGGAGACGATGTCAAAGAAGCATTTGAAAAATTTATAGTAGATTCAGATGGCATCCCACAGCATCGCTACCCTCGCTTCCCAACAAATAACCCCAAAGGATGGGCAGACCGAGTAAAGGTATGTACCTACTATAAGAGAATTACAAACATAAAGAAAAAGAGTACTACAAGTTATATCCCATTTTCATAATTGAAAATAATCAAAATATTGTATGGTTGAAGTGTGGTAGTGCGAATAGGAAATGGGGGAAGAAGATGAAAAGGCAATTTTGGCTTTTGCAGGTTGTCCCTAATCGGTTAAAGACAACTATTTTGTTGGATTTAAATATAAGGTTACTTCCTTTATTAGCTCTTAAAATGAGCTAAAAGGAAGAGGCCTCGCGCCGCCGTCGTTCGGCCTCGGCTTTGGATTTGGTTATTTTTTGGACCAACAAAATTAGATTAATATTTTATTTGACTGTTTTCGTAGCGCTAATTTGTCTTTAATAAAATTTCGGCCCCAAAAAATTCCCGCATATTCTAGAAACATCCACATGAAGGGCTGTATTTCGTGAATAGCCACTTGTAATGTGAACAGCCATCCACCTGAAGGGCTGCATTTCGTGAATAGCCACTTGCAATGTGAACAGCTAGGGGTGTGCAAAACCGAACTGGTACCGATAGCCGAACCGTTACCGCTACCGATAAGCATAACAGCATCGGTATAATGGTTATTGGATCGATAATGGTATTAATTTCCAATACCGATAAGATATCCGTAACAGTTTCTATATCTCTTTACCGTTACCGTGCCGATAAACGATAAGGTATTTTTTTATAATTTTTATATATTTTATTTTATTTATTACTAGTATATTAAGCCATTTAAACTCTTAATTTACAACTTTAACTTATAGGTTAAACTTCAATTATTATTATTTTTGGTGGTTATATTTCAACACTCATACACTTTAATTATTAGGCATGACCCACTTTATAATTAATTTTGCTTTCTCGGGTCATTCTTATCTTTTCCTTTACTTTTTCTATTTATTTTTTTTTTTTTTTTTGTCATGTTAGCATATCCTCAAGACTTGTTGATTGCACTTGTTTACTTAGTTTGTTTAAATGATTTGTCTATTACTTTAGTGGTTGTTCATAGTAATGAAAAAATCTTACCCATTGACAACCATCCACCGAGAATCGCATTACTTCGGTGTACCGGTTACCGAACCGTTAAGAACCGATAACCGATAGCTTATTGGTACGGTATTGGTTTTATATAATTACATACCGTTAACCGATATACCATTACCGATAAACTCAAACTCGAACCGTACCGCTCCATGAACACCCCTATGAACAACCACCTTCACACCCTTTCATCCAGAATTTCGTTTGCTATAAATAGATAGTCATTCCTTCAGAATTTGCATCATTACTTTCCAAATAAAGTAACTCAGTCGTGTGATTTGCACCATTATTTTGAGTTCGCCGATAACTTAGCGGTTTGAAGTTCCGCTACCGCTAAGTTGAACGTTCCTTCTATCCTGGAAAGAATTTATCCGTGAACCTTGGACAACAGTGAGGGGATAAGATTCTTTAAGGACGCACAAGAAATTTGTGGGCTCAGAGCATATAATTCTGCATATTTCTGTTCATCTATTTTTTGTTTTAGTCACATACAAAATCAGACTTTCTAACAAATATATACAAGAAATGTTGTAGAAAAAGAATCAGCGTTGGCTTCCCACATACAATAACAAATTATTATTGTAGTGTGGATGAATCAAAATCTCTTGCTAGCTCATTTCCATAAAAATTAATAACATGGGATAAAGAGCTCCTTTTTGGTTTAGTTTGTTACTTTGATCAAAATAGATTTTTATATATCAGAAGTTCTCTGGTGTCAGAATCATAATGTTAGTTAATAACCATTATATTAATTAGAGCAAGTCATTAATATGAATCCCCTACCATATTATCAGAGTATCTTTTAATAACTTCATTATATATATTTCCGTGATTGTTTTCACCGTAGTTTAAAATTTCCTTGTCAAATTGTTGAAGTTCACTCTTCTTTTTTCATCTATTGCCAGGAACAAATTAACGAATATTTCAACTGAGAGTATGGAACGGCCATCAGCAAAGGTTGACATATAATTAGTAAAAACAATGTATGCTATAGACACGAATTATTATGACTAAATAATGCTGGTAATTCTTTATTTCTTTTCATTAAGTTTTACGTGAGAGGCGCTTTTCTCTTTGGTGATTTATTTGGAGCGCAAATTCTTTACTTTTCTGTTGTTGTTGTTGTTTCATTTATTTTTAGTAAATTCAGTAATTATATATCATCACTTTCGTTATAGTGTGATTTTATTTTTGCATTTTACTACTGCAATTTTACTCTTGTAATTTTCTCATTTTCCTGCTTTTCTTAATCCGTTTTTAAAACTATTTTACTCGAGCCAAGGGTCTATCGGAAACAACCTCCCTATTTCACTCGAGGCATGGAAGGTTTGCGACACCCTACCCTCCAGAGATCTCACTTTTAAAATTATACTGGATATATTGTACTTTGGGCTCTTTACATATATATCCGTCCATCAAGAAATAATTACTTTTAGGTGTCCATAACTTTTTGGTATCCAAAAATTTAATACATATTAAATATATTTCTTAATATTAATATTTAATAGTATGATATTCTAACTCCCTTGATTAAAGGAAACAATCAACGGTAAAAAAAAAAAATAGATTACCATTAAATATGGTAATTGCACGATTTTAGGCTTAATGATAGAGTACTATCAACATAATATATATTTTAAATATTAAATATATATTTAAAATATAAAATATATATATTTTAAATATATAATATATATTTAAATATCAATAATATTTAAAATATTAAATATATAAAATATATATATTTAAAATATTAAATATCAATAATATTAATATATTAAATATATATTTAAAATATTAAATGTATATCAATAATATTTAAATATTAAATACATATTTAAAATATATTTAAAAAGGGTAAAATGTATATGGAAAGAAAGAAACAAGAAAAGGTGTACAGAAAAAAGTAAATATTCTTGGTCAACGTTCATGCGGCGTAAATTTCCCGAAAAATATGTGGAAATGACATCAGGTAGCCACTCTAAGCATTGCTATTTGTATTTTAAGCCAATGTTTCTTGAAGTTCAATATTTCGATTCAAAACTTTATGATATTGTATCTTAAAATCATGTTTTTTTCTTCAAAACTTCAAGATAATATAAGTATTCGGCTAATTCATGAATAGCAATTTTAAGAATGGCTATTTGTGCACTTCGCACCCCAAAAATAGTCGGGCGAAGTGCACCAAAGGCCACTTTTGACAGTGCTCTTTGGTTTGAGACCACTTTTTTATTGTTTTTACATGGGATACCACTTTTTGGAACTTCAATTCTTTTGGGTTGAACTTCACACAAGTTCAGTCCACAAGAATTAAAGTTCAACTTCAGCCCACACCAAGGATTGAAGTTCAACTTCAGCCCACAAGGGTTGAGGTTTACGCATATATACCTAAAAGTTCAGCCCTTACAGATTGAAGTTGAAACTTCATAATTTAGGGGGAAAGTGCACGAAAGGCCACTTTTGCCACTGACCTTTGGACACAGGCTATTAATACCAAAACATTTAGTTTGTGGCCATTTTTGCTTAAAAGATAGAACTTCAGTCCAGAGTCGGGATTGACGTTCAGTCTTTAAAGATTGAATTTTAGTCCAGGGTCATATGGATTGAAGTTCACTCTTTAAAGACAGAACTTCAGTCCATGGCCATGTTGACTGAAGTTCAGTCCTTAAAGATTGAACTTCAGTCCAGGGCCATATGGATTGAAGTTCAATCCTTAAAGATAGAACTTCAGTCCAGGGCCATGTTGACTGAAGTTCAGTCCAGTCCTTCAACATGGAACTTCAGTCCAGGGTCATATGGACTGAAGGGTCATATGGACTGAAGTTCAGTCTTTCAAGATGGAACTTCAGCCAGGGGCCGTATGGACTGAACTTCAGTCAATGATCAGAACTTAAGTCAATGTTTATTTAGTAAATGATCAAAAGTGGCCTTTAGTGTAAGACCAAAGAAAATAGTAGCCTCAAACCAAATACCGGTGTAAAGTGGCCGCTGGACGAAATTTTTACATAATTTAGGCATGAAATTCAACCCACAAGATTTGAAATTCAGCCCACAAAGATTGAAATTCCAAAAAGTGACCTCTCATGTAAGACCAATAAAAAAGTTTGCTTCAAACTAAATACCAATGACAAAAGTAGCATGTGAGCGAAAATTTTAAAAAATAGTCAGATTTACCGACAGGATACTTGTAGCGATCGCTACATATTTAGTCTCAATATGAAAAGTATTACAATAATAGCCCCAATATGAATGTTTCTGGTGATCATCAGATCTTGATCTTTCTAGCTAGCAACAAGCTCACTCATGCCACCCAAAAATATCAGGGGTGATCGCATTGAATTTACTTTTGGCAATGCCAGCAAATTTACCTGATGGAGGCCATTTTTGTAAGAACTTTTCTGATAGGGTCCAAAACTTTGATGCAGTGCCAGAACTGTCCATTTCGCGGAAAAACTTCAAGAATGACCCACAGTTTTAATTTAGCCCAGACCGCCATTTTATATTTTCTCTTTTCCTTAATTCCTAGCTAATGATTTGGGAGCAAATGAAACTATATTCTCTAGAGACAATTTCACCAAAAAGAAAAAATGAATCTGAGGTTATGTATATAGTTGGAACGTCTGAGTCCAAGCTAACATATTAGTATTTAAAAAAACTTGAATAAGAAATGAACCGATAATCAGTAATTTTAATATCTGACTTTGATTAAAAAAATATTGATCCAAAATATCACCCTTTTTTTTGTCCAGAATGAAATTGTAATATTAAACTATCAAGTATCAAAGAGAAGTACATGGATCATAGTGCTGAGCTAGTGACATTTTTTGGTCCAAGATATCACTTTACAAACTAAGATAGCAGAATTTTTTTCCAATCTACCTATATTATTCCAAGAATACCTATAATTACTAATTACTCGTTTTAAGGAAGAAATAAGCTGGGTATGTAGTCAAACACACAGTAATGTTATGAAATAATAATTTTATGAGTTTGACACGTTATTTTAAACTTGAATTTAAGTTAGCTATATATAGAGATAATTACCAAAACATCCAGTCAACTCTCACCCCTTACTTTCGACTAGCCATTACTTTTTATAGCCAGTATACACAAAAACAAATACAAATGGTATAGAAATGATAACACAGGTATACAAATGGTATCTTACGTATACGCAGTATTTATACCAAAAAATATGGTGTATACAATCAGATTTATCGGGTATACATAATGTATACATACACTTTTTTTAGTTATTTTTAGTGTGTACACACTTTTTTAAAAGTGTATACACATTTTAAAAAGAATAAAATTTGTATACATCCATCTAAATAAAAGAAAAAAATGAAGAAGAAGAAGAAGAAGAAGAAGAAACAGTGGCCGGAGCTGTGTTGCCGGAACTATATATTTTCCAGATCAGGATCGGCTACTTCGCCGGAGCAAAGCACTACTAGCTAGCCGCAGCAAAAGTAGCTTTGCCGAAGCAAAGGATCTTCACCGAAGCAGCTGAATCGCAGGAGAAAAAGAAGTCGTCGGAGTAGCGGGCACAGGGAAGCAGGTCGTCGGAGCAACGATGGCGCTGGAGAAGCAGATCAGTTGCTGCAGAGTAGCGGAGCAACAGAAGCGAAGTCGCCGGAGACTTTGGGGGAAGGGGAGAGAGGTCGGTGGTCGGAGGGGCGACACCGGTAGGAAAGGAGAAGAGGAAGGAGAAGACCCAAAAAAATCCTAGTACTACAAATAGTAAGGGAGGTGGGCTAAGGGTTTATTTAGGATTATTTTAAAAAAAGATTACTAAAAAAATATATAGAGGAGATTAAATATATACATAATGTTATTTTCCCATATATATTGAGAATATAAAAAGACTACATTATTTATATGGTTTAACATGCAATAGTAGGTTAGTTATTAATTTTGTCAGTTTAACTATACAGAAGTATTTATTGTAAAAAATTATTTATAATTACCTTATTACTAATTGACCTGGTTAAAACACATAGCTGGAGAAAATATGCCTCAAACAAACAAATTTGTGCTAACCAAGAAGTCAACGCTTTCGCAATGCTCAACATAAACAACTCTTCATCTCCATTAAAAACCCTCCAAACAATGTTGAATGAACAATTTTCAAGATGACCCCTCAAAACTTGAACCCAAAAGAAACCCATGATGAGATCTCAGATGAAATTAGTTCAAAAGATATTATTGAACCATTTCATATAGATAGAAGAAGCTTCAAAAATATTATTACTACCATTTTTCTTGAACCATTTCAATGGGTCCAAATGCTTTCATCGAACCTAAATCCTACTTTTATCTTAGGTGTTTTCCTTGTATATGGCCTTAGTCAAGGCTTTGCTGGATCATTCTTTAAAGTGGTCGCAGATTATTATTGGAAAGATGTACAAAAATTGCAGCCATCAACTGTTCAACTACTTATAGGCTTTTATTATATTCCATGGATTATGAAACCTGTATGGGGAATTTTAACTGATGTTTTTCCAGTGAGAGGATATAAACGTAGGCCATATTTTATAATTGCTGGTATTATAGGAAGTGTTTCAGCAATATTTGTGGCTTTGAGTGGTGAATTAGCAGTTGTATTGGCTTTGCTTTGTTTGATAGGAATAATGGCTGGAGTTGCTATTGCAGATGTAATTATAGATGCATGTATTGCAAGAAATAGTATTGAACATAGACTATTGGCACCAGATATGCAAAGTCTTTGTGGATTTTGTTCCTCAGCTGGTGCTCTTCTTGGATATTCATCTAGTGGTTTCTTTGTTCATCATCTTGGTCCTCAGGTGATCTGCTAATTCTTCTTTCATGTTTTATCGTAGTTGTTAAATTTAAATTTTATTGAAGAGTGCACGCAATTCTTTTCATTGGCTGAATACCTAGGAAAACTGAAACAATATATACAACGGTTGGCTAAGTCTTTCCCTCGCCAAAAATACTCAACGATGAGCCGAATTCTGAAGCGCGAACAGCTAGGGAATTCCTTCTCCATCGCGCGTTTGGAGAGGGAACTCCCTAGCCGACCTCCCTCGGCAAACGCGTGATTTCTAGTAGTGATAATTAATGAGATTTGAACCAATAATATGCTATGTTGATCAATTGTGGAATTACTGCATTCAGTTCAGAAGCTCTATACTTTCAGAGAAAGCACATTTTAATTTACTTAATTATGTATCAAACAATATGACCAAATCATGGGAAACAATCCAAAAGGGATATCAGGATTTCTGAAATCAAGAATTGATATCTTCAACTCGCATTTCTGTTGATTTTCGTATTTCTCTAATTGTATTATTATAGGGAGCCTTAGGGCTATTGGCAATTCCACCGGCTGCATTGATTTTGCTGGGATTTGTTATCTTTGAGCTGAGAACAACTGATCTTATCCAGCCAGATGAAAACAAAATCAAGGTTAGTGCTCTATTAATAATATAATAAGTAAGTTTATATTTGAAAAGATTATTTTTCCTTCTATTTATTTATATGACTCAACTTGATTAGATATAAAAAAGTTAAACTTCTCTGCCACTAATATTGTAAAGATTTTAATTTTATATCAACAAAATTAACAACAACAACATACCCAATGTTACAGAATCAAATTAACACTAAAAATATTTGAATTAATTAGTTACAGAACGTTTTCATCCCTAAACAATCAAAGTTCATAGCTAAATACAACTTTTGTCGCTAATTGCATACATTTGCCGTTATTAATATACCCCTTGCTAACACAATCCATCGCAAATAACCTATTAGTCCTTCATATGGTTAGTGTATAAAAGTTCAATCATATTCTAAAAAATATACTATATAAACTAATATTAAGATGTTGTGTTGGATACATAGATATTACCTCAAACTTTCAACTTGAGAGAATTAATTAATAGAGAATGAAAGCCGAAAGGAGACTTAAATGTCACGATCATAGATGTCATATTATTGTCTGTATAATCCTCCTAACAATTTTATTTTATTTTTTTTAAAAATGACTGCAAGCAAGACCAAATTAAATATCTGACTATATATAGTTTAAGGAATATAATATAGTTGTGCCTTAAAGTTACGAACTGGGGAACTGTTATGCGGAGCAGCTCCTTGCTTCCTGTTTGCTTCAAACTGACCTACTCCCTTGTGTAAGATATTTTTCTAAGTTCTACTTTAGTGGCTGATACGATCGAGTATTTAATTTAAGATTTGTACTTACTTTGTATTTAAAAGGGTCCATGGTCTACAGCACCTATTCAAACGGTTAATATAATTTATATGTATTAAAATAATGTTTGGTCTATCAATAATACGGACTATACAATTTTTTCAAGTGTTATAATTGGAATTTGAATTTGTGATTTAAAATATTTTTGAAACCCCCCTTCAACAATACAATACACCATAAAATTTACTTGTATCAAAAGAATAAAAAAATTAATTACGAGTATATCCTATTTACAGAACATATTATTCTTACGAGGTTTAGTGAACATAGATCCGACTCTAGCTTATTTAAAGGGCAGCCTTTCAACTTTCCTTTTCAAGACGTGACCAGACCCCTTTCACTTTTTAATTTTAACTGAGAGAGGAGGAGCAACTTTAAGTAAGTTTTAAGTTTTACGAGTAATTAGAATTTGGAGCTTCTCGATTACTTGAAGTTAAAGTCTACATATATTATAGCAGATTTATCAAAACTATTATTTTAACAGTTAAAGGACAAAATCGCTGTTTATCCTTTTAAAAAAAGGTCAGAAGTTTATTAATTTATCGATACTTATCGATACTTAATTTATCGTTCTGTTTGAATTAAATTAATCATTTAGAAGAGCATAGCTAGACTACATTTTAGTATCTTCCAAGTTTTGGTACTGGCTCTTCGTATTTTAATGATGATAGTCAAGCCTACAATTATGTATCATTATTTTATAAGGTTATGGGTCTTGTCACGGATCATAGTAAACTAAATTAGAATTAAAAACATCTCTAACGGGTCAGTGAGTTTAAAACCTTGGAGGGCAAGGGCTCAAATCTCTACATAGATAGAGCTAACATGTAGAATCTAATTATTGGAGGTAGTAAATATATGAGGAATAGTAAATACGCACAAGTATGATTTAGATATAATTGTTTTAAAATAAATAAAATAAGAAGAATCATTGGACTTATGGTGGTTATTTGGATTTTAACCCCAGTTCGAAAACCCTCCAACGCTAACTAAAATTAAACATGCTAAACCAGCTAAATGTCAAGGTAGCTTTCCACGTTAACAAATTAGAAATATCATTGTCACAATGAATTTACTTCACTCTAGAAGAGACACACACACACACACATACATATATATATTATATGCACAATTATCTAATCTAATCACTTATTTTATGTAGGCAATGGAGAAGTTGGAAAAAGCAGTTAAAGGGATGCATACTACTATCCAATGCCCACAAGTGTGGAAGCCTTCATTGTACATGTATTTATCTTTGGCTTTGAGTATAAGTACTCATGAAGGCCAATTCTATTGGTATACAGATCCTAAGGCTGGCCCTGCATTTTCTCAGGTGCTTAAGAAGTTTAACTCAATTTCTTGAGGGTTTTATAGTTTTTTTCCTCTTTTTTTAGGTATTTACATTATCCGCCCCTCTGCTTTTATTCCTGTTACAAAACGTGGCTTTAGTTTAAGAAATGAAGGAACTCAAATACCAAAAAAATATTTTATTAATAGAACTATAGAGAGAAAGTTGGAGCCTTTGCTCTATCACTCATAAACTCACCACAACTCACCATAGCTCCTCACCACACGTAATTATGGGTATCAACACCCTATTTATAAGTAGCTAATAAGACAGACTTTGAGTAGAACTAGAAAACCTATTCTAATATGGTTTAACCAAACCCAACTAGACATGAATTAAATAAACTATCAAATACCAAATCCTAAACTACTTGGGAATACTAATCTTGGTTTAATTCCAACATAGCCTCCCTTAAACTAAGATCTTCAAACTTAACCATGTCATGAATAATATCAAGCCTTGTCGAGCATAACCACCTTTGACTTTGCATCAATTCTCTAAAATATGTAGCATCGACAAAATTACGAGTACCATCTTTTGTCAACTTCAAATTCTCTTCAACCAGGGTCAATCTTGACTTGACACTGTCCATCTTCTTTAAAGCTTCACCCACATATTTTTTCATTTGCTTGTAATTCTTACGAATTAGACTTGCCTCAAAACGATCTACTTTTTCAATCGATTTGTATTTGGTTTTGTAAATACATTCAACTCCAAATAAACTTCTTGTAGGTGGTGGATCAAATACTTCACCGCTAATGAACCACTTCTCATGTCGCTCAAATTGTGTAATGTCGCCTAATGACTCAAATTCAATCACATCTTCAAAAATCTTGCACTTACCTATTAATTCTAGACCTTCAGCTATTTCTACCCCAATCTTTGGTTGATCATCAGAAATATTTTCTTGATGAACAATGCTCATTCCATTACTCAGTTCATCTTGACCACCAAATAGCTTTTCTTGTGGAACACCATCCTCTTTCGCAAGAATACTACTTTCGACCAAATCTTCCTTTTCAGTCATCCCATGACTTATTGCAACATCAAATTGTATATTCTCAGACTCCACATTGTTTTCGGCAACTTCTATACCAAAGCAATGATTCTCTTTATCCCCACATAATTTCTCCTCTACTTCTGTAATATGATCTATTTTTGTTATTTCTGTCAAATTAGAACTCTCTTCCCTTTCATCCTTTTCTTGCGACGTCTCTTCCATTATCCCATCTTTTTGCTCATTCAGAGACATCTCATATGTCACCAGTTCACGTTCTAGATCTTCGAATCTCAAGGTGCTTAGATCCTTGGTATCCTTAAGCATCGACTTCTTAGTGTGAAAATTCATATTGAGAGACTGCAATAATTTTCCAACAACTTCAACTTCTTCTAATACTTCTCCATTGGTCTTTAGACCATCAACAATTTCTGCAATTCTTGCAAAAAATTCTTTAACAGACTCTGTTGGTCTCATCTGAGCCAACTCATATTCTCTTCTAAATTTTTGTAGTTTTTCCTTCTTGATTTCTGCAGCATCCCGATATGAATTCACCAAGATTGTCCAAGCTTCCTTTGATGACTTTGCATGCAAAATTTTGTCATATACATGCACTTCAACCTTGATGCCAAGATAGTAACGTACCTTGTAATCCGAGTGTATATTTTTCTTCAACTTTTCAGCCGCATCATCTGCTAGTATGGTGCCTTCTGGTGGTTCCACGAATCCTTCATCAACGATGGACCATTATCCAATATTATTTAAAAACTCCTTCATCTGTTGATACCAACTCTCAAAATTTTTACTTTTGCCATCAAATACAAAAACGGGACAATGATAAATCAACGGCTCTTCCATATATAATATTTTTAATATAGGATCTCACATAGGCTAGGATTCACACAGGCTCTGATACCAATTTGAAGGAACTCAAATACCAAAAAGTATTTTATTAATAGAACTATAGAGAGAAAGTTGGAGCCTTTGCTCTATCACTCATAAACTCACCACAACTCACCACATATTGTAGCTCCTCACCACACGTAATTATGGATATCAACACCCCTATTTATAAGTAGCTAATAAGACAGACTTTGAGTAGAACTAGAAAACCTATTCTAATATGGTTTAACCAAACCCAACTAGACATGAATTAAATAAACTACCAAATACCAAATCCTAAACTACTTGGGAATACTAATCTTGGTTTAATTCCAACATGAAATTACTTCAAATATCAGTTCTAAAAAAAATTCGACATTTACAGCTATTATTGGAGTTCATTGGAGTTCCAAAAGATAAGTTGCCCTGCAAAAGATATTATTGTATCTCCCTAATTAATACCACCTGTTACCACTAACATAAAAATTAATGTTTTCACTTTCTAAACTTGCTACTATCACACACTATTCTCTAGTATCCTTACATATCATAGATTATTTTTCCACAACTAAACACCAAAACAATGATTTACAAAATGATTGTTCTTGTACTTTCAAATAACTTACACTCAAAAATAGCATTTTTCTTCAAAAGAGGTCAAAGTACAATTTCATTTCATTTTATCAATTCTTTCACGGCCTGTTACGCTTGACATATATCCTTCTATTCTGTTAACATAGCAGTACTGTATATTAACTACAGGAATTTATTGGGATAATATATGCAATTGGAGCAATGGCATCAATAGTTGGAGTTATAATCTACCAGAAAACACTAAAGAACTACCCTTTTAGAAGTCTACTATTCTTTGCTCAACTTCTTTATGCTGTTTTCGGTATGCTGGACTTGATCTTCATCCTTAGATGGAACTTAATCCTTGGAATTCCTGACTATTTTTTTGTTATCATGGAAGAGTGCTCAAGTAGAATTATCACAAGAATTAGATGGATCCCTATGATTGTATTAAACACAAGATTATGTCCTGTGGGAATTGAAGGGACATTTTTTGCTTTGTTAATGTGTATTGATAGTCTTGGAACATTAACTTCTAAATCAGCTGGAGGATTAGTTCTTCATTTCCTACATGTCACAAGAAGTGATTTCAACAACTTGTGGTTGGCAATTCTCATAAGAAATTCCCTAAGGATTGCTACATTAAGTTTACTATTTTTGGTTCCCAATGCTGATCAGTCTGCCTCTTTAGTTCCACAAGATTTGTTGACAGAGAGTACTAGAGATCATACTACTATGGATGATGATGATGATGATAACATCCAACTTGTGCCCTTGAAGGAAAGAACAGAAGTTTGAATTATTGGAAAAAAAATTCTTGTACTTTGTGTTGTGCAAGTTTATCTTTTTTTCTTCTTCTTCCTTTTTCATTTTTTCTATTTTTCTTTGTACAAACACAAGAAAAATGATCTAGATCAAGACGAGCTAAGTAGAGCAACATGGACAACAAGGATCGATACAAGTAACTTTATGAATTTGGAAGCTAATAGTATTGATTACACACCTCCCACATATGATAGATGGTTACTGTTTGATCTCTTCCAAAGAGAGACTACAATCACTGGGGAAGACTAGACGGCCAAATATGGTTGCTCCTTATAAAACACTAGGGCGTTCATTTTGGTTAGAATGAAGAATGTAAAATGTGCGGTAAAAAAAAGTTAAAGAAATATGGTTTTAGTATTCGTGCAGTAAGTATCAAGTTTCTTTATTTACTTTTTCTTTTATATATATTATGTATATAGATTTTTAAATCATTAATTTTTCTCTCTCCGCCTCGTTAAGGGGTAAGGTCTGCTACATTGTACCCTTCCCAAACTCTATTTATGGGACTTCACCGGATATGTTGTTATTGTACAGATTTTTAAATATTGGCTATCGTTAATAAAATATCTTCTAAAAATTGTAATTTGAAACATCATTAAATAATCTTAAAATAAATAATTTTTTAGAAAATTGCATTAAAATCTACTATATATATATATATATATATATATATATATATATATATATATATATATATATATATATATATATATATATATATATTTTGTATTACATGTATTGAGTATATATGTGAATAAAGTTCTCACTAAATTTCATCATAATTAAAGGGCATGCCGGTGCAAAAAAGTATCGCGTCCCACATTTACGTATGATCCGAAAATGACCGCTCCCGAGGAGTGTGATGTCTACCCTAATACAAACAAATAACTTTTATTTGCGAGTTGAGTTTTGATTGTTACTTATAAAATTCCTCGTACAAACAAATAATTTTTACTTTTTGTTCTGCTTATTATATCTCATTTTCTCAGTGTAAAAGTAATATTTATTTAATCTATAGGTAAGCCTTTACAACATAAAATAATCAGAATATCTATTTTTCAAAGTAGAAGGTAATTAAATTTTTTAAACCAAAACCGGATATGTAAAAATTATAAATAACTCTAACCTATTTTTAAAAAAATATTTTTATATTTAAACAATCAATTCACCTTCCCTGAACAACATAGGACAGGTAACTCCGTCAACCAAATTGTGTGTTTCCCTAAGCTTCTCTTTTCTCTGCTTAGGAAAACCCAGCAAAGGCTCTTCCTTTTTTCCATTCCTAATGGTAAATCTTATTTTCCAATTCCCACATTTGTTTTTACGCTTCTTGCTATGTGATTTTTCTATATTTCTGTGCTACACAATTGTTAGGGTTCCATTTTTTTAAGTTTTTTTTTGTATGCCATACAACAACATACCCAGTATAATCCCACAAGTGGGGTCTCGAGATGGTGAGTTGTACGCAGATCATACCATACCCCTATTCCTACAGACCCTTCGGTCAAGAAACCATTTTTTAAAACATGTTAGAAGATGGACTGCCTTCATAGTACTATATTAATTTTGCTTCTGTTTGCTTAGATAATTATGTATAAGCTGGTTTAAAGCCTTTAACTAATTACTCTATCTTAGTTTAATCTGATAAAGAAACTAGTGCTTTACTGGTTAATTTTGCTTTACTTTTACCTTTTTCTTTTACTTTTTTGGTGGGGTGGAAAGGGGGAAGGGAAATGATAATGAAGCTTGAACCGAACATTGCCTCAGGGCTTTGATCTAGTCGTAAGAGCTCAGCTTGTGATGTGTGGGTTTAGGCGCACGGAAGCACAGGCAAAAGCTTGGTATTTAAGTGGAGAAAAGTAGAGCGGCGGACCCATTATCCATCGAGTCCTAAACCATGTGCAGCTGACCCTCGGGAATTTCTCAGTCATTTGAAAAAAAAGAGATTTGAACCGAAATCACTTAAATCTAAGCTTAAATTGCAATCACTAGGCTCTGATCTTCAATCTTATCTTAGTTTAGCTTTAATTCTTAACCTTTTTTATTGGGTTTGTGGGTGGGGAAGGAGCGGGGGTGACCGGTGAATAGGGGGAAGGGGAATCCCTTGGGTGAGATCCGAGCCAGGCAGTAATTAGGTGTTGTGAAGTTGCAACCACTAGGTTACAACTCCAACTTCGTCTTAGTTTAGTTGTGTGCTTTGGTGTAGGAAATGAGGTAATCAAAAGAGTTTATGGAAGAAGGTGACACAAGCATAACCGTGATGTATAAAAAGTTCATAGTAGTAGAACTAATCGATGGTATGATGTTCTGTGACTTTCTTTTACTAGTAAAGAAACACTTCCTTGAGGAAGTTCCACTGTGAAGTAAATGAAGCTATTTGAATGGCTAGAACTTCTTTACCAATTATGACTGAGCGTCTGGTACTTTAACCTGTCTTTGCTGATTTTGAAAGAGCCCTTAGATATAGTGAGGATTTTATATTGATTCATACTTTTGCAGTAGTATCCTGTTGCTTTCTCATGGCCTCACCACAAAGTAGCCGGATGCTGCCTGTATAAGATCTCATCTGTTTCTTCTTTCCTTTTTCTTGTTCAACAGCATGATATTCCATCGCATTTCATCGTATTTGCCAAATATTATGATTGCGTGGGCCTTGCTGGAGCACCTTCTCTTAGGTGTCCTTTCAATGGAAAGAGATTTTCGTCGTGATTTTGATCCTTATCCTTGGGCTGTATCACTATCTCGTTTAAAAAGTTAATTCTGTGGAAAGAGAATTTCTTCATGATTTAGGATTCTTATCGTTGGATGTATCTTTTACCTTTAAAGCTAAGGTGCCCTAAATCTTCAATTCTCTATGTGGAATAAGTAACATTTTTTTTTTACTGAACACATAACAAGACATTTTTGTCCCCTCTCTCTTTCTTTTGAGCCTAAACAGACATAGAAAAACACCATATGCATCTAGCTAGAATAAAAGTTCTGATACATATATACCACTATTTTACTAGAAGTTGAGAGTTAATTTGTGCAAGGCACTTTCCATTTTGGACATTGGGACATCCCAAAGAGGATATAGCTACTTCGTTGCCTCATTGGATTTATATATTTTTAGAGTAAGTTGTATTTACAGTCTGATTTAGAGAGGGGTATAGCATCAAATACTATTTTGGATGCTGCACAGGGACAGCATGATCTCACTGGCATGATGCTTGCAGTTTAAGTACATCAAGAACAAAATGAAGGCAAAAAGTTGCATATTATATTTAACAACTCTTCTGATGTTATGCAGGCGAACAGGCACACTATTGTTCTCATGCAAACATCTCAGAACAGAGCAACTCGCACTTTCATGGATTATGAATCAATAAGTCAAGCAATGGATGGTATTTATCATAACACTACTATGCTACTGCATACACTCTTGAGATTTAGCCTTTTGTGATTACCTATGCAATTGCTTTTGAGACAATACTTTTTCCTTTTTTTTCTCATTAATGCAGGTAACCAGAATTATGGCACAACCCTAGAAAAATATGTAAAAATCACAAATTTATAAAATCAACAGGATTTATATCTGTAACTTGAAATCTGTAAATAAAATCCAACATATCTCTTGCAATCTACCTGCTGTCCTTGCAAACATTTTCATTCTGCGTCATTATCTATAGGAGAAATCATCTGATACTTTGATCTTGTAAGCCCTAGGTGCTACCAAGCAGCCAATAAAGTAGTATCATAACACTTGAGGGATACTAAGTTGAAATGGGAATCTTGTTACAAAATTGAAGAACCTCGTGTAGAGAAGGTTGTCACCCTTGTTAGTCTCAAGGGTTGATGTGGGACAAGATTCACCTACCAGGATGTTAAATTTCCTGGGTTGAGATGGTATGCCTTCACTGTAGAGCTCCAAAAACAGCCCACCTTTCACCAACCTCTTGCGACCATCTCCACATACTCACCTGTCCCTAAACAACCTCTCTCCACTGTAGTTGTATCCTCCTACCCTCTCAACCAATTTTCAGGTGAAGTCAACCTCGATAAAACCAACTTCATAGCCAAATTTTGAAAAAGAAAAAGTTGGGGTGGCAAAGCTCAAATTGCAGCATTCAATGATTTGAAGTAAATACGGCGAGGATAGTGAGATATTATTTGATGGGAGGATATTGGGATGGTATTATTTGATGGGCGATAATGGTTTACTTGCATAGTTGTCAAATACTCTATTCTTGTGAGATTTAAATGATTTATAAGAAGAGGAAGGGGTATTGGTGGAATGTGTATTAAAGTTTCTACTATTTGTTTCTTGCTCCTAATTGTCTTTCCTGGCTAGGAAAACAGAGGCATATGAAATGACTATTATTGATTGTAGGTGAAGGAAGAAATTCTTCTGTGCCAGAGACATGCTTTCCTTTCATTTATTGCGTAAATTTGTTGCCATCTGCATGCGATAAGTTCCAATGTTCCTCTTCCGGTCTTGTCTTCTGTTATGGCCCTTTTCTAAAATGCTTTTCTCCATGCAGGAATTTGTGCTTTGTATGAGAGGAAACTCAAGGAATTGAACCCAGCCATCAGAGAAATCACTTATGATATTTCAGATCTCTACAATTTCATAGATGGCCTTGCTGACATGAGTGCACTAGTGTACCCTCTCTCTCTCTCTTCCCCCCCCCCCCCCCCCCCCACACACAACAATCCCCCTCCACCCTCTCTCTTACACACGCAGAGTCCACATTTGTGTCATTTTACAACTAAGAACCTGTAAATATGGCTCCCTCAGAGCAGGTCTAGGCATGCTACCAACTTTTTTGCACCAAAATTTTCAGTTCATTTCATTGATGTTGAGACACACATCTTAAGCACATTTCCTTTTGACCTCTCTGGTTTCTCTACTCCAGTATGTTCACCAGATGACCTGTTACATGCACATCAAATGATTGGCCCCTGGTCTATGATACCACACTCTTTTATGGCCTATGGTGTTGAACTGTTAATTGATGCCAGCACTCTGTATGACTTGTAGGTATGATCACTCAATCCAGGCTTACCTGCCCTATGACCGACAGTGGATAAAACAGAAAACATTGCAACACCTGAAAAGGCTGGCATCTCATTGATATTGTTTTAGAGGCGAGTTTCTATCTACCATATTCAGTTAATGTTGTGTTGGCTTTTATGAAGAAATGAGCCCTGAACTGGACAGTCGCAGTCTCGAGGAAGAATCTCTTCAATTGGAACACTATGTATGATATTATTCTTTTCCCCAAAATGAAAATTCTATCTGCTAAGCTTCAAGGGGAAATCCAATTGTTGTCTCAACTGTAAGCTGTACTGGCGTTGCACTTTGAATCATGGATGTATAACGCTGCATAGTTCTGTAAATTGCACGTGCACTTGGTACTTGTTAGCGACTTTGATAAATTTACTGTACTTGTCAGCTACTTTTAGTGGATAAAGTTTATCTTCGATAGACTAAGAGAGGTTTCTTGTCAATACACTACGTGAACATAATCGAGTGACTAGTGAGCAATGAGCAATGTTTGATTGGGCCTCTTAAGGAAAGAAATCTGAAAAGCTGCCTGCTCAGTTGGATATAGGTTGATCGAGCTCACTTTGTTATGAATCTACTAGTATTACAATAATTACGTAAAAGTTGACATATGAATGTATATTAATGGATGTGTCAACATTCATGAATGTTACTTTTTCAAGATTTTAATCGAATGAAATGGACAGTTAACCTTTTTACCCTACAATATATGTAAAAATCTCCCTTTTTTCAGGTAACATGACGGCAGTGTTCACTTTCTGGATGTAAATTAATATTGTGAGAAAATTTAAGAGAAGTTTGGCCCTTTTACCATACTAGATAACTTCTATGCAATACAGTTTATGTTGAACTATAAGACAATTTTCAATATTAAGGAGAACCAAATCTTCTGTGATGATAAAAAGCCAACTAGAAAAAGTAAGATTGACAAAAAGAAATATTGAAATGGTTGGCATTACAAGTAACTGTTCACCAGCATTGGTAGTTTGGTACATAGAGTCGCTTGTTAAGAAGTTCATGACATACTATTACATGGTACACTATAAGTGTAATTTAACCTGTGATAGCAAGTAAACTACCATTTCTACAAGTTTACAAATTAATGTTTATTATAGTTGTAAGAAAAATCTCTAAGTTCTATCAATATAGTAAGCATTCTGGTCCAGTTGTTGCAAGCTTGTTGACCAAAGCAAGTGCATTACTGGTCATATAACTCACATTTGTGACTCTATTTAGGATTAACTTAACCTTTTTCCTCCTTTGGTCTTCAAATCCATCTAAACAAGTTTCTTCATCAGTGAGAGCAGCACTTAACCAAGTAGTCACATCCCCCATTTGATCATTGAAAGTTTGGCTGCTAAGCTTTCTTAGGACCCCAAGTGAGTTGTGAAGATTGTCAAGTGCATCTTGAAAACAATCACCACAGTCTAAAAGAGCAATTCTCTCTCTCCCCTTCAAGTTGCGTTTCTTGAATTTCAATAGTGATTGAGTGACACTCTTGGCTTGGCTTATTGTCACCGAGACCCCGGCGCGTGCCCACTTGCTAGGATTGTCTTTGGCTGTGCTCGAGAATGATGCTAGTGAATGGATACAGAGATCCTGGTATCTAGTCACACTACATGCATCACGAACATAACTTTCTCCTTCCCTATTTGAACACGTTGTTGAACAAATCAGTGTAGTTAGCCATGCTAGGACTAGCATAACTTTCCAAGTCATGGATAAAAGTACAGAGAATTGATGGAAGCAAAATAAAAATTGGTAATATAATGCTTATAAAGAACTTCATGGAACCCCCTTTTAAAGAAATATGACTTATAAATGACTAGGATAAAGTTGGGTAGCTTTATTTGTGTAGTTTCTCAATGAAGCAAGAAGGGGATGAGTACATTAAAAGAAGGCAACTATCTTAGGTAAGAGGGATCTTATCAGGAGAATAATGATGATCATGTTAAAAGGCCAAAAGGCAGGTGAGGTTCACATTAATACAGGAGAAAAAGTTGTTTACATCTATTATAACACCTTTTTGGAAACTGAGGAAAGAAAAGGAAGTGAAAGGAGGAAAACAAAGGAAAGATGAGATAAATCAAGATCTTTTTCAATCCTTTGGTCACAGGAAAAAGAACCCCTGTTAACCAACAGAAGGAAAAGTATATTTTCACTTCTTTTTCCTATTCCCTTCCCTACTCCCTGGTTTCCAAACAAAGAATGAGACTTGCTCTTGAAAAGACATTACATAACAAAATAACAAGACAAGAAAAGACTAAACAATGGTTTCCAAGGAACACCTTTGGGATTTCACATATATAGCACCATTTCTGCAGTTCAAGATCTAAAGAAGAACTTACAAATACATTAAGAGCTACATCCAATACTTTAGAGATGGAGCATAAAATGTGAAAAATTACAAGCTGGATGCGTGAATCCAGTCCACAAGAATAAGTGCTTTACAAGTTACGAACAGTGTGGTTTCCGTTTTCACATGATTGCTGTCAATGTGACATAAACTCATAACCATATAGAGAAAAATGAATCTTGTATCCAACAACTTTTACTATCTAAACTAAACCAAAAAAATAATGGGTGGTGTCTAATAATCGTACTTGAGACTATCTCTGTAAGTATGGTGTTACTAACGTGTATAATCTGCTATCACTTGTCCATGCTGTCAACTAGCGCAACAAGTTCAATATTTTTATTCTCAGTTGCTGGGGTTTCAATGGTTTCTTTTGAGTCTAACACTTCACCAGGAAGGATAGAGGAGTTAGGATCACCTCTGGGAACCAAAAATAGTATACAAAGTGGAGTGATTCTCAAAAGGTTCCTTATCAAAATGGCTAACCAGAGATTATGAAAGTGTGTCCTTGTTATTTTAAAGACATGAAGCAACAAGCCACCTCCCCATGATGCTGTCAGAAGTCCAGTATTGTCAATCGACATGAGCAAGGCGAAAAATGTGCCTTCAATGCCAGAAGGACAGAGCTTGGAACTTAGAACAAGAAGCGGCATCCACTTCAACCGTCCAACCATTTGAGTTACACTTGCATCTATCACCACGACGAAATAATCGGGTATCCCGAATTTCAAATTTAAACGTGACACCAGCAGCAAATCTATCATTCCGGACAGACCGAACAGCAACTGAGCCCAAAAGAGCAGATCTCGAAAAGAATGGTCTTTCAGTACATATTGGTACAGTATAGCCCCCAATATTGCTCCAACAGATCCTACTGCTGATATATATCCCATACTTTCCTGCAGGATTAAAACATTTACAGAATTATACACTTCCAGTGAGAGTTTTGTAACCAATACAGCCAATAAATAAGCACGGTAAATAGAATATCTCGCATATGCTGCTTTCATTCTGAGTAAGAGAAGTTAAATGAAATAGGAAGAAATAAAATGCATTCAATCAGGTGCATCAATTTCTATAATCCCCAAAAGAGAAAAGAACTAAGTTGAGTTTGATGATAAGTTTTCTGACGCAGCTGTAATATGATCGGGATGTCAAAACAAGATGCCAAATGATTTAGGAGAGGCTTCCTAAATGTATTGAGCAGCATTTGGCTTTGCATCTAAGCAGGATAAGTCGAGCCATGAGTTCCCTAATTTAGTTTTGTCCTCATGTCATATATTGTTAGATAAAAGAGGATCCTCTCAATTAAGCAGAACCTCTCTTTTGTGACGTCCCAACTGCTCTACGTAATGCTTTACGTGTTGGAAATTTTGGATTATTAGGTTTCCTTTGACTAGCAGTAAGTAAGGTATTTACGATTCTAAGATGTACATGGCTTGATTGGAATGAGACATGTCTAACAGTTATTCCACCTTCGAAAAATGTGGTCCTCCCTCTGCATCTGTTGCCCAGTAGAACATTCCTTCCTGGATATCTAAGCTCAGCGCAAAGGACAAATACATATAAAGACATGGTCGCCAGACTTCCTGGCATTTCAAAGTTCTCCACATAGCCTTGGCAGCATCAATGAAGCTCTGGTTTACCTGAGGATGGATAAAGATTTTAGAGATTGACCTATTCACAAAAAGATACCATATGAGGTGTAAGTACCTGCTGATAAGCAAAGTTGTATGTCCGAGGTTCCTTGAGCAAAACTCCAACAAGAAAAACAAGCCCAGCTGGTATGGACAATAAGCCATACACCCCCTTTTATGCAGAGAAAAGGATTTAGAAGTCTACTGTTTTTAGAGATTGATTAGCTAGACTTCCTATAATGAGAATATGAGAAGTTAAAATAATGGATAGAAAGCTTACCTTAGGGCCAAGTAAGTGAACTAATATACCACTTAGAGAAAATCCGACTAGTGCCCCAATTGAGGAACTCAAGGAGCATAAGCTTTGCATATCAGCTGCAAGCAAAGGATGAGAACCACTGTTTTGTGCCGCACATGCATCAACAGTCACATCAGCAATTGCAACCCCAGCACTTCCTGCTGTCAAGGCAAGTAGAGCGAACACAATATGCAAGTTCTCATGCAACGATACAAACAGCATGGCGACAACTCCAAGAGAACCTGCAGTCATTTAATGTTGTGCTTCGATAGAGATAACAGAAAAATTGCAAATATGCCAAATTTTACAGAAAAGCTATTCAGTTGATTATTAATTGAATTAACTTTTGCCGCACTTCGATTCACTTTAGGCAACCAAGGTATGCTAAGTTTGTTAAGAAAACTGGTAAATAACCAGATACTTGAAATACTAAGAGGATCAACCCACATTCCCTTGGGGTGCAGGCGAACGGCAAAAGGGACATCAAATGCAGAAGAAAATTTCATCAACTTTTTGCAGAAAAAACAGATTGGGGAATTTCTTTCTTACATCAGTCATTAGCAAATTTTGTTAGTCAAGATAGATGTCTCCTTAGTGAGTACTAAAAGGTGTATTTGTTTTCACCAACAAGTAGTCCCCCACCATGGTCATTCATAGGCAACATCTTATATTACTGACAAAATTACAACTAAATTCTTCTAAAGCTAGTAGATGATTCAACATTACCCCATAACACTTACCTAATTTGATCAGTACTGACAAAAAGAGATGAAATGTGAAGGCAGAAACCCGGCCACAGAGGCTCTTAATATTAAAATTAAATTGAGTTTTAAAACTTGTGGCAGTGCTACCTAGAATGTAAATTGCTTCACATAATTAGAGAATAGAGATTTTCACTAGCAATAGAAGTCACAACAAGAACTGATGGAAGCAGTAGCAATGGAAGTCACAGCAAGAAATGACGACACGCAGAAGAAGTGCTGAAACAAAAACTACATTTTTTTCCGAAATTGTATGTAGAAACAAAAATTACTTTTGAAAACCAAACATCTAGCTTAAACCTAAACTAATAAATGATAAAAGATAAATTTTCCAAGAAAGAACATTAAGTAACCACGTCCCACTTTTAGTCAATCAAGCAACCAAGCTGAAAGATCTATAGATTTTACAAAGATATTTACTGCTAAAAATACAATGAGGTGAAGTGCACAAGAGATTACATGAATTAATTAATTCTTTTGAAGTATCCACTTCAATTTGACGCTCATACATCATATACTATCCAACCAACAGATTTAGGGCTTAATATTCTTAGCTAATGCTAAGCACCATATACAAATTGACTTTCTAACGGGTGCATTACCCCATTTTTAAATCAGCAATGTACATCAAAAGATCAGCTTTGCTGAGTTGTTTGTAACCGACAGGTGACTCAACTGAAACTCTATCCTGATGATGCTACCAAAAGAAACTATTTTCAGTTAATTATGGCTCTACCTTTGAACTTTACAGATACGAGCTCTCTTTATATTCTCTGACTCTCTTTCTTTCAGTGACAGCTGAGGTAAAGAGCACAGAACTTCAGCTAAAGTTCTGGAAAATATATATCACATCTGGATCATATCCCTTTTGTACCAAGGTTCTCAGTTATTCAATCACCAAAATCCACTAAAAGGTATCCTTTTTATTGATAAGACCACTGTGTAGTTTTTTCCAGTTTTAGCAAGTACAACAACATTATACAGATATATTCAAGCTAGCTATCAGCCTTGTACAACAATAACAAGTACACAAAAATCAGCAATAAGTAAACTGGCATTTCAAGTTTTACCCGCGAACAAGAAATAAGGTCTGCGACGATACCCCAAAATGGGCACAGCATCAGTGAGAAGACCCCATAAAGGCTTAACAATCCAAGGAATTGAAATAATCCCTGAATAAACCTGAGATTCAGAAGGCTGCACTTTTTGTATATCCTTCATATAATACTCAGTACTTATCCTGGAAAAAGCTCCACCAAGTCCTTGACTTATTCCATAAACAATCACTACACCAAACACAAAACTCCAATGCAATTCCACAGCAAGCATTTTAAACCAGTTAACTGGAGCACAAATGTAACTACTACAACAGATCCCATCATTATGCTCATTTTCTTGAACTTCTTCTTCTTCACTATGAACTTGAAGTTTGATTTCTTCCCCCATCACTTCCTAATCTGTATACAACTACAACAACAACAACCCGGTATAAGGTCTGCGGAGGGTGAGGTGTACCAGACCTTACCTAATCTGTACAATGGATCCCAAATGAAAAAAAGAAAGAAAAACCCAATTCAAGATTGAGTCTTTTAAAGATTCTTGTATAAAACTATCTTGGAAAAGTCAACTTCCAGGCAAATGGGGATCTCTTGGACTTGTTTTCCCCATGGGATTTTTGAATATTTTTATGTTTTTGGCAGTTTAAGTAAACTATGTCAGAAAAAGATCCAAACTTTATGTAACAGTACAACAAGTAAGAACCCACAAGTGGGGTTCCGGAGAGGTAAGGTGTAAACTCTATCTCGAGTGAGCTATAGAGGTTGTTTCGTATAGACCATCGACTCTGAGAAAAGTAATTTTGATCTAAAAACGTTTTTGTTAAATGCTCAAAAATATGTATCCAAGACCATTAATTATTGTTTCAAGTTGCATATTGTAAGTAAATTATACTCTCTCTCCTCCAGTTTAAAGAAGGGTAAAAAACAGATAGAATTAGGAAAGGTAATTGGTGACAGGCGAAAATTTCAAGGCAGCTTAAGGGGTGATTAACCATGACAAAGATGAGTTTAACAAATCTTTGTTCACACTTCACATCATACTTATGTATATTTGTTTATGGAGGGCTGTCATAAAGTATCATTTCAAACCAAACACTACGGCTACCTGCTATTTTGTCTTTTTTAACGTCAAAAAGGGGTGTAATTTGATAATCTTTTTCTAATAACAACAAAACCGTAATTTTAAAATTAAATTGTTACCAAATTTAAAATAATGGTCATTCTTTTTAAAACAAACGAATAAGTCAACGTTGTCACATAAATTAGAACGGAAGGAGTAGTAAAAAGAAATGTGTGATTTGTAGTATATTTATGTTGAAAATGAAAGAAAAAACAAATATATCAACTCACTAAGCATTTTTTATTTTGAATGGAAGAAATTATCTTTTGTTAAGCAATAAGTATATTTTTATAACTGCAATTGCAAGTAAATTCGAGTCAGCTATAGGTTTTCAAGTAGGACTCAGTCAACTAATGCATATTGATACGTGGCTTCTAAGACATACTACTAATTTGGAGAATATCAATACATTTGTATGTGAGAGTTGAATTTTGCAAAAGGAATTTCAAATTAAAAAGCCTAAGTGTTGGATATTCTGCGACTACAAATGTTGGGTAAATTTTCATTTGATTTGAATAACTGTAGGTATACGGTCTACAGTTAAATTGGTCTATAAAGAGTTAGGAGTATATATTTGAAGTAAAAGACTTGCCGTTGACTTGATTTACTTTTTAATACTAAAAAGTATGTCGTGCATGAGAGTATTTTTCCTTCTCATGGCTTGTCTTTTCTATTTTAATACTTTCTCATGGCTTGTCTTTTCTATTTTAAGCCTATATTATTAATAAAATGATGAAGCAAGCTAGTTTCAAATCACAAGCTTCATGACCATATTAGTTGTTTGAATCACCTATTATGTGAGACATTTTTATGGTTAGAGGGTGTTTGCTTAACTTTATAAGCTAAGCAAATTAATTTATAAATAATTTTTGAAAAGTAGTTTTTAAGTCATTTTTTTACTTCCAACCCACTTAAAATAAGTAAAAATTTCGTACATGGGCCTGTTTGGTGCGCGTTAATTGATTTGTAGCCGTCAAAAACAAATTTACTGAAAAATAGCCACCTCCGGACAAATCCAAGTATATAATACTAGGGCTTTGAACAAGTTTTGTTGAAGGCCCCAGCATTTTGTTATGGGACTTTGTATAAAGCTTCAGTTCCATAACAAAATGCTGTCATAGCCCCAACATTTTGTTATGGAGATTGAAGCTTTATATATAAAGTCCCATAACCCATAACAAAATGCTGGGGCTGTGAACAAAACTTGTTCAAAACCCCAACATTTTACTATGGGACTGAAGTTTTTATATAAAGTCCCAAAACAATATATTTGGGCTTTGAACAAGTTTTATTCAAAGCCCCAGTATTTTGTTATGGGACTAGTCTAGGGTGTTTTTCCAACGCTAATGGAGCTTAAGTGTGCGCGCGAATTTTTGGCTATTCTTCAATGAATTTTGAAACGGTGGATAGTCCTCAATGAGCGCGTCCGAAAATGGCTAGTGATCAAAATTTCCTTAAAATAAGCTGGTTATAAGCCTACTCAAACAGTCTCATAAGCAATAAGTTGGTCCCAACTTAAAATCATGGCTTTTCAACTCATAAGCACTTTTGGTTTGACGAAATATTTTACTATTTATCCTTAAAAAAATTTCTAATCCATGAAATATTCTTTTCAAAATAATATTTTCAAGTCTCACTTCATTTTATATTTATTTATCATTTTAATGTAAAGTACTCTTATATTTTATTTTATTTTTTGTAAATAACTTGAAGGATATGTTAGTCATTTTTAATAAAAAAATGTGCTTATCAGTATTTTTTTCTAAACACACTATCTGCTTATAATACTGAGCAATTTCACCAAACACATAACTCCTAATTTAAAAATTAGCTTCAATACCTAAATGAATTTTTCAGTACTTAATGTTTATCAACCACTTCAAATCAGCTCATCCAAAATGGTGTAACAACTTTTATAAAATGATTTTAGCAACATAATTTTTTAAGTTTCAACCACAAATTTTAAAGTTTTATTTTTTAGTTAAACTCATGCAAGTCAAATTCCGTGTATAAAATGGGACAGAGTAATTAGGCCTGCCCAAAAATTACAGACCTGGGACATATCCGTCGTCGTTTCATATTTGAAATCAAACTCATAACTTCCCGCACCGCCCATCGCCACCACCACCAATTCCGGCTCCGATCTAGGGTTCCACCTGACATGGATGAAAAAGGCAGCGGAGGGACAATAACAAATCCAAAAAGCATACAAGAACTAGCAGTAGAAGGGCAAAAACATTTAGAAGAAACAATAGAAGCAGCTCATCAAATTCTCTCCGCTATGAATGATGAACTCTGTAACCCTTCACTTTGGTCCAATACGACGCCATTGAGTAATAACGGACAGCAGAATCATTTAAACGGCGACGTTTCATCGGATAATTCATCGTCTTCATCTGCATCAGCTCAACACTTGGATAATATTGGTGGCGGTGCTCTTGATGACTCTCGGCTTCGTTATAAATCATCCGTCGCTTCGTTACGCTCTGTTCTTACTGCAATTTCTAATTCTCAAAAGGTAATTTTTTAAGCATATAGAAGTGCATTGGTTTAAATTTTGTATTTGTTGTAAAAATTGATGTTTGTATGTTTAGATAATGAGTTTGTTTGATATAATTGTGTATCGAGTAGGCTCGTTTTTGAACTAGTTAAGATCAGCTATATGAATCAGTTATGTGAATAGTTTGTTTATGATATAGTAATATGTTAAGTAAATGAATGAGGAACAAAAAGTGTAAAATGTTCTAAGGGATTTAGTTCAATGCTAAAGGTAGTACAACGCGAGATGTGTGGTAACATTGTAATAATATCAAAATGAGCACTAAGGCCGTGCTGATACTTACAATTTTAACACCCCACATAGTATCCTATGTTATATTACAAGGATTCTACTATGGTTAGTAATTTGGATCGTATGTAGAGAGTATCTAGTGTTAGAGGATCCAAAAATTATCGAGTAGTGGAATGAATTATGAAGCAGTTCCTTATGTAGCCAAATGGATATGGGTCGTAGGTGGGTATTGTTGGTTGTGTTCATAGTTTGGCAGGAATGCAGTTAAAATAGATATTTAAAAAAATCCTTTTGGAGTATTATAGGAAAGAAAAGCTTCACTTGTCTTAGCAGTAAAATACTTCATTGATTCCGACAATGTCTACCTTTTTCGTTGGTTGAGAAATGAATGACACCTTTTTGTATTTGATAACTTTTGTACCATTAAACTTCTAATATTACTCTCAATGACATGCTTTTATACCCATAGAAATATCATGACATGTTTGAACTATTAGAAAATCTTTTTTTCTTTCTTAAACTCCGTCCTTGGGGTATTTGGGTGGTTGGAGGGCAGAACAAATTCAACTATGTTCTCCAAGTTGTTCTCATTTCTGTTTTTTAAACACTCATGACTAAGAACTTTTTTTTTTTTTTTGGATGAAGAACACTCGTGACTAAGAACTTATACTTAGATAAACTGCTACACTTGATCCTTTTCAAGAAAGATTGAGCAGTATAGTCACATTTTGGGTCCTTGATTTGGTATATTGATTGCTTTACATTTTTGCAATTGTAGACTGGTTGAAAGGTCAAGATTTTTGTAAGTTGTTTGCATTCATCTGTTATATTTGCTAGCACATCCTGGAAAGTTGCTCACTTTTTGTTTGTTACTTCACACTCTTTACTTATTATGGTAGTCAGGCAAAAGCATTGGAAGCTGCTTCTGCTAGTGGTTCACTATCTGCTGCAGATCAAGCTGAAATCGAGCAGCTGGAGGACCGAGCCTCTACATTGAGAAAGGTATTGATAGCATATTGAGTTTTGAGGACTTGGAATTTCTCTGGGATTTTGTTATTCTTGGGATTGCATGGTGGTTGGAGTTTGGGAAAAGGAATGTCTAAGGCCAACATTTAGACCATGATTGGTTTCTCCCTTGATTCATTGGGTAATTGCATTTTCATTAAAACAAGATTAAGGAATGCTGCATATATGTCACATTTTCCATTCCGGACTTCCTAATCTCATTCTGTAAACTTTGAGAGGCTGCAATGTCTCAAACTCGAAACAGAGCAATGTGGTTTTGTCAATCATATGAATTCTAATTGTTACTATATCATAATTAAAATCCAAGTCAAATTTATTAGTTGCATTCCTATTATGTTAAAATTTGCTCTTTTATTTGCTTTATGTCTCTTCCTAGTGGCAATGAAAAGTCTATTATCTCGCAATACATGGACGGACGAGGTGCTAATGTGATCAAGATTTTGAGCATATTCTATTGTTCTTCGCATTGCAGGAGCTTGTAGACAAGAACAAGCATCTCAAGCGTCTGATTGATCAGCTTCGAGATCTTCTTTTTGACCTGTCGACATGGCAAAGTCCCTGTTCTACCTGACGCTGCTGCTCTAACTTCAAGCAGATAATCAAACCAGAGAGATGTTGGATGTCAAAGGAATGGGGTTCAACCCTAAGAAACTTTTCTTTCTGTACAGCGGCTGTTGCTAGATTCAAGTACTTGGTTATTGCCAACACCTGCAATCCCATGTAACTTAATGCTGTCAGTGCTACTATTTGGACCTGTTTAGACGTTGTCTGTCCGGTGAAATGGGCTGGAACTGGGTAGCATACTTGTAGAGTGAAATATCCAGGAAGATGGAAAAGAACAACGAGATTTGATCTCTCTTGTTATGCTAAGATTCATTTTCTGTACACTAAAATATTCTCCTAGCAACTAATTGTGGCTTGGTTTGTTCTGGTGATGAGCTTTGTTTCACTTCCCCATTATTCAAAGGTGTAACAAAAAATGTAAAGCTTACTGAATATTAGCCAAGGTACTACTGATCTTTTTGGTTTTGATTATAAAAGGATTGCTGATCTTGATTATGTTAACAAGTGATCATTGCAATTACTTAAAATCAATCATTTATTGAAGAATATAGTAGATTATTAGCTTAAAAGTGATTTTGCTCATGACAGTCACCGTATGCTTATGCTTAGTGAAATAAACTTGTATGAAAAAACTAATCAGATCAAGTGAAATAATTCGAACCAACCAAACTTGAATTAAGCTTGTCGTGTGCTTCGACATCTGAGTCAATCGGTCGTTATTCTTGTACGAACCCATTAAGGTCTCAAATGAAGTCCTTGCATTTCTCAGAGCTACTGATCCCGAAAAGAAATTCTCAAAGGTATGCATGTATGCTTTCTGAATGTCGTATCTAGAAGTAGATGGCCATGCATTTATCATATCTTGAAGACAATCAATATAGAAACAATATAAATTTCATTTTCACGAATCCAATAGCTAATATTATTAGAAATTCAAAGACCTGAAATGATCAAAGGAAATAAACCTCAGAAATTGTTAAGTATTGTTCGTACACGTGCATACAGGTTCCTTCATGAGCCATAAACTGGAAAATAAATGTTGGACGCTTTTCCGGGCTGCATATTTCACTCTTCACAATTGTTCTCATTGAAAGATTCCCACAAGAGATCACTAACTCGAGTCCTGAATTCAGAATACAATTCTGTACAAAAGCACGTCACTGGTGGAGAGCACTGGGTTATTCAAGATATCAACCAATGTTCATCTTTGGAGATCTCCAAAATCAATTGCAGAGTTTTTTAATGGAATTGACACTATAACAGCGGGGGGAAAAGAAACGAAGGGATATTGCTACAAAATTGAAGTAGACATATGAAACAATCTAGAAGGTAAACTATGACATCCTATATGGAATGAACCCAATGTACACTAGAAGCTTATTGTGTTTTGCCTATCAGCAGGGGCAACACATTGCCATAATGACCGATAAGGCGGAATACTAGCTGCGTCCACCCCAAGTAATGAAAGGTTGCGTGCATATTCCTGAATATCAAGAAATAATTGCATGCAGAGCTTGTCAGTTTCAGACAAATTGTGATCCGAGACATCTGAGCTTGCTCCAATTCGTCTTTGAGCACCCAAACGTAGTTTTTGTAGTGAAGATTCTGTTCTTCTGCTCATATTGACAAGATCTGAAGCTAATTCATTGTAACGCCCAGTTATTTCCAAAGCAGCACCTTGCAAGAGTTCATTCCTCATTTCATTCGACAGATATGCAGCCTGTTCTCCATCCAAAAATTCCTTTAGCGGACGCAATAACCCAGAGACATATGGAGAGTGCCTGACAGGGAGAGGCTTGTTGGTCATCCTGTAAGTAGCAGTTATTCCTTTCAACTGCCTCAAGTCCTCTACAGACTTCTCAACTATTGTCTCAATTAGTGCTTTCATCACAATTGGCAAAAGCCCCTTCAGGGACTTCCCACCTTGTAAAATACTCTGTTTAACAACATCACAAACTTCAGTAGGGCATGACTTGAGCAACTCAAGTATGTGTTCAAGGTAACCACCACACACTTCTTCCACCAAATGGTTCAGATCGTAAACTATATATACTAAATCACCGGGGACTGCAGAAATAGCCCATTCAGATCCTGGGTTTAAGCCCACATTACCAGCTTTACGAGCAGCCAATCCAGCAGATAACCAGTTTGAGAATCTGGACATAAGTTGCAAAGACAAACGGAGGAACTTGTCTGAGCAAGACAGAACAAGAACATCATCTCTCCAGCAAGATCTCAAGCACTCTAGGAGAGACGTACTCTGCTTTAAAATCAAGTCTTGAGGCTGCCTCTGGTCAAATGCTACTGGCACAAGACTAGCAACAGTAAGTGCAGAATCAAGAGCACCAGCTATCTCCTGGAACCTCAATGAGAAATAGACACCGACATTCCATTGCTTCATGAAGTCAATATATGCAGCTTCAGAACGAAACTTGACTACTTCAGATCGCGAGGGACAGTAGCCTTCCAAATGTGCCAAGAAGTCCAAACTTGCTTTGTAATTTTTGAGGAACACAGTAGGCCTTCCAGGAGAGAATACCACAGGTTTTCCTTTCTGGATGGCAGAGTGAACCTCTTTAAGGATAGAATTTGCAAGGAAGCTAGAAACATGTAGACCCGAATTCTCAATAGAGGATATATCCAATAGAAATTTACAGTCATCCTCTACATATTGCTTGATCTTAGCATAGTCCTGCTCAAGTTCAACTCCCGCTGGATTTTGCTGAATGACTTTTTGGATCAAAGGTCCCACTATAGTTATTCGGAAAGTTTCCTCGGCATTCTTGGTGTTATCAATAGCAGCATATGCACGCAGGCAGTTGTATATTGCATTGGCATCCCTATGTTCAAGCCCATCTACAAGACAATGTCTCAAGCTCGTATCTAATAAAGTACTAGCATTTTGCATTCTCTTCTCCATATTCTCTATAAAAGGCATATTCTGAGCATGAGAAATATAGAATTTTAGCCTATTCATTTCACTAGCAATTCTCTCAAGAAGCATGCTTTGAGGTTCCCTCAGATTAGATCCACTATCGGCATGCCCATTATTCAAATGACCATTCTCTGCATAATTCACGTGTCCATTGGACGACAAATTAGCTGGCTCAGTTGGCAGCTCCTTAATCAGTTTTTCAACCTTGGAAACAACATGAAAAGTATCAAGCAAAAGCTCAAGAACTTCCCTCGCCTCTCCAGCATCGGCTCGTTGTTTAAGCCTGTTTTTACAGGTATCAAAAAAAAGTTTTATAACTTTTGTTTACGTAATTAAAGAAATTATAACAAAGCAAACCAAAAATATTAAAACTAGATAAGAGTTAGGTTGGTTGGGCAACAACACATTATTTAGATCATCTTGACTAGCTCATCTTAGCTCAAGTAACATTTTGACGGGTAAATAATCCATCCATATTTTCATTCACGGGATTTCTTTTAGTGTCTGAACAATGACTAGGCCACTTAAACGAAAAACTGTCATTTTTTTTTATATTCTATGTATAATAAGTGTATACTCTACTACCCACTTAATTCACGGGATTTGTGCACTGAACAATGGCTAGGCTACTTAAACAAAAATAACAAATTTTCGTATATCTTATTAATAACAAGTGTATGTATACTGACTACTGTAGCTATTTCTACAAAGTTCCCATTATTTAATGAGCCCGTGCAAATTCAACCCAACCCGTACCTGTTTTACATATTAATTTATATCAATTGATTCAATAAGAAATAATTCATACATTACGATCCATGCATTACTTACTCCTACACTATAATGCCCACGTAGCTAATACCCTGCATTACTAATCTCCGTATTGCTAGTACCGTGTAAAATCTATGTATACTGACAATGGACTGCAACTATTTGAGTAAAAATTCATATTCATTTAGCCTATTTTGACCCGCCCAAATTCAGGCTGACTTATACCTGTTCTGCAGAGCAGCAAGAGAACCTTCAACAGCATTACGAAAAGCAGCAATCTTTTCCCTGATCTCAATCAATGGGGCCCGCATACGAACAACGGAAGCATCAACATCAGTAAGTTTAGTACTAAGACTAACAAAATCAGCATAATCACGATTAATTAAGTCCACAAGATCACGCTGCAACGCCGTAAAGTGGGACCGGAGTTCTGTACGGAGAGTTTCTAAAGGAACAAAGGTGCGTAAATCAGAGATATAGTTTTCAGGATCGAAATCTTGGGATTGGAATAATGATGGGTTTAACCATTGTGGTGGATTTGGATCAGTTGGGTCTCCGAATAAATCTGTGGCGGAACGCGGTGGCGCGTGTGGTGATGGTGGTGGTGGTGATTGGAGATCTTGCATTTGGGAAATTTGATGGAATTGGTTTGTGTTGTAAGGAAATCAAGATCTGGATGTGGAAAGATGATGGGGGTTTATTCACTTTATATGTTTAGTGTTGAAATGATCTAATTAATAATTTTTCAAGGTAAATTATTTTTTAAAAACTATTTACATAGAAAATTTAAATCTTTACATTGCTTAAAACACACCAATTTGATAAAAGTTAAATATCTTGATAAGTAAGACTTGATTTAGTGGTTGAGTACCTCCATTATCAATTATTAAATTTAAGATTCGAATATATTGAAAAAAAATATGTAGAGACGATATTTAATCTATCTTAGAGGAGGAGGAGGAGATTTAATATCTTGTATTCTATAGTACTAGTATTTTAGCAAATGTGAACAATTAAATGAAAACTCATCACAACATAAGGCGCTTTAGATCTATTAGTATTTAACTGGTATTTTTTAGGAATAAAAATGGATAGACAGATAGAGTATAAAATAGACTTTTTTTTATTATTTTTATATTAAATTAAAAAAAATTCTTATTAGTCCATTCATTAAGGTTGGGGATGGCTGGAACCAATCAGAAGTGTAAATCGTGCAAGCGAAGCCGCGAAACGGACCGCAGCGCAACGACTAGGACTCGTGTCGGAGGAGTTTTGAGCGTGAGCTAACACTCATGCAGCGGCAAGGACCCGCAAGCCTACTTAAATATAGCTTACGCTTACCAAGCCTAATCTACTAAAATAGGGCTACAACAAGCAAAGCAAGCTTTCCCCCTTCGTTTGTTGTGGGTCGCGCCTCACCGCAGACACTGAATGAATGAAATGAGTGGAGATCCTCCTTCCCCCTGCTAATTACCAAGAACTTCGTTGCCACTAGTAAATTAGACCATCCCCCAAAAAAGAACTCGGAGCCTAAAGAGAAGAGAAGAGAGTTCAGTCTACAAGAAGCTGACAGAGCTTGAGTCCGCGCCCGTGCCGAAAGTGAAACTCTCCTTTCAGTCGAGCATGCCCGCCCTTTAGCACTTCCCTTCCCGAAGTATGAGTAGGAGAAAGGAAAGCGCACTCGATCAATTACTAGCAACACTTAGAAGTTTGTTTCTTGCATAAATATCTCAATATTCTCTTTACTATTTATTCTTTTAAATACTTTAATACACTACTCTTTTATCGTACAAACGGATGATAATATTCATCTTCATTAAATACTTGCACTATTGACTTTAAGAGTAACAAATTAATATGGAAAAAACATATCAAGTAGTTATACTTAATCAATATAAATAGATAATTTACATTAATTGATTTTGTTAGGAACAACCGATAAAGTTGTGTTCAGGTGAACTATAAGTCATGAGTTCAAGTCTTGAAAATAGGCACTGATGCTCGCTGCTTACATCACACCCCCTTGGAGTGAGGTACACTTTTCCGAACACTGCGTGAACGCGAGATGCTTTGTGCACTGGACTGACCTTTTAGGAGCAATTATTTTCTCAATTTTACGTTTTGCCCCCCTCCTTTCTCCTACATCGCACTTTGTGGCCCCTATAAACACAAACAGACGGCTCCAAAAACTTAACTAAAAATCACATCGTAGCCGGTACCTAAATATCATCATCAACAACAAAACACACACTTAATTGTAGTGTATAATACAGCTATGGAGAAAGGTAAAGCAGTGAT
The DNA here is from genome assembly GCA_029990575.1 of Petunia axillaris subsp. axillaris. Taxonomy (NCBI): domain Eukaryota; kingdom Viridiplantae; phylum Streptophyta; class Magnoliopsida; order Solanales; family Solanaceae; genus Petunia; species Petunia axillaris. Next base: position 3,657,665 of record JARKNS010000002.1, on the reverse strand, counting down.
GGGTATGGGCCGTAGATGGGCTGTAGACTTTTCCGATAATTCAACTTCTCCTTCTTCTCGTGATATCCCTGATCCACCTGGCTTCACTCGTGCTTCTCAAGATCAGGTTCTTTTTTTCCCCTAACCCAAAATTAGTATACTATTTAAAATATAGCCAGTTTCAAGATTTACAGTTTTTGAGCTCTAGATCCGCTTTCATGTTAAAGTTTATTGTTTGTTTTTTTAATAGGATGATTCAACTTTGAGTCGTGAAAAGAAGAATGCTGAAGCTAATTGGAAATCCCAGGTATAAAGTTTTAATTTTTTTTTTTTTTTGGGTATTTTGTTTGTATTTATTTGTATTTGCGTAAGAGATTAAGTTGTATACACTGTCAGTGTTAATAGCGTAGCTAGAAGCCCATATGTAGCTTTTGCCCCAACAGTGTATTTATGTTAATAAATTCGTTAAATATGTTAATTTAGATCCCAGTTATTAGCTCTAAAGCAATCGTCTAAAATCAAGAACCCATAAAGTTGAAATCTTGGCTTCGCTTTTGTCAGTGTAAAGAAAAGGATATCCACATGTAAGCCTTCATATAATATGAAATTTGTAATCTTGAAAATAAGACATGTTACCTGCTTCAATAGGTAAACATGACATGATGGTGTAAAAAATCGTTACACTGTCAGTGTATAACTTAATCTCTTTGCTTAATATTGGCATGATATGAGTTTAAATAGAGTAACATGGTCAATGATGATTTGTAGTCTCTTTACAATGCTTTTTAGTAGGAAGTTTCTGGTTATGTGAGTCAATGATCCATAGTTTGTGTTTATTAGCGCAGGGGCGGAACTACCTTGCTAGGGGGTTCGATTGAATCCCCCTTTTTGTGTTATATGTAAATATATAAGCTATTGAATCCCCTCGAAATGAGGGAAAATCCTAGACCCTAGTAAAGCGGCAAAAGGGGTAAAAAAAAAAAAAAAAAAACTTGATGTCACAAGTTCTAATCCTAGGGGTGACATTTTTGAATCCCCTAATACCGAATCCTGGCTTTGCCCCTGTGTGGCCGGATCCACCCCTTCAACAATGAGTGCCAGTACACCGTCATACAGAGTTGAAAAACTAGACCAAGATTATATTTGTTTAAAAGTTTGCTATAAAGGACTTGTGATTACACTGATACATTGTGATATGTCTTTGTTTGTGGTACCAAGCTAGTGGTTTAATGAAGGATTGTGGTGTTGCAATTTTTATTTTATTTTATTTTTTTTGAAAGAAGAAAATTGCTTAATTTCATTGGAAAAGCTAATATCATATCTACTTTCTCTCGTCCTACTTCTAAAGATAGATAGAAAAGGTTGGAAAGAATGTCTTTCTGAAATTCTCTCCTTAAAGCTGCACAAGGCGAGCCCCCCCAGAACAAAGCCTCGATTTATGATTTTCTGTGCTATTCCTACTAGTTATCTTTGTTGACTTGTGCTGTCATTCAGGAAACGTTTAACTTACAAAGAAAAGATTTGACCGTCTTTTATTATAATTATTGTTATCTAACTTTTTTTCCACTTTTATTTCTACTTGGTATTATGATGAGTCATGTGTTGAGCTTAAATGCAGAAACATGGTCAGTGAGGAGTCATATAGCCGACCTCAATTTGTTTGGGAATTGAAGCGTAGTAATAGTTGTTGTCGTCGTTCTTAAGCCATAATAAGTTGCCTAGGTTGCCTGTCTGTGTAAAAGATGTCAAACTGTACTGAATCCTTGGGTACTAAGGACTCATAGTAGCCATAATAGATTGATTGATTGAAATCCGAAATTGGATCTTGATTTGAGTGTGTTTGTGTATTATCCTTGTTGATTGTCATGCATCAAGATTGACTCTGTGAGCTATCTGGCGTTCCCTCTATATTTGTGTCTAATGTTGGAGTAGGAAAAGGCGTTGATAACTTATTTTTTGGTTGACTGTGTGGCATAAAAGATTTGAAGTTGAAACTGATGGAGCCTAAACTCTCTCTCTCTCTCTCTCTCTTTTTTCATGGAGTGTAAACTCTCATACAAGGAGCAGTCTCTTTGTTTCACTATTTCACAACAATAATGTACTTAAATAGAACAATCACTATTTCACAACAATAATGTACTTAAATAGAACAATAGAAAAAAGTGCATAATTTTGATGTTCATTGGAGCAGAAAGCGTGGGAAGTGGCACAAGCACCTTTCAAGAATTTGATGATGATGGGTTTCATGATGTGGATGGCTGGAAGCACAGTTCATTTGTTTAGCATTGGTATAACAGTTTCAGCTCTATGGCAGCCCGTTAGTGCTCTCCAAGGAGTTGGGAAAGGTCAGATATCAGAAACTATTGATTAACTACTTTATTTGTCTCTTGATCCAAAAAAAAAAAAAAAAAACACTTTATTTGTGTGCTTGTGTTTGTTATACATTTGTATGGCTACTCCTTTTGTTTCCTTTTAACTATGTGTCTTTCTGTGACAGTTTTTGAGCCTTACAAGGACAGCAAAGTGGATCTTCTTGGGCCAAAATTACTATTTATTGCGCTCAATCTAGTGGGTATGGGACTGGGTGTCTGGAAGGTTAATATTCATCTTTTTCACATATATGGTACTTGACATCAGCTTCTCTGATTCTTGGTTAGCTAACATGGAGTTACATATCTTTTGCAGCTTAATACATTGGGTCTTCTTCCAACTCATGCATCAGATTGGGTTTCATCCTTACCCCCTGCCCAGGTCAGATTCTTAGAATTTGTTTTATTTTAACTCTATTTTCGCATTCAAGATTTCTGTAACTTAGTTTATTGATACATTTTACCTTGGCTGAATGAAGTTGTAAGGAATGATAAGAACAACAGCTATGACAAGCACTCCTCCAGCATTTGATTTGATGATTGAGTGAACCTTCAAGTGTTCATAGCAAGATCATTTAGCAATTACCGATAACTGAGATTGTGTTAGTGTAGTTGTTATTTTTTTTCCTATGGAGCAATTTAACTAGGAGTCTAGGAGTGATTGATGATCACTGTAATTCTCTTTTAACTGTTAAGAAGCTGGCCGAGGATAGGGGAATAAACAGACTTTTCTAGAATGTTTCTAACCTCCTGAGCCTTCACAGCTGGCAATGCAGTATGTTTACTGGACGTCTTGCTTGCCAAATTTTTTTTACTCAAGAAGGTGGCCTCTTATTAGTCATGCCGCTTCTCTAACAAACTAGATCTCCACAGGCGTACTGTATTTTGGAGAATGTATTAAATCAGATCTCTCTAATCAAAAGAGCTGAGCACTAGAATCAGGCCGATATATTATAGCTTAAATGAAAGCTAGTAGGTTTTAGAAATAATGGTTTGTTGTTGAGTCCTTAGCATAGAGTTGAGCCTGGAAAGTGAGTGATGTTTTCGTTCCTCAGCCCCCCTTATTTTTTCACTTTCACTTCCCTCCTTAGAGGATGCTCCTCTATCCCGAATGTTCAGTCATTTTCCTGATATGGCCTTGTTGGAAACCCGAGGAATATCTTTTAGCCTAAGGTCGTGCCAACTTTCAGAAGTTGAATATGTCTTAAGTCGGTAGACTGACCAAGTGAAATTTTCTTGCACTATCTGCCGAATCCAGTAGAATTCCTTTTGAAGTTTTCCAATTTTGATGTGACACTGGCCTGTGCCTGTAAAAAGATAACATAGTATGTGAGAGTCATTCTAGTGTGCTCTTTATTGTTGTCCTTCTCTAAGGATGATTTATGCTGTAGCTGCTATATCTGGAAGTGGTTGTTTAAGAAATTCATACATGAAATAATTGATGTACGTTTTTTCATTTTATAATGGTCTGGAGTTTCTTCACATGCAGGAGGTCGAGTATGCTGGTGGAGGTTTCCTTTGAATTAGGTGCTACTGAACAAGGCCGAAGTTGTTGAGTTTGGTCAAGATGGAAGTGCCTTGTTGAAGCAGGAGTTTGACGATATATTCTTGATGTATTCGATGATAAAACCTGATATTTTCGTCCATTTTTCTTGACATATTAGTTGTATTGTCTCACAAACTGCATGAACTCTTTCCTTTTCTGCTGCTCATCCTCAGAAATACTAATGCTTATTGCATCTGGAGTTAGCCAAAATTTTCTTTTAATGTAATGTTTTTCAAGAGTCCACTTTTGCATTGTCTAGCAACTATACTTGATGGTTGAAATTCCAAGCATCTTACGTTGATTGTAGGATGTTCAAGAAAATGGGCAGACAATGTTATGCTATAATCCAGGTCTATAACTAAAACAAGATCAACATACTTTTTTAAATCCTTTACATATACAAAATCTTTAGAGAATTCAGTCATTTCTTTCTAGTCAGGTACTACTTTCTTCTAAAAGGTTTTATTCAAAATTGAATTATATTCGACTGATGATAGAGGTTTTCTAATGTACACACATAATGGTTGGGCATATGAATAAAGACAGTCGATTTATGTGATATGTCATACTAAAACAAATTGTCATGACATATTGGTGAGAGTTATCGTCCAATTGCTTAAGACCTGTAGTTTTAGTGGCGACAATGCAAGTTTGATGTGGCATCAATGTGATTTCATGTTTATGCAATATTTCCTAGGATAAAATTTCTGCTAAAGAACTTAGATTAATGTACTTTATGTCTTTGTTTCTTGAGATCTTAGGTTTGTTATAAGATCTTCAGGAAAATACAAAGCAATATCTGCTTGATGTTTGCCTTTTATCATTGCAAACAATTTTGGACGGTGTTTATTGAAATTCCATATTTTTATTATGTAAGCTAACTGGTACGAGGGTTTGTTTGACTTTGACAAAAGACTACCAGTGTAGCAAGATTCTTTTTTATTGGACGACTTAAAAGTTAGAAAATCATTGTCAGGGTTGACATATTTCTAATTTAGGGCATTGCTCAAATATTCTTTCCATCTTTTTTTTTAAAACGTGGTTTTCACCTGAACACCCATTTCTAAAGAAGTAGTTCCTTCCAAGATTTTTTTCCTTGTAAAATTCGAACTAAGTCTTCTAATTAAGGTCGAGGGATCATATCCATCCCACCAGAACGCCCCCTTCCATCATTTCTGAACAAATGTGATTTTGCAACTACACACATTGAACATGTGCACACATTTTCTATTGTATTTCCAAAGCACTCAATTATTCACCGACCCATATTTGGGTAATTCCACCAACCAATACTAGTGTGTTCTCCATTTGGTTTTAATTTAAGGTAGGCCAACTTTATTCCTTGGTTTCTATTATCTGCAACTACATACTTTAGTAACTTTTGTCCTGTGAACATTACAAAGAGAGAAAATTCTTATAGCATATTACATCCTTCCACTAAATCCTCTCCTTGTGGCTCTCCTTCCTCCTCAAAAACCCACACATACACACAAAACACACACTTTCTTGATGATAAAAATCCAATCTTTATGTAATATTCAAAGACCCTTTTGGATAATTAACCGATTTTGACTATCTTTTTTTATTTAATTACAATAAAAGAACTGAAAAATGATGCAGCATTCTACTGTAACCCAAGAACCCACTAACCCCTTTGGTTTTGTATCAAAAGTAGGCTCTTTTATGTTTGATAATTCACATAGTAGAGTTGGTAAAAGTAACAACTTTGCTTTAGATTCATATTCAAATTTGCTGTCTAATAATTACTTGTATTTTGATAAAAAAGATTGTTTGAATTACAAGAATAAGGCAAAGGCAGCACCTTTATTGAGTTTGAGTGTTAGTAATAGGAGTGCTTCATCAAGTTTTAGTAGAGTTCTTTTTCAATTCAATAGGGCTATTAGATTCCATTGTGAGAAAATCCCACTTGGTTTTGCCTCTGTTGGGGTTAATTGTGGTGAGAGTAATGGGGTTAGAGAAGAAGGGAATGTGGTGGAGAAGGAGGGAGTACCTACCAATGCTGTCGAATCCGAACCTTCGAAAAAAGTACTTATCTTGATGAGTGATACTGGTGGAGGTCATAGAGCTTCTGCTGAAGCTATTAGGGCTGCATTCAATGAAGAATTTGGAGATAAATATCAGGTCAGTTTTAATGACTCATGTTGACTTGTTGCATAATTAGTATAGACGCATTCAGAATTTAGAGTCAGTAGGTTCGAGTGAGTATAGTCATTTATTATATATTATACCCCCTTTGTTCCAATTTATGTGACAATTTACGGATTTTGAGAGTCAAACAAGTTTTTCTTTGACCGAGATTTTTCATATGCCTTTGAAATATCTTGAATTGTTAATTATTGTGACTTATATAGTATACTTTTTTAGTTTCCTAATGTGTCAATTTTATTTCACAAAATTTAAAGATTTGTTGTCAGAATTCACCGTCAAAATTAAGAAGTTAGACTCTCGAAATCCGTTTTCCTTCACATAGATTGGGATGGAGAGAGAGTATATAATTTTGTATATGTAGTTTGGACGGAAAGGGCGGATTTAGATGAACCTCCTCCGAGGGCTAAATCCGCCATTGCTAATAAGTGGTGGATTTATGTGTGTTACATATGATAAAGAATGAGAGATATGAATATCTTTATTGATTATGTTATATCCGTTGAAAAAAAAGGTGCATTGCAGGTGTTTATTACTGATTTGTGGACAGAACATACACCTTGGCCTTTCAACCAACTTCCGCGTAGTTACAACTTCTTAGTGAAACATGGCGGCCTGTGGAGAATGACATATTATGCTACTGCTCCTCGTTTAGTACATCAAACCAATTTTGCTGCTACATCTACTTTTATTGCTCGGTAAGAATGGCTTCTATGGTTTAGTTGATTATAAGTCCCTTTTCCATCGGCACCAATCAATGATCTCTTGACATAGCTAAGATTCAATTTTTGTTTGACAAAACTACTGATAGCTATCTCAGCAGTAGTATATACAGTCGTTCCTTGCATCATAGTACACTGTCCATTTTGCAAATATCGTTTATTTCAATATGGTAAGGTTTATCAAAAGAATCTATTATCTATTTTATTGTGGTAGTTACTTTAGGATATTTGTTGAAAGAGAATTTGGTATAGCATTCTTTTAACAATATTGGTAAATGTATGCTGCAATCTGCATCTCTATTTTAAATGTGCTGAGAGCTAGTGTTTTTTTATCACCATCAGGCTTAGTCCGTTGCTAACTAAATGATGACGCACCCCTTCCTCGCTTTAGTGCCGGCGCCATGTGTTTGTTGTATGCATCCTTTTGGTTAGCATTTAACTTAATCAAGACTGTTAACTTGACCATTGGTCCATATTATGTGTGTTATCTAGCATATTTGTCATATAGAGTAGGTGCTTATCATTCAATCACAAGCCACCTTCCATAATCTTATTTCAATGACCATTGCCGGTTGTTCATCCCTAATTAATCTGCACCCAGCTTACTGCTGACGAATCTTTATTTTCCCTTGTAGCAGCTTCAGTTGTATAACAAGCTTTCTCTCCTACTTTGTGCAGCGAGGTTGCTAAAGGTTTAATGAAATATCAACCTGATATTATTATCAGTGTACATCCTCTAATGCAGCATGTGCCTCTTCGCATCTTGAGGTCCAAGGGTCTCCTTGAGAAGATCATATTTACCACTGTTATAACAGATTTAAGCACTTGTCATCCTACATGGTATATTTTATAGTTGTTCAACAATTATGGTATTTTAATCCTTGTACTGAGTTGTACTAATACTGTTTTGCAATTTCATATATAGGTTTCACAAACTTGTTACTAGGTGCTACTGTCCATCAGAAGAGGTTTCAAAACGCGCACGGAAAGCTGGTCTAAAGCCTGATCAAATAAAAGTTTATGGGCTTCCTGTACGACCATCATTTGTGAAGCCAGTTCGTCCCAAGGTAGGTGTAATTCCTCCACTTCTCCTTGCCCAGTGTGCATGGAATAGTGAGCCCTGCTAATCCTACTTCTGAATTGTATGCATAGGTGTAATTTCCATTAAGAATTGGCTAATAAGTTTCATTCACTTCCCAAATTGCTCAATTCTGTCATGTTTCAGTGCTGCAGAACAGAACTCTGGCATTTTGCAGTGACTTGTTATTTTTAGTCTAAGAGCATGAATGGAACACTGCCATCTCATAGGAGAATTTTAAGATGCCAATAAGCAGGGCTGACACTATATAGATTGTGTACATATGCCCAGAGTAGAAGTGAGAGCATTCCTCCAGATTGAGTGAGATCATTTTGGCTGTGAACATATTTCTTATACGGTAAACCCCGACTTCCGAAATCCCCTATCCAAGAGTCAACCATGGCACTTCTTCCATTTTGCTCAGTTGACCTTTCCACCTTTCCTTTTCACCTACTGTTCACTCATCTATAAGTAGTTCTAATGCTATTTTGCTCTACAAGCCACACTATACATGATAGAGAGTGAGCAGATAGATTGCAGCATTCTATTGCATGAGATTATATTGAAATGTGATAGGAAGAAGCAGCTAGAGATATTATCAAATCTTTGATAAATTGATAAACTTAAAATGAACAGATTTCTCATTGCAATTATAGCTTAAGATGGTACCTTTGTCTTCGTATATTTGGATTAGCTTCTCATGTGCTACCTTTCCTATCAGTATGATAGGGGTGGCTTGGTCACATCATTTCGTAATGTCTATAGTGCTGACTGATAGGAGACAACTTGGAAAGAGGATAGCGATCAGGAAAGAAAAATGGAAAAAGCAACTAGGATAGGTGAGGTTGCTCCAGTGATAAGAGCACTCTACTTCCATCCAAGAGGTTGGCTGTTTGAATAACCAAGGGGGCAGTTGGAAAAATACACTGTTGGGTCCTGGGGAGGGGGGGGGGGGGAGTTTGGGGATTGGGTTTATCAAATGATTAGGAAAAAAAGAAAGAAAGAAAAAGAGGAAATAAAGACAACTCTAGGGGTTGTGGGGTTGTTACCCTGAAGATAAGCTCTGGGCCGTAAGAATTGAATATAGTTCAAGAAATGAATATGTTGAAAAGCTATTCTCTTTCCTTACCCTAAGAATTTATTCATAACAGTACTTTGCACCTTGTTTGGGTAAATCCAGCTTGCCAAAAGAGTTAACTGGAAAATATTCATCAAACTGCCCTACACTATGCTTAAACTTCCAACTTTCTGACCCCAAACCCCCTATGATACCCGCGTCCAGGATCATTTAGGCTTCAAGAGATCATCATTATGCATAATCTGTTTTTTTAATAAGGCAAATAATTTTATTGAATAATCTGTTGTTTCTTAAATTTAGAGCAATGCTGGAATATTTCCCTTCTTATCTGTGGCCTTCTGTGGTGAATATTTCCGGCCTTCTGGATTCTGGTGGGCAGAACTTTCAGATAGCTCTGTGCTGTCTTATAGTTTGTAACTGTGTCAAGATTGTTAATCCTCCATGCTGGATAAATGTACAATTGGATCTGCTGATGATGCATTGCGGTAGATGATCAAATTCATTCAGGACTTGGGATTTTCTAAAACTCTAGGACTGAGAAGATGGAATTCTCTCTAGTGCTCCATTAATGCTTTCTCGAGCTGCGCCTTGTGAAGAGATTCTTTGCCTGCATCTTACCTCATTCACTTGTGACTGAATGCTCAGCTTACTGTATCATTCTTATATTCTCCCATATTATTTCACTATCGCTCACATGATCAGTGGTATTTAGACTGTTTTCTAATCCAATTCTAGGTTGAACTGCGTAAGGAACTTGGAATGGAGGAGCATCTCCCAGCAGTACTGCTGATGGGTGGTGGGGAGGGAATGGGCCCAATAGAGGCTACTGCTCGAGCACTCGGAGATGCCTTGTATGATGATCATATCGGGGAGCCATTAGGTCAGGTCATAGTAATATGCGGGCGCAATAAGAAGCTTTTCAACAGATTGACTTCAGTGCAGTGGAAAATTCCTGTTCAGGTATTGGTCACTGAAATTTTGTCAGCCTGCATTTTCAGACCAATGTTTTGTTGTCTTATCTGAAAGGTCTCTGAAATTGTTGAGTATGACTGTGAAACCCTTTACTTTTTCTTTTCATTTTGATTGGTATATAAGCAAGGTCCATAACCGCTCCATTCTGTTGTTGATATCAGACCTTTATCTTTGCCCGAAAATTTGTTTATATCATCCTCATTAGACTGGTGTCCCAAGATTTCCATGTATGATGAAACTTTTATAGCTACATTGTAGATCTTTTCTATTTAATCCTTGTCAAGTTTTACAGAATGTTCTCAAATATTAAGTCATTGACCACAGACAAGCTGGTATACTTAAAGACATGAATGCCAATAATTGTCCACTTACATTTTACTTTAGGATTTATCGTCAATTTTTTAAAGTGCAGTGGTTTCCTTTTTTATCAGTCAAAATATTCCTTTGACTAATTACAGCTCAAACATTCATGTCTATTCTTGGGGTGCCTATGTCATGTTTCAGGTAAAGGGGTTTGTCACTAAAATGGAGGAATGCATGGGCGCTTGTGATTGCATTATTACTAAGGTTCGTCACTTTCTTTAGCTGTCTACTTCAGTAAAACAAATTGAACCTTCTTCACCTCAAAGTAAAAATGAAAAAAGTAGACTAATCTATGATTCTGGTTATCTGTAGGCTGGTCCAGGGACTATTGCAGAAGCCATGATTCGTGGACTCCCTATAATTCTTAATGATTACATTGCTGGACAGGTATATCAAGTATTCAGTATATTATTTGATTCTTTCTTTATGCTGGGTAGTAAAAGTTCAGCTAATTGAAACAGTGATATGCATAGAACTTTTTTCTCATGAATTCAAAAAATCTTGTTTAAGTGTCTTGAAGGTGTTGTGTTGGGTGAAGGAATTTGATTTTTCCTATCTTTGCACTTTCATTGTTCTACATCATCATTCCTGGTTGTAGATGGGATAAATTTGTTAGCCTAAAAGTAACACAAAAGGGTGTGACTGTCTCTCTCTGGTATGTGGGGCTGAGGAATGTGAAGGGACTAAAGGATTGTATTCGTGGACTGAGTCCGTATGCTCAGATGTGGGTGCGAATCTAGGGGAACCGACAATTCCCAATATAATGGTTGCAAAGGTTACTATGGTGTTTTAGGTCCCTGTATAAGCGTTTCATTTTCGCAACCTAAACGTTTTACATGTTGCTTTTGAATGATTGACTTGGCATTTGTTGATGATTTGATCGTCCTAGAAGCAAAGGTAAGTTTTACTATGACAAGAACACAAGTTCTGAAGTTCCAACATCACCTCCTTTTGTCTAGGGTCATTTGTGTTGTCAATGCAGAGGCCTGTTATGCATAAATTTGGAATCTTTCGACCTATCTGATTTCTTATTTTTTATATGGTTGATACTGCAGGAAGCTGGAAATGTGCCATATGTTATCGAGAACGGATGTGGGAAATTCTCAAAGTCACCTAAAGAGATTGCCAAGATAGTTTCTCAGTGGTTTGGTCCCAAACAACATGAACTCCAAATCATGTCCCAAAATGCTCTTAGGCTAGCAAGGCCTGGTGCTGTATTTAAGATAGTCCATGACATGCATGAACTGGTCAAACAGAGAAATTCTGTAACCCAAATGTGTCCTGCTTAAATTTTTATTACATCAACCGTTCAGAGGTAGCAAGTACGCGATGGACTAGTCAAGGTGCACGGGTGTTGGCCTAGACACCACCATTATTTAAAAATAATGACAACGTCAACTCAATTTTGGCTCTAATTCTTAGTAGAATGTACTATTGCCTTGATCAACATAAGTAACCATTCCCAACAGCTTTTTTAATTTTCTTATTCTCTGTTTATTCATGTTCAGTTACCTAATAGTGTACCAAATCCCAGGTAAACAAAATCTGGGATTTGACAGTGAAGAGATCTCTCTGGAGGTTCAAAGCAAAAATATTCAACCTAAGATTTTTTTGACTCATTTTTATGGGTCGAGTGCAGGATTAACCACTCCAAAAACTTGAACTGAAAAATTAAACTTCAAAGATCCAGTGAATTTTCTCAACATATTGCGATGGGAGATTTTTAAGTGACTGGCCTTTAAAATGTTGAAGCAAATAAAAGTTGGCAAAAATTCCAAATTTTATGCTGAAGAAAACAGTATTTACGTAAAATCATATTGACTTCTAACTTCTAAGGACCATAAATATTGTGGAAATGACACTAGTTAGCCACTTTACGGGCCGAGTTCTACCTTTTTAGCTACGGATTCTTGAAATTCATTTTTTCAGTTCACAATTTTGGAATGAATGATCATGCACTTAACCCATAAAAATAAGTGTAATTGGGGTTGTGTGATAATCATTTCAGATTATGCAAACAAATACTTGAGAAATTACCTTCAAATTGTTATTAGTATTTCATGTTCGAACTGGGCTCGATTAATTCGAATTGATATTTATTGTCATGTGGCGCCTTCTCGAATAGCAAAAGAGACAACAAAATAATGCCACCTCATGGTCCCCTCTGCACACTAGACTAGCTCGTCAATATTGTGAGAAAAAATCGATAGTCAATTACAGTGTATAAAGATAGTGTTGAAAAATCGAACCAATTAGAAATTTGAAATGTGGTATCGCGGATAAATATAACATATAAAAGAAAAGACATATTGGCACTAATTAGAGAATTCCCTCCATTTCCTACTATACTATACTCCTTCCCTTTGCTCTCTTGTATTGTATACTCTCCAGTTAACCACAAGGCCAAGACTCGCTTCTTTTCTTGCAATGGGTCATCGCCAGCATATAGAGATAGAGCAACATGAAGCAGTGGATGGGCTATTCAACTTTTTAACAAAATCCCACCATGATTTAACCATGGTCCATAACAAACTCCAAAAAGAATTTCAACAACTCTACCCTGACAATGTTTGTAATTTTAACTCCCTAGCCCCTAATTTTATTACCCATTTCACTTTTCCGTGTTTTGATTTTTTTTTTTAAAAAACAGGCGAATCCGATGAAGCTAGTATCGAGGATTAAGAAAATTCAGGATGAAATGTCCAGCTTGAAGGACCAGTGCCGTGAGTTACTTTCAGCTAAGCAGGTATTGCTTCATTACAACAACTACGTCTCAATTCCAAACTAGTTAAAGTTAGCTGTATAAAATTAATTTGTGTTAGTTCTATTTGAATTTCTCAATAATTTGTGTCTCAAGACGTCTTCGGGGCTTGTTTACTGGTAAGAACATAACTTATAATGTGTGGGTTAGGTGCACATCACTGTGACAAGTTTGGTATTTAAGTGGACAATGGTAGAGGTGTGGACCCATTAGCCCTCGAGGATTTCTGTGGTTAGAAAAGGAAAAAGAAAAAGAAAAGAAAAAATCTCTTTTGTGTTTAGACAATTAGCCATTTTTATGTATTCTAATCGGTGGAGTTTTGCTAAGAGAATAGGTACCATAGACTCTGGATTTCAAGTCAGTTTTGAACTTAGTAGGTATTTAGTGATGTTTGTCTGCTCTTCCCCTTTGGAAAAGCAAAAGAGAAAAATAAATAGAATGTGTGTGGAATTTTGTTGATATCAGGATTTGATAGCTAAACTGCTTTTGTATACATGCTTGTGTGGCAGTAATTGTTACTATCATTGTGGAAATACCTGGACTTCGATGATGAAGTCTTAAGTTCTTTAATAACTAAGTTTACAGAAGTATTGGATCGATAAAGAATTGGACCATGTTGATGTCAAGCTAAGTGACATCAGTTAAATGAGTCGCAGTGAGAAAGGGTAAGAATATTCAGGGAGAAACAAATGCACAGACTTACTTGGGAAAACTGACTGAAGATGTCATATGATGTTAAAGGCTTCAGTTCATATGATGCCATGCTACCGTTGAGTCCTTATGTGTTGAATATGAATTACAAATCTTAACGCCGAATCTGTAGCATCAAGTGTTTGTTACTTGAGTTTCATATGTCAAAGTTGATATTTTATGCAGCATGATTTTGTTATTGCAAAAACTTTGAATACTTTTATTGACTGCTGAGGATTGACTTTTAATATGCTTTGGCCTTAGTGATCCATCAAACAATCTTCACAAGAGAAGTCTTTCCGAAGAAGTTGAGTTGTGGAATCCATGAAAAACTTAAGAAATACAGTTCAAAATTTAAAAAACAAATTAGGAAGTGTGCCAAGTTTTATTTGAAGCCTATGAATTTAGTTATTCTGTACCCTTTCAGAGTCTGTCTATCGTGTTCACGATAGCTTTTCTATACTTTAGAATTTCTGGGACCTATAATTTCTGGTTAATATTGGCAAATAGATGTCCAGTCACCTCCTTTTTATTATATATGTTTCTTTTAATGTGATGTCCTGGAATTTAAAACTTTTGTGTTTGTTGCCCAAAAAACAGGATTTGATTGATAAAGCTCGGGAAACCTTAGTTGGGAACAGGTCGTTGCTACAAAGATTGCAATTATCAACAGGTGGTCCTGTCATCAGTGATTCTGATGATCCATCATTTGCTAGTTTTAACCAGGTAACTTGATTATTGCAGCATCATCCTGTAAGGGTAATGTTGTTCTTGAATATATGATTGAATGATCAAGCCATTCCTTCTCCCACCCAACCTTAACCATGATCCACTTGACATGCTTGAGTTGTAATCAGTGTGTTATAATAAATTATAATTTCCCTCAAGAAATATGTTTGTAAGGTCCTAAGACGAAAAATGATTCTTATCTCACATCCTTCACTATCGGTCACATTCCTAGGTTTTGGTTTTACTCTGCTTTGTGATAGCAGATATACTATAAGCAATTTTATCGACTTCATCTTGACCGTGGCAAGGTTGTTAAATTCAATTGGTGTCTAGAGAGTTTGCACCATTTGCCGGCAAGCAACCAATATTTAATCTGAAGGGCAAGATGACTGATTTAATTACCATGGCATTTAAGTGCTTGCTATGGTAGCTATTGTTGTCCTGCTACAGTTTTCCCCTCCATACCTCTTTTCTGGTGTTTTGGATCCTCCCTCTCTCTCTCTCATTTTCTCCCAATTTCTCTTTATTCTTGATGTGCAGGTCATTGAGGAATGGACAACTCAAGTCAGATCAAGAACAGGTACAGTATCATAATGGCAGTTTCATTTATAACTTATCTGGTCAAAGTGTGTTGGTTGGTGTATAAATTGTGTTTCTTTGCCAAAGAAAACATATAATTGAAAGAGGTAATTATCAGGGTAAATAAGTGTCTGCTGGTTCTGTTGTTACTGATGTTGACCATTTTTGGTGGTGCAAGTCTCCAGCTTGGTCAAAGGTTTAAAACTAGTACGAGGAACCCATGTTATAAGCAGCACCTTTCTTTTCATTTCTGCTCATCACCACTAGTAAACAGTTGAACCTTAGTAATTGATGGTGACATTGTGTATTAAATCTTCTTTTCTAAAAAGCTTTTACTCCTGCCCTGCATTGTTATTTTTGGGTTATGCCTAGTCCCTGGGAGCATTTTGGGCTGAATTTATTAAATGTTGGTAATATGACAACTTCTATGCGGAGTTGCGAATAGTTCAAAATGGAAGAAAAGATCCATATATGTAATACCAACGGAAATCAATACTTAGTTGCTGTGACGCTTATATTAGGTCTGGTTAGTGTAAGTGTGGTTTAGAAAATCCTTAATTTGTCTTAAAAGAGCTTATTCACATGTAGTAGAATGAAAGGGGTTTGAATAAAAGCAAAATAGATGTAGATGACTCATATAGTCAATGCCAATAAGATTGGGATGAAGGCTTAGTTTGCTGGTTCTTTATATCTTTGAGCGCTTACCATCCCTAGAAGGGGAGTGGATTGGCTCTTGCTGATACTTAAAAAACTTCATGGTTTAATCAAATTTGTGCTTTAAGAATTTTTTTACATGATTTTACTCCGTGATCGACAACAGATGATTGGAACTTATATAAAAATACAACGATCTATGCCATTCGTTTAAGTAGGATTGTAGTTGAAGGGATAATGTACTTATTCCTGACTAACTTCTCCATTATGCAGAAGATGAGAGCCCCGAGTCAGGAGAGGATATCAATCAGATGCTGTTTTCAGCAATTGTCCGTGGCAACTAAGAAGACATCTGCATTAGGAAGATACATTGATGTAAAGATATTTAGTATGTGAGCTTGTGAACCTTAGCAGTTGTCTGGCATATCTTGTGTCTATTCCAAAATAGAGATTAAGCAATGGCTTGTTGGAGCATTCTTCTTTCTCTCTTTAAGTTTACACAGTTGCCCTTTCTTGCTATTTTAGACAAGAATAGCAACATCAGATAGCTCTCTTTTTTAAGACAAGAAGGTAAAAAGACATCATATGGTGGGCATCATGGTGGCATTAGAACCGCCTCAAAGATCTTGGAGTGTGAATTCTATTGGCCTACCATCTATAAAAATGCCCATGCATTCGGGAAAGATTGTGATAGTGATGAACAAAAGTGAGAATAACGACAAATCGGGTTTTATTTTCCTCAACTTTATTTTAATATTGTATGTATTGTCTTATCATTTGAGATTGACCTCTATGGCTCTATATTCGGTGGTAGATTATTTGTCTTAATTACATACACCTACACCTAAGCTGGAAATTAGCATTTATAGTGGTACTGCCTTTAACTTCGTTAGCAAACTTCAGAAAGTTGCACAACTCACCATTTTGAATATAGCCGAGAGGAGAGCTTATGGATGAGTATGCAATATGAACACGATAGGTAGTCAAATACTCCAAGGAGTATAATCTAGTCTCTATATGCAAAAATAAGTCCCAATTGTGGTCAATTTAGACAAGTCATTCTGAATAGTCAATCCGAAAGGGTAAAAACTTGTGTCCTGACTCCTGAAGCAATCAATATACATTTAAAGTCAAGTAAAAAGTTGCATAGACAAATGGTATCTTCGAACTAATGAAAAAATAAACTATATACTGTGAAGTGATACTATTTTTCAATAATGAATACAAGTATCAAGCTCAAGCTGCATTCAGTAGCATTCTGAAGATATCCAATCCAAGGACCATGAACTTGATTAACAGTTCAAGAAATCAGTCCAGATGTTACTTTTTGGTAATTTGAGGCTTGTCAATAGGAGGCTCTCCCAACCACTTTGCACGATGGCCTGTTCCTTTACAGTCAGTGCAGCATACAGAACCCTGAAATGCAGAAAATTGACTCTCTTAAATTGCATTTACTCTAACATAGATAGACAACTCAATCGTATCATATACAAGCAATCCTAATTAGAAGTTTGGACAAAAGGCTCAGGGCAATTACATTTCCAGCACAGATGACACAGCTTGTGTTTCGAGATGGCACTTGACAAAGCATATTGTCACCAAGTATAAAGAAACCAGTACCACTGCACCACTTGCACTCCACGTGGCCATTTGAGTCGCAAGTAGAGCATATAATTGGCCTAGGTTGCTGCATAGGAAGAGGAAAAAACAATTAGATGCAACATCTATATTCTATATGAAGGAAAGTCATGTAACAATTATAAGAAGCCTTATAATTTTTACCTTTCTCAAAAAAGATTATAAGAAGCCTTAATATTGCACTCAGATATTTACAAGGTAGAAGGGAGTGATTTGAGTTAGCAGATTAGAAACCAGTGACTCTAACTTAAGTACATGATTAGCACATGGACAAATGATTTTAAAGTATTATTCTTAAACGGCTGTACAACTACTGGACAATACATAAAAAGGTTCTTGTCTCCACGTCCATCTCCCACATCTGACACCTACTACATAGATTCATACCCGTCGTCATCAGATTCTGATGTGTCAAATTAGCATCAGACCCAGCCTCCAAACATCAACAGGGTACTTTTTATGGATCCTAATTTTCCAATTCCTTTCCCATGGCCACTCTTCCATGTAGATTGAAGAGCAGCTATTTACAGTGAAACAGTTGTGCCACTCTCTAAATGTCCTAATCATTAGAATATCTTCTAAATCTAAAAGTCCACCAGAAATTCATTGCAACACTACTCAATGGTAGTATTAGCATCTTCAGCAAACTTTTAAGGATCCCAAAAGTGATCTCTTAGAGGTGAATGTCCCATCCATGCATGCCAAAAATAAATTCTTTCAGTTCCACCTTTAACTTGGTCATAGTAAAGAAAGCATCACAATGTTTTCTGATGTTCTTCCAAACCCAAATCCATGAGGCCCATGCACCACTTCAATGCAGCTGGTGTTTTCTTGATGTGATTAAAGTTTCTCCCTTTTTACCAATATAGATACTGGAAGAGGATTGACTTTCTTCATGTGGTTGATATCATTCTACTCTTGGTATTTCTTTCAAGATAAGGCTACCGCTACACTGTTTTGGAAGAATCGCGGATTTCGAAAGAGGTTCTGAACAAGGTTGCCCTCCTCTTTCTGGAAGAAGTCACACTCCTCTCCTTAGGGCCGAGGTGTGCTTTTAGAAGTATGGTATTTAAAGCCATGCTTTTTAATATTGTTCCAAAGACGATTCTACTTCTGAGGATGTCCCAAAAGGCGCATCACCACACCTCCTACTTGTACAATATGGACTTCGATGTAACTACTAACCAGCAAGAGTACAGCATGTGACATGAAAAGGGGAAAAGAAGATAGAGGGGCTGATCCTTTTGTCTTTTCACGACACTACCTCAGCTACAATCGAAACGACACTAAATATATTTTATTGGAACACCAATAAGCTCCATTTCATCTTTATATAAGCACTCAACAGCATAAAGTTATTCCGATCATTCCTGCTGCCTTTTTTGCAGGTTGAGTCCTGCAGACTACATTGTGGATGTTCTGTCCAGTGCTTCTCTTTTATCTTACCGTTTTTACAACTGCAGATACTTTAGCACCACCTTGGTTCCTGCTGATATGAATAGTCTTACTTCTGAATAAGATTAATAGTAATAATAATGATAAGATTATTGTGCCTCCCTCTGAACTTACTTTTTAGAACTCCACATCTTCTTCATCAAATGTTTTCTTCATTGATATATAGCTCTCGAGTTCTAGACTTTTTATATTTATTTTTTATGAAGCATATACATGCATATCCTTTGCTCACATCAGCATCATAGCCTCAAATAGGTGCCACTTCAGCTCTCTTTTACAGTGTTAGTCCTAGTGGTTAAAGATCAATACTAATCATATCCATCAAAGTCAAAAGGGAAACCAAGGTATGCTTCTAAAAACAAGAATCATAGAATTTCTGGTGCTAGAACAAGCATAAAGCGGTTTTCGTGAAAGAAGGGAAAACTATGAAAGCAATAATTAGAGAATCCATGAAATTATGATTATATCTATTGGCTGTCAACTCAGTTACCCGCCTCCTTTATCCGAACAGGGAACTTGCAATGGGAAGCTCATGTAGGCAAAAATGGATATAGGGGGTTCTCAAGGCCAATTTCCTTCAACTAGATTGGGCTTAGGGTAATAGTTTATTGACTCATACTTCTCATAACATGGTGTCCGCATCAGCTTGCATACACCTCTACTAATCCACCACCAGGTACCTACTTTCTAATAACTCTGTCCACTAAGGCCTATACATATGAGAAGAATACACTTAATTTTTTTGCCTCTACTACGATTTGATCCATAGTTTCACTAGACAGACCTTTATTGACCACTAGATCACACCCTTTTGTGCATGTTTGATTGATTGATTGATTATTTTATTACAAATGAATGAAATCTTTTTCTTTCACCATTAAAAAAACACATATAACATGTTTTCGAAAATGTTTTTCTTTAGGAGAGGATCTATCGGAAACAACCTCAGGTAAGGTCTACGTCCATCTCACCCCTCCCCCATACCCCCACTCAAGGGATATCACTGGTATGTTGTTGTAAAAAAAAAAAAAAAAACTGAGGTGAGCTGAAAATAGAAATGAAATACCTGAGAAATCAACCAGGCTTGTTCCATGCGTTCAGCAAAGTTGGAGGACCTATCCACTGCTGATGCTCTTACAATACAAATTCTTGGTTTTTGCTTTAAGCTACGGTTTACATGGAGAATTAATTGTATCCTTCTTGGTGATAAAAATCGACTAATAATATCTGATTTTGTAGAAATTATGGGTCTACAAGAACATGTACAAGTACTACTGCTAGCCATTTTTACCCTTTTTTCTTCTCTTCAATTTCTGCTATAAATATAGCAGCCAATTATAATGTGTGATTCAATACAAAACAAAAAAAAAACAAAAAAAGTGCTGGTTTCGTGTGGCGTAAACTGTTTTGACGAAAGTTCCGTCATATTATTGTGGAAAAGATAGTTTAGAGCCCGTTTGGGTGAGCTTAAAAGTGACTTATAAGCTTATAAGCTCCTTAATATATGTTTGATAACTTCAAAATTTTTGGACTTATAAGCCATAAGTTGCTTAAAAGCCATTTTTTGAGAAGTTAGAAAATCCTGACTTCTCAAAAAATGGCTTTTAAGTCACTTTTTGACTTATAAGCCACTTAAAATAAGCTGCTTTTAAGCCCACCCAAACAAGCTCTTAGTCTGACCCGCTGACCCATTGTCGTATTCCAGATTTGTTTATTTTGTGTCTATTTTACCTGTAAGTGGTTTATTGGAAACAATTTTTTCTTACGCGGTCAACGAACTCATATTAATGCTACGACTTGTCGCAAGCTAATTAGTAGGAGTTAGAGATACCTACATATCATACTGATCCATTTGTAAAATAACATTGATATGTTATTCTTGTTGTTGTGTATGTGTTTGAGTAGCGACTTTTAATAAATGTTAATTGATGACTTATGTAATATATTAGGGATTGTTTGAAAAAAAAAATGTTAAAATAGTGGTTGAATGAAATGGAGAAAAGGATATCACATCTAAATTACAGTGTGAACAATCTACCACAACATCAACATACCCATCCATAGGTGAAGTTTGGGGGTAGGACCTTATCCTACCATGAAAAACGTAAAAAGACTTTATCATACTGTATCAAAATATAAACAAATTATCATACGAAAAAAATAGTGTACGTAAAAAAATTATCTATCTACACAGTATTATTTCTCAACAAAAGGGTATCATTTGATACCCCTTCACAAAAGGTAGGTCCGCCCCTCGGCTCACAACGAGTGTGAACAATCTAATGTAGAAAAATTTTATGGTGCATGAGATATGCCACCTCATAGTTGTATGAGGGCTTTATTAATTTGAAAAGTAAATTTTTTTGGTTCCACCTCTTAAATGAATTGATTTTCAAGCTCATTATCCTCTTCACACTCACCCCCCTCCCCCCTCCCATTCCACTGCCTCTACTCTTCATCTTCATTTTTATTTCAATTTACAAAATCAAATTATACTTTTTTACAAAACTTTGAAGTATGGTCAGATGGAGAAAAAACTGATATTCTTGAACTCTTTTCTTTTAAAAATCTTTTTTGGTCATTCAAAGCACATTTTCTTAACTACAAAAATTAGAAAGCTACCATAGAACAACAAATTTTTTTCCCAACGCAAACAACGTGTTTCCAACAAACCCCATTCTTTCAATTTCAGCCATGGACAAATACAAAAACCTCATTGTCTTCCAGAGAACTCCTATTTCTCCATTTTAAATTTTATTTGCTTCACTCGAATCCACCTCAACACCCCCAATTTTTGTTGAAAACATCAAGGAACCTGTGATATTTTCTAGTAGGTGTTGAGTAAATATTGTCAAAAAGATTAAAAAAAGCAAATATTAGTTTTATACATTTCTTTTTGTTAAACGAAGATTTAAAAAAAAAAAAAAAAAAAAAAAAAAGTTGTATTGAAAAAGGTTAAATGTGAATGAAAATTTTATAACAACAATTGCACCGTGAGCAATCTCAAATTAGTTGAGTTATGCTCAAATCTATTTTGCATTGCTCAAATTAGTTGAGTTATGCTCAAATCTATTTTGCTCAACGTAGTTTTGTTTCACCTGACAACTCATTAATTTGAGAGACCTAAATTCATTTTTTGGAAAAAATTAAAATTATTTTGCTTAAGTTTAAAGGGAAAGATGAACAAAGTTGAAGCTGATAGTAATTGGGATGATGATGAAGAAGAACGGGGTGGGGGTTGAAGAGCTGGGGTTGGGCAGATTAACAAGAAGGGAGAGAGATGAAATGAAAGTGGGGTGGGGAGAATATAGAACTATATATTAATTGAAAATTATGGATCCTACTAATTATTTTTAATAAAAGTAATAGGGTCATATGACTAGTAATACTTGCATCTCATGCTAGATAAAAATTTTCATCTAATGTATATAAATTCTTGAGAATTGTTTGAGATGAAAATAGAATAAATAATTTTCTCTGTCTTTTTTAATTTTGTTTCCGGCATCTGCTATTAAAAGTGTAATAACTCGAATACAACTTCACGTGAGAAGTACCTTACTAATGCACTTCTTACCAAAAGATTCTGCATTCGTAAGATTTGAATTCGGGCTCAAGACCAATGATGTAATCAAGCTAGCGTTTGGACATAGTTTCGGGGTGTTTTTGGGGGACATTTTTTGGGGATTTCTCAATTTTGGGAGTTTTTGGGAAATCCCCTTACAAACTTCAAATTTTGTTCCAAATAAAATACATGTCCAAACAAAATTTCAATTTGCCAAGTTCCAAATCTCAAATCCCAAATCATGTCCAAACGGGAGAATGTATTAAAATTTCCCAAGCAAGATTATTCCTAGGTTTGAGCTCAAGACATCATTAAAGTTAGGAGTACAAACCTTTTCATTAGAGCTCGTGAGTTCAAACCTTTAGGAATTACTACTATTGATTAAGGTCAAGAACTAGATATGCATGAGAGTTGAGACCAAAAAAGAAAGTCTACAACGAATTAAATAACTATACTTGAGATAAAATGGTGATTAAGAAATAGGTATTCGAGAACCAGAAACCAGTAAGCAATAGACAATGCGGAGGTGAAGTTGCAAGTGAAAAACTCCAATGAATAGTAGTATCCTTTACATAATACAATAAGAGAAGAAAGCAGTGTTGAAGGTCCTACAGAAATGCCAATACTGATCCTGTCGAAATTTCTAGAACACAAAAAAAGACATCGAACTATCAATATTCAAGAGCTCGCATACTGTTGCAGAAGGAATGTGAATACAAGCTGTTTCTGTTTCATTACAGCAACAAACCATCTGTCATCTGAATCTCTAAAGTCATAACTGAGCGGCAATGTTGACCTGTTGATTTAGCCCATCAAGCTCCATTTGTCTTGAGTTGTGAATGTTCACTTGTTGTTACAACCGACAACCTCACAAAGCCTAGTCATCCTTCTAAATGTCTAGTTTAACTAAGCTAAACTAGAAGTCATACTTCGTCCTGCCACTTCTTAAGATTAAGCATAACATATCAGGGATATCCAAAGATGACGATGACTTTAGGAAGCTCCAAGACTCCAGCATAAGTCTCTTTCTTGATCCCTTAAAATGCACAACCTGAGCCCAACAACGAAGGCAAAGCTCAGAACAAAGACCACTAGCCTTTCCTAATCTCATTTATGAAGTATGCTGTTCATCAATTGACTGAAAGTTTATCACTCTTGATTTCCTTTCAGATTTTTAATAGCTGTAAACAAGCATCTTTTCCTTTAAACAGTCCAGGTGGGAGTTTTAGAATTTATAGAGTTTAACTTTACTTTAGCAGCAGGACAAATGACATCTACTACACAATATATTGGAGAATCAGACAACTAAAATTCTACCTAGGAGAATGCACTTGGACATTTTTGTTTCAGTTAAATGTGCATGTATTTGCTGACTATCTGTGCATTTATATGTCAGTAATTTGCTTAAACGTCCTTTCAGAAACTTCCACTATGAAGTTACCATTTATAATTCCTCACACCAAAAAGAAAGCCTAAACAAGACCTGTACCTTAACATCCAAGGGCATTCCATGAAATTGACCTGCACCTTCCGGGGGTGTCCAGTTGTAAATGGAACACGGTAAAAATAGCACTGAAGCGCCACTAAGTTGGTCCATAAATGCTTGTTTTCTAGTAAACCATCGGGCATCAAAGGAAGAATGAGATTTTACAACCCAGGCAAGAGCTAGTTGATCCCCAAGCATTCTGGAAGCTTTCATGAACTTGGCTGTATAAACTCTTAGTACTTCTTGCAAGAACAACTTTGCTCTGCACAACAAAGGAGTTAAAATAGCTTTAGGAAGAGATGTAAACAAACGTATATACAGGTTCTGGTGTGAAATTAATAACAAAGGAAAATGTCCGGACAAAGAAATATTACTTAAATCTCAGTTTTTCAAAAATTTCAAACATTCAAACCCTCCTAAATAAATATCAGAGCTATAGAATACAACATCCACGCGTTTTTAATTCACTAAGGAGCACCCCTCGCTGCTATATCCTGAATCTTAGAATTTTCAAGCATACAAGCCAAGCATTTCATCAGATCTCCAAGGTTCCCATTAGAACCCTCCATAAAATTCAGGAGTACAGACAACAAAACCACAAACCTTAGAATTCCCTCATGAGTGCCCCTCACTGCTATAAATCCTGAATTCAGCGGTTGCTCTTTGTTGTTACGGAATGTTAGAGCCAGATGGAAATCAGGGTGATCACTAAATATCTGCCCCAAATCACCAACCACTGCTATATCTGAGTCAGTAAAAATGTAATGATTCAGTTGTCCCTGCCCATCTGAATGCTCCACGGCTCGTCTTTCTAGAAAGGCCTGTAGTGGAAAACCATTAGCAACAAAAGAATGCCATGCATGATATAAATTCCAAAGCATTTAAAATTTTCTAAAGGAATTAAACTCGACAGCTGACAGAAATTTGCAATACATTTACCAAGTAAGATGATATGCGGATATGAACATTCTACATAAGATAGCTGATTCTTTTAACTAGGATCCTTAACTATAAGTTTACATGTCTTTGTTATAGACAGCTGCTTGACCTTTCTGAAAACATGCAGCCACTAAACTAAAAGGAGTGACTCAGTGTAGAAAGGTGATTTTCCCGGGTTACAAATAATAATCTGAAGCACACCTACCATGCTGAATTAACAGTAGGAAATTGGGGAAATTCTAACGCCAAAATCAACATAAAGAGAATAATACCCTTTATAATAATGAACTGTGCTCTTACAATGTAAGACCTGATTCTTTGAAGCATCAACATTTCTCGTGAATAATCACCTTGAATGGGCAGAATGGTCAGTCGATCTCTTTCTACTGGAAGTTTAGATGATGGGTCAGTGAGGATAACGACGTCGCTTTGAGGCATGGTCTCCTGCACGTATTAAATCCAACTGGATTAAATTACAACTGAAAGCAACTTCTAGACAATAACTATGGCAACAGCCCGCAAAAGTTTGCTTGTCAGTGAGATTTTATTAGAGGAACACAAATTTTGGAACAGCACAGGAATTTTGGATGTTAACTAAGAAAGTAAAGCGAAAACCCAAAATATCCAGAAGGAATGTCAAGGTTCTCATAAGACAATCAATACAGAAAACGAAGCAAACCATCACTTCTTCAAAATAAAACCAAATAAGAGTTCCATCCTATGAGTTTGAGCTAAAGGGTAGTGAGCAATGCAGTTAGAATGACTTTCCATGTCTCTTAACAACCTTATCATGTTCCATTAATGCTATTTTTAAGTTTTGATAAATGATACTCTTACCCTACACCTAGCCAAACACTACAAAAAAGGACATACCTCATGCCTTAGAAATAGGTGAATCTATTATATAACCTTAGCAGTTGAAAGCCTTCAGGCAGCTCAACCATACTTATACAAAAAGATGCAACACTTAATAAGATCAATCCTGGATATCTGACTGATAATCCATTACATATCAGTAATTTGGCATCAATATTTACTTGAGAATCTTAACAAGTACACATGATTGATCTATGTTGTCTACAATATGGATTTACCTGAATGAAATTAATGAAGACATTCAAGATGGCGATCGACCTCTCCACCTTGTTGTAGGAACTGTTCCCAACAGTAACCAAGTCTAGTGATTTACCATTAGTCTGCTGATCAACAACACTATTATACGTAGCGAATACAGTGACAATGGAAATACTGCTTCCAGCCTTCAAATTTCTAGAAGATGCTCCAAGATGCGTCTTGCTAAGAGCTTTGTTGCCTATCATTCATATTAACAAAGTAAGCTTATCATTCATTTTAACTATACACATGAAATACGTACATAGATCAGCTGGTAGATAAATTAAGTAGAAGCTAGATTTGCATCGCTAGAATACACATTCACACTACTTCATAAAATGCACTTAAGGAAGCTAATTCGTGCTGTTCTGAGCTAAAAATGATACTAAAAAAGGTGATACATATATAGCATGTTACAATACTAATTAGAGCTTCTAGTAAAACATTGAGCAACTTAACTTGCTCAACACGTGACCAAATGCGCACGAGTCGCACATTTTCATGAGTTCCTAAACATCATAAGAGGATAATACAAAGACATTTAATTCGAATAACAAAATAATTGATTCGAAAAAGACGTAAACCTTGGCATTGTAACCGATCAGGCAAGCCTTGGCCAGCAGCAGGTCCAAGAATTAAATGATCAGATTTCTTGTATTGCTTCTTTTCTGGAACTGAGTGCTGCCCTAGTTCTAAAACTGAGCAATTTAAACCAACTTCTTCAATTAATTATTTAAAAACATTAAAATTTATAAGGTTACAGTACAGAAATTTGAATTAGGGTATTATGTACTCAGTAATTACCTGAAAGCATATGAGCAAGTATAAAAAACAGAGGCAAACATAAAATGAAGCGGCGCCATCCATTGCACAATTTCTTTTGTAGCATAGTTAATAATGTAATTGATTTCGCTGGAGAAAGAGAATAGGAAACTAATGGTGAAGTTTGAAATTGGGCCTCAAATTAATCGGACTAGCTCCAGGTAAAATTGATTTAGATTGGCCTAGATCTTTTGATCTTAGACTGTACACCCTCCGTCCCATATTAGTTAGACTTGCCTTTTTCTGCCATTAAAAAAACTATTAAATATAATATGTGTTTTACTATGTTATACTATTTAATATTTGACTATAAAATTTTATTGAGAATTTTTTAATTATTAAAGATATAGTTGGAAAAGACTAACAATTTTACTCTTAAAATCCTAAAACGACAACTAAATTGGGACACACATAACACATTTACACATTTTTTGTTAAAGCGACAACTAAAATAGAACGGAGGGAATAACTTTTATTTCTTTCTATTTTTTTGTTTTGTTTTTCCCAAAAATATTTTAAGTTTCTAAATAGGAAGTTTACTTTAGTTGTTTCTAGTTACTCCTATTTAGATGAGATACATTAATTTGTTGCAATTAGATTATTCATTATTTTCTATTTTAAGGCTGTCATTAGTGTCATTGTCTCGTCAACAAATGACTATTAATGATTAATCATTGTTACTTAGATGCATTCGAGATATCGAAACGTGTCAAATGTTATTGTTAACAAGGGTGTGACTTTATTTATATTACCAAATTCATTAAACAAGTGTTTCATATTCGATCATGACTCAAACCCATCCCACCCACTAATCACTTGGTTCTCACCATAGGTAGGATATTGGCCCAACAATCCCTCCTCGATCGCTTTTTTTGTAGAAAGCTCGACCAGCGAGAAAAAGTGTTTGGCCGAAGCCAAAAAGAGGGTGGCCCACTTCCTTCTGGTCCGTTGCCGGGTTGGGTTAGGGGAACATCCGAGAGATTGCCTTCGCGGATCTAATTTATGGGAATTGAACTCATGACTTTGACCCTGATAATATCACTTATTACCAACTAACTTTTGACATGACAGTAAAGATTGATTAAAATAATAATATGTGAACCAAAATTATATTTTTTTTTCTTAAAATTATATATTTTAAGATCAATCTCTATAGGTATCGATCACTATGTAAACATTGCAAGTATTAATTTGTCCCCCAAATATTATTGATTACTATAATCATTAGCTCATAGGTTATATATTATCTTAATTCCACAACATAGAAAAATACTTTTCTAATATTTCAATTGAAAATTATGTGTTATAACAATGTAAAAATATCATACTTAATTTTCTTTTTCTAAATTGAAAGAACTCTACAGTACAAGCTCTCGGTTACCACACCAGCAGTCCCAAACCTTTATTTAACTCATTAAAAATTTCTAAGATACTTTTGTTTCACTTAAAATATCTAGTCACTTAAAAGCGCACTCATACTCTTTACCAGCCCAAACTAAGGCTAATAGAGAACTGTTAGCCCCTCGGTTTGAACATGATTGACGTCGGTTGTTGGCTATACTAAGGTTTTGATTTGTTGCACCTTGGCATAGGCAGATTGTATAAGTAATGTATAAGTCGTTCGGTGACATCGCGTGTCTAAGTGTGCTGGCTTGGCACTTGGGCAAGACGGCTAAGCGAGGTGTCTTGATGATGGCAAGGCAGCCTTGCTTGTGTGGTCAAAGCGTGGACGAAATGTTGACAACGTCAATGAAGGCAGATTGACTAAGTTTCAAGACAAGGCATAGCATGGCATTGTTATAGCCAAGGAAGTTGAACGATGATGGCACGTAATGGGCGCATATGGCACCCGGAGTGGGCAGGTGCGCAGCTAATTGTCTAAGTGTGTGATTTGCTGAGCGGATGGCACAAAGCGTGCAAGGCACGTGAGCGGCTGATTGACAAGGAAGCAGGCCGAGTTTTGGGCGCCCATGATCCAAAACGTGGTTGACTTGGCAATGAAACTGCCTAGGCATATGCCAGACGTGCCTTATCCCTTTGTAACTGTCCCAAACTGTCCCCCTCTGTATTTAAGCATTGTAAAACATTTAAAGGCATTCAAATTAGAGTGTAAGCATTTGACAACGAAAATACCCTTTGTATTGTTGAGTGAAGTAACAATATAAAGGTTGGGCATTGCTCAAATGCTTGTCTCTGTCCCTTACGTTTGTCCATTTGTTCTTGTTGATGAGTGTGTTTGTTTCTGTTGCTAACATTAGGCAAACATAGGCTGAACATTAGGCAAAAGTAGGCTGAAGTCGACAAGAGTTTGTGGCTGTCGTGCAGTGTTTGGTTTGTGAAAAATCGACCCTGTAACAAGAACCATGGTGAGAGAGAACCAAAGTTTGGCAGAAAACTTATACTTCCTCCGTCCCAATTTATGTGGCACCATTTGACCGGGCACGGAGATTAAGAAAATAGAGGTTGACCTCGTTAAGTCACAATTTTACCCTTGAAAAAGTAAGAGAGAGAAGATTTGAGTAATAAAAAAGTTGTTGGTAGGCTAAAAGTATGTAGGGCCCAACAAGGGTAAAATGGAGATGATACATTAAATAGTTGTCAAATAAGGAAATGTGCCATTTATTTTGGGACAAACAAAAAAGGAAATGGTGCCACATAAATTGGGACGGGGAGTAGTACATATTAGCTCTTTCAAACAAGTACATTGTCAGAGATCACATCGAATGACACATTTACAATGTAATACTCATACTTGATGAGATAATAACACCCGTGCTTTTGTTGTAGCTAATATTACTAATAAGTTAAAAGAGTTTAACAAATCCCCTCACGTGCTAGAGGATAAACCACCGCTAGAGCTACTGACTGGCGTTAACCGTTTGTCCATAGATATTTTTTGCTTTTTTAAAAAAACTTTTTCAAAAAAAGTTTTTGTTCATGAAAAACTGTCAGTTTTTGAAGATTTTTTTAAAAATTGATTTTTACCACTTTTTCAAAAAAATACCTTTTCACAAAACTTCAACTTTTTTTCAAGTCAAATTTATGTCCAAACATAACTTCAACTTCCAAATACAATTTTTCAACTTAACTTCAAAAATTATTTTTTCAAATATTATTTGGTATCTATGGCCAAACGACATGCATCAAGACTTTAAAGATTTCAAATCACTTATTTATGAAGTCGTAAACAAACACCAACATTTTTGTTACGTTTCAATAAGCGCCAATTTGGTGTACGATGAAAGTTATTTTTGTAAATAGTAAACATTTTCCACACCAAATATGATTCTAGAAAGTTAAGTATATAAGTAATAGAGTTTCTGTTTGTTGACGTAATGACTATTTATTTGAATTATGTACTTTCTTTTACTTGACAAATCAAATTTGGCTAGAGGTTGCCTATGTTTAACCTAATAAAAATAAAAATATTTATTAAAATAATGTAGTTTAAGTCGTTTATTGTTTAGATGTAATAAATATTTAGAAAGTCGAGACATTCAGAAAGAGAGTTATGACATTTCTAGGATTGTAATATAGTGCAGCCCCGTAGGAGACATTGGATGTAACCAGCGTTCAAATGCGGAGGAGTCAAAAGCGACTTTCGATTCAAATTAGCGAAATACTGAGCTTTATATGCTTCAATTCATTAAGATATTCAATTGTATATTTTTATTTTTCGAATCAAATTTTTATAAAATTTTGCGGCGTATTTTGGAGAACCTTGACTACTGAATTCACGAATTACTTTGATTTAACATTTAAACTAGATTGGTAGTGAACCAAAAGCTTTAGGAGAAAGGGCACCTAATTTCATTAGTGTATAGTGAGTAATTTTCATAATCAAGAGTCATTAGTTAAATTAGAAGGTTAACCATTTTACTCGTGAATGAATGATATTTGCTCCGTAGATAAAGTACCGGTAAGTAGCAGTAGTCATTAGTGATTTGACTCATGACACTTTTCTGTTATAGGCTATAAAACACTTTTTATTTATATTTTAATTTTTATTATATTAGTATATGATATTAAAAATTATAGTTGGGAAGGAAAGAAATCCTACTCCATATATCACAGTTTTCTATGTGAATCCCCACCAAATTTTCTTGCTCACAAGTCTGCCATTGACTTGGCCAAAAGAGGGTTGCCAGGTTCGTCTCCTTTCATACTTTTTATTCAATTAAATTACTATTAGTTATTGTATTACTGTTTATAGATGAAATATAACAATGATTTCCATTTTATATTTAGATGTAATTATATTAGTAATTATTTAATTAAATTAATTTTATTGACAATGATTTCCATTTTATATTTAGATGTAATTATATTAGTAATTATTTAATTAAATTAATTTTATTAATCCTTATCATTATGAAATCAACATGTGTTTAATTAAAAAACACACTTATTTGCAAATAAAAGTGTGGAATAAAAAACTGTGATATTTTAGGATTCTCTTTCCTTTTAAAATATAATGTTTAATATAATGTAATATAAGAAGAAATAACGTATAAATAAAAATTATTTTACAACTTTTAAAAGAAAATGTCACGTTTCAAACCACTACTCGTACTACTTTGTCTACCGGAGCAAATCTTATTGTTACTTGTGAACTGCCAAACTAGTGTTAGTGGGCCCCTTATCAGCATCAACATAAGCCGGTCAGTCACGCCATCCACCAAAAGTCCCATCCAACACTCATTAAAAGTTTCATCCAACACTCATTACATAGAGTACAATTCTCCCAAGCTTTCCTTAAAGCACACATGACGACCAAGATGAGCTTAAGTCTCTTTCATATGAAGAGAGAATAATGTTGGATTTTATTTTTATTTGAAATATCATTTTATGTATTGTTAAATCCATCATTATGTAACGATAATTTAAGGAGACATCAAACATAGGTGATTCAAAGATAAGATCACAAAATTTTTTCCTTTAGACCATTAGTCAAATGTCCTCAAGATTCTACTATTAGTTATGCTTATTTATAATGATAAAAGTTCGCTCAAGTGAACAAAATATTAACAATTCATTTCAATATACTACATTTGTTATAGTTTACAACAATCTTATAGATATATCTAATTTTATTTTAGAGTTATAAAATATTAGACAAAATTATACTATGGATTTTTTTTTTAAAAAAAGAAGAACAAATAAAACTTTGGAAAGAAGATTTACCACATATTAAAATCTAGTCGATACAATTAGTTGTTGGAATCCATTGTGTCTATTTATTTATTAAAAATATATCTATAGAAATTAATTTAAAAAATTAGTTTATAACTTTGCATCTCACAAGAATTAGAAAAATAAACTTTAAATTAAAAATACACATGAATATTATTAAAAATATTGTGACATCATATTAAGTTTTGGCTTTAGCCTCCAATTTTACTGAGCTACCTCACGAGCTGGTTTGATCGCGTCAATCACCTTATTTTTTTTCCTCATCTAGCCTGACCCATTATTTTGAAATCATATTTTATCTTTTATCCTACTAATTCTACTATGCATCTTACTTTAATTTTGCATCTTTAAATTATTAGTTTGCGGTATTATGAAATGACGTAAATAAATCTATTCAAACCTTATATCGACAAAAATAATATAATATAATACATTTAACTTATGAAGCAATAGGTAACAATCATCCAAACAAGCTGTTAGAAGCCAAAACGCAAAAACAAAAAAGTTGTAAAATTGCATATAAAGTGACATTTGCTCGTGAAATTTTTCAAAACTGATTTTACAAGTAACAGTTGACAGCATTTTCCAAATAACTTTTTCTTATGTGTACAAATTATGAGTGTTTAAAAAATGGAAAAGGGTCAAAAATATCCTTAACCTATTAGAAAGGGCTTAAGAATACCTTCGTTAATATTTAAGGCCAGATATATCCCTGTCGTTAACCTTTAGGCCAAAATATATCCTCAACATTTTATTTAGGCTCAAAAATATCCTAAAACTAACGAACTTCTTTTTTTAAAAAAAAATAAAATAGTAGGGGATATATTTTGCCCATAATATTAACAAAGGACATTTCAAAACTATTACCAATAGTTTAGGACAAGTTTTGATACTTTTTTGTTTAAAATTTACATGTAGGTTTGAAAATTAGCTATTGACTTATTATCGGTTTAAAATAAACTTTTGATAAAAGGTATTTACATCTCATCAATGTATAAACACAATATAAAATAAAATAGAGAGTACAAATTAAACAATAACATACCCAATATAATCGCACAAGTGTGGTATGGGGAAAGATGTATGTAGACCCTATCTCCACCAAAGTGGAGAGACTGTTTTCGACAGACCCTCAGCTAAAAAAAATAACTAGAATCATATTTGGAATAATAAAGTACAAGGCAGAATGCATGTTTTACCCATTGAACTTTACACGAAATTCCGCTGACACACCTTATTTTTACGTGTGTATTATTACACACAAAAGTTTAAAAAGTGTGTCTTTTACACACCATTTCATGCTTGCCCAGTTTTTAAAAACAGTTGTAATGACACGGACCACTAAAATTAAGACACGTGTCACTGACTAAAAATAAAAAATAAAAATTTAAAATGAATAAAAGAAAAAGGCAAGGAAAAAGAAGACCCCCTCTGCCATGGCTGCATCACCTTTCCCACCAGATATGGGGTTTAAAGTTTAAAGAACAACAATTTCCAAATCAACGGCCAAAAAAATTATATCTTGGTCCAATTTCACACTATTTAAGCTATAAATTGCAAGAATTAGCCTTTTTTAAAACCTTAAATGTAGAAATTTAGTGCACAAATATAAAATATAAGTGTTTTAAAGAAAAAAAGGAAAAGATATAAGGAAAAATATAGTAAGATTTGGACAAGAATTTTGCAAAAGCTCAAATTTTGGTTATGAAATGGGTTCTAATTGGGTTTGGTTTGATTTGGGAAGGAGGAGACCCAATTTTATAAAAAGTGGAATAAAACCGTTAATTTTAGCATTTTAGACTGTTAGATATAGTTGAGATGTGTTTTAATAAAGGCTTCACGCGCTAGACCATGTTGTTGCACACTCTCGCCTGCCTGGGTAAAATTAGTGTGTAATAGTTACACTTTTTAAAAGTTTAGTGTGTCAAAAATTGCCCGCAAAGAATAAGTGTGTCAGCGGGATTTCGTGTAAAGTTCAATGGGTAAAACATGTATTCTGCCTAAAGTACAACTTAAGCACATATATTAAAGTATAATATCCAAAAATCATAAAAAAAATATTAACTATATATACTATTAGAAAATCATCAATTGATTTTTATGATAGGTAGATATCACATACATTATATATGCACTTAGGGGTCGTTCGGTTTGGCTTTGCTTTTACGCGGGTATTAACTATTAATGCGGGTATTAGTAATGTGGGTATTACTAATGTGTGTATTAATAATGTGGGTATTGATAATGCGGGTATTAGTTATGTGGGGTTTAATAATGTGGGTATTAGCCACGCATATATTATAACGTAGAGATTATTTGTTGAATCACTGATATATTACAAATTAACAAAAAATATTATTATTTAAATATTTATTTACTCCTTAAATAAAATTCTAAAATATCCTTATTATTATGAGGGTTAATTTTGTCATTTTAAATTTTAATACCTGCATTATTAATACCCACATTATTAATACCACCTTTTACCCCGCATAAAATAATACATAGATTACCGCATTAATAATGCGGGTATTAATAATGCGGAATATACAAAAACGCAATCAAACGTTGCACTAATTTTATCCGGGTATTAAAATTTCACAAAAACCAACCGAACGCTGCGCTAAATTAGTGTTGTTGAGTTTTGTGCGGGTATTAATATTTAATACCCGCAACCGAACGACCCCTTAGTTGTACTTTCTATATTATTTTGTATTATCTACATATATTTGCAAGTAGTAAATATCTTTTGTCAAACGTTTATTTTAAACAAATGATAAGTCAAGAACTAATTTTTAAAATTTACCTATAATTTTTAAACTGAAAAGGGCCAAAACTTCTCTTTATCTATTGGCAATGAGTTTGAAATGCTCTTCTTTAATATTACGGGCAAGAAATACCCCCTACTATTTTATTTTCTTAATTATTATTAACTTTTTTAAAAGTTCATTAATTTTAAGGGTAATTTTAAGCCTAAATAAAACGTTGAAGATATATTTGGGCTTAAAAAATATAATTACTCCAAGAATTTATTTAGTGCATTAAGGAAAGGTCACAATCTTCTTTTAAGCATGCGAAAAAAAAGAAAAAGAAAGAGCGAATCTGTTCTTCTTGTCCAAGAATCTTCACTACCAAGGAATCTCCTATAAATACACTCTACCACTTCTCCACTGTAATAGTGAAATTCCACTAAAAATAAATGGCTAAAAAATCAAATTCAAACGGCGACGTACCGTCAATTACTCCATCAACATTCTTCATAGGTTCATCAGTAATTCCAATAATCAACAAATTGCAAGATATTTTCTCACCGCTCGGTGACATCGACGATCGGCTTACCGGTCTCCGGTTACCGCAAGTGGCGGTTATCGGTAGTCAAAGTAGTGGAAAATCAAGTGTATTAGAAGCTTTAGTTGGCCGTGATTTTCTTCCACGTGGCACTGATATTTGTACACGTAGACCTTTACTTCTTCAACTTGAGAAACGCCCTGCTGCCATTGATGAAAATGATTCACTTGAATGGGGTGAATTTGGTCACCTTCCTGATAAGCGATTCTACGATTTCTCCGCTATTCGCCGTGAAATTTTGGTATTTTTAAAGCTTTGTTTATTTCCGAGTTTTAAGTTCTGTGCACAGTGTATACAATTGGAGATGTTAGTATAAAACTTTGTTTATTTCCGAGTTTTAAGTTTTGTGCACTCTAAGTGGCACAATTAGAGATATTTTAAATTTTTTGTGTATATCCGGGTTTAAGTTCTGTGCACTGTCAGTGTATATGATTAGACATATTTTAAAAATCGTGTATATCCGAGTTTAAGTTTTGTGCATTGTCAGTGTATATGATTAAAGATATTTATAGGTTACCTACAATGACAGGTGAAAGTGACATTATAGTGTAATAATTTTGTATATTGTTGGTGCACAAAACTTAATTTGTTTATTTTGAACTATGTGAATAAATTGATTGACTCATTGATATTCTTTATGGAGTACTGAGGTGGATGTTCAGTAAAATTGTGTGACTAATCATTTAGGAACTAAAAAAATTGTGAAATTTTGGTCTGTTTCTTTGATTAATTCTTTTTAATTGTCTTTTTTTATTAATGTTCTCTCAGAGACGGATTCATGATTTGAACTTAGTGAGTTGGAGATGCCAGTTACTAGGTTCGGAATTTAATACTACTTGTATATATTTTGTAGATTTCTTAATATTTCGAGCCAAGGCTACTGGATTTGGCTGAACCCGTAGGCATAACTGTGCATCCACTAGAACCAAATAATTAGCAGGAATAGACTTTGGATGGAGTTTAACTATCCACTAGAAGTTAAAGATAGTTCTTTTTAGTACTCTCTCTATGCAGTTTATGTGAACCTTTTTGCTTTTCGAGAGTTAAATTGTATGACTTTAACTAACACTTTAAATTTATTTTTTCACCTTATTTATATGAGAAGAGCTGCAACTTATAGTACTTTTGTATAGTTTTTGAATATTTGAATTTAAAATATGTATTACTCTAATCCAATTTAGCTTCAAAGATTAGTCAATGAACTTCTTGAAAAGCTAACAAGGTCCACATAAACTGGAACAGAGGGAGTATTATACTTGAGGCTCATTAAACTTGTTGGGGCACTAGCTAAATAGCAATTGCTTATTATACTGTTACTCCTTTATGTGAGATTCTTCTTAGTAATCAAGAAATTCCCTAAGGCTAGTGGTGCAGGGTTCAGAACTTGGTGAATAATGAGCCAGCCCAATTATTCTTCTCCATTTAAATACTAAGTCTTTGTCAGTGGCAGGGGTCGATCCTCTGACGTGTGCCTAATCCACACATCATGTATTGCGCTTTTACCATTGGACCATAGCCTTAGGGGCTCCTTTGTGTTAGATTTTGTTTGCAGGGAGTACATATGTTACTCCATGTCTCACTAGATATGAAGCTTCATGACAGGCTGTAGGATGTTTCATTTCATTTAACGCTGCTTATCAACTTCTTGTTGTTTTCTTTCTGATTGCTATGTTGAAGATTTTACTGTTTATTCTGAATTTTGTGAATATACTAAAACTGCCATCTTTCTTCACGCTTCCTTACGTGAATAATCTGATTCATTACTGCAGGCCGAAACAGAAAAAGAAGTGGGAGCTAACAAGGGGGTCTCTGATAAGCAAATCCGGCTAAAAATCAGTTCTCCAAATGTTCTCAATATAACTCTTGTTGATCTACCTGGACTTACTAAAGTTCCTGTGGGTGACCAACCCAGTGATATTGAATCAAGGATCAGAAATATGATAATGTCCTATATAAAGCAAGAAACTTCTATCATATTGGCTGTGTCTCCTGCAAATGCAGATTTGGCTAATTCTGATGCACTACAAATGGCCAAAGAGGTCGATCCTACTGGTAAGTCTCTGATACTAATTGATAGCACAAACTTATTGCTTTAGTACTTAAGTCACGTGACATGCGCACAGAGAGTCAAAACATGTTTTTTGACTGATTTATGAAATTTATCTGATCATTTCACATCCAGTGCCGTAACTTGATAAGTTATTTGACAGGTACGCGAACAATTGGTGTAATAACTAAGGTTAGTATGAAAAAGAAACTTGGGTAGCTAGGTGTTCATTATCATCTTCATGAAATCATCAACAAGCAGTGTGATCTTACCGTTGTATCGTGGCTGTAGCTAGATATAATGGATAAGGGTACCGATGCGAGAAACTTTCTGCTTGGAAAAGTTATTCCACTTCGGTTAGGCTATATCGGTGTTGTCAACCGCAGTCAAGAGGTATATTCTAGATTCTTTGCTTCGATGATAAGCTGTCTTCAATAAACCCCTATTATTTTCTAATTTAACTGAACAGTATCTATCTCAACTTCACCTGAGCAAAAGCAATAGCTGACTAATACAAACGTTCTGATCGCCTATCAAAATATTATATATCGGGACGCTAAGGATCCTTCC
Source organism: Petunia axillaris subsp. axillaris (assembly GCA_029990575.1). Classification (NCBI taxonomy): domain Eukaryota; kingdom Viridiplantae; phylum Streptophyta; class Magnoliopsida; order Solanales; family Solanaceae; genus Petunia; species Petunia axillaris. The sequence continues at coordinate 3,619,806 of JARKNS010000002.1, read as the reverse complement.
TAAGATTTTATATTTAATATGTATTGCCTATTTAGATACGTTTACTTTTGTTCAGCTCAGCTAATATATCAGAGCATTGCTTCTTTTTGATTACAGACCTAGTTTTCTGATTTTAGTTCTTTCATATTTCATACTTTCTTTCCTTTCAAGAACAAAGATGATGTTTCACATAGTGTTGTGCTTATTTATTAGGTTCAACATTTCTGTTAATTTATAGGTAGCGTTCTAGCCTAAGACTCTTACGTAAACAACACCTTTTGTACATTGTTACTTAGTCAAGTCAATGAGAAGTCTTTTTCTATTTCCACATTTACTCACCCGATACATTAGGTAACTTACTTTGTGATTATGGTTCAGAGTGATTGAAATTGAACCAAGTATAATAATATTTGTGTATTTTGCAGGATATTAACAAGAACCGCTCCGTTGGAGAAGCGCTTGCTTATGAGGAGCAATTCTTCCGTGATAATCATGTACATTTTTGCTATTTTTCATCCTTTTTCCTTTTCTAAATAGTACATTCTCTGCATTTACGTGGTACTTTGCATTTGTTTAAAGGTGTACCATGGTTTATCTGATCGTTGCGGAATTCCCCACTTGGCAAAGAAGTTAAATCAGGTTAGTGCAATAAATGATGGAGATGTGGTCATAATTTCATATCAATAAATTAGGCTAATTTACAACTGAAGTCGAGCCTTTTGTGTTGCTGGAGAAGATGTTCAATGCCTAAAATGGCATTTTAGATGCCGAGCTGTAATCTTGAGGCAACATTGGAAGAGGTAGTTATATAATGCAATTGTCCTCAGAAGGCCCATGTCATTAGTGGTCAACCTTTTCAAAATGAATGAAATCCTGTTTGTCCTTCATTTTTTTGTGGGCATTGTGTTCATGTTAACAATTTATTTTCCTCCTTTCTGTATTTATGCTGTCATAAAACGAAAACTTGGTTTTACCTTAATTCTTAGAGATTTTGAATAGAGACATCAGGCATTCAGTATCCTATTTGGCGATCAATCTAGAAGGAGATCATTGACTTATCTTCCAGTGACACCATATATAATTCTAACTGTGTTTAGTTTAAATATTATTACATAAGTGCTTTAAATTTATGGTACTCTTTTTTGTGTCAGATTCTGGAGCAGCATATCCGAAATGTTCTCCCCACTTTGAAGACCGAATTAACTTCTCATTTGGTTGCTGTGGAAAAAGAGTTGCATACTTATGGGGAGGCTTTGGAATCAAAAGTAAAACAATCTGCTATGATGTTATTTCAAAGTTGTTGGCTGGAAGTTGATTTTTATGAATTACGATGTCAAGCATGGAAGGAATGAATGAAAGAGATGCATAATCAGATAGTGTTATAGACAAATGAGTATATATTTTAAATTTTCAAGCTACCAACTAGGGATGGAGCAATGTATTTCACTACTAGAGAAAGTAGGTTGCTCTTGCTAAGTTTACAACCCTGATTATCTTGTTGCATGGCATGAGACAGGCAGAAAGAGGAGCAATGCTGTTGAATGTTCTGACAAAATACTCCGAAGGTGAGAAGTTTCAAGTTTTCTTTTTATGGCAGTTCTCTAGTTCCTCTATTTTGTGCTTACTTATCGTTAGCCATCACATTTTTTGAGTTACTAGGATGATTACATTATCAATATTATAACTGTATCTGCCTCAATATGATCTTGTGAACTTTGTAGGAGTCCCATCTGTATGTATCAGAGTGGGTATTCAAAAATTATTCGTGTTATTAAAATATGATAGCATAGTATTTAATTTGGATAAGCGTGTTGTACTTTCCGTATTGACTGAGTGAAACTAGACAGATAGAACAATTCTGTTCTTTTGTACACCACCCATCCCATCCACCTGCTCTTCGTCTGCGCCAAAAGATTGATCTTTCCTTAAAGTGGTAAAATTTACAAATTTAAAAGGTCAAATGCATATAGTGGTGTATTATTTCACTATATTTTGAAATTTGATTAACATATGTTATATTCTTGTCACTTCTTTTGGGCTCTTCCCACTATTACTATTAACTTATTCTAACTGATTGTCTTAGTCATTGTGCTAGTCAAAGTAGGGTAATATGTCAAAATATAGGGATGATAATTTTTGATTGCTTCTCACCTTTTTGTCTTTGTTGGTGATTAATAGCATTTTCTACTATGGTGGATGGAAGAAGTCAAGTAATGACGACCAAAGAATTGTCAGGGGGAGCACGGATTCACCACATATTCCAGTCAATTTTTGTAAAGAGCTTGGAGGTTCAGATTTTTTTTCCCCACTTAGTTTTTGTTGCGATCCTTCATGGACTAATTTCTCTTGCGAAGGACTAAATCCAATATTTTCATGATAGTTATTGCTTCAGATATTCGCAAGATCTTACTTACATAACAATGTAGCTGATGTTGGTTCTGTAACATGTGGTTATGTTGTGTTTTCTTTCACTGCAGGAAGTGGATCCTTGTGAAGATCTAAGTGACGAGGATATTAGAATAGCTATTCACAATGCAACTGGTCCCCGAAATGCACTCTTTGTGCCAGAGGTACATGCCATGATCATAAATTTACGCTTCAAATGAAGCACCTATATTTCTTTCTGTTTATGGGAATCATTTGGATGATAACGGTGGTACTAGTGTTTAGGTTCCATTTGAAGCTTTGGTTAGAAGACAAATAGCTAGGCTGCTAGATCCCAGCCTCCAGTGCTTGCGATTCGTCTATGATGAGCTTATAAAGGTGATAAAAGATTATTTTTGACCAATGGTCTTTTACCGTTTTAGTACTTTATGGTCCCTCCCTCATGAGCATCATTATACACACACGTACACAAAGCGCAGGTCCTTGAGGCTCAATGATTGTTCAGTTGGACGTACCCTTAATTACCTTGCAGATTAGTCGTGCTTGTGAAACAGTTGAAATGCAGCGCTTCCCAGAGTTAAGAAGACGTATAGAGGATGTCACGGCGAGGTTTCTACGAGATGGTGTAAAACCTGCTGAAAGAATGATAACAGATCTTATCGATATGGAGGTATCTGATCTTTAATTGCATATTGTTTGGCTATTTTCCTTGAAGTAATGTCAACTCAAGATTTTCTTCAGTTCACAGAGTGTGTATACTTATATATATCTCAAGATTCTTTTAGACGGCCAGGACAAAATCTTGGAGATATTTTGTAAATAACAATTATCAAAAATAAGAAGGAAAGGAAGAAGAATTTTGTAAATATCAACTTAAATTAGCTCCATATTCTCAATTAGCTCCATATTCTCATTGCCACTTGGAGTTATGTTTCAAGACTTTGAATGGATATAATAGCAAGATACAGTTTCTTTCCATATGAAAGGTTTCTTTCTTGGGGGTTTTGGGGTTGTTGGTTTGTCATTTTTATGAATTTACACAAAACGGAGGTCCTATAAATGTATTTTGCACTTTTAGTGCGTTTATCTGTTATACCTTTCTTTTATCTCTTCCTTGGACTGTTATGAGAAGTAAAAAGTCAAAATAAGCTGTAATGTTAGTTTTGCATTTGTGCAAAAGATTAATTTCTGTTGCTGATCAACCAATCGTTTAATTCATTTTAGATGGATTATATAAATTCTTCACATCCCAATTTTATTGGTGGTGCAAAAGCGGTAGATATGGCTCAAACGGAAGTGAGGGTCATGCAGGTACCAACTACAACTTTGTTTTTGTTTCATCCCTACATTCATTGTGCTTACATATAAGAAGTGAAATATTATATAAATTTTCCATAGAACATTCCAAAGAATTCTCAATGGTTTATCTCTTGGGGACGATAAGGAATTCTCAATAATTAGGAAAGGTTCATGATTGTATATAAAGCAAGACTCTTTGAATGTTAACTCAATGAGAAGTTTTCTCTCTTATTGTTGTATGTGAGATTAAAGCTAAAGAGAGCAAATATCGGAATATAGGTCATCTTGGCCACCAAAAAGGTTCTCCAGTGAAGTTCATTAAGTATGTTGTTACCTCGATCCTTGTTTGTTCAGTGGAAAATGAGTCAACTGATCACATTAGTATCCTCTACTCAACAAGATGAACACAATTCTCAAAAGAGAAGCAGCAAAAAACACCATTCACTCCACCAAAAGGAACGCCACTCTTGGCGTCAAGTCCGGCCACATGTGCCCGAGTTTTGTCCCATATGTGCCACGTAAAACCCAGATCAGTTGAGACATTGTAGCTCACTGTTTATTCAGCACCATGTCACTGTCCAATCAACAAATGTTCACTATTAGTCACATGCCATATCACTGCATCGTTTCTAAAAATTAAAATGGGTATTGATCTCTGTTTCCATTTTTCCAATCAGTGTGTTCCTTCAGGAGAATCAGCTTATTTTCGCTTTTGGTGCTAACTCTTGCGTTCTTTAAACTTAAAGTAGCTAAAGGCTTGTCGGTGGAGAAGAGATGCACTTATATGTTAATGTTGACTTTGAATGTGATTTTCTCTCCTGTTGCAAGATTGTACGCGTGAGATTCTTCCTATCTATAGCAACATGTTGGATTCTCCAATCTAACGCTGGCATTAGATTATCGTTATCTGGTGGTTACAAATGGAATGAATCTCTATGTGATAAGTGGTCCACATTTGGATGTTTTACATGGGTATAGATGGGAGGACCAAATGTTTTGAGATCAATCGTGACTCTATTCATCAGAAAATACAGCCTAGACTTTCTTCTGTTTTGTTAATTCGATCAGTTGGCAAAGGTAAGCACTTGAACGTCCAAGAATATAGCTCAAAGTTAATGATATATATGGTCCAACTTGAGGGGAAGTGTCACATATGTGTACATATATTCTACTTGAGTTGTAGAATATTGTGTAGAATATTCATAATATAATATTCAGAACATTAATTTTCAGTAGTTGATACCTTATTTAATTCAATAGTAAGGTTTCTCTCTTTCTTGTTGTCTCAAAATTATAAAAAAGATAAACAGTTATCCAGTTGCTCACTCAGGCAGTTGCTCTTCCAAATCCAGAGATAGAATTAGGTTCTAACATTAGTTGCTGCATGTGGCTTATGACAATTTAGGAGGGAAATGATGCTGAATCAGAGAAGGGCCACAAATCCCTAGCCTCTGTAGCCAAACTTCTGAATGGTGCTTTACCTAGCCAGGTACTACTGGTCTGCTTTTGAGGTGTTGTTGGCGTAATGATCATCTGTTTATGATAATCTTGCAGTCCACAAAATACTAAACTCATAACAAATATAGAGGGATCTCCAGAATGTGGGAGCCTATACTGCTTTAGCATTTTTTCCATTTGTTCTTGTGCTCATATGATCAGTTGGAGGATGGGTTGTACTGAAAACTTATTATACTTCAGTTGGAGAAAAGATTTTGCTTTAGGTTGCACTTCACATTACTTCAAATTTGGTTTCTCGTGAAAGGACAACATATATAGATGGATTGTCATTCTGTGAGACAGAAGATTTTGTCCAGATGCATAGCCACCAGCCTTGTTAACTCAATTTACCAGCTAGTAGATTTACTATAAGAATGACTTTGGTGAATTGCTCTATGTTTTTTTGGTTTCTTGGTTTGATTTTTATGAAATAATTCTAACCCAAAACAGGTTTTTGAAAGCTCAATTTCTCAGAAATTTCATATGCCTCTTGGAGATTTCCGCTCTCTTTTGTGCACGCTGTATGTTGTGTGTGAACAGTAGAATCAGTATATCAGTCAATGCAAGAACACAGTTCCAAATTACTTGCACAGTCAGTGTGTGTTTCTCTTAGTGTTGTAAGCTCTTATATTCCTTTATTTTATGTCTGAACAAAGAAGTAGAATCTCTTATGGATTGTAATCAGTTCCATCAAAGATCCTTCTTTCTTTGTTATATTATTCAATCCCAATAAAGATCCTACTTGGTCCTCAAAACTTGACATGTCTTAATGTTACTTACCAAATACGAAAAAGGAAAAGATAATAGTTTAAAGAATTACATGTATTATTGTGTTATTGAAATTTCAAGAAAATCCTAGCTGATTTAGTGCATTTTAGGTGGGTCGACCTCAATCCGACACTGAGAAAGTGGCATCAGTAGGTAAGCTCCTTCAAACTTATCGACTCGCCATGGCGTCTTGATCTTTCACCAGGATCTTGGTCTTAAATACTTTTTTGTATTACACAAGTGGACTATTCATACTTCACCACTTTTTGTTGTTGTAATAATGTTTGACTGCTACAAAATGTATTTAGGTACCTCAACCACAAGGACATGGGGTGTTTCTTCCCTATTTGGAATCCGAGGATCATCAGTACGGAATTCATTTAAAAGACATGCTGCTGCAGTGGTGCATGATATAGATCAGGCACCCCCTGTTATACAATTGAAAAATGTAAATACATACTAATAAAGTACATATCATAAAAAAGAGGAACTACAGGCATGACGATGAAATATCTTATCTTTGTGATTTGTTGTCTCTCTTTCTTTTTAGCCTCCGTCGATCTTGAGGCCTGGAGAGACAGAAACGGAGTACCAGGTGGAGATTATAGTGACCAAAATACTCTTAACATCTTACTATGATATTGTGAGGAGGAATATACAGGACCTGGTTCCAAAAGCTATTATGCATTATCTGGTAATTTTTTATGTGTAATGTTTTTGTCTTATATTCTTTAGCCCGTTTATGTATATCTTTGTGTATGTTTTTCTTTTGTGCCGTGTGTAAAGCACTTTGCAAGCCATTTGCTTTTGGTATCACTCACTGCTAATTTCCTCCAGGTCAATCATGCTAAGAGAAAACTTCTTGGCATGTTCATAGAGAGATTGTACCAGTAAGTGTTTCTTCTTTAGGTTTTTTGGTTTACGGATCTTATAAATCCTTTTAGATAAATTTGATAGCCTTCTTAATCTTGTGACCTGTATATTAAAGAATCTGATATATAGTCTTGAGATAGATTTGATATCCTTGTTAATCTTGTAACCTGTATATTTAAGAGTCTGAAATAGTCTTATTTCACCAGACCCACTTCACTGGGTATGTTGTTGTCATACTCTTGTTCGAATTAGGACCATCTCCTTAGAAGTTAGAAGTAGACAACTCATTCTCAGCTTATGCATGTTTCTAATCAGATGGTTAGAGTTCCTTCACTTGAGTCGATTATGCCTCTGCTTGTTTTATTGCTCAGTTCCATCTTAGTTTTTTTCTTTTATTGATCAGCTGCTTAGGACCCATTTGTTTATAGTTTTTGGGGTCACTTTTGGGAATTTTTTGGGAAAAAGTTGTTTGTTTATAAAACTTGGCAAATTCTGAAATCCAAGATTTCAAACCAGTTTTTGGGAATTTTGGGAAAAATACTCACAAACTTCAACTGTTTTTCCAAGTAAAATGTATGTCCAAACACAACTTCAAGTTCCAAAATTTTCTTTTTCAACTCAACCTCAAAAATTCAAATTCCGAAATTTCAACCAAATCTATTTCCAAATGCTAGCTTAATCTTTCTTCGTCCACATTTCTTGTTAAGGTTTTTGCACTATTTGATTCCAACTATCATGACATATGTATCTTTTTAGAAAGAAAACATGGTAAACATTCTGCATAAATATATATATATTTTTTTTGGGTCTGTCGATCAAACTCATTGTTATGACCTGTCCCTCTCCCTTTTTGGGGGTTAAGTAAAGTAGGAGGAAGGCTGTAAGTCATAGATCATGTAGAATTACCTTGTTTATTGCATGCTTGGAGTTATAAAGCACATCTGATCAGTTTAATGCCTGTCATTGCGTCATTCGCAGAGAGAACCTTTTCGAAGATTTGCTGCAAGAGCAGGATGAAGTTGTCACTAGGAGGAGGACGACTGTAGAGATGTTTAATGCTCTGAAACAAGCTGTCGAGGTTAGTCATTTTGATGGTTACAGTATTGTAAACTTGTCTACTGTTCTAATTAGAAATCAGGGTTTCGCTCATCTTTGGGACCACGGTAATTGCTACAATGACTTGTTTACCTTTAGAAAGATACACAAGCAGTTGGTGCAGATTAAGATTGTTTTTGATGTGGTATTGTGCATGTATGGAAATGCAGATTTTGGTAGGCCTATCAGCTGTGCCTCTCATTGTCTCTGATATCATGAGAAAGTGCTTCCAAATATCCAATTTTCATTCTGATTTCATATTATTTAAGCATGATATAAGCATTATATTTGAACTGTTTGCCTGAATCCTCTACGTGTTGGTCTTTTACATTCGACTATATTTTCTAAAGCAAAAACAAAATCATAAAGCTGGAACTTTCATCTGCTTGTTTTTTTCTTTAGACACTCGATGATTTTGTAGCTGATGTTTCCACCCAAAGATCAAGCAATTGTATGGATGTGCCGCCCAAATCTTCTTACCTTTCATCAGACGCATACTCAAATTCAAGATCTTGACATGGTCTCCAGCTGTATCCACTGCTTGTTCACTAGAGGACTTGGTACTAAGTGAGTCCATAATTTTACTGACATTTAACCTGATGGAACTACTGAATAACTTATTAGGCAGATAATTTGTATAGTAATAGCATTTTTGTGAGCTATTTAAAGTTTGATGTGCTTGATTTAAGTTATGGAGATACTGGTCTGTGAGTTACTTCTACAGTATTATCCGCTTGTTGAAGTTATGGAGATATTCTCCAGTTTTGCTCTAAAGATTACAATTACAGAGTGTTTTTCTACTGATTTCTGCTATCTGCTAGGTAGATTATGTAGCTTCCTAAGTTTCTTGTAGTATTAACATTTTCGTGTAAAAAAGAATGTTAGTTTGTATAGTTATATAAATTGCCGTAAATTAAAACGGATGACCGCTCCTTATATGTCAAGATTCAAGTTGAATTAATGGACCCAAAAAAACATTGCTTTCATATTTTAATATTTTTTCTTCTGACAGTCTGAAATGAAAATAGTCGCCCCCCACACGAGGGCCAGCCTTAGATCTATCAAATCATATTCCAACGAATAACAACCAAAAACAGCAACGGTCTACTAAAAGAGCAAATAATTGAAACAGCAACTTATCCAAAAATAAAGACAAAACACTCATAATCAAGCTTCAAGCTAACGAAAACTCAAAAATTTCATAAACAAATTGTACTTTTGTTTATATAACATTCTTCCAGAAAGCTAATAATTGAACCCAATGGAAGTGAATAGGATATATATATGTCAGCATTGATGCGGATTCCTCCCTCTTTAGGATAATGACAGTTCAGTTCAAAAAGATATTCTCTACAACTGGACTCCACAAAGCTTTCTTATATGTACTACAAGTAAATATTTATGTATAGGCTTAAAATCCTTACCTAGTTTCATTCACAAGAATCATATCCACAATTTGAAAACAAAATCAATATGTGCTCATTCATTTTTCTATTCGAAAACAAATTTTAAAATCTGCATACACTTTATTCTTTCACGACTTACTTGTGACATATTACTGATTTGTTGTTGTTGTTCCTCGTTCACTTTTTACGAGGGAACTTATGAATTTAAGGAATATTACTAAAATTACACTGGAAAATGCAAACACAGTGGTTGAAGATAATGATCGAACAGTGACTACTAGATCATTTATTACCAGTTGAAACGTTTTTTGTTTACCTTTCTATATTGGCAACTGAAGTGAAAATTATAAAAGTTATAAACATAGAAGAAAGGACAGCATATATTTTGTGGTAGAGGACATACTATATAAGATATATTATCTTCTTTGCCAACTTATTCTTGGGAAAGGGGGGTCACGGCAGTTAGCATCCAGGGGCATCTAATTTATTTTGAAAAGCGAAATATACATTAAACTATAATCTTCAGACTCTTATGTCATCCAGTCTTAGTTGTTTGTTGGAATCTCAATAGTATACATTATTTTTTCCAAAGTCAGTTTTAAAGACTTCTTTCTGGTCCCTTGGCAAATTCCAGATGTGATAGTCTGGAAAATGTTAAAATTAATGTTAGGGAAGATCATTTCATAAATGAGAGCTCACCTAACATTGATTCTATCAATTAGTAGTACTTAGTATTTACATATCATTTAGGACATCCCAGCTGAATATATTTGGATTATTTAGTGCCTCATGTAAATTCTTCTACATCCACTTTCTGTAATTTCACTTTACAAGCACTTGATTCCAACGACTATGACTATTAAAAAATAGTACGAATTGTACCAAAGACCTCATCTTTCCTTTCTGTTGTCATAAGGGAGAAAGAAGAAATAGTTTACAGCAATGAGCTGAAAGTGGCTAACCAGATTTTACTCCTTTTCCTTTCTAACTAGCATATTTTAGATCACAACATATATATATTTTTTTAAATACTGATCCACACTTAAACTATGACATATAAATTAAAACTGATGCAAGGTATTATTACAATAAAAATTAAAAATAACAACAAACAACAACATATTTAGTAAGGTTCAACAAGTCAAGTTTGAAGAGAACGAAGTGTACACAAATCTTATCTTATAAGTGATGGAGAGATTATTTTTAGTAGACTTTCGACTCATGAATAGCGCAATTAAAATATAAAAAATATAAAGAATAGAAGAACAACAAAGACATTTTCTTTTATCAATTGACAAGTTTTCACTATCATCACTATAGGCTATTAGCTGTCAATTCCTTACAAGACAAGGTCTCGTTTTCTCCCTATATATCCTCCACGCCCAGCATTTCATTACAACCATATGCTCACATAGCCAACTCCATTTCTCTATACAAATATTACAAGCATAAAGAGCTCCAAAAATATGTGCTCTACAAAGCATAAAGATTGGAGAGAAGAAGTAATATCAAGCGGGTCATTAAAGCGGGTCGACTTAAACACCGGAACAAACGGGTGGGCATCACCACCAGGCAATCTATTCAATCTCAGAGGTCCAAATTACTTCACTAAAAAGACAAAAGTACCCTCAGGTGAATGGGCTTTACAGCCCGCAGGAGTCGACTGGCTCCGATCCAATTCAAAACTCGACCACATCCTAGCCCGACCCGACAACCGTGTAATGCACGCGCTTAAAAAGTCCCACTCTCAAGGCAAGTGTTTAAAAACTTTTTTACTCGCAGTAAATTTACAAATCCCAGGTAGGGACCACCATAGCGCGGTATTTTATTTCTCAACAAAAGAGAACCGGGGACTTGAACCCGGTTCAATTTTATACAAGTTTATACACGGAGACGACACGTATCGGAACAACCGGTTTAAAATAGTGAACCGGATAGTAAAAGGACCCTGGATTGTTAAAACTGCTGTGGGTAATTACTCAGCATGTATATTAGGTAAAGCATTAAATTGTTATTATTATAAAGGACCTAATTATTTAGAAATTGACGTGGATATTAGTAGCTCAACAATTGCTAGTGCTATTTTACATTTAGCATTAGGGTATGTTACGTCGGTGACAATTGATATGGGGTTTGTTGTGGAGGCGACGACGGAGGAGGAGTTGCCGGAAAAGTTGTTTGGTGCTGTGAGAATTTGTCAAATGGAAATGAGCTCTGCTACTTTTGTTGATAATACGACGTCGTTGAAGAAGGGAATTTCGAGTGGTCATTTTAATTGTAGTAGTAAAGTCCAGGCTGAGGACAGCGAAGATGATAAAGAAAATTGAGTTTTTTTTTTTTTTTCTTTTTTGTTGCTCTATTGGAAATTTTCGATGTGAAATATTTGGTGGAAATATATCTTTTGTTCAATTTTCTTATTAAAGTTTTATCTTGTTTGTTGTTTTTGTTTAAGAACAACATGATTAGCTTACATGCTACTCGACTAATTATAACGGATGCTTGCTCAATTATTCTTGGTGACACTAAGACTTGAATAGACGAGAATCTCCTATCCAATTCAGTTTCTTACATATTGTCATTAACTCATAAAGATTATAAAATAGGATTATGGCTTTAATTTTTAAAGTCAAAAGTCGTATCTCTTCTTCTTAATAACCACAAACAAAATCATTACGCATGACATTTTTTTTTTTACCCTTGTTACAAGGGGGCAACGAAGATGTGTCATTTATGTAATAAAATAGTCTGCTAATTAGAGAAGAAAAACCACGGGAAAAGAAATATGTAGCCACTTTGCATTCTTGGCAAACCAAAAGGATAATATGCTGCCCTTAGTTTGGAAGAATTAGGCTATTGGCAAGTTCGATACTCCACTTTAATAGGTAATACGTAATTGCTAGAGTTAAAAAGGAGAGTGTGCAAACAAAATGGTCAGTTGTGATAGATAGAAATACACCACAATGTTTGTCCAAAAAAGTGATGAGATTGTTTGTGTCATTGTTTTGCAAAGAGAGTTGAACAAACTTCTCATGCAGTCGTATACGACTGTTTTGAATGCGATCAAACAAGTGGGCAGTACTAATTTTTGCCTATTCAGTGGATTTTGCAAGATCTTTCCCTTTGCTGCAAACAAGGAAAATACCTTGAATCACTGAGCATGTTTGGGTGGCTTATAAGGAGCTTATTTTAAGTGGTTTATAAGTCAACAAAGTGGCTCGAGCTCAAAAAGTGACTTTTAAGCAACTTATGGCTTTTGAGTCTAAAATTTTTTAAGTTACCAAACATATATTAATGGACTTATAAGCTTATAAGTCACTTTTAAGCTCACCCAAACGGACTCATCGTTTGACTTTAGGATGAATAGCACACGTTGAGTATACTCTACAGCAAACCGATGACTTGAAATGACTATAACCACCGACTATGCAGTTTTCGTCGGTCGCCTTTCGGTTGCTTTTGCACTGTTAGTTTTACTTTCAAGGTTTACTTGGTTTGACTATTAATTTCACTATTTTGATTTAATGTATAGTATTTCAAGTTATCCTCATTTATCAAAGGAACCATTGCAAGTTTTTGAACTGTTAAAGAGGAACATACTTAAGCAAACACCTACTTCACTTGCTGGCAAATTCTCTACCTTCTCCCATCTCTTTCTGGTTTTCTCCGTTTTACTTCATCAAGCTTGCTTTCTTCTCATCTTTCAATTTGCTTTACTTTTTCATCAACCACAATTGAAGGATTTGAAAAGTGGGTATTTGGACTTTTGCACAAGTATTATACTAATTGTTTCGGAGTAGACTCATGCAATCCCAAATTAAATTTCTTAAAAAACCACAATAGTAGATATTCTTATAGTCTAGCTATAAGAAATCGAGTCATATGAACGCAAACTTTGTTAGTCAAGAGAAAATCAAAATTTCAAAATACATATGTCCTTGTAGTCTACATCCTCTCTCCTTTGAGGAAAACTAAAAGCTACTCCTATTTCTGAACACATCTAAGTATACTTGGTCCGCAATCGGACATCTCAGTGTCCAGTAATCACAATCGGAACAGCAGAGTCACACGTCCCTAATAGGATTTCTCTGTGAACAAGAATCAGAACTCAAACAGCAGTGTCGCAAACTCACAAGTACAAACTCCAGTCCTGATAATTGGTGCAAGTCTTTCTCATACCCTTGCTTGTTAAATATGTGAGGAAAAGGGAAAAAGCTAACACTTTTAAAAAGGACAGAACTATGACCTTTGTCTGTTTAGTACCTTTGGGTTAACCCATCAATTATATCCTGAATAATCTAATATCCAAACCTCTGTTGCAATTCCATACTAGATCAAATTACAACTGCACAATGTGCTCTAGCAAAAACTGATGCCAAAGGGAACACATAAAATAGGTGAAAGATGCAAATCCTACAAAAGGAATTACAAACTTAGGATAGAAATGGACAGCACTGTGTTAATGGAAGAACGAAGATGTTTCTAAACAACGGCAAGCAATTAACTCAATCCACTAACATGTAGCAAATACAAAACTTTTCCAGCACAATCGCCCACAAGTTCATGGAGAGAAAGAGACATAGGTGCTTATGCAAAGAGGGCTGACTAATCACCAAAACCTCGAGTGTGAAGCTGCGTCTGAGCAGAGTAGAATGATCCCTAACAAAGAAAACAATTCTCAGTCATCACATATAAAAAAAGAAGATGTGAAAAAACAAAAGCTGAACATATGCATGAATGACAATGTATTCTCTGATAGAGCACTAGAACAACTTGAGCCATGCATGAGTAGTATACGATAGAATTGGTAATACATATGCTAATTTGGAGGTAACGTACAGGGAAAATGTAACATGAGAGAACACTAATGCAGCTAACTTAAGATATAGTTTCTGACAGAAATCAAAGATCAACCTGAACTATCATAAAATAAAATCACCGTATATATATATTATAAAGAATCATCATGAAACAATGGATGGAGCAGACAGAAAGCATGTCAGGAATAATTGATTTACATTTAAGATAATTAAAGTGCATGTAAGCATTGCAAAATGATCGAAACACTTCCAATAGGGAAGTTTGTAGTTTTAGCTTTCAAGGCCTCATATTTTTTAAGGGCTCTGAAATTCAGTAAACTAGCTATTAGTGGGCATAGCTCCTGCTAGTTGTCATCAATTAACAGCTCACTTTCAGTCGCCTTTAGCATAAAATTCTAATAGAAGCACTGTTTGGTAATCCGCCACCCTTCGTCTGACATTTAGTCCCTGCCTCCCAAATAATCCGACCGCTTCGTTTCCTCTTTCTCTGGCATAAACAATAAAAAGCTTCAACTAATCCGATCTTTCAACCGCACTTCATGGCAAAGCGGTCTTCCTGACAAGATCCATTCATCACCCCCTTCTATGCTACCCAAGAAACTTTAATACAAGATAAGGGTATTAGGATCAACATCATACTGCGCAGGCCAAGGTGTGATGTGGTTGGCTTCTTTTCAGAGCAAAAGAAGGTAAAACAGCTTGGATATGGCAACTTTGCATATACTAGCTACTCTAGAATAACATCCTTCTTTAACACAAATAACATCGTTCTTTTTCTTCATTGGATAAGGCAACTTTCCATATACTAGCTACTCTTACATTTTCAGCAATGCTTGGTCTATTTCAATTTGACTGCTAAGAATTTTCTACCATATCTAACATACACATCATGTGCTTCCTTAAAGAGGCACAATAGCAAAAAAATAAAAGATGGATTTACTCTCCCAGGCTGCTTAAACTCAATTCACATTTGCAACCACTTGGTCATTAGACAATAAGAACATGTGGTCCAATTCAAAGAAAGCAACACACATAAAACCCCTAATATGAGTGAGGGTAAATAAAGCTTGGGCAATCAAGAAACATATGATCAGGCACCTATTGCCAACTTTTTTCATCCCAAAATTCCAAGTGATAATAGTATGTACAGTGGCGGATCGAGTGTAGGACTACTGGGTTCGAACCCAGTGTTTTCGACACGATGTACAACAAAAACAACATACCTAGTGTAATCCAAAATTGGGGTATGGGAGAGTGAAGTGTACGCAGACCTTACCCCTACCTCGTGCGAGGTAGGGAAGTTGTTTTCTATAGACCCCCGACTAAAGACAAATACTAGACTATTCACCCATATTTTAAATGTGTAATGGGTTCAATGGTAAGCACCTAATATTGAACCAATCAAATTAAAATCACGGATCCCCCTTTAGATATAAACAAGACAAATATTCACCAATAATTCACCCATCAAGAACTCAAAATCTTAAATAATTAAAATTTCAAACAACAAATTTTAAGCATCATAAAATTAACTGAGCAAGAGAAAAGAGACAACAAAAAAATACTAGGGTTTGTACCTTGAATTTTGGTACAAGCTGAAGATGAAATGAAACTAATGTAGCTAACAATTGCTAGTGCTTTTTAGTTCTGAGAGGATGTTTAGTTTTCTGAGGCTGTTTTTCAGTTGCTAGCCGATAAATCCAGTACACCTACACAAAATTAAGTTAAACAAAATCACAATTTGTGCTAGTTTTTAAAACACATACCCAGAGAGAAATAGAAGGGAAAAGTACCAAAGCAAGGACATGAGCAGCGATTAGTATGAGGACTATAAGTGGTACGATTTCAAGTATCCATGGCTTATTTGATGTTTGCTGCTGTTGATTCCCCATTTTCACTAGTGTTTCTTTATCAACAGCTATGCTTTTATGTTTAGAGATATTTAAATAAATAAACCGATTGTACTAGTTATAACATGATCTAACTAACTTGTATGCATCAAATTATTTTTAAAGAAAAAAATTTAAGTTTTGTGTCATATTATAATGGCTTACTTACTAGTTTAAGTAAGTACAAATTATTCAAAGTTATCCTAATTACCGTGTATAAAATATCACGTACTCTTCGTCTTTGTACATAAAATTAATCAATATTTCGGCATTTTTATGTAACATGCTTTTCTTGTACCGAGAATTTATCGGATATAGCTTCCTAACTCACACAAGATAGCGCTAAGGTGTGTATACACCCGATTCTCCCTACACCCCGCTTATGAAATCACACAGATTGTTTGATATATATTTTTGCTAGTTGTCTTCAATTGTATTGGTGAGTCCAATTATCCACTTCTTTTGTGAATTTTCAATTGTTAATACTCTTTTTCTTTAGTAATGAGGTATACTTTATCTTTGCTTTTATTATATTTTGCAGCTCCTAGTAATAATCGGTGAAACCTCATTATTTTTATCCATTTCGTTGACTAGTAGACAACACCCTCGAATGCAAATAAGTCCCTAATATCTTGTCCAAGTTACATGGGAGATGATGAATCCAAATAAGCATGCCACATCATAAAACATTTACTAGCATGTTTAGGAGCTCATCTATGTATTTGCTAGAAACATAACTATTTTCTCATACTTTTGTTTTCACTTGACTTTTTGTATTTTCTCATACTCCTACTTATTATCCTTCTAGTTTCCAATCAAAAGATTTCCTGATGGACATTTTAACCAAACAAAAGAACAAAATTTGCATCTTGTCTTGTTGATTCTAGCTAGTTGATCATGTTCCAGAGTGTGTACTGAAATTTCAACAGTTAGTGATGGCCAGCTAGTTGGTATAGTTATTCAACTTATTCACACATAACCTTTTCCCACTACATAAGGATAGCATCTATGAAAGGTCTCTTCTCTTTACTTTCTTTGTAGTTCCCATACTTATCCTTCTAGTTTCCCTGCAAAGGATTCCCTGTGGACCTACAAAACCAAAGAACCAAATTGGAGCTCATTATTGACTGTTCATCCTTTCTTCCATTGTCCCTCCCTCTATCTTTAGAAAGAACATTTAGTCATTGAAACAAAGGAACTATGGTGGGCTTTGAGGAAGAGACTGAAATGTTTATAGAGCAACTTGTGACCGGACCTCGCCAATTAGATTTGATCTCAATTGTTGGAATGCCAGGACTAGGCAAAACAACTTTGGCTAAGAGATTGTATGATCATCAAACTATTCTCAATCGCTTTGATGTTCGCTTGTGGTGTTGTTCTTCCCAATCTTATAATAAGAGAGCTCTCTTGTTTGAATTATTGGGTCATATTTGTAAGCTTGATGATAGTACCAGAAAAAAGAGTGATGGTGAGCTAGCTGAGAAGCTCTACAGATATTTGAAGGGAAGGAGGTACCTGATTGTTGTGGATGATGTGTGGAATTCTGAGGCGTGGGATGATATAAGGAGACCTTTTCCAGATGACAATATTGGTAGTCGAATTATTTTGACAACAAGACTTGAATCAGTAGCTACATGTGCAAAGATCTATTCAAGTCCTCATTATCTTCGTCTGTTCACAGAAGAAGAAAGCTGGAAACTAATGAAGGAGAGGGTATTCAAACAAGAGAACTGTTCTGAAGAACTCGAGGAGATCGGTAAGCAAATAGCAACAAAGTGTGGAGGATTACCCCTTGCAATTATATTGGTAGCTGGTCTTCTTGCAAAACAAAATAAGTACATAGTTTACTGGAAAGAAGTAGATCAAATTTTAAAATCAAAAATGGAAGGTTGCATGCATATTGTTGAATCAAGTTACCAGCATTTACCTTTGCACTTGAAAAGATGCTTTCTTTACTTTGCGTCATTCGAAGAGGATGAAATAGTCCGTGTTCGAAAACTGATACAGCTATGGGTCGCAGAAGGATTCATCAAGGCCAACACATCGAAGAGCTCAGAGATGCTTGGGATGGATTACTTAATGGAACTAATTAGCAGCAACCTAGTAATGGTTTCCGAAAGAAGTTCCTTAGGTGAGCCGAAAACTGTCCATATTCATGATCTATTACATGAATTTTGTTTGGTTAGAGCTGAAAAAACGAACTTCTTGCGGTGGCTAGATGGGTAAGTAAATTCAATTAGCTGGATCAATTATCTAGACACGCTATTCTTGCTATTCATCTTTGACCTTTATTCTTGTTTTTGAACCAGAGAGCAGATTTGTTATTCTCCCACGACTCATTGTGGCCGTGTGAGTTTTTCAGTTTATGGTCAAGTGGTTCATCTGGGAAATGCATTTCTTCTGAGAAATTCAACTTATAGAAGATATATCCGTAGTATACGTTTCCATCCCAGTGGCATCCACCCTCCTGTAGTTGATTTTGAGTCTGATGTTTCCTTGGAACATCTGAAAGTATTAGACCTGTGTAATGTAAGGTTGTGCCGGACTATCCGTTCTTTACCAGATATGATGCATTTGAGGTATTTGGAAATGCATATGTATTTCTTGAAGATACCAGATTGGATAATCAACTATAACAAGATAGAGACATTTATAGTGCACGGCGAATATGGTCATGACAGCATTCCAAGTTCTGTTTGGGATATGACAAGCTTGAGGCATCTGCGTGTAAGTCCTCTATATATCCTGCGGGAAGAGTTAAAGGATTTTAACAACTTACAAACCTGTTCCAATCTTGTTATATTTCCTGGGAGGGATTACAACAAGTTTATGAAAAGATTTCCCAATCTTGAAAAGCTTTGTTGCCAATTATATGGTTCAGGAACCCCTTCTAGCAATTTCTTTCCTTCTTTTGACTCTCTAATTCACCTCAAAACTCTCAAGATTGATGTCTCTCGGGCAGTGGTAGATCCCTATGGTTTTGAAGATTTTACATACCCCTCAAACCTCAAGAAATTATCATTGGTGTATCTTGAACTCCCCTGGAATAAAATCTCAACCATTAGCAGCTTGTCAAACCTTGAAGTTCTGAAACTAGATGGACATGCTTTCAGAGGGAGACAATGGGATGTCACGGATGGGGAATTTCCTAACCTTAAAGTCTTGAAATTAAGGAAGCTAGAAATATCAGAATGGACTGCCTCCGATGACTCATTTCCAAGTCTTCAACAAGTACTGGTGCAAAGTTGTAGGAACCTAATGGAAATCCCTGAAAGTTTTGGAAGCAAGTGTACAATGCAACTGATTGAAATTAGATCTTGTGGCGACTCAGCTATAAATGCTGCCTTGAAGATTAAGGAAATGCAGATAGACGAGATGGGGAATTCTGAATTCAAGGTCGTAATCTGGAAGTGAAAATGGTAAGTCTTGATCAGCATTAAAGGTTAAGAGAGTAGCTTATTTCTTTGCGCAAGTCTTGGTTAATCATTCGGTATTTGTATTCCCTTAAGTTTCTGAATAACTGAATATCATGAATGAACTGCACCTAAGTGGCTAAATAAATAATATAGTAATTGAGATAACAGTCACAGACAGAACATTAATTAATAGAATAAGCAAAGTACTAAGTAATATATTCATGAATTTTAGTGTTTAACTGAACGATCTCACCTCGACTAGTTAACACTCGGAGTAATAAATGTGTAGTTTACATATATACTTTCTTTTTATGATCAGTAGTTTACATATACTCTTATATATCACTTAATCTTGATAATATATATTCTCAGTCAATGTATCTCAACCTTTTACATCCAACGAAGCTTCTTAAGCCTTAGCAAAATTTTAAAATGTTAGTAAGACGTACAAAATCACTGACAAGTGACACCTATAAATCAAATAAGGATTTTAAATTCCTTGTATTTTATACTATCATGTCATAAAATACAACACATGACTTTGTCCAATTAACTATAGCATAGCTCATCGCTGACCTTTCATCCTTTCTTCCATTGTTATCCTGATTGTTGGAATATTTAGCTGAAACAACTGAAGTTAAAACTGAAACAAAGATAAGTATTTGCTGGTGAAAAGATGATATCTTTCATTAAGTAAAAAGCTGTTTAAATACAGAGAAAAACTCAACCATAAACCTATAATTAAGCAACTAGTTTGCACATGATTCCATGATCAACAAAGTGCTAAATATCTAAACAGATTCCTAAAAACCAGCAACTAAGTAAACACTACTGAAATAGCTAAAAAACAGGAAAACATTCAGCAAAGTTGTTGACTCTTTCTTGCAGTAACTAAGGCAGTTTTTCAACACTCCTCCTTGCTATAGTTGCTGCAAATTCCAAGTCTTTCTCTGAGAAATTCAAATTTGCTCCTTGGCAAAGCTTTGGTGAATATATCTGCTAGTTGAAGATCAGTCTTGCAGTACTTTAATGCAACAGATCCTTCCTTCTGCACTTCTCTGAGAAAGAACAATTTGATATTGAAATGCTTGGTTTTCCCATGAAAAACAGGATTATTTGAGATAGCGATAGCTGCTTGGTTATCCACAAACACCTTTGTGCACTCCTCCTGCTTTAAGTTGAGATCAAGCAACACTTTTCTAAGCCATAAGGCTTGATTTGCAGCTGCTGTTGCTGCAATGAACTCAGCTTCAGCGGTAGATTGTGCAACAATCTCTTGCTTTTTAGAACACCAAGAAAATACTGCTGAACCAAGAGTAAAACAATAACCAGACGTGCTTTTCATATCATCAGAAGAACCAGCCCAGTCACTATCAGAATACCCTTGCAACACATACTTCTGATTTGCATAGAACTTGATTCCGAAATCTAGTGTTCCTTTAACATATCTCATCACCCTTTTAGCTGCTCTAAAATGAGTGTTAGTTGCACAATTAGTGAATCTGGACAGAAGACTTACAGCATACAAAATGTCAGGTCTAGTTGCTGTAAGATACATAAGACAACCAACCATACTTCTGTAGAGAGTTTCATCAACTTTTTCAGCTTCATCATTCTTACTCAGCTTCTCTTTCGGACACATTGGAGTAGATGTCTCTTTGCAATCTTCCATTCTGAACTTTTTCAAAATCTCCTTTGCATACTTCTTTTGACAGATGAAAACTTCACTTTGCTTTTGCTTGATTTCCATTCCCAGAAAATAATACATTTCTCCCAGGTCTGTCATCTCAAATGTATGCATCATATCTTCTTTGAACTTCTTAACAAGTTCAACATTGCTTCCTGTAACTAGTAGGTCATCTACATATAGTGAAACAATAATAAAATTGATGTCATCACCTTTAATGTAGAGAGTAGCTTCACTAAGGCTTTTACGAAAGCCCAGCTGCAACAAATGCTCATCAATTCTGCTGTACCAGGCTCGAGGCGCCTGTTTCAGTCCATACAAAGCTTTCTTGAGCTTATACACTTCATCTTCATGCCCTTTGACAATAAATCCTTCAGGTTGTTCAACATAAATTTCCTCCTCAAGGAAGCCATTCAAGAATGCAGATTTAACGGCTAGTTGGAACACTTTCCAACCCTTTTGTGCAGCTATAGCCAACAATAATCTGATGGTTTCTAGTCTAGCAACAGGAGCAAATGTGTCAGAAAAATCAACACCAAAGGTTTGAGCATACCCTTTTACGACAAGTCTGGCTTTGTGCTTGTTTATGGTACCATCTACATTCAGCTTGGTCCTAAAAACCCACTTCAGTCCTATGACTTTCCTGCCTTCGGGTCGACTCACAAGTTGCCATGTTTGATTCTTCTCAATCATGACTAGTTCTTCTTCCATTGCAGCCCTCCATTTTGGATCATTTTCTGCTTCCTGAAAATCCGCAGGTTCAAGAACAACCACATTGCACCTCTGATAGATATCAGAAAGAAGTCTGGTGCCTCTTACTGGGACATCATCCACCAATTCATCTTCTTTCAGCTCAAGCTTTGTGCTTAAATCTGAAATTGATATTGATTGTGTTTCTTTCCAGCTCCATTGTTTATCTTCCATGAAATGCACATCCCGGCTTACTAGAATTTTCTTTGTATGTGGCTGGAAAACTCGATAAGCCTTGGAAACAGTGCTATAACCAACAAAGATTCCGGCTTCAGCCTTTTCATCCAGCTTGTCCCTTTTTCTCTGTGGCACATAAGTAAAACACAAACATCCAAACACTTTGAGATTTTTCAAAGAAGGTTTATAACCATACCAGACTTCAAATGGTGTCTTTCCTTCCACTGCTTTTGTTGGAAGTCTGTTGAGTAAAAAGACTGAAGTATGTGCAGCTTCAGCCCAGTACTCTTTTGGCAAGCACTTCTCATACAACAAGCATCGAGCCATCTCCATTATAGTACGGTTCTTCCGCTCACTAACTCCATTTTGTTGTGGAGTATATGGAGCCGTGAGTTGATGTTCAATCCCAGCTTCTTCACAAAATGCGTTAAATTGATCAGATGTGTACTCCTTGCCATTATCAGACCTTAGAGCTTGAATTTTATAGCCACTTTGAGTTTCAATCCATTGTTTGAAACCCATAAATAGGCCAGCAACCTCGGATTTGAACCTGAGAAAGTAAATCCAACACATCCTGGTATAGTCATCAATGAAAACTATGTAATACTTACTCCCATTAAGTGACGGAGTTTTGATAGGTCCAGCCAGATCTGTGTGGATTAACTGCAGTTTTTCAGTAGCTCTCCAGGTTGCTTGCTTGAAGGGAAGCCTTGCTTGCTTACCAAATTGGCAAATTTTGCAATCTGGTAAATCAGCTTCAAGATGAGGTAGCCCCTGAACCATATCTTTCTTCTGTAAGTTTATTACAGCAGCATGGTTGAAATGTCCCAGCCTTTTGTGCCAAATTTCAGCATTGATCTTAGTTGCAGAATAGGCCTTTTGCACCTGCTCTAAAGGATCCAACATAAAACTCTTTCCTTTCATCATTACTTTGAATACATCGTTACCTTCTGCATCCTTGATTTGACACTGATTTGTTTCAAATACAACTTTGAAACCTTTTTCAAGTAGCTGGCCAACACTTAATAAATTTTGACTTATATTAGGTACAAAAAACACATCTTTGATTAGCTTTGTACCTGAGGAGCTCCTAATTGCTACAGTGCCTTTGCCTTCCACAGCAATATAATCTCCATTGCCAATTTGCACCTTGGAAATTACTGTAGTATCCAGTTCCTTGAACAAATTACGATCAAATGTCATGTGGTTTGTGCAACCACTGTCGATAAGCCACTTGTCACTTGAGCCGCTAGTTGCAAAACAGGTTGCAACAAAGAGTTGCTCCTCCTCTTCCTGATCCGCTACCTGTGCAACATTTTTCTGCTGAATGTTGTTTTTACAAATCTTTTGATGGTGTCCCATCTTTTGACATTTCTCGCACTGCTGATCTGGCTTTCTCCAGCACTTGAACGGTGAATGACCTTTCTTTCCACAATGCTTGCAAGGAGAAAAATCAGATTTTGTTCCCTTATTGAACTTAGAAGAATCAGTACCTGAATTTTCTTTCTTGTTGAACTTTTTCTTTCCTTTGTCTCCTGAATTTGAATGAACTTTTGCAGGTAGTGCACCCTCAACAAACCCTTCAGACCTCATAAGCCTTCTCTGTTCTTGTGCCTGCAAAGCATTCAATAATTCTGCCAAGCTAATTTTTGACAGATCCTTAGTATTTTCTAGCGAAGAAATACTTGCTTCAAACCTTTCAGGGACTGTTACAAGAATCTTTTGAACTAATCTAGAGTCAGGAAATTCAGAGCCAAGTAATCTTACTTTGTTGGCAATGTTGAGTAATTTGAGGAGGAACTTCGTAGTCCTCCTCAACAGCTTCCCAGAGATCATTTGCCTCCATATGTGCCTCCATCCTTGCTGCCCAGACATGATAGCCTTCACCATTAAAGACTGGTGGTGCAAGTGAAGTAAAAGGAGTTTCTGAATCCATGGAAGAAAAAAAAGAAAAAAAGATTTGTTTTCCCTCAATCACAGGTCCCTCAAGAAGAGTGCCCTGATACCAATTTGTTGGAATATTTAGCTGAAACAACTGAAGTTAAAACTGAAACAAAGATAAGTATTTGCTGGTGAAAATATGATATCTTTCATTAAGTAAAAAGCTGTTTAAATACAGAGAAAAACTCAACCATAAACCTATAATTAAGCAACTAGTTTGCACATGATTCCATGATCAACAAAGTGCTAAATATCTAAACAGATTCCTAAAAACCAGCAACTAAGTAAACACTACTGAAATAGCAAATATCTAAACAGATTCCTAAAAACCAGCAACTAAGTAAACACTACTGAAATAGCAAAAAAAAAGGAAAACATTCAGCAAAGTTGTTGACTCTTTCTTGCAGTAACTAAGGCAGTTTTTCAACACTGATCTCTATCTTCAGAAAGAACACCAAGTCAGTAAGCAAAGGAATTGGCGATGGTTGGCTTTGAGGAAGAGACTGAAATGCTAATTGAGCAACTTGTGACAGGGCCTCGCCTATTGGATGTCGTATCAATTGTTGGCATGCCAGGTATCGGTAAGACAACTTTGGCTAAGAGATTGTATGATCATCAAACTCTTCTCAATCGCTTTGATGTTCGCATGTGGTGCTGTTCCTCCCAATCTTATGATAGGAGGGCTCTCTTGTTTGAACTTCTGGAGCATATCTATATGCTGGATGATAGTACCAAAAAAAAGAGCGATGGTGAGTTAGCTGAGAAGCTCTATAGACATTTGAAAGGAAAGAGGTACCTTATTGTTGTGGATGATGTGTGGAGCCCTGAAGCATGGGAGGATATAAGGAGACCTTTTCCAGACGACAACAATGGTAGTCGAATTATTTTGACAACCAGACTTGAATCAGCAGCCACATGTGCAAAGATCTATTCAAGCCCTCATTACCTCCGTTTGTTCACAGAAGAAGAAAGCTGGATGTTAATGAAGGAGAAGGTGTTCATCAAAAAAGACAACTGTAATTGTGCTGAAGAACTTGAGGAGATCGGTAGGCAGATAGCGAAAAAGTGTGGAGGACTACCCCTTGCAATTGTACTGGTAGCTGGTCTTCTTGCAAAACAAGACAAGGAAGTAGTTTACTGGCAAGAAGTAGGTCAACGTTTAAAATAAAAAATGGAAGGTTGCATGGATATAATTGAAAGGAGTTACCAGCACTTACCTATTCATTTGCAGAATTGTTTTCTTTACTTTGCCTCATTCAAAGAGGACCAAATAGTTCGTGTCCGAAAACTGATACGGCTAGGGATCGCAGAAGGATTTGTTGACACGGCCAACACATCAAAGAGCTTAGAGATGCTTGGAATGGATTACTTGATGGAACTAATTAACAACAGCCTTGTAATAATTGCCAAAAGAAGTACCTTAGGTGAGCCGAAAACTGTCTATATTCATGATTTATTACATGAATTTTGCTTGGACAGAGCGGAAAAGGAGAACTTCTTGCAGAGAATAGATGGGTAAGAAAAATCTATTAGCTAGACTGTTCGCGTATCTTGCTATTCATCATGATAATGGCTTTGACTAATCTTATTTTTCTTGAACCAGAACTTGTGAACTTAATTCTCCCTGGAGTACTCGTTCTAGACGTGTGAGTATTTCAGCTCCTGGTCAAGTGGTTCTTCTGGGTTACTCAAGTGTTAGAAAAGATATCCGTAGCATAAGTTTTCGTGGCAGCAGAGCAGATTCTAATGTTCATTTTGATTCGGATGTTCACTGGGAACATCTGAGAGTATTAGATTTGTTTCATGCAAGTGTGTTTGGGACAACAATCAGTTCATTACCATATATGATGAATTTGAGGTATTTGGATCTCTATGCAATTAATTCTCTCAAGATACCGGATTGGATAATCAACTTCAAAAAGCTAGAGACATTAGTAGTGAACAACAGTGTCCCAAGTGTTGTTTGGGATATGACAAGTTTGAGACATCTTGTTACAAGTCCTCTACATATCCTTCGTGAAGAATTAGAGGATCTTTACAACTTACAAACCTGTTCCAATTTGGTTATATATCCTGGGAGGGATTACAACAAGTTTATGAAAAAATTTCCCAATGTTGATAAGCTTTATTGTCAATTGTATGGTTCAGGAACCCTTTCTAGCAATTTCTTTCCTTCTTTTGACTCTCTCATTCACCTCAAAACTCTCAGCATTGATGTCTCTGGGGCAGTGGTAGATCCCTATGGTTTTGAAGACTTTACATATCCCTCAAACCTCAAGAAATTAACTTTGATAGGTCTTGAACTCCCCTGGAGTAAAACCTCAACCATTAGCAGATTATCCAACCTTGAAGTTCTGAAACTAGACAGAAAGGCTTTCAGAGGGCCATGATGGGACGTTCAGGATGGAGAATTTCCTAACCTTAAAGTTTTGAAATTAAGGATGCTAGATATCTCAGAATGGACTGCCTCAGATTACTCATATCCGAAGCTTCAGCAAGTACAGATTCTTATTGTTGGAACCTAAATGAAATCCCTGAAAGTTTTGGAAGCAAGTGTACAATGCAAGTGATTGAGTTTGCATCATATGCCTACTCTGCTGATGCCTTGAAGATTAAGGAAATGCAAATTGAGGAGATGGGAAATTCTGAATTCAAGCTGGTCCATACTTGGCAGTGGTGATAAGAGTCTTGAACAGATCGAAGGGTTGTTTCAAGTAGCTCATTCTTTACGGTAGAAGTATATCTGTAAATCTGTAACTATTCCATCTAATGTGTCAGCCACTCTGTAGATTTTGGTATTGGGTTCTACTTGATTCAACTTTAATTTTCATTTTTCACCATATAGGTAATGCTTCTCCTGAAGAACAAACCTGACTTCCTGCTGAGAACACTACAGAAGTACTCCTACTTGGCTGAGACAAGAGAAATAATGGTTTCTGTTTGCAAATGCATATAGCATTACAAACCAATTTAGGGAAAGCTTAAACAAAATTTAACAATTTGCATTCCACGAGTAAAATTGGTTGGTTAAAGTTAAAATTAAAGGACTATGGTTTCTTGGCTGGTTACTGGTTAGTGATGGATAGAGTGATGACCCATGGGAGAAGCAAGCTTTGTTCTTCTTTTTTTATGATCAATTTCTTCATCGAAAGATCGAGCTAGAAACTAGCGTATACAATAATAAATAGTATATTCATGAATTTTAGTGTTTAACTGAACGATCTCACCTGGAGTAGTTAACACTCGGAGTAATAATTGTGTAGTTTACATGTAACTTTCTTTTTATGATCAGTAGTTTACATATACTATTTTATATCACTTAATCTTGATAATATATATTCTCAGTCGATGTATTTCAACCTTTCACATCCAATGAAGCTTCTTAGCAAATTTTTTAAATGTTCGTCAGATGTATAAATCGCTGACACCTATAAATCAAATAAAGATTTTAATTCCTTGTATTTTGTATTATCATGGTATAAAATACAAGACCTGACTATGTCCAATTTACTATATTGTAGCTCATCGCTGACCTTTCATCCTTTCTTCCATTGTTCCCCTGATCTCTATCTTCAGAAAGAACATCAAGTCAATTAGCAAAGGAGTTGCGATGGTTGGCTTTGAGGAAGAGACTGAAATACTAATAGAGCAACTTGTGACAGGGCCTCGCCTATTGGATGTCGTATCAATTCTTGGCATGCCAGGCATCGGTAAGACAACTTTGGCTAAGAGATTGTATGATCATCAAACTCTTCTCAATCGCTTTGATGTTCGCATGTGGTGCTGTTCCTCCCAATCTTATGATAGGAGGGCTCTCTTGTTTGAACTTCTGGAGCATATCTGTATGCTGGATGATAGTACCAAAAAAAAGAGTGATGGTGAGTTAGCTGAGAAGCTCTATAGACATCTGAAAGGAAAGAGGTACCTTATTGTTGTGGATGATGTGTGGAGCCCTGAAGCATGGGAGGATATAAGGAGACCTTTTCCAGACGACAACAATGGTAGTCGAATTATTTTGACAACCAGACTTGAATCAGCAGCGACATGTGCAAAGATCTATTCAAGCCCTCATTACCTCCGTTTGTTCACAGAAGAAGAAAGCTGGATGTTAATGAAGGAGAAGGTGTTCATCAAAGAAGAAAATTGTAATTGTGCTGAAGAACTTGAGGAGATCGGTAGGCAGATAGCGAAAAAGTGTGGAGGACTACCCCTTGCAATTGTACTGGTAGCTGGTCTTCTTGCAAAACAAGACAAGGAAGTAGATTACTGGCAAGAAGTAGGTCAAAGTTTAAAATCAAAAATGGAAGGTTGCATGGATATAATTGAAACGAGTTACCAGCACTTACCTATTCATTTGCAGAATTGTTTTCTTTACTTTGCCTCATTCAAAGAGGACCAAATAGTTCGTGTTCGAAAACTGATACGACTATGGATTGCAGAAGGTTTCATCGACGAAGCCAACACATCGAAGAGCTTGGAGACACTTGGAATGGATTACTTGATGGAACTAATTAACAGCAACCTAGTAATGATTGCCAAAAGAAGTACCTTAGGTGATCCGAAAACTGTCCAAATTCACGATTTATTACATGAATTTTGCTTGGTCAAAGCTGAAAAAGAGAACTTCTTGCAGAGAATAAATGGGTAAGTAAAATCTAAAAGCTAGATAATACGCTTATTCCGCTACTCACCATGATAATTTGTTTGACCTCTTCTTTTTCTTGAACCAGAATTCGTGAACTTTATTCTCCCAAGAGTACGCATTGCAAACGTGTGAGTATTTCAGCTCCTCGTCAAGTGCTTCTTCTTGGTGACAGTAGTGTTAGAAGAGATATTCGTAGCATTAGTTTCCGTTACAGCAAGGAAACTCCTTTTGTTGATTTTGATTCCAATCTTTCCTGGGAACATCTGACAGTATTAGATTTGTTTTATGCAAGTTTCTGTCGGACAACTATCAGTTCATTACCAGATATGATGCATTTGAGGTACTTGGAGCTGTGGTTGTATTTTCTCAAGATACCACATTGGATAGTCAACTTCAACAAGCTAGAGACATTAATAGTGAACGGAGAATATGGTCATGACAGCATTCCAAGTGCCGTTTGGGATATGACAAGCTTGAGGCATCTCGTTATAAGTCCTCTATATATCTTTTGCGAAGAATTAGAGGATCTTCACAACTTAAGAACATGTTCTAATCTGGTTATATTTCCTGAGAGGGATTACAGCCCGTTTATGAAAAGATTTCCCAATGTTGATAAGCTTTATTGCCAATTATATGGTTCGGGAACCCCTTCTGGCAACTTCTATCCTTCGTTTGACTCTCTTATTTGCCTCAAAACTCTCAGGATTAATGTCTCTGCAGGGGCTGTGGTTGATCCTTATGGTTTTGAAGACTTTACATACCCTTCAAGCCTTAAGAAATTAACTTTGGTATGTCTTGAACTCCCCTGGAGTAAAATCTCAACCATTAGCAGATTATCCAACCTTGAAGTTCTGAAGCTAGACGGGAATGCTTTCAGAGGGAGACAATGGGATGTCACGGATGCGGAATTTCCTAACCTTAAAGTCTTGAAATTGAGGAAGCTAGACATCTCAGAATGGACTGCCTCTGATGACTCGTATCCAAGTCTTCAACAAGTACTGGTGAGAAATTGTAGGAACCTAATGGAAATCCCTGAAAGTTTTGGAAGCAAGTGCACAATGCAACTGATTGAAGTTAGATCATGTGGCGACTCAACTGTAAATGCTGCCTTGAGGATTAAGGAAATGCAGATCGAGGAGATGGCGAATTCTGAATTCAAGCTCGTTATTTGGAAGTGAAAGTGATAAGTCTTGATCTAAGAGTTCAATCCCTACCAGTATATTGATCAATTGAAGAATTTTCCTTATCACAACCTCCTCAATGTTGTGATGTACAGATGACTGGTTTCTTTTGAATCTGGCTCTTTATTTAGTTTATTTGCTGCTAGTTTTTTCTTTCTCCCAAGACTTGTAACGTCCATTCTATTCTTTCTAAGGGTCTGCAAAGTTCAAAGATGTGAGAGAAGACGACACCAGTGACAGAGTTCCATTCAACAGTAGTAACACACTTAATATGTGATTAAGTACTTATTTCATTTAAAATCTTGAGTTTCTTTTCGTATATTATTGTGTTTACTCTCTGTCTATTTTGGATGTAACGACACTTATCCTTTTATCTCTTTGTAACTCAAACAGATTCTTCACCTTTTGCCTAGGCCAAGGCCGGGCAAGGCGATACGAAAAAATTCTTTCTGTAGTTGCTGCAATCGTTTCAACTTTCTCAGTAATAACCATTTGATTTTGCTTTTATCTCGGTGTGCAGGACTTCATTAAAATCTATTCATGAGTGTTAGTTTTTAACTGAACGATCTCATTTCCAGTAGTTAACACTCGGAGTACTAAATGTGTATTTTCATATTTCCTTGTACTTTTATACTATCACTACGTCATGATAGTATAAATTCTCAGTCAATGTATCTCAAGTTCTCAATAAATTAAACGGAATTTATAAAGTTACTCTCTTTGCTCACCTGAAAATATAATGGAGTAGCTGAAAAAGAGAAATTTTGGATTCTCTCTCGATCGTGGTCTGGTGCCTCGTGATCATGATGCCTGACATTTTCGCTCCATCCGCAATAGAGACAATACTGGGTTCCAGATTTGCAGAAAAAATAAACTTTTAGCAGCAAATGAACTACAGTATATTCTACCAAACAGAAATCAATTTAAAGAAAACTCTTCGATTAGACAATCTATTGGTAAGGAACTAAGGATTGGACTCTTATATCAAGCCAATATTACTGGAGGGCCTTACATGTGTACCACATACTTTTATATCAAGAACATAAGACAAAAGTACCTAACTAAACAACCCTTCTCATCAAGACAATAGACTGTCACTTCCAAATTATGACATTAAATTCAGAATACCCCATCTCCTCTATCTGCATTTCCTTAATTCTGAGTGCAGCATTTACAACAGAGTCGCGACATGATCTTACCTCGATCAGTTGCATTGTACACTTGTTCCCAAAACTGTAAGGAATTGCCTCTAGATTCCAACACCTTTGCACCAGTATTTTCTGAAGACTTGGATACGAGTCATCAGAGGCAGTCCATTCTGAGATTAGTAGATTCTTTAACTTCAACACTTTAAGGTTAGGAAATTCCCCATCCTTAACATCCCAGTGTCCCCCGCTGAAGGCATTTCTTTCCAATTTCAGGACTTCAAGGGTGGACAATTTGCCAATGCTTGAAAGTCTACTCCAAGGGAGATCAAGACACGCCAGAGTTAATTTTTTGAGGCTTGAGGGGTATGTAAAGTCTTCAAAGCCATAAGGATCCACCACTGTCCCAGATACATTAATCTTGAGAGATTTGAGTTGCGTAAGAGAATCAAAAGCAGGAACAAAATTGCTAGAAGAGGTTCCTGAACCATATAATTGACAACTAAGCTTTTCAAGACTGGGAAATCTTTTCATGAACTTCTGGTAATCCCTCCCAGGAAAAATAACAAGATTGGAACAGGTTTGTAAGTTGCCAAGATCCTCTAATTCATCACGAAGGATGTATAGAGGGCTGATATGCAGATGCCTTAAGCTTACAAGACTCCAAATATTATTTGGAATGCTGTCATGACCATAGTCTCCGGTCACTACAAATGTCTCTAGCTTAGTGAGCTTAAATATCGAATATGGGATGTAAAGGAAATACATCTGCAGTTCCAAATACTTCAACTGAACCAGATACTCTAATGCAGAGACAAGTGTCTGACGCAACCATACCGAGCCCAAATCTAATACTCTCAGAGATCTCCAGGAATGACTAAAATCAACAAAAGGAGGATTGGCGCTTGGAAGGAATCGCAAAGTACGAAGCCAATATTCGTCTGTATAAGTAAAAGGAAACTTATCCTGAAGAAGTACTTCACGGAAAGCTAAAATATTCACACGTTTGCAACGAGTCTCGAGAGCATGAAGTTCATCAACTCTGTTTCAAGATAGAGAAAATATTAGAACCATTATTACTACCAATAGAGAGGAAACATAATGATTTTACTTACCCATTCACCCTCAGCAGGAAGTTTTTTCTTTTAGCTTTTGCCAAGCAATATTCGTGTAATAAATCATGAATATGGACAGCTTTGAGCTCACCTAAGGTACTTATTTTTGCAACCATTACTAGGTTGCTGCTAATTAAATCCATCAAATACTCCATTGCAAGCATCTCTAATCCCTTTGATGTGCTCGCCTTAACAAACCGTTCTGCTATCCATACTCGTATCAGCTTTTCAACTGGAATATTTTGGGACGCTAATGATGCAAAGTAAAGGAAGCATTTTTTCAAGTGTATGGGTAAGTGCTGGTAACTTGATTCGATTACATCCATGCAACCTGATCTTATTCTTGATTTCAAACTTTTGGCTATTTGTTTCCAGTAAACTGCATCCTCGCTATGTTTTGCAAGACGACCAGCTATGAGTACAACTGCAAGGGGTAGTCCTCCACACTTTTTTGCTATATGCTTTCCTATCCTTTCACGTATTTTGGGGCAATTGTCCCTTCCAAAGACACTTTTCTCCAATAACATCCAACTTTCTTCTTCTGTGAACAATCGAAGAAAATAAGGATCACAAGAGATCTTTGCATAGGCGGCGATTGATTCAAGTCTGGTTGTCAAAATAATCCGACTACCATTATTGTCATCTGGAAAAGATCTCCTTATATCATCCCATGCCTCGGGACTCCACACATCATCCACAACAATAAGGTATCTCTTTCCCTTCAAATGTTTGTACAGCATTTCAGCTAGCTCATCTTCAACCATACTATTGATTCTACTGTCTAGTAAGTTACTGGTTTGTCTCA
Organism: Petunia axillaris subsp. axillaris; assembly: GCA_029990575.1. Taxonomy (NCBI): domain Eukaryota; kingdom Viridiplantae; phylum Streptophyta; class Magnoliopsida; order Solanales; family Solanaceae; genus Petunia; species Petunia axillaris. The sequence goes on along the minus strand of JARKNS010000002.1, from coordinate 3,586,936 downwards.
ATAATCCATTCAATATATTTCTCTTAACATAAAGTTGAGAACAACAGCACCACATGCGGATACCAAAGCGAGTGAAACTAGTTCCATGATTGTACAATCTCTTGGCCAAAGTAGTCTTACCAAGACCTGGCATGCCAACAATTGAGATCACATCCAATTGTCGAGGCCCTGTCGCTAGTTTCTCTATTAGCATTTCAATCTCTTCTTCAAAACCAATCATTGCTATCTTTGCTTAATGACTTGATGATAGAAAAGTCAGTATATGCTCCACTACAGGAGTACAAGGAAGGGAAAATATACAAGAAGCAAGTCAACCCCCTGATTGGTTAGGAATTTGTGAAGAAAAACTCTCTTCTTAGATTAATACAGACGAAAAATTCAACATTGCTAGTTGGTTTAAGCTTACTAAAATGATCTCGTCACATTTTTAATTTTATATTCCCTCCTCTTATTTAAGTATCAAAATTTACTTGAAAATGTTGATATTTTACCACTTTCTCTTAATCTTTTAGGCCTTGTCCAGTTTCCGACTAACAACGCATACGTGTCTAGAATATTATATTCATATGGGCTTTATCAAACTTTATATGGTTAAACAATATACAAGCTAGATGGTAGGAAGTGGGCGATACATTTATATGTTCATGAGAAGCTCGACGGAACCCACACGACTCCCAATAGTAAGTCGTCGGCATATCGCGAGTAACAAACCCTTATTAAATAATAGGTTTTTAAGGGGGCAGCTTACGGGCTAGGCCTCTCTCTGACTTGATAACAATTAACAAGCATCGTCTCTCCACCCAGCTCTATTAGCCGGCCCTTTCAAGAATCCAAGGCTAAAGATGAAACACAACTTATACACCTTTCATTTTTCAATAAATTATCGATAACGCACTATCTTAAAATTAAGAAACTTGTGAAGATGAACGAACAAAGGAAATTAAATACTATATTATCAACATCGAATTAGAAATTGGTTATACTAATCAATAGGATACTTATATTAATCATTACACACTCGAAGAAAGTATCGTGAATATTTGAAAAAAAAAATATCATGACTATATGTAGATACTATTTTTTTAAGAGAAATGCATACACATTAAATCCCTCTTTTGAATTGAAACCAAATTAGATCAAACAAATTCGAATAATTTGCCGATTAAGGATGTTAATTTGGTTCAGTTTTCTTTTTTCCTTAATATCCAATAAATTACGGATAGAAGAAAAAAAAGTAATAACAAAAATAGAAAATGAAACAAGAAAAATGGAAAGGGAAGATGAAAAATATGAAAAATAGAGTATCAATTTATGTGACAATATTTTCTTATTATTACGTTAAAAAAAATAAATGACGGCTTTTTGAATTTGGAAATAATTTAACTTCAAAATTATTAATTTATCATTACTAAAATAATTTATAATGATACAAATATTTATAATTTATTTTAAACTACAACTTTCAAAAGATTTCATTTCTTTCTTTAAGTCCGTGTCGATATAAACTATGAACACAAAATGGAACGGATTTAGTATTCTTTCACAAGTACAATCTATGATTCTATTGTAACACTTGGCTAAGCCCAAAGCACCTGTGCATCCCCTCTTATCTGTTCATAACAAAAGAAACTCTTCTGCTCGGTGGAAATGAATTCAGTTTCCTTTTACATTGGAACACACATTCCTACAAAGCATTACACTTTCAAAACCCCATTATTTTGTATCAAAAATTCTCAAACGAATAACCCATTTTCACTATCTTCTAAGTCTTGTTTATTTAGAAGAAGAGAAGCACTTAGTCTTGGCTTGGGTTTTGCCACTACACTTTTTGAGGCCCTTTTGCAACCACAGTCAAATATTGAAGCAGTTGCTGAAGAAGCTACGACATGTGAATTTACAGTGACTCCTTCAGGTCTTGCTTATTGTGATAAAGTTGTTGGTTATGGTCCTGAGGCTGTTAAAGGCCAGCTGATCAAGGTTTTTTTTATCTTTAAACTTCTCTTTCATTTCATTATCTGCTTTTATTTTGTATTAGTTAATTAGGGAAGAAAAAACAAGGTAACTTTACAGAAATAGTTGTTCTAGTCGCAATACAGATTATATACTTATTATACATGTAATATACATGGAATATACAAATAGGTTGTTATTTGTCGTCTCTAAGTGGCCTAGCCACTATTCAGACAGTGTAAAAATTTCTGAAAAGAAAACATTTTCTTGGCACCTAGTGTTTACTCCAAACTAAGTTAATTTATTTAAGAGGAATATTACTCAAAACTTGATGCATTAGTAAACCAAGTTAAGTGATAAAATTTGCGTAAACGATACATGTATGCTCAAATTTAGGTGAAAGCATAGTTCTTTTTGTTTACTCTCTTGAAGACAAGAAGCAAGTGCCTAAACTAATTGCAATCTGCTAATGAAGGTGTTTGAAGGGGCATAGAATTAGAGAAATTAAATGTAAGATTTTTGACATGTAGGCCAAATATATGCAAAGTAGGCCGAGCTGGATTTTAACCATCGTAGACATATTGCCAATGAATTTATAGTCCGTCCACATAACCGCTCGGGCATCGACCCAGGAACTTCCACTCCAGACTCTGTTAGTGAAAGTTCTAATTGTCTTAATTTCATTTCCTCTCTTGTTATGAAAGAATGAACTTTTATATCGAGTGGGTCTCAACAAGTTATGTTATGAAAGGTAAATGGGGATGTTAAGATTAAATAATCCTGGGCTTGACAATGGGGGTTGGCATAAGAGCTTCAAGACCATAGGCCCTTTCTCTTGTTTAGTACAAGCATGTTAAATCGTGAATATCATCTCATTGAAGAATTAAAATTAATATACCAGAGATAATGGTGAAAGCTGAATCCTGAAATAGGTTTTTTAAGTGTGAAAGATGGTATTTTGCTCATTTGTTATAGCAAGAGTAGAGAGATAACCCTAACTTTCTCTGTACTGTAATGAGTTCTACCAGATCACTAAGATATTATGTTGTGCATGCAGGCACATTATGTAGGTAAACTGGAAGATGGGAAGGTCTTCGATAGCAGCTACAACCGTGGAAAGCCCCTTACATTTCGTGTTGGTGTTGGCGAGGTAGGTTATTATTCGTTAGAAGTACTATCAGCAGCAGGAATGGATAAGTCTACTTTTAGATTATCTCTGTCTATTGCTCTCCTCACAGTCTTGGTTGACATGAGTTTTGCTTCCCAAGGTTTTTGGGAGTAGACCATCGTAATGTATAAACCAGTTGCTTCTATATTACCAAACTAGTTGTAATTTTGTAGCTTGATACAACAAGACTAACAAGACTCGACCTTCAGCAAAATATGAAGTTTTGTCAACTATGTGAAATTGAGTGTCCTGAGGCTCCAAATATACAATGTTTAATAGTAGTCGCTAAACTAAAATCTGCTTGTTTCCTCTCATAGGTTATTAAAGGCTGGGATCAGGGAATTCTAGGCGGTGATGGTTTTCCTCCTATGCAAGCTGGTAGGAGCACATTTCATAGTTACAAACTTCTTGATACTTTGAAAATTTTATAGCTGTATACCATCTCATTACTTACAATTTCAGGAGGAAAGCGTAAACTGAAGATTCCTCCAGAACTGGGATATGGAATGAGAGGAGCTGGTTGCAGAGGCGGTAAGCAAATACAACCAAAGATGCCATTTGAATTTTTCTTTTGGGGGGTGGGGGCTCGGGTGGGGTGTTAACCATCAGCTATGCAAATTTCACTGGCTCAACCCGCTAAAAGAGGCAAAGTGCTCCTACCAAAAAGTTATCCATCAGACTCGAATATGAGACCTTTGTTTGAGGGTGGAGAGATCCCAATCATCCCACCACACCCCTCGGTGGTGCCAATTGCATATATGGTGGGGTTAATTATGTTCTAACTGCCTCATATTGGTGGTGTAGGTACATGCATTATTCCTCCTGATTCAGTTCTATTGTTCGATGTGGAGTTCGTTGGCAAGGCTTAGGTTTCAGTAACAGAGGTATACTGCGTAAGAGGAGCTATAAGCTATTCATAAAATGATTCTTCTTTGCAGCCAATTTGTGAGTGATCTATTGTTAAGAGTATCAAAGAGCTAAGATTGTGTAATCTGCACTGGGAACGATAACGTCTAGTAATACTTGAGATCTTTCTAGTGACTCAACAATGCATATATTATAAGGTGCATGTAATTCTTGGTAACATTTACAAAAATGATTATTTCAAACACGACAGTTTATACCGGGTTTTGTTCAAAGAAGATTTTTTTCACTACAGTGGTTTTGATAACCTCTTTTTGAATTGGATTAGATTTAACAACATACGGGTATTGTTAATGAGCATATAATGATAAATGTATTGATTGTATAGCTCCATCCATTATTTTATTTTTGAAGTTTCCATAATTTCAGTGCTTTGGCGTTTTGATGTTTTAGTTTCCTATAACTATTACAGTTGCATTTTAATCAACATTTCCCAAAGGGCTTTCTTTTTTTTGGTGAATAGGATTTTGTTTATTTTACTTTTGCAACAACTGTGGATTCGCCTATGCATCTGCTTCATTCACTTACCCATACCAATGAGTACAATTTTATATAACAATGGTGTCCGGGTTAGTTGGAGCGCATATTGCTGGGTACCTATTATCTCCTTTATAGTTGATGTGTACCAAGTAGCTTTACCTATCAAAGTAAAGGTGTTTGAAGATGATTCTGTTCATGGAAGCATAAAAGGTGGAAAGAAATCATCTTCTTGTATTTTCTTATTTCTGCTGTGATTTGAACTCAACATATCTCAGATCTCCAATCTTTGCACCCAAATAAAGAACGGTATAATCTGATTCTTCTAACGAATACGGATATGGTTGACTTTGTTACCTTAGTATTAAATCGACATATTCATGCATCAATTTAAACAATTAGAACTTACCTAAACAACAAATATAATACTATGCAATATTATATTTTTCTCTGGCTTACATGTCCATCTGGTAGGTTTAGGATATGAGAAAATCTATTCCACCAATAAGCTTTCAGATTTTGATATTAAAGTTGGACCCACGATTTGATTAATTTATACGTAATTCATTTTTCTACTCTTCCCTTTTCCATAGTGAGTAGTTTGTCGAAAGGGACTAATGCATTAGGTAAACCGTGTGAGGGTGTGATTTCTCACATTATCCTGGATGTTGACTAAAGTGAATTTTCTGTCCACAATTAAATAAAATGGAAACGGGCAAAAACAATAATTAAAATAAAAGCTGTCTTTTTTCTAATTATTGTGTCCAAGTAAAATGTCAAAACACCCTTCAAGATTATATTAGCATCCAAAACATTGTGACATACTAACATTTGAGAATGGGAAAACAACATACACCAAGGTGTGTCTGTGACAGTTAGATGTATACAGACCTTACAACCACCAAGATGGAGAGGCTGCTTCTGATACACCCTCAAGAAACATATTTGAGAGTGGAAAGTTGAAATAAGAAAGATGACAGAGAGAGCAAGAAGAAGAGTATCTTTTTGAATGAATTAAAATGGCCAATGCAATAGAGTAGTACTAACAAGTTATCACTTTAAATTTCAACAATGAAAACTTTAGATTGATAATATTGGAAGAGTTCTGCTTGGTCACCACTCGTTGAAAGCACGTTAACCAACCATCTCTAATGTACGCAACCTCTTTGAAAAACTTTCACCTGCAGGCAATGTTTCCTTCTTGAAAAATTCCTTCTTGTTACACCAGCAGTTTCCAAAATCTTTCATAAGCAAATTAAAATCAAAGAGTTTTCATACCATAATCAGTTTCCATTGAGCTAACTTCCTTTCCAAAAAAAGCTCATTACATTACAGAACAGCAAGTAGAAAGGGAAATTCTACTAAACAAAAGCAAAATACCAAAACAAAATTACCATATGTACACATAGTTATGATTCTCATTAGCAACAACATGAAAAGCACTTTTTTTTTTTCAATCTTTTAATAACAATACATATTAAAACGATGGAACGACACCATATGAAGCATCAGAGGCAATGAGGGAGTCAACTTCAATCTCGTTACGTTTGGCAAATCTCCCTTTGATTCTAGGTCGAGTTTCAGCGTATGCCTTTCTAGAAGCATATCGAATAGTCTTCTCGAACTTTCTGTTCTTCCTTTTCTCTCTGTACCTCAACACCCTTGCTTCTCTGTCTAAGCTTGAAACTGGGGTAGGTAGGCCATCAGTGGAGGAGTTCCTCACAAATGTGTTTGATACATCTGCCATGGAATTATGATCAGGCACAACTCCCACTTCCATAGATGATGAAGAGACCTGTTAAGACAGCCATGACACAATAAGGTTTCCATGAGCTTTAGGACAATAAGAGGTAAATGTTTAACTTTACACACTGACATTGGCAATGAAAATAATTTTGAGAGGACTCGGAATAAGATTTTAAGTTAAGCATACCGACAGTCTTCCTAACTTTTGGTGAATGTTGTTTCTCTTATTATGCATACTGACAGTCTAGTCACTCAACTAATCTAGTAATAGAGTCTTTGCCCGTTCTTTAGAAAAGCTGAGCCCAACTTTTATAATTGCTAGGCCAAGCATAAGCTTTAGAAGTTCTTAATTACTAAATAGAGCAGCAAATTAGGGCAACATTAAGGTTCGCTAGCTTCCTTTCCGGTCTTTAAGCCATTCCACTAATATACTCATTATTGATTGAGCTTCAGTCTTGGTTTGAAAGCCTTGACAGTTCCCCTAGTTCGTAGCCATCATCAGTGGAAAGAACTTGTATTACATGGATTCATTAACTGTAAATCTGGCAATTTCACACGAATGTAATACTAAACTATCCACCATTTCATTATTAGGACGTTATAGTTTAATAGGTTGTATTATCTGTTAAATCTTCTTTTCAAGTTTCCACTTAGTAATATTATTATAGATAGTTAGATCTCATTGTATCCTAAATGATCTACTAATTATTTACACCCTTCAATTCAAATCATAGAACTTAAATCCTTACAAATAATTACCATTTAATAACATGAATTAAATCAATCTGTTTCTATACATAAATTAAATTTAGAATATCTAAGCACTTAATTATATGTCTACCATGAAATTGACTAAGAAGGACTCAATTATACTAATACTGAAGAGTTAGGACAAGGAATAAGAGTACATACACTTTGGCTAATGGACTGAGTACTGAAGTTGTACATGAAAGGTTTAGGTCCAGTGAAGTCCATTTCATGATATGTAGGATACCCATCAACAACTGGACCTTGTAAATGGATCATCTCATTATTCTTATTTTGTACATGAGGCACAACACAATCTGCTTCCTTATACTCTTGATGAAGCTGAATATCAGTACATGGTTTCTGATCTGTTATCATTTCCATATCCACATACGGATCCACATCACTAAACAAATACTCAGCTGATTTATTGTACTCATTTCCCTCGACCCCGATATTATTATTATTATTATTATTCGGGGCCTGTAGTAGCCAAGACTCCGCCTCAGCTTCCTCTTCAGTCTCGGGCAGCTGAGTTTCATCAGCAGCCCGAGACTTAGCTGAGGCGGAGTCGTAAAACGGCACTATAGGAAGCCGCTCGTGGCGACGAGCTAAAGGATTAGCTGAGTGGATATCTTGGTCACATGTCACGCAAAGAGCAGCTGCATCAGCCTTGCATGTGACACTAGCCGGCGCGTGTTCACAGACTTCACAAACCAAAACACGCGCGTGCCTCGATGCGAGCTTATTCGCCGCGTGAATTTTGGAGTCGCAACCTAAACATAAAAACGCCATGTCGGCTTTGCAAAACACCGTCGCCGACGTTGTTTTGCACGAGTCACAACGCCGTGCCATTGTTGGTTTTTTTTTTTTTTTTTCTCTACACTTTTTTTCTCTAGAACAGCTTTTTTTTTTTTTTTTCTCTCACTAGAAAATGAAATAATGGAGAGTGGGTGTTCTTTTCTTATGCTTTATGATCAGACAAAGTTATCTAAATAGGGACGGAGGAAATCTGAGATGTAACCAATGAGAAGATGACAACTGGACTAATCTTAGCCAAATAAGTTGGAATTAATTTAATGTTGAAAAAAACCAAGTTGTTGTTTTGTGAGAACTGAGAAGACAGGTTGTCGTTATGGGAGAGGTGGGGTCCACATGAAAAGAGAGCCGTGCTCTTTAAAGCAAAAGGTGCTTGCACCTTATTGGTGATACAAGGACTTTTTTAGCATTTTGTAATGTGTACTGAGTAAGGGCAGAATCTTACTCGTACCAAATTAAACAATTTAGCCACGAAACTCTAAAATAAATTGAGAATGCATGTCGACTAAGCTCCCGTTTGGACATATTTTTTGGAGGCATTTTTTTGGAGTTTTTGGGCAAAAATATATTTGTTTATGCTTTTTCAGCAAAACTTGTCCCAAAAATCCAAAAACTGGCCTTGAGCTGTTTTTGGGCCAAAAACTAACATTTACCCATCAAATTTTATTTTTATAAGAGATCAAAGGCTCTTTTGAGCCAAAAATTTTGTTCCCAAAAAGTATGTCCAAACATTTTTTCATTTTCATATCAAATTTCACCCAAAAAGTGTTTCTCAAAAATTATTTGGGAATGTGTCCAAACGCTAGCTAATTATTATTAAACGAAAAATAGATTATTTTCATGACATAAGTTTTGTATTTATTTGTATGAAGTAAAAAGGGGGTAATTGCTGCCCTAATGAGAGAATATTAGACTATAAGAGTAAACTATGTATGTGTGGGATTATAGTACTGATCTTTTGGTGGAAGATGTTCTTTATTTTAGATAATGAAAGCATTCCATTACTACCGACCCAAAGAAATACGACCTCTCTTAGATATACAGTTTATGCCGGAAAGGTACGAAGTTGGACTAATTTGAAAATATTGGGCAATTTACTTTATACCTACTATTTCGTCTGGTTTTTGGTTTCTAGTCTTATTTTATTAGTAGCCATGATTGAGGGTACTTACTATGCATAGAACGACGAAGGTGAAAAGACAGGATATATTTCGACGAAATGCTCAGGGGCTTTCTTTCTTCTGCATGTGAGGAAAATGCCCCGGGTAGCGTAGTTAGCGAATAGAGAGGGCTGCGGGTGGGCACGGTAGCATATACGTGAAATGAGATTTTTTTGGAACAAGGTCAGATACTATGTATGTTGTGTTGAAAAGAATGTTGGTTCCGCTTTTTTTTTCTTTTTTGATATAAACACATTGTAATTGATAGAAGTGACTAATTGAAGTTCTTGCTACGTACGACCCATCTAAAGGGAAGTAAACCCTCCTACCAAAATTACTTTATTTTCGACAATCAAATCCAAGACTTTGATAAAGAGTAAATGAATTTCATCAACCTCATCAAATTACTTTGGAGTGTTTGATGCAGTTTGAGTTTTAGAAAAAATATAAAATCAATAATATCAATTTTATTAGCCGAATAAAACCTACATAAAGTGGATTTGTCCAACTATCTTATACCTTCAAATTTTTACCCACGTGCATATTAGGTGTATGTCAACGTAAAAATATGATTCTATATGCCTATGATTTATTTGCGTTAGACTTTTATCTTAACTAATACTCCCTCCGTTTAAGTTTACTTGTCTAAATTTAACAAAGTCAAATTCTTAATTTACTTATTCTTTTAGCAATTCAAGATAAAATTAGTTATGTTCTTCCTAAATTACCCTTGACATTAAATGGTCAAATTCTTCAAAATCACTTTCCAATTAATTGAAAACTACAACAAAGCATAATAAATAAGGGTAGATTTGTCAAGTTTAATTTTTCTTATTTTGTCTTGGTTGTAGTGCCAAGTTGAATTTGGACAAGTAAACTTAAACAGATGGAGTATTTAATTAGAATCATAATCATAATTACAGTTCCTCAATGAACCACTTCTTGCTGTCAACTGTCAAACTTTATTGGGCTCTTTACATATATATCCGCCCATTAAGAAATAATTACTTTTACGTATCCAGAACATTTTGTATCCAAAAATTTAATACATATTAAATATATTTTTTTAATATTAATATTAATATTTAATAGTATGATATTTAACTCCCATAATTAAAGGAAACAATCAATGGTAAAAAAAATAGATTACCATTAAATATGGTAGTTGCACGATTCTAGGCTTAATGATAGAGTCCTATCAACATAATATATATATATTTTAAATATTAAATATATATCAATAATATTTAAAATATTAAATATATATATTTAAAATATGAAATATCAATAATATTAATATTAAATAGATATATTTAAAATATGAAATGTCAATAATATTAAATATCAATAATATTAATATATTAAATATATATCAACAATATTTAAAATATTAAATATATATTTGAAAAAGGTAAAATGTACATGGAAAGAAAGAAATAAGAAAAGGTGTACAGAAAAAATAATTATTCTTGGTCAATGTTCATGGTGCGTAAATTTTTCAACTTTATTTTCGAGGATATTAGCAATGTAACAAACCGAGCGAGTTGTAGTTTACTTGGGCTAATCCAAGATATTAGATGTAGAATTTGCGTTGCATCTAGCAACTCATTTCCTAGAAAATTTCGTCTAGAGGCCACTTTAGGTACTGCTATTTGATTTCAAACCACTTTATTATTGGTTGTGCAAAAAAAGTTACTTTTGAAATTTCAACCCTTATAGGCTGAACATATTATATGCCTAAAAGTTCAGTCCTTAAGGGTTGAAGTTGACCTTCATACCTTTAGGCATGAAATTCAGCACACAAGATCTGAAGTTCAGCTCACAAAAATTGAAGCTCCAAAAAGTAATTAAAAACTAAATATTTTAAAAATAATGACTATAACCGTAAAGGTGAGCCAAAAATGACTATTCATGCACTTTCCCCATATCCCAGCACCACCATTTTAAAATTTTGGAACGGTAGCCACCAACTTTCCGATGATTGAAGTTGAGGCAGTTCAGATTCAGCCCAACTTGGACTGAAGTCGGCCTCAACTTCACGTGGCAGAGTTACACTTATATTTATGAAAGTGGTCGGGCATTACAAAATGTTATCCAAGCTTCTGTGAAAATAAGCTAATAACTGTTTATTCGCCAACACCCAAATAATGTAGAGCAATCTTAATCCATGGGCTCTAAGAATAAGAAAATCAGTTATCTATGTTCTTATAACGAACCTTAGGTGGTGGAGAGAATGGAATACTGTCTTTCTGTTTGTGAAATTTGAAACCATGAGGCCTTACTTGTTCATAACAACGAGTGATAGTACTCCTCAATTTTTATCAAGAGGTCTTAAGTTTGAGCCTTGAAAATAAAGTCGTTTTTGATAGGAAGCGTTTACCCCCATAGTGAATTACTGGAACTTTTAAAAATGAAGCGGGCTCCAAAGCGAGTATTAGAACTCAGATCGGAAACCAGAAAAGTAGGAACTAGGAAATATACAAGGTTTCTCTAAGTAAACTTCGATTAGAAGATGACCTAAGTCGGAATTCAGTTTGCTTCTACGGGTCTTTCAAGCAAAGTAGACCTTATTTGTTCTTATGAAGAAAAATATGATTTATTTCTTAATTGATTTGAGTTGATTTTCTTACTCTATTTGATTTTTCAATTGACTCAAGTTTAAACTTTCTTACTTTACTTGTCTTGAACCCCTCTAAAAAAGACCATCAGTTTCCAAATCTAAACAGTTCATGTTCCTTCATTCTCAGTACGGCCATTTTATTAGTAAAATTTTTGTCCAGTGGCCATTTTTGACACTGGCATTAGCTTTGCAGCCACTATTTTCTTTGATCTTACACTTGAGGTCACTTTTGGCTCTATACTAGATAAGATCATTAAATACGCCTAACTGAAAAGGCTTAGTAACCCCTCAGTCTGATTACTGGACTGAAGTTTGAAATACTACTGATTGAAGTTCAAACCACATGGACTGAAGTTCTATCCACATGGATGAACTTCTCTACCCTTATGGACTGAAGTTTCATCCACAGGGATTGAACTTATCTACCCTTATGAATTGAAGTTCCATCCACAGGTATTGAACTTCTCTACCCTTATGGACTGAAGTTCCATCTACAGGGATTGAACTTGTCTATCCTTATGGATTGAAGTTTCATCCACAGGGATTGAACTTCTCTACCTTTATATACTGATGTGCTATCCACATGGACTGTATATATATATATATATATGAGGAGCATTTGCACAAATAATCCAGATTTTAGTTCTAAAGACACCAAACTGTATTGGGCCCTTGAAATGATACTACTAGTTAGCCATTCTAAGGGCTGTATATTATTATTAGACACGCATTGACAATGGACGCAACATAAAATTTCGAACCTAGCTAGTAATCTACAAAGAATTACTCCATGTATTAAATTCAAACTCAGTAAGGCATCTCGAACCAATAATTTAAATCCTGGATCCTCTTAATTATGAAAAAGGTAGTTCATGTGATTTATACATAGAACACAAAAGATAGTACTATCTCTTTCCAATGCACAAAAGTGAACATGGTATCAAACATGTTACAATAAAATCAGGATGGAATAATAGTAGTAATATGTTATGCTAGTCACCTTCAAGCTGTCCCATGGAAGGAAGAGGAGGTTAACATCTCTAGAGATTTGGTTGAGAACATATGCATTCCCACTAGCTTGGCAGAGATGGGACGATACTTAAAGGGTCAACCAATTTATTCCAGATGCTTTGGTTTTGAATATCAAGAAAATTACTGACAAGTTTTCAGAGATACTAGCAACTTGTATGTTCCAATTTCCTTGGGTTGCATTTGCATGTCGTTGGATTAACTTTTGAAAAAAAATGTTTTGGAGGATATATGGTAGCGATAATATCGAATTTTCGTTTTCCGAAAGAGCAATATCCTGTGATTTTTACATATAAATTATATTATATGACCTGTTTATAGCAATAGATAAATAGAAATATAAAATCAATTTTAAATACTTACACGTACCTTAAGGGTCGTTTGGTTTGCGGGACTAAATAAGTGGGATATCCCACAAATTTTGGATTACAGTAATTCCAAGATTATAATCTCGGGATTAACAATTCCAAGATTAAATTTTGTCTCATTTTAACTAATTCCACCAACCAAACATTTGATTAATATAGTCTCAAATTTAATCCTGGAATTGTTAGTCCAATCCCACCAACCAAACGACTCCTAAGTTTTTTTCTAACAAAAAGATCGAAAAAATCACGGAATAAAATTTAAATAGTCAATAAAGTAATATAGTAAAATATTAATCATTGCATCCAACTTGAGAAGAAAAAAAGAGGATAAAAGTTGACTTTGTGGTTATAACTACTATTGAGCAAAGATAGAATAGCTTTTGTTGTTCCTTAATTCTATATTATAGTATATAATTATATATATTCCATTTAAAGGGAAGGGCACTTTTCAAATGGATGCCAATAACTAAATATCTTTCATATATAATCCTTGAACTTAGCTGAAGATTGCACTTGCAATTTGAGGTCAGCCATATATTCCATGCTTCATAAATGCATTTACAAGATCTTCTATTGTGTTCTCTATTCTCTCTGAGATTCCAAATATTGTGTCATTTCACTCTCATCCATATTTTACTTTTATCCTCAATGCTAAACGAAAAGATTTCCTTTTTACAAAAAACAATGGAAACAAATGGATCGTAGGGCCCCCTTATATTTTGTCATCCACATTTTATTTACTGAAGTTAGTTTTCAAAAAAATTCACTCTACGCTCTCCATAGGAGTGATTTTACAAAATTACCCGCGGTAAGGAATATTTTAGCAAAATATTTTTATTTAGTCCGCAAGCCAAGACTTTAAGGCAAAAAATTTGTAAGTCTTGGCAATTGGCTATACTTCAAGGGCAAGTAATCTTTTGCCAATACTTCAAGTTATATGGCGAGAATGCAGGGAAAACTGGAAGGGGCAAGTCTTGACAATTGCCAAGACTTACGATGCAGTGCAGCAAGTATTGCCTATTGCCAATACTTGTCGTACAAGTGTTGAAAAATCGAGCAGGAGTCAATGGCAGCCTTACATATCTTTGATGTTTCTTGCTTCTAAACCTTGTTTCCCTTGAATTCAACATCTTCTAAAGCTTAAGCAAGCTATAATACAGCATTTAGGTACTTTAATTAGCCATGAAGTAATTATAAAACTCAAACAATAGACGAAATTGAAGGTAGCATAACGTTACCTTAATCGCGTAGTACGTTTTGACGCAATCCGTCTTCAATTTCGAGTTAAGATTGATGTTCTTTCTTCAAAATCATCAAAATGGCTTTTGAACCAAGACCAAACTGCTTCTATCATGAAGTTGCTGAAAAATGACGAGAAGATGATAAACATTTCGGTTTTAGTTCTCTATTGCGCTTGTGTCCCTTTTTCTGTCCTGACTTCTGATGCTCATATCTTTTTATCTATACGTTATATAAACAAACTTGCCAAGACTTACGGCCAAGTGCGGCAAGTATTGCCTATTGCCAATACATGAAGGGATAAATGTTGAAAAACGGAAAAATATAACGGGAAGTCTTGGCCCTGAATTTTTTCATTAAATCTTAACGGAGACATTTTTGCAAACCACTTTTAGCGCAGGTAAAAAGGCAAACCATTGCTTCTCGTGTCATATTTGCAATATTTTTGCAAATGAGCCGTTAGTTTTAGTTTTATGATTTTGCTTTCCTTATTTTAGTTATCACAGTTCAAAAGATATGAGAGAACATTTGGACAATAGTGTTTCTATAAAGGATATTTAAAGAAAAATGTAATCAATGACAATTTATATGAATAAATTATTAAATTGACCTTAAATCTTATTCACTAAAGTAATTTTTTTAATACGATCTAGTTATGTGCTGATCGCATAAAAATATCATAAGTCATAACTTGACCCGTAAAAAATATGTAGAAATAAAGTATTTTTTTCTGTGTGATCTCGCATAACAAGTACTCTAATCTTCCTTTCTTTAGAAGAATGTGCCCTATCCACTCACCAAAATTTTAAATTAATAATCATGTGCCTCTCTTATCCAATTGGCGTGTACATATGAGTTGATTAAAACAGACAACGCAAAAGGTAAATTTCCTCTATTAAAAATTATTAGTGCCATTATCAGCTTTATGCACTAATCATAATTAACTAAGTTAGTAAGTTATGACACAATCCATACATCACTGCACTTAAAAAGCATATTATGTTGATTAATGAATATATAAGTATAACAAAAAATTTCCGTTTTAAGAAGTAGATGAACTTTTGAGATAATTGGGGAAATGTCATTGATTGCGGCAAGTGTTTTTAGACTAATAAAGTTTCATTGACAAAGAGATCAATAAATTTGTGAACTTGTTAAGTTATTTGTGTAATGCCTTTCATTTTTAAACTCAAGTTTTAAGTGCAAACCAAATGTCGCTTTTTAACAATATTTTGTATTTTAAAGACTAAAAAATATCTTGTGAGATTCAAGTATTTTAGTTTGTAATCAACAATTGCTTATTACATTTACTCTCAATTATGTGTTTTAGTCAAATTAACTATGAGTATTCAACTATAGAAGTTTCCAAAAAATACTTTTTTTGATAATATGTTTTATGGTGTTTCATATTTTAGAGAAAATATAAAGAGTTGAATATTTTAGATAAATTTCAACACCCGCTTGGGCGCATAATAATTCGGAATGCACATCTTACAGGCATACGTCACACGGGCGCCCACATAAGCTAGACCTATACCCGCCATACCTACATGGGTGGCCCGTGGACCACGTGTTCAAAGGGGTTACACCCGGAGACAGCCCGCCTGCTCCGGAGCAATACACCAACTCTGATACCAAGATAAATTTCAACTCCCGCTCGGGCGCATAATAAATCCGGACGTCCACGGGCGCCCACATAAGCTAGACCTATACCGCCATACCCACATGGGTGGCCCGTGGACCACGTGTTCAAAGGGGTTCCACCCGGAGACAGCCCGCCTGCTCCGGAGCAATACACCGACTCTGATACCAAGATAAATTTCAACTCCCGCTCGGGCGCATAATTAATCCGGACGTCCAACTCACGGGCATATGTCACACGAGCACCCACATAAGTTTGGACCCAACTACACCATAAAAGTTAGCTCAAAGGGGGAAGATTGTTCAAAGCTTATATAGACCACTTACCTTCATATTTTACCGATGTGAGACTTTTCCCACGCCTCAACAATTTTTACAAAAAGAAATGCTAAATTTGTTGTAAGTTGTACTGGTTAAGTGGATATGAACGAGACAACAAACATCAAATCATAAAGCAAATAATGGTATCTAATGAGTGTGATTTTTATGTTTCACTTTACCCACCAATTCTATTCTTTAATTCTTTAAGTTATTCACCTCTTTGCTTAAATGATTACAGCTTCTTTCTTTAACGCACACTGAAAACCTTAGTGCGGTTTCCCTAGTGCTTAGATATGGACTTAACTATTTCCAGTAGGCCAAACACGGCCCATTAGGTGGGCCCAAATCTAAGATCTGTTTATCATTTTCAATGAGATAATGCTTTGTATTTCATTATCATTATATACAGAGACACATTCACGTCTAGGAATACTAATAGTGGATGATGTCAATAACAACATCCTCTTGTCGCTTCCATTTCAGGCTCAAAGATTTAGGATTGACAGTTTTTAATTTAATTCATGTACGTATTTGTTAGTGTAAAAATTTCGTGCACGAGCATATTTGGCGCGCGCTAATTGATTTGTAGCCGTCAAAAATAAATTCGCTGAGAAATAGCCACCTCCGGACAAATCCCAGTATAAATACCTTGTTCAAAGCCCCAGTATTTATACTGGGAAGCTTAAAGTAAACTAATCCCAGTATAAAATACTGGGGCTTTGAACAAGTTTTGTTCAAGGCCCCAGCATTTTGTTATGGGACTTTATATAAAGCTTCAGTCCCATAACAAAATGCTGGGGCTGTGAACAAAACTTGTTCAAAGCCCCAACATTTTGTTATGAGACTGAACCTTTGTTATGGGACTTTGTATAAAGCTTTAGTCCCATAACAAAATACTTGGGCTTTGAACCAGTATTTTGTTATGGGACTAGTCTGGGGTGTTTTCCAACGCTAATGGAGCTTAAATGTGCGCGCGAATTTTTTGCTATTCTTTAATGAATTTTGAAACGGTGGATAGTCTCCGATGAGCGCGTCCTAAAATGGCTAGTGATCAAAATTTGCCTTTGATAGTTATTTAGTTCATGATTTAAGTTGAATGTACTAATTAATGCGATTGTGCTCATTATGTATAGTAGTTGATATTTCATTACTGAAATATTGTTTCATTTATCTCTGTGTTACAATGATATTTTGTTGCTGCCTTTGTAGTCGATAGCATGTTAGAGAAACAACAATAACATGGATTGATTTACTTTCTCTCGTATCATTAAGGAGTGATCCTTAACTAGATGTCTCAAGTTTGATTTATTTAAATGGAGCCTTTGGTAGGGAGCTCTCATTCATTTAGTATGACCCTAGTCGTTGCAAATCTAAATTAATCGGATCAATAAGTGGAATTAAATAGAAAAGAACTCTCTCATTTTATCCTTTTCGTATACGCTCTCTCTCCCGGAAGAAGCAAAGTGGATGGGAAAGTGAAAACTTGTAATGTTCTCATGAGTTCCAGTAACTTCAATCAATTTGGTTAATGAGAAATGAGAGAAAAGATAACCTAAATGCAAAGAGGAATATTGTGACATTTTTATGCATTTTAGTGTAAGTTCCTTCTTTTTTTTCGAGAATGGAATCTCAAAAGGGCCTTTCTTCCTGCCAAGCTAGTTACGTTATAGGATGAAACCAAATTATTTTCATGTATAAAGAGGTATCAATAAATTTGGGCACGAGAAGACTTTGTAGTTGTACATGAAAATAGATTCCGCAATGCATGCTTCATGTCTTTAGGTCCATCAATCATGATTTATCAAACATTCAACAAATTGCAACCTGCAAAGCTGCAAACAAAGAGAGGATCCGCAGTTCCCTCCAGGTTTTCCCTTGCACACTTTTAACAAAGTAAATCGTACAAGGGACTTCGATGATTCCGTACTCAATATTTGCATGAAAGAAATAAAATATTATACCATCTTTTGTATTTGTTTTATTATTTAATCATACTTAATTAGTTATTCAATTTGTGAATAATGTGCTAATACTACGTGTGAGTAAGTTTTTCCAACCCGAGTCCCACCCTACACCTACATGGGATCGAAATCTTTTTCTAACATGTATTAGTAAAAAAAGTATGTATTAGAAAGTTGTACTGTGATTTTTATGGCTGGATGAAAGTAAAAACAGAAAAAAGAATAATTTTGTTTAAATTGTTACTATATAAGATCATAAAGTTAGTCGTAATGAACCATAATTAGGTGATTTACGAGCTAAATGTTTATTCATATTCGTAGTTTACACTAGACAAGATTAATATACTGCTATGATTGACAAAGTTGATGTAATATGTGCACTAAAAAAGTAGTAGTACAATTTGGTGGTATAAGTGTATGTGAAGAGTGAAGACACAAGTTAATGTAAATATTAGATGTGAGTAAAATTTTTCATCCCTGAACAATATGGATTGGAGTTGCAATTCAATTTACCACCTTACTTTTTTATTATAATTGAGAAAATTTTGAGGACCAATAACGAAATGTTCAAATTTTCGATGAATAATGAGCTCATCCTATATCGTTTTTCATTTAAATAAGAAGCATATACTTATCAAGGGTCTTTTCAAAATCATTATAGGAAAAACTCAAATTGATTTAAGAATTAAATATAAACATAAATTGGAAGCCATTGCTCAATGCCATTCCATTTTTAAAAGTTACGGAATAGTACAACCTTGCATTTTTCTCTTTTTAACTTTTCGAGTTCCCCATTTTCGAAATTTTATATTTTCTCCCCTCCTTCCATTTGTTCTCTTCTTGTTATAAATACACATTCACAAGTCTTCACTTCTCAACCTAAAGTGAAAAACACTTCTAAATTTCCACTAAACTTTCTTCTTTCTCTCTTTCATTTCCCTTTTAAAAAAAAAAAACTCCAAACTTTTAAACATGAGAACACTTAGTAGCTTTACTACAACTTCATCAACAATGGAACAACAACAAGAAGCAAAAACAACATTAAAAGCTACATTTTCACCACCAGCAATGGTACAAAGATCACCGTGGCATTCACCGGTGCCATATCTTTTTGGTGGCTTAGCAGCTATGTTAGGTTTAATAGCTTTTGCTTTATTAATATTAGCTTGTTCTTATTGGAAACTTTCTGGCCATTTAAGAGAAAATGGTGATCATGATCAGTCTGAAAATGATTCTGAAGATGGTGTTGGAGAAAAACAAGGGACAGGAATTGTTAATGCATTTCCTGTGTATGAAGAGAAGATTGTTGTTATAATGGCTGGTGATTTGAAACCAAGTTTCTTGGCTACACCTATGACAAGTAAAGGTGGCTATGTTTTAGGTGATGGAAGTTTGAATAAATGTGAGAAGAAAATGGAAATGGAAAGTGAAGAGTTAGGTGATGAGAAGGAGAAAAATGAAGTAATTGTTGAAGTTAGAGAACATAGTCATGAAGAATCCCAAGAAAACAATGAGCAAAGCTCAGTGAGCTCATAATAGTGTGGTCTTAATATCTTCTCTGTTTTTTTTTTTTTCCTTTATCTCCTTTTTTTGTTTGGATTTCCAGTTTTGAGATCACGGATACTGTAAATTGTTGGTTGAGATGAAATTATTCTACTATTGAATTAATATAAGTTGTAATTATGGTAAGCTTATTTTTTCTTTTTTCGCCTGATGTTTATTGTCTCTATTAGAAGGAAAAAATGGCAGTTCGGTGCATAAAATATCCCGTGTTCATGCAGGATCCGGAGGAGGGTCTCTCCCCAAGGGTGTAATGTACGCAACCTAACCTAACGAAAGTATCAGTAGCTGTTTTCAGGACTTGAACTCATGACCTATAGACCACACAAAGACAACTTCACTAGTTGCTCCAAGACTCCCCTTCTTTTATTACATTTATTGGATTTTACTATTTCAAATTCGCATTGAAACGTTTACTTTGAGGCGTAAAGTGATCCCTTCCAAGGTGAATTCATTTCATGCATGAACTAGATTGGTTTGGTTAAAGATGAGTAGGTACATACAACCCGTCAAAAATTAACAATCTTTAATGGTAGTTAAAGCTAGCGCATTTATATTTGTTTGTTAACATGGTTTGTCTTAAAAAAGTTTAAGTTTTATGTAGTGGCAACGTAAAAAAATTACATAATAATATCTTATATATTAAGGTGATTACAAGTAAGCTTATGCAATAGCCAATAATCAATTGATAACTCGATAAAGTTATGTAGCAATTTGCTATCACATGTTACACTGTTCTAAGTATTTGCCACTTCAAATATAATTTAACCATCATTCTGGAAGAGTTTTAAGTTCATGGAGCAGTAGGGCTTTTCTTTCATTGCATTGTATACGGTACCAAGGCTACTGAAATTAATTCTTCAGAAACAGCTAGGACAATTAATTAAATGGCACCCTCTAAGATACTCTGTTTGGTAATAAATCTAGGACCAAAAATACAAAATCATTTTTGAAAAGAATTTCGAATTGAGAAGAAAGATATCGGTTTTGATCTTATCCATAGTGCTTAATATGTGAATTTTAATAAACAATAAAAAGGTAAGTTGCATTTTGATCCTCCACTAAAATAGAGGAGAATAAAGTGATGAAGAAACAGATGGGAGTATATATTCTTACTGTTGGATTCAAGTGTGTTTGGCATAACAAAAAAAATTAAAAATTAAAAAATTAAAAAATGAAATTAAATGCTTCCAGTTGCATGGGAAGTGATGTTAGCAAATTGGCTCAATTTTTCTTGGGGAAAACAGTTGAATAAAGTGAAATAGTAGTAATTGTGGCACTGTTTTCTGAAAGAGCATCGTGTCAAGTGTAGATAAGGCGATTGGTGATGTGAAAAATGAAAATTGCGGCATTGTCCCGTGAAACTAAGTGTGGTACGCGGCGAATGACTTGTGAAGTTTTTAATTGCAACTGTTGACTGATTTTTTAGTTGTGCGTTTAAGATTTTAACCATTTTAGGAAGTTGAGCAATTATATATACATGTTGGACCAACTTTCACTATTTCTTTGTGTCAACTTTCACAAGTGGATTGTCCGTGAAAGGTATTTGGAAGTTGAATTAGGTGGATACGCAGTTTTTTCAACTCCAATACCAATAGAATGGCCCCCATTCTTATAACTTAAAAATCCAGCTCCTCACCATGAATTTCAAATATGATACTAATAAGGAAATGTGGAACAATTTACAAAAATAGGACAGTTTCTGGCATTCATTGAGGATTTGAGCCCGTAAGGGAAAGCTCTGACGAGAATGGCGGTAGCCAGGCCTTTGCAAATACAAAGATCTAGTGATTGCGAAAAAGAATATTTTCGTAAGATTTTTCTTATATAGATCAAAATTACAGCAGCAACGCCAAAAGTGTCAATCCTGTACAAAAACTTTGAAAATGTTTACAAGTGACACAAGTAGCATTCTAAACTGGCAAGTGCACAAATATCCGCTTGACATTGCTATTTTAGATAGCCATTTTCTTAAAAACATTTGAACTTTAATAATTTCATCAACTTTAAACCATCATGTTTGAAGCTTATCTTCATCTAAGCCTGTGCAGCTGAGGTATGAAGTTGAAAATTCAACTTTAGACCCATGATTTGAACTTAAGTGGCTATGTTTATAATTATTTTACAAAATACTAATGTGATAGGGGAAAGTGCACGAAAGGCCACTTTTACTACTGGTCTTTGGGCACAGGCCACTAATACTAAAATATTTAATTTGTGGCCACTTTTGTTTAAAGAGATAGAACTTCAGTCCAGAGGCCGGATTGATGTTCAGTCCAGTCCTTAAGATGGAACTTCAGTCCAGGGCCATATGGACTGAAGTTCAATCCTTAAAGATGGAACTTTAGTCCATGGCCATATCATGGACTGAATTTCAGTCCATGGCCATATGGACTGAAAGTTCAGTCCTTAAGAGATGGAACTTCAGTTCAGGGGCCGTATGGACTGAACTTCAGTCAATTATCAGAATTAAGTCAATATTTATTTAGTAAAGGGCCAAAAGTGGACTCTTAAGAAAATAGTGGCCTCAAATCAAATACCAGTGTTAAAAGTGGCTGCTGGGCCTCCGAGTTTTAATTTACTCTCTCTGTCCCAAATTAGTCGACGCTTTAGCAAGATTCATCTATCCCAAATCAGTTGGCGCTTTAGGATTTCAAGATATTTTCTGCCAGTTCTTTTCAACTATGCCCATATTTAATAAATGAGTATTTATCAAAAAAAAATTAATAGTCTAATATTAGAAATGTGGTCAGCAAGGGTAAAACAGTAAAATACATACCCTATTTATTGATTTCTTAATGGGGGTGCAGAAGTTGAAGGCGTCAACTAATTTGGGACGGGGAGGTAGAATTTAATAAAAAAAGAAGAAGCACGAGGAGTTAAGGTATATTTCGCGTAGGGGCCTGTTTGGCGCATGATAATTAATCCGTAGCCATCAAAAATATATTCGTTGAGAAATAGCCATTTTCGGACAAGTTCGAGTATCAATATTTTGTTCAAAGTCCCTGGGATCACTTAAACACCAGTCTATACTGGGACATTGAACTAGTTTATACTGGGACTTTATATATATAAAGCACTAGGGGGACGATAAACATGAATTCCATTATAAAATAATGAAACTTTGAACATGTATAGTTTAAAGTCTCAGTATAAAACCTGTGACTAGTCTGGACTGTTTGCCAATGCTAAAGGAGTGTATGTGCGCGCGGTGACTATTTCTCAATTAATTCTGAAATAATGAATAATTATCATTTAACGCGTCCAAAAATGGCTACGCATCAAAATCAACTAGTATTAGTTTAGAAAAAAACAAAGTGGCCTCTAATTAATTTTTGTTGTGTGTTTTGGTCAAAAAGCCCCTGAGACGTAGGCACATATTAAGCCACATGTTCGACTTACGTGCCGCTGCGATAACTTGCCACGTATACCTCTCTGTGTAACGAACCTCATTTTTACACATAGCACAATTAGTACAGAAAATTCAAAGAATTCTCTATTCAATACAACACATAACGCTTTACAATTTTCAGTAAAAAGGTGAAGGGATCATGTCACGTTTAATTCAAGCTCGATTCGCTCTCTCCAGAATTTCGTAAGCATTTTTTAGCCCTAATTTCTTGTTTTAAAATAATCCTGGTGTCCGGGCCTGCTTCCGTGCGTCTAGACTAATCCCACTAGTATCTGCTAATTCCCACCAGTACAGTACTGAGTAACTCTATTGACACGCTTGGACAAATAAGAAGAAATTACCTATTATTTTGTCTTGTTCATCAAGCAGGAGCAACCGGTAAAGTTGTCTCGAAGTTGTCTCGGTCACGGTTTTGAGCTGTGGAAACAGCCACTGATGATTGTATCAGGATAGGTTGCGTACATTACACCCTCTTGGGATGCAGCCCTTTCACGCGCCCTGCATGAAGGCGGGATGCTTTATTAGATTCCCCTATAGAGTCTCTTATTGGTGATTCAATGCACTGGTTTTGGAAGTTAAAAGAATAAGAAAAGATCCAATAATGCGACATTTACAGCAAGATAAGACAAGTTGACAATACTAGGGTACTATTGCTGTAGTTGAAATATGGGATGTGTTCTTGAGTTTTCAAATTATTTTGAGGATAAATAAGCCTAAAATATCAGAAGCATTTTATTTCGGTTGCATACGAGTAAAATGACTAGTAAAGAAAATAATATGATAATTGATTCTAAGATATCTCTATACCTCCATATTAGTCCTTGAACTTTTGTTTACATTTAGCTGGTGACAATTTTAGGTTTGTTTAGGTGTCTGTAGATTATCTATACACCCATAGGGCGGTGCGTTTGGTGAATCGACTTCTTTTCTCATTTTTGCTTTGTTACACTATTCCACTGGGAAACCATTAATGATTTTGTTGTTAAATCGAGGTAATTTCAGTTTATTTGGGAGACGATATGTTCTTTTAGTTAGGCTGTTTTTTAATATCTTTGCAGGAGTGTTGCATCAACCAAAAATGTTCGGTTTTTGTCTACTGACTCCAATAAAACAGATGAGCCCTTTAAAGTTGAGGAAGCAACTCAGTCCAATAAAACAAATAACTCCTTTACAGTTGAGGAAGCAGAAACAGTAAATATGCCTCCACCCCCGAACGAGAAGGTGTTAACGATTTGAAGTTTTGGCAGGATTAAATCAGTATCAATATATTGCTGTTTGCATTCACCCGCTTGAAGTGACTCTTTAAACTTTCACTTCAGTTACTTGTGCTTGGTGGAAATGGATTTGTCGGCTCACATATCTGCAAAGAAGCTCTGGATCGTGGTCTTACAGTTGCTAGTCTTAGCAGGTATTTTCCTTGACTCTCAGTTTCAGTTAGTTATGTGTGTATACTGGAGCATGAGCAGTGTTTTTGGAACTGTCTTAGTTGTATACGTTTAGTTTTGAGAGGATATTGTCTTCGGTTAATTTGAAAGAACATTAGTGAACCTGTTTATTTGAAATATTATTGAGTTTTCCGTGGGCTCTTACTTACTCCAATTGAGTACTTGATTTGACACTATGCCTTGACCATTTCAAAAACTGCTACTTTTGCCAATTACGGGTGGAAGTGCTACAACAAGCTCTCTTTCTGTTCAGTATACCTTCAGAAACTAACTGTGAAATCACGTTCTGTTTGTGACGAAGTCTTTGCTTCTCTAGCTGCTGGAAGGTGAAGAGGAATCATAATCTAGCATAGTAACTACAACAACAACAACTAAGCCTCAAGCGCAAACAAGTTGGGGTTGGCTATATGAATCCTCATAGACCATGTTTCTCCATTTATACTCAATTGTTGCTAAGTGGAGTAACTGCTAAGGAGTACTATTTGTTTTTAATAAGTTAGGGGAAAACAGTTTGGCTGTCATACCTTTCAATATTAGACAACCTATTTGCAGGTTGTTTTCTCCTTCCACGTTTTTTGTTTCCTTAGGTCATTGCAATATAGTGTATGACCGGAAGTTTCTTTTTTCTTTTTTCATTGTTGATGCCCATTATATGTAACATAAATGTGCTTAGAATAGCTTTTGGGCTCTGTCAAAGAGTGTGGGGTACTTTAAGGGTGTCCTATTGTGTTTTCTATCATCTATGGTATGTATCTGAGGTCCCTTAGGTATGATCGTTCTCTAGTTGGCATATTTTGTTAGGTCGCCTATCTTGTTGCTCAACATTGTCTTTGGCCTTTTTGTAGAACCGGAAGGTCGTCCATACAAGAATCTTGGGCTAACAGCATTATCTGGCATCAAGGTTTTTTATTCTCATTGTGCAACTTAGTTTTAGCTCTTCTTTCTATGATACTGATGGTCTGTCTTCCTGGGCATTTTCGCACTCGACAGGAGACCTACTTTCTACTGATTCATGGAAGGATGCTCTCAAGGGAGTAACATCTGTTGTATGTACTGCTTCTAGCCTTGTATTTTATCGTAATTGCTATCTGGAATCATATTTGGAGTTAAAGCACACTGAAGCAGAAATGCAACCTATCTTTTCTTTGTTGTGTTTCTCTTTCTTTTTGGGTGATAGAGGGTGGATAATTTGAAATTTTTGGTTGTTTTTGGATGATTTCCCTCCTTTATCGTAGCCAGTAACGCCTTCTAAAAAAGCTGCTGGCTGCTATATTTGAGTTTTTTCCTTTTTGTTTCCTTTCGAAAGGAAAAAGCAGCATGTTTTACTTTTCCACAAGATACAAAATTTGTGGTATTTTCTGAAGAATTATTTATATGTGGAAAGATGGTAATCTGTGGTAATTTCTGGAAGTTTGTCTCTACGGTGAAATATGCCAATCTGTTTGTTATATAACTGGAAAAGCAGCAGAGCTAATGCTAATAATTAGATCAATCTCACTGTGGCCAAAATCTACTAAAAACAAACATGACTCTTCTAAACCAAAGTAGGCCTTCTAATTTGGGTCCGAATTAGTTTCCTCTTTGGTAAGGTGCTTCTTATTGTATGGTCCAGCACCAGCTAAAGCGATAGCGAGTTCTTAAACCTTATTCAAATTTGTTGCCATTCTATCCAATCTGATTTCTCATGCAGTTCTCTTTCTGGGTAGCCACTATGTTCACAGCTTCTCTTGTACTATTTATATGAGAAGTCAAGTGCGTAGTTGTCTTCTTTCTTTCTTTTTGATAAGGTAAATAATCTAGTTTGTTGGTTTCTCTCTTATGCTATGGCAAAATATTTTTGCAGATTTCTTGTGTTGGTGGTTTTGGTTCTAACTCACACATGTATAAAATCAATGGGACAGCCAATATAAATGCCATCAGAGCTGCCTCTGAAGAAGGTACTAGCTAGCTTTAAAAGCCTACTTAAGCACCTCTACTGTATTTGTATGAGATTAGCTTTACTATCACGAATATAATATATAAGTCTAACTATCATTTTGAACTTTTGGTCCAGTAAAACCGAGTCATATAAATGGGAAGGAAGGAGTACGACTCAGACATTGCCCTAACGAGAATAAGAAGAGTTTATGAAAACATATTTATTGCTAGTGATATGTTATATTTTGGTTAGACTTTATTCCTAGTATATTTCAAGGTAGATATAGTGCTTGCTTTGTGCTAGACTTGTGGAACTGGGTTTGGGACATTCATGATAAGTTGTTGATGATTTCCTCAATAAATTAGAAAGCCTTTATGGATTATTCTATTCGAGAATAAATCATCAGCTTCCTTGTACTCTCCTATTAACAAACTTCTTCTTATGTTTAGGCTTTCTGTTTTAGAGGGTTATAAAATAATCAATTATACCTGGGAATGGTAAGATTTTCGACCTTCAGTATACCAAACTGATATATACCAACAAATTCTCGAGAAATTCATCTCAACTGTGATGTGTGGGTTAGGTGCATCAGAGCATGTCACTGGTTGAACTCCGCTGCAGATAAAATTCTGGTATTTAAGTGGAGAAGGGATGAGGTACGGACCATTATCTACCGGGTTTCGAACCGTGCTCTACTTGCCCTCGGGGACTCATCAGTTATATAAAAAAGAAAGGAAAAAAAGAAGAGATTGTGTGGTTGTCAAAGAACAAGAGAAGTACTTCTTACACGTTCCAGGGATATTTTTGCGATATGTGTACTAATGCAAACACTCCCATAATTATTTGAAGTTGTCTTTAAAAAATATATCTCTTCACTTGCTCCTAAATATGTATGCTCATTTGATCGGCTTGCACTGGAGGTCAGATCTTCAATCTGCGTGGTGAATGCCTTTTTAGGCATCAATATTGGATAAATGACTACATTCTTTTTTTTACTGACGACGACGAAAATGTTTTTCTGCTGAAGAATACAGTATTCATTTTTATGCCGACAAAAGGAGGAAATTTAGCTGCACTATCGAATTAGTAGATCTTATATGCTGTTGATGCTGGAGTGGATGATGAAATGTTGTTAATATATTTTTTGTTTCTGTGCAGGAGTTAAAAGATTTGTTTACATCTCCGCTGCAGACTTTGGTGTTGCGAATTACGTATTACAAGGTTATTACGAGGGGAAGGTATTAGCTCAATACTTTTATTAATAAAGATGAATGACCAATTAAGAAGATGTCGACCTACCTAGAGTCGGCTAGAGATCAGTAAAGGACATTGTGTGGACTGTTGTCCTTGGTGATTGAAACCAATGTTTTCAGGGCTTGCGATCCTTCTGCCAGGCTCATGGCAAGAGCTATTGAGATTTGAGAGTCCTGAATATCAACCCGGTGACTTGTTTTCTTTTGAAAAGCTTCTAGGTTTTAGTGAACAGTCTGATATTCTTCAATTCCTAGGCCCTATGTTCAAATTCGATTCCTTGGTTGTAGGAGGGTAAGATGTTTCTTTCTAGAACACAACAAAATGTTGTTATTATAAACTCCTTAGTTCTTTTATCAGTCGTCAAAACTGATTTTCTTAATCCTTGAGGCAATGATATCGTAGATTCTGAAACCACGTGTAAATAGTAGGTAGCCTTTTATTACTTGGTTATTGACAATACAATGGTGGCTCTTTATATAGGAGGCCTTGGGGTACATGTAATATGAATGGTAATGATTCCTTGAAGTACTAAAGTGCATAAATGTTCTATTTTGAATACAGAATATTCTTAAGATATTTTAAACACTCCTCTATGTTATATTATTTTTGTTACTCATGTTTAATGAATCCAACATGCATTATTGATAATTCATAAGGCCAAATACATAAGCAAGCCCTTTAACTAGGCTTATATTTTCATTTTGGCACCACATCTCCACATCTAACTCCTGTTCCTATGGAGCACTTCAACTTTATTCTGACTGTACCTATTATGCACGATTTGCTGTGTTTATCACTACTTTTGGGTGCACGTGAGAGCCAAGGTTATTCACACCTTTGGCCAGAAAATTGAAATTTTCATCGGCAAAGTAAAATTTTGGCGGACAACTGATATTTTGGCAACTGAATTAGCCATTTTTTGGAACTATTTTCATTCTTCTTTCTTCAATCATTTTTAGTCATCCACCACCGCCACCACCAAGCCCAGCTCTCTCTCCTACTTCTGATCCGAGCACCAATACCCTCGTTTTCTTCTATAAATCTTCCACCACCAAAGCGTCACCACTTCCTCTCCTTCAAATCAGACCATCAGCACCAGCTTCATTTATCAGTGCCATAACCGCCTTTTTTTTTTTAATATAAATTGTTCTTTGTTTAATTAACAGGAAATTTGGCTTCTTCCTTCATAAAAGATTCTTTTTTTTAAAAAAAAAAATATCTCATGTTTCAACATTTCATTAGTTTGTTTTGACAGGTCATCGGGCATGAATTGCACACGCTAAGTTTTGTTTAGCTTTAACAGTGAAGGGCTTAATAGGCACAATTGTGTGAGGTTGGGGTGCTCAATAGGAATAGGGGTTAGAAGGAGTACCAATATGAAATTTGGAGCTAAGTTGAAGGCCTATCTATGTATTTGGCCTTCAAATAATTATGATATGCTACGCACGGTCTGGTATAGCTATGGTAGATGTCATTTGACTTTTTTCTTGTTCTTTGGGTTGGCAATTCCCCCCCTCTAGAAAGAGATTGGGACTTGGTTGACAATTCGCCCAAGGGGTCCTCCACTGTTTGATATCATTCTTTTTTAATCTATAAACACCACACCACCAATTATGTCAATTCTGGCTCCACTACCCTTTCTTTAGCCCAAAAAGAGAGAAGCATTCTTTAAATGGACTTTAGGTACCTCGTGGAGACAATTTTGGAGGCCTTGCGCAAAGTTATCATACATAGAATATTTATGGTCTAGGATGTAATAATCAAGGAATAATCAGCAAAAGATGGTGGAGCTAATTGTTAAGTTGGTTGGATGACGGGATAAAATTTAAAAATTAATAGAACTGACCTTTTTGTTCTCCTGTCTCATGTATGTATTATGTTATGCAGAGAGCTGCTGAAACTGAGCTGCTAACAAGATATCCATATGGAGGTAAAGTGTTTCCATTTTCATTGGGTGCCTAACTAATCTTAGGTGCACCCAACTATGTCTGTTAAACTGCGAGACTTGCTCATTGATGCAATTGCTCTTTGTTTCATGTAGGGTTATGTCATTACTTTTTTCAAACTGTGGATAAGTTATGTTAGGTAATTGTCAACAGATCCTTTCTCAAAATGAAAAAAAGAAAAAGAAAAAAGAAGACAGTTGTCAACAGATGATAAAAGTTCTGTAATTTAATCTGTCCTGGTTTTCACGTCACCCAAACACTTCTTGTAGGAGGCCAATCGCATGAGCGATGTAACACACTATTAGAGCTTCTTTAGGGATTTCCATACCAATCATTTAGTTCATTTCTTGGTATATCTAAGAGCATGCTACACCACCCCATTAGAGGCGGCTTGTGCAACATGTATCTGTCCTATATAGGAAGTGTTGGAGGAGTGATGTGGGGAGTGTTTAGATGGATGAAAGACAATATGCTGAATTGGTGACCCATTAACAAGTGGCTCAAATCAGCCTGAAAACAGTTGGGGATCCTCCACGTTTTGGTACTTATTCTGACCTAACTCTACAAAATGCAGGAGAAAAACACACATGAATGAATAGAGAAACACTCTCCTTGCTATGGATGGAAACTTTCTTGGAATGTTGAACTTGATGCTTTTCACCTTTTTTATACTGCACTTCATTGTGATTCTGGAATGACTTTCTGCTTGTTATTCTATTTTGGTTCTGATGACTTAAGATAACTACGACTTATTCACATGTTTGTGGAAACTCATCAGGTGATATCTTGTCTTTTTCAGGAATAATTCTGAGGCCTGGATTTATCTATGGTACCCGTCGGGTCGGGAGCATGAAGTTGCCCCTAGGTGTAGTTGGTTCTCCTCTAGAGATGGTGCGTGCCCTTTGCTTGTTCTTTCTCCTTTTTATGCCCAACTTCTGTGCATACTGGTTCATCCTGCAAAATGATTCGTAAAAGTTAGGCTACTCACGTTACTCACCTTCCATAACATGGCTTTCTCTATCATGTACAAGAGAGTAGTTTTTGTTTAGTCTAGCTGTCATTCTTAATGGAACTCCCGACGTTTCCTCGCTTCACCTTGTCCTCTCTTCTGCACAAACTCAACAAATATAAAACTACTAATGTAACAGAAGTACAGAACAGACATTAGCATGAAAATAGAATATGACTCTCTCTCCTTGGCTCCGGTTAGATCCACACCATAACGATCGTGATATATGGATCTTTCATCCTGCAGATTTTGCAGTTCTTGTGCATGGTTATAGTTTCTCTTAGTATATTTTGCACTTAGTTACAGTTTCTGTTGGTTATGTTTACAGATTCTGCAACGTGCAAAACCGTTGAGTCAAATACCCCTTGTTGGTCCTCTGTTTACTCCTCCCGTGAATGTCACAGCAGTAGCTAAAGTTGCTGTCAGAGCGGCAACAGATCCTGTGTTTCCTCCGGGTGTGATCGATGTTTATGGAATCTTACGCTACAGCCAGCAAAGATCTGTATAAGATGGATGATATCACCTGAAAAGAATGTACCGATGGCGGAATTCTTTTTCAAATGTACTTGAGAGATAGATATAGTGCCATTCAATAAGAGTGATCAAACAAAGATATGCAGTAGCTTTTGTTGAAATATTCTACTTCAATAATTTGCTAGTAGAAGAATGTATCATGATTCATGGTCTCTAGTCCTTCACCAATGTTCGGCGAGGAAGTAACCAAGTTAATTTTCATCAATGAGGTGCATGTCATTAGTGTGGATTGGCTGGAAATTTTAAAGATTCCCAGTGTAATTCCATGAGTTTATTTTCTTTGGAACTTTGAAGTGAGCCTACTGGATTACTGATTGATGCCTGAATTTTTTTTAATTTCCTTATTTTGAACTTGTCCCTGGCTCCCTGCTACACTTACATTTTCTTCCACGTAACTTTCACGATTTGAAACAAAAACAAGAAGAGAACTTAATCATCATGGGATTACCATGCATGATAAAGTAGGATCTCCGAAACTGCAATAACTCAAGAGGTGAACCTGAATGATGATTGATGACATTAAAAAGGATACATTGTGTATATGCCGATATTTTCTTCTAAGTCGACACCTACAAATCTTCACCAAATCTAATAAAATGAGAGAGGGTATTTGGAAAATGAAAAAGGAACATGGGGCCGTCGAACTGAGATGATATTCGACCAAGTTATCCCTTCCTTTTCTTTTTAACCTAAATGATTTCAATAGAGTATAACTTTCTTCCGAAATAGTGAGGAATTCTCCAATTCAAATATCGAGCAGTGCCAAATTTGAAAAAAACCAGAGGTTATGGCCCGTAGGTCCTGACACAAAGTTAGAACTCTAGAGTGGTAAACGAGTTCTTTTTTACTGCAGTTTGCACATGTTAATTATTGTGACTAATATTATTATAATGTAATTTCTACAACAACATACCCAGTTTATCCCATTAGTTGGGTCTGGGGAGAGTGAGATGTACGCACATCTTACTCCCATCAAGGTGGAGAGGCTGTTTTCGGTATACCCTCAGCTTAACAAGTTTGGCTCTAGAAATTCGAATTGTGTCACATAAATTGAGACGAAAGGAGTAATGTATGGGCCTAAATCAGTTTAAGATCACAAATCGAATTTGGGTTGGAATACAAGCAAATCTTCGTATCAAAGTCAAGAAAATGCTAAGAATAATCATAAATGCGAGAAAATAATGTGATTTCAATATATTGTAATGAGTACAAATTTCGCCAGAGTTTCTGTATATCTTTCTGAATACGTACAATGTAAAATGAAGTGCTATTTATAGACATAAGAGCCTGTCCCACGTTCTCCATGACTCGTTAGTGGCCAAACCCACGTTTAGAGCATTTATGGATGGAGTTAATGGGCAAAGTAATGGGCTGAAGTAGTGGGCTGCTGAGCCGTTACGACCGAGGTATCATACCGAGGTGCCAATGTGTTACTTCGATGGCGCGACTCCACCGTTCGGTTGAAGCGAGGATCACCGAAGCGCGCCTTCGGTTGATGACCTCGGTGCCTGACTTCGGCGATTCATTCGCTTGCTACGGTCTGCAGCTTGTCATCATATGCTCGGTTACTATGAGATCATGTTACCGAGGCTGCTCATAGTAGGCCGATTTTTACCCAATACAAATAATACTCGTAATAATACTTTTTATTGTTTATTTTTTAAAAAATATTGAATATTGATTCAACTCTAGGGCTTCTAAAATTCTCACTTCCAATAGAAGTAATGAGGAGCGACGAAGATTGCTCTAGCGTAGTACAAACTACCAAACATGATACGAACAATGGAAGATGTAAAAAACTGAACTTAATACTAAAAAACAGTCTTATCCCTATTTACACCAATATACAAATCAAAGATGAACTAACCATCTTCAAGCTAGAAAAGAGAAAACATCAATGCGCTGCATTTAGATCAATAGCGGACTCAGTTACATTCATTCTATCCTGAGTAGTAACTATTGCAAGCTCTACCTGCAACGAGGGAGGCGGAGCCGCTTCCTGGTCTCCTGGAAAATGAAAATTCTGCTCTGTATGACTAGAGAGGCTTGGACTTGGCGGTCCATTTGTTTGTGGAGAAGTAAGCATTGACAAGTTATCAGGTGGACTTTGTGGACAATCCATATGTCCTGAATCTCCCACTGCATCTCTAATTTCATTCTTCTTGAAAATATGACTATTGTAGTCTTTTTTGTCAAAATTTCTAGCCAAGATACTGATTCTTTCGTGGAACGAAAGAGTGGACTGTCTTATGATGTGCCAATGCTCACACATGAATGATATTAGAAAGATAAGCAGAGCCAAAGTTGCAGCAACTGCAGCTATGACAAAGAGTCCCCAGAAACTATCGAGGCCAAGACTATTGGAGGAGACTGGAATGCTAGAATTTGAACAAGTTGGTTCCCCAAACCATGCTTTCTCTATGTGTACCATCTTGTCACCTTGTGTCACATTCAAAACTGCTCTTGAAACATCAGGTACTAGAGGTGATCCCCTTGGGAAGGCCTGGATGAAAATTACAAGAATGATAAGTTCATAACAGAGTTTGAGTTTTGAGTTTGTGAACTTACGATGTAAAAATATTTACTCAATCAAGTCAATTAAAAGGTAATTGCATGTAAATATACTTAAATATGATATAAATGTTACATAACCTACTATAGTACTATAACAGATTAAATTATACGGTGAATATCTTTTGTTGGCTTGATCATGAAGAAAAGGAGGAGTTACTTACAAATCCAAAGCCATCGGTCTTATATTGAGGTCCAACCATAAGATATTTCGAGCAATTATTTGCAAGTAAAAGTTTCACATAAGGAATCTCATCAAAAGCTGCAGCAATACCACCCATTTTACTTCCTTTAGAGAGAAAATCCGCACATTCTTCTGTAGTGTTAAATTGCCTAAGCCTGTCCTCATCAAAGCCCATCTTTAGTAGAAGTGCTGGTACAAAAGAACCCTCTAGATAGCCCACATACTCCTTGTTATTCAGAAGTTCCTTTACATCTGTTACAGTTGGTTGTAGTTTTTCAACTGTTAACATTGATGTAAGACTTGCTGTGTAGCTTGAAGTCAATATAAGTACTACTAGGAACCAGATGATCAACACGAACCTAGCCAAATTGCTTACTATCCTATCCTCTGCGCGTATCAAGAATCAAAGAGAAAAAACTTCAGATTAAGTAAGTTTTGCTATCTACAAGAACAGCTAATTAATTTTAAAGTAGATACTATATGTATGCAGAGTAAGATATTCCTCTGTTCCCCAGTTTGGATGTACTCCCTCCATTTTTTTTTATATGTCATTGTTTGATTGGCATGAAGTTTAAGAAAGATAGACGCGTATCATAAGTGTCCCTAGAACTTGTGGTCTTAACATACCATGACATTTATATGGCTATACAAGCATTTCATTGAGCCGCATGGGCGGACCTAGAGCCTTTGAAGGGGTATCAATTTGATACCCTCTTCGTTGAATAATTACACGCTATATGTAGGTAAAAAATTATTTTTATACGGATATATACTAGTTTTGAGTCCCCTTAGCAAGAAAACTCTTTCGAGCCCCATGCACAACAACTATATATTTTGAATGTCATATAAAATAATAAAAAAATATGACTAATTATATTAATGAAAAGGAAAAATGAATTACTCTGTGCAAAGACCATAGTTGAGAAGGAGAACCAAAAGATCATGCCAACTTGGTGCCAAGGAGGTCCTCTGAAGTCTTCATTTACTCTATGTTCAAGTAGCCAAATGACAAAGCCAATGAAAACAAAAGAACAGAAGCTTGTCCACCAGAGCTGCCAAGTCAATGGCTTCAAGAACACCCATGCATTATCTCTATTATCGGCCTTGATTGGCACCACCATTGTGACTCCAGATTCTGTGTATGGCAATGTGAAATCAACATATTGCGACCTATTTGAGATAATGGTTACGTCTCCTACAACAGCATCAAAGTTCTGTTCATTGGTTAAACCAAGTAATATAGTTAGAATCAAATGAACACAAATATGCAACGGAAAAAGAATAGATATTGCAACCAAAAAAAAGGAGAGAAAGAGGGTGACTGAGAAAGTTACCCCGAAAAGTACTTGATCAACCAGATCATTATAACTTCCTGCACTCTTTCCATCAGGAGCTGCAAAGGGCACATATTCATAAGGAACATAATATGGTAATGCTGCCATTACTGCATCAAACACATCGATGCAGTATCCAGAAATTGTTGTTGTGTTGGTAGTAGAATCTCTTGTAATTTTCACAAATTCACTATAACCATCCTTCACTGGAACTCCAATTTTCAGTTTCTTTCCATTTGTTGGGATCACCCAACCTTTAGGCACAGAAGTAGTGTCACCAGGCCATATGATAGACCCGAAATTCGCCTTAGAAGTGGAATATCCATTATTATTTGTGTTTCTCAAATTCAGTTCTTTAACAATCCCATTTTCCCTTGTCCAAAAACCAATTCCTTTTGCACCATTACCAATCACATTAATTATCTGATAAGCTGGTGACTGTAATTGCCCATCAACAATTTGAAAGTCCCCACTAAGGCCTTTGAAAGTAGAGTTTGGTATAGCTTGAAGAAGCTTTGGACCATCCTTGGAAACTCCAAAAGCTTCAAGATCTGTTGCATTTCCTGAAAATTTTAGAGGGGTCA
The DNA here is from genome assembly GCA_029990575.1 of Petunia axillaris subsp. axillaris. NCBI lineage: Eukaryota > Viridiplantae > Streptophyta > Magnoliopsida > Solanales > Solanaceae > Petunia > Petunia axillaris. The sequence continues at coordinate 3,551,015 of JARKNS010000002.1, read as the reverse complement.
AAATCAACTCAAGTTTTCGTAACTCTCCCAATCCGCCAAGTTTAGACGAGTTGTTTCTGATTCATCTGTCGACTTGATCGATCCAATGGGTTGAACTCGAAATAAATTATTAAATTATGAGGTTAGAACGAGTTGAATATTGTAACTCAACCGATCAAATGCAACTCAAACTCAAACAGACAAAATCACATATTTCAGATTGAATATTATGTATATTTTGAAAAGAAAAACTTAAGTTAAGTAATAGTAATAATTTAAGAAAAAATACAGTGGCTTTCACATTATGTCTCATTTTAACCAAGCAAATTTGACTCAACACGCCCATTTACCATCTTTACCTGAAATGTTGTGTTTTCGAAAAGAGGCACCACTGAGTCTTGATTTCTCCACAGCCATGGCTAGTGCAGTAGCTGAATCATAAGCCCATAATCCAAATACATTCAACTGGGCATCAAGAATTGTTGGATTTTCTCGTTGAAACTTCAATTTCCATCTAGTTGTGAAGTTCTCGAGCTTTTTAGTTCTTGGTACATAAGGTTTTACTCCAATAACTCCTTGCATTGATTCAATGGTAGAAAAATCCATAGAAGTGAGTTCATTTGCTATAGCATCTGTAACAATCCAAACATACCCTTCACTCATCATGTCAAGTTCTTTCGCCATGTTAAAAAGTTTGGTAGCAAGTGAAGTTGTCATGTGCACAATAAAAACTCGAGTTTGCATACTCATTAATTTGAAAAGCTCTGATTTAATTTGATCATCAGTGGCGAATTCAGGAATAACACTTCGATAAGGGATACGTGCATTAATTTTTTCTAATGCATCTGCTAAGAATGGTATAATTCCTTCACCAAATTCATTGTCAACGTATATAGGGACAACCTCTCTCCATCCAAAAGATTGGATAATGGAACTAATGGTATTAACTTGTGAGGAATCAATTTGAGTTGCACGAATGAAGTATGGACTACGAAATGATGAGAGGGAAGGACTTGTAGCAGAAAATGAGATGATTGGTACTTGAGATTTATCTCCTAACTTAATGATGAAATCAGCTTGCATGGATGATATTGGTCCTATTATTGCTTCCACTTCAACATTCTTCAATAGGTCAAGTGCTGCATTCCCAAAGAATAAGAATCAATACAAGTACTTATTTATTTGCTATTTACATTCATGAGTAAGAAATTCTAATAGGAAGTTGAAAAGTTAGAATGTCATATCTTAAAATTCAAAACCTGCATGCAATCTGAAATAGTTCGAATTACTTTTATCTTTAGATAAAGATGCTTCTCTTATTGACTATATACACAAAATAATTTGTTATCCTCTGTAATTTTTGGCAAAGGGAATTCGATCCCTGAGCCCCTCAATCATAGAGAAAGAGTTGTTAGAAAGTACTACGGAGAAATAAACTATAGGAAATTAATATTCCTTTATACTTTGAATTATATTGTAAGACGAGCTGTTGAAGTAATAAAATATTGAAATTACTAGCCTGACATTTACAAATATTTCAAAAATAATTCATGCAGTTACTTTTAGAATACAAGTCAATGCGGCCATATCTTTCCCTACGCATGTAGGTAAAATTTGTCAGTTTCCAATTATATATTCTGAAAAAATATATCTAACATGTAGCTATTTCTTGTTTGTTTAAACTAATAAGTCTTTAATTTGCAGAAACGAAATGGAAGGGGAGGCATTATGAAAAGTATCTGGATGGAAGTCTACCATGCATAGTTCTTTTAAATTTAAAACTTGTACCTAGCTAGTCAAGTTAAGACACATAATAAAATGAAATAGGTGCCATACTAAAACAAATTTCTGAATAGCTATGGATGAACACCATGCATATGCAGGCATTTCATTTTAAAATATTCATCATGGTAACTCATCATTAATTCTCTTCGAGACTTGCAATTCAACTGTCAGTTAATTTTATCCAAAATAATTATTTCTTTACGGTGTGATATTAAATTTTACAAGTATTATTTACCTGCTGCAGCAGCGGCAACAACGTCCTTCTTCGAGTCACGGGTATGGATAACTAGTCTAGTCCGATAACTAGAGCCATGATCAGAGTTATATAAGTCTGATAGAGCCATTGAAATACAGCTCAAGCCCATCTTCCCAATCCACTCATCCATATCTACCACAACTCCCACGTTTATTGGGACTGTTCTATTTTGTGCCATGCCCATTTCCTTGGAGAAAATCCCTAAACAAATACTAGTAAAACATAGGAAGAAGGAAGAGAAAGAGGAGGCTGAGAAAATGACTTTGCCCGTTTTATTTCTCATCTTGACAAAAGATACCTTTGAGACTGATTCTTCGGACAGGTTTCTACTTTATATAGCGATTTGATCATTTAGTATTTAATTAGGTACTTCACCATACAAAGTCTAGGAATTCTTGGGATTATCTTAAACCAGTGTCGTTACTAGCACCAATTTTAAATCCTTTCTTGATTAAGATTTTTAGTTTACCTTATCCGTGCAATTTAATTTATTGTAATTACTATATTGAATGTCATTTTTATTAGTTTATCTTTTTTTTTTTTTGCTAGAGACAGCATAATAATATATTAAGGTTCAGATTAGCCAATATTACAAGAGTGATCCTTTCTCTCCCTAAGGCGAGAGGAGGAATCATAATCCAGTTCAGATAATACAGAAGATGGTGCATCACTAAAACATAATAAAGAGTCATGAGAATCATTACAACCAAATTTAGATAATAAGTCGGCAACAGAATTCGCTTCTCTAAAGACATACTTGGCTTCATAGCATCCAAGTTCAGATAGCAAGGACCTGCAATCATTCAAGATTTTTATTAGTTTATCAATACATAGAGAAACACATGTAATTGTCTTATTGGTGAAATGAACTCTTACTTTGTATTTTTTAGAAAGTCTTAGAGTAAAATTGAACTCATACTATAATAGTAAGTAGTAACCCAAACGAAGATGCAATGTGGGCATATCCAAGGAATTTCAATCCCTTTCTTTTAACCAAATTACTTTTTCATTCGATCGGTCAAAGCCAAAATGGCCACTCTCCAAAATTTGAGGAAACAACTAAGAGAAAACGACTAGCTAGACTAGTACTAATATGCACACTTTTATATTGTACGAGAGCTTGAGTACATTGATCCTGGGAGGTAGTCAAATTTCAGTGTAATTACTTAGTGCACACGTAAACCAATTATCGATTAACAAAGATCATGATTAAGAATATATCTACGTAAACTTACATAAGCTTTTAGAGCAGAAAGACGTACTGGTTCCGCACGTGACAAAGGATGTCAAATAGATAACAACAATGTAAACTTTTAGATGAGATGGTTCAGCTAGCACTTACAACAAATCTCTTTTTGCATTTATTTTTCTTTTTCTTTTCAAGTATTAGGTCTAAGCCTTTTGGTTCATATAAGCTGTTATTAATATAATTACCAGATACTTGATTAAAAGAATAATTCTTATCAAAGCAATGAATAAAGATTTGCTTTTAAAATTGAGGAATTCTTGTCAACTTGCAATACTTGAAGAAATTCTTATCTTTGTTTAGAAAAACGAAAACTAATAACTGGTGAAACCTAGCGCGGATATTTTTGCAAAACCGCTCCTTATAGAGGGTACGTGGTGAAAATTTTTGAGTAATATCACATCTGAGTTTTTTTTTTTTTTGAAAATTATGCTCTATGAACAATGCTGGATTACTTAAAAAAATAGCCATTTTTCGAATAATCTATGCATATTTCATGCATCTTATTGCATAATAAATGTATAATCTATGCATACTTATTAGGGCAGCTATTTGTGTAAAGTTCCCCCCCCCATTTCCCCCCCCCCCGCCATTTATCAATGTAGGGACAACCTCTAAAGTCTAAAATAGTGACGCTTCGTTATTTTTATTCCCCTAAGGACTCATTTGGTACGATATTGTATAGACTAGATAATCCATGTAATAAACTTTTTACAACTCTAGCCTGGTTTGGTACCTTTTTTGAGGTTGGGATAATTTATACATGTATTAATTAATACACCAATTCAGGTACTATTTAATATCTAGCCCATCATTTTTTTTGGTTTAAATAGATAATGCATTTAACTTAACACATTACAGGGAAATGGATTGCCAGTAGGCATCCTGTTACATGGATTAGTGCTTAGAGGCACTTGATAACAGCTAGGAATAACTGAACGTAAGTCAAAAGAGTAGCATGCTGCGTAGTCGCAGTTTTAGGATTACTATTACATAAACTACTAACATTAAAAACTTGCTTAGAGGAAATTCTAGGAAATTGTTGTCCTTCTTTGTCAGCTGCATATATAGGTGGTATGAGCAAAAAGCGGTGGTGATTCAAAATTTGCTGCTGCGTCGGAAGGATCCATCGTCATGCCAAAGTTTGCTAAAGTATCTGCTAACTGATTTTGCTCCCTGTATGTGTGAGTGACCTGGGGATTACCCAGCTGCTGGAGGAGGAACCTGCAATCGCACAACATGTTAGAATAAGTGGTATGATCCATTTGTTGAAGTAGGTAGACTAATTCAGCAGCATCTATGTCAATTTCTAAGGGAGTTAAATGATGAAGGAGAGCTAATTGAAGTCCTGTAAGTAAGGCAAGCATTTCTATCTCAAAATTAAAGATGAGCCTGTGTTTGCTGAAGCTGAAAACTCCAGGATCTAATCGCCAGCAGAGTTCCTAAAAACACCACCTAGTCCTCTTTTAAGATGTGGTGACTGCACCATATATCAGTGTTTAATTTGTAGCTTCCAGGTTTTGGAGGGTGCCATTGAACCATGATTTTAGAGTAAGGTCGTGTGTTACAGGAGTATTTTGTTAGAAAGAAAAATTCAGAGGCTTCGGTGATAATTGTACTAGGTGAAAGATAGGTATACTTTTTATCAAAAACATTTCTATTTCTAGTTGTCCAAATATACCATAAACAAAATGGGAAAAAAGTAGAAGTAGGTAAATGATTTGGTGTTGGATATTTTATTTTAAAAGATAGATGATGGATCCAGAAGCAAGGGTCAGGATTTGTCATAATAATATTGCCAATAACATCAAGGAGATTTAATTTAGCCCAAAATTGTCTAGCATTATAGCAGTGAAAAAATATGTGATTTATAGTTTCAATTATATGATGAAAAAAATGACAATTGGGAGATGCTATAATGTTGATGTGAGCTAGATAGGAAGCTGTAGGGAGACGTTTTAGACAGCAAAGCCAAAGAAATGTTGTAATTTTAGGAGGGACTGGAGTTTTCCAAATCCAGTTTATAGGGTACAATAGGGTGTTATCAGTTTGGTGTAAATGGTCATACATTGATTTGACTGAAAATTTTCCATTTGATGAGAGTTCCCATATAAGTTTGTCATCATTTTGAGTTCTACTGAGAAATATATTGGGAGGATGTGAGTGGGTAGAGTTAAGGATATAGATGAGAGGTCCCAGGTAGAGTTAGATATAAATTGAGATACAATGGCTGAATTTTCCGTTGGAAGTAGAGGACCAGTTATAAGAGATCGTATGGAGATCATGGAAGAAATTTATATTTGAGCCAGATCCTAGACGCCATAATATAATAAACCTTGCTTCCCATCCCTTTAAAACATTTTTCCAAACAGTAGTAATGTAAAAGAGGTATGCTTCGAGATTAAGATTAAAGCCCAGTAGGCAGTTCTATTTGAATAGAGACGCCAAGCTAGGCTTGCTAGAAGGGCACGATTTTTGTGACGAAGACATTGGATGCCTAGGCCCCCCTTATCTTTTGGCTTGATAATTGATGACCATTTAATTAAATGGAGTTTATGCTTTTGATCAGTCCAACCCCATACCTAGCTAGCCCATCATGGTATTAGTAATACCATGTTTACTAATACATAGATAAACAATGAAATGACAAAATACCCACCCTCAAACCCTTGTTTTTAATAAAAAGATAAGAATTCAAGGGTATAATTGAAAACAAAAATTTATATAATTTTAAACTAAATACAAATTTAAGTTATACAATATTTATCCAAATTTTAATACAATAAACCAAACACATGATTAAAACAATTCATACATTATTAATCCATGCATTACTATCACTATATTGTTAATTTATGTATAACTCGTTTCTCTACCAAACGAACCATATGCGTTTACTTTTGACCAATTCCACATTTCTAGCTAGTTTCAAAGTCTCTTCTTTTTGTTTGGTGGTAACTAAAAACTAGTTTGAAGTCTCTAGTAACACTAATTCAAAGTACTCTACGTGTTTGGAAGAAATTCAAAGCGGTATATGTTGATCACTTTAATACTATTAACACTGCCAATTTTATTCAGATCCTGTCTCAACTTATTAAAAGTTTATTCATTCTAATCTTAGTTTTCTATGCTTCTCCAAGTTATTTAAATAATTGTGTACAGCTCCAATAACACTCATAACCTCACTAAAACTATTTCAATTTTTAAAATCATAAACGGAGAAAAGAAAATTATATCTGATAATGTCTGAGCTCTTATTTTTCAATTATTTATCTACTTAATAATTAGAACAAAAGGTTAAAAAATTTCCATTCCTATATATAGACTTCAGAGGGAAAAGGTTTTATTATGAATAAGTTAGAAGTTTGTTAAGTGTCAATCTCAAAGAAAAAAGAATCGTCAATATTGCACACGAACCATTTAGTACTATAACGTTAGACTTTAATTTGTCTTTTCCTTCTCTCTTTTTTCCTCCTTTATTTAGAAGACTAGGTGGGGTAGGCCTAGCCAGGCTAGCCCGGCCCAAGCGTTTTAAAGAATTTGTCAAAAATATTTACCTATTTGGTGTATTGTGCACGTTAATTATTGAATATTTATTTTCTGAAATAACTTTTATGGAAACTACGGTTTACACTTTATATTTCTTAATTTACTTGATGCATATTTTTTTTATCAAGAATTTTTTTATAGTGTATCGATTTCAGCTATTCCTTTTATGAAAATTGTTGTTATTTCTAATAAACTTGCTCACCACTTACTACATGCATAGACCTTAATGTAGACTTATTTTGTGCCTTAAGTATTTGATTAGCTACTACATGTAAATATTTATTAGTATAATTATTTTTCTCAATCAAGACAAAGTCTTGTCCGTGGGATTATGTTGAGTCTATAATAGTTTACTGACGACGCTCAACACATATCTCGGCTTGAGGTATGAACGGTCATCGCAATACAATTTAACCAACTAGGAGTCGGGGTCGAATCCACAAGGAACAAAGTGATGCGATCAAAGTAGTGGAGGAACTAAACCTATTTGACAAAACCAAACTAGGATAACGAGGTGATGGAACGATATTAACTACTACAAACTACACTAGGAAAGCAAGTAAATGTGATCTATGGCCTTCTCGCAACCAAGGAAAGCAAGTTTTGAGCCTAGGATACAATTATAGCACGGGGTTTATATATTATGGCCGAGTCGTTCTAATGTAATCCCTAGAATCCTTCCGGCCTAGAAGGGATTTACCTCAACGGCACTCGTCAAAGCCATGGTTGAGCTTATAAAGCACTACCCATTACCCGAGGAAAGAAGACCTCTTCCGAGCGTAACTTCATTTAGATGAGTTCGTCTATGAAATAGCCTATCAACCCAAATCCTCGCTAACTTCACTATTCTACGCTAACTAATCTCTCCCGAGTCTTGAATTAGCAAAGTAGACGGGCAACTCAAGTGTGGCGAGCACAAGAGTCAAGCAACCTAAACAATAGAAGCTAGATAATTAAAACCCAACAATATAAATTCCTAGTCATGACTCATTCATATATTCATGTCCAAAATCATATCAATTAATAACAATCAATTCTTCAATAACATCAACAACACCAAATATATTCACTACAAAGCATGAAAGTAAAGAAATGAGTACTAAAGGTTGAGAATTTCTCAATGGGTTGCTCCAAATCTTCACACCTATTGGTGTTCTTGTTGATGGATCCTTGCTCCAAGATTGGAAAAATAGCCAAAAGATAAGCCCTAGGTCGTGCAAGGGCTGAGTATATGTTCCCATTCAGGCTGCTACGAAATTACAAAACTGTCCAGCGCAGTTAGACGCGCGACCTTTGCGATCGCGACACACTGGGCGCTATCGCGCTTCGTCTCTTTTTGCTTCTGCGCGATCGCGTTATCCTTGGCGCGTTAGCGCTAGCTTCCTTCCCTCTTCTGCGCGATCGCGTAAGTCACTGCACGATCACGATGAACAGATTCCAGTTCAGGATCAGTAGCTCAGCAATTTAGCCTGTTCCGACTTGTTTTCCACTTACTCATCACCACATCGTCAATCCTATAATATGCAACTAAAACATGATAAATGCGTGTATTTAATCAATAAAGCACAACAAAAGCTCAAGTAAATAAAAAGTAATGTGTGGCTTTTTGCCCACACATCATCTACTGATATAGTAATTTAATCTAAATTACTCCTAATTAATATTATTTTAAGAGCTTGAATTTTTTAAGAAGTTAATCTTATTTTTAAATTGTCAAATATGTAGTCTTTCATTATCAGTTCTATTAAAGTAAACTTTTTAGCTAACTTTATAATATAATGTGTATTTTTGCGCTCTTAATGTTCATGAATATTTGATCGTTTAAGTTACTAACAAAGTGATAATCATGAGTTTTATACTATGCAAATAAGAATTTGGAGTACTTTCTCCGCCAGGGAGCCTATAATATTAATTTTGCAGTAATTGATTACCTAAAATTTTGGTTTATGTTATTAATTAGAAAGAGTAAAATTAATTATTGTTGTGATTTTGCAATAGTACGGTTACATAAATTACTTTTATTTGTCTTTTAGGATTAAGTTGACTTATTTTTCATCAGTGCAAAACAAGTGCAGCTTGACCAATTTTTTCTCTAATATCATATATTTATATAGGAGATCAATGCATATTAAAAGGATGTAGTGGAAAAGAAAGAACGTTATAACCCAAAATTCAGTAATTATAACCGATTAATTAAGTTACTAATTTGACGAATTACTTACATTCTATTAATTTTTCTATAATATTTATGTTGATTAAGTTATTGTGAGAATAGTTTTTGCAGATTTCTTGTGTTGGTGGTTTTGGTTCTAACTCACACATGTATAAAATCAATGGGACAGCCAATATAAATGCCATCAGAGCTGCCTCTGAAGAAGGTACTAGCTAGCTTTAAAAGCCTACTTAAGCACCTCTACTGTATTTGTATGAGATTAGCTTTACTATCACGAATATAATATATAAGTCTAATTAACATTTTGAACTTTTGGTCCAGTAAAACCGAGTCATATAAATGGGAAGGAAGGAGTACGACTCAGACATTGCCCTAGCGAGAATAAGAAGAGTTTATGAAAACATATTTATTGCTAGTGATATGTTATATTTTGGTTAGACTTTATTCCTAGTACTTATTTCAAGGTAGATATAGTGCTTGCTTTGTGCTAGACTTGTGGAAATGGGTTTGGGACATTCATGATAAGTTGTTGATGATTTCCTCAATAAATTAGAAAGCCTTTATGGATTATTCTATTTGAGAATAAATCATCAGCAAGATTTTCGACCTTCAGTATACCAAACTGATATATACCAACAAATTCTCGAGAAATTCATCTCAACTGTGATATGTGGATATGTGGGTTAGGTGCATGTCACTGGTTGAACTCCGCTGCAGATAAAATCCTGGTATTTAAGTGGAGAAGGGTAGAGGTACGGACCATTATCTACCGAGTTTCGAACCGTGCTCCACTTGCCCTCAAGGACTCATCAGTTATATAAAAAAGAAAGGAAAAAAAGAAGAGATTGTGTGGTTGTCAAAGAACAAGAGAAGTACTTCTTACACGTTCCAGGGATATTTTTGCGATATGTGTACTAATGCAAACACTCCCATAATTATTTGAAGTTGTCTTTAAAAAATATATCTCTTCACTTGCTCCTAAATATGTATGCTCATTTGATCGGCTTGCACTGGAGGTCAGATCTTCAATCTGCTTGGTGAATGCCTTTTTAGGCATCAATATTGGATAAATGACTACATTCTTTTTTTGAACTGACGACGACGAAAATGTTTTTCTGCTGAAGAATACAGTATTTATTTTTATGCCGACAAAAAGAGGAAATTTAGCTGCGCTATCGAATTAGTAGATCTTATATGCTGTTGATGCTGGAGTGGATGATGAAATGTTGTTAATATATTTTTTGTTTCTGTGCAGGAGTTAAAAGATTTGTTTACATCTCCGCTGCAGACTTTGGTGTTGCGAATTACGTATTACAAGGTTATTACGAGGGGAAGGTATTAGCTCAATACTTTTATTAATAGAGATGAATGACCAATTAAGAAGATGTCGACCTACCTAGAGTCGGCTAGAGATCAGTAAAGGACATTGTGTGGACTGTTGTCCTTGGTGATTGAAACCAATGTTTTCAGGGCTTGCGATCCTTCTGCCAGGCTCATGGCAAGAGCTATTGAGATTTGAGCGTCCTGAATATCAACCCGGTGACTTGTTTTCTTTTGAAAAGCTTCTAGGTTTTAGTGAACAGTCTGATATTCTTCAATTCCTAGGCCCTATGTTCAAATTCGATGCCTTGGTTGTAGGAGGGTAAGATGTTTCTTTCTAGAACACAACAAAATGTTGTTATTATAAACTCCTTAGTTCTTTTATCAGTCGTCAAAACTGATTTTCTTAATCCTTGAGGCAATGATATCGTAGATTCTGAAACCACGTGTAAATAGTAGGTAGCCTTTTATTACTTGGTTATTGACAATACAATGGTGGCTCTTTATATAGGAGGCCTTGGGGTACATGTAATATGAATGGTAATGATTCCTTGAAGTACTAAAGTGCATAAATGTTCTATTTTGAATACAGAATATTCTTAAGATATTTTAAACACTCCTCTATGTTATATTATTTTTGTTACTCATGTTTAATGAATCCAACATGCATTATTGATAATTCATAAGGCCAAATACATAAGCAAGCCCTTTAACTAGGCTTATATTTTCATTTTGGCACCACATCTCCACATCTAACCCCTGTTCCTATGGAGCACTTCAACTTTATTCTGACTGTACCTATTATGCACGATTTGCTGTGTTTATCACTACTTTTGGGTGCACGTGAGAGCCAAGGTTATTCACACCTTTGGCCAGAAAATTGAAATTTTCATCGGCAAAGTAAAATTTTGGCGGACAACTGATATTCTGGCAACTGAATTAGCCATTTTTTGGAACTATTTTCATTCTTCTTTCTTCAATCATTTTTAGTCATCCACCACCGCCACCACCAAGCCCAGCTCTCTCTCCTACTTCTGATCCGAGCACCAATACCCTCGTTTTCTTCTATAAATCTTCCACCACCAAAGCGTCACCACTTCCTCTCCTTCAAATCAGACCATCAGCACCAGCTTCATTTATCAGTGCCATCACCGCCTTTTTTTTTTTAATATAAATTGTTCTTTGTTTAATTAACAGGAAATTTGGCTTCTTCCTTCATAAAAGATTCTTTTTAAAAAAAAAAAAAAAAATATCTCATGTTTCAACATTTCATTAGTTTGTTTTGACAGGTCATCGGGCATGAATTGCACACGCTAAGTTTTGTTTAGCTTTAACAGTGAAGGGCTTAATAGGCACAATTGTGTGAGGTTGGGGTGCTCAATAGGAATAGGGGTTAGAAGGAGTACCAATATGAAATTTGGAGCTAAGTTGAAGGCCTATCTATGTATTTGGCCTTCAAATAATTATGATATGCTACGCACGGTCTGGTATAGCTATGGTAGATGTCATTTGACTTTTTTCTTGTTCTTTGGGTTGGCAATTCCCCCCCTCTAGAAAGAGATTGGGACTTGGTTGACAATTCGCCCAAGGGGTCCTCCACTGTTTGATATCATTCTTTTTTAATCTATAAACACCACACCACCAATTATGTCAATTCTGGCTCCACTACCCTTTCTTTAGCCCAAAAAGAGAGAAGCATTCTTTAAATGGACTTTAGGTACCTCGTGGAGACAATTTTGGAGGCCTTGCGCAAAGTTATCATACATAGAATATTTATGGTCTAGGATGTAATAATCAAGGAATAATCAGCAAAAGATGGTGGAGCTAATTGTTAAGTTGGTTGGATGACGGGATAAAATTTAAAAATTAATAGAACTGACCTTTTTGTTCTCCTGTCTCATGTATGTATTATGTTATGCAGAGAGCTGCTGAAACTGAGCTGCTAACAAGATATCCATATGGAGGTAAAGTGTTTCCATTTTCATTGGGTGCCTAACTAATCTTAGGTGCACCCAACTATGTCTGTTAAACTGCGAGACTTGCTCATTGATGCAATTGCTCTTTGTTTCATGTAGGGTTATGTCATTACTTTTTTCAAACTGTGGATAAGTTATGTTAGGTAATTGTCAACAGATCCTTTCTCAAAATGAAAAAAAGAAAAAGAAAAAAGAAGACAGTTGTCAACAGATGATAAAAGTTCTGTAATTTAATCTGTCCTGGTTTTCACGTCACCCAAACACTTCTTGTAGGAGGCCAATCGCATGAGCGATGTAACACACTATTAGAGCTTCTTTAGGGATTTCCATACCAATCATTTAGTTCATTTCTTGGTATATCTAAGAGCATGCTACACCACCCCATTAGAGGCGGCTTGTGCAACATGTATCTGTCCTATATAGGAAGTGTTGGAGGAGTGATGTGGGGAGTGTTTAGATGGATGAAAGACAATATGCTGAATTGGTGACCCATTAACAAGTGGCTCAAATCAGCCTGAAAACAGTTGGGGATCCTCCACGTTTTGGTACTTATTCTGACCTAACTCTACAAAATGCAGGAGAAAAACACACATGAATGAATAGAGAAACACTCTCCTTGCTATGGATGGAAACTTTCTTGGAATGTTGAACTTGATGCTTTTCACCTTTTTTATACTGCACTTCATTGTGATTCTGGAATGACTTTCTGCTTGTTATTCTATTTTGGTTCTGATGACTTAAGATAACTACGACTTATTCACATGTTTGTGGAAACTCATCAGGTGATATCTTGTCTTTTTCAGGAATAATTCTGAGGCCTGGATTTATCTATGGTACCCGTCGGGTCGGGAGCATGAAGTTGCCCCTAGGTGTAGTTGGTTCTCCTCTAGAGATGGTGCGTGCCCTTTGCTTGTTCTTTCTCCTTTTTATGCCCAACTTCTGTGCATACTGGTTCATCCTGCAAAATGATTCGTAAAAGTTAGGCTACTCACGTTACTCACCTTCCATAACATGGCTTTCTCTATCATGTACAAGAGAGTAGTTTTTGTTTAGTCTAGCTGTCATTCTTAATGGAACTCCCGACGTTTCCTCGCTTCACCTTGTCCTCTCTTCTGCACAAACTCAACAAATATTAAACTACTAATGTAACAGAAGTACAGAACAGACATTAGCATGAAAATGGAATATGACTCTCTCCTTGGCTCCGGTTAGATCCATACCATAACGATCGTGATATATGGATCTTTCATCCTGCAGATTTTGCAATTCTTGTGCATGGTTATAGTTTCTCTTAGTATGTTTGCCCTTAGTTACAGTTTCTGTTGGTTATGTTTACAGATTCTGCAACGTGCAAAACCGTTGAGTCAAATACCCCTTGTTGGTCCTCTGTTTACTCCTCCCGTGAATGTCACAGCAGTAGCTAAAGTTGCTGTCAGAGCGGCAACAGATCCTGTGTTTCCTCCGGGTGTGATCGATGTTTATGGAATCTTACGCTACAGCCAGCAAAGATCTGTATAAGATGGATGATATCACCTGAAAAGAATGATACCGATGGCGAAATTCTTTTTCAATCCTGAAAGAGTGGAGAGACCCACAAACTTCAACTTTTAGATTTATCCTGATGGTAAGATGTACTTGCGAGATAGATATAGTGCCATTCAATAAGAGTGATCAAACAAAGATATGCAGTAGCTTTTGGTGAAATATTCTACTTCAATAATTTGCTAGTAGAAGAATATATCATGGTCTATAGTCCTTCACCAATGTTCGGCGAGGAAGTAACCAAGTTAATTTTCATCAATGAGGTGCATGTCATTAATGTGGATTGGCAGGAAATTTTATAGATTCCCAGTGTAATTCCATGAGTTTATTTTCTTTGGAACTTTGAAGTGAGCCTACTGGATTACTGATTGATGCCTGAATTTTTTTAATTTCCTTCTTTTGAACTTGTCCCTGGCTCCCTGCTAGTGCACACTTGCAATTTCTTCCACCTAATTTTCACGATTTGAAACAAGAACAAGAAGAGAACTTAATCATCTTGTGATTACCATGCATGATAAAGTAAGATCTCACAAACTGCAATAAATCAAGAGGTGAACCTGAATGATGATTGATGACATTAAAAAGGATAAATAAACGATATTTTCTTCTAAGTGACACCTACCTACAGATCTTTACCAAATCCAATAAAATGAGAAAGGGTATTTGGAAAATGAAAATGAAACAAGAGGCTGTCGAACTGATATGATATTCGACCAAGTTATCCCTTCTTTTTCTTTTTAACCTAAATAAATGATTTCAATAAGAGTATAACTTTCTTCCGAAATAGTGAGGAATTCTCCAATTCAAATATCGAGCAGTGTGAGAGGATCGATGCTTTCGAAAAGGTCCCTGATTCATAAATTCCAGCTTAGGGACGTTGGTGATAAGTTGGCAGTTGTCACAGGGATAGTTTTTGACTACCAGAACTTGCCGAGGTTTGTCCAGTGCGGCAGCCAAGTACCCGTGCAAGGCCAGTCTTCCCAACACTTGGTTATTAAATAGGGTCGTTTTAAGTAGTTTAAGCAAACAAATATATGGCAGCAAGATAAACATAAAAGGAACTCAACGACATACGGGAAACCAATTCTCAACCTTTATATTATCACGTTAATACAAAAGAATAGCCAACCTTGGCCAAACGTCTCATTCCCTAAGGAAGACGCCTATTTTATGTGTTGTCTACATTATTTTCTGTCTAAGTTTGTCTACAATGAATAAATGACTTATATATACAAAGGGGATCAGCCAAAATGCTTTACACAAGGATAGGGGACGAAATTCCACTTGGCCAGCACGCTGCCCACGTTTTTTCGGCCACACTGCCCACGTTTCTCGCCCATGTCTCGGCCACTGCCTTCACATGCCTGGCACGTGCGGCCAAGACTGCGCCTACGTCCAGCCATGTAGCTTATTCGCCTAGCCGTTCCGAGACAACTTAAGCCAAGTGCCATGCACTAACACTTAGCTTTTACTTAGTCAAGCCAATGCTTGCCTTAGCATCACAACACCTCGTCATGACACCCTTTGTCCCACAAAGTCGTTTGTCTGTTGTCTCGTTCACTTGCTACCCAACAAGCTAGGACGTGCCATAATTGACCACACTCAGACACACACAAAACACTAGGCTGCCTAATCGTCGTGCAACCAATACGTTTGACAATCAACCCACACACATGCCTTGATCCCACCAAGTCACATTTAGCCCGCACTTGTCCAAACGTTCGTCAATCATATTTGTTTACCACCCGTTTTTTCCCACGGCCGAGCCAACATGCCCAAACTCGTGCCATGGCCGAATCCCACAAAATCAAGGGTCTAACAGCAGTCCACTTGAACATTTTTACACATATTTCCTTTTCATTTTGTTAGTTTTAGTCTTGGCGGGAAAAGTGGTTATTAACTAGCATTTGAAATAGTGTGAAAATATTGGGGGGAAAAGGGAGTTAGGCGTGTGTTAGATGATATATATAGATAAGTGGGACTCTTGCACACATGATTAGTGACAAGTATCTCCCACTTTCCTCTATCAAATCCTCTCCCACTTCTCGCCCTAATTCTACGTCTCCATTAGTTGAATTGTTTATTCGATACTTACTGGGTATTGTTCATTATGATAAATGTACTCACTGCCGGTGACAGTATAAATTCTTTCTACCAACCGCAGTAACCAAGGGCATTGCACGGAGAAAACTTGCTGGAAGACGATCCCAATGGCAAGTGTGCAAATCCCTGGAAACGAAATAATTGTCGGATCCCCCAACAAAAGAAAAGGTAAGCTCTATCCTAGTGAAGGAAAGATTACTATGATTTAGTACTCACAATTATCTGATGCTTTTACCATTCCGAAAGTTAAACGAATTCTTTTTTACTGCAGTTTGCACACGTTAACTATTGTGACTAATATTATTATAATGTAATTTCTACTAACATTCCCAGTTTATCCCGCTAGTTGGGCCTGGAAAATATGAGATGTACGCACACCTTACTAAACCAAGGTGGAAAGGCTGTTTCCGTAGACCCTCCGCTTAAGAAATTTGACTCTAGAAATTTGAATTGTGTCACATAAATTGAGATTAAAGGAGTAATACTAGTAATACTTTTTATTGTTTATTTTTAAAAAAATATTGAATATTGATTCAACTGTAGGGCTTCTAAAATTCTCAATTCCAATATAAGTAATGAGGAGCGACGAAGATTGCTCTAGCGTAGTACAAACTACCAAACATGATACGATCAATGGAAGATGTAAAAAACTGAACTTAATACTAAAAAACAATCTTATCCCTATATACGCCAATATACAAATCAAAGATGAACTAACCATCTTCAAGCTAGAAAAGAGAAAACATCAATGCCCTGCATTTAGATCAATAGCGGACTCAGTTACATTCATTCTATCCTGAGTAGTAACTATTGCAAGCTCTACCTGCAACAAGGGAGGCGGAGCCGCTTCCTGGTCTCCTGGAAAATGAAAATTCTGCTCTGTATGACTAGAGAGGCTTGGACTTGGCGGTCCATTTGTTTGTGGAGAAGTAAGCATTGACAAGTTATCAGGGGGACTTTGTGGACGATCCATATGTCCTGAATCTCCCACTACATCTCTAAGTTCACTCTTCTTGAAAGTATGACTATTGTAGTCTTTTCTGTCAAATTTTCTAGCCAAGATACTGATTCTTTCGTGGAACGAAAGAGTGGATTGTCTTATGATGTGCCAATGCTCATACATGAATGATCTTAGAAAGATAAGCAGAGCCAAAGTTGCAGCAACTGCAGCTATGACAAAGAGTCCCCAGAAACTATCGAGGCCAAGACTATTGGAGGAGACAGAAGTGCTTGAATCTGAACAAGTTGGTTCCCCAAACCATGCTTTCTCTATGTGTACCATCTTGTCACCTTGTGTCACATTCAAAACTGCTCTTGAAATATCAGATACTAGAGATGATCCCATTGGGAAGGCCTGGATAAAAATCACAAGAATGATATGTTCATGATAGAGTTTTGTGAACTTACGATGTAAAAATATTTACGTAATCAAGTCAATTAAAAGGTAATTGCGGATAAGTATACTTAAATGTGATATAAATGGTACATAACCTACTATAGTACTATAACGGATTAAATTATACGGCGAATATCTTTTGTTGGCTTGATCATGAAGAAAAGGAGGAGTTACTTACAAATCCAAAGCCATCGGTCTTATATTGAGGTCCAACCATAGTATATTTCGAGCAATTATTTGCAAGTAAAAGTTTCACATAAGGAATCTCATCAAAAGCAGCAGCAATGCCACCATTTTTACTTCCTTTAGAGAGTAAATCAGCACATTCTTCTGTAGTGTTAAATTGCTTAAGCCTGTCCTCATCAAAGCCCATCTTTAGTAGAAGTGTTGGTACAAAAGAACCCTCTTGATAGCCCACATACTCCTTGTTATTCAGAAGTTCCTTTACTTCTGTTACGGTTGGTTGGAGTTTTTCAACTGTTAACATTGATGTAAGACTTGCTGTGTAGCTTGAAGTCAATATAAGTACTACTAGGAACCAGATGATCAACACAAACCTAGCCAAATTGCTTACTATCCTCTCCTCTGCACGTATCAAGAATCAAAGAGAAAAAACTTCAGATTAAGTAAGTTTTGCTATCTACAGGAACAGTGGCTAATTAATTTTAGAGTAGATACTATATGTATGAAGATTAAGAAATTGCTCTGTTCCCCAATTTGGATGTAATCCCTCAATTTTGTTTTATATGTTTGATTGGCATGAAGTTTAAGAAAGATTTTTGGCACGTATCATAAGTGCCCTTAGAAGTTCGAACTTGTGGTCTTAAACTACCATGACATTTATATGGCTATACAAGCATGTCATTAAGGAGTAACATAGTGAAGTTCAAAGTATTTCCAAATAAAGAAACATGACATTCTTTTTTAAATAGATTAAAAAGGAAGGAATGTCATATAAAATGGAAAATAAAGTACTAATTATATTAATGAAAAAGGAAAATGAATTACTCTGTGCAAAGACCATAGTTGAGAAGGAGAACCAAAAGATCATGCCAACTTGGTGCCAAGGAGGTCCTCTGAAGTCTTCATTTACTCTATGTTCAAGCAGCCAAATGACAAAGCCAATGAATACAAAAGAACAGAAGCTTGTCAACCAGAGCTGCCAAGTCAATGGCTTCAAGAACACCCATGCATTATCTCTATTATCGTCTTTGATTGGCACCACCATTGTGACTCCAGATTCTGTGTATGGTAATGTGAAATCAACATATTGTGACCTATTTGAGATAATGGTTACGTCCCCTACAACAGCATCAAAGTTCTGTTCATTGGTTAAACCAAGTAACATGTAGTTAGAATCAAATGAACATAAAAATGCAACGGAAAAGGAGAGAAAGAGGGTGACTGAGAAAGGTACCCCGAAAAATACTTGATCAACCAGATCATTATAACTTCCAGCACTCTTTCCGTCAGGAGCTGCAAAGGGAACATATTCATATGGAACATGATATGGTAATGCTGCCATTACTGCATCAAAAACATCGATGCAGTATCCAGTAACTGTTGTTGTGTTAGTAGTAGAATCTCTTGTAACTTTCACAAATTCACTAAAACCATCCTTCACTGGAACTCCAATTTTCAGTTTCTTTCCATTTGTTGGGATCACCCAACCTTTTGGCACAGAAGTAGTGTCACCAGGCCATATAATAGACCCAAAATTCGCCTTAGAAGTGGAATATCCATTATTGTTTATGTTTCTCAAATTAAGTTCTTTAACAATTCCATTTTGCCTTGTCCAAAAACCAATTCCTTTTGCACCATTACCAATCACATTAATAATCTGATAAGCTGGTGACTGTAGTTGCCCATCAACAATTTGAAAGTCCCCACTAAGCCCTTTGAAAGTAGTGTTTAGTATAGCTTGAAGAAGCTTTGGACCATCCTTGGAAACTCCAAAAGCTTCAAGATCTGTTGCATTTCCTGAAAATTTTAGAGGTGTCAAAATCAACTCAAGTTTTAGTAACTACCGAACCTGCCAACACAAGTATTGGGTTATGATTCGTTATTTGACTTGTTTGGCCCAAACTAACTTGAACTTTGGACGAAGTGAGTTATGGCCCTCTTTGACCATTCAAATTTGACTCAACACGCTCATTTGACACTTTTACCTGAAATGTTATGTTTTCGAAAAGAGGCACCACTGAGTCTTGATTTCTCCACAGCCATGGCTAGTGCAGTAGCTGAATCATAAGCCCATAATCCAAATACATTCAACTGGGCATCAAGAATTGTTGGATTTTCTCGTTGGAACTTCAATTTCCATCTAGTTGTGAAGTTCTCGAGCTTTTTAGTTCTTGGTACATAAGGTTTTACTCCAATAACTCCTTGCATTGATTCAATGGTAGAAAAATCCATAGAAGTGAGTTCATTTGCTATAGCATCTGTAACAATCCAAACATACCCTTCACTCATCATGTCAAGTTCTTTCGCCACTCTAAAAAGTTTGGTACCAAGTGAACCCATCATGTGCACAATAAAAATTCGAGCTTGCATACTCATTAATTTGTAAAGCTCGGATTTTATTTGATCATCAGTGGCAAATTCAGGAATAACACTTCGATAAGGGATACGTGCATTAATTTTTTCTAATGCATCTGCTAAGAATGGTATAATTCCTTCACCAAATTCATTGTCAATGTATATAGGGACAACTTCTCTCCATCCAAAAGATTGGATAATGGAAATAATGGTATTAACTTGAGAGGAATCATTTTGAGTTGGACGAATGAAGTATGGACTACGAAATGATGAGAGGGAAGGACTTGTAGCAGAAAATGAGATGATTGGTACTTGGGATTTTTCTCCTAAATTAATTATGAAATCAGCTTGCATGGATGATATTGGTCCTATTATTGCTTCCACTTCAACATTCTTCAATAGGTCAAGTGCTGCATTTCCAAAGAATAAGAATCAATACAAGTAGAGTTTTAACTTTTTTTTTATTTAGGTCACAAAAGATAATACTAATTATTTATAATTAATTATCCATACCAAATGGAATTAACTATATATATATATATATATATGTTAAATACAAAAATATACTCTCTGCTAGCTTACAAAGACAAGCAAACTAATATTAAAAAAGAAGAGTTGTCCTGGGATTGTACTATTGGAAGACCCAGAATTTTTATTAGAGGACTCAACTTATAGTATATACACATAACATAAAAATAAAAATTACCTATCTATAAATATATTTTTCCTGCAAGGGGTATCACTTCACTATAGGTAGGTCCGCCGCCCCTGTATATATGTATTGTTCTAGTATAGTATAGCTAGCTGGATTCACCGTGGGAATCTGAAAGACCCGTTTTCGATAGCAAATTATGGCAAGAATTTCAGTGTGTACCTGATCCTCTGATATAAAATAATAAGTCAATGTAATCAACTTACCGAACACATTACCATTAGTAAACCGTAGATATTTCTTCTTAGACTATTTGGAAAGTTCAAACTTCAAACTTAGGCAGTGGTATCTATTTTCAATTCTTTAAGTTTTGGTTGACAAATTCAACATCAAAATGATTAGCTGTTTAATTATATATATACTAGTAGTAAAATTCTCAATAATACGTGTACGAATCCCACTTTGAATAACATTAATGCAATGTCCAAATTAACATCGTAATGCGACTAATGATTTTTTTTTCACGAAGATAAAAATATACAGATTATTTACTAACAAAGCTAATATCACTGTACTGATTAATATATATACAACTTTAAAATTTTCTTAAGTTAATATTTTTGGTGACAGTTTAGCTAGGAGTTATTACGATTGGTTTAGGAGTTATTACGATTGGTTTTAAACGTTTAAACAGTAACAAATCTTTTGCAGAAACGTCAAAATGAATAGAAAGGCACTCTCAAAAGTATATATGGATAGAAGTCTTCCACGTAATCAGTTCTTGTCATTCTTCCATGTTTTCGATTTCATTTTCAAAAGAGCTCCATTCTTTATGAAATTAGACTTACAGTAGTCCCCTTTCAGTTAATTTTTGAAAGAGTTTTAGGTTATCCTTTCATGGATGATGAAGTAACAAAGGATTAATCATATTATACACACACACCGTTATTCAGGTTATCATATCTAGTTTACAATGAAGAATTATATCAGTTATTTAAAGTAAAAATTCTATATATAGTGTGTATATATATAATGCATACAAGTTAAAGTTAAACTTAAACTTAGCTATGTACGTAGAGTTTAAAATTAGTTATGCATGTACGTACCAGCTGCAGCAGCGGCAACGACGTCCTTCTTCGAGTCACGAGTATGGAGAACTAGTCTGGTCCGATAACTAGAGCCATGATCAGAGGTATATAAGTCTGATAGAGCCATTGAAATACAGCTCAAGCCCATTTTCCCAATCCATGCATCCATATCTAACACAACTCCCACGTTTATAGGAACTGTTCTGTTTTGTGCCATGGCCATTTCCATGAAGAGAATCCCTAAACAAATAAAATATAGGAAGAAGGAAGAGAAAGAGGAGAATGAGAAAACGACTTTTCCGGTTTTCCTTCTCATCTTGACAAAAGATACCTTTGAGACTGATTATTCGGACAGGTTTGTGCTTTATAGAGAGATTTGATCATTTGTTTAATTAGGTACTTCACCTACAAAGTCTACGCATGCTTGGGATTATATTAAACGTCCACTGTCGGTACTAACACCAATTTTAAATTCTTTCTTGATCATGTACCTTTCAATATGTAATTTTATATTTTAATGTCACGACTAGGAGATTGATAGCAAGTTATCGATGACTTTTTGGATAATATGCCAATATAATTAGGATTCATGTCAATAGTGTAAAGATTTTTAGTTTACCGTATCAGTGCAGTTTAATATGTTATAACTACTATGTTGAATGTCATTTTTAATAGTTTATCAATAAATAGAGAAACACACGTATTGTCTTATTAGTGAAATGAACGCTTACATTCAGGGGCGGACCTAGTATGTCTGTCAATCGGGCCAGGACTGGCCCGGACCGGCCCGTTAAGAGTCGGCTCACCGGTCCCGTACCGGTTCGATCCGATCCGAACCGATTTTTTTTTCAAAAAATTGAAGTCCGGCTCGGCCCTTAGCCCATTAAACACCGGTTCGGTTCGTTTTTTTTTCTTCTTTTTCTTTTTTATATTTTAGCTAAGTCTATCACTTTGTAGTTGCAATTGGAAGGACATATAATCCTATATAAAAAGAGAACGAAAGTGAAAGCAAGAAATAAAGGATCAAACATTTTGAGAATCATATACTTTGACTCATTGATGGAAACCAAGTTTAATCACTATGTTAATTTGATGCACTACTCATGAAGTAAAAGATCACTGTTATTATTTTAAGCAAGTACTATATATCTCATCTTTACTATAGTACGCTTAGTCAAATGGATACAACTTTAATACTACAACTCAAGGTTGAGAAACTAAGATTATCAAACTCTCTCACAACCAAGAAGATAAGTTGTATAAAATACTTAATTAATATATATATTCTTGATTAGAAATGAAAAAATAGTAAATGAATATGTTCATTAGTTGTACTTAATGAAGCTAAAAATATCTTTGATACTATTGTGGTCTGACATTAAAGAAATTAATCGTACAATTTTTTTAATATATATATATAAATAAAAATATATATAAAAGGCAAACCGGTATGCACAAACAGATATAAATAAATAATACTCAAAAGGATTATTGATAAATTTAAATACTGAAAAAATCTGAGTAATAGAATAAAATACTAAAAGAAAATTTAATTTTAAGAGTAGGAAATAATCACTATTTGAAAAACATTTAGTATTAGAACCTGTGAGACTGTCTAAGAATATTAATCTATGCCAAATTGCAATACCTTTGATCACATTAGTAGATCATATTAATTTAACAAATATTTCAGCTCCCATCTTATTTTTTATATAATGTACCTAATATAATATTGTTATGAAATTATTAGAGCTAACTAATCATAAGTATCGATATTCCCCTATTAATTCGTATAATTCCATTGTTAATTATATAACTCGTTATCATCTCCGCTCTCTGTCATTCCTCATTTTTGTAGGACATTGATATACATATTTTGGCTTTATTTTTTTTTTAATCAATGATGAATTAATTTATGTTTTACTTAAGTTTTCTCACTTTGCAAAGTGAAGAAGAAATAGAATTCATGGGTATCTCATTTTCTGTCATAAAAAATGTACTTTAAATTATTCCATGAGAAATTAAAAATATGTAGATAAATTTTTTGAAAATCTTCATTAGTTTTTTCTTGGTAATTGATATCAGGAGCATCTAATTTTACACTATAGTAAAAAGTACTTTCAACTATTTCACAGACACACATAAGTAAGGAGCAGAGATTTACATCTAACTTTCTTTTGATTGAAGTTTTTTTTGATCTTTTATAAAGATTTCTTTGATTTAATTAATCTTCCCTTCCCTCCCAATTTTAATTCAATAAAGGCTTTCTAACATTTTTTGGATGAAAAGTATCTATTAGTGAAAACCCGTAAAACTTCATTCTTATGTATATATAGTGAAGCATACAAATATGATTTTTTAATTTCCTGAACAATTAAACTCCTCGTTTTGAAGAATGATCAAGATTACTTCAATAGACATGAACTCTTATGGCAGCTTGCCGACTATCAAGCCATCCTATGATTGTGAGAGACTTCATCCAACTACGCTTTTTTTTGTCAATTTATATTTATATGCTTTCTAATTAAACTCAAATTCACATTTTTTATATTTTATCGCTAATATAGAGTTTGTGAATAAAATTTGTTCAATTATTTTCATTCCTACACGTACATATTAAAAAATTTGAATAAAGTTAAAGCTTTAGCTAGATTTATCCTGGAAAAGATATTTTATTTCAATTCGATTTCATAAAGTAAAAAAAAGATGTAATGGATAAATGTTGCAAACATAAAATTTGAAAATATGATTTGTCATCATTAATGTGTATATCTTACATCAATACTCTTTATAATTTGCATTATTTTTCATGTAACATTTGATATATACAACTGAATCTTAACAACATAACACTTATATGAGACTAAGCTTATGTATAAAAAAATTAAAAATAAGATCAGACACAATAGAAACAATGCCAAAAATTGTACTCATAAGCGTCATATGAATAATTCAATATTCCTCTATTTCTTTGCACTGTTCAAATTTATTACTACATTATATGAATGCAAACCCAATAATTGCTCAAACTGTTCTATGAGACAGTAAATCTCATAAGCATAGAGCTAGAACATTAGTGATTAGTCTGTACATGACCCAATATAGATTTGTAGCATTCTTTCCATCCTAATTCATTTTAACATAAATAGAAACTAACAATTAATCTAAGATAAAATAAGAAAACATGTCTTATCTTTTTTTCTTTTTTTGTTTATTTTAAAAAATGCTTTTTACTTTGGCAAAGAAGTCATCCTATTCTTGCCAATTTAAATTTGAAAGTTTGATATATAAATCTAATAGGAATTATTTGTCAAAATTTTTATCATATTGATTTGCATTATCTAACAATGTTTCTTGAATTTTCACAGTCTAGACATTATCTACTGCTCCAATAACCACATCTGATCAAAGATGATACATATAAATATATGAGATAAATTGATTTACGTTAATTACTTTTTGAAAAAGAATGTTTTATCCTTACTTAATTGTGGAGTTGGTTGCCTCTATGGTCACTCAACTTTGGGTAATTGGCTACCATGGTCACTTATCTTTGCTTTGTATTTCTATAGTCATTCAACTTTGGGTAATTGGCCACCATGGTCACTTATCTTTGCTTTGTCTTTCTATGGTCACTCAACTTTGCCCAAGTAGCTCCTATGGTCATCCAACACAGAAATTCTAACGTCCGTTAAAATTTTGCTGACGTGACAACTACAAAAATATTTTGGCTAGTTACATAAATAAAAAAAATTAAATTATTTAAGACCAACCCAATTAAAATTAAACCACACCCAAGAATTCTTGCTTGAGGTGTCCTTTTTTCCAAAAAATGACTCTTTTTTTTTAAATCTATCAAGAAAACCTTTTGGTAACACATTTTCAATGTTAATTTCTTCACCTAATGAAAATATGAGCACCCAAATGAATTAGTGTCTGGCCTTAATGAATTAGCAGCTTTTGACGCTTTCTATAAGCTGAAATTTTTATTGAAGTGACATAAATTTTTTATTTATTATATAGTATTTCACAGTTTGATTAAGTAATATTGTTTTTGTTTAGCAAAACTGGTTGAAGAGATTTTGCATTCTCAGATATTTTTCTTAAGGACTATGCGGCAAAGCAACTCCAACTTGCTGCCAAGATGAACAACTTCTTGGGACCAATTTTTGCTTTCAGTGGGTTTGCAATATCTCATGATATTATTTTGATCAATATTTGTAATGAAATTGAAGGGAAGTATATGGATTATCTCTCAACTTTAAGCAAGAAAAAGGTTACACCTGTAGGTTCACTTATTCATGAAATGAAAACAACAATAGAGAATGAGGAAAGCTCCAGGATTATTCGATGGCTAGTTAAAAAGATGAGTCTTCGTATGTTTATGTTTCATTTGTAAGTGAATGAGCTAAGTGAGACGAACTTTATTTGGGTGCTCAGATTTTCATTAGGTGAAGAAATTAACGTTGAAAATGTGTTACCAGAAGGCTTTCTTGATAGATTTAAAGAAAAATGAGTCATTTTTTTTAGAAAAATGGGCACCTCAAGCAAGAACTCTTGAGTGGAGTTTAATTTTAATTGAGTTGGTCTTAAACAATTGAATATTTTTGTAGTTGCCATGTCAGCAAAATTTTAAGACGTTAGGATTTCTGTATTGGATGACCATAGGAGCTACTTGGGCAAAGTTGAGTGACCATAGAAAGAAAAAACAAAGATAAATGACTATGGTGACCAATTATCCAAAGTTGAGTGACCATAGAAAGACAAAGCAAAAATAAGTGACCATAGTGGCCAATTACCCATAGTTGAGTGACCATAGAGACAATCAACTCTTGAATTGTGTTATGGTTTAGCTAAAAATTCAGCCGAATGTCAATGTTAATTCAATGTATGATGTAAAGCAAACTGGAATTCTTTGTAATATTCTTTATTTTTGACAATAAATAATCACTTCTTAGCAAAAGAGATTATACAATACAAGGGAAAATATTGACGCTAAGTAGTACAGTACTACTTATCATCTTGGCAATGAGACTCGATTTCCTTCGCAATATAGAAAAAAATTGAAAACACCAAAAGGTAGAAGAGATGCAGTACAAAACAAATTAAGAAATTTTAATGAGTTACCTTTCAAGACTATGTTATGTTACCGAAATAAAAAGAATTACCTTTCTGAGGTCTTATTTTTCAATTATTTATCTAATAATTAGGACAAAAGGTTAAAAATTTCCATTCCTATAGACTTCAGTGGGAAAAGGTTTTATTATGAATAAGTTAGAAGTTTGTTAAGTCTCAATCTCAAAGAAAAAAGAATCGTCAATATTGTACACGAACCTTTTATGAAGCACGTGCATTAGTACTATAATGTTAGACTTTAATTTGTCTTTTCCTTGTCTCTTTTTTCCTCCTTTTTTAGAAGATACGAACCTTGATTTGTCACTATGCATGAAATCGAGAATTGACTTTGAAATATTCAGAATTTCAATATTTGCTGCAAAAGGAAATGGTTTAGTATATCATACTACTACTTAGTATTTGCTAGCTTAAGCTTCCTCTTCTTGATTCTTTCTTTTTTCATTTTTCGTTAAGATTCTCCCCAAGATTATTATGTAAACACTACTTGCTTGATACTACCTCTTCGAAATCATTAATCAAATCTATTGAAAGATTGGATTCAAGTAACTGCTCACGTACAACAGCTAAGAAATATTGGTTATTTGGTTAAGTCATTACCAAATATCAACATACTTAACTAACACTGCTAAAGGAAATATGTTTTGTGCCATTTCGAGTACTCTATCTTTGGGCAATGTTCAGGAACGTTCTGATATGGAACATAAATTAATTAGAAGTCACTGTAAAAACAGATCTACCTTGCGCTCCAAAAACTTACTTACTCCTACTATACTTCATGTCTATATGCTTAACACGCCAAACCAGCTAAATACTATGCAAATTTGTGTCATAGTTCTGTTTTAAGGTAAACTTGTCATAGAAATAGTGAGAAATTCTTCAATTCAAAATCATTCCAAAGACAAATCTTAATTCCATCTTAGGCCTGTTCCTCTTCGTCGTGGGACTCGAACTAATTCTATGGTTAACTTAGGCCCTCCCGTTCCACTGCAAGGGAGGTCACTGTTATCTCTAGAACCATTACAAAGAGTCAGCACAAATGTATTAGTACTATTAGGCTGGCCAACCAAAATGGGCCAATGACGAGGTTAAATCATTGTGGGAAGTTCCTTTCCGTGACGCGGAGATTGGGAGTTGGGACCGTCTTCTAATGTTAAAATCATATTTATTATACAAGCGCAAGTCATGGGTGAACCAGTTGAATGTATCGTTATGATTATAAAAAATCTGAAATCCTATTTTATTAGACTTAATTTTACATGATTAACATAATAAACAAATCTTATTATTCATTGACTTTAGATATTCACTAGTGAGACATAATATAACACGTTGAAACTTAACTAGGATAACAACCCCAGTTAAGGAAAGGAGTACACCGTATACGTATCTAGTATAATATTCCTAATTTATTTTAACCCAAAAATATTATTGAATATTGATTCAACTCAAAGGCTAAAATTCACTTCCAATAAAAGTAATCTGGAGCAACGACGATTGCTCTACCCCAAACATGATACGAACACTACATTACAAAAGAAAAACCATTAGTATATCCTTATATACACCAATATACATGTATTTCCTAAAAATGTATCAGGTTTTACAAATAAATTTATATTTAATTGAGTCTAAGGCGACCATTTATATCTTAACTTGATTCGATCGATAAGCGGCTTACGTTCGTAAAACAATTGAGCTTTTCGGTTAAGTTCGAAAACAAATAGCGTATCGATGTCAATGATGCAGATTCGATGTCAGATTCGATGCAGATTCGATGTCAAGCTCTAACAGAGTTCGAATGGCAAGCATAAACAGGCTGATTCGAAGTAAATAGCAAAGAGAGATTACGACCAGATGATTTCGTCTAAACTAGATGCACGATTCCGATTAATTACGATGACAACGGCAGATTTAACGATGATGGTGAATACGATGATGATCGAGCGTAATAAGATAACAAACGAATGTGACAAGAATCTACTGGATCAAATGATATGATAAAATAGACGATTACAATGGGTTCTAGATAACTTAACAGGTAGCAAGTTGACGAACTAAGTTGTGCGATTAGAACAATGACAACAGATCGATAAGAATGAAAACGTGAGATAATGAACTAATTAAACGACAAATGAAGCAAATATCGAGCAAAACAAATAATTGACAGAAATAATTAAAGTGATAAAAGCTTATTGTATGGAAGAGCCGAAGGATGGTGCTTCAAATGAAAAAGATGACCTTTCTTCCACGTTTGAACCAAGCCACGGCTGAATTTGATACAATAATTATGCTAATGACAGCAACAGTTCTATGTGTATTGAAAGAATAAAAAGTAATTGGGTGGCTGAATAAGGATTTTGAGAATACTGCTGCTCTTTTGATATATCAATAATCGTGTCCTCAAATCAGAGCAAAAAGACCTATTTATAGGTTGAAAATGATGAAGAGTTTCAACCGTAGAAGAATTTTCCTTTCCCACGTTTCTTCTTCCAATAGTTGCACGTTTTTATCCACTTCCGCCGAATCCGTTAAATTCGCTCCGATAAATTTGGGATAAGGATAAACTGCGCTATCCATCGAAGTACTGTCTTCGAAAATATCCAACCACAACGATTCCGAAGTCAACCAATACCTCTTCATAAAATCAAAACCAATGACTGTGATCGAACATAAATCGACCAATACAATACAAATCAAAGATGGACTAACCATCTTCAAGCTAGATAAGAGAAAACATCAATGCCCTGCATTTAGTGTTGTGAAAAAGTTAAATAAAATATCTCAAAAGGAACATCCAAAGCTTCCAATATTATGTCCAAATGTATTCTATTAATTAGTGGCTTAATTGGTCAAAGTTTTAAACGTTGGCATTCAACCAATTTCCTACAGCTGTTGTCATTATAAATATTTGTTTCCTTAATTGGTTTACAATAAAACCACTACTACCCGTTGGACTTGTATGGAGCATTAAACATTGATGGCATCAATTGCCATAACAGCAGCAATAACACAATATATTTGAACGTTGGTTTCATCTATTTTATATATAGTCTTTCTTCTTTTCAGAGATTGAAGGAGAACACACAAAATACATATTATACTATTCCTTCTTCCTTATACTGGGTTTCTACTTTATATTGAAATTTTTTGTTGTTCCTGCTCCTAGTTTTAAAAATAGAAGAACTTGTTGAATCCTGGGATACACTAATACCGGTGAAATATCCTTAAGGACGGTGTCTTCGACACGCCTCAACCTATAACGATTCCAAAGTAGTTTTCATAATTTTTCCAACAATTAGATCAGTAGCGGACTCAGTTACATTCATCCTATCCTGAGAGTATTAACTACTGCAAGCTCTATTTGCAAAGAGGGAGTTGGATCTGCTTCCTGATCTCCTGGAAATTGAAAATTCTGCTCTGTATGACTAGAAAGTCTTGGACTTGGCGGTCCGTTCGTTCGTGGAGAAGTAAGCACTGACAAGTTATCATGTGAACTTTGTGGACAATCTATATGTCTTGAATCTCCCGCAGCATCTCTAAGTTCACTCTTTTTGAAAGTATGGCAACTGTAGTCTTTTCTGTCAAATTTTCTAGCCAAGATTCGGATTCTCTCGTGGAACGATAGATTGGATCGTCGTATGATGTGCCAGTGCTCACGGATGAACGATATTAGAAAGATAAGCAGAGCCAAAAATGCAGCAACTGCAGCTATGACGAAGAGTCCCCAGAAACTATCAAGGCCAAGACTATTGGAGGAGAGTGGAGTGCTAGAATCTGAACAAGTTGGTTCTCCAAACCATGCTCTCTCTATGTGTACCATCTTGTCACCTTGTGTCACATTCAAAACCGCCCTTGAAACATCAGGCACTAGAGGTGATCCCATTGGGAAGACCTGGATGAAAATCACAAGAATGATAAATTCATAATAGAGTTTTAAATTTTGTGAACTTACAATGTGAAATTATTTACACAATCAAGTCCATTAAAAGGTAATTGCAGGTAATTTAAAATAAATGGTACGTAACCCACTATATCGGATTAAATTTACTGTAAATATCTTTTGTAGGCTTGATCGTGACCCTAGATGTCGTTTTTGACCTACTTTGAGGGTTACAATTTCTATCGGTCCAAAATGAAGAGGCCCAAACACTACTGTTGGGACCTATAGTTCTCCTACTACACAAAAAAAGAGTTTTAAATTTTATGCACGGATGATATAATAAATATTTATACAATCACGTCACGTAGGTAGTTTTAGGTAAATTTCTATGATAATAATATTAATTGGCATAACCAAATAAAAATTGTGAGTAACCTGCTATTACATTAAATTATACTGTAGCGTGATTATACCGCCTGTGTATATAATTTAAATCCCACAAAAAGAAAAAGGGACATGAAGAAAAGGAGGGTTACTTACAAATCCAAAGCCATCGGTCTTATATTGAGGTCCAACCATAGTATATTTCGAGCAATTATTTGCAAGTAAAAGTTTCACATAAGGAATCTCATCAAAAGCAGCAGCAATACCACCATTTTTACTTCCTTTAGAGAGTAAATCAGCACATTCTTCCGTAGTGTTAAATTGCTTAAGCCTGTCCTCATCAAAGCCCATCTTTAGTAGAAGTGCTGGTACAAAAGAACCCTCTTGATAGCCCACATACTCCTTGTTATTCAGAAGTTCCTTTACATCTGTTACAGTTGGTTGGAGTTTTTCAAGTGTTAACATTGATGTAAGACTTGCTGTGTAGCTTGAAGTCAATATAAGTACTACTAGGAACCAGATGATCAACACAAACCTAGCCAAATTGCTTACTATCCCCTCCTCTGCACGTATCAAGAATCAAAGAGAAAAAACTTCAGATTAAGTTTTGCTAATTAATTTAAAGTAGACACTATATGTATGCACATTAAGATATTGCTCTGTTCCCCAATTTGGATGTACTCCCTCAATTTTGTTTTATATGTCATTGTTTAATTAGCATGAAGTTTAAGAAAGATTTTTGGCACGTATCATAAGTGCCCTTAGAAGTTCGAACTTGTGGTCTTAAACTACCATGACATTTATATGGCTGTACAAGCATGTCATCGAGGAGTAACATAATGAAGTTCAAAGTATTTTCAAATAAAGAAACATGGCATTCTTTTTTAAACATATTAGTAAAAAGGAAGGAATGTCATATAAAATGGAAAATAAAATACAAATTATATTAATGAAAAGGAAAAATGAATTACTCTGTGCAAAGACCATAGTTGAGAAGGAGAACCAAAAGATCATGCCAACTTGGTGCCAAGGAGGTCCTCTGAAGTCTTCATTCACTCTATGTTCAAGCAGCCAAATGACAAAGCCAATGAATACAAAAGAACAGAAGCTTGTCAACCAGAGCTGCCAAGTCAATGGCTTCAAGAACACCCATGCATTATCTCTATTATCGTCTTTGATTGGCACCACCATTGTGACTCCAGATTCTGTGTATGGTAATGTGAAATCAACATATTGTGACCTATTTGAGATAATGGTTACGTCCCCTACAACAGCATCAAAGTTCTGTTCATTGGTTAAACCAAGTAACATGTAGTTAGAATCAAATGAACATAAAAATGCAACGGAAAAGGATAGATATTGCAACCAAAAAAAATTAAAAAAAAGGAGAGAAAGAGGGTGACTGAGAAAGGTACCCCGAAAAACACTTGATCAACCAGATCATTATAACTTCCAGCAATCTTTCCGTCAGGAGCTGCAAAGGGAACATATTCATAAGGAACATGATATGGTAATGCCGCCATTACTGCATCAAACACTTCGATGCAGTATCCAGTAACTGATGTTGTGTTAGTAGTAGAATCTCTTGTAACTTTCACAAATTCACTAAAGCCAACGTCCACTGGAACTCCAATTTTCAGTTTCTTTCCATTTGTTGGGATCACCCAACCTTTAGGCACAGAAGTAGTGTCACCAGGCCATATAATAGACCCAAAATTCGCCTTAGAAGTGGAATATCCATTATTGTTTGTGTTTCTCAAATTAAGTTCTTTAACAATTCCATTTTCCCTTGTCCAAAATCCAATTCCTTTTGCACCATTACCAAACACATTAATAATCTGATAAGCTGGTGACTGTAATTGCCCATCAACAATTTGAAAGTCCCCACTAAGGCCTTTGAAAGTAGTGTTTAGTATAGCTTGAAGAAGCTTTGGACCATCCTTGGAAACTCCAAAAGCTTCAAGATCTGTTGCATTTCCTGAAAATTTTAGAGGTGTCAAAATCAACTCAAGTTATGACCCGCTTAGAGCCACCCACATATGACTCAACACTCCCATTTGTCACATTTACCTGAAATGTTTTGTTTTTGAAAAGAGGCACCAGTGATTCTTGATTTTTCCACAGCCATGGCTAATGCAGTAGCTGAATCATAAGCCCATAATCCAAACACATTCAATTGTGCATCAAGAATTGTTGGATTTTCTCGTTGAAACTTCAATTTCCATCTAGTTGTAAAATTCTCAAGCATTTTAGTTCTTGGTACATAGGATTTTACTCCAATAACTCCTTGCATTGATTCAATAACTGAAGAATCCATAGAAGTAAGTTGATTTGCTATAGCATCTGTAACAATCCAAACATACCCTTCACTCATCATTCCAAGTTCTTTCGCCACGTTAAAAAGTTTGGTACCAAGTGAAGGTGACATGTGCACAGTAAAAACTCGAGTTTGCATACTCATTAATTTGTAAAGCTCCGATTTAATTTGATCATCAGAGGCGAATTCAGGAATAACACTTCGATAAGGGATACGTGCATTAATTTTTTCTAATGCATCTGCTAAGAATGGTATAATTCCTTCTCCAAATTGATTGTCAACGTATATAGGGACAACTTCTCTCCATCCAAAAGATTGGATAATGGAACTAATGGTATTAACTTGTGAGGAATCAATTTGAGTTGCACGAATGAAGTATGGACTATGAAATGAGGAGAGGGAAGGACTTGTAGCAGAAAATGAGATGATTGGTACTTGAGATTTATCTCCTAACTTAATGATGAAATCAGCTTGCATGGATGATATTGGTCCTATTATTGCTTCCACTTCAACATTCTTCAATAGGTCAAGTGCTGCATTCCCAAAGAATAAGAATCAATACAAGTACTTATTTATTTGCTATCTACATTCATGAGTAAGAAATTCTATAGGAAGTTGAAAAGTTAGAATGTCATATCTTAAAATTCAAAACCTGCATGCAATCTGAAGTAGTTCGAATTACTTTTATCTTTAGATAAAGATGCTTCTCTTATTGAGTATATACACAAAATATCTAACATAAATATTTTCCATGATGGTCACTGTGAATAACTTCGTATATATTTAAGTTACTACAAGTTTGAGGTTTGAACAGTCCACATAGATTAAAAAATCTACCATGATTTCTTTCATTTCCATGATGACCGCTGTGATTAACTTCGTCGTATTTACTTTCATTTCTTTAAATTTTGGTTGACAAAGTCAACATAAAATGATTGGCTGTTATTGATTCTGTGGGACAATTTTCTTTAAATCTTGCTGCAATAATAAAGAGTTTACTGTTAAGAAAAGATGCACTAGTAGCTATTTCTTCTTTGTTTAAACTAATACTCCTAAGTCTTTAATTTGCAGAAACGAAATGGAAGGGGAGGCATTATGAAAAGTATCTGGAGGCACAAGGAAAATATTTCTTTACGGTGTGATAATTAAATTTTACAAGTATTATTTACCTGCTGCAGCAGCGGCAACAACGTCCTTCTTCGAGTCACGAGTATGGAGAACTAGTCTTGTCCGATAATAAGAGCCATGATCAGAGTTATATAAGTCTGATAGAGCCATTGAAATACAGCTCAAGCCCATCTTCCCAATCCATGCATCCATATCTAACACAACTCCCACGTTTATAGGAACTGTTCTGTTTTGTGCCATGGCCATTTCCATGGAGAAAATCCCTAAACAAATATTAAAACTTAGGAAGAAGGAAGAGAAAGAGGAGACTGAGAAAATGACTTTGCCAGTTTTCTTTCTCATCTTGGCAAAAGATACCTTTGGTACTGATTATATCTGATAATGTCTGAGGTCTTATTTTTCAATTATTTATCTAATAATTAGGACAAAATGTTAAAAAAAATTCCATTCCTATAAACTTCAGTGGGAAAAGGTTTTATTATGAATAAGTTAGAAGTTTGTTTAAGTGTCAATCTCAAAGAAAAAAGAATCGTCAATATTGTACACGAACCATTTATGAAGCACGTGCGTTAGTACTAAGGGTGGCTAACGGTCCGGTTTTGACTGGACCGGACCGGATTCGGGCCGGAAATCGGTTCGGACCAGTCCGGACCGGTTGAGACCGGACCATTGGTCCCTAACGGGCCCCGGTCCCGGTTCCACGAAAAAAAACCGGATGAACCGGTATAAATTTGGGCCGGAACCGGACCGGTCCAAAAAATAAAAAATAAAAAGAAAAATTCTGGTGGATTCTAGCCGTTGGGCAACGGCTCTTTTGACCCCCTAGCCGTTGTCCAACGGCAAAAAAAAAGGTCAATTTCACCTCTCTACCGCCCCATAACCACCCCTAACTATTTTTTTCTATAAATACCCCATTATTTCATCATATTTTTCACACAAATCTTCCAATTCTCTCAAATTTTCTACAATATTGCTATTATTCTACTTTGGCTATTTGTTAAAAATTTATAATTTGGCTACTTTATCAAGTTCTATTTGGAGTTTCTATTAAAGTTATATTTGGCTACTTGGTGAAGTTTAAAAATATCAAGTATTGGGTCAATTGGAGGCGCTACGTGGTTGAAATATCAATTTGGCTATTTTTGCAATTTTTCGATTATCAAGTATTCAACTAATTAATTGAAGTGGAGGCTCAAGTTTCAACTTCACCTCAATTATACAGTTATATTTGGTTGGTCGTTCCTACTTCTACTCTTTTATTATTTTTTTGTCATATATATTTATTTTATTTGCTATTATTATGTCTCAAAGAGGAATAGCCACCACGCGCACATACACTCAATTAATGTTGGCAAACAGCCCGGACTAGCCCCAGAATTTTATACTGGGACTTTGAGTTCAAAGTGCCATTATTTTATAATGAGATTCATGTTTATAGTCCCCTTGGTGTTTTATATATATAGTCCCAGTATTTGTTCAAAGTGATCATAGTATTTTATACTGAGACTTTAAACTAACATGTTCAAAGTCCCACTATAAAATACTGGAACTTATCTGGAGGTGACTATTTTTCAGCAAATTTATTTTTGGTAAGTATGGATTAATTAACGCGCGCAAAACAGGCCTACACGAAATTTTTACACAAAAAGCAGCGAAATCCAATAACAATTCAGCCGTGAGCACTATAAAGAAATACTGCCTCGAAAAAGACTGCGTTGGTAGAGAGCCTAGGAATTGGATTAAATCTCCCAAGTCGAAATTCTTGCTTCCCAATAAAAGAAAAGGTATGAGCTCTACCCTGCCATATAAAATCCGAAATCCTATTTTATTAGACTTAATTATACATGATTAACATAATACACAAATCTTGTTATTCATTCACTAGTAAGACATAATATAACACGTTGAAACTTAACTAGGATAACAACCCCAGTTAAGGAAAGGAGTACCCTAAGGCTAAAATTGAATTCCAATAAAAGTAATCTGGAGCAACGAAGATTGCTCTACCCCAAACATGATACGAACACTACATTACAAAAGAAAAACCATTAGTATATCCTTATATACACCACTATACAAATCAAAGATGAACTAACCACCTTCAAGCTAGATAAGAGAAAACATCAATGCCCTGCATTTAGATGATCAGTAGCGGACTCAGTTACATTCATCCTATCCTGACTATTGACTACTGCAAGCTCTACTTGCAAAGAGGGAGGTGGAGCCGCTTCCTGATCTCCTGGAAAATGGAAACTCTGCTCTGCTGTATGACTAGAACGGCTTGGACTTGGCGGTCCATTCGTTTGTGGAGAATTAAGCTTTGACAAGTTATCATGTGGACTTTGTGGACAATCTCCCGCAGCATCTCTAAGTTCACCCTTTTTGAAAGTATGGCAACTAAAGTCTTTTCCGTCAAATTTTCTAGCCAAGATTCTGATTCTCTCGTGGAACGAAAGATTGGATCGTCTTATGATGTGCCAATGCTCACGCATGAATGATGTTAGAAAGATAAGGAGGGCCAGAATTGCAGCAACTGCAGCTATGACGAAGAGTCCCCAGAAACTATTAAGGCCAAGACTATTGGAGGAGAGTGGAGTGCTAGAATCTGAACAAGTTGGTTCTCCAAACCATGCTTTCTCTATGTGTACCATCTTGTCACCTTGTGTCACATTCAAAACTGCCCTTGAAACATCAGGCACTAGAGGTGATCCCATTGGGAAGGCCTGGACGAAAATCACAAGAATGATAAGTTTCATAACAGAGTTTGAGTTTTGTGAACTTGCGATATAAAAATATTTACCAATCAAGTCAATGAAAAGGTAATTGCGGGTAAATATACTTAAATGTGATATAGTAAATGGTACATAACCTACTATAGTACTACTTATAACAGATTAAATTATACGGTGAATATCTTTTGATGGCTTGATCATGAAGAAAAGGAGGAGTTACTTACAAATCCAAAGCCATCGGTCTTATATTGAGGTCCAACCATAGTATATTTCGAGCAGTGATTTGCAAGTAGAAGTTTCACATAAGGAATCTCATCAAAAGCAGCAGCAATACCACCATTTTTACTTCCTTTAGAGAGTAAATCAGCACATTCTTCTGTACTGTTGTATTGTTTAAGCCTGTCCTCATCAAAGTTCATTTTTCTTAGAAGTCCTAGTACGAAAGAACCCTCCTGATAGCCCACATACTCTTTGTTGTTCAGAAGTTCCTTCACATCTGTAACAGTTGGCTGGAGTTTTTCAACTGTTAACATTGATGTAAGACTTGCTGTGTAGCTTGAAGTCAATATAAGTACTACTAGAAACCAGATGAGCAACACAAACCTAGCCAAATTGCCAACTATCCTCTCCTCTGCCAGTATCAAGAATCAAAAAGAAGAATATTCAGATTAAGTTTTTCTATCTATAAGAGCAGTGGCTAATTCAGATTGAAGTAAATGCTATATATAGGCAGAGTAAGATATTCTTCAGTTTTCCCAATTTGTATATGTTCCCTCAATGGCTATAAGAGCATGTCATTAAGGGTAACATATGAAGTTTAAAGTAAAAGAACTTCCAAATAAAGAAATGTGAAAAGTTATATAAATGTAACAGAATGATAAGGAAAATGAATTACTCTGTGCAAAGACCATAGTTGAGAAGGAGAACCAAAAGATCATGCCAACTTGGTGCCGAGGAGGTCCTCTGAAGTCTTCATTTACTCTATGTTCAAGCAGCCAAATGACAAAGCCAATGAATACAAAAGAACAGAAGCTTGTCCACCAGAGCTGCCAAGTCAATGGCTTCAAGAACACCCATGCATTATCTCTATTATCGGCCTTGATTGGCACCACCATTGTGACTCCAGATTCTGTGTATGGTAATGTGAAATCAACATATTGCGACCTATTTGAGACAACAGTTACATCTCCTACAACGGCCGCAAAGTTCTGTTCATTGGTTTAACCAAGTAACATGTAGTTAGAATCAAATGAAAGTATATATGCAGTCATGTACTCTGCAAGATATTTTAAAACTTATTGAAGTCATTTTTGGACATAAAAACACATAAAAGGAGAAAGGGAGACAAAAGAAAGCTACCCCAAGAAATACTTGATAAACCAGATCATCGTAATTTCCAGCAGTCTTTCCATCAGGAGTTGCAAAGGGAACATATTCATAAGGAACGTAATATGGTAATGCTGCCATTACTGCATCAAAAACATCAATGCAGTATCCAGTAACTGTTGTTGTGTTAGTAGTAGAATCTTTTGTAACTTTCACAAATTCACTAAATCCATCCTTTACTGGAACTCCAATTTTCAGTTTGTTCCCATTTGTTGGGATCACCCAACCTTTAGGCACAGAAGTAGTGTCACCAGGCCATATAATAGACCCGAAATTCGCCTTAGAAGTGGAATATCCATTATTGTTTGTGTTTCTCAAATTCAGTTCTTTAACAATCCCATTTTGCCTTGTCCAAAAACCAATTCCTTTTGCACCATTACCAATCACATTAATAATCTGATAAGCTGGTGACTGTAGTTGCCCATCAACAATTTGAAAGTCCCCACTAAGGCCTTTGAAAGTAGTGTTTCGTATAGCTTGAAGCAGCTTTGGACCATCCTTGGAAACTCCAAAAGCTTCAAGATCTGTTGCATTTCCTGAAAATTTTAGAGGTGTCAAAATCAACTCAACTTTTACCAACTCTCCCAAGTTTAAACGTGTTGGATTATGACTCATCTGTCAACTTAACCCAACTACAGCTTGAACTCGAAATGAACCATTAAAGTAAGAGGTCAAAAGGCGTCGAATAACCCAACCTAAACTCAAACATACGAAATTAAATATTGAGATTGAAAATTATGTAAATTTTGAATAGAAAAACTTTAGCTAAATACTACTATAATTTAAGAAAAATACACTAGCTTTAACATTTTTTTTAAAGGAAAATAAAAAAGGAGAGAATTAGGGTCATATTGGGTTATGACTCGTTATTTAACTTATTTGATACAAACTAAATTTGGAGGAATTAGGTTATGACCCGCTTAGACCCACCCACATTTGACTCAACACTCCCATTTGTCACATTTACCTGAAATGTTTTGTTTTTGAAAAGAGGCACCAGTGATTCTTGATTTTTCCACAGCCATGGCTAATGCAGTAGCTGAATCATAAGCCCATAATCCAAACACATTCAATTGTGCATCAAGAATTGTTGGATTTTCTCGTTGAAACTTCAGTTTCCATCTAGTTGTAAAATTCTCAAGCATTTTAGTTCTTGGTACATAGGATTTTACTCCAATAACTCCTTGCATTGATTCAATAACTGAAGAATCCATAGAAGTAAGTTGATTTGCTATAGCATCAGTAACAATCCAAACATACCCTTCACTCATCATTCCAAGTTCTTTCGCCACGTTAAAAAGTTTGGTACCAAGTGAAGGTGACATGTGCACAGTAAAAACTCGAGTTTGCATACTCATTAATTTGTAGAGCTCCGATTTAATTTGATCATCAGTGGCTAATTCAGGAATAACACTTCGATAAGGGATACGTGCATTAATTTTTTCTAATGCATCTGCTAAGAATGGTATAATTCCTTCACCAAATTCATTGTCAATGTATATAGGGACAACTTCTCTCCATCCAAAAGATTGGATAATGGAACTAATGGTATTAACTTGTGAAGAATCATTTTGAGTTGCACGAATGAAGTATGGACTACGAAATGATGAGAGGGAAGGACTTGTAGCAGAAAATGAGATGATTGGTACTTGGGATTTTTCTCCTAACTTTATTATGAAATCAGCTTGCATGGATGATAGTGGCCCTATTATTGCTTCCACTTCAACATTCTTCAACAGGTCAAGTGCTGCATTTCCAAAGAATAAGAATCAACACAAGTAGGATTCGTTTGGTACGCCGCGTTAAAAATTAATATCTGTACTAAATTCCTCACAAAATTTATACAGTGTTTAGTTTGTTTTGCAAGAAAGTATAAAAATCTGTACTAATAATGCAGCGTTTGGTTTGGATTAGAAACCTGCACTAATAATACTCGTATAAATTAATGAGAGAATCCATATATTATTTCAATGTACCTGCTTAATAACAATGGACCAAAGGAACCGTTCATGCATGCAGCTACACCAGTACAACCTGTTTTTATAATTAACTTATTATTCGAATACAGGTCCGATTTTTTCAAAGAGTACTATCTATATATGCACAATATTTACTAAAAATCAAATCAAAGTTTGTTTGTGTACGTGTGTGCGCGTGAAGTGCATGGTGGTTCAAAATTTTCAATGGTATTAACAGGAAAATATTATTAAACCACAAGGGCAAAGAAATATTAGTTACTTAGAAACAAAGCTAAAGTTTTAAACAACCGTATTATCGCGTACATTTTGATTTTTTATTACTGTAGTCTATACTCATGCATCTTGATTAAATTAGACCTAATTTGAAATGCAGGTTAGCCGGCAGAACATATTAAATACATCATAGTGTAAAATTCCTTAAACAAAGGTTTAAAAAAGAAACCAAATTAAGTTAGTGTACAATTGTCAATGCATATATATATGTTTCCTGCGCACGTACCGATATTACTATGTTAGTTTCCAGTTTATATTGGGAAATGGTTACGACAACGTAATATTTAGTTATCCTTAAGTCACCTCTCTGGATATATTCTTGTTCAAGTTACTACAATGTAATGTTTGAAGTTTGAACTTTAGCTACGAATTATCTGAAGTACGTGCCCACTGTTATTGAATTTCAGTTCTTTAAGTTTTGGTTGTCAAAGTCAACATCAAAATGATTAGCTATTTAATTATACTATAATAAAATT
This sequence comes from Petunia axillaris subsp. axillaris, assembly GCA_029990575.1. NCBI lineage: Eukaryota > Viridiplantae > Streptophyta > Magnoliopsida > Solanales > Solanaceae > Petunia > Petunia axillaris. The sequence continues at coordinate 3,509,721 of JARKNS010000002.1, read as the reverse complement.
CTCAATAATACATGTACCAATCTACCACTTGAATAACGTTAATACAATGTCCAAATTAATTAACATCATAGTGCGACTAATGTATTTCACGAAGATAAAAACCAAACAGATTATTTACAAAGTAAACTAGTCTGCATTGATTATATATATTATTATAAAATTTTCTTATGTTAAAATTCTTGGTAATAGTTTAAGAGTTATACGCTTGGTTTGGATGTTTAAACTAAACAGTAACAATCTTTTGCAGAAACGTGAAAATGAAAAGAAAGGCACTCACACCGATATTCAGGTTATCAAATATCTAGTTTACAATGAAGAATTCTGTTAGTGTAAAGTCAAAAATCTATATATGATGTATATACTTTAAAAACTTATGTATATATGGTCCAATGCGTAAAAGTTGAACTCAGTACTTATGTACGTACCTGCTGCAGCAGCAGCAACAACGTCCTTCTTCGAGTCACGGGTATGGAGAACTAATCTGGTCCGATAGTTAGAGGCATGATCAGAGTTATATAAGTCTGATAGAGCCATTTGAATACAGCTCAAGCCCATTTTCCCAATCCATGCATCCATATCTAACACAACTCCCACGTTTATAGGAACTGTTCTGTTTTGTGCCATGGCCATTTTCATGGAGAAAATCCCTAAACAAATAAAATATAGGAAGAAGGAAGAGAAAGAGGAGAATGAGAAAACGACTTTGCCGGTTTTCCTTCTCATCTTGACAAAAGATACCTTTGAGACTGATTATTCGGACAGGTTTGTGCTTTATAGAGAGATTTGATCATTTATTTACTTAGGTACTTCACCTACAAAGTCTACGCATGCTTGGGATTATATTAAACGTCCACTGTCGGTACTAACACCAATTTTAAATTCTTTCTCTTGCTTATGTAGCTTTCAATATGTAATTTTATACTTTCCTGTCACGACTAGGAGATCGATAGCAAGTTATGACTTTTTGGATAATATGCCAATATAATTAGGATTCATGTCAATAGTGTAAAGATTTTTAGTTTACCGTATCAGTGCAGTTTAATATATTATAACTACTATGTTGAATGTCATTTTTAATAGTTTATCAATAAATAGAGAAACACACGTATTGTCTTATTGGTGAAATGAACGCTTACATTCAGGGGCTGACCTAGTACGTCTGTCAATCGGGCCAGGACTGGTCCGGACCAGCCGGTTAAGAGTCGGCTCACCGGTCCCAATACCGGTTCGATTCGGTCCGAACCAATTTTTGTTTTCAAAAAATTGAAGTCCGACTCGGCCCTTAGCCCATTAAACACCGGACCGGTTCGGTTCGGTTTTTTTTTTCCTTCTTTTTATTTTTCATATTTTAGCTAAGTCTATCACTTTGTAGTTGCAATTGGAAGGACATATCATCCTATATAAAAAGAGAAGGAATGTGAAAGCAGGAAATAAAGGATCAAACATTTTGAGAATCATATACTTTGACTCATTTATGGAAACCAAGTTTAATCACTATGTTAATTTGATGAACTACTCATGAAGTAAAAGATCACTGTTATTATTTTAAGCAAGTACTATATATCTCATCTTCACTATAGTACGCTTAGTCAAATAGATACAACTTTAATACTACAACTCAAGGGTGAGAAACTAAGACTATCAAATTCTCTTACAACCAAGAAGATAAGTTGTATAAAATACTTAATTAATATATATTCTTGATTAGCAATGAAAAAATCGTAAATGAATATGTTCCTTCGTTGTACTTAATGAAGCTAAAAATATCTTTGATACTATAGTATATTGAGAGATTCTAAAAGGGACTAAATGCTACATTATATTTTGTATGATTCTTGGCAAAAACATGTCTCAATTTCCCTCGATATATAGTATAATTTTTCTATGAATATACCGGTCCGGTTCGGTCCACCGGTGGGACAAAGACCGGTCTTTTACCGGTCCGGACTAACCGGTCTTTTTTCTTAAGTCCGGCTCGGCCCGGAACCCGCTTCCTCTTTGTCCCGGACTGCTTATAATGAACTGATCCGGTCCGATCTGGTCTTTTACCGGTCCGGTCCGGTCCGGTACGGGGCTAGCCCGACCCGATTGATAGGTATAGGACCCAGTGCCAATCATGGGTACCATTGATACTCCTTCGCCGAAAAATTACACTGTAGATATAGGTAAAAAAATTATATTTATACGGATATATACTAGTTTTAATTAAGTCCATTAGAAATAAATTATTCTCTAGCCTAGTGGTGAAGTGGTAGCAAATTTAAGACTTAGGTCCTTAGTTTGAGTTTCATGCACAACAACTATAGTTTTTGAGTCCCTTAGCGAAAATCCTGCCTCCACCACTGCTTACATTGTACTATTTTTTAAAATATTTTTTCGCAAAATTTAACTCATTTAATAGTAACCTAAACGAAGATGCAATGCGGGCATATCGAAGGAATTTTAATTCCTCCCCTTTCTTTTAACCAACATCAGCAATCAAATTACTACTTTCACTCGATCTGTTAAAGGCTCAAAGCCAAAAACGGTCACTCTCCAAAATTTGAGGAAACAACTAAGAGAAAACGACTAGCTAGACTACTACTAATATGCACACTTTATATAGTTCGAGAGCTTGAGTATATTGATCCTTGGAGATAGTCAAATTACAGTATTATTACTTAGTGCACACGTAAGCCAATTATTGATTAAAAAAGAATTTGATTAAGAATATATCTACGTAAACTTACATAAGCTTTTAGGGTTCAAATTTCACCACACCTATTATTAATTTTTTTTTTACGTACTTGACTCATGAAAAATAACTACTCCGCACGTGAGAGAGGATATCAAATAGATAACTAAATGTATATAAAAGTGTCTTAACAATTATTTAAACTTTAGTAGATAAAATGGTCGCATACTTCACCACATCTCTTTTTTGCATTTATTTTCCCTTTTCAGTATTAGGTCTAAGCCTTTTGGTTCATATATATAAGGTGCTTTTATTATTAAGATAAGTACTAAATACTTGATCAAAAGAATAGTTCTTATCAAAGCAATGAATAATGATTAGCTTTTATAATTGAGTTTTCCCTTATTGATTATATAGCGGAATTCTTGTACAACTTGCAATACTTGTAGAAATTCTTATCTTTGTTTAGAAAAGGGAAAATTAATAACTGGGGAAATACACGTAGACCTTTTTTATTTTTCTTTTAGCAATTGTAAGCAATAAAAGAATTGCTTATGCATTTCGCAGAACTTTCGTTAAGCACCTCTTATATAGTATAGTCACATAAATAAGCATAGGTCGTTCTCTATGTGTCGTTATCTACACGTCCTTACTCATTGCTTCGTTGTTGGTACATTAAGAAAGGATTAATTTTTTGTTTCATTTTACAGAAAACTAATATTGTTTGTGGAGTCAAACGGTTTATGCTTCAGCCTTCATTATGGTTTTCCAACTTTCCTCTAGATCTATTCCATTTAACGTAATACTAAAACAAAATATGGTAGTATGTAACTACTAATATTGTGTGGCAATCACTAGTTGATGAAATATTAATTGGTTATATTCATTAAAATAGTTTCTCTTGTATTCTCCATTGTTACAAAATCATAAATGCACCTCCAGTATATTGAATTCTACCTATTTCAAGTTGCGTGAAGGAGGTGTGCACTAGTGTGTTAGAATGGAATATTCACTTGGCCGTGACCTTGGGCTTGACTAAGAAGAGCAATATCAGCTTAGTCACGTCTGAGATTTTTTTTCCTTTAGTATTTATTAAGTATAGGACATCCTCTAAACTATTGGGATTTTGTTAAATTTTAATTCCCCTAAGCGTTTACTTTTGACCAATTCCACGTTTCTGGCTAGTTTTTCAAGTTTCCTTTTCCTTTTTTTTTTCTTCTTTTGTTAAAACTACTCCTATTTGTTTGAAGTCTTTACGTAAGCATCCTCATTTCGGCCACCTGCATTCCGTAGAACAAAGTTGGTGTAACCACTATTCCATAGAACTTACCCTTAATTTTAAGAGACATTTTTTTATTGCACAACACATTATAAGCGAGCCTCCATTTCATCCAACCCGCTCCTATATATGATGTGTGAACATCATCGTCAGTCTCCCGGCCCCATTTCCTTGGAGTACCGACTCAAAATATTTGAAGCTTCCGTCATTGAGGATGACTTGTGCATCAAGTGACACTCCAGGTTCAGTTAGATAAATTAACAAATTGTGAAGCTTTTTATGGACTTCACTGGGAAAATTGGTTTTCTTATGAATAATTTAAAAGTTTGTTAAGTCTACATCTCAAATAAAAAGAATTGACAAAAATGTAACGCGAGACCCTTTTTTCCCTTTATTTAAAGATCGAACCCTTGATTTTTCAGTATGTATCGAGAATTGACTTTGGAATAGTCAGAATTTCAATTCTTTGCTGCAAAAGGAAATGGTTTAGTATATACGTGATACTATTTGTTAGCTAAAACTTAGTTCCTCCTTTTATTTTCTTTTTTTTTTTTTTTTTATTTATTTTTTTGTCACTAAGATTGCCCCAAAGATTTAGTAAACACTACTTGCTTGATACTACCTCTTCAAAAAAAATTAATAAAATCTATTGAAAGATTGCATTCAACTATATTCAAATATAACTACTCACAACAGCCAAGAAATATTAAGTCATTACCAAATACCAACCAACCTAACTAACAATGCTAGAAGCAAAATCAATGGCATCCAATTGTGTGCCATTTCGAGTTATATCTTTGGGTAATGTTCAGGAACGTTCTCATATGGAACATAATTTAGAAATATAATCACTCGTAATATTATCAGATCTTCCTTGCGCTAAATAAATCTTTCTTACTCCAACTACAGACATGCCTATATATGCTTAACACACCAAACCAACAACATATGTAAATTTGAGTCATAGGTCTCCTTGTAGTCAAGATAAGTAGGATTCTAATAGAAATGACCTTTGCCTCTGCTGAAAGGATCTTGTCATAGTCTATTCCTTCCCATGAGTAAAGAATTTTATTTCACGAAAGTAATAATATTGTTTGAAGTACTACAAGTTGGAAAACAAAAATGAGATGATACTGTTAGAGGCCTCTTTCAGAGATATTAGGAACCATTTGTTTAGGCCACAAAAAAATAAAAGTTTGCCTGGGACAAAGATGAAGTCACTTGATAAGTTGTAGATGCATAGATCTTAAGTCAACTAATAGTAAGGCTCAAAAGTAAGCCGTTTGGATATGATTTGGTTGAACTTTGTAAAAACGAATATTTGAAGTTGAAGGTATAAATTAACTAAAGGTATTTGGATTCATCTGTGTTTGGACATGAACGTCACTTAGAAAAAGGGTTGAAGTTCTTTAAGTGGAAAGTTGAAATATAGAATTTGAAGCTTGAAAACTCCCAAGCATGAAACCTATTATCTCCCTGGCAATTCATGAGAAATAGGTGGCAAATCAAATGTTATTCATACTTGTACAAATGGCCTTGTGAAAAGTGTTGTATAGTTTTGTAGTTTGTACATGTAAAAAGTTAATCACACGCCCCTTTTATACATGTAAGGATTTGAGGAAATAAAAAAGGGTGACTAAATCAAGTACAATCAAATTGTTCTGATTTGCAGAACATAATTCTTAACAGTATTGGAACCTCCATACGAAATTTGGTTTCTAAACATTTCTTTCTTCTGTTAAAAGGAGCAACGAAGATTGCTCTACCCTATTACAAACTACCAATATGATACAATGGAAGATGTAACAACAAAAAAAAAAAAAAAAAAAATTAAGACCACATTACAAAAACGAAAACCTTCAGGCTAGAAAAGAGAAAACATCAATGCCCAGAGTCAGTTAGATTCATCCTATCCTGAGTATTAACTGTTGAAAGCTCTACCTGCAAAGTGGGAGTCGGAGTTGATTCCTGATCTCCTGGAAAATGAAAATTCTGCTCTGTATGACTAGAAAGGCTTGGACTTGGCGGTCCATTAGTTCGTGGAGAAGTAAGCATTGATAAGTTATCATGTGGCCAATCCATATGTCCTGAATCTCTCACTGCATCTCTGACTTCTCTCTTCTTGAAAGTATGACTATTGTAGTCTTTTCTGTCAAATTTTCTAGACAGGATTCTGATTCTTTCGTGGAACGAAAGAGTGGATCGTCTTATGATGTGCCAATGCTCACGCATGAATGATATTAGAAAGATAAGCAGAGCCAAAAATGCAGCAACTGCAGCTATGACAAAGAGTCCCCAGAAACTATCAAGGCCAAGACTATTGGAGGAGAGTGGAGTGCTAGAATCGGAACAAGTTGGTTCTCCAAACCATGCTTTCTCTATGTGTACCATCTTGTCACCTTGAGTCACATTCAAAACTGCTCTTGAAACATCAGGTACTAGAGGTGATCCCCTTGGGAAGACCTGGATGAAAATCACAAGAATAACAATTAATAATACAGTTTTTAAGTTTTATAAACTTACGTTTTAAAATAATTTACACAATCAAGTCAATTAAAGGGTAATTGCGGGCAACTATATTCAAAAATAAAATAAATGGTAGCTGACCTAGTATAACAGATTAAGTTATAGTGTAAATATGTTTTGCTGGCTTGATCATGACCCTAGATGTAGTTTTTGACCTACTTTGAGGGTTACAGTTTTCTTGAATGCCAGTCCAAAATGATGAAGAGGTTCAAAACTAGTGCTAGAACCTATGATTCTTCGTACTAAACCAAGAATGAGTCTTAAGTTTTATGCACGGATGGTATTAACAAATATTTATATAATCACGTCACCTGTAAGATAGTTTTGGTAAATCTCTATGAAAAATATTAATTGCGGTAACCAAGAAAAAATTGTAGGTAACCTGCTATCACATTTTAAATAGAAAAAGATTACACCTCAGTGTTTAAAATCCCACAAAGAAAAAGGAACATGAAGAAAATGAGGAGTTACTTACAAATCCAAAGCCATCGGTCTTGTACTGAGGTCCAACCATAGTATATTTTGAGCAATGACTTGCGAGCAAAAGTTTCACATAAGGAATCTCATCAAAAGCAGCAGCAATACCACCATTTTTACTTCCTTTAGAGAGTAAATCGGCACATTCCTCTGCACTGCCATATTTCTTAAGCCTGTCCTCATCGAAGTTCATCTTTCTTAGAAGTCCTAGTACAAAAGAACCATCTAAATAGCCCACATACTCCTTGTTGTTCAGAAGTTCCTTTACATCTGTAACAGTTGGCTGGAGTTTTTCAACTGTTAACATTGATGTAAGACTTGCTGTGTAGCTCGAAGTCAATATGAGTACAACGAAGAACCAGATGAGCAACACGAATCTAGCCAAATTGCTTACTATCCTCTCCTCTGCCGGTATCAAGAATCAAAAAGAAGAAAATTCAGATTAGTAAGTTTTGCTATCAATAAGAGTAGTGGCTAGTACAGTTTGAAGTAGATGCTATATATGTATACAGGGTAAGATATTCCTCGGCTTTCTCAATTTGTATATATATACTCCCTCTATTTCATCTTATATGCCGGTGTTTGACTGGCACTAAACTTAAGATACAATTTTGGCACGTAACATACAATGACATATATATGGTCATACGAGCATGTCATTAAGGGTAACATATGAAGTTTAAAGTTAAAGAATTTTTAAATAAAGAAAGGCGTCATTCTTTTTTAAACCTGTTAAAAATGGAACAAATAGTAACTAATTAATGAAAAGGAAAAATGAATTACTCTGTGCAAAGACCATAGTTGAGAAGGAGAACCAAAAGATCATGCCAACTTGGTGCCAAGGAGGTCCTCTGAAGTCTTCATTTACTCTATGTTCAAGCAGCCAAATGACAAAGCCAATGAATACAAAAGAACAGAAGCTTGTCCACCAAAGCTGCCAAGTCAATGGCTTCAAGAACACCCATGCATTATCTCTATTATCATCCTTGATTGGCACCACCATTGTGACTCCAGATTCTGTGTATGGTAATGTGAAATCAGCATACTGCGACCTATTTGAGACAATAGTTACGTCCCCTACAACAGCATCAAATTTCTGTTTAACCAATTAACATGTTGTTAGAATCAAATGAATACAAATGCAATGGAAAAAGGAACCGATATTGCAAAAAAAAGGGGGGAGAGAAAGAGGGCGACCAAGAAAGATACCCCAAGAAATACTTGATAAACCAGATCATCGTAACTTCCAGCAATCTTTCCATCAGGAGCTGCAAAGGGTACATATTCATAAGGAACATAATATGGTAATGCTTCCATTACTGCATCAAACACTTCGATGCAGTATCCAGTAACTGATGTTGTGTTAGTAGTAGAATCTCTTGTAACTTTCACAAATTCACTAAAACCATTCTTCACTGGAACTCCAATTTTCAGTTTCTTTCCATTTGTTGGAATCACCCAACCTTTAGGAACAGAAGTAGTGTCACCAGGCCATATAATAGAACCGAAATTCTCCTTAGAAGTGGAATATCCATTATTGTTTGTGTTTCTCAAATTCAGTTCTTTAACAATCCCATTTTCCCTTGTCCAAAAACCAATTCCTTTTGCACCATTACCAAACACATTAATAATCTGATAAGCTGGTGACTGTAATTGCCCACCAACAATTTGAAAGTCTCCACTAAGGCCTTTGAAAGTAGTGTTTAGTGTAGCTTGAAGAAGCTTTGGGCCATCCTTGGAAACTCCAAAAGCTTCAAGATCTGTTGCATTTCCTGAAAATTTTAGAGGTGTCAAAATCAACTCAAGTTTTAGTAACTCTCCCAACCCGCCCAAGTTTAAACGAGTTTGGTTATGACTCATCTGTCAACTTATAACCCAACAGGTTGAACTCGAAATGAACCATTAAAGTATGAGGTAAAAACGAGTCGAATATGTAACTAATCAACTGATCAAAATGCAACCCACATACACTAGCGTTAACATTTTTTTTTTTCAAAAAAAGAAAAATAAAAAAGAAGGAAAGTTTGGGTCATGTTGGAGAAATTAATGACATGCTTTAACCCATCCAAATTGATCCAACCTTTACCTGAGATGTTTAGTTTTTGGAAAGAGGCACCCGGGATTCTTGATTTCTCCACAGCCATGGCTAGTGCAGTAGCTGAATCATAAGCCCATAATCCAAACACATTCAATTGTGCATCAAGAATGTTTGGATGTTCTTGTTGGAACTTCAATTTCCATCTAGTTGTGAAGTTCTCGAGCTTTTTAGTTCTTGGTACATAAGGTTTTACACCGATAACTCCTTGCATAGATTCAATGGTAGAAAAATCCATAGAAGTAAGTTGATTTGCTATAGCATCTGTAACAATCCAAACATACCCTTCACTCATCATTCCAAGTTCTTTCGCCACGTTAAAAAGTTTGGTACCAAGTGAAGGTGGCATGTGCACAGTAAATACTCGAGTTTGCATACTCATTAATTTGTAAAGCTCGGATTTAATTTGATCATCAGTGGCGAATTCAGGAATAACACTTCGATAAGGGATACGTGCATTAATTTTTTCTAATGCATCTGCTAAGAATGGTATAATTCCTTCACCAAATTCATTGTCAACATATACAGGGACAACTTCTCTCCATCCAAAAGATTGGATAATGGAACTAATGGTATTAACTTGTGAGGAATCATTTTGAGTTGCACGAATGAAGTATGGACTACGAAATGATGAGAGGGAAGGACTTGTAGCAGAAAATGAGATGATTGGTACTTGGGATTTTTCTCCTAAATTAATTATGAAATCAGCTTGCATGGAAGATAGAGGCCCTATTATTGCTTCCACTTCAACATTCTTCAATAGGTCAAGTGCTGCATTTCCAAAGAATAAGAATCAATAAAAGTAGAGTTTTAGTCCACTTTTTTTACAAGTGTGTAAAAAAAATAGCATTACATTATTAGGTCACATAAAAAAAATACCTAACAATTTATAATGAAATCATAGATCTAATAAGTGGAATTAACTATACACATAGACGTTAATTAAGTAGTACAAAAATGCACTCTCTGGTAGCTTACAACGACAAGCAAACTAGCAGTATTCAAAATAACAAGATTTGTTCTGGGATTGTACTGTATGGGTAGTATTATTCTAGTACAGTATAGCTAGCTAGATTCACTATGGGAATCTGAAAGACCCGTTCTTGACAGCAAATTATGGCTATACCTGATCCTTTTGATATAAAAAATTAGTCAATATATATATATAGTCAACTTACCGAACACGTTACCATTTCTTAAATTGTTATACTAGGAGTACTTTATATTTGTTAGTAATATATTTCAGTAAGTAGTATATTGGTTTCAATGTACCTGCTTAACAACATTGGACCAATGGAACTGTTTTACTTTTTAAGATTATCTTATTCGAACTGCAGGTCCTCTTTTCAAACCACAAAAGATGTGGTTACTTGAGAAACAAAGCTTTAGACAACCGTATTATCGAGTATACTTTGAACTTTCCAAATAGACTAAGAAGAAATATCTGAAGTACCAAATTCCCCTCCCCTATTATAAAATCTTAGGCACTGGTATTGAATGTCAATTCTTTAAGTATTTGGTAACAACGTCAACATCAAAATACTTTTAAAATTCTCAATAATAAGTTTACCGATCTACCACTTGAATAACACTAACTAAACTATACTATTACAAAATTTTCTTATGTTAAAATTCTTGGTACTACTAATAGTTTAAGAGTTTGTACGCTTGGTTTTAGATGTTTAGCATAAACAGTAACAAATCTTTTGCAGAAACGTCAAAATGAAAAGAAAGGTATTATATGGATAGAAGTCTTCCATGTTTAGCTCTTATGATATGTAGAATATTCTTCCATGTTTTGGATTTCATTTTTAGAAATTAATCATGATATCTATAACTCCATTATTCTTTATGAAATTAAACTTACAGTATTCTCTCCTTTTAGTTAATTTCTGAAAGAGTTTTAGCGTCATGGATCAGTATATATTATACACACCGATATTCAGGTTATTGTATCTGGTTTACAATGAAAATTATCTGTTATTTTAAGACAAAAATCAGTATATAGTGTGTATACTTTAAAAACTTATGTATAGAAGTTTAGCCTTAGTTATGTACGTACCTGCTGCAGCAGCGGAAACAACGTCCTTCTTCGAGTCACGAGTATGGAGAACTAGTCTGGTCCGATAATAAGAGCCATGATCAGAGTTATATAAGTCTGATAGAGCCATTGAAATACAGCTCAAGCCCATTTTCCCAATCCATGCATCCATATCTAACACAACTCCCACGTTTATAGGAACTGTTCTGTTTTGTGCCATGCCCATTTCCATGGAGAGAATCCCTAAACAAATAAAATATAGGAAGAAAGAAGAGAAAGAGGAGAATGAGAAAACGACTTTGCCGGTTTTCCTTCTCATCTTGACAAAAGATACCTTTGAGACTGATTATTCGGACAGGTTTGTGCTTTATAGAGAGATTTGATCATTTATTTATTTAGGTACTTCACCTACAAAGTCTAGGCAGCTTGGGATTATATTAAACGTCCACTGTCGGTACTAACACCAATTTTAAATTCTTTCTTGCTTATGTAGCTTTCAATGTGTAATGTTATATTTTCTTGTCACGACTAGTAGATCGATAGCAAGTTATCGATGACTTTTTGGACAATATGCCAATATCGTTAGGATTAAGTCAATAGTGTAAAGATTTTTAGTTTACCTTATAGGTGCAGGTTAATTTCAAAAAATTTCACCGAATGCCTTCTGGGGTGATTTTGTAAGATTTTCCATATTTAATAATATTTAAGCAAAATATCTTATATTAGTACGAGATCAAAACTTCAAGGCATAAATTTATACGTATTGGCACGGGGCCAAGGCTTCAAGAGAAAATATTCTTTTGCCAACACTTCAAGACTGGAAGGGGCAAGTGTTACCGTTTGTCAACACTTACAACCAAGTAGTGACAAGTGTTGCCTTTTGCCAATACTTCAACGACCAAGTGTTGACAAATAGAGAGGGGTGAAAGGCAAGTCTTGACCCGTGCCAAGAGTTTGACAAGGGTGTTGCCATTCAAAACTTTTTCATTAAATTTGACGGAGGCATTTTTATACAATTCTGTTAAATGCCGGTAAAAAAAATGTCGCTTATGGTGTCATATATATTTCTGCAAATAGACCGTTTAATTTGTTATATTACTATATATAGTAAATGTCATTTAATTAGTTTATCATGGGCGCTTACATTTATCTTTTTATATTCTTTGCGTAAAAGTTTAGCTCATATAATAGTAACCTATACGAAAATGCAATGCGGGCATATCCAAGGCATTTTAATTTCCTCCCATTTCTTTTAACCAACATCATCAATCAAATTACTTTAATTTTCACTCGATCGGAGAAAACCAAAAATGGTCACTCTCCAAAATTTGAGGAAACAACTAAGAGAGAACGACTAGCTAGACTAGTACTAATATGCACACTTTTATATTGTACAAGAGCTTGGAACATTGATCCTGGAAGATAGTCAAATTTCAGTGTTATTACTTAGTGCACACGTAAATTAAACCAATTATTGATTAAAAAATATCTTAGATTAAGAATATATTTACGTAAACTTACCTTTTTTTCTAGATCAGACATAAGTATTAGGTTCAAATCTCACCGACATCGATTATTAAAATTTATTTTACACACTTGGTAAATTAAAAAGAACTAATTCCGCACCTGTGAGAGGATGTCAAGTAGATAATTCAATTTAAATAAAAATATATTTTAACAATAATTTAAACTTTTAGATGAAATGCTCACATACTTCAATATATCTCTATTCACATTTATTTTCCTTTTTTCAGTATTAGGTCTAAGCCTTCTAGTTCATAAGGTGCTTTTATTATAAAGATAATTACTACTAGATACTTGATTAAAAGAAAAATTCTTATCAAAGCAATGATTAATGATTAGCTTTTATAATTGATTTTTCCCTTATAGATTGTAGATTAATTCTAGTAAAACTTGCAATACTTGTAGAAATTCTTATCTTTGTTTAGAAAAGGGAAAATTAATAACTGGTATAATACTCGTAGATCTTTTTTTTTTTTTTCTTTTTCTTTTAGCAATTGTAAGCAATAAAAGAATTGCTTTCTAATGTCTTATGCATTTCGCAGAACTTTCGTTAAGCAGCTGCTCTTATATCATCTCATAATTAAGTATAGGTCGTTCTCTATGTGTCATTATCTAAACGTCCTTACTCCTAGTAATTAATTACGGTGTTGGCACACTTAGAAAGGATTAAATTCTTTATTCCAATTTACAGAAAACTAATACTCATACTGGAGTCGAACGATTTATGCTTCAGCCTTCATTATGGTTTTCCAACTTTTCCTCTCTATTCCATTTAGCCTAATACTAAAACAAAATATGTACTACTAATATTGTGTGGCAATCACTAGTTGATGAAATATTAATTAGTTATATTCATTAAAATAGTTGTCCGAAGCCAACAAAATTTCTCTTGTATTCTTCATTGTTAAAAAATCATAAATGCACCTCCAGTATATCGAATTCTACCTATTTCAAGTTGCTTGAAGGAGGTGTGTTAGATGGAATATTCACTTGGCCTTGACCTTGACGAGCAATATCACGTCTGAGATTTTTTTTCCTTCAGTATTTATTAAAGTAGGGACGTCCTCTAAAACTATTGGGATTTTGTTATATATTTCATTTCCCTAAGCGTTTACTTTTGACCTATTCCACGTTTCTTGCTAGTTTAATTTCAAGTCTTTTTTAAAAATAAAAACTAGTGCAACTTTAATACAGTACTACAATACTACCAATTATATTCAGATCCTCTATCAACTTATGAAAAAGAAGAAGTTCAACTTGATCGAGGATATAAGTTTATTCCATCTAATTTTACTTTATTATGAATAAGTTTAGAAGTTTGTTAAGTCTTTATCACAAATAAAAAGAATCGTCAAAAATGTACATGAACCATTTATGAAGCACATATGTTAGTACTATAACGCGAGACTTCGTTTTTTCCTTCTCTCTTTTTTTCTCCTCTATTTAATGATACGACCCTTGATTTTTCAGTATGATATCGACCATTGACTTTGAAATATTCAGAATTTCAAGTCTTTGCTGCAAAAGAAAATGGTTTAGTATAGTAGTACATAATTCTTAAGCTTAGTTACTTTTTTCTTTTTCTTTTTCTATTATTTTGTCACTAGGATTCTCCCCAAGATTTAGTAAAGACTATACTTGCTTGGTACTAGGCTACTAGCTACCTCTAGGAAAAAATAAAATCTGTAAAAGATTGTATTCAACTATATTCTAGTAACTGCTCACAACAGCCAAGAAATTTTGGTTAAGAAATCATTACCAAATACCAACCTACCTAACACACACTGCTAAAAGGATTTCGAGTTATATCTTGGGGCAATGTTCAGGAACGTTCTGATATGGAACATAAGTTAGAATTTAGAAATCAGTACTCGTAAAAGGAGATCTTCCTTGCTCTCCACAAATGATAAATCTTTTTTACCACAATTATAGGTTGCGAATTCGAGTCATGGAAACAACCATTAATGCTTGCATTAGGATATAGACTACGTACATCACACCCTTTGGGGAGTGGTCCTTCCTTAAACCCTGCATGAACGCGGGATGTCTCGTGCACCATGTTGCGTACATCGCACCTTTTGGAGAGGGGCCCTTCCTGGGACCCTACTTGAACGTGAGATGCCTAGTGCACTGTGCTGCCCTTTTTTTCCGACGACAGAACATGCCTATATGCTTAACACACCAAACCAGCAGCATCTGCAAATTTGAGTCATAGGTCTCCTTGTAGTCAAGATAAGTAAGATTCTAATAGAAATGACCTTTGCCTCTGCTGAAAGGATCTCGTCATAGTCTATTCCTTCCTATGAAAAATAAATTTTATTAAAAGGAAGTAATTTCTTTGTTGTAGTCGTTTTTAGTTTTAGTTTATATATAGAAAGATAACATAATCACCATAACTAGTAATAATATAGTTTGAAGTACTACAAGTTGGAAAACAAAAATGAGATGATACTGTTAGAGGCCTCTTTCAGAGACATTAGAAATCATTTGTTTAGGCCACAAACAATAAAAAGTTTGCCTGGGACAGAGATGAAGTCACTTGATGAGTTGTAGATGCATAGATCTTGAGTCAACTAATAGATAGAAGGCTCAAAAGTAGGCCATTTGGATATGATTTGGTTGAATTAGTTGAAGGTAATTAAATAAATGTATTTGGATTCATCTGTTTTTGGACATGAATGTCACTTAGAAAAAGGATTGAAGTTCTGTGAGTGAAAAGTTGAGATACAGAATTTGAAGCTTGAAAACTCCCAAGGCATAAAAGATATGACAGATAACCCTGCAATTCATGAGAAATAGGTAGCAAACTAAGCCGTTTGTCCCATCCCGTCCAAGAGTTAAATCATGGAGAGAAACAATTCAAAAAATTATTCATACTTATACAAATGGCCTTGTGAAAAATGTTGTATAGTTTTGTAGTTTGTACATGTAGAAAGTTAATCATACAGCCTTTTTACACATGCAAGGATTTGAGGAAATAAAAAAGGGTGACTAAATCAAGTACAATCAAATTATTCTGATTTGCAGAACATAATTCTTAACAGTACTGGAACCTCCATGGGAATTTGGCTTTTCTCTAAGAATCTCATTTCTTCTATACTCTGAGGACGGAGCACATCTCTTTTAATGAAGTAATATATCGTTTTAATGACAGTATTTCATCTAATGACCAGCTAGCTTAGCAGATATGTGAATATCTCATAGTTTGTACTTTGGAATGGAGTACAGAAATACTCCACATAATATTCCAAAAGGAAACAGAAATGATTATTTCCATTTGCCGAAAAGGAATAGGTAATAAGTCAAGAGAACAATGCTCTTGAGGCTTTTCTTTGCTATAACTCTTCTTATAATTGAGGTCTATCTTGAGGGAAATTTAGCATCAGTTAAACATTTCAATGTTTACCTCATATGAGACATGCGTCCCAAGGTTAATATTTCTGCAAAAATGCAGCTTAAGTATGCAAGACATGCTTTACAACCTCCTCTGAAGGAAATTCAGGCATTCAACTATAGCTGACAGGATTAATGAAAAACTCACCCCTTAATAAGCTGAAGAAAAGATCTACTCATCGCAACATCCAATGATGTAATGTCAGCACTCCTGGGACATGAAAACATTGATGTTAACACGATCAATCAGAATCTCCACTGGAAGACTATTGTCTTGGGACACACCAATCAGAAACCAGTATTTCTTCTGAAATTATAAGCACGAGAATAAGGTAATCAGCTATGGCCTTTGGAATACTAAACCAGCAGTCAAGTTGCATAGTCCTAAATTGCAGAACATCAGTTCTTTAAAATTGCACATTTGAATCAAGCAACAATGCAACTAACACATCATTTCAAAACGTTATCGCTCAAGACCAGGAAGAGTTAACCGCTAGTGCTGGGGAAAGATATGCAACAGAAGTATAAGATAGGGGGATGTGAATTAAGAGGAAAGATATGCAACAGAAGTATAAGATGCCTGTGCAGATATGAACTATCCAAACAGTAAGACACATGCAAGGGTGAGTAAATTGCCATAAAGTGCATCATTAGTCGCTGAAACTAGGAATAACAGAGACGACTGAACCTTTTACCACAAACCAGCTGGCAATTCTCCATTAAAAGTAAGAAGGGAAAGCCCTCTGCTAAATTAAACAAAATCACATAGATAATCTTGCCATACTTTAAATGATACTTTTACACCAGAAATTGAAAGGGAAAAAAAATAACTCTCATCCTACACTAATCAAAACAGGTCATAGCTCATAATGCTGACAGTATCTAAACTAACTACGCATCATGGTAGTGATGCAACTTGTACAACAGCACTTTTCCTTCAGCATTTCCCAAAGCCATGAATCCTCCGTGAGGACTGAAATCCAAACAGCGAGGATAGTGCACCTTCCGATTTGGAGAAGGCCAGTTTGAAAAAACTGTAAATGATGGAATGTGAATTAGCTTTGAGCTGTTTTTCTTCATGCTAGAACTGATGGCTAGTATTTGAGCATCATGATTAAATTTCATAAAATCCACTTTAGTGGTCAGATTCTCAATTGCCTTGATTGGTTTTCTCTTTCCCCCTAAAAATTCTTCTCTGTTATAAATATTTACGACCCCACTGTCTGAACCAGCAGCAAACAAACCTCCGTTTGATGAAGTGCAAAGAGCTGTGCCATTAATGGAACCTTCATCAACACCTTTATGAATGCAAGTCCTTGTTCTCAAATCCCAATGGTAAATCTGGCCATCTCCACCAGTGCTCAGTAACTGTCTTCCATCACTCGTGAAAGCCACTGAGCGAACAGTTCCATTCATTTTTAATGTCCCAATAAGCTCCTTTGTTTTGGAGGAAACTAGCAAAATATACCCTTCATTGCCAAGAAAAGCAATTGTATCTGAATCAGGGGAAACCTCAAAACTTTCCAAGCTCTTTTCTTCCCTGCCGACTAGTGGACCTACTTTATCTACACTTGCTTTCACCAAATCTACGACATGGAAGAACTTTCTTCTTCCTGATACAATAACTTGAGACCCGTTGGGTAAGAAAGATGCTTTTTTAATTGGAAAATCCTCGAGAAAGATGCTTTGTATTTTTGTATTTCGTTTTCCATCAATCTGAAAAAAACTGAGTCTTTTATCCAATCCACCAACAAGAAGCAACTGAGAATTCCTGTGGAACTCAACAGAATTTACTGGAGCGTTTGAAGGATCAACCGCATTTGCATCAACCAGTCGTGAATATTCAAGCAGCCCAGGTAACAATTTCGTGCGACTTTTGACAACGAGATCTTCATTTGACTGAAGAATATTATCAGCCAACTTGACACCCTTGGAACCATAGTCCTTGGTATGTTTACTTTCCTCGTCAGAATCTTCATCATCAGAACTGTAGCTTCTGCCCTGAGAATCAATTTGAGCCCATTCAGTGCCTGGGTTAAGTTTAGCATGATGGGCCCTAAGTCTTGCCACGTAAGTGGAACCAGATATGACATCCTCACCCTCTTCTTTCCTCAACTTCCTCAATCTGTTCACACTTGCTATTTTTACACTAGTCTTTTCTTCTTCATCATCTACCCACACAGGTTTCCGCTCTTTCCCTACTTCTTCAAATACACCTGCTTGCACCACCTGTGTGTCCCCCTCATAAACAGACAACGTACTGTCTGCAAACCGGTCCACAAAGAACAAAGCAGAACTATCTTGACCATCCTCTCGCGTTTCTTCTTCATCATCATCCTTCCCAAACCCAACAGGGTTGTATATCGAGCCAAACAATAAGTTCTCAAGTTTCTTCATTTCCATCTCTTGCTCAACTTCTAATTCCTTATTCTCTTCATTCTGCTCTTTCTTTCTCTTCCTATTTTTAATTCCTTCTTCACTTACATCCTTCCCTTCACCTACTGCAGGATCCTTAGACTTCTTCCTTTTACTCTTTTCTACACCAATCGTATGACTAATATTCTGCGATATTAAGCTCGCCATTTCTTTAAAAGTTGTATAACTGCAAAGATAAGGAGACTCCGAATTAATATAAAAAACACATGTTTCTATTAATTTCAGTCACACTTCACAGATTATTATTTACATATTCTTTTTATAACCATTGTGTCGGAGCCAGCTTGTGCACACCTTGACTAATTCCATGAGGCACGTGATGGGTACCGGGTAACTCTATCTACCAAACAAATGATTCTTACTTATAAAAGAAACGAATTTGAGCTGTTATATTACAAGGCAAGCATACAAGGCCAAATATTAAACTGCAAAAATGACAATGAATAACAGAAGCAAAGACAGTATTATGTTATTATAATTTTTTTTTATGTTATTATAATTTAATTTCACTGAAATTAGTATTTACAATTAAAAAAATGATAAAAAGAGGTAGGAGTAGAAACGTACGGTGTGATTCCGGTGAAAAGTTGGCCGCAGAAAGAGGAGATGGCGGCGAGGAGCAAAATCAGGTGAGAGTGCAGGGTTTTAGCTATTCCCAATTAGGGTTTGTATTTGTTTGTTCTTTCACTCACCTTCACTATATCGGAATGGGCTCGGGTCAATTTCTAGGGGCCTATTTCTAATTCCTTTTAAATGCATTTTTTTTTATAAAAAGGGAAAAAGTTATTTGAATGTCATTTTAGGGGATTTTATTAAAAAAATAGAGTGACATTTTTACTAGTTTATCAAACGTAGCAATATTTTTAAAAAATATTATTAGATACATCAAAAATATTAAAGTATTGCTATTGAAACCCTAGTTCGTATTCTTACTCTCCCTCACCCTGTCATTTTCTTTACTGCAACTTGGGTTAGCATTCACGTCTTTCATTTATACTCTTCCCGATCGTCTCTGTTCCCCCCCCCCCCCACCTTCACCTTTTTCTTTCGTTGTCCCTCCCTCATCCCACATCGTAGTTGCTCCACTTTCTCGTTATTGATGTCCTCAGATGCGTCAGAGTTTTATGGCTTTTGCTTGACCTTGTGCTTCAGATTTGGAGCAGGTCGTCGGCGCTGCTTCTTTTTTCGGCAAGATGCTTTTTTTTAAGGAGGTTTCTTTGGTGGCTATGGCGGATCTATGGTGGCGTACCCATTACATGTGTGATGAATTTATACCACATGTATAGCTATTGTATATCGAATGTATGCCCCCTGTCATTTTCTTTACTGCAACTTGGGTTAGCATTCACGTCTTTCATTTATACTCTTCCCGATCGTCTCTGTTCCCCCCCCCCCCACCTTCACCTTTTTCTTTCGTTGTCCCTCCCTCATCCCACATCGTAGTTGCTCCACTTTCTCGTTATTGATGTCCTCAGATGCGTCAGAGTTTTATGGCTTTTGCTTGACCTTGTGCTTCAGATTTGGAGCAGGTCGTCGGCGCTGCTTCTTTTTTCGGCAAGATGCTTTTTTTTAAGGAGGTTTCTTTGGTGGCTATGGCGGATCTATGGTGGCGTACCCATTACATGTGTGATGAATTTATACCACATGTATAGCTATTGTATATCGAATGTATGCCCCCTGTCATTTTCTTTACTGCAACTTGGGTTAGCATTCACGTCTTTCATTTATACTCTTCCCGATCGTCTCTGTTCCCCCCTCCCCCCACCTTCACCTTTTTCTTTCGTTGTCCCTCCCTCATCCCACATCGTAGTTGCTCCACTTTCTCGTTATTGATGTCCTCAGATGCGTCAGAGTTTTATGGCTTTTGCTTGACCTTGTGCTTCAGATTTGGAGCAGGTCGTCGGCGCTGCTTCTTTTTTCGGCAAGATGCTTTTTTTTAAGGAGGTTTCTTTGGTGGCTATGGCGGATCTATGGTGGCGTACCCATTACATGTGTGATGAATTTATACCACATGTATAGCTATTGTATATCGAATGTATGCCACGTATATACAGAGGACAACATACATACAATGGTATACCTTTTACATACACTAAATTATATTTATCGAAAGGGAGTCTTGGAGCAACTGGTAAAGTTGATTCCATGTGACCTATAGGTCACCAGTTCAAATAGAGAAAACAACCATTAATACTTGCATCAGGATATGATGCGTACATCCCGCCCCTTGTGGTGCAGCCCTTCCCCAGCCCTGAGAGAATGCGAGATGATTTGTGCACGGGGCTACCCTTTTCGTTGGGAAGCCTTTGAGCAACTGTAAAGTTGTCTTCGTGTGACCTGTAAGTCACGAGTTCAAGATGTGGAAACAACCACTGATGCTTCCATCAGGATAGACTGCGTACATCGCAACCACTGGGGTATAGCTCTTCCTCGGACCCTGCGTGAATGCATGATACTTTATATTTTTATCTATAGTAAGTGAATTACATATACAGTGTATGTCTGATGTATTGAACATACATACAATGAAGATACATCATGCATACAAAGTATATACAAATAACATACAAGAATATACAAATAAAAAATAAAAAAAAAAGTTTTCTGGTGGCCGTCAGTCAGTGACAGAAAGGCAGTTATGGGGGCGGCTGGGGTTAGAGGGGGGGGGGGGGGGGGGCATATGAGGGAGTCTAGAGTTTCTCCTATCCTTTTACATATATTTGCTATGTTTTGAAAATGCTATAATGTTGATATTTTTGTGTAAAATATTGGGTGCTCGTCCAATAAACTTATGTGTTGTTACTAATTTATTATACAAACATGCAATGTTTGGATCAAACTAATGGGTGTTCAAGCACCTAAAATCTAGGTAGGTCCGCCACAAAAAAAAAAAAAAAATTACTTTATTGATGTAGGCTATCTTACCGGATAATTATTGACAAATTAATTTTTCATTTCACATTTTATAGGTATGAAGTAATTGAAACATAGTTCTTTTATAACAAAACATAAGTCCTTATTGTAATCCTTAATGGTAGTTATGCCATTTATTATTTCTCTAACATTATCCTTGTTTGCTAACTGAACAAACCTTGGATATCAAAATCTATGTTCCTTAATTAAATACTTTACTAAAGTTTATTTTATACTTCTTTCTAACTAAAAAAAAAAAAAGTACTTCTTTCTAACTTCCCAAAATTAACCAATAAAAAAGAAAGGAAAAAAAAAAAACTGCAAACAGATAACATGAAAACTGAAAAATGCAACTTCTTTTTGAAATTCCCCTTCTCTCTTTCTCGGACATAAACGCAACGCACAACAAAACAACAAAACGACACACACTTTCACTTCCAACGACACTCTCTGCAAACAAAAATTTACGAGCATGGATTCACGTGCTGGAGGCAAAATTCTGACCAATAGGAAACGGAGATTCCGGGTCGGGCCTTATGACCGTCCACAACCCGAACCGGAACCGCTTCCTAAAAGCCCTAATTGGCTTACCGGACATGTTTTTCCGGCGACTCGTACGATATTCTCCGGTGCTGCTAAGATTTTGACATCTGTCTTTAATTCCGACTCTTCTTCATCCTCTTCGTCCGATGAAGATTCCATTTTTGGTACTTTTCTTCAAATCTCTCTCCTTTTTTGCTTTTTGTGTTATGAGAAGTTTTAAATTACGAAACTGCCACTTTGTTTTCATGTTAAAGTTGTGATTTTTTTTTTTTTTGCTTCTTATTTATGTTATGTTTGAATATTATGTTAAAAAGTTTTATCTTTTCGTGGTTTTTGTATAGTAGATTATTGTTTGTGTACCGGTTTTTGCGATTTTTTTTCAAATTTTTAACTTTTTCTGGAAATGCTATAGTATGTTCTAGTTTTTCTCTGTGTGTGCGCGTGCAGGTAAGAGATTTTAGTTCACTAAAACACTTATGAAGTACCGGAGGGAAAGAGAGAACTTGAGATTACTTATCCCCAAAAAAGAGGGAGGGAGGTCCTGACGCTCCGAAAATTGGAAGCAGAAACTCCTATGGATTCATAATGTAGTCTTGATATGTGAGGAAAAATACCTCGCTCAAGCAATAACTAAATAAAGTCTATCTTGTAATGATGTTATTAATCATCCCTCTTTGACATTTTAACATTGTTGTCATTTCTGTATAAACTCTAATACCGTAGTTGCTGATAAAACTAGTTCTCGTGGGATTGCTCTCATTGTTTATTTGTTTTTCAACTGGCTGACATCTAGCTTTTATTGTAGAAGATGATGCTGGAGAGGAAAATGATATTCCCCCGGAAGTGGATGAGTTAAACAAGGTAGCAACCTGGTTATACTATTGAATTTTCAAGCATCAAGACTTAAAAGATTTTGTGATTTAGTACCATGATTCCTAGTGATACGAGTTTGTTCAAATGGAATATGAAAGTAACATTAGCATATCAGATAGGGCTTCCATTCTATGGGGATATAGCATGGAAGCATGAGATTTAGTTGCAATATTTCCTTTTTTGGTCAAATTTGAGAGAAATAGACGAGCTTTTGAAGGAGATCAGAACGCATTATGCAGAATAAAAAGTTCCTTTTCTAGTTGTATTTTTGTGGAAAATGAAGATACCACCGTGTAGAGTTGAATAGATACTTTGGAGCTCAAAACAAAAAGATTTAACCGGCAAAGTTTTTCGGCACCAAATAGGTGTATTTTGGTTAATTACTTTTGAATTATCAAAAAGAAAATTTAATACTCTTTTAACTTTCATTTTTTTGGAGCCAAGGATCCTCAATTAAGTGGAGAGAGCAGTAGAACCAAGCATCTAATTGAGCAACTACTTATGCGGGAAACATTTTCAAGGTTAGTTGCAAATATTTCGTACATGTAAATTGATAGATATTATTTGTACGGGACTTGTGTCTTATCTTTGCTGTGATTTTTTCTATCTTTCCACATCTCCCGTCTTTATGGAAATCCACCTACATTTTCTTAAATCTGAAATACCTTATATTTTAGCATTTGTATGCAAGTGTGCTAACATTTTGTCACGGCCCAAGTTCATGGTACGTATTGTCCGCTTTGGGCCTAGGCCGCACGGATTTGTCGTTTGGGCTACGCCACCTCGAGCCCTTAAAATGCGCGTACCATGTGAACTTGTGCTATTTCTTATATAGTCTTTCACTTTACTCTCCCATTCCGATGTGGGATTTGCCTAAGGTCTCATGTGCACCCCATTCAGAAGCCTGCCAGTCATGCTTGACCCACCCTCATTTAGCCCGCCCTCCGTTCAGGGCGTCACACATTTGTCACTTATCCTTGCTTCCGTGATTTACGCTCATCACGGATAATTTCTTTCTTATAACATCTAAAAGTCTTCTTTAGTGTTTTTAGGTCTTGTTTCTTTTTCCCGAAATAATTTTTATTACATTTCTCCAAGAGAGAGAGAGAGATTATGAAAAAAAAGAGAGACTAACGCTTCTCTGAGTATATCATGTTTAAGCTTGTTTTAAAATACCGGCAATTCAATGAAAATGCGGGGTGTCATTTGTATCTGTTTTTTTGGTTGTGTTGTTCTTTACAGTTCGATTTGGTTGAGGAATAGCATAACATATATAATGATTGGCTGGTTTTAGAATTGGTTTTTGCAATTTGTATAGTTTTAATAGATAAATTTTTGGCAATGTCTCCGATTCATAGGACATAGGTCAGTGCAAAATGTTTTAAGCGACTGTGTGTTGTTTAAATAGTCTGATGCATTACCCCTTTGCTCGATGCTCAAGGGATCTAGCAGTGATTGACTGAACTTATTTGCTCCCCAGAGGCTTACGTTTCTCTTCTTCTTTTCTCTTTGAAATGATCATTGTTCTTTTATTCTCCAAGTACTATCAACCTTTACACTTTACCTATTTTCATATCTTTTCAACCCCTTATTTTATGTTTCAACTGTAAAGTCCTTGAATCTAAAGCTCTGATGGTTGTCTTTCGTACTGTTATCATCATTGCTTGTTTGGTTTAGAATGAGGAAGACGCTCATGCTCATCCTAAATCTCATTGGGATCTTATTCTGAAGCTGGTTTAGCTCCTCAGCCTGAATACTAGTAGGTTTAGAAGATTGAATCGTTGTCATATCATCAGTTTTACCAACCAAAAACAGACCAGACTCCTTTACCCATTTTCTTTGTAGAAGAGCAAGAAGATATTTGTAATGTGGTCGTTCATCCTCTTTCTGCGCTATCGTCGGAAGAGAGAGAGAGAAGAGCAGGTAGGAGCTATTGACTAATGAGTAAGAAACAGGTCTGGGCTGCTGTGATATGGAAGAAAAGGTTTGCACTTGGTACTAGTAGGTGAGAGGAAAATGGGCTTCTTATTTAGTACATATGGTAAACAATCCAACTAAATAAAGTCGGTAGGGCTCACCCAGTAGTTACATTGCATGTACAGTTGTAAATGACAGGTAGCATTTTTTCAAAATTCAGTTAGCATATTTTTGCTTCTTCTTATGTACGTCTATCTTTTTCATAAAATCAGGCTGATAACTTTTTATCTTCATCTCAATATCACAGTAACTGTTGTAAATTGGTGAATCTTGAATAGAAAATTGAATAGGAGTTTGACTCTTTGACAGTATGCATGTGAGCAAAATATGAATGTCTTCAAAAGCGAGGAAAAAAGGAAGAAGATAAATGATGTTTTGTAGTTTCTTTTTCAACCTTAATTTAGTATTAACTTTTCAGGAAGGAACGTGATAGGTTAGTAACTATCATCAACTCAAGGGTTGTTGATTTTTCATCACTAGGAGGGGAAGCCAGTTTTGGTTTACACGCTGCAATGCCTGATCAAACAACTGCAGATGGTAATAGTATAATGAGTCTTTATGTGGTATTGCTGGTATTCATCCTGCATCGTGTTTTCATAAAGCTGAATAGTCTTCTATGTCTCATTCAGATACGCTGGACCTCAGCAATCGAGCAATTATAGAAGCGAGGAAATGGTTAGAGGAAAAGAGAGATTCAGATATTACTCACAGAGGTTTAAACTCTGTAGTTAAGAATGTAAGTAACTCTTTTTATCTGTCTGTGAAAGTTAATCTTGCATAGTTTATTAATCTACTAGCTACTTCCAACTTTAATCATTCCTTCTTTGCAAGGAGATTATTGGTGGTAGTTGTTGCGAAGACTTCTATTTTACTGTTGTCGGCTATGTGATTCCAAAGGGAGCCTATATAAGAAATCTTTCTTGTGTGATATAGGTGGATGATACTTTCGGCTCACCTGTAGATATGGCTAAGTCATATATGAAGGTTCGTCCTCCATGGGCTTCTCCTGGTGTTGATCAAGGTGGACTTAGAACCCCCTTACGGATGAAGGCAAAGCTCTTTGAGGAAGGAACTCCATCTACTATTAGTGGTGATTCTTTTTCTTCTTTGAAGGTATTTGAAGAGTTTGAATTTGCTTTCATTACTGCCTTTTCACCTTCAGTGTGGAGTACTTACAGTCCTATTTGTAAAATGGTGGTTGAACCATCATTGCTAAATTAGAAAACAATGTCCTACCACTGGAAGTTTTGATGATTCAAAGGGCTGAAATTTGGTTAGTTATTTTCAAATAGATAGAACTGATTTGAAAAGCAATAACTTGGAGATGGGAGTTACTTTATTGTGAATAGAAGTTGAAAAAGGAAGAGGAGAAAGTGACAGAGAAGAAAGGCTGCTTATATGCTTATCAGCTGTTTGACTTGTTTTTCTCAAATTTAACCTTGATTGAGCCCACTGGCTTTAACTCTCGCAATTCAATCCTCATACTCTATCAGGTGAAGACTAAACTTATCAACATACTTAAAAAATGAATTTCCATCACTGCCTCCTACTTCATTCTCTCTCTGTCCTTTCTTGTTGCTGCTGATAAGTGCTTCCTACTGCATCCACATCTCATGAATGGTTCATTTTCTCTAGGCTTTTATGTGGTGCCTTCATTTTGAAAGGGATCTTATAGATTATTTAACTTTTTTAGTATTTGATTTTATTTTTTGCGTATAGCTGAGAATAAAGGTAGATTTGTGATCTCAAGAATTTCTCAAGAATGTCTTTGGTGCATGTGACTGACCAAATGTTTTCTCCTAGTGGTTGTCTGCTTAGTTGTTTATTCGGTAGTGCCTAACTTTTTATGTGCACTTGATGTGTTCTTTGATCTGCTAAATAGGCGAAACACCTTTGTTTACTCCTTCCTCCCTCTACGATACTTTTTCCTCAGGATACCGCGTTTTATATCATTTCATGTTTCAACTGATCTCAGTTTATTATTTGAGTAGTGATTTGAAGGACGCTCCATATCTTTGCACTTAGTAGCTCAGGAATCTCATGTTGTCAAAGATGATGAATAGCTACTAAGCAGAACTAAATCCCTTTACTTTATCAAGTTCCTATCATTGCTATTTTCTAATGTGTTTTGCAACTGGGTCACAGAAAAAGAATTCTTTTGCATCTGGTTCATGGAATATTCAGGAGGAAATACGAAAAGTTCGGTCTAAAGCAACTGAAGATCTGTTACGCGGCCTCCCTTCGAAGGAAGCTGACTATCAATTACGTCTGATAGAACGCAAAGCAGAACCAAAATCCGCAGGTGGTGATTTGATGGAAACCATTACTGCAGAGAAGTTAAATGACTCGAGTCCGTTGAGACTTACTAAACTGTCAGATGTACCCATTGAGTGGTCAGGTGTGTTAAGCTTTAATCTTGGCCTCAGACTGGTCTTGTCTGGTTTTCATTTTGTCTTCTGCAAATTACTAGCTATCTGTAGAACCTCATTTCTTTCCTTTAGATGTGGAAATTATACAAGCTGGTGGAGAAAATGAGACTCGGTCTTTGAATCCTGCCTCTTCTATTCAGCTGCAAGATCAGGTAACTGTTTGTTGTGTGTGTGTGTTTGTGGGGGGGGGGGGGGGGGGGGTTCAGTACCTTATTCAGTATTTGCCTGATTTTTGCGCCATAAAACATGCATCTTATATGGACAACAGGAAATTGTATTTACTTCAAACTTTTGTCAAACTTTACAGGTTATTGAGACAATTCGCGTTGGTGAGCATGCTGCTTGTGAATCTCACAGGCCCAGTGATCCAGTTTTATTGTCGGAGCACAACGATGGTACTTGAGGCCATTCTTTACAATTTGTCTGTTGATTTTATGTTGCTAGTTGGAACTTGGAAGTAATAGGTTCAAAAGTAAACTTACTACCTCTTACCAAGACTAAATGAAGTTGCCAAGGTCATTCGTACAAGTCATAACTTGGTCTGATAGGAGTTCAAAGCTGGCTACTTAGCCATGTAGGCCTGGTTTTTAAATTATCTGATCACTGATGGAGACGTAAACTTAGAAGGACGCATCTGACTCTTCCTAGCGTCACCTGAGATGGATTGTTCTTTTGGCTACTTATGTTTTAGTCAGTTTTTAAATTTTAGGTCACGTTAATGGTGGATTTTATCAAGGACCACAAGTCAGCTATGGCAATGTCAGTAGTCTTGTGTTTATGGGCATATGTATAGGGGAAAGGACTAAGGAGGACGTGTTAGTGAGAGTCATTGTGGCTGCAACATTAGAACTAGTTACTAATATAATGGTTAGGATGGCATATGGACGAATTCAAAGTTGAATTCAACTTAAATTCTCATATAGTCCCAATCGTAAGGAGCCAGATGCAAACCAAGAAAGCTTGACCTTGTGACCGATTGGTGTAAGGGCTTCTGATATCTGGTTTAGTTTAGAGCAAGTTTTGAATCCTACCCTTCAAGTAATAACCAAGAGAGGATGAGGCCTGCTAAGACCTTTGACTTGTTAATTTTCTGGTGCTGTACTGAGGGTAGAGGCCGCCAGAAAAAATACAAAAAAAGAAAACACACATCTTAGTTGTTCACTTCCTGAATATCTGAACCAAATCGTATTTACTTCAATATATTGCTCCCAACATCTCATGTGATGTGAGTTAAACCAGCTTGACGTGCATCAGCCATCACATTTAGTGCAATTGGTTTGATTGACTGGCTCCAGTAGCATTTGCCACCCACTAATGGTGGATGATCTAGGCTAGGCTATAGATAGGCACATTTTAACAGAATATGAAATACAGTTCCAGATTCAGCTCTCTCTTTCAGAATATGTGCATCTGATATTAAACCAGCTGATATATCATGTTGAAGGGTAGTAATGAGTTTTATTAACGTTTGTCCGTCCATTGCTCTTCCAAGGTGATTATGGAAGTGTGTCTAATAATAAGGGTTAATAATTAACCGTGAATGCTATGTCCATCTGAAATGTGCAATGCGGTAGCTAGTGGTATATGCTGTTTTCTGTCTCTTTTCCTTATGTTCTGCAGGGTGGGGTAACTGCAGATCTTTTTCTCCGATGTTGTCAATCCAATGTCTCTTACATCTTATCCTTTTACAAGTTCAGGTCTTCATATAACTGGCTCTGACGCACATGAAATGACTCGACCAAATATAGCACAAAGTTCTAATGGCTTTACATCACAAGAAGCTAGGTAAAAGAATGAATGATGTAGTTCTTATATTTTTCTGTAGTTTGAACCCCAATAATGCTAGTTTCTTCTGTCGACAGTTTGTCTACAGGTCAAACACCAGGACAGAACAATGTGCATGTTGGTGAAGAGAAGCCGAAGTCAGGAATGTCAAGTCAGGACAAGTTTAAGGAATCTAACCAAGCGGAGGATAAGTGTGAGCTCCTTAGCGAATCTGTGGATGTACCAGAGATGAACGAAACGAACGAGAGTCCTGCTACCTCCATGCATAGTGAAGAATTATCACAAGAGGAACCAGTTCTGGTACGTGACTTGGCAAAGAATGGGAGAGTTGTGAAGCAACAAGGAAAGAGACCTGCAAGATACGCCAGAAAGACTAGAGCAAGAGGTAAATGATAGGATTATAGACCAGGCATCTTGTACACTTAAAGCTTTGTATATTAGCTTAGGGAGGAAGTTTAAGCTATTGTATTAGCTTAGGGAAGAAGCTTAAGCTATTGTAGGAGGATTATTGATTCATCTTTCCTTTCTTTTAAAAGACCACGTTGTGTAGTTGTAGTCGTAAATTCGTTTGGGAGACTATCTTTCCATTCATGTTTTCCATTATTTGCCTCTCCCTCTGTCTGTTTTTTCTGTGTCCCTCTCTAAATTTGTGATTTTAAAACCATTTCGATTTCTCTAAATTTGGGATTCCACGTTTAGTTGCAAGCATCAATGATTTTGTTATACTTTTGTTCCGAGTACATGGCTCTTCAGAGGTTTTGGATTTAGATTCTACATCAAGACAATCAAGAATTTGATTACTTGAAAATGTCTCTGGTACTTCAGCTATATCAAGAAAATTTGTCTCGAAGTTTTCTTTCATCTTTTCTGAACTTATGATGACAAGATTATCGACTATGGTCCCCGTAAATATGAAAATGGAGTCCTAACTTTGGTACTGTTCTATATTCCTTTTTAAATTTAGTGTCCCTCGTAGCGTTTTATTACATATATTAAAGAGGGTATATTTTTTTCTGGGCAACGAATAATCATCCTTAAAACTTTTATACGTATATAGTTTTGAAAGCTCTGCTACAATTTTGCTTGCACAAACTTAACTTTGTCAACATAATTTAACTGATATTTTGAGTGACTGAAACTTGGTAAGAGTCTTTTCTTAAGGAACGATCCTTCACTTCTGCTCAACTAAGTTCAGACATTAGACAATGCAAGACATTAATTCCTTTTCCAATAGATCTTGGTTCTCTACTTAAAGGCTAAACGTAGCTTGACGAGATTCAGATTCTTGCCCTTTTCTTTTTGTTTTTTAAGCAAATTGAAACTTTCGATACAGCTAATTCAAGCAAATTCACCTGCCCATTTCCAGAAAGGAGTAATCAACCCTCTGATAACGAACAACAAATAGGCTATGTAGTGTACAAAAAAACATCTAAATATTAGAGCATTGCAGAAATATTGCAAAACGGCATACAAACCAAAAGCCTATGGGCATATTCATGCTAAAGAGATTAATATGGTATATTTTTAGGGAGGTTACGAATGACATTGTTTTTCATGCCAATCTTAGAGCGCATAGCATCCACGCCACATCTATTCATGGCCTTCAGCACCTTCATCTTGAACATGTGCTCCCTCGACTGCACAGTAGCTAGACCGATATGCTTCGATACCTGAGACGAGAAAAAGATTGTTTTGCTCAAATGGCCGAGATATTAGTTGTCATTACATGCAATGCAACAAGTTAAATACATACCTGGATGCTAAGGAAGCGCTTATAGCTATATCATTAACACGCGTAGGCCTTGGTTTTTGGCAGTAATATCGTAGAAATTCTCTTGATCCTAGTGCTTTAATAGAAACTCCATCATCAGTTCTTGTGGTTATTATGAGTTCAGATCCACCAATTCCGAGTTCCACACTGTTGTTAACATCATCCGACAAAACAAGCTGGTTTCCTGTTGCGTCTACATAACTACAACAGAGGAAATAGAAAGTCTTAGAAGAGAAACAAAGGGAGGTTGAAATGTATGCATGTTACTCCAATGTCTTGGTAATCTCATCACCAAGCATACCTGCTACTATAGTCATAGAACTCTTCTAATTCAGCTTCTTCATCATCACCACCATCACCATAGTGCAGTTTACAGTGACTTTTTGCTTCCATGTGCTTCCGAACTGCTTCTAAGCTACTGAATGGATGACACCTATCGTTGCAATACAGGCACATAAAATCCCTTTTAACCTGAGGACATGAAAGATAAAGACAATTTTATATCTTTGCTTTTAGCAATCCATATTTTGTTTCAATGGAACTTGGAAAAGAGAGAAGAAAGAGGAAACCTAAAACATTACCTTGAGGCCAAGATAAGTGAGGAAGCCTTTAGGATCCTTCAGATATTCCACATCAGGAATGAAGAACCCATGCTTTTTATGCATATGGACCATACAGCTTTCTATTGCATCATGTTTTAAATCACACAAGAAACAACAGCACGAATCCAACTCGTCAATGTATTCATCAAGGTCACTATCTTCATCCATAGTACCATTAGGAGAACTTTTATTCATCTTTAATTGTTTCAACGAGTCAGTGGCTTCACCAACCATTTCTTCCTCTGGATCAACCTCCTCCCACTCGCTTTCATCGCTTTCACTAAAAACTTCATCTGCACAGTCCGGTACATTTGGAGGTTTTCGTAGATGAGGCTTGATAATTACACTGTTATCATCATGATGGCCTGGCTCTTGAGAAGCCCGTGCTAAGTGACTTTTAGACTTCAGATGCTGAGCATGAGCTTGCAAACTTCTGTATTCTTTGCCACAATGACAACAGCCATATAGCAAAGGAGTTTCACTTAATTTCTTCTGTTCTTCTGCAAGTGCTGATTGCCATGCTACAAAGAGTGCCTCCGTCACTCCGGGAACTCCGGCAACCTGAAATGAACACCAAGGAACACAACAATGAGTTGTTTGCCATTCAGCAATAACGGCGCACAAACAACACGAACGACGCAAATCGTCACAAATTCTAGCTGTAATCATCCTAATTTTAATAGAATACACTTCGTCAATCATCAGTACTTTCAGATGCTCATTGAACTTGCATTAATAGATTCTTGAAAAGTATAAGGAAACAATGAAGATTAAACACTGTAAACAAATCTATTAGGTTCTTTAGTTTACCCTACCCAATGAACTCTTGACTATCCTAAATTGGTAAAATGAAATTCCTTAATCACCATTGCATCAAACGAACACCTCAACTAAAGACTTAATACTGAAATGTGTGAACACCTCATCTAAAAACTTAATCACACAATTCAATAAAGTACAACACATGAGAAAAATAGAGTTTTTATGAAAGAAAAATCATTCTAAATTAACTAAAGGATAACTTTAAACAAAAATGATCAATACAAAAACTAGAAGAAACCCCTATCAGTATACAATTCCAAGAACATGGAAACAGAGTTTTTGCAGGCAGTAAAATACAAAAGAAAGCAATCAAAGTACAAGGAAAAAGAGAACCTTTAACATTTCTAATTATTAAAAACAAAAGAAGGGGTGTTAGCAGAGCAGTACCTTGCGTTTAAGATTGTAACGGTGCCATTCAGATTTGTAATGAAGTTTAAGCTCAGTTTCCTCAATAAACTCCTTGTTACACGCGTTACAACTTAAGCCCCGCATTTGAAATCTTTCTTTCTTCTTCTTTGTTTGATTTTAGTAATGAGGAGCCTTCTATTTGTACTTTGTTTTATACCATAGTCGACAAGATTAAGGAGAAATACTCTGACCAAATGCTGTCGCAAGCCCACACGTACTTGTACTTGCCAAATACTTGGAGAAGGGGTTTTTTGCTTTTTCTCGTCCGTGTTCTTTGACTTTTGCATGAAACTTTGAGCTGAAAACATATTCATTTGCAGGTTCTTTTGAGACACTTGTATCACGTTGAGCGTTTCTCAGAATACAAAAAAGAATTGCTAGCTTTTTCTTTTGGCTAGTAAAATATAACTAGATAAACCAAATATGCCGTGCTATTGCAACCTAGTTGACTTGTATTAGCCTTTAACTGCAGTACTTTACTGTAAGATCTCTCAGATAGTCGGACCTGAATAGAGAGAGTATGGATATAAGGTGTCAATTATTAGTGTTTTTACAAGTGTTATTAATAAATATGATCATTTGTCCAGAAGGACATCAACACACTAGGCACTGTAAGCACAAAGAAACCACTAGATGTTTAAGAGAAATTAATATCAATGTTCATCAGCTAACACCACAAAGCCTGTAAAGGCTTGGGTTTATTGGTCAATGTGACAAGAACTGTATATGTACAAAAGTGAAAAAAATGAAACAAAGAACAGAAGAACCCCTCCCCCCCAACCACCCAAAAAAAAAGATAGGAAAGTTTAGTTGCAAGTTCCCAGCTTGATGAATTTGTACATAGTGACACTTTTTGTGTTTCCAACATCTGGGATTGGAATCTAAAATTAAAACTAAGATGGTGTTGTGGATGGCTGTGAATGTGATGGAGCTGCTGAAGCTTTGCATATAGGACACCAATTCTTGAGCTTCAACCAATGCTGTACACAATTCACATGATACCCATGCTCACATTCCAGCCTTCCTATTTCATCTCCAATGACATACTCCTCCTGCAAAACATGTGATTACTTCAATGGGTTCCAAATTTCATTTCATTTTGGTATTACAGCATCCTAGATACATTCCATACTCAACTAATGGCTTTAATTAGGTCAAGGATTCTTCTGCTATCATGTTCAGGAAGAGAGCTTAACAGCATAAACCTAAAGAACCTATCTACCAAAAGTTACCAAGTCAATTAACTGAACATCTTATGATGTGAAAAATACTATACTTCAAACTTCAAAGTGAAAATGCAACGTGCTACAAACTAAGAAAAGGTAAAACTTCAGGAACAATTAATTAGACTGAGAGCACCAGGCACTTCAGAAAGTACAAAATATCACTTAATAGAAGTTAAAAAATACCTGGCAAATAGTGCATTTGATCTCATCTTCACTCCCATTGCTACCAAATTCCCCTATTTCTGAAGGCATAGCATGATAAATGCTTTTCCGGAGGCACTTTGACAATTCCTCCTCCGACAGGGCTGTGCTAACAGAGCCCATCCTCTCCTCGAGAGCTAATAATTCCTGTCAACATGCAAAAGATTAATTCTGCAGGCAGTAGAAGATACTACATTATATGGGTTGGCACGTTGTGCAACCTAGAAAAGATTAATCAACCACTTTTTAAGCTATTGAATGAACCCCACCTCACTCTTCCCACCCTGAGAAAAAACCTCATTATTGATGAGAGTAAGTATTGCTGAACATAGTCAGTAGTCATATAGTACTAAAGAGGAAATACTGACCTCATAGGACATATTGTCTATATCCAGTCTCATGTCTCTATGCTGGTCATAGAAGTTGAGGCCACCAAGAAGCAAGTTAGTCTCCAACACAAGTAGTTGCTGTATATGAAAAATAGGAGTTCATCACAAATACAAATAGGAAATTCTCAGGTGGTCAGGAAATACTAAAGACAGACTACCTCATATGTTAATTCTTCATCTTGTTCAATTCTCTCAAGTGCCACCAGTACCTGTACAGTAAAGCAATGAGCAAAATGAAATACGGTGACCATCAGGTAAGCCTCAGGAGAAAAACATAGTGACCAAGATTCTTATGGGTAATATACCTGAGCGACTCCATCCATGTTATATCGCTGCAAGGCATCACGGTTCATTAATCGGTTGATGCCTATTTCTGCAGAAGTAAAGGGCACTTCAGCTGGGAAATCTTCAACATCATTTCCAGGAAAACTATACGCACTGGAATCACTTGAAGAGGCATCTGAGAAAAATTGACTTGATGACTGCAGACAGAGATTTGGAGATTCGGGCCGAGATGAATGTTGGAAAAAGATAGAAGACTCAGTTTGCCGTATTGGATCCCTAAACCGAGGTACATTCAATGATCTGCGAGTCCTAACTGATACAGCATGATTATCCTCCCTGATATCAAAGTTTTTACTATTCCTTGAACCAGAAATTGAGATACCACGAGTTGGACGAACGACATCTTCTTTTGGTGATGACCCACTTACTTTCTTGCCTTTAGAGGACGAGCTGCTTTCAGCCTCTGAGTTTCTTCTTTTTACCATGTCCCTTCTACTAAATCTTGATTCTGTTGTTGAACAGCTCTGTGAAGGGGCATCTGACACGGAACTGCTTTTTAGATTTCTCAGCACATATCCAGCCCCATTACCTGTACCCCTTGTCCCACCAATGGCCTTAGATAGTGAAGAAACAGAGGAACCCACTGCACTATTTTGATTGGAATACTTGTGACCAAATATTCGACGAGGTTTACTGCTTGAAGCACCACTAGAGCAACCTACTTCTGTCATTGTAATTTTGCTTGATCCAGTATCTCGCATTGCTGAATCGAACTGGGGTTTTGATGACTGCATATGTTCTGAAACATCAGGCTCACCATGCACAGTAGTTTCTGATCGATCATTTTCAACGTGCGAGAAAAATTTCCTGTGAGAATCCTTGAGTGGCTTTCTAGCATTAGCCACAGCAGATGATGTCCTAGATGAACTCCCAACAACTTCTTTTCCATTTGAAGAAGTGAAAGGAGGCCTAAAAGGTCTTGCTTTCTCTGTACTTCTAACTTGGGTGCTCTTCACAGAGTTGAGCCGGCTGCTGCATCCATGTCGGGAGCACAACTGAACATTTTCATCTCTGCTTTCAGCTATGTCCCTCAAACCTTTTCTGGGAGCAAAAAGCCCATTAACAGCTCTTTTGCTAGAATATTCATCCATGGATTACAAACCACCTCCTAGTTCTGATGAAACCAAATAGCCTTAAGGTTAGTATTATTTAGCACTTAGAATCAAGAAGTTACTTTTAGCAAATTATGACAGGACTAACAAAAAATCAATTAATGCTATAGCAATCACCAAATTTCAAGAATTGTCAAGTTTATTGCAATAGAGGAAAACGTCATTCATGCCACTCTGACATTCACTTTCAAGGAGATAAATATAAAGTCATAACCATTCATGGATGACTAAAACTTCCTCTAAGTCCTACCATCAAAACTCGTAAGCGCGTATTTTCTTCAGAAACTTGTGGATCACTTAAAGACCAATAGTAGTATTACTAGCAAGAAGAGCAGTACCCAAACTGGCAATTAGTAATCACATCATTTGCAAGTTAATCAATCCTTGACGTAGCACTTCTCTAGGAGAGCACAACCCAACTTACTCAATATTATGAGGACTTGGCATAATTTTAACCATTTTTAGAAGCAATCCTCCTCCTTTATCCAGACTTGGAACTGACTATACGAAATTCACATGGGTGGAAGTAGACGCCAATATTGGTGAAATTATTCAGAAAACTTTGAGTATCACATATATAAATCAAATGAATATATACCTAAATCTGAACAGATAATTTTCCCATAATTAATCTTATAGATGGCTAATGATTTAGCACAGCTACTCAACAATGAGTACCACTTGTCTCTCATCAATTCCTTGTTACACATTTCAAAAATAATACACATAAATAACTATCTAGCAATCAGAAAGGAACAAACTATAAATCCTCCAAACAACTTTATTTGAATACAAAGATTGAACCTTTACAGAGTTGAAACAAAAGTTATCCAGAAAACCCCACCAAAAAAAAAAAAAACACAACAACATCATATCCAGTATAATCGCACAAGTAGGGTCCGGGGGAAGGTTGGGGACGGTGAGCTACATCCAGACCTTACCCTATCACGAGTGAAGTAAAGAGGTTGTTTCCAATAGACCGTCGGCTCAAGAAAGGAAAATAAAAGAGAATCCCAACAGAAGTGTTCATAACTATCCATTGATAATGCAAATTAACAGAAATGAAAAAAATGCCATTAGTCAAAAAGTATAATTTAAGTAGGAGTAACTTTTGCTTTAATTCTCTAATATCACAATACTACTCCAATAAAATTGAACATAACAAGAAACAATATAAGGAAAAAATTCAAAATTCAAAATTGAGTTATATTACCATAAGAGCCTACAAGAGAAGCCAGATGATATCAAAGATAACAACTTGGAGAAAAACCCATGTCAAGAAAATCAAATTTTGTTGAGATATCAATGTTATCTCACAAGTAGAGTCATGAGATGTACGCATACCTTATATAACACATAGACTATTTCTGATAGACCATCGACCAGAGAAAAACAGTCAAAAGACTAATGAAAATAGTTTTTTCAATTCTTAACACTCAAAACCAATATCACAAACTACAAGAAAAGTGCATTAAACTAATCATATCATAATTCATAAGTCAAAAAGATTAAATTTTTATTATAGTATTTTGGTTTCTTTACCTTCTTCTTGTTTCTTCTTCTTCTTTACACAAAAGGGAAAGACTTTGCAAGAAAAGGCCTTTTTAGAAAGAGAAAGAGAGAAACGTGTTATTTTATGTAAGATGGATCCGAAGCTAAATGAAAGGAGTAATAAAAAGAGAGAGAAATTAATTCTCAAACAGATAAATACTAAAATGCCGTCCTACCATTGTATTTAACAACAAATATCAGCCGTTGGATCAAATTTTGGTTTTTTAGAAAGTCAAAAAATTTGGACCACATTAACTTGTGTCCCCACTTAAACAGTATCAGTGTATCACTGACTCCCAAGTTTTTCTTTTTTAGTTTTAAAAATGTGAAATTTTGTTTGCTCTTTCTTAAAGGGAAACAATAAAAGGTAAATTGATGGCTTATTACATAAAATACCCACTGAACTATGGTCGAAATTTCCGTGACACACTTTATTTTTGCGGGCAATCTGAAACACACCAAATTTTCCCAAAAGTATATCTAATACACACCTCTTCGACGACGTGGCATTCGCGTGCCAAACATAACCGTCCAGGCGCGTGATGACTTCAATTGTCATGCTAATATCTTTATTTGAGGTGCCACCTGCCAAAAACTTATTTTCTAGTTTTATTTTTTAAATTATTTATTAGTTTTTCTTTAAAAATATGAAGAAAAAAAATCCACCCCCTCCCCCCTCCTTTTCTTCCTCAACACCTCCCTAAAATCATACATTAACTCAACAATTTAAGCCCCTCCCCTCCCCCCCACCAACTTCCCCTTTAAAGTCATTTGTGTCCGAAAATATAAAAAGTTAATCAAAAGAGTTTTCTCCTTATCAAAACTCCTACTTCTCCTGGTAGATTGCTTCTTCTTTTTTCGTTATTTTAATTAAAATTTTCCACCATTAAAGACAATTAAAAAGAGTTACTTACTTTATGTTGAATTTGAGAAGTTTACATTTAGCATAAAGGAGCTGAATGTGAAATTGGGTTGAAGATGGTTATGGTGGTGGCAGTATTGAAGAAGATGACGGGGTAGCGTTGGGAAGATGAAGGAGGGGGGTGGATGGGGGAAAGGAATACTTTTTGTTTTTCTTTTTGTTAATTTTATATATTTACTTTTTCCTTTAGGTTAGGACATATGTTGCATATTGATTGGGGCGTGTAATAAAATTTCTGAGAGTAAGTGGTCAGCATAAAAACAGTGTGTATTAGATACACTTTTAGGAAAGTTTGGTGTGTCTTAGGTCGCCCGCAAAAATCAAGTGTGTCACACGGATTTCGATTATAGTTCAATGGGTATTTTATGTATTCAGCCTAAATTGATTTATCAACATAGTATTATTTATCCGTTTTTATTTATGTGCCATATTTTTCATTTAAATTTATTGACACATGAAGAGGAGTATGGGTGTGCGAGTGAGGAGGTGCGATGGGTTGTCAATTCAAGATGGAGGTCGAGGTTTAGGATATATGGTTAGATAGTAGGAGTTAATTGCATCTATGGTCACTCAACTTTGTGTAATAGGCCACCATGGTCACTTATCTTTGTTTTGTCTTTTCATGGTCACTTAACTTTACTTAGTTAACTCTCATGGTCATCCAACACAAAATCTACAAACTTCCGTTAAGTATATGCTGACATGACAACTTTATTTTTTATGAAAATTTTAGAAAAAGAAAAAAACTAAAATCATTTAGGACCAGCTCACTTTAAACCCACACATCCCATCATTGTCACTTTAACTCTCATGGTCCTAAATGATTTTATTTTTTTCCATTTTTTGTCATTTGCAAAAAAAATAAAGTGTCATGTCAGCATATACTTAACAGAAGTTTATAGAGTTTTGTATTGGATGACCATGAGAGTTAACTGGGTAAAGTTGAGTGACCATAAAAAAATAAAATAAAGATAAGTGACCATGATGGACTATTACCCAAAGTTGAGTGACCATAGAAAAACAAAACAAAAATAAGTGACTATGGTGATCTATTACCCAAAATTGAGTGACCATAGAAAGACAAAACAAAAATAAGTAACTATGGTGACCTATTACCCAAAGTTGACTGACCATAGAGGCAATCAGCTCCAAATAGTAGTCATTCGAATTTTTATCTTATTAGTGTGAGTTTATTTGAATGCGTACTATTTCTATCTTATTTTTGCCTTTGTTTCTATTAGTGTTTGATGTTACCTCGATTATATATACAATTGTTTGAAACTTGAAAAAAAACGTTTTTAAAGTGGAGTCTGAGAAATAGTTTTGGAAATTGAAACTGTGTTGGACAAATATTTTACTTAAAAAAATTAAATTTTTTCTCAAAAAA
The DNA here is from genome assembly GCA_029990575.1 of Petunia axillaris subsp. axillaris. Lineage (NCBI taxonomy): Eukaryota > Viridiplantae > Streptophyta > Magnoliopsida > Solanales > Solanaceae > Petunia > Petunia axillaris. The sequence continues at coordinate 3,470,020 of JARKNS010000002.1, read as the reverse complement.
ACTAATTTTAACCAGTTGTTGAGTTTTAAAAAATCCATCTTCGAAATAAGCACAAAAGCTATTGTATTCTATGAACAAACACTGTTCTCAAAAGTTGTTTAAAGTAAAAAAAAACTCCAAAATGTCAAAAGTTATTCTTAATTATCGTGTGTTCAATTACTCCACAAAGTATAGAGGGAATATTAAAGAGGGTGTAACAATCTAACTGTCTATGAGACCCGAAAATATCGGGTGGGTGAAAGTCAAACTTTACAGTTTACACAGCCAGAGTTTAACCTCAAAATTTTGTTAATTAAGATAAAAGATGATATTTCTACCTGTCTTTTAAAATTTGATTACTAGACTTTACTGTCTTAATATCGCCTTCTAAGCTTTCAATTTGTAACGTTTTCTTTCATTAAAATTTGGTGATGACGACATGCAATCTTGAAATTAATTTAAAACTACGAAGAACATTAAACAGGTTTAGAGCAAAAGAATTACCCTATTTTCTCTTTATATATATATAAAGATACTAAAGTTTTTTTTGGTTAAAAGATTTTCTTAATTATTGGTATTTCTATGCTGACAAGGGCAAAGTTGATACAAGGTAGTCACTTTAACGATCGATAACTACTAATTTGCAAAGTATTTGAGTTATAGCAAGTTTTACATTATAAACCGTGAAAACATTTTTATATCATTTGTTCTTCATTTCCATTAAGTTCCAGGACATTGTTTTGAGTTTTACTTGTTCAAACTCTATAGTGTCCAAGAGTTTGAATTGCAAAAACTGAATTCTAGGGAGTATATAAAAGTTAAGTCTGAATTGAAGGATGAGATACTTTATTTATTTAGTTCTGATTGATTATTTACGCAAATTGATTGTTTATTTAGTTTTAAATGTAGGCTTCATGTCTTCAAGCTCTGCAATTAATTGTTACGTGAGAGTTTGATTCTTTTGTTTAGATAACAACACTAAATTAATTATTGATGAATGGCGCATGAAATTGGAATATTAGGACAGTGTCGTCCTGGAATTTCACTTGTAAAAATTGAAACTATATAACGATATCATATCCTAAAGTTCAAGAAAATGGAGAAGAAGAAAGTGAAGCTTTTGCATGGAAAATGAGCGATTGTGTGTCATGAATTGATTTATTCGTTCGTCAAGTCATAAGAGTTTCAAATAACGAACACTACTGATAAACATTTAAACAATAAGTGTCATCTTTCATATGTTTTCTCGTAGTTACATAAACAAATAGACATTGAATTCTTAAAGTACGCACATCATATTGCAATAAAGGGGAAAAGAATTCTGATATGTCATTTTCTTATAATGCAGTGAACAAATACATAAGTAGTACTCCTGTAACTTTCAATATAAATTGATGGACAAATTACAAGATAAGTAAGAACTCCAAATAAGAGGAGCCCGAGCCACCTTCTTGAGCTTTTGCTTTTGTAGACATAACCCAACCCCACCACTGACATGAAAAAGAAAGTGAAACAAAGGTCCACCTTATAATCTATCAATTTATAACATCTTCCTTCTTTGGGATTTACTATTATTATGACAAATTCTTTTTCTTTAAAAGATAAAAAGCTTAAAATCTTTTCAGTTTACTTCGCTTTTCTTGAAAAAATAATTAAGTGCGGTATTGAAGTAAGCAAATATATATCGACTCCTATTACTTGGGACTGAGACTTAATTCTTGTTGATGGGAACAATATATGTATCCCATCTATATTACTTTGATTCATAGATTTAAACTTTGACAAATTGGATCACCTTTTAAATATGGTTACCATCTTTTTGTACAAAGTTATATTCTTGCACCTTAAATATATGTAATTTCTAACTGTTTTTTTTTTTTTTTTTTTTTTTTTTGAAGGATTGATACAAACTCCAAAAACTGATCAGTCAGTCGATTTAATGCAGAGATAGTACATGCCAACGATGAATTCATGGAGTGTAAAAAAAACACGTCTTCCGAGCTTAGCCATGACAGTAATATTGTTTTTTTTTTTTTTTTTTAATTAAGGACAATATAAAATAGAACTAAAAAAATCAAAATATATAGCAACCTGTCAGGAAGTATTAACTTTAATCTCAATAAAATTCGAGTACAATAACTTAAAATTTTACGATATGTCCATGATAAACTAATAATTTATGACATCCTACGTTAATGCGAGACAAACTACCCATATGTAGAGTTGATTTTACAGTCATCAAATACATATTTAAACCAAGAACCGCGTACTACACTATTTTATAACCATAAGCAGGTTACTGTCTTCAAAATATTTATGATTGAATAGAATCCGAGGATGTAACTTAATTATTGGCCCATGGTTGACATAAAAATTACTCTATGAAAGATCAAATCTTAATTATTTAATATCTAAAAAAAACATTAAATAGTTTCCTGCACATAGTTGTGCAAAGTTATTAAAAACAATTTTTGATTGAGTAGGTATAGTGGTACGCTAATGGATAAAATAAATAGACATATGTGTACACGTACTATCCAATATCCACGAAGCTAGACAACGTTGACCCACCTAAATGAGGTACACTATAATGCAATAGATTGTTGTCGTCTTGCATTTGGCTTACCTGTCCAACAGATTACAGATGGGTTTATGTAATGGTCCGAGTAACCAACACAATAACAATATAGTAATAGAGGAGTCTTCGATTAATAACAACACTATTACAAGATAATAGGAGAAGGTAGACGGGGAAGAGATTATAGAAGCAAGAAGGAGAAGAGACAGAGAACAAGAGAAGGGAGGAGATGACTCAATACATTTTTGTCTACCTCTACTAATCTTACCCTACTCTATTTAAATAATTTCCTTGTGCCTTGCTTAGGCCCATTAACCCAGATCCCACGTGAACATTACTAATTCTCGACCCGTGTCATCTATTGGGCTATGTTTGTTCATAACAGTTTATGTAAGGCTTTCAGTTTTCTATCTCTTTCTCTAGTCTCTACCTTCTCTTTTTCTTCCCTTTTATCTGTTTTTTTAGGGGTTGGGAGCAGACCTAGGGTGTGAAGTTGGTGATTGGAGGATCAGAAGAGTAAATTATTTTTTAGAAGTTACTCTCATATTTTAACTATTCGATATCGTGTTCATTATTACCTTACTATTGGATCCACATTACATAGGTTCTATGCAGTGGCGGATTAAGCCATGGTTATGGGGTTAACCAAGTAATTTTGCTTTATTTTCTGTATTTATTTTAAAAAATTTATATACCATATATAAATTATTAATTTAAAATCAGTAACTTGAAAAGATTTTAAATTCTGAATCAGCTTCTGATTCTATGTAATTGAAAACACTTAGCTTTCTATCGAAAGTTATATATTACTTAAAACTTGAAGAAAAAAGATTAAAGGATCCCTCTTAGGCTCTTAATTTAACGATATAACTTGGTTGCTAATTTTAAGGGTTTATTATTCCGGCAATAGTGGCTTACTATATAGATTCTTCAATTTTTTAAGGACAAGGTTTTGTAAATGTCTTCTTTTTTTCCCTCACCCAAAAAGCACCTATTTTTGAACTTCTTTCTCCTAAAGATAAGCTGAAGGAACTTCTTTTGAATTTACCAACTTTCTTTATTTTTTGCTTCTTCGAAGTATTTCTTAAGCAGGAGGATTTCTTTTTTGGTTTCTGCGCAGTAATTTAATTTAGAGAATATTACCTCATCCTATTTGATAGTAGAATTTTAATGGGATTTCCACGTAAATAGTCCACAATATTTTATATTAACAAGTTATTTAGCACTAACATAATATAGCCACAATAGTTATGTTTAAAATTTAATTTATAATTAAAATATCAATTATAATAGATTGATATTTTGTATATATACATTCTATACACATATATATATTTGTCCTATATTTTTTAAATATTTATATCATCAAATTATATTTAATAAATATGCTAGGAAAAGAAAGAAATGACAAAATATGGTTACAAAAAGTGGATAAAGACACTATACAAGCACGAGTTTAAAGGGTCATGGTGATATTTATGCTATTTCTAACTAGATTAATGTTACTATGTAAATGTTTGACAAAATGGTCCCTATTTTCTCCAAAAAAAAGATTAAAGCTAGTGACATGAAAAACACATCGATTTGAGGATAAGGCTGCATTCCGTTGATGCACTTAAGTTAGGCAACTTGCTAGTTGCTAATGACAAGTTACTTTGACCACTACACTTATGTGATACTTTTAAGTTTTAACCCATTAAAATATTAGTATATATTATCTTATGTTGTTCATCTTTCTTTTGTTTTCATTGAAAAGTTCCTAACTATCATTTTTTGTCCTTTTTGAAAATCTCTTAATGGAATTGTTGAGAGTTAACTGATGTCATCTATTCTTGTTCTAACTTCTAAGACATTATTATAAAGACGTACCTATGAAATTATTCATGTAATGTCTACTCAATGAGGGCGAGATGGGGAACAAATAGATATATGATATAGTTTTGAGACCAAAAGGAATTGTATTTAATTAGCTGGTTGATATGGTTGTTAGTGAAGATAGTCATTTGCAATGGAGATGCTCTGAGAATGACAAATCATAGCCAAACTTTTCAACTTTCTTTATGCTTTTGTGTTTAATAATTTTAGTTGGTCCCTGCTTAATAAAGCAAACAATAATCAAAGTACCCCATTACTATTACGCATCCACAGTCCCCTCCTTTTCCCTTTATTACATATATTTGGTGCATTTTTTATTTTCCTGCTTGAATAAATAATGGCTGATTTTGGTAATGAAATCATAAAAAGATTACAATTAGTATAAGCCCGATTCCTAAGTTGGGCATCAGAAAATCAACTTGGAGAATCGTAAAAGTTTCTAAAGTTCCAATTGATAACATGATCCCTAAACGGTAAAAACTTACCTGCACCCAGTGTTTACACCAAACCATACAAACTAATCGTGGTAGTTAAAATTTAAGGTATAAATTCATATCATCGAACCATGATTAAGTTTTACCTCCCTAAACTATTGTTATAAGGGTGGAATTGAATGAAAAAACTAATGCCTCAGTTTTCAATAGTGACAAATATTTTAGACCGAACTTTTGTGTTGCTAAAATGACATATATTTGACTAGATGGACTAATTGCTATTCTGATTATCTTGTGTTTGATTTGCATTAACATAAAATTTTATTTATTCTTTCCATAATTAGAACAAAAATAACTTATCGATTGCAATTTTGACAAGAAACAAATATATCTATTTCCTTAGTATGATACTTTCAATTTTGTGAGCACTGAACATGGTGTTAGCCCAATGGACAGGGCTATAGAGTAATCATTTATTTTATGGTTTTAACTTCTTACTTTATATTTCGAAGCTTATAAGTTGTTTTTAGTGATTCTCTAATGAAAATTTTCAGTCGCTCTTTTGAGGACTCTAACTTTCATTATCAGTTCTTTTTTTTTTCTTCACGAAATCAAATATTATTGGACAACAAGAGTCACAAGATTGACACACTTGTCAAATTCTCTACGTAATAAAATTAATGGATTATAGTAATGGGCATGTTTGGTCCCTTTAATTTGTGGCTTAAATTGACAAACGTATGCAGCCTAACTGCTTATCTGAACTTATTAACGAAAAAAATTATGAGGAAAAGAGTAAAAATAAAGAAAAAAAAGAACAAGAAAGGGATAATTAATAGATATGATGATACTTTTTAAAAAAATTAAAAGGCGGCAGTGACTCGGGACTTATCAACGAAATTGCATAACTTGTGCCAATAATTCACTTTCGATTATTAATTAGACAACAAATATTCCAATGCCATACTTCAAAAAGCTTGTTTTTTTTGTCCGGAACAAGAAAAAGAAAGTCTTGATTCTTGCCATTATAAGTTGAAATGTTAGACAATAAAATAATTAACTAGACTTAACTTGGTTTAGCCGCACTGTCTAATAAATTAATCATTTTAGTTGGAAATTTTGTACCAATTATGCTTTCAAAAATTGTTTCGTTGTGGTACGATGTAAATTAATTAAGACGCCAATCAAAGGAAATCCACAAGTAAACCTATACATGAGATATAATAGAAAATTTTTTCAAGAAAAACACTTGTGCAAAGAAAAAGCATTGTTTCAAGAAAAACACTTGTGCAAATAAGTGACGCCCGGCTATATTTTTTTCCATTAATTGTTGTAGTGTTTTAATTTTCAACAATTTAAACAATTCTTTGCTTTACTTTTTTCTTTAACCCAAATGGCAGTTCACTTCAATAAAAGTTTTCAACTTAGAAGAGATTATCAAGTGATTAATTCGTCGCTAATTATTGGTTCATTCTTGACATGAACCTCATCCTTTCTGGGCTACCGTTGAATTTCTAGAGAGATTTACACAAATAGGACAGTTTCTAGCGTCTGTCATATATTTGACGCCAAAAGGGAATCTCACAATATGATCCATTCTGATGATCTCTAAATCTTTACTAATGTCAGTAATCAGTAGGGCGGTCTACAGGTCTTTGCTAACAGAAATATTTGGTGATCACCAAAAGGTGTCATTGTAAGATTATTCTTATGGGGTCAAAATTGTTTCAGAACGCCAGAAGTGTCTACATCGGTCAAAAGCTTCGAGTTTCTATGGGTGATTTTAATAGGTAGGCCCTTTTTAACATACTGTTTATGCTTTGTCCCTATTCAAGTTTCAAGAATAATGCAAGCACCCTTTCGTGGTTAATCGAGTATGGCATGAGTGACACTTTCTGTCATTATTATTTTGGCTCCTTTATCAATCTGGAAGTGAAATGATCATAGTAAAATAAATTTAGTATTGTGATTTTATGTAGTTCCTTATCGATATTTCATGTTTCAATTAGAGTATGAAGTGAGAATGTAAGATCACTATATGCTATATGCTGTATGCCCGTTACATAATTAAGAAGCTATATGGGCAAAAAATAGAACAGTAAATATGAGGGCTATTTAAACAGTAAATATGAGGGCTATTTACATATATATCCGTCCATCAAGAAATAATTATTTTTAGGTGTTCATAACTTTTTGTATCAAAAAATTTAATACATATTAAATATATTTTTTAATATTAATATTAATATTTAATAGTATGATATTCAACTCCCTTAATCAAAGGAAATAATCAATGGTAAAGAAAAATAGATTACCATTAAATATGGTAGTTGCACGATTTTAGGCTTAATGAAAGAGTCCTATCAACATAATAATATTTTAAATATTAAATATATATATTTAAAATATTAAATATATATATATTTAAATATCAATAATATTTAAAATATTAAATATATTAAATATATATATATATTTAAAATATGAAATATCAATAATATTAAATATATCAATAATATTAAATATATTAAATATCAATAAGATTAATATATTCAATATATATTTAAAATATGAAATATCAATAATATTAAATATATTAAATATCAATAATATTTATATATTTAAAATATTAAATATATATCAATAATATTTAAAATATTAAATACATATTTAAAATATATTTAAAAAGGGTAAAATGTATATGGAAAGAAAGAAACAAGAAAAGGTGTACAGAAAAAGTAATTATTCTTGGTCAACGTTCATGGGGCGTAAATTTTCCTAAATATAATTATAAAAATCCACATATATGGGAATACTATAAATAAGATTAATAACTTTTATGTTAGCTGGGATACTTATCTCATCTTTGTGTGTTTATTATATGGTTTCCACAATCTTGGGTTGTGCATACTTCACGCAAAAAAATATAACAACCAAACTGCCAAATAATCTAACCATTTAAAATCAACCGTTGCTTCTTATAAACTCTTTCCCTCCAAACCCCTCTTTTCTTCCTTTCCTTTCCTTTCCTTTCCTTTTTATAAACTCTTTTCCTCCCATATCCTTCAGTTTCTTTCCCTATCAATTATCTATTTTTCAAATAATAATGAAGGCTTTGGTTCATCTTCTTTTATAGAAAGGTACATTTTCCTCATCTTTTTCTCATTTCCTTTTCCCCCTCCTCGGATTTTATTTCATCATCTATTTGTATAATTTGCGTTAATGGTTGCATGTAAAGTATGTTATTCGTTATGGTAGAAAAAAAGTTAAATTTATAGGTTATAATAACTTCAATTATGGACAACGTGCATGAAAAAAGTGTATTTTCTTTCGCAAATTTTCTACGAATTGGTTGAGACTTTGAGAATGATGTTTTCGTATTTATTTCATTTAATCTAGTGATATGTTCACAACATGTTAATACATACAGGTTCAAAAATCTTGTAAAGGACTAGAGGCAAAAGAATGGCAACAAGGACAAGGGACACTGCTCCTCTCAGAAAGGAGAAGAGAGGGACATCTCCATCAACAACAAAAATAAAGCCTCTGGTCCAAAAACAAGCTAATCAGATAGTCTCAAACAAGAATGTTATTCCCAACCATCTCAAGCCTAAAGTTTCTCCTGTCCTTGGTAATACTCAAGGCAAGAATTTACCTTCATTACATGATCCCATAATTCACAATAAACAAACTCTAACTCGAAGACAATCTTTCGATAAGCCTCCACCACTTTCTGGTCATGCTAATGCTTTAGGAAACAATTCATCTTTGTCAAATGATGTCAATCATATCCACAATAAACCAAATCTAAATCGAAGAAGATCAATCGATTTTAGGCCTCCCCCACCTTCTAGTACTCTTCATAATACTCAAGGCAAGAAGCTAGCCTCATCATCAAGTGATTCCAATCTTCACAACACACAAACTTTAGCCCGAAGAACATCGATGGATTACAAGGCTGCCCTATCTGCTAATCTTCATACTACTCAAGGCAAGAAGCTAGTCTCATCATCAAGTGTTCCCAACATTCACAATAAACAAACGCTAACGCAAAGGAGTTCAATCGATCATAAGCCTCCCCTGTCTTCTCCCCTGCTTAAGAACAGAACATCCCCAAATCCTAGGGAGAGAAGTCTTATACCATCCGTGTCACATTCAAGTAAAACATCCACTTCCCAAAAAACTCTTAATGCTAAATTGTCCAAAGCTCCTCATACTAGTAAGAATGTTATTGAGAAAAACCATAGCCCTGGCCTCTATGCTAGAGCAGTCAACCAACATAGCTCTGCTGGTTTAACACCAAACACATTTATACCATCTAATATGACAGATATAGTTGAGAATATTGCTCCTAAGGATGAAGTATTAGAGCTTGTAGAACATCAAGAACCAGTCAATTATGAAACCTACAATAAAGTGGAGGAAGCTGAATCAGGGGAAAGTAATTTAATTATGGAAGATCATGAAGAGCTTAATGACAATATAAACATTGAAGAATACCTCAAAGCTGCTGAATCCTCATTATATGTTGTGGAAAACCAAGAAATCATTAAGATGGAAGTACCGGAAGAACAACTACTAGTTGAAGAAACAAGAATCAGCGACCATAAAGAACTAGAAGAAATCAAGAGTGAGCCTAGTAAACTTGATGCTGAAGAGATAGAAAAACAAGAAAGTGAGATAAAAACAACCGTTGAGGATCAAGAAGAGACAAAGGGTGAAGAAAGTGAAATAATAAAAGCATCGGATGATTGTCAACAAGAGAAAGAGGAGGGTAAAGAAGTTGAGATAAAAGCATTGGATATGAATATTCAACAAGAGAAAGAGGAAAATGAAGGAAGAAGCAAAGGAAAGGAAGGTAAAGAAGTGCAGGAAAATAAAATCACTATGGCATTTGCAAAGCCATATCCTCATTTGTTACAAGGGAATAAGAAGGAAAGTGTAGTGTCCAATGATGTGATTGAAGAGACTGCAAGTAAGCTTAGAGAGCAAAGGAAGAATAGGGTGAAAGCATTGGCTGGTGCTTTTGAAACTGTCATCTCCTTGCAAGATCCCAGGTGAGTACTACTTGTCTTGTTACTTATATGAATCATTCATGCATTGTTGTATGAGTATGCTAGATTGGTTTTAAGATTTTTGAGTGGACATGACAATTCTCTTGCACTCTTTTGGAGAAATGTTAGTAGTAAGTCTTCTTATACTATATGAAAATAAATGGCCTTATGTAGCTTTTAGGTTCTAGATTATACCATGATTTATATTTGACCATAATAATTTTCATAAACTTTTTTTATTTTGTGCCACTCTTTTCACATTTGCTGTTGTTAAAGAGTCTTGCTTCAATCGTATACTGCATTATATGCATTTCTATCAGTAGGGCTGACTCCTTTTCAACTTCATCGATACTTGTATTTTCAGGGCGTAAACTAGAACAACAGGTAGAGTCGAACAGGATATTTGAAGTGGAAGTTGTATCAAGTCTCAAGCATGGAGCTCTAAGTTGTGCTGATGGGGAAGGCATCACCAGTACTGTATCTTGATCTATAATGTTGATCATATGGTACTTTCTAATTAAGTATTGTTAAGTTCACATGGGAAAAAGTTATAAAAAAGAATGAAAGAGAGAGAAAGGAGATAAAACATATGTTAGTTTGGTTTTTCTTTTTCTTTATATATAGCCTCCCACCCCCCCTTTTTTTTTCTTTGGGTAAAATCTTGGACGGCTCTTTATTGATATAACAGTAAGTTCTTTCTGATAAAGATACATGGTATATACTGATGTTTTATCTATATCTGAGTACATAGAAATATTTACATGCACTTCGTGTTTTCACCAAACTAAATCAAGTTAAGTGATAAAACTTTATATCGCAATATGTGTTTAGCATTGATCATTTGCATGGTACAAACCCACTGGAAAATGTGTCCAATGGAATTAACAATAATAATGGTATTAATAAAAAATCAGAATAATATCAATATTCATCATTACAGTAACAAATAAATGAAGTAATACTAGTTTGTTTATTTGTATTTTACTTTTGGCTGCAGAACACCAAAAAGAAAGTGAAGTAAAATAAACATATCCACTATACTACAGTAACAAATTAATCTCCTCCAAAACTTTTAATAGTTGATCATTACTTGCTGAACAAGAAATCTTCATGATCAAGTGCAGTACCGAAGTTCCAAAGAAATCTGTCTTTCCAATCTAAGTTGCCTTCTAAAATTAGCAATAAACAGCTCTGCCCTCTCATCAATATCATCTTGATCATCCTCATTAACATTGTATCGACCACTAGTACTCCTAGTTCGTCGAATACAATGTGTCTCTTGTTCAAATTGAATGTCGTCAACTACATCATATAATGAACTCTTAGACCTCTTGAATAATCTTATATGATGCTTCCTTCGAAAGCTAAGGATTTTGGAATTGAACTTCCATTTATGCATGTTAGAACTAAGTAGAAATGTTATTTTCTTTGCTGCCTTGTTGATGAGTGCCTTTAACAGTGTCCAATTTCGTGTTTTCATGGCTTAAGTTTTTGATAGAGAAGAGTTGGATATTCTTGTTTGCTAGAAGGAAATGAAGCAAAGGGGCGTCTTATATAGAGGAAGAATGAGAGAGAGTTGAAAATTGTGAGAGAAGTTACACGGCTTGGCCAGACAAAGACAATAAAGAAAGCTAAAATTGTTGTCACACCTTTTAATATACACATTTGAACTGTTGAACCTGAATTCAATCTTTTGCTACATTGGCACAAAAACTGCAACTGTTTGGTCTTTTCCATGTTCAGTTACTCAATATTATACACCATTCACTAGTACTTGCGAAGAATATATACTTCTTCACTCAAGGGCAATTTAGTACTCACATCTTTAATTTAAAATTACAAGATTGAGACGTCTTCCTATATTTCTTAAATTTCGTGTCGACACTTAAATTGGGACGGAGGAAGTATATATTATTTATATATTTATATATATATATCAGGTTAGGTTGCGTATATCACACTCCTTAGAGTATGAACCTTTCCCCAAACCCTGCATGAAGGAGTATGAACCTTTCCCCAAACCCTGCATGAATGCATTATACTTTATACATCGTGCTGGCCTTTATTTGTATATTTATTTGTTTATAATAAGTTTACACTTTCAATACATCTAATTTTGAGACTTGGGAGTAGTATGGTGGTTCCTATATATTTAGGATGGACAAAGGGTCAATCACTTCACTGGTAAATGCACCTTCCACTTACTGGACAAGTTCAACATTCACAATAGCTAATTAAACACGTGAGCTAGATGTATTTGGTGTTGAAGTTGAACTACACTTGTATATTTTGCACTTCTCAAATATAATAGTGGAGTTTGACATACGGGTCAACTCGTCAGCTAACTATTAGTATAAGCTAGAATATCTACTTAACTTTTAAAAAATTAGATTTACATATTTAAATTTTACTATAATATTAAAAAAATATTATAGATCAATTGGTAGTAGTCAGAAAAACTATTTGACGCAAAGATAAAGGGAGATAAATGATATAATTTAGTAAAGCTGGAAAAATATGAAATATTATAAATATAAATGTTTAAGAAGTCCTTGTACTTTTTAAAAATTTAATGAACTTTATTTTGAGGAATATGTACCCTTTGAACCTTCCAACAAACTGATGGGATAAGTAGTATGGGGCATATAATTTTCGTTTGATTATTCATTAGTAAATGACAAGCTACTATAGTAATGTTATCCAACGGTCATCTCTGTCAATCCCGGCCCCGGGCAAAACGTGTTACTAATCAGAAATGTTTAAACTCCAAATCTCCAAATAATATTAGTTACTTCCTCATTTCGCTTGATATATCATTATTCGAGGATTAAGTGTTAAAACTTGATCAAGTATCTAGGTCTCCTTGGAATTCAAAGATGGACATTCAGATTTTGAAAACAAAATATACCTATTTAGAAACTTTATAAAGAGCAAATATTAGTCAAAACAGTTAATTCAATTTTTTTAAAAAAAATTAAGAAAAGCATGGTAAAGAAAACCTCTCCAAATAGTACAGTGACATTCATTTCGAAATAGGGAATGTTTTACGCAACAATTAGTTCATAAATACACCCGACATAAACTAATCAGCTCACTAAAATTTCTCAATTGGATTAACAAATTAGAAAAGCACTTCAATGTTTCCTTTAAATGCCCATCTCATGGTTGCGACAAATAAATTACTTTTCGCTTGCCCAAACTCACAAGCATGTCCGTTGAAAACCATTGCGCATATTCTCTTTTACGAGGAAAAATTTTCTGACGCATGATTAATTTCATTATGCTGAGTAACCAGCTGAAAGAGCAAAAGGGCCATCTATTTGCTTTTATTCTCTACCTTCAAATATGCATCAGCTAGAGAAATACTAAGCAGGAAAGGAAAGGAGCAAACCCAGTGTCCAAATTATTGAGACTCTGCAAGAAGCATTTAAGAGCTACTAGTACAAAAGGAGAGGACAAATGAAGAAAGCATAAGGCATAAAAAGCGCACCTCATTGCATTAGTCAAGGTGTGTATAATTTGGCAGACACAACGTTCATTAAAAAATATTAGCATAGTAAAAAAAACAAGGCGTACCACAGGATTCATGCAACTCTAGTTGCAATGAACTTCCCAAAGGTATAATCTTCAAATCTATCAGTCACATAGCAATACTTTGATAAAACTTTGTTCCCTTCTCCCTATTGATTTGAAGAGAGATTGATGATTTTTTTTTTTTTAATAATAGAACGAGCAAAAGGATAGCTTAAAAGACCAAAAGAGAAGCAGATTATCATTTTTTTTAAATGGACAAAAAGGGGCAGCGTTAAAAGGCAAAGGGAATCACACACAGGTCATAGGTTGGTTTCATGCAACCCTTGATGCCATGAACTTCCATGGGTAATCTTTCATAACTCTCCGACACCCAGTCCATTGACCCAGCTGAAGTATCAATCAATTGTTTAACGAGAATGTGAGTGAGTTCCTTGAATCTGTAACAGATTAGGTACCTGCCGTACGACTGTGATGCCATTCATCATCCTTAACATGTACTAAAATATACCACTACACTTTGAGGTGAGGAGTGTCATAGCCGCAGAGATTCAATCAAATAGAAGCATCAAGTGATGTAGCTAGCTAAGATCCACAATATTTGAAATTGAAGATCCTACAGCAGGGCAGTGAAGAACGAAACCAAAGAGCGTGGAAGCAGAAAACCAATGAGGCAGTAGTAGCAGGAAGACACCTCGACACAAGAAACAAAGAAAATAAAATTTTAGCAGCATTCTTTTAAGATACTTCCTTTTCTAAAGTATAAGATCTCATAAAATCCAAAGGTCTACTCTCTAAGATAAAGGTGCTTAAAAAGGTAAAAGAAGTTGAGGAAATTAAAATTTCACACTTATAATACCAAATAAAATGAAAACCGTTGAAGCTGAGGGCGTGGCCTCACTTACACAACTGCGATAAAGTCAAGCATAGTAACACATTAATCCAAATACTTCTGAATGAAACAATCATCTTTTCCATTCAGCTCCTGCTTCTGATTCTGTCTCTGAGGCTATTTCTGCATACAAAGCAGAAAAGAAGCTGCTAAGGGAAAATAATAGATTTAAAAGAATAAAAATAAAAATAAAAATAAAATATGCATAGCGTCAGACCAAGAAAGAGCTCAAATAAAAAAAAAAAACTATAAAAGGAGTAGCAACCCTGTCAATAGACTCAATACCCACATGAACTGAAGCATGATGCACAAATTGAATGCGGATGATCAATAGATTCAACGGACAAATACTAATATATTTAAAACTGAGATGACAACAATAAAAGATCCATAAGTTAGTAAATTCACCCATTGGCATAAGGAACTTCATCCCGTCCACGGTAAGGAGACCGGCTATAGCTACGACCACGAGGTGACACACTCCGACGTCTAGGGGAACGTCCACGGGGACTATAACTCCTGTTTCAAAAGGTAAATCAGGACATGTGAGAAAATGTGAAGTAGGAAGAAAGAAAAAAAAAAAGGGGGGGGGGGGGGGGGGGGGATTTCATGTTACTGTGTATATGAAATGAAGTTCTCTTCTAACCTGCGGCCATAACTTGGGCTCCTCCGATATCTAGGAGGAGGGCTACGACTTCTACGTTTTCCAGGTCCTCCACGCCCTCCTCGGCACTCACGAGCAAAATGACCAGACTCACCACACTCGTAGCATTTCAAATCGGAGCCTCCAGAGCGACCACGACCCCCTCCACGGCCTCCACCACCTCCACCTCTAGAGTTATGTGAGAGCTCCACTCTCCATCCATTCTTACCTGTTTGATAGTATCATGAAGAGAATTCTCCAAATGCTTCAGTACTCAACATATTTACAGGACATTAGCGATTCTAAATTATTGAACGACAGAAAAGAAAAAGGAAAATCGACTATTTAAAAGCGTAACAAATTAAGAAAGATTGAACACAGGAAAATGCTTAGATAAAAGAACCCAATCAGAAGCATGAGAAGGGGGACCATACCATCCAGTGCCCTGATAGCGTCTTGTGCATCTCTTTTGTCATCAAAGTCAATAAAAGCATAACCAGGCGGGCGTCTTGCAACCCAAACACTGCAAACATTTTATTTTTACATCAGAGTGCAAACCAGAAAAATTATTGCAAGAAAGATGAAAACATAAGCAGTGCATCAAATGATAGTTAAGTGCTAACAGATGTTCTTTCATAATAGCTGGAACTTGTAACCCAAAAACTTTTGCTTTAAATATCAACCCATCACTTTCTTTCAAAATTTCAGAATAGTAAATGACATATCAAATAGGAACAAACTTGAATGATATGTTTAACAACAACTATGCCTCAATTCCAAACAAAAAGGGATCAGCTATATGAATTCTCATTGACCATGTTTCTCCAATTAAGCTCAATTTTATGTCAACATGCAATTAGTAAATATCACCTATACGGATCTTTTACTTCTATTATGCCCTATATTAAGCTAAGTCTGCATTAATTCCAAGGATCTGTATGTCTTTCGAGACAACTTGCTTCCATGTGATTTTAGGTCAACCTGGTTCCTTTCTAACAGCTTTGCACACCATAATATCACACCTACAGACCGGTGCAACTGCAGGCCGTCCAGGGATATGACCAAACCATCTCGAACGATGTTCTCTCATGTTATACTCAATATGCAGAAATAATAAGAAATTACAAAAACCAGGATTTGATATACCTTCGAATAACTCCAAATTCACGAAATTCGTCTTCGAGTTCTCTTTCGCTGACATTGGGATCCAGATTTCCAACGTACACTCTTGACATCTTCCAATAATAATAATAATCTATATTAAGAAATATATAAATGTCAGTCAGACATGTATAAAACCTCGAAATTAAGAAATTCAGTGAAATTTTCTAGAATTTCAAAATTCTGATTCAAAATTAAACCTTCTAAAGATAGGAGAAGATATGATAAAACACACTATTACATAAAGATCTAATAGGAGAATAAATTGATGACAGGAGACATGAAGCTGAAACCTCAGTGAAGAGCTGCGAAAAACCCTAGCCCAAAGCGATTGCCGAAATGGGGGAAAGTGTAGAGATACTAGCCTACTAGGGTCACTAATTGGACAACTAATGGTATGCGAAATGGGCTGGGCAGCTGCACTCATTGGGCTGGCCCAAAATAGCTAAAAAGGGCAACCCAGCCTAGTGCACAAAACATTCCGTTGTAAAAATTTCACCCACATGTCACTTTTTCCACTGATATTTTGTTTGAAGCCATTTTTTATTGATTTTACATAAAAGACCACTTTTTGGAACTTCAATCTTTGTGGACTGAAGTTCAAACCTTATGGGTTGAACTTCATGCCCAAATTATGAAGTTCAACTTCAATCCGTAAGGCCTGAACTTTTAGGCATAGATGCGTAAACTTCAACCTTTATGGGCTGAAATTGAACTTCAACCCTTGTGGTGGACTGAAACTGAAATTGAACTTCAACTCTTGTGGGCTGAACTTGTGTGAAGTTCAACCCACAATGATTGAAGTTCCAAAAAGTGGTCTCTCATGCAAAACCAATAAAAAAAAATAGGCCTCAAACCAAAGACCACTGGCAAAAGTGACTATTCGTGCACTTTGCCCTCCCATGTTTAGGCAGGGTCAGCTGAAGGTGCGTATCTTAAGGGTGCAAACATTGGTAGCTATTTTCACGACTTGAACTTGTAAATACAACTTTATTATTTGCTCCAAGACTCCCTTTTGATCCAAAATAGTCAATTCCTAAATTTGGTCCTATGTAAGACGTGTGATGTTTAGAACAGTCTCAGCTGCGCTTGGTGGTTTAACTTTTAGCACCGACAGAATAACTTGTGCTAAACTAGCCTGTTATAGTGATACGACTGGAAGTACCTCCAAGTTATGCAAAGAATTTCACTACGTGCCCTCCATGGTGATTGGTTTTGAGAGTTTACTCCGTTTAACAATGTTCTAGCAAAATATCCTCTATGACTCGGAGTCAATACTTCAAGTTACCAATTTACAAGTGTTGCCTTCTAGGAAGAGGTCAACTGGCAACACTTCAATTATCTGGGAGAACGCATGAAGAGATTAAAAGGGGCAAATGTTGCCAATGAAACACTTTTTCTAGGAGATGTGAGATTTAAGGGCAAGTATTGCCTAAGAAAGATAGGTCAAAGGAAAATGTTGCTTTTTAGACAATACTTACGATCAAGTGATGTTTAGACAACACTTTTTCTGAGAAAATATGAGATTCAAAGGGCTTCAACGAGCAAGTGTCGACTAAGAAATGGGGGCAAAGACAAGTGTTGGCTTTGGACCAAAAGATTAATACGCGTATTTTTTTTAGAAATTTATTCATTAAACTTAGCGGAGGATATTTTCGCAAACAACTGTTATATGGGGACAAAAAGGCAGATCATTGGTTATTATGTCATAGTTTTGCAAATGAGCCAAAGTTACGACGCACACACTAAATGGATACAGCTTGCAAATGTCCTTCTGAACATGAGATGAACCAGCCAAAGAAATGGTCAGAAAATTTAGGATTGGGGTAAAGAAGGAGAACCCTGAGGATGGGAGTAACAATACCAACAATAATATTTTAATAATATAATCAGTGTTAACCTACAAGTGTGGTCTTAATTAGTGAAACTACTTGGCGAAAAAATTTAGATCTCAAAAGGTAAAAAAAGCAAAGACAACTGACCTTTACCCGTGAAGCTCATGCACTGACCCATGTTTGCCAATAAGAACAATTAGCTGAATTTATCAAGTTTACAAAGGAAGAAGAAAAAAACAAATTTTGGAATTTGATTCTGTCTTGTTTGTTAGTAGTTTGTTCTGGATGATAAGTGCAAGCCAGAATTTAGTAGCTAAGGTTCAAATGATTTTGGCATCTGATTCCCGACTTACATCAAGCTGTAGCTTCAGCAGGAATCTACATTATTTGATCTAACCAATTTTTAAATTCCTCTTTTGTTGCATAATTAAGTCTATATCAGTTGCTATCAGACGCACATTGATCAATGCTCAAGACGCTTATGCGAAGTGGTGGTCTGGGCCAAAAATATCGAGTGTTATGACTTAGTACTCAATGACTGAGCTATTTGGATCCTCTTGGTCGGAAAGTTAGACTGCATAAATAGGTAAAAAAAATAAAATTATTGTTTAAATATAAAATTTTGAATCCCTTGAGGTGCGGTTAAAATCTCAGTTGATATTTTGTAAATTTTCCAATGCTGTTAGAGTGGTGGCCTCGACCCAAAAAGGATACCAGCCATGACCAATTGGAGGGTGACTGGGAAGAGCCAATTCCAATAGAAGGATGTCAATGAATTAGACAAACAAATTGTTTACCAGCGGCTCAATCAAATGCTAAGTAGAAACGCAATGTTTCTTAGATAGTACAATTTTTGTAACACAGCACGAACCTTTACAATATTCTTTTCACTTAAGGTTCCCAAAAACAATCAAACATAAAAGATCGAGACAGACCATCACTTGATAACATACGACATGGTACAATTGCACAAATCCACTGGGAAAGACAAAGAAAATGAGATATGTTTCACTTAAGACAGTGAATGAGCTGAACTCACTTGATCACCAAAATTCTTCAAATTTCCTTTAGGATTCTTCTCAAATCTCTTAATCTCAAAGTGCATCATCTCCACATCTTTTGTTTCTCCATCCATAACAAGATCAGCTAATATTTTCCCCACAATAGGTCCCATTTTAAACCCATGCCCTGAAAATCCACCAGCAATTACCACATCCTTCCCAAACTCTCCACCAAGAAAATCTATCACAAAATCCTCGTCTGGGGTCATTGAATACATACATGACTGTGTCATGACAGGCTTTGTGGAGTCAACAAGATCTCCGAATTTTTCCTGGATCCACTGCTTGAGTGGATCCAATGCCAGAGTGGGCGCCCACGTTCGCTCAGTTGGCTCACAAAGGCGCCCACCATGCAACGGGATTTTAATCAATCCCGGAAATTCAAGTGACGGTGTTCCATATATGTAAGGCTCACCATAGCTTGCAAAACTAGGAAAACCATTTTCAATAGTGAATTTTGACTCGAACCCTTCTTTTATCTTCCAATAAAACACAGTTGTCTCTAAAGGTTGAATTGGAAGTACAATTCCTGTTACATTTTTAACTAACTTTTTCATCCATGCTCCAACTGTCACCACACATTTTTTACCCCAAAACATATCTCCATTTTTAACACTAACCAAATAACCACCTCTCAAATCATCTTTCTTGATATCAACCACTTCCATGTTATCTTTCAAAACAGCACCATTCTTGACAGCAAGTGTCTGAAACATGGACACAGCTTTAGTAGGCTTAAGAACACCACCATTCTCAGTAGCAACACCAATCCAACTTTCAGGCAACTGAAACAATCCATCATACTCTTCAAACACTTGATTTTTATCAAGAACGCGAACGGGGATTGAATTTTTCTCGCAGCTAGATATAACTGCTTGAAGAGCCTTGTTATCACTAGGACCTATGTCAAATTGTGAAGTCTTGAAGTAAACTCTATATCCAATTTCTTCTTCAGCTTCTCTCCAAAGAGTCTCAGATTTTAAGACCACGTTTGGGTAATAGTCTTCAGGGTAAGTGGCACGTATGGTTCTTGATTCACCATGGGAAGAACCACGATGGTGCAAGAAATCAAATTGTTCTAACAGGAGTGTTTTTTGGCTGCGTTTTGCTGTTTGATAAGCTGTACAACTACCCATTATGCCTGCTCCTATCACTATTACATCAAACATTTCATTGGAATTCTCCATTTTTTTGAGTATTTGTTTTACTATGATGTGTGTTGGAGAGGAAACAATGGAGAGTTTTTAGAAGTGTCAAGTGAGTTAGGAGAATGGCTATGTTTTTAAAGGATTGAATTTCATCACTTTTGTCTTTTCTCCTAGTCTTCGCCAATCATCATGTCCACATCCATTCAAATATCTTACAATGACATTTTATATAGTAATAGTTTCTTTTAATACAACTCCCTCACTCTAATTTCTCTTGGAAATATACTATTAATTGGAGCACTATGTTTTTCAAAAGATTCTTTAGATTAAAAATAAAGCTTCAGCTTACCATTTAAAAAATATAACAAACTCTAGCATTATGTGAGACGTTGAAAGATTAGTTAATTAACCAATGTTCTATTCAAGAAAGAATGATAAATGAAACTTTAAATTTTAAAATTTTGCACACAAATTCTGCATCCGTCTTTATATATTGTCCACATAAATTTAAGATATGAAAAAACAAAGTAACCAATATAAATATTACACATTTCTCATGAAACTCAAGAAATCTTTTCAGTCAGATAGTTTATTCTTTAAAATTTGAAGTATATCAACTCCTAGTCAGGAATACGTTGGCAATGACTATTTTGATATGCTAAAAGACAAAAGAAAAAGAAAAGTTACCATTTTTTAGTAGGCTACAGAAGTTGGAACCTTTTTAAAGATTCCACCAAAATGATTTAAGAACTTATCGTATGTGTTTGTTTGTGCTTTCTTTCTTTAACATTATATAAAGAGACAACATGTGAAACAAGGAATCTGATGTCTTTCACATGAATCACAAGTTAACCTTTTCCTTTTCAAGTTTGTTAGGGGAGTAAATTATTTTTTCTGATTTGGTTTTATATGCTGTTTCGTTGCCTTTGTTTTTTGATGAATCGAAATTCGATTCGAATTGGAGCTTTCTCTTTATAGATTTGGTTATTTCAATTCCGGACTTGTAATTTCTAATATATCGACCACTTATTCATACTGTAAATGAATCATACGAAAGATTATAATAGTACAAATTACTTTGATATTATAAATAGAACTAAGTATGATTTTTATTTCATGATAAAGTGTGGAAAATGGCCTTATCTTTTCCCGGAAACATATACATTTCTCATGGTCCGAAATTATAAGAATCTCAAAGGAAACTTATTGTACGTGTGAGTACTGAGTTCATTTATTAAAAGAAGTTAAGATTACACTCTTAGAAATAACACGGAGGTGAATGTGAGAAAAAGGAAACCTCGCATTGAATACTCATAGTATTAGTTAACCCTTCATCAATCTAAAGATTCCATGGTTCATAATTCTTTAAGGCAGTTTAACTATTATTACCTCATGGCTTACCTTTTCTCGTTCATCCTCTAAATAGTTTTTTGTCTAACGAATAACCTCATAGATTTACTGAATTTTTTTATAAGGATCAGAGAAAATGAAAAGAAGAGAAAGAGAAATTGAACCTTTCGATGACCATTTCAAAGCTCGGAGTCAATGGAATTGGTAACCGCTAAATCAAGATCAGTCCCTTTCATGGTTCGTAGTAGAAATTTCCAAGCAATTTTCTGACTCTATCCGTAAGTGGAACTCCACTGTTTATTTATCTAACACATGTTTTCATTTTTTGTCATGCAACAGCATGTTACAACAAATATCTAAACCCCACCAACGGGTGCAAATTGAACACCGTATAACACGAGACACTTTAGATGAAACGTAAAATACAACCAGAAGAAAAGACGAGTACATTTACCAGAAAGATCGATTTTAAAGTACATTACAAATGTTCTGCTGAAGCTCCTGCCAACGAGAGCACGATTCCAACAGGCCTCGAGGTTCTCGTGCATTTGGCTGCATTTAAAATTAAAGGACAAAAGAAACAATGCCGCAGTACCAGAAGCCTTCACACTTTTATTTAAAAAAATCTTTTGGTAAAAAATACTATATCTTCGATTGTTAACTAATTTCCCATCCATGTGCCCATACTACTGCTATGAATACTCTAATTGAATACACTGCTATGGATTGCCTATTTTAATACAACCAAGAATGTGATTTTACTTAAAAACAGAACAAATCACAAATTCCTGGTTGAGCAAAATAATGAACTGATCAATCACAATCTAGCCAAAAAAAAAAACAAAACTATGATGATTTACAAACAATTGTGAAGACAGCACTGCACTATCTTGCCCATGACTCTCACAACTAATCACAGTAACAAAATCAGACGACGGACCTGCAGAACAAGAAGCAATCAGAAGAAGTGTATTACACCACTCAATTCAGCAAGTATAAGGTTGTAAAGACAACCCAATACTAGGAGCAAGATAGGGGAGATGAGATGAGAGATCTCACCTATTCTTCTCATACTACAAATGTCGCAAGCAGAGCATGCAACACAGCCCAATAGATGATCACACTGAGCCGTAGAACAGGCTGCCGCATTAGTGTCCGATCACAAGATACCCTAGTAGTGTTCAGACACAATATTTCTTTTAGTTAGATAACATCAATTTAAAAAATACTGAAAACGAAAGCAACATAAAACTTGTCATACCATAGACCATCTATCATGTCAGTTATGGGTCTTGTAAACCGTGGGACAATCCTTGATGTCGTCAGTGACTTGAAGCCATGAGCTAAGAGGAAAAAGAAAGGTGTTATCAGCAGTCCGAAGATGTGAAGACCAACCAAACCACCCTTCAAGTGGTATAAGGGGAAAAGGACAAGAAGACTTCGCCACAACAGTATACCTAGCTAAAAAATGACCTCAAATACAAATGTTAAAAATTGAAATACCCTCTTCCTACACCCTGCATCCTACCACCCAAAATAAAACAGGAAAGAAAAAGGAAAAGAAAGGGCTAGAGATTTGCAAACCAACCATCGGAGTGCCTTCTTAACACCAATTGTGTTTCTAAGATTATCTATTATCAAAAAAACTAATCCAGCACCCATCAAGAATGATTTTTTTTTTTTTTTAAAAAAAAAGACATCTGAGAAGGTATGAAACACCACACCACAAGGCTAAAGAAAGCGAGAGAGAGAGAGAGAGGGAGAGAGAGAGAGAGAGAGACAGAGAGACAGAAGTGAAAGCAAGATCAGTCTCAGACCATTTCACATTAGAATTAATATTTAGGGGCTACTTACTATATAACCGGAACAAGAAGATAATAGAATACAGTAAACATGTTTACCAATCAAAAAGAATGTTATCAAACACAATCAGACTTCAATATTGATTATTCAAAATATACTAGCAACAGCGAGTCATTACCCTTATCATCATCTTCGTCATCTAGCTTCCCACTCTCAGGATCCACATCTATAGCAACAGCTACTTGGTCGCTATTAGTTTTGCGCAAACTGCGAACCTGAGATGCAACAGTTCCAGGCACTACCCTTTTGTTGGCCTACATTTGAAGAGCAGAAGAAAGTCATGCCAGAAATTTAACCCAGAAACATGAGGCTTAGTCACACATAATACTACAGATTTACAAAGGTAAGATAAGCTTTCAGTGCTAACCCATAGCATGTTATCATCACATTCCAATTCGAACTAGGTGTTCTATACTAAGTGCACCCCTATTATAGGTCTATAGCTTGGTGATATTAAATTATTGTTTAGCATAAAAAAAATTTCTTTACTATCATGAACTTTTCAAATTTTCCACTTCCTTTTCGCTGTGATATTATATTACATAAGATAAAAAGACATTACAAATACAATAATGATTAAACTCAAGGTCACTGTCACACTTATTCATCCATGTCCAAGTACTACAAGAGATAATTGTTACTGCCACTACCATCATCATTCAAGAATGTGTACTCATTCATTCCGAAATGACATACCACAGGCTCTGCTTCTATAATCTCTGAATCAGTTCTTTCAGGAAATCTTAGTAAATGAGACCCACATAATCTTGCAGCATTTAAAATTGTTTTTTTTTTCAAGTCCAATATTTGCCCCTACAGAGGACCTGAACTTTATTTTCCGACTGACTGGTGTAAACCGCTTTTGGCTTATCTTATTTAATGCCAACCTACATGCTTCCAATTTGACCTTGTTCATTTCAAAAGCTAATGCTCTCACTAGGTCCTGTTCAAGACTGACAATAGTCAGTCTTCTTCAAAGTACAAACTCAAAGCGAGCTTCCAGTAGGTATATCTATATGAAAAGATAATATGAAACTCATCACCTGCTAATTCTTGCACTACAGATATACTAGACGTTTGGAGTAGTTGTTAATTAATTCTGAAATGGGAAAAGAATGGAAGCAATCATGCATATTCATATTTTGGAGACGAAAATAGGTAATAACAAATAAATATTTTACTACATTACACTTTAATTGGCTTATATGTAATATTATCAGATAAAACAGTTGAGACAGCTCGATGGAAACAAAAAAATAAAATTTTATACATAGAACAAAAAATGAAATGACATACCACTGGCTCTATCTCTATAATCTCCGATGTAGAATTTGCTAGTTGCCCCAAGTCACTAGCACCTCGAAGCATGGTTAATTGAGATTCCTTTTCACGCAAAGAGTTCTTGAGAGATTCTTCTTTCCTCACTAGTTGTTCTACTTTATCTTTCTCTAATTTCAACATTACATCTCTCGTCTGCGCCTGTGCACGCAGATCCTCCAGCTCAGATATCACAGAGGCAAGCTGCTTCTCTA
This sequence comes from Petunia axillaris subsp. axillaris, assembly GCA_029990575.1. Lineage (NCBI taxonomy): Eukaryota > Viridiplantae > Streptophyta > Magnoliopsida > Solanales > Solanaceae > Petunia > Petunia axillaris. The sequence continues at coordinate 3,445,084 of JARKNS010000002.1, read as the reverse complement.
ACATTACCTTATATTCGTGAATTTGGTTAACTTTGGTATCATCATAACTCATATCATGAGCCTGGACTTGGGAAATCATCTTGTCTACCAATGTCAAAAAGTCATGGATTTCATCCGTATTTCTTTTGCTACTCATCTGAGCAGAAGCTATTGCATCGTTAGTGCATCTTGTAACTTCTTGCCTCAAGAAAGAAATCTCTGCATCTCGCTCTTGTAATTGTGACTGAAGATTCTCAACCTCAGACAGAAGGCTTTCAGATAGTTGATGAAGTTCATCAAATTTGCTTACTGTAACAGAAAGCTTCTTCATAGTCTTCCCACGCGAAACTTCAAGGTTCTCCATATCTTTATTTTTTTGAAGCAGGACTCTCTCCATTTCCTCAATCTTGTTTGTCATATCTTCCATTTGGGCCTCCTCCTCATCAAGTGCATGCATCAGTGCCTCATTTTCTAGTGTAATACAAAATTTAATTTCTAGAAGTTAGAGATCAGGTAAAGCTGATAACAAACAAAAATTAAGTCCAAAACTTCAAATACTGGAAATGGAGCTCAATAAAATCACCTTGTTCCTTTGCAGCTAGCATGTCTTCAAGTGCTTTAACTCTTAACTGTAAGTCAGCAGAGTTGGACTCCTGGTCTTGTAGTTCTCTTATCCTGTGTGTTAGAGAATCTCGCTCCTCCTCCATCAGTTCCACCTTCCTGTGTAAATTATCCATCTGAGTTTTTGCTATCTGAAGCTCTTGTGAATAACTCTTTGACACAGATTCAGCTTCCTTAATCTGACTAACAAGTTCTGCACATATTTTCTCTCTCTGAATATCTTTTTCCTGAAGTTCTTTCTGCAGATTCGATATAGCAGCTTTCATATCCCTTTGGCCAAATTCAGCAATATCACTTTGAAGACTCATAATATCTTTCACAGCCATGAATAATTTCTCTATTACAGACCTAATACCTTCCTCAGAAAACTGATCAGTCTTCTCAGTTAAATCATTACCTTCACCTAAACTTTGATACGCTGAATTGATTCTGGAAGCACCACCAGATAAACCGTTCCCAACCAATTGGGATTTCCTGCTTCCAATTTCCATGACCAAAGAGGTACAAGCTTCATAAAGCATAGCATTGCATCTTTGCACCGTAAGCAGTTCTGCATCTTTCTCCTTTTGAATAGATTCTAACCTCATCACATCCATCCTCAACGAATTTGAGTGCTGCTTGTGGTAGTTTATTTCTTCATGCATGGTTCTCAATATTTCAGATGTATGGGCAGCTTCTTCATGTAATAAATGGGAGTGCCTGTTTAACTTCTCGTAGATAGAACCAACTTCTTTCTTATAAACCTGCAGCAAGTACAAAGATATTCTTACTTCAATGTCCCCTGAATTCTCCATCATCAAAGAATTGTGGGAGAACATATAGGATGGAGATTGACCGTGATGTAGGTAAGACTAGAAAGGTGGCCTTAAAGTAACAAATCGTTTGAAACAAAAAGTCGATAAAGAACTGAGAAACCTTACATTTTTCAAAGAGAGAATGACAGATGAGGATGGAAAGTGAAGTAGAGCAAAGACTATGGAAGCACGAAATACATGATACAGAACTGTCATCTGGCTATTAGAAGATAGGAACGCATCTCATTAAAAAATATGTCAGAACATAAGAGGAAACCCGTGATAAATTGCATATTCCTAAACTGGTAAAGAATCAATCAGAACTGCTATATACCAGTACCAGAGCATTTCAAAAGGTTTGACACTATCAGGATTTACTAAAATAAGTCTAGTAAATTTCTCTGACATATTGAAAGAGAGTCAGGTCATTTATCCTTGTTTTTCCTTACCGATCACAGAGGAAATTAACAAATGCAGGGTGGCATGATAATATATTTCTTGTTCCTAGTCCCTAAAAAAAAAAAGAACCTTTTTTCCTCCACCAAAAATATTTGAAAAGAAATTACCTTAGCAGACTTCAAATAGTGAAGCATGTCTAAAAAGTAGGTTGTTCCCAGCCCAGAATCAACATTAACAGGAAATCTACCTCTAATACACCTTAAAAGGAATATCAAATTGTTTACTATTCAAAGATGCCACATCATCAAATTAACTAGGTTATATAGCTAATTGAGAAATTTTAAAATGCCAAAATACTTTAAATGAGAAATGAAAATGAAAATGAGAATTTTCAAGTCAAAAACTAAGCAGGAAAACAAATCAGTTACAGAGCAATGGGCAGGAGAAAGAAGTAAGCTGTTTTCTTGATTATCTTGTCGGCCTTTTCATGGAACATGGAACTGGAAAATAACATATTTGCATAATTTGAAACTGCTCAACCCCCAAAGAAATTAATAAGAACTCAGAGTAAGACAACATGAAATGACGTTTAATTGGGGGTACCTTGTTTACTGGTTCTGCAAAGGTGAGGCCACTTGAAGCACCAGCCACAAGTAGAGGAAAGTGATTTTGATCAGTTGATTCTAGACAAACTTTCATACTAGAACCGAGATTGCGCATAGTCTCCAAATCCATGGATAGAATATCATTGAGCAAACGGTCGACAACCAAGAGATCCTCCCTTAGCTGATCTGCACCAGATTTTAGCATCGTGATTTCAGCTAATTGGTTCTTTCTTTCCTCTGAGTGAGCAGAAGATAGCTTTTCTAAACGTGTAAGAGCTTCATGTTTAGCAACTTCAGCAGATTCTTTTTGCTTGGACAATTCAGAGAGTTCACTCAGAGAATTTGCTAGCTCCTCTTGGAGGCCATCATTTCTTTCTTGCACCTCATTTAACTCTGCAAGAAGCAGCTCAGCTGCTCTTTTAGATTTCTTTGCTTCATGTTCAGAAGAAGTAAGAGCTGATTGCAAATCATGGCATACTTGCCCAACTCGTTTTAGCTTCTCGACTGGATCACCAATGTTGGGCCCAACATTAACTTCAGCCAGGGTACTCAAAATCATGCTCAAAGTATAGTCTTTCTCTGCCAATTGATCTCTCAGGATTGAACTCTCAGATTCTATGGTCTTTAGCCTCTCCTGGTATACAGATAAATCCTTTATCTTTTGTTCATACGCGGAAATAGCATCTTCCTGCAATTTGATCTCGGATTTTAAGCGCTCCACTTCACCATTCAAATCTTCAATTGATTGCTTCAAGCTGTCTCGGTGTTGCACCAAGGACTTGCCCTTCCTAACTGCAACATTCAATTTTTCTCTTAAAGAAGATGACTTTTGTTCCTCCTGACTGAGTAGATTTTGCAGTTCTGTATATTTGACACCCAATTCTTCTAGTTCACGAACTAATGATTGATTAGTCGACACAAGATTCTCCCTCTCATCTTTCAAGGACAACAAGTCGCTCAGAGCATCCTCCAATTGTCTGTTGAGAGCACCTCCATCTGCATCTTCAGCACACCTGACATTAATTTCTCTGTTTTCTTCATGAGAAAGATCTTCTCCTTTATCAACATGCTCAAGAGTTGAATCAAACTCAGAAGGTTTCCCCAAAGAAAGTGTGGTATACTTCTCTATAAGCTTCTTAAGTAGCTGCTCCAAACATTCCGCACTATCAGAGCTAAATAACACATCATCTGTCTCTGAATTAGAAAGGACATCTTTGACCATATCTTGCAGTCTTCTTATTTCACCTTCAAGATGATGAACCCGCTCCTCTGCTCCATGAATTTTGTTCAGTTTCTTCTCTAAGTCACCTACTCTGCTCCGCAAATCATCATTACTAATATCAGATTGGGTAGCCTTCCTTGACAATTCCTCATAATCAAAGTTGAGAGACTCCAAATTCTTCAACAGCAACTCCTTCTCACTGACAACCAATTGATGTGCACTCTCAAGCTCAGATATTTTTCTGCGGGACTCTTCCAGTTCAGCACTTGTTGATGCAAATAATGATTCAAAATTATCAAACTTTTGTTGGAGAGAGTTATACTGGTTTTCAGCTTCTGAAAAAGCAAGCACCAACCAATCAATCCGATCTTCTGGCTCCAAAGATCGCAAGTGTGAAGGCATATCTATCCTGTCCAAGATCTCTTCCCACTTCTGAACAAGGTTGTTTCTTTCCATCAAGGATTGTTCAAGCATCTCATTCTGTTCTGCCAACCCATAAAACTTTCCCTGGAGATCCTCAAATCTTCTTCTAAGGTCCTCCGAAGAACCCAAGTTTGGTTGTGATGGCTCTTTCCATCCATCAGCAAGTGCATGTCCAGCATCAGAGTATGATCCTCCAGTAGAGCTCTTCTGATCCCAATCAGTCTGAGATAAAGAGTTCCCAGAAACTGACTTCGCCAACCAATCAACTTTTTCAATGATATCCTTTGAATGGAAATGCTCCGGAAGCTCCAAATCTTCTAAAATCTCCTCTACTCTCTGAAGAACAGAGTCTTTGAGAAGGAATGATTCCCTTAATGCAGTAGCAGAGTGGCGAATGTATGAGAGCTCAGATTCCAAAGCTTCCATCCGCTCACCTGCCTCCGAATAGGTCTTGAGTTTCATTTCAACTTCCTGAAGCCTTGCATCTTTCAATTGCAGCTCCTCAGAGAATTTCTGCAGTTCAGAGGATGTGTCTGCAAGAGATTGTTTAAGACTGTCACGCTGCACAATCAGACCTTTCCCTTTGGTGACTGCTATGCCAAGCTTCTCTCTCAGAGATGACACCCGTTGCTCAGACTGTTCAAGTTCAGCAACTTTCTCTTGATATTGCGATCCAATAGCTAAAACATCCTCCTCAGCTCTTTTCAAACTTTCCCTGAGGACGACGACTTCATTTTCACATTTAACAAGTAATAAGCTCAAGTGATCCATTTGTTCTTGAAAATCGATCACTTGCGCTTCCTTTGAAGCATATTCCTCCCTGGACAACCTCAATTCTTCAGTTGCCTCAATATACTTCTGAACGAGGAGAGAGGTCAGGGATTCTAGACATGATACTGGCTCATTAATGTTAATTTCAAAGCTATCTAGAGCAATGGCTCCTTCAACAACTTGAACCACCTTGAAAAGAGAATCCGGTCCAAGGGATCTTTTGCTCAGTTCTTCAAAATCTTTTGTCCTGCCCATCAACTCAGACTTGAGCTGCTCATTTACAAATTCAACTTGTGTTTTCTCATCAAGAAACCTTTGCAACTGCTCCAATAGGGAATCAAAGGTACCAGGATGAGAAAGATCTACTGATTTCTCAGGATTGTCGACTTCAGTTGCTAGTAGATGTCCTGGCATTTCATTCACAAGTTTTTTGAGGTTACTATAAATCTTATGCAAAAGAATGACAGCCCTTTCATTTTCAACTTGTAAGAAGTCTAACTTCTTGCTAACTTCGCTGGAGGTACTCAACATTGACTCGTGGCGAGCAGCTTCAACTTGACCCTGCAACGCCTCAATTGCATTGATGGCAGCATCAACAGATGCAGCAGTACAGCTACTTAAGTTGATGCACCCTAGACCATCATCTATTCTTGACGACGAAGAGGAGCCAACAGTCTCAACAGACAAATCTAGCCTCCGAAGTGTCTGAAAAATCTGATTAGCTGTAGAGTTCCATTCTTCTCGAAGAATTGATCCTCTGTCAGTGAGTTCCTTGTAAAGAGCTTCTACCTGAATAGAGATATAAGAACCCATTTTTTTGCAGTTTTCACGCATTTCACCCAGCTGATTCTGCAAAATATATAGTTTTTCCCTTGAGCTACTAAGATTCTCCCTAAGCTGACCGTTCTCTGCTTTTGTAACGGTTACTTGCTCGTGCAAAGCTTCATTTCGGACCATAAGTTCTCCCTCCTTTTCCTTAGCATTCCAGAAACATCCCCCTAAAGATTCATTACAAACCATTAGCTCAAGGTTTGCTCCTTCCAAAAGATCAATATGTTCATTAAGTGACTCGAATTTGGCCCTGAGTTCTTCAGCAGCAACTTCAGCGACTGTTTTACTACTCTTCTCCCCTTCAAGAAATTGGTAGCCATTGCCAGCTTCCAACACCACATCTTTCAGCAAGGCCCTTAATGTTTTTGTTAGCCCTTGAGTTAGCACATAGGGATCTCCATCTGTTTGATTCTCAAATAACTGGAGCTCCTCTGGCTGGTGCTCGTCATCATGGTCCTTTGACTCAAAAGCTTGAATAAGTTTTGACACACCAGGTGAAACTGGTTTACCAGATGACCTCATAGAAGCCGACTGAGAGTGCATATCTCCAACTGCTTTTTCAAGTTTTTCAAGTACTCTCTCTGCATCCTCCACGTGTCTTTTCATTACTCCAAACCAAATCGAACCATCATCATCCGTTAGATTTGCTGGTGCAAAGCTAGACACGCAAGAACCTTCATGTTGATCCCTAGCTTCCCCAGGTTGATATGCAAAGCTAATTTGGTTAGGTGACTCTGTTTTCATCGTTTCATACAACTCCAGGCTTCTCTTCAGATGCATGTTGTCCTCAGTTAGCTGTTCAATACGTAGAGTTGCGTCTTTCAGGTTATCTTCCACCTTATTGCATGAGATCTTGTATTCTGACAACTGAAATGACTGTTTCTCAGTCTCACAGAGAAAATACTTCTTCTCCTCTTCAAGCTTGTTTCGCTCTTCCAGCACTGAAGACAAATGCCCTTTTTCTTCGGCAACTTCCATCTGCAGAGATTCAACTAGAGACTTGGACTCCTTGAGCTCCAATCCTAGTTTCTCAGTTTCAGTGAGCAAAGACTGTTTTTCCTCCAGAAGCTGTCTATGCGCTTCTGTTACATTTATCAAATTCTCATCTATGTTTTTGTTCTCCACCTGAAGAGCTTCCGCAATATTTTTGTAGTCCGAAATTTGAGCAAACAGCATCTCGTTCTCACTGATTAGGTGTTCCTTCTCTCCAGCAAGTTCCCTTTTCTCCTCACTCAAAGAATTGAACTTCTCCGATAACTCTTCATTTTCCAACTGCAGTGATCCTAACACAGCTTTAGATTGTGCCAGCTCTGTTCCCAATTTCTCTTTCTCAAGAACAAGATTCTCCTTCTCCTCCAAAAGCTTCTTGTTTTCTTCACACAGCAAATTAAGGCTTCCTATTAAGCTCTCATTTCGAACCTGTAAAGTCGTCACCAAATTCCTGCAGTCAACTGTCTCTGAAGACAGACTTGCATTTTCACCAAGTGACGTGTCCAATTTAGTCTGCAATTCATTCATTCTTTCAGACAGTTCTCCAACCTCACCTTTAGAAACGTGGAGCTGCTTATGGAGGTCGTCTCTTTCAGATACAATCAATTGAAATTCAGATCTCAACTGTGCAAGCTGATCCGCAAGGATATCATTCTTCTCTCCAAGTTCATTCGACGAGGCCTCAGCTGCAGATACTTGATCAATCAACTTATGATGCTGACGACTGAGTTCCATCTGAACTTCTGACTCTTCAGCTAGCTGCAAACAAGATACATCTTTTACAAGACTTGCTAGGTATAGCTGTTCTTTGAGCTTCTCAAAAGAGTCAACAAGTTTCAAGGTTGCATTCGGAGCTGATTCTCTGCACATGAGCAAGAACCTAAATTCATCTTCATCAAGGTCTCGTACCGCCTCCGCCAGCTGGGACAAGCTAATGTAACTTGCACCTGACCTAGATAATATGTTCACCATTTTATTTTCCACAGAATGCTCCAAAGCAATATCTCTGGAGTCAGAACTTTGATTTTTATATTCACCAGCACCTGAAGGCATTTCTAGTTCTTCTTCCTTGCGTAAACCAGAAACCGCATCTTCCATCTGGTGACCTACCATTTGAGACCTTATTAAAGAGAGTTTATCCATTTCAGGTAAAGAGTCAACATTTTTTGGGTGCTTACCACCGTCCTCAGCTACTTCGGCATTCTGACTTGCTAAGACAGTTGATGAAGCATTACTTGGCTCGCTGACCTGAATGTATTCAGCTTTTGTCTCCTCCTTGCCCTCATCTCCCTCTTGAGTGGCTGTCTGCCTGATAGAAGTCTCACTTGGTTCATTCAAAGGAATCTTCTCAACTCCTTCAATATCTACCTCACTGCTTGAATCACTTTGCTTTGAACCTGAATTATGTGATTCCTGCATTGCCCCTACCCAGAAAGAATGAGACTTTCATTACAGGCAAATATACAAAATTGGATCTATGACATGCAAAGGGCATGGATGTCTAGAGAGAAGGCACAACCTACGTCTGTTACCTGCTCCGGTACAGGCAGCCTTTCCACTTCTACTTGGTGAGAAACTATTTCGTCAGATGAGAAATCAACACGCACATCCATTGTGGAATTTTTGGTGGACACATCAGAAGCATGTATTCCAGGAGCTTCCAAGGAAGCATCTCCTACATCCTCATTTACCATTGTGGCATTAGCATGTTCAGAATTCGAAGATGAATCGACAGTATCCCGATCGGCACCATCTGAATTCAAAGCAGCTTCAACGACACCAGTATCCTCTTTTACCAGCTTGCCACTGGCTGATGTTGGTTCAACTGCGTCAACATTGAGCGACTCACCAAGAAGAGGAGCTTCAGCATGTGTTGCCAAGAGATCCTTTCCGGTAAGCGACTCCGAGGAAGTAGCAGTACCATCACCTCTGTGAAGTGGTTTTTCTCCATCAGGAACTTGGTCTGATTTTGCAGTCACACTAGCAAGATCTGGAGTAGCATCACTGGCAGATTTACCGGGTTTACTTGATTTACCACCTTTACCGTCTTTCTTCTGTCTGAATTGTTGAAGCTAGTAAAAATGACAATCACATTAAATTTTAATCAAACATGGCACAATACTTTATGAAAGTAGTCATACTGAATTATCAAGTTCATTGGACCAGGTTTTATTGAGTTTTACTCGAAAAAACATACATGATCAAAGTCACCCGTAAGGCCAGCAATGTTAATTTTCTGAATTCCTTATTTTCTTTTCCCATAATTTGTGATCTTAATATATGGTAGAACATGGTTAATCATAAGATTAGATGCTCCAGAAATATTCATGGAGAAAGAACTGTAATAAATATAAATAAAAGGCATCCATTACCCACTAGCATAGAAATTGAAGCAGCTTCCACCTATAATCACTATAATAACACTGGGTAGTCATGCAAATACTACAAAATTCTCCATGGTTCAGAGAAGCTTACTAAGTAGCAAGCAAATATAACCTTAGAACCCTAGAACAAAAAAACACTAGGTGATTTTTCCCAATATGCCTAAGCCAACCGGAACCAGTACTGGAGGGAGGTTGTAGGTATACGGTGGAATAGTTGAGTTGTGCACAAGCTAACTCGGACAACACTGTCATTCCTTAGAAAATACTAGGTACTTTCTTCTCATTTGCCTAAGCCTTAGGGGACAAAGTTACGGGGTACCTATACTGGTTGGAAGTAGCAAGTACTCAGTGGAATAGTCTAATAGTGCGCAAGCGAGGCCAGACACCACCGTCATTCCAAAAAGAAACACCAAGCAACCTTTTTTTAATCTGCCTAAGCCTTGATAAACAGAGTTACCAGATACTAGTACTGGCGGAAGGTAGCATGTAAACGATGGAATAGTCAAGGTGTGTGCAAGCTGACCCATACACCACCGTCATTCCAAAAAGAAACACTAGGTACTCTATCTGCCTAAGCCTAGGTAGACAGAGTAACCAGGTAATTGTAATGGCGGAAAGTAAATGGTAAACGGTGGAATAATGGAGGTGCACTATATGTCCCAGCCACCACCGTCATTTAATAAAATATGATAACACTAGAAAAACTATAACTCTATAAGCATTGACTTGTCCATTTTCTCTAATTCTATATCAATTACACCTCAATTCAAAACTAGTACTAGTAATTAGCTATATGAAATTTTAGAAAAAGTGCTAAAAATGAAAAGAGAGTAGGAAAAGAGGTTACCTTTTTACGACCGGCAGCAAGTAGATCGGTTCGGCTCTTATTTTTATCCATCCGATCCGATCCGGTAAACTTCAATTATTTTTAATGCTTTTTTAACACCATTACTTTCTATCAACAAACTGAAAAATTACAAAATTCAAATAAATAAAATAAGCCTCTAATTTGAAAAGATCAAATACAGGAAATGAAATAGAATTATAATACCTTGGGAGCTCTGTAATTGAATCTCAAATAAAATTTTATTGAATTTCAATTGTATACACTATAAATGTATTTCTATTTTTCTTCTTTTTCTTTTGTTCTTTATTTTGGGCTATGCAGTATGAGTTCGGTTATGAGCTTTAATTTTGGTAAGAGAAGACACTGAACGGTAGATTATCTTAGATCTGACGCAAAGCAAAAGGTGGTTGGTTTTCTGGTGCACTTTGGGTAGGCCCAGCTTTTAGTTATGCTGGGCCTGTCAACTCTACTACAATTGACCCATACCCGGTTCACTTTACTTGACATTGGGTTGGGAAAAAAGGAAATGAAAATTATTATTATTATTATTATTATTATTATTATTATTATACATATTAAGAACAAAGAAAGAAAGTCATTATCCTTGAGGATGGAAATCTCATTAAGTTTTTGAGCTTGTGAAATTAAGTTCACAATCTCATTCTTTTAGTTTTTGTAAAATAACATTTGTATTAATTAGTTGTTCTTAGCATACAATACGAACACTTGAAGATCCTTCAAACTCATTTTTTCTTTATTATTCAGAACTTCAAAAAATTAGTTTCTAAATTTATCATAATTAAGTTATAAATTAATAAGCCACAACAAGAGGAAAGAGAATTATGTAGAAAATGTATGTTATGCATTTATTAGTTACGTATTAATATCTTGTGTGGATAAAAATTTCATACAACTACACGTAAAATTATTTGAAGATTTAGTGTTGGTGTAGCTATGATTTTTCATATAAAGTAACATCCGTAGACAGATGAAGAAATATTTGGCTTGTAGATAAAGAAAATATAGCGTCAGTAAAGGACATAAGTAAGTTTAATCTAGTATAGGTTAGAGATAAATGATCCAAGCATGTGAGGAAATGAATTGACGGGATAGAAAGAAGACTTTTAACGAGGAAATACACAATTTACAAGTTGGTTATAAGATAGCTTTTGTTCTTTACCTTGTACTAGATAAAAAGTAAAACTCATACATGCTATAAAGTTTTATTACTATAATATATGTATAATATGGGTCTAAAATTATGTTAAATAGAATGTCATTATCAATAAGAACTTCATATAGTTGACCTTAACTTATCTGAAGTTGAAATTTATTGTATGTCGTTGTTAGTTATGCCAAATTAGTTCGGATAACTCGTACTTGCTCATACAAAAGATGTCTCTCTGTGTTTCAGTTTATGTGAATATATTTTCTTTCTAGTTTTTTCCGAAAGAATGCTCCCTTTTTAAGATCCGGAGCAAATTAACTTCGAATTTATCACTGTACCCTTAATAATATTATTTATTCACACATATACCAATAATTTATTATAAACAACAAGTTTCAAAAGTATTCTTTATTTTTAAAATTTTATGTCAAGTAAAACAGATTCACATAAATTGAAACAAATAGAGTAATACAGAACAATAAGTCCTTGGATGAAATTAGTTCTTGAGGTTTATGTATTCCAATAGATTCCCATGGTAATTATTTCCTTCTGTCCTTTAGGTATTATTGTGCAATATGTAAAGAAGGTTTTTCTTTGTTTTTGTTTTCGTTTTTTCCGTAGCTTTTGATGAATGGACAATTCAAAGAATAGTGCATTTTTGTTTAGTAGTATAATTTTCAACACTTTTTTTGTTTAAATTAACTTGCATAAATTGACATGTCCGTTTATCTGATCCAAATTTGTTTGCTCATCTTAATTAATTCATAAAGTTGAAATTGAAACTGCATCCAAATTTTTTGCACATCTTAACTATAGTTACAGACTTACAGCCAAAATTTCAATTAAAGCATCCAATCATCTAACAAGTAAGTTGGGAGTTATCCATTGACCAAAATACATTACATCATGTTACTTTATAGCCAAAGTGCTACTTCCATCTGAAAAAGAAATTTGCATAGTACAAATCACCTTCTTCTTATTTTTCTATTGTTCTTAACTTCATATTGAATCAGTAATCACCAACTTGGAAACAAATTCTTCAATATTTCTATCTGAACTTCCTCCTTCATCCACAGCATTTTTAACCAACTCTTTCCATTTATTTGCATTTCCCCTAATCTTTTCTCCTTTTTCTTCTTCCATCACTAACTTTACACATTCTGCAATAACATTTCTTCTAACTATCCCTTTGTCATCTTTTTTAGCTCTAACACCCATCTCCCAAACATCTTTCACAAGCTTTGAATTTGTTGGCTGATCTGACCATTGTGGCATCGTCACCATTGGTACTCCTAAACTAATTGCTTCCAAAGTTGAATTCCACCCACTATGTGTGAGAAAACACCCTATTGATTTATGTTCCAAGACTTGTAACTGTGGACACCATGACACCACTAAGCCTTTGTCATTTGTTAATTCCTCTAAAAAATTCTTGGGAAGTTTGGATTCTTCAGTTGATCTAACTACCCACAAGAAATTCTTGTTGCTCATTTTCAAACCCCATGCCAACTCTTCCATTTGCTCTGCTTCTACTTTGGCTAAACTTCCAAATGATACATATACAACTGAGCTAATTGGTTGATTGTTTAACCAGTTTAGACTTGCATTTGTCATTGGCTTGAAAACACTAAGGCCATATTCTTTGTCATCTTGTAGCCTCTTGTCTAAGTACATTGATGGTATAGTTGGTCCAATTGGCTTGATTGGATAAATCTTGGCCATCCAATCAATTACCTGCATGTCAAACATTTTGAAGCCTAATAAGATTTCATGCAACAATTTATGGATTTTAGTCATGTACACTAACAATATAATTTTTTTCCCACATTAGTAGTGTAATTCAACATGTTATAGCATATTAGATATTATTTTTATTAGGTTACCAGTTAATTCTTATTATAGAGATTTACCAACTACGTACTAGTGTAATCTAATACTTATGTTATAGCATATATAGTTCTTATTATAGAGATTTATTTGAAGTGTATAACTTATGTGTGACTAAAAGATAAACCCCAGAGTACTCTATGGGTTTCTTCTATATTATTCACAGTGGATACTTTTCGTATACTTCTAAAAGATGTGATTGAATAAATAATTTATGGACGAGACGTGCATGCTTTGACATGAAAGATAATGTTCTATAATAAAATATTAAAGCTTTCCAAATTTCATTGTTCAATTTTAATATTAATAGTGTAAACTTGTTAAAGTATTAATGAGATTAAATAAAATCTCTGTTAAATCTTTTACTTCAACGTGTTATACGTATTTGTAACTGGTATTAAGATCATAAGATGTACTCCTAACAAGAAACAGATGATAGAATGACAGTTTTGGAATATTCTGTATGAGAATACTTTTCAAGAACGTATAACATCTATGCAGCAAACAAAGTTCCAAATGGAACAGACAAAAAGAAAAAGATGAATCTGATCTTACCTCTTTTTCCAATTCATAGACGCTGTTGATTAAGACCCAATCCACTTTCTCAAGATTTGAGAATTGATTCACCAACATTTCAAGTACTCTTTCAGCTTCAGGAGTTGATACAAAACTAGGTACATCTGAACTCTCAATTGTTGGCAATCCAGGAAATAAGAAGGCTTGTTTATCGTCAGTAGGAGGAAGTTTAATAACCCCTTTATGTACATGATAATAAATGATATCCACTGCACAAGATTGAGTGAAAAAAGCAGCACATGTTAATCCATGTTCTTTTGCTACTTCAACAGCCCAAGGAAGGAATGGATCATAAACTATGCAATTCACAGGATTATCACAATCCTTTAGCTTTTGAATAAGGTCAGACAAAGTTTCGGAGCCAACTTCTTCGAATCTTTTAAAATAGGCCGCGAAGCTGTCTGCTTGATCGCGGCCACCTTCATCATAGCCATCGGATATGGCCTCAACAGAAATAGAAGTTGATAGTTCTTGCATGGTTTTCAAGAGGGATTTTGTGGCTGCCACAGTGATTTTGACATCTTTGGATTGTAAACGTTTGGAGAATTGGAGCATAGGGTTGATATGACCCTGGACTGGATATGGCAAGATTAAGCAATGAGCTTTGTGAGTCATCTTTTTTTGTCAAGAGGGATATTTGGAGGTTGCAATAGTAGTGGTTGTGAGGAATGCTATATAATTTGCAAAATCCTGTTGTGAAAATGTGGCTTATATATGTTTTTTTCTGATGAGTTTGAAGTGTCCAACTAGGACATTGATGATATTTCCTAAGTGTGTATCTTGGCTTCTTTAGATTATATTGTCAATACCAACTTTACTTTGACTATGTTGCCAACATGTGCAGTGACATAATATGCAAAGAAAGGGCCACATGTGTTATAGGGACTAGATGACTAGGATCATGTACATTTGGTCATTACTTATTTTGGAGAAATTTTGTGGCCTATCATTATTTTTATTTCATTCATATGCCAAATCATTTAATTTTTCTAAAATTTTATACATAAGTGATCTAAAAATAACACATAAAAAAATCATTAATATGGAGAAAATTCAAAATTGTAAAGGTTTACGATGAGCCATTTCCTTCTTCTTTGAACATATTTTAATTGTTGATTAACGTATTGAACTCCAGATATGAGAGCTCAAATAATATGAAAATGATTCTTTTCTTTTTTATTTTTTGCAAGGACTTTTTTAACTAGGAATATATATAATACACGATATATGTGCTCTTCTGAGATTTAACTATTGGTGAAATTTTATATAGTATGTACCTAATATTGTAGTTTTTTTAATCAATCACTACCAAGAAAATGGGGGTGCCGGAACTAATTTACAAGTGTTCTCATTTTATTAATAGTTATAAAATAATACGAATAAACAGGAAAAAATAAGATAATACAACAATGATAATGGGTGGATACTTAGCTAGGAAAAAGTGTTCGAGAAACATTGCTGTTGGGTTAATTTACATGTTATAGTTATATAAGTGTATGGATTCTAAAACGTAAGCCAATTATCCGACCTAACTTACCTATTAATGAATCTTTATTCATAACCCTTTTATTAAAAGTCTTCAGACGCTACTCTTACTTCTACATATCAACTAAGTTTGCAGACCTCAACCAGCTGTAAGTAGTAACTCTTGTTTTTCCTTATTTATTCTTGAGTTTCGTTTGGCAAAACACCAGTTGTGATATGCCTAGTCACTAAGCTATACATATATATATAATACTAATATACAAGTTATTTATTTTATATTGCAATATAATTAAGTATTAGTATTAGTCAAAAGATTGTACTAGCTAGTACTATCTAATAATAGCGTCTTTGTCTTGGATTTTTCTCTTATAAGAGTTTTGGTGGCTCCTCTAGTGACGAGTGAGAGTGCGTACTGCTTATTTATTTTTTAATAAGAGTTTAAAGAACTGTCCTATATATTTGGACATCTTGGCTTCTTCTGAGCTTGAATTGCAAACATGTGCAATAACACAACACACAACCAAACGTTCCTCTGCATTAATTAAAAGGAGAAAAAAGTTGACTAATCATGATAATAGGGCAACCCAACACATTTTGTGGCCTAAAGTCAAATCTCCATATCTAAGAGGCATCTTAAAAAAAAAAAAAATTCACATATATTTTTGGTCCCTATATTTTTACTTGAAATATATATACAATAGGCAACAACAAATTTAGATAAAAATAATAGGAAGTTATGATAATAAAAGTTGATAATATTTTATATTCTTCTTCAATTTACTTATTTCAAAGCTTGTATGTGAAAAAAGAACAAAAAGAAATACACAATATATTCTATTCAATAGAACGAATGGAAGTGAAAAGAAATAAGTCCGCACACAGTGTAATAATTAGGTTTTTATGAGAAGATTAATAAGCATAACAGACAATAAATTTAAAAAAATAAAAAAAGCTGTCAGAATGAAAGGAGAATATAAAAGGGTAAATTACACTGTATGTCATTTTAGGGTACTTTTTTTCAAAACATAGCAATATTTTGTCACTTTATCAAACGTAGCAATATTAAAAATGCTATCAAACATGTCATAAAAAACCCTAAATCTCTTTCCCTCTTCTCACTCTTTTCTCTCTTCCCCCTCCCTCAACCCCACGATTCTGGCGCCGTTCTCCCTCCCCCAACCTTCGCCGGTGGTTTCTCACTCTTCCTCCTTCCCCCATCGTGGTTTGTTGCTCTGGCGAGGAATCAGTGTTGCTGCTGCGTTTTTGTGTTTGATTGTGCCCGGATCTGCTATAAAAGAGCAGATCCGGCCTTTTTCGGTGAGGATCTACCGGCGCTGCTACTTGTCACTTTTTTTTTGTGGTACACGGCGGGGTTATGGTGGTGGTGGTGTATGTTTGGTGTTTGCGGACTGTATGTAATGTATGACATGTGTATTTTCATTGTATGTGCGGTGTATGCACTGTATATACAGTGAATATACACCGGACATACAATGTATATACACTTTTCATACAACACATATGTGTATGTTTGTTTGTTGGTTTCTCTGGCGGTGCACGGTGGTTGTTGGTGGTGGTGGAGGCAAAAGAAACTATTTTTCATGTGTATATCTAATGTATGTCACCGGACATACAATAGATATACACCTCACATACAATAGGTATAAGTGTATTTTTGTGTTTATTCATTTGTATGTGTTGTGTATGGCTTATTGATGTAGATTCACACACTTTACATACACTGTGCATACAAAAAATATACAACACATACAGCAACAGTGATTGGGGATGGTGGCTGGGGTTGGTAGGAGGTAGATCTAGGGTTTTTAGCACCATTTTGTGCATTTTGCTATGTTTTGAAAAAAAAAAGTTGCTATTTTTGAAAATGGGAAAATGTTGACATTTTAATGTAAGAAAGAATGTTAGTTTGTATAGTTTTGTGAATTGCCCAATATAAAAGGCAAAAACAGAAAATACAAAATGCAAAAGCAATAATATACAAGTTAACTAGGAGTATTAAACGTCGGAGACTTTTTAAATTTCCTTAATCGGTATTAACAATATAGTAAAAATTTCGCACACAATCCCATTTTTGCCGGTAGTCTTTGGTTTAAGGCCACTTTTTTTTATTGGTTTTGCATGAAAGACTACTTTTTGGAACTTTAATTCCTAGGGGCCTGAGCTTCATTCTAGTTCAGCTCACAATGGTTTAAGTTCAACTTAAGCACAACACAAAAGTTCAACTTCAACCCACAAGGTTGAAGTTTACGTATCTATTCCTATAAGTTCAGCCCTTCATACCTTAGACATGAAGTTCAGCCCAAAAGGTTTGAACTTCACCCACATGGATTGAATTCCAAGAAATGGCATCTTATGCAAAATTAATAAAAAAAAGTGGCCTTAAACCAAAAGCCACTGGCAAAAGTGGCTGTTCGTGCACTTTGCCCAACAATCAATCATCAATTCGTAAAAGTTTCGCCCAGCAGCCACTTTTAACATTGGTATTTGGTTTGAGGCCACTATTTTCTTTGGTCTTACACTAGAGGCCACTTTTAGGCCTTTACTAATAAATATTGACTTAAGTTCTGATAATTGACTGAAGTTCAGTCCATACAGCCCCTGGACTGAAGTTCCATCTTTAAGGACTGAACTTCCGTCCATATAGCCATGGACTGAACTTCAGTCCATGGTATGGCCATGGACTGAAGTTCCATCTTTAAGGATTGAACTTCAGTCCATATGGCCCTGGACCGAAGTTCCATCTTAAGGACTGGACTGAACTTCAGTCCATATGGCCCCGGATTGAAGTTCAATCTTTAAGGACTGAACTTCAATCCGGCCTCTGGACTGAAGTTCTATCTCTTTAAGCAAAAGTCGTCACAAACTGAATGTTTTGGTATTAATGACCTGTGCCCAAAAATCAGTGGCAAAAGTGATCTTTCGTGCACTTTCCCCCATCAATTCACGCCAATTCATTATTTTTTCTTATTTTTGTAAACAATTTGTATTTTCCATAACAATGAACTTTTGCACATCTAGAGTAAAAGGAAAAGAAAAAAGCTTTTGCACAACAAACATAATATTCTAGAAGTATCAATAACCTACAGTTTGAACATGGTTAACTAGTAACAAAGAAGATAACTAGAAAAGAACACAAAGATGAACATCCAAGGTAAGGCTGTAAGTTAAAAAGGGTAAACCTTGAAATAACAAATTAAAACTAGTTTGATTACAAAAAATTTAAAATAAGGGAGATACGTGTAATTTTTCAAACCACAAGGAAACTAAGGACCTGTTTGTCCATGCAAATTTTTTTCCTTTTTTTCAAAAACTTTTTGAAAAAGTGTTTGTCCATGAAATCTTGTGACTTTTTCAATTTTTTTTTGAAAAGTTGTTTTTGAAAAATCAAAAAGTGGTTTAAAGCACTTTTTCAAGTTTTTCAAAAAAAAAAAAAACTACTATTTCTCTCACAAAATTTTACTTTTTTCCAAATGAAAAGTATGTCCAAACAAAACTTCAACTTCCAAATACCATTTTTCAACTCAATTTCACAAACTCTTTTCCAAATAGTTTTTGGAATTTATGACCAAACGGGCACTAAGTGTTACGAAAACAAATCAAGAGAGAGGTCTCTGAAATTAATCATTTTTTTAAATTATAAGTCTACTCTTAGAAAATTGGGGACCTAAAAAAAGTGTGGCCTCAAGCACGCCGGTACTATATGGTAAAGTAAAGTGATTTAATGAAGTAAGAATGTATATTTGATTAATTATGATTAAGTGAAAAAATAACAACTAATTAATATAAATTTATTGATTCAATGTACACCCAATTAACTAAGTTTACCTTTCCTCATTTGTTTGACTGCAAAGAGTTAGCAAAATAAACGAGTATCAATATAGATATGACATAAGATTCTTTTAAAAACTATATTTAACTTCTTCATTGTTCTGTCTAAATATTTTACTTATGTTATCTCTATTTCTTCTCTTATCAAAGATAAGACTCTTAAATTAAAGATTCTACTGGTGAGCGTATTGGTATAAGCATACGTTACTATCATACTATGTCTTCTTTATGCACCTTGAATTCCTTGCTTCTCCAAGATTGGTGCTTTTGGAAGATGAGTTTAATATTGCAGTTTGTTGCTAGCTAGAACATAAAACAAGATTCAAGTTAAATTTTGCTACTTCAACCTGAAAAACAAATTGCAAAATACTACAAATCAGCTTCTTCTTTATTTTCCTATTTGCTCCTAGCTTCTTAATGAGGGAACAGTCACCAACTTGGAAACAAATTCTTCAATATTCCTGTCTGAACTTCCTCCTTCATCCACAGCTTTTCTAGCTAATTCCTTCCATTTATTTGCATTTTCCCTTATCCTTTCTCCTTTTTCTTCTTCCATCACTAGCTTTATACATTCTTCAATAACATCTCTTCTAACTATCCCCTTCTCATCTTGTTTTGCTCTAACACCAATCTCCCAAACATCCTTCACAAGCTTTGCATTTGTTGGCTGATCTGTCCATTGTGGCAGTGTCACCATTGGTACTCCCAAACTTATTGCTTCCAAAGTTGAATTCCACCCACAATGTGTGAGAAAACACCCTACTGATTTATGTGCCAAGACTTGTAATTGTGGACACCATGACACCACTAAGCCTTTATCACTTGCCAAGTTTT
Source organism: Petunia axillaris subsp. axillaris (assembly GCA_029990575.1). Taxonomy (NCBI): domain Eukaryota; kingdom Viridiplantae; phylum Streptophyta; class Magnoliopsida; order Solanales; family Solanaceae; genus Petunia; species Petunia axillaris. Next base: position 3,425,419 of record JARKNS010000002.1, on the reverse strand, counting down.
CTAAATAGTTCTTGGGAAGTTTGGGTTCTTCAGTGGCTCTAACTACCCACAAGAAGTTCTTGTTGCTTTTTCTCAAACCCCATGCCAATTCTTCCATTTGCTCGGGTTCTAACTTGGCTATACTTCCAAATGATACATATACCACTGAGCTAATTGGTTTATTGTTCAACCAATTTAGACATGAATCTGTCATTGGCTTGAACACACTAAGACCATACTCTGTGTCATCTGATAACCTCTTGTCTACGTCCATGGATGGTATAGTTGGTCCAATTGTCCTGATTGGATAAAGCGTTGCCATCCAATCAATTACCTGCACATTATACAAGTAGAAATATTTCAGATTTGATCTAGTTTATATACTTTTGACAATGTCAAGATTTATTAGCAACTTCAACGTATAATATGGTTTTCCTTAATGTTTTTTCCTACTATTATCTTTTTCCTCAAATCTACCTTTATTGTTCCAATTAGTGAAGTGTTAATTGAGATGCTTATGGTAGTTTAGACAAATACTCTTACATGAGGATGGAACAATTGTCACAGTGATAGTTTTGGCATTTGGTTGATAACTTTCAAGAACATATATATATATATATATATGCAGTCAACAGAGTTGCAAGTGGATTTAACAGACAAATAAAAGAACAAATGATATAGAAGAATATTTGCATATATAACTCTTTCTCCAACTCATAGAAGCTGTTGATTAAGACCCAGTCTGCTTTCTCGAGATTTGAGAATTGATTCGCCAACATTTCAAGTATTCTTGCTGATTCAGGACTAGAAGCAAAATTAGGTACATCTGAAGTTGTAAATGCTGGTAATCCAGGAATTAATACTTTATCATCAACTTCACTAGGAGGAAGTTTAACAACCCCTTTGTGTACATGATAATAAATGTTATCCACTGCACAAGATTGTGTGAAAAAAGCAGCACATGATAATCCATGCTTCTTTGCTACTTCAACAGCCCAAGGAAGGAATGGATCATAAACTATGCAATGCACAGGACATTCAAGATTTGTTAACTTTTGAATAAGCTGAGAAAGAGTATCTGAGCCAACTGCTTTGAATCTTGTAATATAGGCTGTGAAGCTTCCTGCTTGTTCGCGGCCGCCTTCATCATAGCCATCGGAAATGGCCTCAACAGAAATAGAAGTTGACAGTTCTTGCATGGTTTTCAAGAGGGATTTGGTAGCTGCCACAGTGATTTTGACACCTTTGGATTGCAAACGTTTGGAAAATTGGAGCATAGGATTTATGTGACCCTGGATTGGATATGGCAAGATCAAGCAATGAGCTTCATGAGGCATCTTTTGCAACATCTCCATTGAGTGGCTATGATCTAAGATTAGGAGGACTGCTACTTTGCAAAATCCTGCTTTGAAGATGTGATTTTTATATATTCTATTGATGAGTTTTGAAGTATCCGATTGGACATATATTCCTTAGAGAGTGTCTTGGCTTCTTGTGATTGTCAGTACCTACTTTCAATTGCCAGCATGTGCAATGACACAGCTCACCAGTGGCGTACGCAGGATTTTTTGCCAGCGGTGTCACTTCCATATAGAGACGACAGATCTAGAAATTTTTTTCAAGATCCCAATTAGCTTTCAAAGTCAAGGGTTTTATTTTAAGCGTAGTGCTCTTATTTTATACTTGGACATTTTACTGTTAAATTTTGTAAAAGATTGCACCTACCCTTTAGTTCAAGCAGTGTCATACTTCATTTTGTAGCAATATACTGTAGTTATTTATTTATATATATATATATATATATATATATATATATATATATATATACTCAGTAAAAATTTTCGATGAAGCAGTGTCCCGTGACCCCCCTACCCCTAAGGTAGTTTCGCCACTGCAGCTCACAAGGCAAAGGGTCCTTGCACAACAGGTGTATTAGCCAGTCATATGCGCATCTATGTTTAATTTACTTGAAAAATACAGCATTCCACTTTAAATATCCTAAATGTTGTGTGTGATTACAGTCAGTTGTAAATTAAAAAGTATAGTGCGTATGAAAGTAGATATAAAATGAGACATTCTAAACTTAACTTCTTTATATAAAACTGAATTACATTTTTTCTCTGTCACAGGATAAGCAACCGGATAGAGTTACATTGGCCTTGAAATATGGAGTATGTATTATTGCTGGATTATGCCATCATTTAAGAGTTCCCAGCAGTAAGTGTTCTTATTATTACCCAAACTCCTCACATATATTTCAGAAGGCTAGCTTTAGAGACACCAAAACCCTGTCTACCCACAAATACATTGGCTCTTTTCATTTGTTGTTAAGATTTTAATCTAACATCTGTACATATTCCGACGATGCATTTAGAGCCTTCAAAGACTTGCAAAACGTGAAAGATCAAATTTCAGTTGTCAACAAACAGGTCGATAGAAGCACAAAAAATGATAATGATCACTTCAGGAAGCTCATGAAAAGGCCATGGAAACTTTCGATGTTGATGCTGATGAGACTAGTTAGAAAGACTGCTCGCTGCAGCCAGTATCGTTTGGCCTTTCTTGGTAGTTTGTCTCCGAAATAAGAATCCTACGGTGAGTGATATTTTGTTATACTTATTTGTGAAAACTGTAAACGATCAATTCTGGTGATAATTTAGTTTCTTTTAGTTTGACATATTCAATATTGTGAACTGGTGATCATGAGATGTGCTGGGGTAGCACGTGGAAACAAATGGAATAGTTTGTAATTTATGATTTGGACATGTATGTTAAGCAGTCAACGTAAGATAACTGGAATCCATGATGAATACCATGATCCCAATGTAGACTCTAAGGGTCTGTTTGGAAACCACCTCGTAATTGGATTTGGTGTAATTACTAGGGTAGTAATTACACAGCCTAGTAATTACACAATAAAGTAATTACGAAGTCCTGTTTGTCTGCCATAGTGTAATTACAGTGTAATTACAAGCGTACCGTTTGGTTGCACAAGTGTAATTATACTGTTAGATCTTTTTAAATTAAAAAAAAAAACCTATTATACCAAATTATTGTTCAATTATTTTTTTTGAAATTTACCTATCATTTTTATTAATATTCGTCTTTCTAAGATCAAGAGACAAAGTTTCAAAAAAACTAGAGTAGTAACTCATCTAAGAGAAACAAAGAAGATAAAATAAAGAAAGTAGCGAAGAAATAAAATTTGAGAAGTTATATGGTACCACAAAAAGTAAAGATACTTAGAAAGTGAGGAAAAAAAAGAACTGAAAGAAAAATATGTAAAATAAATAATATACTTAAAACAAGAAATTAAAAAATAAAAAAGAAAAAAAGATAACGTTGTAATTACCAAGGAAGATAAGAAATTGCAAGAAGTAAATGTCGTCAAAATGATAGGGAGGTACGAAAGAAAAACAATGAACAAATATATGATATAGTCAAAAACAAAATAAGTTCAAAGTAAAGAAATAAAAAAGGAGAAAGATTACCAAGAAGCAAAAAGTAAAGATAAGAAAATAAGAAGAAAAAAATAAAAGAGAAATGATTTTAAAGAAATTATATATTTAATATAAAATTAAGAATTTTAAAATAAAAAAAAGAATAAGAAATTAAAAAGAAAATAAACTTAAAATAAAAACAAAGATAATAGAAATTAAAAAGTAACCCTGTAATTACACAGTGTAATTACCAGCAATTCTCAGCTCCCCCCTAAGAATTGAAGAGTGTAATTACATAGCCTCAATTACACCCAATTACATGCTGACCAAGTAATTACTTGGTCAGCCAAACACGCCAAACTGAGTAATTACACCCAATTACACCCAAATCCAATTACACAGTGGCTTTCCAAACAGGCCCTAAGTTAAGATTCTGCTGGTGAGCGTAATGGTATATGTTTGCTTGTCTGTTTGCACTTCATTGCAAATTGAATCCCTTGCTTTTCCAATATTGGTGCTTTAGGAAGATGAGTGTATACATTACATCTTGTTGCTTTATCAGCCAAATTGCTTTTGACATGTCCGTTTATCAGATCCAAAATTTTTTGCTCGTCTTAATTAATTCATAAAGTTGAAATTGAAACTGCATTCAATTTTTTTGCACATCTTAACTATAGTTACAGGCGACTTACAGCCAAAATTTCAATTAAAGCATCCAATCATCTAACAAGTAAGTTGGGAGTTATCCATTGACCATCATACCTTATCAATCCATCTTTATAACTTTTCAAATAAACAACACATTGCATCATGTTACTTTATAGCCAAAGTGCTACTTCCATCTGAAAAAAGAAATTTGCATAGTACAACAACAACACACCCAATGCAATCCCACAAATGAGGTTTGGAGAGGATGAGATGTACGTCGACCTTATCCCCACCAAGGTAACTTCATACTGACTCAGTAGTAACCAACTTGGAAACAAATTCTTCAATATTTTTATCTGAACTTCCTTCTTCATCCACAGCTTTTTTAATCAACTCTTTCCATTTATTTGCATTTCCCCTAATCTTTTCTCCTTTTTCTTCTTCCATCACTAGCTTTAAACATTCTGCAATAACCTCTCTTCTAACTATCCCTTTGTCATCTTTTTTAGCTCTAACACCCATCTCCCAAACATCTTTCACAAGCTTTGAATTTGTTGGCTGATCTGACAATTGTGGCATTGTGACCATTGGTACTCCTAGACTAATTGCTTCCAAAGTTGAATTCCACCCACTATGTGTGAGAAAACACCCTATTGAATTATGTTTTAAGACTTGTAACTGTGGACACCATGACACCACTAAGCCTTTGTCATTTGTTAATTCCTCTAAAAAGTTGTTGGGAAGTTTGGATTCTTCAGTGGATCTAACTACCCACAAGAAATTCTTGTTGCTCATTTTCAAACCCCATGCCAATTCCTCCATTTGATCTGCTTCTACTTTGGCTAAACTTCCAAATGATACATATACCACTGAGCTAATTGGTTGATTGTTTAACCAGTTTAGACTTGCATTTGTCATTGGCTTGAAAACACTAAGGCCATATTCTTTGTCATCTTGTAGCCTCTTGTCTAAGTACATTGATGGTATAGTTGGTCCAATTGCCTTGATTGGATAAATCTTGGCCATCCAATCGAATACCTGCATGTCAAACATTTAGAAGCCAATTTATGGATTTTAGTCATGTACACTAACAAGTAACAAAGATGTAACAAGAAGCAGATGACATAATGACAGTTTTTGAATATTCTGTATGAGAATAATATACTTTTCAAGAACGTACATCTATGCAGCAAACAAAGTTCCAAATGGAACAGACAAAAAGAAAAAGATGAATCTGATCTTACCTCTTTCTCCAATTCATAGACGCTGTTGATTAGGACCCAATCCACTTTCTCAAGATTTGAGAATTGATTCACCAACATTTCAAGTACTCTTTCAGCTTCAGGACTTGATACAAAACTAGGCACATCTGAACTCTCAATTGTTGGCAATCCAGGAAATAAGAAGACTTGTTTATCGTCTGCAGGAGGAAGTTTAATAACCCCTTTATGTACATGATAATAAATGATATCCACTGCACAAGATTGAGTGAAAAAAGCAGCACATGTTAATCCATGTTCTTTTGCTACTTCAACAGCCCAAGGAAGGAATGGATCATAAACTATGCAATTCACAGGACATCCAAAATTTGTTAACTTTTGAATAAGCTGAGAAAGAGTATCTGAGCCAACTTCTTTGAATCTTGTAATATAGGCCGTGAAGCTTCCTGCTTGTTCGCGGCCGCCTTCATCATAGCCATCGGAAATGGCTTCGACAGAAACAGAAGTTGACAGTTCTTGCATGGTTTTCAAGAGGGATTTGGTAGCTGCCACAGTGATTTTGACACCTTTGGATTGCAAACGCTTAGAGAATTGGAGCATAGGGTTGATATGACCCTGGACTGGATATGGCAAGATTAAGCAATGAGCTTTGTGAGTCATCTTTTTTGCCAAGATGGATATTTGGTGGCTTCAATAGTAGTGGTTGTGAGGAATGCTAATTTGCAAAATCTTGTTGTGAGAATGTGGCTTATATATGTTTTTTTCTGATGAGTTTGAAGTGTCCAATTAGGACATTGATGATATTTCCTCATAAGATAGTGTCTTGTCTTCTTCTTATTGTCAATACCGACTTTACTTTGACTATGTTGCCAACATGTGCAGTGACATGTGCAAAGGAATGGCCACATCACATGTATTATAGGGTTTAGATGACTAGGATGATGTGGGTGGGCAAAAGGTCCATTAGGTGATGACTTATTTTGGAGAAATTTTTGTAATACCTATACTTCTTCTGGTCAATATGTTTTGTAGCCTATCATTATTTTTATTTCATATGCCAAATCATTTAATTTTCCTAAAATTTTATACATAAGTGATCTAAAAATAACACATAAAAACTTATTAATATGGTCTTTTTTTATTCAAATTGAAAATGTTTACGATGAACCATTTTCTTCTTCTTTGAGCATGCTATAAATATTGAATACGTGTTGAACTCTGGATATGAGAGCTCAAATAACTATTAGTGAAATTTTATATAGTATGTACCTAATAAGTAGTTTTTTAAATCAATCACTACCAAGAAAATGGGGGGTGCCGGAACTAATTTCTCCATTTATTAATAGTTATAAAATAATACTAATAAACAGGAAAAAAAATAAGATAATACTAATAACAATGATAATGGGTGGATACTTAGCAAGGAAAAAGTGTTCTAGAAACATTGATGTTTGGTTAATTTACATGTTATAGTTATAAGTGTAGGATTCTAAAACGTAAGCCAATTATCCGACCTAACTTACCTATTAATGAATCTTCATTCATACCCCTTTATTAAAAGACTTCAGACGTAACTCTTATCTTTAAGTAGTAACTCTTGTTTTTCCTTATTTTATTCTCGAGTTTCGTTATGCCTAGTCAGTAGTGACTAAGCTATACAGATATATAATAATATACAAGTTATTTATTATATTGCAATATAATTAAGTATTAGTATTAGTCAAAAGATTATACTAGTACTCTCTAATGATAGCGGCTTTGTCTTTGGATTTTTCTGTTATTGCATGGTTGTCAATTGAGATTTTGGGGGCTCCTCTAGTGACTAGTGAGTGCGAGCCTTGCTTATCTAAGTATTTTTTAATAAGAGTTTGAAGAACTGTCCTATTTGGATATCGTGGCTTCTTCTGATTATCAATACCGAATTTGAATTGCCAACATGTGCAATGACACAACACACAACCAAACGTTCCTCTGCATTAATTAAAAGGAGAAAAAAGTTGACTAATTATGATAATAGGGAGACTCGACATATTTTGTGGCCTAAAGTCCAATTTGAATATCTAAGAGGCATTGATTTTTTTTTTTTTTTTTTTAAAAAACCTTCACATATGTTTTTGGTCCCTATATTTTTACTTGAAATATATATACACAATAGGAAGCAACAAATTTAGATAAAATAATAGGAAGTTAGAATAATAAAAGTTAATAATACTTTATATACTTTTTCAATTTACTTATTTTAAAGGTTGTAATGTGAGAAAAGAATAAAAAGAAATACACAATGTATTCTATTCAATAGAACGAATGGAAGTGAAAAGAAATAAGTCCTCGCACAGTATAATAATTAGGTTTATTATGAGAAGATTAATAATGAATTCTTTAAAAAAAAAAAAGTTGTCAGAATGAAAGGAGTAAATATAAAAGGCAAAAGCAATAATATAAGTTAACTAGGAGTATTAAACGTCGGAGACTTTTTTAATTTCCTTAATCGATATTAACAATCAATCATTAATTCATGCCAATTCATTATTTTTCCTTATTTTTGTAAACAATTTGTATTTTTCATAATATATAATGAACTTTTGCACATCTCCAGTAAAAGGAAAAGAAAAAAGCTTTTGCACAACAAACATAATATTCTAGAAGCGTCAATAACCTACACTTTAAACATGGTTAACTAGTAACAAAGAGGACAACTAGAAAAGAAAACAAAGAAGAACATCCATGGTAAGGCTGTAAGTTAAAAAGGGTAAACCTGAAATATAACAAATTAAAACTAGTTGGTAACAAAAATTTTAAAATAAGGGAGGTATGTTTAATATAAGTGTTATGAAGGCAAACTAGGAGTGAGGTTTTTGAAATTATTCATTTTTTTTTAATTATAAGTCTACTCTTAGAAAACTGGGGACCTAAAAAAAGTGTGGCCTCAAGCACGCCGGTACTATATGGTAAAGTAAAGTGATTTAATGAAGTGAGAATATATATTTGATTAATTATGTTTAAGTGAAAAAAATAACAACTAATTAATGGGAGTAAATTTATTGATTCAATGTACACCCAATTAACTAAGTTTACCTTTCCTCATTTGTTTGACTGCAAAGGCCAAAGAGTTAGCAAAATAAAAGAGTATCAATATAGATATGACATAAGACTCTTTTTAAAACGATATTTAACTTCTTCATTGTTCAGTCTAAATATTTTACTTATGTTATCTCTATTTCTTCTCTTATCAAAGATAAGACTCTTAAGTTAAGATTCATACTGGTGAGCGTATTGGTATAAGCATACGTTACTATGTCTTCTTTATGCACCTTGAATTCCTTGCTTCTCCAAGATTGGTGCTTTAATTGGAAGATGAGTTTAATATTGCAGTTAGGGAAAATATATAATAGTAATTTACAATGAAAATATTGCGGATACAAAATAACAAGGATACTGATAATAATATATAAAGCTTGAGTCGTGCTGGGCAGCGTCCTAAAAAATTATTTCCGCAATTAGAAATATTTTCCCAGGATTAAACAAGTCTTCCTCTATATTAATATAGGGACCAGGAATCAGCAAATTAATATTACCAACAAGACTATATTAATTATAGAATAAGAAATATAGAAGAACAAGTTGACGAAATAGTTAATAGAAAAGGAAAGGGTACTGCATGGTTTTGGAAAGAGAAATTATAAAGGAAACTAATGATTGCTACTAATGATGGCAATGATCATTAAAAAGAAGACTTGGTTTACATTTTCTGGGTGGATTTCGGATGACCAAAAGGACTAGTATTTATAGGGTAATTTGGTGGCATTTTGGTATGCCAAGTGTACATATTTTTACCACAGGTTAGTAAGATTTTGCCACATAAGTATAAAAAACAATGGGCTCCAATGGTTTTTACAAAACCATATCGTGGACCAAGCCTTTTTCTGATTTATGTACCAAGAATTGTAACTGTGGACACCATGACACCACTAAGCCTTTTTCACTTGCCAATTCCTCTAAAAAATTCTTGGGAAGTTTGGGCTCTTCAGTGGCTCTAACTACCCACAGGAAGTTCTTGTTGCTTTTTCTCAAACCCCATGCCAATTCTTCCATTTGCTCAGGTTCTAGCTTGGCTATACTTCCAAATGAGACATATACCACTGAGCTAGTTGGTTGATTGTTCAACCAATTTAGACATGCATTTGTCATTGGCTTGAACACACTAAGACCATACTCTTTGTCATCTGATAGCCTCTTGTCTACGTACATGGATGGTATAGTTGGTCCAATTGTCCTGATTGGACAAATCTTGGGCATCCAATCAATTATCTGCACGTCAAACAATAAGAAACATGATAAGATTTCTTGTAATACTATTGGAATTTAGTTGAGTACTTTCAAGAACATATTATTGGAATTTAGTCAACAGAGTTCAAAGTGGATGTAACAGACAAAGAAATGAATGAAAAATAGAAGAATGTTCTCATACCTCTTTTTCCAACTCATAGAAGCTGTTGATTAAGACCCAATCTGCTTTCTCGAGATTTGAGAATTGATTCGCCAACATTTCAAGTATTCTTGCTGATTCAGGACTAAAAGCAAAATTAGGTACATCTGAAGTTGTAAATGTTGGTAATCCAGGAATTAATACTTTATCATCAACTTCAGTAGGATGAAGTTTAACAACCCCTTTGTGTACATGATAATAAATGTCATCCACTGCACAAGATTGTGTGAAAAAAGCAGCACATGATAATCCATGCTTCTTTGCTACTTCAACAGCCCAAGGAAGGAATGGATCATAAACTAAACAATTCACAGGACATCCAAGATTTGTTAACTTTTGAATAAGCTGAGAAAGAGTATCTGAGCCAACTTCTTTGAATCTTGTAATATAGGCCGTGAAGCTTCCTGCTTGTTCGCGGCCGCCTTCATCATAGCCATCAGAAATGGCCTCAGCAGAAACAGAAGTTGACAGTTCTTGCATGGTTTTCAAAAGGGATTTGGTAGCTGCCACAGTGATTTTGACACCTTTGGATTGCAAACGTTTGGAGAATTGGAGCATAGGATTTATGTGACCCTGGATTGGATATGGCAAGATCAAGCAATGAGCTTCATGAGGCATCTTTTGCAACATCTCCATTGAGTGGCTATGATCTAAGATTAGGAGGACTGCTACTTTGCAAAATCCTGCTTTGAAGATGTGATTTTTATATATTCTATTGATGAGTTTTGAAGTATCCGATTGGACATATATTCCTTAGAGAGTGTCTTGGCTTCTTGTGATTGTCAGTACCTACTTTCAATTGCCAGCATGTGCAATGACACAGCTCACAAGGCAAAGGGTCCTTGCACAACAGGTGTATTAGCCAGTCATGTGCGCATCTATGTTTAATTTACTTGAAAAATACAGCATTCCACTTTAAATATCCTAAATGTTGTGTGTGATTACAGTCAGTTGTAAATTAAAAAATATAGTGCGTATGAAAGTAGACAAAAAATGAGACATTTTAAACTTAACTTCTTTATATAAAACTGAACTACATTTTTTTCTCTGTCACAGGATAAGCAACCGGATAGAGTTACATTGGCCTTGAAATATGGAGTATGTATTATCGCTGGATTATGCCATCAGTTAAGAGTTCCCAGCAGTAAGAGTTCTTATTATTACCCAAACTCCTCACATATATTTCAAATGGCTAATTTTAGAGACACCAAAACCCTGTCCACCCATAAATACATTGGCTCTTTTCATTTGTTGTTAAGATTTTAATCTAACATCTGTACATATTCGGACGATGCATTTAGAGTGTTCAAAGACTTGCAAAACGTGATAAATCAAATTTCAGTTTTTCGACAAACAGGCAGATAGAAGAACAAAAAATGATCACTTCAGGAAGCTCGTGAAAAGGCCATGGATACTTTGGATGTTGATGCTGATGAGCCTACTGAAAAAGACTGCTCGCTGCAGCCAGTATCATTTGGCCTTTCTTGGTAGCTTTTCTTCGAAATAAGAATTCAACAGTAAGTGATATTTTGCTATACTTATTTGTGGAAACCTTATACGTTAAATTATGCTGATAATTTAGTTTCTTTTAATTTGACTATACTCAATTTTGTGAATCATGAGATGTGCTGGGGTAGCACGCTTGGAAACACTTGGACTTTAAGAAGTTCGTAATTTATAATTTGGACATGTATGTCAAGCAGTTCGCGTAAGATAACTGGAATGCATGATGAATCAATTAGACCATGATCCAAATGTAGACTCTAAGTTAAGATTCTGCTAGTGAGCGTAATGGTACAAGCCCGCTCATCTGTTTATAGTTCATTGCACCTTGAATCCCTTGCTTCTCCAAAATTGGTGCTTTTGGAAGATGAGTGCATGGATTACATCTTGTTGCTTTATCAACCAAATTGCGTCAGCTTTCCATAAAATCTGAAAAAAGTAGAAAGTAAAAGAAGATTCAGGACAAAGATTGTTACTTCAAGCTGAAGAGGAAATTGCAAACTACATATCAGCTTCTTCTTTATTTTCCTCTGGCTCTAACTTCCTACTGAGGGAATAGTATTCAACTTGGAAACAAATTCTTCAATATTGTTATCTGAACTTCCTCCTTCATCCATAGCTTTTCTAGCCAGCTCCTTCCATTTAGTTGCATTTCTCTTTATCCTTTCTCCTTTTTCTTTTCCCATCACGAGCTTTATACATTCTTTAATCACTTCTTTTCTAACTATCCCTTTATCATCTGGTTTTGCTCTAACACCAATCTCCCAAACATCTTTCACAAGCTTTGCATTTGTAGGCTGATCTGACCAATGTGGCATTGTCACCATTGGTACTCCCAAACTTATTGATTCTAAAGTCGAATTCCACCCACAATGTGTGAGAAAACACCCTACTGATTTATGTGCCAAGACTTCCAATTGAGAGCACCATGACACCATTAAATTACCTTTCTCACTTGCTTCCTCTCTAAAGTTCTTGGGAAGTTTGGCTTCTTCAGTGGATCTACCTACCCACAAGAATTTCTTATTGCTCAGTTTCAAACCCCATGCTAATTCTTTCATTTGCTCAGCTTCTAGTTTTGTTAAGCTTCCAAATGATACATACACTATGGAGCTAACTGGTTGACGGTTTAACCAGTTCAGGCATTCATTTCTCTTTGGCTTGAGAACACTTAGGCCATACTCTTTGTCATCTGGTAGCCGCTTGTCTAGGTACATGGATGGTATAGTTGGTCCAATTGTCTTGACTGGATAAAGCTTGGCCATCCAATCAATTGCCTCCATGTCAAACAATTAGAAACATGATAAGATGATTTCATGCAACAACCTGAGTATTATGTATTGATTAGGCGACTAAATCATGATTTCAAAAAGTATTAGGATTATGCTGTTTTCTCCTGTGTTCTTTTCCCCTACTACATAATAGTTTATGACAAGACCTGCTTTCGATAAAACCTTAACGATAGAAAAGAAGGATTATATACTTTCTGAAAACCAAAAAAAATGAAAACTCCCCTAGTATTGATGTCAACACTTTAAAAACTCTGTATCTTCACTACTAAACTGGTAGTATCATTTACTTCATAGTGTTATATTTCCAACTGGTACTCCTGTAAAGAAGAAGCCACCTACAAAGAACAGCTAACTGGCAGTATGATGGTTTTTGAATACTCTGGATGAGAATAGTTCATCAAGAATCTATATGCAGCCAATAAAGTCCTAAATGGAACAGGCAAAGAAAAGAACAAAAACAAATGAAAAATGGATTCGTCTCTTACCTCTTTCTCCAACTCATAGAAGGTGTTGATTAGAACAGAATCCACTCTCTCAAGATTTGAGAATTGATTCACCAACATTTCTAGTACTTTTGCAGCTGGTTCAGGAGCTAAAACAAAAGTAGGTACATCTGAAGTCTCAATTGTTGATAATCCTGGAATTAAGACTTCTTCAACATCGATCGGAGGAAGTTTAAAAACTCCTTCATATACATGATAGTAAATGCTTTCCACTGCACAAGATTGAGTGAAAAAAGCAGCAGTTGCTAATCCAAACTTCTTTGCCACCTCAACAGCCCAAGGAAGGAATGGATCATAAACTATGCAATTCACAGGACACCCACAATTTGTTAGCTTTTGAATAAGCTCAGATAGAGTTTCAGAGCCAACTTCTTTGAATCTTTTCATATAGGCTTCGAAGCTTTCGGCTTGTTCACGGCCTCTTTCATCATATCCATCAGAAATTGCCTCGACTGAAATAGAAGAAGACATTTCTTGCATGGTTTTCAAGAGAGATTGAGTGGCTGCCACAGTGATGTTGACACTTTTGGATTGCAAACGCTTGGAGAATTGGATCATAGGGTTGATATGACCCTGGACTGGATATGGCAGGATCAAGAAATGAGCTCTATGAGTAATCTTTTGCAACTTCTCCATTAATGATGTCCAAGATTGATAGAGTAGCAAAATCCTGTTGGGAAAATGAGCTTCTTATATTTTGTTGATAAAGTTTGAAGTGTCTTACTTCCTGCCTTCTTTAAATGCTAGTCATTACTACAACATCCATGCACGCATGTTGTTGATGCAAGTAAAATAAGCAGACCTGCAGAATATGACAAATCAAATTTGAGTTTTCAGCCAAAATTGCTTAGCCCCTTCATCGGAAAAAGTGAGATTGAAGCAAGACATGTTATAACAATTCTTGTTTTTTGAGAAAAAATACAGGTTTTTTTTTAAGATTGGAGGTGTTCTGGTCTACCATCATCTGATCATAGAGTTTGCGCAAGTCACTCTTTTTGTCACTCATATCCCCTTTGTCTTTTTTCATAATTTGCTTTTGTATGTACTGCTATCTGTTTGCATGGATAAACATGGACAATATATCCTTTGATATAATAGTTCATAATACTTCTTTGTTTTCATTGTTTAAAAAATGAACATGATGCATATATATGATTTAAACTTTATTGGTTCATAAGGACATTGAACCCACTAGCTATTTTTAGTTAGTTTGTTCGAAATATAATATTTATTTATTTAATAGATTTTTCTTGAACTATACTGAGTCGAAGCTACTAGCTAGATTCCTTACATTGCTTAAGAGTTCAGAAAGCTTAGTGGCTTTGGTGTATGCTGACTCTTAAGTACTGTGCTTTGGGTTGGATCTTTGCCAAATGGGGTGAAATTACAATAGCTAGGAGTAATTAATCATATAACTGAACCATTTAATTTGAACTGTCACTACAACATTTTAAGCCTTTAACCACACTTGAAAAGTGTAGCCTAAAATATCACAAAATGTGGCTTTTAATCAAAGGCCACACTTTTTGACATAACGCAACACTTTTTAGGGGGTGGCCTAAAGAGGCGTTACCTTTTCTCTAAGGCAACACTTTTAATCAACCAAAGGCCACGCTTTGTACCTAACCTCTATGGCAACGCTTTTCATATCCTACGGCCACACTTTCAACCTGTGGCCTTTGTTACTCTTTAGGCCACACCTTTTACCCGTTGCTCCTAAGGCAACACTTATAAAACGTGGCCTACTTACTATTGAGGCCATATATTTGCCAGCACTCTATGGCCACATTTCTCAAGCGATGCAATTCAGTGTAGGCTGTATAGAATATATCCAGTAATTACATTTCTTACAATAAAACATATAGATCATTAATATAGATTTTGAGACTGCTACTTATTTATGAAATTTCACGAAATACATTTACTAATAAAAAATAATGTCTGCAATGCATAACTTCCAATGAACTTCGAAAAATAAGAATATTTTATGTACTGCATCAACTATAAAGCAAAATGCTTCAGGGTGCATTCTTGCACTGAACTTTACAAAGCCGAATATATTCAAATAGTTTCATGCACTGAACTTTACAAAGCCGAATATATTCAAATAGTTTCATTTCTAATAAACTTCATGATAGTCCAATTGCCTTCATCATAAACTTCAAAAAGAGCAGCAATCGACTTCTTGCCACTATATCTGTATGCATTAGATTCCTGCATATTCAAAATGGAGTTTAAAATAAGATAGAAACCAAGATCTGCAAGTGCTTACTCAAGTGATGAGATTAAGGAGTTCGCATAATTGTCATACTCAACAACTTTTACCATCAAGTACTCAAGGATATGAGCAATTCTAGAAAGTTTAAAAGCATTCAACCACAATGACAGATTAGGACATGACAAATAATTAATACACCTAGATACCTTCAAAATATTGGAACTCAAGTATAACATGCTGCATATGAATAATAGTGCAAAGGATTAAAACTCTCAAATGAGTGGTAATGAGAAATCAGGGTAAAACCTCAAAGAATTTCAAATAAATGTGGTTATAATCAGTGTAGGTTAGTAGACTAAGCAAGTAATATAGAAACTATCAGAAATGAGAAGCACCTTCAACTCATAGATTATATCATTGAGTTGAAGCACAATCAAGTGGAATCAAGGATATAATAGGATTTTACAAATATCATCATCTATTTAAAAGGAACCGTACAAGAAAAGCCAGAATAACATGCTAGCTGTGGTGACTACATACCAGGTTCTTGCAAGAACTCCACTTGGACTTCTAGTCATCCTAGCCTATATTCATAATCATCATATTAGATAATGCGCCATTGGATATTTCTTAATCACCAAATAAATAATGATAACAAACATACCAGTTTCAAACAACAAGTACAAAAATTAAGTTTGAGAATGAGATTACCTCATAAGTTCTTCATCAAGTAGATCTTTCATAATTCTTATTCCGATGAGCAATGTTATTCAGAGATTCCACACCGTCTATCTAAAGAGAAAGAAAGAATCAACCAGATTAAATCGATTGCAGGCAACATATATTGTTGTCATATACTATGGCCCCATACAGAGTGCATTAGTACAAAACGACTTAAAATAGGCATTTGTATTCACATCACTGAAATAAATTAATAATTTGAACTTATCACCCATGGTAATATCCTGAGATTTAAAAAGTCTATTAGTGCACGATGTAGTCTGACAAACTTCTAAATATACAACTAGTAGATGATATAAAATCTTAAGAAGCACTTGGCAAAAAAGAGCCTTTGAACAAATAACAAAAAATCAGATGGGATATAATTGATACATTACTTAGAATCACAAAAATGAAAACACAAATATTTTCGATTTCAGGTCATGATTCCAACCTAATAGATTGGATAAATGTCATAAAAAATGAAAACATGCAGTTCACGTTTGTCATTTGCTATTAATAATACCAGGATGGCCGATTTCTTCCAGTAGTACATTAACACATAGTGGACTGCAATGTTGCAGAACACATGGGCATTTTCTTCATATACTCACCGCAATAAGACAATTAGTTTGTACTATTCTTCAGAGTTCAGGCTGATCATTAATTGTATACTTTGGTGCCAAGAATGCAAAAAATTAAAAGCATCGAATCCTTTATTATCAAGTACAAACAACTAATCCTTAAATAAGAACTTTTGATTGTTAACTAGTCCATAAATTAGATCTAACGCTATTCGACAAATGACATTAACAATCAACATAGCGCAACTATAATGAAGTATCAACATACAAAAAAAATGGATATGAAGGGGGTACAAACAATATTTCTGCCCTAAATTTTATTTGAAGGATGTATATTAGTAATCTCCCTAGCATTTTGAAATAAGTGACCGTAGGATACCTGATGCACATAACTGCGAAAGATCTCATTATGCTTCCACAATCTCTATAAGTGCTTGGAAAAAATGACAGCAGTGTTCTTCTTTTGCGAGAAAATACAAAAATAACAAGAATAAGCACATCTAAAATGTAGTGAGGAATACACATACTTTGAAAACGAATGACCAATCAGGAAATGCAAACTTACATACTCATAGGAAATTAAAAGTAAATTTATGTGCAAGTCTTATCGGTCCGCAGCGACTGTAAGCAATGAAATCCCCAAACTAGTTTGCTGATGGAACCAATTAAAATTGATGTCTAGAACCCAAAGGAATAGATGGAGAAATTTAGTCTATCTCCGTAAAAGATTTCCACATAACTAGTAGAAATGTCGCTAATCAACAAACTAGTTTAGGGTGAAATACCTGGGTAAATTCAGTGAAATGAAGTTGTAGAGATATTATCTCTCCGAACATTAAGAAGGAAGAAAACGAGGGTTTTTCTTCTTTTTTTTCCCAAAGTTCTATTTTAGTGAAGGTAAAATTTCTAAAAATTTAGAATTAGACGAAAAACTTTAGGGGGAAACTGTAGCGGGGTTTTAGGAAAAGCTTTAGAGCACATTTTGAAAGTGTTGTTTCTGCAAATAAATATAAATACACTTGTTAAGCGTTGCATTACGTGTTATAAGCATCGCCTAAAGTTTTCTGATTTAGCAACATTCTGTAAGCGTGGTCTTTAAAACTTTAACGCACGTTTTACAAGCGTTGTCACAAAACCGTGGCCAAAAGCTCCTATCAAAAGCCACTCCCTAAAAAGCGTTCCCAAAACTACTTTTAGCAACACTTTTTAAGTGTGGTCTGAAATTAGTGTGGCCTTAGGCCATATTTGTTGTAGTGTGTGTTTTGAATGTGCACGAAGGAGTATTAGTTAATGGGCCAATAGATACGAGCAAACTCAATTTTAGTGGATAATGATTGCGAACTTCTAAGGATAAATTAGACGTAGCTTCTAATTAATTGACTAATTACTTGAACTTAATTAAACTAAAGAGTCAATGCTTTTTAAATACCCTACAAGAAGAAAAGGCTTAAAATAACTTGTGGACAAGCAAATAACTCCAATACTAGCATGCGACGTCCACGTCGATCAGTCAACTTTACACCTTAGTTGTATGTAAGACCAAATAAAAGGTGTACAAATATTTCTTCCTACTAGTAAGAAGTTTCCGATAGTTTAATAACGTTAAAATAGTTGTCTGTATTCATAACAAACGACACCAAGAGTTGAAAATGAAACTAGACAAAAGCAAATTACAAAGCACATAAGAAAATTTGCATGGTAGTATAACATATTTCATTTGCCGTGTTAAAGTGGTTCATTGACAAAAAGATATATGGACCATATTCATAACAATTGATTCACTCTAACAAATATTTTCTCCGTTTTAAAATAGATGACACTATTTTTTTATTAGTCCGTTCAAAAAAGAATGACACAATCCTAAATTTAGAAATATTTTTGAGTTGAAACTATTACATTATAACCACATTTTTATGTACAATTTATTTTGAATCACAAATTTCAAAAAATTTACCACATTTCTTAAATTCCGCTCAGAGTGAAACTACGACAAAAATACCAGTCAACCCCACTTGGTCAAGTAAAACTTTATTTCCATTGACTATATTCTTATTTATGAGGTAGACCACTTTCCTTTTTCTTTTCCTCTAAAGGCGCATTAAAGTTATGCCTTTCACGTGGCAAAGTTTAACAAGTGCTCTAAGTTGACATTTTAGAGTTTCAATAAAAGTCTATGTCAACTCCTGTTAGTGAATCTCTACCGTCCGATCTCTTTTTAAAAAGATCCAACGATCAGATTTAAAGAAAAAGTTGTTACCGTCTATAGCCGGTTGGCAAAAGTTAGTCAACTAAAGGAAGAAAATTAAATGGATCTCTGTTTCCATGTGGTATCCACCAAGAAGTCAGCTTTCTTCTAGTACTTTATTCTATTCAATTAAAAGATGTTAGCTTTGGGAATCTACTTATTTGTTAATTGGAGTAATTTAAAAAGTCAAATCGTTTAAAGATGTTATTCTCTTTTTTCAGATATTTATAATATCAATTTGATATGTTTAGGTGCTGGTGGGTTTGTAAAATTATTCTTTGTGTTGCTATCTTGTTTAAGTCAACGATTATATTAGAGACCTTTTCCATGGTGGATGGGTAGAGAAAGGTGAGGAGGTACTAGAAGGGGGTAAGAAAAGAAAAAGGTAAGTAATGCAAAGAAAAGGAAATAAAATTGCAGAAAAACTTAATTCCTATAGAGTGTATTAAGTCAACAGATGCATGTAATGTATTTTGTTATAATAATAAATTTGGTATATTACACATGATAACTCCCCTCCCCCCCCTCCCAAAGTTCTTTTTCCCCTCAAATGAGTAACAAGCTTTCGGAGGATCTTTAAATTAGTATGATTTGGTGTAAATATTAGATGTAATAATCTATTAATTTAGGAATTAATCATTTTCCTTTTTGCATGTCGAAATATATCATGAATCTTGCTAATTTATATATTTACTACTCCCTATTATCAATTTTAGGTTAATCTCCCTGCAAGTAATAAGTTACTCCCTCTGTTAAAAAAAGATGACATGTTTCAGATTTCGAGAGTCAAACGTGTTCATTTTGACCGTAAATTTGAACATATAATCATTAAATTTTTTAGAATGATATTTATATATTTAAAAATTATATAAAAAGTACTATAAGTGATAATACTTAATAATTTAAAATATTTAAAAGACATGTGAAAATATTACGGTAAAAAATAAATTCATTTGAGTCTTGAAATTCGAAACATGTCGTCTATTGTGAAACGGAAACGGAAGGAGTACTAAAATCTTTAAGAAGAGATTACCTAATCTACATTTTCTATTTTGTGCCGTAAGTAGCTCAACTCACACATAATTACAACCTAACCTACTATTTGTCCTTTCCTTATCCTTACCCACTTCAGATCTTCTAAATCAAACATAAAACTATTAAAAAAAAAAAAAATCCACTCACAGTTTATTTTTCCAAGAGAAATGCAGAATAAAGAATACTCTAACAATGGGTCCCACATTTTCCACTTCGAATAAAGACAATCAATGCTGTCATACACCAATTATTATTTCTTTCTAAAATAGCAAAATTTCAAATCAATCTCAACCGTTAGATCTAAAACCTTTGACTTTTACCCAGTCATCCGGTTATCCAATCTCCTAATAAATACCCACTCTTTGTTCCTCTCATTTGCATAGTTTCATTAGATTTGCAAAAATGGCCATAGAATTGTTAGGGTACTCGAATGTAACAGAGCAATTAGCTTTACAAGAAGCTGCTTCGGCCGGGTTAAAATCCATGGATCATTTGATCCGATTCGTTTCGAATCAACAACAACAGATCCAAACGGGTCAACCCGATTGTAGAGAACTCGCCGACTTCACTGTTTCTAATTTTAGAAAAGTTATTTCTATTTTAAACCGGACGGGTCATGCGCGTTTCCGCCGTAGCCCGGTTCAGGTTTCACCGGAGAAGGAAATTACTCCGACAGTGGCTCCGGTGGAGAAGGTTCAATCTCCGGCGTTGACTTTTGACTTTGTGAAACCAAAGGTTGTGGTGAAATCTGTGGATCGTGAATCTACTTCGGCGAACTCGTCGTCGTCTTTTTTGTCGTCGATTACTGGTGAAGGAAGCGTTTCGAATGGGAAGCAATTAGGGTTGCCACCTCGGCCGCCTGTATCTTCCGGCAAGCCGCCGTTAGCTGGAAAAAGATGTAGAGATCACGGTGTCTCCGGCGATTTTTCCGGCAGAATCTCCGGCTCCGGCAAGTGTCATTGCAAAAAGAGGTTCGTGTTTTCCTCAACTCCTGCGCATTTTAGCATTTACTCTGTACTTTTGAAGACCTTTGACCAAAAATATCCGACGTTTCGAGATTAATCTTAGGTGTATTTTAGCCGTAACTAGTGAAATATGCTAACGTACGCGAGTTGTACTTTTTAATCATTTTGTCGATTCAGATTCATGTACATGTTCACAATATGCGCACATTAGCATTTGATGCATTAGTTAATTAATCATTAACTGACTAAAATTTCATTTGTTTTATTATAATCAGGAAATCTAAGGTAAACAAAGTGATGAGAATACCAGCGATCAGTTCAAAAACTGCAGATATTCCAGCTGATGAATACTCATGGAGAAAGTACGGGCAAAAACCTATCAAGGGTTCACCATACCCACGGTAATTACCATGCATTGCGATATTGTCTGTGTCAGCTTAAGGGCGCAAATTATTACTATAATAACTGCAAATAGAAAGTTGAAAATTAAAAGCTAAAAATTTAATTGAAATTTATTTTTTAATTTACAGGGGATATTATAGATGTAGTAGTGTAAGAGGATGTCCAGCAAGGAAGCATGTGGAAAGGGCAACCGATGATCCATCAATGCTTATTGTTACTTACGAAGGAGAACATCGTCATGTTGTTCACGCCACCATTATCGGCGGCGCCGACAGCGGAGATGGAAATTCCGGCGAGAGAATGATGGTGTTTGGGTCAACAGGAAAGAGGAAAGAAACAAATTAGAGTTAGTGAATTAGGGCCTTTTTTGCAATTTCGAGGTAGTGGTGGGGTTGGGTTGGGCTATGTTTGTAAATTATGGAAAATTGGAGGGGTGGATATTGAAAAGAAAAATACTTCGGGGTTGTTAAAGTTTTGACTACGTTTTATTTAATACGACTATCGAGAAGGTTTACAAATTTTTAATTTTGACTATACTTTATGTTGACGTGAAACAAAAAAAAAAGAAGAAAAATATTGTTTATTTATTCTAATTTGAGTCTTGAGATTCGGTATTAGCTGTCTTCTAGTAATTAAAGAGTTGGTCTTTGCTTATTGTGTGGAAAGGAAGTAGGAATAAGATTACTTTAGTGCGAAGTCAAAAAGGTTAGCAATTGAGTGGTGTTGGAATACCGATCCAACTTGCGTCTGCTTTAATTTGGAAATAAAAAATGTTACTAGTACTGTAAATTATTGTAGTAGTAACACCTAAACATTAAATTAATTGAAGTTGTTTTATAGTAGCTAAATGTAGAATAAACAGTCAAATGCGTTTATTTAGTTTCATTCTAAGATTATTTGAATAGAAGGATGTACACGTTCAGTTAATCCTCGAAGTGTACCATTTTTGAATGTGTTAATGTTGCAAAGGGTAAAATCCTTTGCAAAAATAAGATATGCAGAAATTCTTTTAAAAAAGAATAAATTACCTTATATGTATTAAGAACACAAAACAGATGTTTTGCGAGCCAAATATTTGGTCTATGCAGACAACCTTGGATTTTCAGGTCAAGGGTTGCAGTTGGACTATTGTCATGTCATGCGTAGAAAGTATAGTTGAGCCTGTATAACCGGTGTTTAAGGTTTTATGATTAATTGGTGCCAGCTAAGCAACAACCACAGTCAATTTTGAATGAGAAATTTGAAATAATTTTACCTTGGCAAAATAATTTAATTAATTATCTAATAATTTGGCTCAAGACTAATAAATAAAACATTAGGCTAAAGTGGTCTGTTTTATAATAAGTGCTCTGCCAAACAGTTCAGAAGAGCTTTCATTTCACGACCTAATCTTTTTTATTTTATTTAACCGACTGAACTTTAACCACCTGCAGAACTTTGTACAGCCACTGCTTTTTGGATTCTAGAGTAGGATCTATAAAATTATAGAAACTCTAGTACAGTAATCAGTAATACATTATTGAACTAACTAGACAACCTCTAACAAGGAAAGAAATTTAGTCCATCTAACACATTTCTCTAGCTGGCATGGTGTTGTCCTACAATATGTGATTGCATTATGATCTCCTTCACTATAGCATGATTCACTCTGCTCTGTTGCTGAAACCTTCTGGTATTCCTTTGAATCCACACATGTCACGCTAAATCTCTTTAATAGAAGCTAAACTCTTTGGTATGCAATATGCATGGCCAAGTGATGATTTTGACATGAGTTGGCTTAATTCAATTGTATCACATAGGTCATGTACGAATAACAACTTGTATTGGGTAAAAATTGACTTACTGTGAGTCCCCTCGGTAACACGATCTAATGGTGACCGAGCATGTGATGACAGGTTGTAAACCGAAGCAAGTGAGTGAGTCGCTGAGGTCATGCACCGAGGTCATCACCGAAAGCAAGCCGTAAACTGCACTTCGGTGATCCTCGCTTCAACTGAACGATGAAGTCGCGCCACCGAAGCAACACATTTGCACCTCGGTAGGATACCTCGGTCGTAACGAGGTAGTGACTCAGCAGCCCACTACTTCAGCCCACTACTTTGCCCATTAACTTCATCCATAAATGCTCCAGACGTGGGTTTGGCCACTAAAGAGTCATGGAGAACGTGGAGCAGGCTTTTGTGTCTATAAGTAGCACTTCATTTTATATTGTACGTATTCAGAAAGATATACAGAAACTCTGGCAAAATTTGTACTCACTACAATATATTGAAATCACGTTATCTTCTCGCATTTTACGCTTACTCTTATAGCATTTTCTTGACTTTGAGACAAAGATTTGCTTGTGTTCCAACCCAAATTCGATTTGTGATCCTAAACTGATTTAGGTCCATACACAACTTCCGTAGGCATTTCAAAAAAGAAAAAAGAAAAATAAAGAAATGAGTATTCTAAAATATCTCACTTTTTTAAAAAAAAATTGAAAAGCACGATTGGTTGAATTCAAAGTTCTAACTGAAAAAAAATTGTATTTAAACTTAAGTTGTAATTAGACATGCAGTTTGCATTTGTAAAAAAAGTGAAGTTTTATGAGTGAATAATTTATTACTAATATTATTATTCTTTTAAAAGAGAAACTTAAAAAAGTGATTAAAACCACTTTTTTATTTTAAAAAATACCGAAATATCAGACAAACAACTTTTTGAAAATTCTTACTGAAAAAATAAGAAAAAAATAATTGTGTAGTGAAACGTATTCAAAGAGGCAAATTTGATTTAAATTTCAATTTTTATTAGTTTATTATATTTTAAAAGTACGGGACTTTTTGAATAATAGCCACTAAAAGTTTTTGAATTTTTTTCTAAAAAATTAAACTTAACATTGAGGAAAATTTCCTTGTGTTTGGCAAAGTACTCCCAAGAAATTTATATATAACTTCATATCTTGCGATCCCGAAAATTTTTCTAGGACTTTGAACTAAATTCTAATTTTTTTTGAGAATTTAGTTCAAAGCCCTAGGATATATAACTCATGAAAATATTCGTGTTACTTCAGCTGCACTGATTTGTACACAAATCCATGAGTTATACCTAGTAACACTTAGTAAATTATAGACCACTTCAAATTTTTGTCTTCGAGAGGGATAATCAACTCCGCCAGTATCAATCAAAACTTGAACTCTTATATAGATATGCAATTCTAGAAAGCACGGCAGTGAAATATGAAGTCCGGTTATCAAATCTATTCCAGTATTACGATCTTTCTATTTTTTGGGTAAAATTTTCCAACTACTATATTAAAAACGAAATGGTTATCCATAAAGAAATTTTTCTTCAAGTTACGCTTCTTCAAGGGCGGCCTAAGCATAAGGCACGTAAAGCCTTTGCTTTAGGCCCCAACTATTAAGGGTCCAAAAATTTTAAAATTATTATTATTATTATGTTGTTTTATATTGTATGTTTATTTCTTGGACTTAGGTTGAAGTTTTATCATTACTTCTAAAAACTTTTAAACCGAAGGAGTATTCAATAGGAGTATGCGATGAATCATCTTTTCAAGTAATGCTGTGTTTAAATATTACCACTACCACTTTTTGTGATTAAAATACAGTCCTTCTCCTTCCCTTTTCTTTGTGTGGGTTAAAGTATAGTCCTTCCACTGCTATTTTAGTCCCAACCACTGTAATGGAAAATGAAGGGAAATGAAAAGCTAATTACTATAGAATGATAGATGGAGTAAAAGGTCCATGACACATTCAAACAATATTATTTTGAAAGCTTCCAAGAAACAATTATTAACGTAATTCACCTAAATTTCCTTTGCAGCTAAGGCAGAATTATCTTTTAACTTTTTTACTTTTTTTAAAAGAAAGATCAGATTCTCTATTGATTAGGAAAAGCACCTCGATGCACAGCTTACTATAAAATTAAAATTTACCCACCCCGAATATTTACGCTAAACCAATTAATTTATGCCATGCATTTGAAAATTATATCCCATCATCTAATCATGGTTAGCTAATACATAATTTTATATTATTAAATTACTTAACCATAATAAGTCCAACCTAGTTTTGTGTAAATATATGAATAAGTATGTTCCACAGTCTACTCACACATTTTCCTTCTCTTTATATAATGCGCCCCACCATTTTCTTTATATTGCCCAGTACTCTTCCTCTTCTTATTCTCCTAAGTACGAGTAATATTCAAAGATGAACGATGTTGAAGAAGCTGCTTCATGCGGGTTAAGGTCCGGTGAACATCTACTTCGGTTACTTTCACGTCAGCAGAACCAAAGGGTTCATGATCATCAGCCAGATTATGCAGAGCTAGCTGATTTAACTGTTTCAAAATTTAAGAAAGTCATTTCTCTCTTGAACCATACCGGTCCGGTTCAGCTTTCTGATTCCTATACTACTACTCTTTCTCTCTTCCCTGAAACTCCAGCTCCGCAACTAACTTCGGTGGTTGCTCCTCTAGTACCGGAGGATCAATCTCCGGCAATAATATTGATGACTCTTGATCAAGAAGTTGATACTTCAAGCTCATCGACGGAAAGTACGTCTTCGTCGGACACGTCGTCGTCTTGCATGTCGACGACCATAATGTCGGATTATGGAGTTGTAATGGGTCCTTGGTGGGAGGTTCCTAACCGTAATTAGATGTGTTCATGTTTCCCGACAACTGAAGAAGACATGAAGTTTTCTTACGTTGTTTCCATTTTTCAAGTCCTCCATGTTTTTAAGTTTCCTTTATTATTTGCACTATATATTAATATTATACCGCCAAGGGATGACTCTACTTTTGGCTGCTCACACTTGCACACTCCCTCTGTCCCATTTTATTTGTCGTAGTTCGAATTTCGAGGGTCAAATTTCTTAAATTTGACCGTAAATTATGATATAATATCTTTAACTTTTTTTAAATAAAATTTACATATTTTAAAATTACATGAAAAGTACTATAAGTCACAATAAATTATAACTCAAAATATGTAAAAGGTACAAACAAAAATTACGGTCAAAGATAAAGTCGTTTGACTCTCGAAATCCAAACTACGACAAACAAAGTGGGACGGAGGGAGTACTATTTTCATCTTCATCTGTTTGAATGTGATATTGTGATTAATTCTAATTTGGGTGCTTCTCAATATCCGCGTTCAACATTCACTTCTCTTCTTTCCCACCCTTGGCCGTACCAGTTTTATACTGGCTCAGCTTATCCCTACCCTACTAGTAAGAATTAAATGCCAAATTTGTGTGGTGAATTAACAGTGAATTGAACGAAAAGGTGATTGACATCCTCAGTTTCCTTAATTCTCACACAAATTAAAGGGCATCTACATTTTACTGCACTATGTCCTAGGTAAAGAAAAAAAAGAAGTTCAATAGATTGTTTTTCTTTTCATTTTAAGGTAAAGGGTAAAGATTAAAAAAAATTCATAGTACTCCCTCCTTATTAGTCTATTCCAAAAATAAAGAATGACAGTATTCAGAATTTGGTAACAATTTTACTTCAAAATTACAATTTTGTCATTAATGAAATGATTTACAACCATACAAACATCTATATTTTATTTTAGACCACAAGTTTTAAAAGTCTTCATTTATTTCTTAAACTTCGTGACGAGTCAAACTATGAGACATGAATTGGAACGGAGAGAGTAATGGACAAGAAAGGGGTGCCGCTTGTAAGTGCTTGATCATTAGGGTGAAAGAACACGCCTTCTAACCATGGCACTTATGAACTAATGATATGTTTAAATATACCACGCCACACTTTTTTGTGATTAAAAACACAATCCCTTTTCTTTTCTTTGTATGGTCATCAATCCCTTCTCATTCTAATGAACAAACCCGGAAAAAGTTAAGGAATTCTAAATGCCATTGTTTAAACCCAACCACTGTACGTAATGGAAATTTCAGGAAAATGAAAAGCTAAGTACTGTAGAATGTTAAATGGAGTAAAAGGTGCATGACAAATTTAAACAAAATTATCTCGATTGTGAAAGTTTCCAAGAAAAAATTATTATCCTAATTCATCCAAATTTCCTTTACAGCTAGGTAAGGCAAAATTATCTCTCTTTTTTTTTAAAACAAATAAATTAAATTCTGAATTGATTAGGAAAAGCAGCACGGTGCGCATCTTTCTCACACATATATAAAATACTACAACCACCATTTTCTTCTCGTTATATAATGCGCCACACCATTTTCCTTATATATTTACTCAATTCTACCTCTTCTTATTCTTCTGATCATATTCAAACATGAACGATCTAGGTTCATGCGGGATAAGATCCATTGAACAATTAATCCAGTCATGTTCACATGAGCTGGACCTAACGGTTCATGAGCCAGACAATGCAGATGCAGGTGATATAGCTGTTTCAAGATTTAACGCAATCCTTTCTCTCTTGAACCGGACACGGACCGGTCATAGAGATGCCCGGTTCCATAGTGAACCGGTTCAGGTTACTAATTCCTGTATTACTAATATTATTACTACTCTTTCTCTCTTCCCCGAAACTCCTGAACCGCAGGACCAATCTCCAGCAATAATATTGATGACTCTTGATAACTTTACAATACCAAACGTTACTGCTCCTATGGATAGTGAAGAAGCTGTGTCGAGCGATACTTCAAGCTCATCGAGTGAAAGCACTTCTTCGACGGACTCGTCGTCGTCTTGCATGTCAACGTCAATTATGTCTGATTATGGAGTTGTAATGGGTCCTTGGTGGGAGGTTCCTAATCTTAATTAGATGTGATCATGTAACCTACGGCGACAAGTAAAGAAGAAATTAAATGAAGTTTTCTTATGTTGTTCTTATGTCCTCAATGTTTTTTTTAGTTTTAAGTTTCGGATTCAGCTAGCTAGCACTAGTCCCTGTCAATTTAGAAAACTATCACCTATGATTATTCTGTTAATTAATTTGTGAGGTAACTTTGGTCTTTGGATATTCTCACTGTTTATAAAGTGGAGGAAACGAGAATGTGAAGTCAAAATAGTTGGGCAATGATTAGGGTTGGAATTTGGATTCAACTTCCCTGTGGTTTGGCATTCCTAGTTAGTACTATAAGTTATTGTACTAATTATAGACGTCATAGAAAAATAATACTAAGATATTTGGACAATATGTTTTTGAACAGTATTTTTTGTCAATATATTGCACCCATTGAAATGAACTAAATCATTGTTAATCTTGTGTAATTTATCAATTCTTTGGAACTTAGAAACCTAATATTCACTCATATTAATTTGTCATCAAACTTGCATATCACTTTGATAATATTATAGGGACACTTACAAAAATACCCACACAACCTAAAGTAATTACAATCTCTACCCACAACTTTCAAATATTACCCAATCTACCCACTAATCTAATTACCTAAATATCCACTTCAAACTTCCACTTCATAAGATTGAGTAAGCTGATGTAGTTGAGCTAGCTGGTAAGGCTGCTGTTGAGGCTGTAGCTTCTCAAGTTCCAGCAGTGAATGAGGTGGCAATTGCTGCTGACGACTCATACTTGCCCGTCCGGCGTTGAAATACTTTATTGATTACGTTCATATTTTTACTGGGCTTGATTGGTAAGGATGCATTTTATGTTGCTTCTTTAAATTGATGTAGCAGTGAAAAGGAAAGTGAGTGGTATTGTTACTCCAGTTTTGATGAACTTTAGGTGACAATGAGCGGGATAATTTGATCCATAAAGAATTCTTTCCCAGGATGAAACATATACCTATAGTCGTTTTCATCGTGAAGAAAAAGCAGCTTATGAATCTAATAACCTAAAGTACTCCACAACATGTTGCTTGTGTATATCTTTGTAGTATACAGTATACGCAAATAGTATACCTTTCTACTAAAATAGTACCATGCTTCCATTTTATACCTTTGTAGTATACAGTATACTCCGATGGTATACAAATATAATTTGTCACAAATATATGTGTCTACACCTAAACTAAAAGGAAATTATGGTTCTGCTATATACCTTTCCAGTATATAACGGTATACCCCAATGGTATACAACTTGAAAATATCACAATATATTTACCTAAGGGAATCTTGCTTCTATTGTATAGCTTTCTAGTATACGATATAAATCCAATGTTATACAACTTAAAAAATATATATCTCGCCATTTGATACCTTTATAATATATGATATTACTCCAATGGTATAAGATTTTTCCAAAGGTATAAGGCTTTGTTTTTTATCAACATATTTGTGTCTACTAACAAAAAGAATACCATTTTCTATTATATACTTTTCTAGTAAACGGTATACCACAATGGTATACAACTTTGATTTGTCACAATATACTTTTGTATTAAGAGAAAACCATAGTTCGGTTGTATACCTTTGTAGTATACAGGATACCCCAAATGGTATACAAATTTGTTTTGTCAGAAGATACTTCCTATCAATTATAAGGAACTGTGTTGTTATTATATACCTTTTTACCTTGTTCCACCTTATTTGCTTTTGGGTAACATAAATTTTCTTTCTATTGTATACCATGTCGGTATAGCTATACCCCAGGTGAACAGTATACTAGAAAGGTATACTATGAGAAAAAAGCCCATAAATTGCACCAACAACAAGGCAATCTGCTTTGAGTTACATCTGGTAAATGAAACAAAATTCATCAATTATAAATGCCAAAAAAACTAAATGCAATTCAACAGTGAAGGTGCTAGTTGCACAGTATTACTTCCTAAAATGTAAACATATACATTTCATATGACAGAAAAAAAAGTAAGCCCTAAAATTTCTTCACTAATTGCTAGCCACTATTTTCTGACAACCATCGCCATGCATTTACCAGGATATTCAGAATCAATTTCTTCATTGTGTGCGATTTTATAACAACCATATTCCCACAAAAGTGCAGCAAATCTTGAACGAAATTGGTGAGTATCAAAACCATCAGATTTAATGGCAATTCTCTCAACAATGTGCTCTGCAAAAACATAGAATTCTTCAAAGAAAAAAAATAAGACTATATACAGTAAAAGCATACAATATACTCTAAAAGTATACAGTTATAACAAAAAGGGTGAGTATACTATTTCAAAGTATACGTTTTTCAAAGATAAAAATAGCATTGTATACTATAAAATTATACAGTAACTCAAGGGTATATACTATACTCTAAGGGTATAGTGATAACAAAAAATTGGTGTATACTATTTCAAAACTTACATTTAAAAATAAAGAATAATACTATATACTGTAAAAGTATATAATATATTAGAAAGGTATACGGTTATAGTAAATTATATACTACATCAATATACTATTTTAATAAATTAATGCAGTATACAATTGCATTGCAGTATACAATAGAAGTATAAGTGTAAAAAACTATATACTATAATAGTATACTGTCACAATTTACTACAACAGTATACTATTGTAGTATACAGTTTATACACTTTCTTCTTTGATTTTCAACTCATAAATTCGATCTCAAGCACCTCGAATCGGCTCCAAATTCGATCAAATTTTAGCATGAACTTTTCAAAGATATTAGAGACAATATTTTACAACACACAGTTCGAATCAAACAACAAATGAATAAAAAAGTTCATATTCAAGAGCTTCAAGTAAAAAATGGTGGGTATTCAAGAATCATCTCCCAAACACCTCAATTCAACTCCAAAGAGATAAAAAGTTGGCATGAACTTTTCAAAATGTACTAGAAATAATTTTTTACAACACCCATTTCAAATCAAACTATAAATAAAAAATTAAAATTTTATATTCAAGAGCTTCAAGCTCAACAATGGTGGATATTCGAAAATCATCTTCCAAACACCTCAAATCAACTCCAAATGCAACAAAAATTTAGTATGAACTTGTTCAAAGCAATAGAAATAATATTTCGTGACACCCACTTCAAATTAAACAACAAATTTGAGACACCCACTTCAAATCAAACAAAAAATTTGGTTTGAAATGAATTCTTCCGATACATGCAGCAAGCAATCAGTAGAACCCTCACACATCAACTATAAATACATAAATCTCCATCAATTTCAATGAATGATGCAATAATCAAAAGATGAGAATTTGAGAGAAACAAAAAGTAATTGGGTTATGTAAAGGAAGAAGGAGAAGATAGTCATTAATTTCAATGATTTTTTTACAATAATCAAAAGATGAGAATGGGAGAGAAACAAAAAATAAGTGGGTTTTGTAAAGGAAGAAATAGAAATAGAGGAGAGAAGAACGAATTATATTTTTTCAAAGAATGAGTGCAATGGGTAGGTGTGTAAATATTATAGATTTATTGGGTACATTAGTTTGAGATGGGTAGGTGGGGTAATTTCTTTAGGTTTTATGGGCACACAGTGTAAATATCCCAATATTATATAGGACAAAAATTTTGAAATGGTATATATTGCTGCCGAGTTTTCAAAAGTAGCCACAGGTAGAGTCATGTGCTTGGGACGCAGCAATCTAATCTACGATTTTTACAAAAAAAAAAAAAAAAAAAAATTCTTTGCTTTTTTGTACCTGGATCCTCCTTTTCTTTTCCTTTTTCCTTTGTTTCCTTGAAGAGTTACTTTTTTCCATTTATAGGATTAGGCATAGAACAATCAAAATATTAAGAAAATATATGAAGTAACAACTTTTTTTGAAATAACAACTTATTTAGGAAATGAAAAATGGAGAGAAAGATCAAGGAAAAGAACATCAATGAAATGAAAAAATAGCAAGTAGAAAACAACAGCACATGAAATAGTAGCAATCAAATGGAAAGCAACTTGTGCGTTGCAATATGTTGTTCTTTTTTTTTATGCGTATAGTTTCTATAGTTTCGCTTCTGGAAACATTTTTTTTATCAAAAATATCAGAATACTATATTTACTAAGATGCGTCATATTGTTGATGTTTGAACTAATTATTAATTTTTGTTTTCTTAGACCGTGCATCGCTCATTCATTTATACTAGTTTAGTACTGCGATTCGCTATTAATTAGCTGTCTTAGCTTCTACGAAAGAGTTGATCTTTGTGGCGGAATCAGGATTTTTACTAAGGGGTATCAAAATTAAATAATTAAACATATAAATAAAACTAAAGGTACTCAATATATGATATATCTACATAAAAATAATTTTTTTACCTACTTATACAATGTAATTTTCGGACGAAGAGGTATCAATTGATACCCCTTCATGCTACCTAGGTCCGCCTATTTGCCTATTGTGTGGAAGAACGAATAATGCTACTACTTTAATGGGAAGTCAAAATGGTCAGCAATTGAGTGGGGTTGGAATTTGGATCCAACTTGCGTCTGCTTTAGTATTTGGAAAAAAAAGGTTACAAATATGGATGATATGTTTTTGAAAGTAACTTATCAACTAAAAGTACTCCAACTCAAGTTAATTGAAGTTGCTATACATGACTCTTCTTAACTAATCAATACTTTGCCCATACAACATAATTGATATAATCAGCACTTCATAAAACTTACCGTAAGTGTCAATATCTCTCATTAATGTACCTCATAGTGTTATCTAATTTTATCTCTCCCAAAATTGTACTAATCCTAATTCCTCAAACTTTTTTCTCTATGCAATTTTTTTCTCCCCAATTTTCTTGTCTATGTAGTTAAGTTCAGTACTCCAACTTAAATTATTTGGTTTGAAAATGAGCAAAAATTCAAATTAAAAGTGTGAAGTTGAGTTCAATATCTAATCAAATCTAAACCTTTTGGGGTGGGGTAGGGGGGGGGGGGGTGCTCAAAAAATACACTCCTAGTTGTTTTGCATGGGATCTGAATTAAAGGACCTAAGTAATTATAAGTTGGATCTTCTTAGGGGTCGTTTGGTACAAATGGATATATAATCTCAGGATTACAAATTCCGGGATTAAAATTTAGACTAAAAATGGGATAAATAAACCCACCTCCTATATGGGATTAGTTAATCCCATGATTTTTGGATAAAAGCTCTCCCAACTTAATTAGCTAATACCAACAACCAAACATGAGATTAATTTAGTCCCAAATTTAATTTCGGGACTATTAGTCCAATCCCGCCAACCAAACGAACCCTTGGGATTCCCCTTTGCCAATAATCTAGAGTATCATTTGTTGCTAAAAGGATCCTAAACTAGCATATATTTATATAAAAATAAATTTTATTACCTATATATATTATACTTATTTAACATGAGTATCAATTGATACCCTTGAGCAAGTGTAGGTCCGCCCCAAGCCTCTTGCAAAGGTGTGTCCAAACATAGCTACAGCTGTAAAGAGATGTAAATATAAACTATTTGTGCACTTTCTACTCTGCCACCATTTTTCATGTAGACACATGATCGGTTATAGGTGTTACCTATTAAATTCCTATAATTTCCTATCTCTGTCTTTAAATATATGTCAAATGGTCTCTTATAAACACTTATGACATGGAAAATTAACAAAGAAAAAGAGACGTAGCTAGCGAGGGACAGAGAAGTAAACTTCAGTTGGACAGTTTATCTTTCTCATCCTGTCATGTGGGTGAATTGGGTCCTAAATTCGTCAAAATGCTCATTTTAATATTTTATATTTTTCTTAGATCTTATTTCTTCCATGCCAAATAGATACTGAAATTGAAATAAAACTTTTCGTAATTATGATCATAGGTGTTAAAGAAATTTTAAAAAAAAATTGTATTTTTTCCATTGAAAACGACCCCGAGGACTTGAAAGGAAAGTACACAAAAAGAACTCACTGAATGCAAAGAAAATTTTCACGGTGCAACATATTTCATTTGACGTGTTACGTTGGTTCATTTGTTTGACAAAATATACTCCTATATAGAACACTTTTTTTTGCTAAAGAAAAGCATAATATTGACTACTTGTTATGACGCATTGAGTTTTTGCCTTTCACGTGGAAAAGTGTTACAGGTGCTTGGACTTGATTCCAATAAAAGTTTGTGGTAGGTGTTGACATTTAGAGTTTCAATATAAGTTTATGTCAACCCTGTTGGTGAAACTCTACCGTCTGAACTAGATCCCTTGAGACAATCCAACGATCAGAATTCACAAAAAATAATGGACCGTCTATAGCTGGTTGACAAAATGCGGTCAACTAAAAGAAGGAATTCCTTGCATGTAGTAGTACGAACTTTAGAATCTTCTGCAATTGATATCCTACTTTTGATGAATAAAATGCTCGCCGAATCCATAATGGAGGTCACTTAATAAAATATTGCTTATTCTTTTGACAAATGTTAGCTTGTTAATATACTAATAGATGGATCAAAACCTTTGGCTTTTACCCACATTCGTTAATCCTCTCCCACCTTAGTAATACTCAATCTTCTTCCCCCTCTCCTCAACCCGATAGGTCTGCAAAGAAATTATTTAGGCTATTCAAACATGAACGAGCAATTAGATTTATTAGCTTTAGATGACGCTGCAACAGCCGGGTTAAAATCCATGGACCATTTAATCCAGTTCGTTTCACATAAACGACAGTGGAACCAAACGGTTCAGCCAGACTGTAGAGAACTCCTCGACGTAACAGTTTCAAGTTTTAAGAAGGTTATTTCTATTTTGAACCGGACCAGTAATGCCAGGTTCCGCCGTAGTCCGGTTCAGGTTTCTGACTCATGTACTGCTGCTTCTTCGAATGATACAATGAGCTTATCGACATCTTTCATGCCGTCGTTTACTGGTGAAGGAACCGTCTTAAAGTTATTGTCGTCGATTACTGGTGAAGGAAGCGTCTCTAACGGCAAGTTACTGTCGTCGGTTACTGGTGAAGGAAGCGTCTCAAAGTTATTATCGTCGATTACTGGTGAAGGAAGCGTCTATAACGGCAAGTTATTGTCGTCGATTACTGGTGAAGGAAGTGTCTCAAAGTTATTATCGTCGATTACTTGTGAAGGAAGCGTCTATAACGGCAAGTTATTGTCGTCGATTATTGGTGAAGGAAGCGTCTCAAACGGGAAGTTATTATCGTCAATTAGCTTGCCATTCGCCGGAAAAAGATGTCGTGATCAAGATAATATGACAGATGAACTATCCAGCAGAATCTCCGGCTCCTGCAAGTTTCACTGCAAAAATAGGTTGGTGCTATCCTTACCCTCTTGGCAGTTTAAAATATCCTCAGCACTTTGCCCCCGTTTGTTTATAGTTTTTGGGGACATTTTTTGGGAGTTTTTGGGAAGAAAAACTATTTGTTTATGCTATTTTATCAAAAATTCTCCCAAAAAGTCCCAAAAACTCAAAAAGTACTCAAATGCTGTTTTTGGAAAATTTGAAAAACTACTAACAAAACACCAACTATTTTTTCTAATAAATTTTATGTCCAAACACAACTTCAAGTTCCAAAAAGTATTTTTCAAACTCAACTCCAAAAATTCAAATTCCCAAGTTTCAACCAAATCTATGTCCAAACGCTAGCTTAATAGAATATGCTGACTATATTTAATGGTTGGCTTATGCTAACGGACTATATGTACGCACAAAGTGTACACTAACTTTATTATTAGTGGTGTATTTTTGTTTAATTATGTCTCGTAGGTTCAGATTATTCTTTTCTTACATGCATGCTTTATAGACAATACGGTCAAAGCGAACATTAGCATCAGTAACGGAGATGGTGAAATCACGTTGGTTTTTTTTTTTTTTTTTTTTGCTCCATGCTATTAGGGTTGGCATCGTATTGATTCCTAAGTACACGTACGTATTCCACCGTGCTGACTGGTGTAAACACGCTCTTAGCTTGAAGCCTTAATTAGAACCTCTAAATCTATCTCTAAGGAGACGTTTTCAGTTTAAAGAGGTATCAACAAAAATTCAGAGGAAAGGCATGCATTCGTAAAAGTTATACTGTACATGATTTTTCCAAAATAATCCATAAACTGTACTTACAATATTGACATGTACTTACTTAATGAATATATATATCATGATACACTTTATTGAGTATAATCTTCTTCACTCCATCTTATTCTTCTCTCTGACATCTTATACTCCATTTGTTTACTTTATTTTGAAGTTCTGAAGGCGTACCAAGGGTTTCTGACTCGGAAAACCATGCACTGCAGTATGAATCTCAGGGTTTGAGTCTTGACTTTACAAAACCAAAGGTTGCTGCAAATCCTATGAATTGTGATACTTCAAGCTCATCTACGACGGAACCGCCAACAGACTCGTCGTCGTCTTCCATGTCAACGTCGATTAAGTCGGATAATGGAGCTGTACTTGGCCCTTGGTGGGAGCTGGTTCCTAACCGTAATTAGAACAAAGTCTAACAAAGAAATTTATTGGCCGAGCGAATAAGTCAACTTCAAAGTGAATTTGTTATGCGAAGAGTGCGTTATGACCCGTGGCCGCCTACCTGGTGGGGGCGGCTCCTTCATTGTGGGTAAACGGGAAACCCGACTCTACGAACCCGAGGAAAAGCTGCACAGCAGTAGTAGGGGCGTTAAGACCGGAGCTTTTTGTAGTGCTAGCAGGAATGCAAGTGAATGAATCCCATCCCCTAGCGAGTGAAGTGCTTACGCCAGAGATAGGAGCGAGCAAAAGAGCTCATTCTTCCATTTTAAGATCTTTAGATTCGTAAAATCATAATAGAGTTTTTCTTATGTTGCACTTAAGTTTCAGATCGAGCACTTCACTTGATATAAATTTCTACATTTTTTTCATTTGTTAATGGTATGATTAGGATAAATCAAGGATTATGGTTGGGTTTTGTATGTAAATATGGGAAGTATTTTTATTATTATTATTTTTTTTTGGATGGGGTGGGGGGCAGAAACATGAAAAGAGAAGATTTCGGGTTGTTAAAATTTTGACTATTTTATTTTATTTAATACGAGATTTTACAATGTTATCTTCTGACTTTACTTTAACTTTATTTACTTAATTAGAAAAGAAAACATCACTTATGATTATTCTAATGTAATTATTGAGGTAAACTTTGGTCCTTGTCTCTGTTTATAATGTGGAATAAACGAATAATAATAGAGTACCTAATTGTGAAGTCAAAATGGTTGGGCAATGAGTGGGGTTGGAATTTGGATTCAACTTGCGTGTGGTTTTGTTTTAAAATAATATTCTCCTATTATAAAGAAAAGCTATGTCACTATGTTTTTTTACTAGTAGTACTCTTTGTAAATTGCACCTCAATCTCAACTTAATTGAAGTTAGTTATATAATATATATAAAATAGACATTTTTACGCTAATTGACATACTAAACCACTTAATTACAAAAAATACCGATATTTTTAAATAATTACCCTATATACCAACATTTTTTCACATTTTACAAAATATACAATTTTTCATTTCCTTTCTTCCCTCTCTACCCAAAACCCTAACTTCTCCCTCTCTCTTTCTCTCCTCTCCTCCACCCACCCACCCCACCCTCCCGCCGTCACCCCTCCCCCTCCCCCCCCCCCCCCCCCCCCGTGCCTCTGCTCCGCCGTCGTAGTCGCTGCGTGTCTCCACCATGGCGATTGGAGCAGATCTGCTCCTCTTTTCTCATCTTCTCCTCATTTTTCTTTTTCTTTTTTCATTTTGTACGTGTATATGTGTGTATTTTTATGTATACACATGTATTTTGTTAATACAAGTTCAGATCTGCTTCTCCTTCTTTTTTTTTACATTTGAATATACACATTCAAATTCAGATCTGCAAGTGTATGTATCTGTATGTTCGTGTATATACATGTAATAATTTTCAGCACAGAAGTGTATGAACGTGTATGTTACTGTATGAACATGTATATCTGAGCATCTATTGTATTTTTTGTATGTGTTTTTGTGTGTATGTCAAGTGTATGTGTGACATACATAAATTTGTATGTTTAATTTGTAGATCCGTAGATCCTTGTATGCATGTGTGTGTTTAGTGTATGTAAAATATTTTTTTTTGTGTATTTACATGTATTTTTTGTTTATATGTATGTTGCAAGTGTATTTTCAAAGAGAAATCAATGTTTATATGTGTATTTCATATTTTAGATACAAAAAAAAAAAAAAAAAAAAAAATCCGGTGGGTGGCCGGCGGTGACTAGGCGGCGCCGCCGCCTGGGGTGGTGGCAGTGGGGGGGGCAGTAGGAAGAAGAAGGAACCCTAATTTGTTAATTTTGTTGGTTTTGCATATAATGGGTAAAGAAATGTTGGTATATTTTGTAAATTGGAATAATGTTGTTATTTTTTGTAATTTTGGTGTTAGGGTTGTATATATTTGTGATTAGCCCTATAAAATATCCTGTATTCTGTTTGTTCAGGTTTATTCACGGATTAAAGTATTCATGAAATATCTATATATGTAGGTGTTTGGACATAAATTTGATCGAAACCTTTGTTTTTTTTTAGTTTTTTGAAATATCTAAGTAGGTGTTGGACTATATAGTTAACCTCATTCGATTTGCAGAAATATAACACCATAAGTAATTGTTTACCTTTTTGCTCGTGCTAACAGTGATTTTGTAAAAATACTCCCATTAAGTTTAATAAAAAAAATCTGGACGGAAACGTCCCTATCAAACTTTTGGATCGGGGCTAAGATTTGCCTTTAACACCTCTCTGCTTTTCAATACTTTTCCCTTCAAGTGTTGGCAAAAGCCAATGCTTGCCACACTTAGTCGTAAGTCTTGGCAACAAGCCAAGACTTTCCTTTGACCCCCCCCCCCCCCTCTATTTACCAACACTTACCCTTCAAGTGTTGGCAAAAGGCAACACTTGCCGTACTTGGCGTAAGTCTTAACAAAAGGCTAAGACTTGCCCCTTCTAGTCATTTCCTGCATTCTCGTCATATAACTTGAAGTATTGACAAAACAACACTTGTCCTTGAGGCTTGAAGTCTTGGCCCCGTGCTAATACTTATAAGTTTTTGCAAATTTTAGCTCCCGGCAAATATAGATATTTTACTAAAACATTGCTTAACGTGTACAATTTTGCAAAATCACTCCTAATGGAGGATGGGGCGAAGTGCACCAAATGCCACTTTTCGCAGTGGTCTTTGGTTTGAGGCCACTTTTTTTTATTGGTTTTACATGAAATGCCACTTTTTGGAACTTCAATTCTTTTGGGTTGAACTTTACACCAGTTCAGCCCACCACAAGGATTGAAGTTCAACTTCAGCCCACAAAGGTTGAAGTTTACGCATCTATACCTAAAATTTCAGCCCTTACAGATTGAAATTGAAACTTCATAATTTAGACATGAAGTTCAACCCACAAAGTTTGAACTTCAGCCCACAAAGATTGAAGTTCTAAAAAGTGGCCTCTCATGTAAGACCAATAAAAAAAGTGGCTTCAAACTAAATACCGATGATAAAAGTGGTTTGTGGGTGAAACCCCGTGAATTTTGTTGGTTAACCTCTCCATATTGAGGAAAGTGCACGAATAACCATTTTTTGGTTCGCTTTTATAATTGGAGCTAATTTTTTAAAACTATTTAGTATTTAGCTATTTTATGG
Source organism: Petunia axillaris subsp. axillaris (assembly GCA_029990575.1). Lineage (NCBI taxonomy): Eukaryota > Viridiplantae > Streptophyta > Magnoliopsida > Solanales > Solanaceae > Petunia > Petunia axillaris. Next base: position 3,385,719 of record JARKNS010000002.1, on the reverse strand, counting down.
AACTTCATTCCTTGTGGGCTAAATTTCAGATATTGTGGGCTAATTTTTATAACTGAAGGTATGAAGTTCAATTTCAGCCCACAATGGTTGAACTTTTAGGCATAGAATGCATAACTTCAGCCCTTGTGGACTGAAGTTGAACTTCATACTTTCAGGCTATAAGGACAGAAATTTCAAAAAGTACTTTTTTCTTGCACAATAAAAAAAAGTGGCCTGAAACCATTAGCAGCGTTGAAAGTGGTCTTTGAACAAAATTTTTACCTCTATATTATTTGTACAAAAAAAAAAATAAAAATGAAACGGCATCTATTACCGCCAAGTTTTCAAAGTAGCCACAGGTAGAGCATCTGCTTACATATTAGCATCTTGGCAGTGATTTGATACTCCGCCAAGTTGCTAAGTGTAAAAGATGGCTCTTGTTGTGGATATATTTTAAAATTAGCAACTTGGCTTTTAAGAAGCAGCGTGAAGATGGTAGGCCTCATCAAAGAAAATCAAAGAGAGTCTTACATTTTCAGGATTATGTCAAATTTCTGCTTATTATTAATCTCTGAAATATTGCTCTTTAAATAGAACTTACAGAGTCCTAATTGAATTATAATTAGAAGTGTATCATAAACAAATAATTTGGAAAAAAAGAGACCTAATAATGTTAAATAAACCTAGACCTAATAACCCTAGATAAACTACTAATTTATTGACTAAACAACATAAATAAATAGTATTAAAAACTTACAGCCTAACCACGTAACATTGCATAACAAAATGAATCTCATTCCAACTTCCTGGTTATCTGCTTTCAGCAGCACGGTTCAACTAAAACTTCAAATGTGTTGTTTGAGATGTGGTGAATCAAAAATTTATTGTCAAGAGGATTTCAAGTCCTATCCTCATTTGTTTCACTGCAATAATACATACTTATACGCTCACCATTTAAGTAGGATGAATGGGTAGGTAGGGTAGCAGTCCTTAAAATGTTGCACACTATTGATATAACATGTTAAATTTTGTTTTTTACCAAATCAAGTTCAGTAAAGCTACCTTAAAGTACTGCTGGGGAATCACTAGAACACTTAAATATGTAAGATGCAAAGCCAGAAAGGAAGTACAGAAATAGACAGACAAGTAACAAGGAAATGAATGAACACTCTGCCAAGCTGGGAAATATCTAAAGCAATTCAATGTAACATGCCTAAGGGACTCATCACTTGGTAGCTTGTCAGATCATACAAAATCCTTCCTAGTTGGACAGACAAAATTTTAATGGCATAAGGGGTGGTCAATGAAAGAAAGAGATGTGTCCCAACAGAGAACAATTCCCCATCCCCCACAAGACACACACAAATACTGTTGGTGTCTTTACTTAAAAAACACAAATCTGCAAATTGCCCACAAAAAGATTTGTGGTCCCTCAGTTATACAAATGCATAGCATATATGGAAAGAGATACATCAAAGCTTCAAGTCCTCAGCTAACCTAAATTTCCACTCAAGAATCATGTGTTGAATCTCTTTTTGCATTGCCGACACCCTCTTTTATCTCAAACTTGAACCTTACAAAAATAAATGAGGCCCTTCACCCTATCCCTACTCTCCCTCCCCCCTAGAAGGAAGAGGTGGCTCAATGGTCTTATTTAAAAGGGTCATAAAGTGGGACACAATATTTCTTTCGTCTATCCAAGCCTTGATGGGCGGAGTCACATGTGGTTCTAATCGTGAATATATATATATTCTGAAGGCTTACTGGATTAGCCACTTCCTAATCGAGTCAATCTAAAGATAAGGTGCAGGAAAGATTTATTCTACACCAGGCCATGGAGATATCAAATCAATGTATACTATCCAAAACCAACAAAAGCAAATGTACATAGAAGGTAGGGTGTCTCATTCATTACAATGAAAAACTCCAAGAATTGGCAAACCAGGTATTGAATAGGCCTTATTTAGCCATTTAGATCCGTTTATACACAATATGATGAATATGGAATGACATAAACAACACAATTACCGGTTGAGAAATTCCAAATCCCGAAATAAATTAAGTAAAAAAAATCAGATTTCTCCTATCTATAGTATTATTGACAAACAATTAAATCTATGTGGAAGACTGACAACAATTACCCTATCTAACAACATTAGGGAACTCACACAGGCATGATCACATAATAGCTTGCAGTGTACAAAATCCGAATTGGCTTCACTTCATATAGCAGGACTTGATAAGTGGAAATACCCAAGTGATTCTACGGGCAGGAAAGATTGTAACTTCCTCTGTTGCTCTGCTGGTGTGAAGTTAAGATGTGACAGAGTGTTTAAGTTTCTTGAACACAATAAGTAGGTGGCTGTTTCTCCTCCATTGCGCAATAACTTAACTAATCTGCTCACCAATAAGATCAAGACCAACGAGGAGGAATGTCACTCCTTGGAAAAGTAGGAAGTAGAAGTGGAGTCCATGAGCCGATAAAAGGCTTCTGGCTGATGCTGTTAACAGTAAGAAAGCGAGAGCTAGCTCTTTTCTGTATATTTTGTTGCTCTTCTTGACAGGTAGAGAAGTTTCATCTTTCTGTTTGTTCAATCGGCTCAGCTCAGAAAGTTCACTCTCAGAAGCCCCTCTGCTAATCTGTGGTGCCCCCAGTGCTTTTATATCCTTCTCAGCAGCGGCCAGTAGGTCGGATTCAGATGACCTTCCTGCTTTCTTGGTTACAACCCACTCATATGAGCTTCCCAATTGGAAAAGTCCAGATACCATTGCATTAAACTTTGTCACTGACATAGTGTTCTCGAAAAGGAGGTAGGGGGCGATGAAAGGAATGGATTTTGGTGCTGGAAGAATGTTTAGAAGTGTCATAAGAATGGGTATGTAGCAAACAACCCAGAAAGGTAGCTCGGCTTCTGGGATAAACATGGTTAGAGGAAGAACTACGCAAAATAATGTGAATGAATAGAAGGGAAGAATGAGTTTTCTCAACAAAAAGAAAAGAAGTATTAAGTTGGCTTTCTTCCATACCGATATCTGCAAAAAAGTTTCAAAATCAAGTCTTCATTAGAGTTTTATAACAACAACGATTACCCCCCTCAAACCGAAGCTAGCTGCGTTCGGTTTATGAATCCTCTCTATCACTACATTAGAATCCCTTTTTATACCAATATTTAACAGTTTAGGTTCTCTATCATCAGATGTTGTCTTCATTATAGTGTTTGCTTCCAAAGAGGAAAATCAATGTACCTTGGAAGTAACGATAGCAGGAAGACACACTCGGAAAAGTTGCATGGGGCCAGAATGCCACCGATGTTGTTGCTTCCTATAAGCTTCAAAAGATTCGGGAACTTCACAGAGGACCTATAATTTCATATTAATATTGGATTAGATAAACAAAGTTATAAATAAAAAATATTCAAAATTTAATGGGAATAACACCAGGGAAAAACTTTCATCAAAATGGATGTCAATAGAACTGTTTGGAAAATGAAAAAATACCAAAACAGAATACCACTATAACAGCCATAAATCAATGTGTTTCATGAACCAGAAACAATTCAAGTGGATGACTCAAACTTTTTGATGTTCCCAATCAAAATCAAGATTTGATATTGTGGATGCTGGCTTTAAATTAATTATTAGATTTTAAAAAAAAAAGGCTATCAAGAATACAAGTAATGAACAGAGTTATCTGACTTTTGAATCTTAGTCAACGCAATATTTCAGCTTCAATTTGCAACACAACGAAAGTAACAACACCGCTTGATCCCAAACTAGTTCTATTTGCGAGATTATTCTCAAAATAAAATCTGATTGCAATGAATGATAGTTAGAGACTCAAGAGTAGTAATAGATGGGGACCATAAGCACACTTAACAAAAATGTGAAAGGGGACAATCCTTACCCTCACATCATTAAGAAATATGAATTTCCAACCGTTGAGATGTGCACGAACAGCAATATCCATATCCTCCACAGTTGTCCTCTCAAGCCAACCTCCAGACTCTTCCAAGGCTTTGATTCTCCAGATACCAGCAGTTCCATTGAAACCAAAGAAGTTCAAGAATACCCCATTCACCTGCTGTTCCACCTCAAAATGAAAACACAGATTTATGTTTTGGAGACGAGTCAACAAATTTTCATCCTTATTAACAAATGCCCATCTCGTTTGAACCAATCCTAGCTCAGGGTTATCCTGTTATGAAGTCAGAACATACATGTTAATCGTCAAGAATAGCATCAATGAACTCAAGAAAGGGACAAAAGGAAGTATATTTTACCTTGAAATGTGGGACTGTCTGCTTAAGAAATTCTGGAGTTGGTTGGAAGTCGGCATCAAAGATTGCAACAAATTCATAATCCTTCACATAGTCACAACTCATTGCCGACTTCAAGTTCCCTGCTTTGTAACCCGTTCTAAGCAGACGATGCCTGTATATTATGTTGATACCCTTTTGGCTCCATTTAGCGACCTCTGACTTTATTAAATCTTGGATGCACTCATTGTCTGAGTCATCAAGAATTTGAATCAACAGACGGTCTTTTGGCCAATCAAGTTGACAGACTGCTGATATAGATATCTCATATACCTGTGCAACACAACGGGGAAAATCTTTTGAATACATAATTCAGAAGGAAAAGAAAAGCAGAAAATAAGAAGAAAAATACATTTGGTTCATGGCAAAACCACAACATTCTTAGGTGATCATGTTTTCTTGGATGTGGAACACAACTAATGCAAGTCTTAAGTACTATATGTGCCAAGGCTAGATTAAGATCCCCAAAATGCTCAAGTGCCTTATTTGGTAATATGATACTATACATATCAACATTACTGCAAAGAGAACAAAATAAGCCAAGTGTTAATCAATCCCTATACCAAACATCCCTGAATCTCTGACCTCACCTAAAATAGCAAAAGTACGAAAGAGGCCACTATTGTGGAAAAGACAAAGGTCGAAAGAGACCACCAAAGAAGTGATAATCAGGAAGCTAAGTCTCCAAAAAAAAAGTTGAATCACCTAACTCTACTTGTATATTACCAAGTTCAACTAATTCAAAGTCTGGAAGTGACTCATGTTGTCTCCTAATTTCCAGAGTTACATAGAAGTCACAGAGACCCAGCTATAGTAGCAAAAATGAGAAGATAAAATATTCACAATTTAAAAAGGCAGCAGGAAGAATTAGGTACAGTACCTCTCTTTCATTACACATTGGAATCTGCACAAGAACCATAGGGTAGCTGTTGTTTGATCCCTCAATATCATCAGATTTAAATGGATCTCCCTCAATCCTTGGCTTAATCTTCTTGCACTTAATGTATAAGCAGCCCAAACAAAGTAGCATACGATCTAAAGACTGAATTAGGAATAAAACAGTACAGAATGTGGAAAGGTTTTGAACAGAAGGTGCAATATAATCGGCTCGAAAGTCCAACCAAGCAACATAAGTTATGTGAAACAATCCCAAGACATCAGAAGTATGTGGAATATACAAATTTGGATTCTGGAAATAATGCCAACCTCTGAAGTAAGCAACCACCTCAAAGGCCAACATAACCAAAGAAATCACCAAACAAGCTTTGATTATTCCGAAAAGTAGTCTACTTTTCCCCAGCTTCTCACTTGCAAGACTAACCCCTTCTCTAAAAATCAGCCTATTCTTGATAGTTCCAAGTACAGTCCATAAAATTGATGCAAGCCAAGCAACACAACCAACAGCTTGATTAGCCTTAAGGAGTAAAACCCATGTCACTTGCTTAGCATTCTTGCCTCTACTCTTCTCTATAGGCTTAAATGCAGCATCAGGACCATCAATTTCCACAATGGAAAAGTTGGGGTTCTCCATTTTCACTATCACTGGTGTTCCTCTCCTTGTATCTTTACCCCACCAGTCAGAAAAATTCAATCTTGGAGCCATATTAAGCCAATTGGGAAAAAAAGATAGCAACTTTATATGCAACAAACAGATCTCAAACTCTATAAACTCACACCACTCATTTAGTAACAAGAAACAAGCTTTCTGTTGCACAATGAAAGAATTCAAGAACTCATTTCAAAGCACTCCATTTTACACACAATGCAACAGAATGTAAGAACTAGAAAGAAGATTCTTTGCATAGTCTTAGAGGCTACTACCAAAGCACAAAAAGCAAAGAACCATTATAGAGGAAAGTATATACTACCATTCATTACCAGCTGTGAAATACTCTCCCACTTCTTCAAATTTAGTCTCACTTTTTGGATTGAAGCTGTGGAACCTGTGTGAGAGTTATTATAAACTAAAAAGGAAATACATTACCACCCCACTAAAATGCATTAAACAATAAGTAAAATTCACTACATGACAACCTCATCCATTACTAACTGTAAATATTGAAGAATGTCTTGTTGTGTTGACTGACTGTAGAAAATTAAAGAATAATGTGTAACACTCTTGTGCCGTCTTAATTTATGTGATCATATTTTCTTTTCGATCGGTCCAATTATATTTAATAGTAATAATTTATCTTATAAAATACTTACAACTATATAAATTTTTATAATTTATTTTAAACTACAAATTTCAAATGTACTCATCTTTTTTTTTTTTTTTTAAATTCTAATCTTGACAAGTTAGTTCACATAAATTGGGCCGGAAGGAGTATCAACTATCAAAGTAAGAAATTAAAAATATTCCAAATTCCAACTTGGAGATAAAATTTCCTATTCATTTAAAATTTTGCCCTTCTATTTGTGGGGTGGGGTTTGTAGGTTTGTGGGGGTGGGGTGTTTACAGTACAATATAGGAAAAGGATCCAGCAGCCACCCATAAAAGCATTAGTATAAAGTGTTAATCTTGAGTGTTCAAATTCATAATTAGACACTTTAGACCAAAGATGGCTATTAAAGTATGAAATTTTTTAATAAAAGTTCTTTTGATTAAGTGCTTTCTCAAGTACAAGCATTATTGGTTGTTGTAACTGATGTTGTTCTTAATGTTAATGTTGTTATGTCAGTGTACTTGTAATGTTTTTTTTTTTTTTAATAACATTAGTTGTTTTACCTTCTTGGGATATACAAATGTCACACAAAATTCCATTCTCTTTTAAATCTCTGTGTTATCTTATAGGGATAAGTACAGTAAAAATAGTGCAGTGACAGAATGTTTTCTTGTCCTCTTTTGCTTGGTGATTTGAGCTGTTTGGGGATTGAAATAATACTAGTAGGGGACAAAACTTATATCGATAGAAATAGTATGGGCAATATATTATCTTGATGAAATAAAAAGATGGAAACAAATCACTAGGAAAATTAGCTATTAGAAAATGAAATTTAAAAGGTACTACTACTAATAAATACTCATAATTATCCACATAGTTTGAACTTACAAAAAACAAATATTTCACATTTTTATGAAGCCCGATTTGGGTGGACTTATTTTAAATAGCTTAAAAATAAAAAGTTACTTATGAGTATTCTTTAACTTCTTACTTTTGGCTTCTTTTAAGTATAAGTACTTTGTTTTTTTAGTTAGCAAACATTCACTTTTTACTACAAATATATTTTTAAATAACTTTTTAAGCTTACCTAAACGGGCTCAAAGACAATATGTGCATGCACTATTTGGGTGGCGGGGGGTTGGGGGTGTAAAGGGGTATCTGGGGGTAGGATGGGGCTAGTTCAAGTGTGTTTATTCCGTTGGAGAAATAGAGCGGTCCTTTTTTATTCTATAAATACTTGAAAATGACATCTCTAAATGATTTTGGTTTACTTTCCTAAATTTTTTAATTAATCAATGAAGCTTCTAAAGTTAGTTATTTTAGTTGTATTTGGTATTTCTAATAAGAAAATTGAGCTGTTGTCTTTTTCTCTCTAGTGGATTTAATTCATTTGGAAATGATAGTCATATACAGTTCAATATAGTTAAGCAAAAAGGGTAACACTAACCAAGAAGCATAAACTGAAATCTTGATATGAGTTTAGGCAAAGGCTATTTTTGCATTAAAACAGCATGGCAAAATTAAAGAAAAACAAATTTAAATTGTTCTATTGACCAAAGGTAAAACACATGTGGGGTTCCTTTTATTTTTCTTTTCAAGGGAAAAAAACAAGGAGAAACCAATGATAATCTAGTGTTGACTCCAAACTGTTTGTATAAATAATAAGCAAAACGTGATACCGAAAAGATAATGCAATAAGCTATGTGATTATTGTTAGACTAGTCAGTGTCACTAAATTCTAATTATCGATAGAATCATTTAATTAACTTCGTTTGGTAGATAATATTTGAAAGATGTTCTTTTATTTAATTTTCTTTGTTAAAAGTAGACATCAATAATTTGCAATACTTATGGTTAAAACTATATGTCACCTTAATAAGAACGAATATTCATAATTGAAGATTTCAGCATTAAATAGCTAAATTCAATAAAAGAAAAATGTGATACCGAAAAGTTAATAGAGTTCTTCATACTTTTTTAAGAGTTTAATATATATACACATACTCACACTCAAATGAAGCAGGTCAATGTCCTGAAAGGACTTCAATATGTTTGCTTTGAGGGTAAATTGTGTGTGTGTTTTTTTTTGGACCACCAAGTGATGTGGTGTATCGGATGTGACTACTCTTTCCTTAATCAGAGGTCTCGGGTTCGAGCCCTTGGTATGGAAAAATCACTGGTAGGGAGCCGCTTCCCCCCGAATGGGGCCTTACGCGGCGCGAATTCGAATTAGTCGAGGCTTCAGTGAGAATACCGGGCACCGAGTGGGAAACAAAAAAAAGTGTTTTTACGGAAATTGTTTCCGAAAAAATAGTAACTGATATTTTTATTTTTTTCTAGTATTTGATATGTACATAGAAAAAAATTGTTCTCTCAAGAGCATTTGCGGCTAATAATATTGCATTTGGGGCCGGTCGGATGGGGGTTGGGGTGGGGGCATGAAATGCTATTTGTAGAGCTTGTTTTTCCTGCTCATATCAATAACCCATTTTCCTGAATTTTAAGAAATTGATTTTCATTAAAAAAGAAATTTTGAAATTAGTTTTGACCATTTTGAGAAAGTTTTCCTTTCATATTGGACACACCTTAATTTTCAGTTTTGCACCATTTTTTTTTTTTAATTTTCTTAAAATAAATGGAATGCAATTGTAACACTTATGAAGCTTTACTAGAAAAATATAGTACTTACAATAATAAAAAATAAAAGAAAGACCACCAAATGATGTGGTGTAGCGGATGAGCCTATACTCCTCCCTTAACCAGAGGTCTCGGTTCGAGCTCTGGGTATGGAAAAATCACTGGTAGGGAGCGCTTCCTCCCGAATGAAGCCCTACGCGGCGCGAATCTAAATTAGTCGGGGTTTCAATGAGGGTACCGAATACCGGGTGGAAAAAAAAGAAGAAGTAAGAGAAGGTATATGAAGCAAAGATGAAAAGAAATTAAATAGAGGGAGAGGCTTCACCGACAGATCACAATGGGTATCTTTCCATTAAACCTGTATATGGCATAGAAAGGGCATATGCTAATGCTATGGTCTCCTGGGCCACAATTTGGCCACCTTTGCATTTCAAGTGCATACACTACAACTCCTCTTCTGTCGGTGCCAACCATATTACTACAACTTTCTTGTTTCTTCACTTCTTTGTTATCACTTTCTATAAAAGTATTATCCTTCTCATTACTTCTTTGTTATCACTTTATATATTATAAATTTCTTCACACGTGTTTAACTTACATAAATAGGAGTATTCTTTTCTTATACACTTCACGATGGTATTCTACTCAAGAATTCGTTAAAAAACTCTTTACAATTCTACCATGTAATGATTCCTCTTGGGTTAAAGCTTTATACCACAACAATATTGTCGATGGGTCAAATTATTTAGTTAATAAAATATAATTAAGAAAGATATTAAGTAATTAATCTGATTTTTTTTTCCACCTATATTAGATAAATCGACCATAATCGTTCAAACTCATGGACCTTGTACTCATAAATGAGCCCATTGAGAATAAAAGAGTTTTTTTTTTTTGTTTTGGACGAACATAAAATGTTCACACATGGGGTTTGTAGTATAGCCCATTCAAACTCATGGACCATGTCCATTTCTGCCGATCCAATTGTACAAGGTTAAGGCGTACGTATCCCGAATTCTGAATCTAAGGCATGCACAGTTACAAAATAAAATGCATTGGGTTATGTATAGAATTTCTATATTGAATTACATGTACATAGAATTCGAGTTTCTAGTAAAGAATAATCTTTTGGGATAGTTGGATCAATTATGTATCTCTCATATATATGGGTGGTGAGCAATAGACAAGTATTATTCAAGCCCTATATGCTACTCCCTCCGTTTCAAAAAGGATGAACCTTTGCGGAGTACGAGGGTCAAATTGACTAGTTTTGACCGAAAATTTGCACATCGAATTTTTAAATTTTTTGAAATAAAATTTAGATATTTAGGAACCACATGAAAAATACTATAAGTCACAATAGTTAACAATTCAAAAAAGTTAGAAAATATTTGTAAGACATGTGGTCAAACATAACCTTGTTTGACCCTTCAAATAGTAATAGGTTCATCCTTTTTGAAACGGATGGAGTATATTATAGTGCATGCATGAACGTAACTACGCTGACATCTAATTAATTACCATGGATCATACTATCTGCTTAATAACAATAAGTCAATAACGATTATGTGATCAATGTAAACAAGATCATCTTATAGCTTTAAATATGTGTATTCATTAATATACTTATTAATAATGATGGCAATCATGCCAAGTGCAGGGAAATGTAAAATGTGTGGGAAGCATTTAGCTTATTTGGTCTGTTAAGTTACTGGATTGAATAAATACTAAGTCTAAAATCTAGTTAACTATTCTGAAATAAATGATGTAAGTAATTTCTCATTTATTGAAAGTGATATATAAAAGCAATCTGGATAAATTAATCCTCTTTCTAACCGAAAGAATGTTAGTAGTATATGTCTTCATGTACCTTTATCAAAGGAAAAATACGAAATTATGAAAGTATAACAAGAAAAGAATAGTTGTTTCTTTAACATTGTGAAAATCATAAAGTTTTAACATCTAATTTCATGTATGAGATAGGAGTACATCATTTTTTTTCTTTGCTCTCTACGATATATTGAACATGTATTACAAAAGCTCCCTTTAATAAGCTGCAACCATAGAGGCCAAAACCACAAAGAAACCAAAAGAAACCTTCAATTTTCCAGCAGATGATGGAGTTGCTGGAGGTGGTGTTGCATCGGCTGGAGGAGAATCATCTGATGGTGAACTAGCTGGAGAATCGGAATCATCAGAAGGAGAAGGGGCCTCTGTATCATCAGAAGGGGACTCTGCTTCTTCTTCAGGGGATTCTGCTACATCATCAGAAGGAGACTCAGCAGGTGGTGGTGAACTCTTAGATGCTGGAGATGGTGCATTGTCCTTAGGTGGTGGAGCTGAAATTGGTGCCATGGTTCCATCAAGTCCAGGTGTAACAATTGGTTGAGAAATGCTAAGAATTGAAATGTTGTAAGGTTGGTTCATCACAGATTTGTCAAGCCTGGACTCACGTTGTGCTCCTTTAACAGCTGATCCAAATACAAATGTACCATCTCTAGCTGTGACATTCAAGAAACCTTGGTCATATTGTGCTATACCAGATTGTTGGAACATGTTTGTCATTTTGGCTGTCTTGTCCTTCAATTTTGAGAGTTTCATTGGATCATAGTAATCCAAGATAACATGTGTTGCCATGATCCTCTTAAGAACATCTTGTGATTTTGATGTAAGATCACCAATTGCACCATTAGGAACAGCCAATACAGTAATAGTACCCCTTTTATTAATGTCATTTGCTATGCCAGCTTTTGTAATTAGTTCATTAAATGTACTGTAATCAGGATATTGGCTGAGAATTCTTGTAACATTAAAAGCTGAGGCCGAGGAGGCCAAAAGGAGGAAGTAACAGAAAAAGGAAACAGTGGAGCGACTCATTTTTGCTGAAAGCAAACTAGTATTTTTTTTTTTCTATAAACCAGCAAAAATGAGATTTATTTATTTTTTTGTTATGTTTCTTCCTAGATAAAAGAACCAACTCGACTTATGGAAATAGATAGAAATGGAGGATTATATATAGTGGAGTTATGGTGATTGAAGGGTTCTTGAGCTTGTGAATTGGAGTGAATGTCTCTATTCCTTACATTTGCATGCACACAAGAACAAGTCATTTACAATATTTGAGTTGGCAGAATGAATGTATTTTTATGACAGTCAACCTCTATTTGCAAGGTTTGATTTACACGTCTTGTAATTAGATGGAACAAAATTTCCACTTGCTGATATAGTATTCAATTGCATCCAATTTATTGGATCTCCATAAGTATTTACGCATTAAATATACTTCAAAATTGTTTCTCGTTTCCTTTATTTCGTAGTTCTTTGTAATAAATCAGGATTAGCAATTGAAATCAAGATAGCATCAACATACAAAACTAACTAAACTTTACTTCCATCGACCTTCATTCGTGCACTTGATCTAAGTGAAAAGGCCGAGAAAGGTCCAAGCATCTACGCTGGTGTACTTTATAAAATCCAATGGTAATAACATAATTTTATTAAGCTATGAAGGGATACATACATTCATATAACAACAAATCTATACTAAATAGATTGTTTAAACATAAACCGAACCGTGACTGGAATTATTGGCCGTCGGTAGTTGTCACGTGCTTGACGGATCAACTCCTTTATCCACAGTCTAAACACCTAGTTATTAGAAAAGTACGTTCTTTTTATTGTGTATTACTGTCTTATTTATAGCTTATATGAAGTAGTTGTCCTCTTATAGGACTCTACTAGGTAATTATCTATTTACCAGGATAAGCTTTAAGAGCACCCCTTATGGGTGAACTCTTAACAGATAATTCCAACATGCTAACTAAAACTCTAGTTTATATTCCATATAAGCCTCTTAATCCGAATTCGCACTGCTAGGCTGCATTCGCATTGCTAGGCTGCTCAGTGGCAGATCTAGCCATGGTTCCGTGTTCCGTGATTCAGCAGAATCCAGTGACTTTGTTTTGTCTTAAAAAAATCATATAATATATAGTATAAGTTATTAAGTAATTTAGAACCCAATAACTTGAAAAGATTAGAACTCTGAACCCGGAAACTTTAAAATCCGCCTCTGATGCTGCTAGCCTCTCCACCACCACAACCATCATCATGGAGAGCTCATACCACCGTTGCTAACTTTTAACGTGTATTTTAATGACAAACAATGTTATTAATAATTTAATATTATACAAATTCAATAAGATTTTTGTTTAATATTTTGTGGATACAATATTTAATCAGTTTCCTTTTATTTTGTATTTATTACTAACTTTTTAATATAGATAAATTATACACATGTTGATAAAACAAATAATATAGCTTAGTAACGAAAGAAGGGAAACTCTTCGAGCTTGCTTTGGTAATGACTATCAAAATTTAGAGATAATAATATGAAAATTAGACATGTATTTAAAATTGTATATTTTTTCTTTCCAACCTTTATGGCAACCTTTGATTATCCAAATTTTGACCGATATTGTCTCCTTGTAAACAAATACTACAAAGTTTCCTTGTAACTGTGCGATTCATGCGTGCATGCAGTTGTAAGGAAAAGAAACATTCACTCCCCTCCACAAGCTCTACAATCCTTCACTATAAATAACCATCCAGTTTATTACTTGTATAAGTCGGAGTTGGTTGGTTTTCTCTAAGAAGAAACAATAAAGCTCATTTTTGCTGGTAAAAAAAAAAAAAAAAAAAAAAATTGGATTCTTGATCCATCACCGGCAAAAATGAGCCGTTCCGTTGTTTCCTTTCTTTGTTACTTCCTCCTGTTGGCATCGTCGGCCTCGGCCTTCAATGTGACAAAAATTCTCAGCCAATACCCTGATTACAGTACCTTCAATGAGCTTCTTACCAAAGCTGGCATAGCCAATGATGTCAACTCAAGGGGTACCATTACTCTATTGGCTGTTCCTAATGGTGCAATTGGTGATCTTACATCAAAATCACAAGATGTTCTTAAGAGGATCATGGCAACACATGTTGTATTGGATTACTATGACCCAATGAAACTCTCAAAATTGAAGGACAAGACAGCCAAAATGACAAACATGTTCCAACAATCTGGTATAGCACAATATGACCAAGGATTCTTGAATGTCACAGCTAGAGATGGTACCTTCATCTTTGGATCAGCTGTTAAGGGGGCTCAACGCGATGCCAGGCTTGAAAAATCTGTGATGAATCAGCCTTACAACATCTCAATTCTTGGACTTTCTCAGCCAATTGTTACACCTGGACTTGATGGAACCATGGCACCAATTTCAGCTCCACCACCAAAGGACAATGCACCATCTCCAGCATCTAAGAGTTCACCACCACCTGCTGAGTCTCCTTCTGATGATGTAGCAGAATCCCCTGAAGAAGAAGCAGAGTCCCCTTCTGATGATACAGAGGCCCCTTCTCCTTCTGATGATTCCGATTCTCCAGCTAGTTCACCATCAGATGATTCTCCTCCAGCCGATGCAACACCACCTCCAGCAACTCCATCATCTGCTGGAAAATTGAAGGTTTCCCTTGGTTTCTTTGTGGTCTTGGCCTCTATGGTTGCAGCTTATTGAAGGGGCGTTTCCTTCCTACAACTAACTTTTTTGATTGATTGAAAAAAAAAGAGTAGGAATAAAATGAATATCGTTTCGAGAATATACCACCGAGGCTTATAGTCTAGTGGTATTAGTGGGAGTAATTCGCACAATAGGTGTGTATTTAATTTTCACGATTCCCCTTCCCAGTTCTCTTTGGATCCCTATGTAATAGAAAAAACTGAAAAAGGGGAAATCTGAGAAGATGTATACTTCATGGGAAAATATTTTGCATGACTAAATAAATTCATGGATTGTAAGTACTGTAATCACCTTCTTCCATGACTGATTTTTGAAATTTTCTTGAGGAAGTACGAAGATGAATTTTACAATGATCTCTCTTTTGTCTGTAGATTGCCTGTATATCTTGTTTTCTTATCTACTTTGGACGTAAAACTTTTCCACAAGTACGAGGAATTTCTTTTTTAAAAAAAGAGTAAAGATATTAACAAGATGGATAAGAGAAGTTCCTAATGTTCATGGAAGTCCAAGAAAATGAAGCAGAAAAATTCTAGCGGATGTTAGCATTCTAGAAGAAAATTTTCATGCTAGTCAACCCCTTGAATGAATGCTTGCACTTGCATCCTCTTAAAACTATTTTCCTGCAAAAGTTCATTAGCTTATGTAAATTGCTAGGAAGCCAAGGTGTTCAAAATGTTCAATATGTTGTGAAACGCTTCTATATAGTGAGTGTTACATAATTTTCAAACTTTTATAAAGCATGTAAAACTTATTTAAGTATACCACTTGTATGTAATGTTACACAATTTTGGAAGATGATATATCAGCCATAGAACTCTTCGAATTGCACCATAGAAAAGAAAAGCCAGTCTAGCAAAAATTTCCTTATGAAAACTCTACCTTCCTCTTAATCCTAATTAGCAGAAACTAATTACTTCTGCAGATGCACCATATAATCATATAGCTAAGGTACAGATTTCTTATTATAACACTGTTGGTAAATTCCAGAATTATTATACGTCCAACGTTGTGTAACATACTTGAAAACTTTTACACAGAGAGTAAATGAGTTTTCTCAAGGACTTTCCTAATAACCTCCTAAAAAGGGATTTGAAAATTTAGCATCAATGGGACCTAGGGTTAGTGCCTTCACTGACTCTATGTTCAAACTTAAGTGGATAGATGGAGGAGCAAATATCCCCATTAAAAAGATGAATCACTCTTCCTATAGCGAGGACAATTAACTATACAGGACTTGAAGAGAAAAGAAAGGACAATGCTATATTGGAAAATACATTATCTATACATAAAGAAATGGAGCCAGTGGTAACAGTATCAACAAGTTGGAAACAGTATGTACAGTCTGATAGAAGCCAGAGATAGCAACTAGAATACAAAAAAAATTACAAATGAAAATGAATCATATTCTCCTAGAATGCAAAAAATTACAAATGAAAATGAATCATATTCTCCTAGAATGCAAAAAATTACAAATGAAAATGAATTATATTCAAGATGCAGGCCTATAGTGTATGTGTAAATATGATGATCGAAAAGATATGTAGAAGACTGCTAACATGAGAAAACTTACCATGAAATTTCCATATTGGTTTCTCTCCATTTGTAACAACCTCAAACATTATCTGATCTCCCTCCTTTAAGCAATTTGTATCTCTGAGTTCATGCCATCCACCGCTAATACATGCCCCAGCGCCGAAAGAACGTAACCTTAAATTCCATGACCTTTGCCTTTCATCTTTAATAGTCACATTGCATTTCTTGTTGGTGAGACCGTTTGCAAGTGCAAATTGTTTAGGAATGTACTGAAATTGTTTATAACCATTTGCACATATCATCAAAACAGTTATTGTGTTCTTCATAGTTTCACAGAAAAGAATCCCAAAACAAAGAGAAAAGAAGAAAATGGCAAACATGACTATTAGCCTTAACAAGACTTACCAAGAAATCATTTGAAAGGCAATAGGGTTTAACAGTGCACACGAAATGAGAATAACCAAAAGGAATGTGAGTAGCAGCTTCAGCATGAGGAAAAGCATTGCGTGATGACTTGATGTTGGAGTTTTGTCTGTCTGTTACACGGTTAACTGAACGAAAACCCATGTCAAGAAACTAAGTATGACAAAGAAATCACAATTAGAATATGAATAGCATCTAAATATCCACCCCATCTTTTTGAATATTTTTATCAATTAGGAGTATTTTCTTCAAAGTAGACCTCACTTGAAATTTGATTTGGCTTCCCAATAATAAGGAAAATACGAAGAAAAGAAACGAGAATGGTATTATCAATAAATTTTAATGATTAGATTTATATCGATACGACTGGATTCTGGAACACGCAAACAAGAACAATTATACTTGAATTAACTGTGTTGCACTATCAATATATACATTACTACAACATATTCAAAATCACCACCCTTCATCAACTTATACAAGCAATAAAGAAATTCAAGAGCAAGCATATTAGAGAGAGAGAGAGAGAGGATAATATACTTTAGCAGAGTTCGGTAGGAGGTGTAAGTACTCATACATGTTAAATGGCTATTAAATCCATTGTTCTTTAAGCAAAATGTTTGTAGAAGATTGTCTTAATCAACTCAAACACAAACATTCACAAGAAAAGACCCTCCACGGAACTATTTTCTGCACACCTATTCTACTCTTTCAAGTAAAAGAACTTTACAGTTAGTATTCGTCAAATATTGTTTAACGTATATGAGTTTTCTTTGAACTTTTTTTAACGGAATATGAATATTTATCCTCATGGAACTTGGGACTGGGCATTTAGAGGACTCAGCATACATACTTGAGTGAATCAACAGAGCAAAACGACGCTTTACTTTGGATTATAGCATATGAAAGATTAGGAACTCTTCTTATAACAAGAGACTCAACTAAAAAGAACCCTATAAAAAAAGAAAGGACAATGATACATAATTGTTAGACAGTAAAATTGTTTTCTAAAAAGTATACTTACATAGAAATGTTTCACAAAAATCATTTTGCACCGTTTGGTTGGGCAAATTTTTCAAAGTGTTTAGTTTCTTATGCAGAAGATTTTGACAGTTTTGAACATCCAAACACAAAAATACTATGTTGAAAAAATAAGAGGTTGCTTAAATGAGAAAACTTGCCATGTAATTTCCATACAGGTGTCTCTCCATTTGTAACAACCTCAAACATTATGCAATCTCCCACCTTAAAGCCATTTGCAACAGAGAATTTACCCCATCCACCTATCATATAGACTCGAGAACCGTAGCCACTTAGCCTTAAATTCCATGATCTTTGTCTTTGATCTCTGATAATCAAACCACAATCCTTGTTGGTAAGACCATTTGCCCTCGCAAATCGTGTAGGAATGGCCTGAAATGGTTTATAACGATTTGCACATATCACATGCTCATACTTTTGCTGTAAATGGTGGAAGTAAACAGAGGATGAAAAAAGAAAATGGTGCACAACTGCACATGTTTCCTTTTAGCCTGAAGATTCTTGAAGGGTGGGTAATGAGTTTTAAGACTTACCAAGTAGCCCTTTGAAAGGAAATAGCGTCTAACGGTGCACACAAAATGAGACTCACCAAAAGAGTTGTGAGTAGCAGCTTCTGCAAAGGCAAAAGCCATGTTTGATAAAATGATCACAAGCAATACATGAATAGATCTAATCGGGGGTGAGTTTACCTATATCAAAGCGGGGTCATCCGACACCACTTGTCGAATGTTTTGCTAAATATGTATATAAAGATAAGCAAAACAAAGAGTATAGGTATAGAACTGGAAAATGACACCACTTCAAACAAAATGTGTCGCTAGGTCGCTAGTAAAGGACCTCAATGCTAACTTCTTGAAACAATAGATAGCCAGCAAGGTCCTACCAAATACCGACACCACTTACAAAAAATCCTTCATACGCCACCACTAAAAATCCTATCCATATGGCTAATTTCTAATCTAGATAAGTTGACAATTTTAATCAGGTGTAAAGTAATGGATTCTAAAGATCTTACCTTTGTATTCAAATTTCTTGGGCTCTTCTTCTCTTTCTCCTCCTTCCTCTCCCCCTTCTTCTTGAAGATACCCTGAATTTTCTCTATCACATTGACTTGAATCAAATATGGAAACATCAAATTCCATGTCTCCTTCATGTCTGAACACCAATATATCTCCCAACTGCAGATCATGCTCCTCTGCAAACTTTTCCCAACCCTCTTCTAGTCGGTGGCCATTCAGCTTCACCAGCCACTTTTTACCAGCCCTTCTTAGTACTGCATGTTTCTGCTCATATCCCTTCAGATAATTCAAGAAACCTACAGGAATTTTCTGCATGTAGTACAACATAAACTTAGAATAGCCTATTGCTAAATCACTATGCTGTTTTGTTTAGGACATGAAAATGTACAAATTGTCTCATGCATGCTCATAGAAGATAAAAGAAAGAAGAAATCACTAAAAAGAAAAGATTACTCACAAGACCAAGCTTGAAACCTGGCTGAATAGGCTTGAAAAAATGAGGTTTCTTTGGAGGGACTTTCATGGCATTGTAAAAAAAAATGCAGTATATTAGCTTTGTGATTGATATTAGAATTGAAAGGTGAAACTTAAAGGTAATTAATGGAATACCTGACAGTAAAGGCAGCTTTTTCAAGTAAAGTGAACTGTGTAAAGCAGACAAAATTTTCCAGCATTACAAAGAAATGTTAAACAGAAAAGCCAGTGTCATTGGGACAAAGAAAAGCAACAATGGGGAAGAGGAACATCAGCACAAATATTTACAGTTATTGGATTTATACTTACAGAGGTCTAATGTAAAAGATCACATGTTAACGTAGACCTGTAATGGAGTTCAAACCTCATGAAAATACAGTCAAAAGGTTATGGGTAATTCGGACTTATTTTCATTGAAGAATTTGGATACGTGGAGTCCATCCATTTCAAGCTAGAGCTATGTGAATGCTAACTATTATTAATACAAAATACTAACTTGTCAACGTCAAGAAAGTGAATGGACCTGGAGTATAACGAACCCAAATTTGAACAATCTCGAATAATATAACAGACAAATCTGTACTTCTTTTATAGTAGTGAAAACTAGTGATGTAAAGACTTTCTTATCGCTTAGGCATCGGATAGTTGAATGTTAGTTATCCACTAACTCATATCCTTAGGACCATTAACAGTTAAATATCCCATCCTAAGTGAAGGCCTCAAGTTCAATTCTTCTTTAATGGAGGAATAATACGAGTACTAATTTTTGATATATTGGTGAAATAGGCTGAAATGAAAATCTGCATAGGAACTCTATTTGCTTTCCTTTTTCTGGTTTGATTACAATGTGCAAGAATCTAAAATACTAGCTCAATCTAACTGCTAGTCTTGTGAAAACAGAAGTAGCACACATCATACAAAAAGAGTAGGTAAGATTGTGCAATATGTACTATATGGATCCAAAAACATTTATATTCACTTGCTTCAGTGCTCCTTTCCTTGCCCATTACCAGCTGCTTCATTATCTTGTCAATCACTTATGTGATGCTTGTCATCCTTCCCAGAATAGTTACCTACAAATTTTTTGAAAGCAAAACTTAGCCTCTGTTTTGAATTGAAATTCCGGGGACTTGATTTTGTAAAAGCAATATATAATCATAGAGTCTAATGTAGATCTTTTATATGGAAAATGTCATAAGGTATATATATACGGACACGAAAGAGATTTTTTTGCACCTTCTGCAGCGTATAAATAAGAATGTGATTTTCGGAGAAAATATTGACTGCTCGTCCCATAATGGCATAATGTTTCACGAGAGTCCAGTGTATTTCTTCCTATCTAAATAACCCAAATAACCAACAATATATTTGAGATGTATGAATGGAAAGGTGATATTAGAGATTTTCCCCCCTTTTCACTCAGGTAAACTCAACTTTCAAATCCTATACAAAAAGTAAGAACTTGTTTTGGTCCCAAAACACCTCCTCTTCATATTCAAATAGTCAAAGGGGCAAGGAAAAAAAATGTACTAACACAAAGGATGGTGTCATGAAACTCAAGGGAGAACAAGAAATACTCACAATGGAAATATGCTATAGGTAATGTGCCATTGTGTATAAGTTCAAACTTGTAACTGTCTCCAACTCGAACACCATTTGCTTTCATGAATGGTTCCCATCCCCGCCTTTTAATTACAAAGTGACTTCCCACTAGCCCCAGATGCACATACCATAATATCCGTTTTTCATTCACAATAATCATCTCGCGTCTGTTCATCAAGCCATTTGATTTTACAAAAGCCATTGGAAGATTCTGCTCAAATTTTATCCAAAACCCAAAAATAAAGATCATTCCGCATTATATAAGTTAAAAGTTTAACTAAAATATATACAAATCACTTACCAAAATAAAGTGCGTTATGGTATAAGGTTTAATAATAGAAATAAAATGAGGGTTGGTATCATTGGTAGATGTTGAAGCAGATACTCGTGATATTGGAGATAGCGCGTCCGAGGTCTTAATCCTAAGGTCTGTTTGCTCTTGATAATGCAGACCTTTATCTGAAATTCGTTTATCATCCGAATTGTTCTTCTTTATCTCAGGCTGGAGAGATGGACTTCCTATCAAATCTAGTATTTCAATTGAAACAACAAAGTCATAACTGAAACTAAAGATGAATTTTAAAGCCACAAGACATTAAGCTGAACCATGTGATCGAGCATTTGTAGGACTTGATAAAAAAATTGTTACCATTTTTATCTACCAACTAATGCCTTAACAGATGACCACATTGTATGTATAAATATTTTTTACTATGAGAGCATAGAACTTGAAGTTCAACAAAATCAAATTAGAATTAAAAGTAACACTTACGACGGAAGAACGCTATAGGTACTTTTCCATACTTGATGAGTTCAAACTTGTAAGTATCTCCTACTTGGAGACCTTTTGCTGCTCTGAATTGTTTCCATCCACGCGTAATTCCAAAATGATTTGCATCTATTCTCCCTAGCCACACTGACCAAGATCTTTGTGCTTCATCTTTCAGAATCATCTCACACTTTCTATTCATCAACTCATTCGACTTCAAAAAACCAAGTGGAAGATGCTACCATATGTAGACTAAATTTCAGTTGTCTCCAGAAAAGAAAAAGAAAAGGGGCAACAACTAAAATAAGTTCAAAACACTTACCAAATAATGCCTGCTGATGCAATAAGGTTTAATGGTTGATATAAAATAAGGAAGACCATCTCCACCAGAAGTTGAAGGTATTCTCCCAATAAATTCTGTTGTTCCTAAATTATAAAGAACAAGATATCAAAAGAAAGAGAAACCATAATGAGGAAGTGTTACAATTAAGATAAAAAGGAGAAATTACATATGGATATGTTTAAAAAACTAGCAGGGGCTCACTTTCTAAATATGGACATATCTATTCCAAATCATTTTGGAAGGGAAGATAAAAGTAAGAGATTATGATACGCAAACAACGTTCAACACTTTTGACTTGAACTCGACTAGGTTCCAAAACACACAACCTGATCAGTGAACTTGCACATTAATTCTTAGTGGACCTGGCCTTTTAAGTATTCAATCTACATTCTTGAGTGAAAATAAACAGCAAAGTGCACTTTAGTCTTTGATTTAGAGACAGAAGATGTAGCATTATTGGTATTACAAGAAGTAGCTAAAAGGGACCCTAATGCTAATAGAAAAGAAATGACTGTCATATAACACACTCTAAACTCAACTACATTAATATAGAGAAAACAGAATGTGCAAATATAGTTTCTTTGTAACAATGACTTGGATGATATAAAATGATGAACATCTTGCTACAGACTGCGAAAAAATAAGTCTTGCTAAACAAGAAAAATTACCATGAAATTTCCAGATTGGTTTTTCTCCAATAGTAACAACCTCCAACCTTATACGATCTTCCAGCTTTAAGTCATTTGCAACACAAAATTCACCCCATCTACCTCCAACATAGACTTGAGAACAGGAGGTATATAGCATGAAATTCCATGACCTTTCTCTCCCATCTCTAATAATCAAACCACATTTCTTGTTGGTAACACTATTTTCCCTTGCAAATTCTTTAGGAAGACGCTGAAACATTTTATAACGATTTGCACATTTCATATGCTTCATATATTCACCATAAATAACAGCAATCAAGAAAAGTAAGGATTCATGAAAAGTAAGGGGGAGATGAGTTTCGGACTTACAAAGTAACCATTTGAAAGGAAATATGGTTCAACAATGAATTCAACATGAGACTGACAAAAAAGTTTGTGAGTAGCAGCTTCTGCAAGGTGAAAAGCCTTGCTTGATGAAATTAAATTTGACAAAATGATCACAATCAAAACATGAATAGGTCTAAATTAAACATGCACCTCATCTTTTGGCTAATTTTTGACATTGAAATTTAGTGCAAGTTAATCAAGTATAAACTAATTATGAACTCTAAGGATCTTACTTTGAGATTCAAATTTCTTGGAAGTATTATTCACAATATGGGCTTCTTCTGCATGGTGAAAATCCTTGCTAGATAACATGATTCTGGTATTTGGTTTCTCTTCAAAAGTATGAGCATCTTGTTCTTGTTCATGCAGATACTCTGCATATTCTCTCTCACAGTGGTTTGAATCAAATATGGTAACTTCAAATTCCATGTCTCCTTCATGTTTGAACACTAACATATTTCCCGACTGCAAATCATGCTCCTCTGCAAATTCTTCCCAACCCTCTTCAAATCGATGGCCATTCAGCTTCACTAGCCACTTCTTGCCAGCCCTTCTTAGTACTGCATGATCATTCTTGGTTCCCTTCAAATACTTCAAGAAACCTATAGGAAGTTTCTGCAGTACAACATAAACTTAAATTAAAAATGTAGTACACATAGTACATTAGCACTATGGTTATGAATTTGTTATTTTCCATATCATGCATGCATTTTGTAGATAGAACTGAGATGAAATAAGTGAAAGGAATACTCACAAGACCATGCTTGAAACCTGGCTGAATTGGTTTGAAAAAATGAGGTTTATTTGGAGGGACTCTCATGGCAGTCATGCAGTAGCTTAGTGGGATGCAATAATTTGGTAAGTGAAACTTAGAACTGAAATGATTATTAATGTTGTTACTGACAGCAAATACAGCTTTTTAAGTGAGTGGACTAAGTAAAGTAGACGTCATTAAAGAATGCTACAGTAATTATGATTGAGAAAAGGAACAGGGACAACAGGGAATGGGTGAGTTCCTACTTCCTCCCTATGAGAAATTCATATGGAGTAATTTGTTCTTTAATAGGTTCTACATCAATTAATTGTTAGTGAGTACACGGAATTGTGGAGCAGCTCATAAAATTGTCTCCGTATAATCTATAAGTCACGGATTTGAACAATCTCGAATAATATAATACAGACAAATTTGGACTTTTTTTTTACAGTAGTGAAAATTAGTGATGTAAAGACTTTCTTATTGTTTAGGCATCTGATAGTTGAATGTTAGTGCTAATTCATATCGTTGGCACCATTAAAAGAGTTAAATATCCCATCTTAAGAGAAGGTCTCAAGTTCAATTCCGGTGGAATAATATGAGTAGTTATTGTCGATATATTGGCATTTCTTTTATTAGATTCTTAGTTGTGATTGTAGATAATTTCTAATTTATAGAAGTTCTCATAAAGTATAAAGTAAACAAATAGTACTAGCTAATTTACACTCCATGCATGTATCACCTAAGTAATTAAGAGAAGAAGTTATACTTTCCTTCCCAGGTTTATAGATGTGTTTGGTTAATGCATGGGAAATAGGCTGATATGAAAATCTGCATAGGAACTCTATTTGCTTTCCTTTTTCTGGTTTGATTACAATGGGCAAGAATATAAGAGACTAGCTTAATCTAACTGCTAGTCATGTGATATTGTGAAAACGGAAGTAGCAAACATCATACCAAAATATTCTATGTACTATTATACTATTATAGATCCAAAAACATTCACTTGATCCAGTGCTCCTTTCCTTGCCATAACCAGTTGCTTCACTATCTTGTCATTGGCTTATGTGATGCTTGTCATCCTTCCCAGATTAGTTACCTACAAATTTTTTGAAAGCAAAATAGCCTCTGATGTGAATCGAAATTCTGGGGACTTGATTTTGTAAAAACAATATATGGTCATAGAGTCTAATGTAGATATTTAATTTGGAAAATGTCACAAGGCAATCGTTATGAAATTTAACCCATAATTAAACATATATATGGACACAAAATAGAGATTTTTTTGCATCTTCTGGAGCAGATGAACAGGATTTTCAGAGAAAATATGAACTGCCCGTCTCATTATGTTTCACAAGAGTCCAGAGTATTTTTCAATCTAAATACACCAAAAGAATCCACACTATATTTGAGATGTATGAGCGGATCTAAATACACCAAAAGAATCCACACTATATTTGAGATGTATGAGCGGAAAGGAGACACTAGAGATATCTTTTTTTGCTTTTCACTCGGTTAAACTCAACCTTCAAATCCTATACAAGTTCGGTAAAATCACTTCCCCAAGTCAGAGTTACCCTTGTACCTATGTTGACGAGAGTTAGCAGGTACCGGGAGGAATTGCCAAGGTAAGCTGGCATGGATGGCATGGACACCACCATTGAGGGAAAAAAGATGACTTCCCAACTCCCTGCAATAACTCTCGCACCAGTGAGGGACATCGGGGTCACCTTGTTTGGGCAGGTTAACCTTCATGATTTCGTGTAACCTCAAGTTTTCATAACATTTTCAAAAAATCTAATAGTAACAACATGTTTTGGTCCCGAAACATCTCCTCTTCAAATAGCCAAAGGGACAATGAAGAAAATAAACAAACATGTACTAATACAAAGGATGGTGTCCTAAAACTTAAGGGAAACAGAGAAATACTCACGATGGAAATATGCTGTAGGTACTGGGCCATTGTTAATGAGTTCAAACTTGTAACTGTCTCCAACTCTAACACCATTTGCTTTCATGAAACGTTTCCATCCCCCCCTTTTAATTATAAATTGATGTCCCATTGGCCCTAGAAGCACAGTCCATGTTCTCCGTTTTTCATCCACTAGAATCATCTCGCTTCTATTCAGCAAGCCATTTGATTTTGCAAAAGCCATTGGAAGATACTGCTCAATTTTACCCCAAATCCCAAAATATAGATCAATACCGCATTATATATCACAAAAGGTGAAATTAACTTTTAGTGTTTTAACAAAAAGTTATACAATCACTTACCAAAACAGTGTTCGCTATGGTATAAGGTTTAATAGTAGAAACAAAATGAGGGTTGGCATCATCAGCAGATGTAGGAGCAGCTACTTTTGATCTTGGAACAGTCACATCCGAGGTCTTTATCCTAAGGTCTGTATGCACTTGAAAATGCAGACCTTTATCTGGAATTCTTTTACTATCCAAAGTTTTCTTCTTTACCTCAGGCTGGAGGGATGGATTTCCTCTCAAATCTAGTTTTTCAATTGAAACAACAACAATGTCATAACTGAAACTGAAGATGAGTTTAAAAACCATAGACGACATTAAGTTGAACCAGGGCAATTGAGCATTTGTAGGAACTGTAAAAATTTGAGAAGCATTACCATTTTTATCTACCAATTAACGCGTATCATATATATACTTATTTAGTTATTTGTAATTGCCTTGCACATGATCTGATTGTATAAAGATTTTTCACAATGAGTGCATAGAACTTTAACTTCAACAAAAAATACATTCGAATTAAAAGTAACACTTACGATGGAAGTATGCTATAGGTATTTTCCCATTCTTGATGAGTTCAAACTTGTAAGCATCTCCTACTTGGAGACCATTTGCTGCTCTGAATTGTGTCCATCCACATGTAATTCCAAAATTATTTCCATATTTACCTAGCTGCACTGACCAAGATCTATGTGCTTCATCTTTCAGAATCATCTTGCACTTTCCAATCTTCAAGCCATTTGACTTTGCAAAACCCATTGGAAGATACTGCCACCGATATCATTCCATAAGCAGATGAAGTTTCAGTTGTCTCCAGAAAAAGAAAAATAAGGGGACTACAACTAAAATCAGTTCAAATCTATTACCAAAACTGCCTTGCTGATGGAATAAGGTTTAATGGTTGAAATAAAATAAGGAAGATCATCTTGACCAGAAGGGTTGTGCGTAGCAGCTTCAGCAAAAGCCTTGCTTGATGACATGATGATGGGGTTTGGTGTATCTGTTAAATTGTAATTTGTAAATTGTAGACTACCATGACAATACAACTAAAAATGAAAAATTGATTATCACAATTATAGCATGAATAGCATCTAAACGTCCCCCGCATCATTTGGATAATTTTTCATCTAGTAAATTGAAACTTATTTTAAGATTTTACCTGTGTTAAATTTCTTAGAAGTCTCTTCAACAGTATGGGCTTCTGCTGCTTCTTGCAGATGCTTTGCATAATCTCTGTCACATTGACTTGAATCAAAGATGGAAACATCAAATTCCATGTCTCCTTCATATCTGAACACCAATATATCTCCCAACTGCAAGTCATGCTCCTCTGCAAACTTTCCCC
This sequence comes from Petunia axillaris subsp. axillaris, assembly GCA_029990575.1. Lineage (NCBI taxonomy): Eukaryota > Viridiplantae > Streptophyta > Magnoliopsida > Solanales > Solanaceae > Petunia > Petunia axillaris. The sequence goes on along the minus strand of JARKNS010000002.1, from coordinate 3,358,465 downwards.
AACCCTCTTCCAGTCGATGGTCATTTAGCTTCACCAGCCACTTTTTACCAGCCCTTCTTAGTACTACATGTTCCTGTTCGTGTCCCTTCAGATAATTCAAGAAACCTACAGGAATTTTCTGCAGTACAACATAAACTTAGAGTAGCTTTTGCCCAAAACATTATGCTATTTTGTTTAGGCCATGCAACTGTACTAATTATCTACCTAGTTAAACGACTAAACAATGGTCAACCCACCCGGTGTACAAAGCATTCCACGTTTAGGTAGGGTCCGGAAAGGTGTGATGTAGGCAACCTACCTAATTCAAGCATTAGCGGTTGTTTCTATGGCTTGAACCCGTGATCTATACGTCACGCCAGACCCTGCGGAAATACGAGATGCTTTGTACACGAACAGTGACCTGATTATATGAACAATTAGAGGTTTGAATATTAGTGTTTTCTTAATTTCTGGGATAAATTCTCCCACCTCCATACCATGCATGGACATAGTAAATATAAAAAAGATGAAAGAACTGAAAGGAATACTCACAAGACCATTCTTGAAACCTGGCTGAATAGGCTTGAAGAAATGAGGTTTATTTGGAGGGACTTGCATGGCAGCCAGTGAGTAGGTTTGTGATTGAACACCAAAGGAATGATTATTAATGGAATTACTGACAGCAAATGCAGCTTGTCAAGTAAGTGGACTGTCTAAAGAAGAAGACATTTTCCAGCATCCCAAAGAAAAGTTGAAGAGAAATGTCAGTTGTTGTAAGCTCATCATCAGTTATAGACAAAATGCTAATGACATTGGAAAGCTGTTCATTGGACTCCACGTGTTCCCTCCATTTGGCTGAGGCGTTATAATGGGAGGTTACTTCTGGGTATTTAAACATAGGACAAATTTATACAATTTTGAAAGTAGAAGGATAATTGACTTTTTTCCGAACAATTTAACATGATATTAAAACAGGAAAAAGTTATTGGTTTAAGACTCACCTCCATTCGTTGTAAAAAATAATTGACACGGATTTAACTCGTAAAAAAGAATCAAGTTAGCATGTGAAAGACATATTAAACATAATAATCTAACAAAATTAAAGCGCGCTCTTTCACCTCCATCCATTTACAAAAATAATTTAAACATGTTTGGCTCATGAAAAAGATTTAAGCTAGGCATGTTAAAGATTATAATTAAAATATATCATACCAGCTAATTTTACACTACATGCATGTATCAACTAGTAGCATCTGTGTTTTTTTTATGAAGCAGCAATCTGATTAATAGCAGCAAAAAATAAACACCTTTGGGGCATATTGCCAGACCTTATAAAAAATTGAGAGAATGGTACAGAAGTGTGAAATCTAAGAATAAGTGAAAGAAAAATGAAATGAAAAAAAGGAATATAGGGGACTTGTTGCCATCTCATGGTGGTTCAAACTGAATCTCTGAAGGCTTCATCTGTCTTGTCTGAAAGGAGCAAATCTGGCACTTATAAAGTGTAAGGATACCTCTTATTTGCCTTGGTAACTCTTCTAACTTCTCATACTGCTTGTGCTGATAATGAATGTGACAAGAGAGGCTAATTTATCTGCAATCTTGTCAGCTTCTCTATAGCAATGCTTGACAACCATTTCATTGTCCTCTACCATTTGTTTGATCTGTTTACTGCATGTACCACACCATGGTGCGCTAGCTTGCTGAATGCTGGGTAACACTAAATGTAGGAGTGAATCAACTTCTGCAATGATTTTCTGAAATCCCATTGAAACTCATTTCCTAAGTCCAAAAAGCATATCATTAGCCTCTCTGCCCAGTAACTAGTTCCTCATCCCAAGTAGATAGAGTAGGCATATACAATGTCCCCATAACTGTAGAGCTTTACAAAAAGGAGATGTGGTTTAAGCCATTTAACACATACTTTCCCGGGTGTGGTTCATAGTCATCTTGCCAATTTTACTTGAGAGGATCTGCGCAAGTGTAAATGCTATCAGTGCTACTGCTCATCAGTCAGATGGTGCCTCTAAATCTTATCTGGGAGCACATCTAGTCTCCACAATCTCCAATACATTTTAAAGATGGCAGTGTTTTTGCCATGAAAACAGAAACAGGATTCAGAGTCTTATGAGTCCACCAAGTGAGAAGCAATCGTCTGAAATGTGTACTTCTGTGAGTAATTCCAAACGCAGCAGAGAAAGTTGCCCAGATATTCTGTGCAAAGTTTCCTGAGTAGAATAAGTGCTCCACAATTTCCATTTCATTTGAGTTACAACAGTACCATCTTGGCTCCAAGTAGAAACCATTCAAGGGATTGCATTGTGCCAAATATAGGAATCAGTTAATAGATTTGTCATTATAGAAATCAGTTAACGAATTGTCATTCTTTTGTCGCATTACCTCTCATGCAGATGCAACTGAGAAGATTCCATTACTTGAGGAGGCCCAAACAACCCTATCTGATATCCCTGGCATTAGGTCCACCTTGTGATGATCAATGATACGAAGAACTGATGCTGGGATGTCAAACCATAAGGTAGAAAAGTCCCAAACCCCATTGCAGTATCTCCCTAATCTTCACATCCCAAGGTCTTGATCCATCAGTAAATAATGGTAAGAGGTCTCACTCTAGTCCGATTGTTATACCAGAATGAGACCTCCCCCTCTCCAATAATCCAATATGTATGCTGCTCCACCTCATGCTTGATTTTGCACAGTGAGTTCCAAACCTGCGAGTCACAAGAACTCCACTGTTTACCAAGAGTATCGGATCTTTGACAATATTTCGCAAGTATAAACTCTTTGCAGTCATTTTCCCACTCTTAGGTTCCATAAAGTTTAGCCACTAACGCATTACAAGTATCATGAAGGAATCTGAATTTGCACCTCCTTCAGTATATGCATAACACAATCTTCTCCATGATGACCAATGGTAACTGTCAGTTCCATCTGAAGAGCTCCAGAAAACTTTGCTATCACTTTCTAAATTTGATTCAGTACTCCCTTGGGTGGATTTATAGTTGCAAGCAAATGAACAGATAAGGCTAGACTGACATGCCTTATTAAAACAGCTTTGCTCCCAGTCGAAAGTGGTCTGAGGTGCCACCCTCTGATTTGGTTCATGGGGAAATACTTGATGTAAAAATCTCCACAGGAACACTGTTTTTTCCTTCTTTTTTTTCTGATTAGATTACAACAGGCACGAATCCAAAAGACTAGATTCATATAACTGGTAGTCATGAATTTTGGAAACAGAAGAAGCACAAATCATACGAACAAAGTTATTATCATTTATTTTTTTAAGATTTAGCAAAATGTACTATAACTAAAAAACATTACAATCACTTGCTTTAGTGCTAATTTCCTTGCCCCTTACCAACTGCTTCATTTTCATGTCAATGGCTTCTGTGTTGCCTGTCATCCCTCCCAGAATAGTTGCCTACAAGTTTATTCAAAAACAAAACTTAGCCTCTGTTGTGATCGAAAATTTGTAAAAATAGTATACAATGAGAGCATAAGATCGATCTTTTATAAGGAAAAATGCCATAAAGCAATCATTATGAAATTTAACCAGTAATTAAACATCAAAATATTATATAAGGACACAAAACAATGAGATTGTTCCTTTTCTTTTTTTTTTTTGTTTTTTTGCACCTTTTGCTTAGGATAGATAAGAACATGATTGTCAAATAAAATATTGCACGTCCCTTTTTCTCAAAATGGTATTGAGTGCACGTCCCATAATGTTTCATGAGAGAACATAGTACTCTTTCAATCTAAATACCCCAAAATATCAACAATTTATTAGAGATGTATGAGCGGAAAGGAGACTCCGGAGAGCATTTTTTTCCTTCACTCAAACCTTCAAATCCTATACAAGTTCTGCAAAATCACTTCCCCAACTTAGAGATGCCCGACAACTTTGTTGGTGAGAGGTAGGCAGAGGAAATTGTTGAGATGTTGAAGCTTGCAGCTGGACATGACACCACAGTCACAAAACAAAAGTTACTTCCACAACTCCCTTCAATAACTCTCCCACCAGTGAGGGGCCTCAGCGTAGGGTCATATCTCTTGGGCAAGTGAATTTTGATCAAATCAAAATTAATCAACAGTAGGAACTATTTGAAGCCAATCTCAACTTCTATACTGACAGTGTAAAAGAATTTTACAATATCAGGTCAATTAAAAAATAATTACTGTTAAATCATACTAATAGACAAGAGTGAAAATTCAGTACACCGTGAACGCATAAGGGAAACAAAAAAAAAAAACTCACAATGGAAATATGCCATAGGTATTGTGCCATTGTTGATGAGTTCAAACTTATAAGTATCTCCAACTCGAATATCATTTGCTTTCATGAACTCTGTCCATCCGCCCCTTTTAATAACAAAGTGACTTCCCGCTGGCCCCAGATTCACAGACCATGATCTCCGTTTTTCATCCACTAGAATCATCTCGGTTCTATTCATCAAGCCATTTGATTTTGCAAAAGCCATTGGAAGATACTGCTCAAAATTTATCCAAAATCCCAACATCTAGATTAATATCGCATTATATATCACCCAAAAAAAAAAAAAAAAAACTAATAGTTCGAGTTTTAACTAAAATTTATACGAATTTCTTACCAAAACAGGGTTTGTTATAATATAAGGTTTAATAGTAGAAATAAAATGAGGGTTGGCATCATCAGCAGATGTTGAAGCAAACACTTGAGATATTGAAGCAGTCATGTCTGAGGTCTTAATCCTGAAGTCTGTTTGCTCTTGAAAATGCAGACCTTTATCTGAAATTCTTATATCATCCAAACTGTTCTTCTTTACCTCAGGCTGGAGGAGTGGACTACCTCCCAAATCTAGTTTTTCAGTTAAAACAACAATAAGAGGTCATTAAGTTGAAACATGGGAACTAGCATATGTAGGACTTGATAAAATTTGAGAAATACTACAATAACACATACCCATAATTAAACATATATATGGACACAAGACCTTTTTTGCACCTTCTGCAGCAGATAAATAAGAATATGAAAAATCCAACAATGCATTTGAGATGTGTGAGCGGAAATGAGACACTAGAGCCAGTTTGTTTCTTCACGCAATTAAACTCAACCTACAAATCCTTTACAAGTTCCGTAAAATCACTTCCCAACTAAGAGTTACCTGATACCTATGCTGGTGGAAATGAGCAGGTACCGGGTGGAGTTGTCGAGGTGCGCCCAAACTTACCCGGACACCAGTGTCATGAGAAACAAAAAGAAAATACTTCCCCAACTCTCTTCAATAACTCTACCACGAGTGAGGGACCTTAGGCTCACCTAGCTTGGGCAAGTGACTAAAATAACCAACAAGCAGCAACAGAAACTATTAGTAGTCAATTCAACTTCTGTGACAGTAATAAAGAATTTTTACACTATCTAGTCGCCTAAAAGATAACTAATGTTAAGTCATACTAATAGTGTAAAAGTTCTTTGCATTGCCGAGGTATACAAGTTAAATCCTTTGATATCGTCAAGATTTCGTGTAACTTCAAGTATAAATAACATTTTAAAAAATCTCAGAGTAAGAATTAGTTTTTGGTCCCAAAAATCACCCCTGCATATTCAAAGAACCAAAGTGACAAAGAAGAAAAACAAAAACATGTACTAACTCAACTGATTGTGTCATGAAACTTGAGGGAAACAAAGAAATACTCACAGTAGAAATATGCTATAGGTTTTGAGCCATCACTGCCATTGTTGATGAGTTCAAACTTGTAATTATCTCCAACTTGAACACCATTTGCTTTCATGAACTGTGTCCATCCATCCCTTTTAATTACAAAGTGAGTTCCCATTTGCCCCAGATTCACAGACCATGATCTCCGTTTTTCATCCACTAGAATCATCTCGCTTCTATTTATCAAGCCATTTGCTTTTGCAAAAGCCATTGGAAGATACTGCTCAAAATTTATCCAAAATCCCAATATATAGATCCATATAGCATTATATATCACCAAAAAAAAAAATCTTTTTGTTAATGTTTTAACTAAAATATATACACATCACTTACCAAAACAGTGTTGGTTATGATATATGGTTTAATAGTAGAAATAAAATAAGGGTTGGCATCATCTGAAGATGTTGAAGCAGATATTTGTGATTTTGGAGCAGTCACGTTCGAGGACTTAATCTTAAGGTCTGTTTGCTCTTGAAAATGCAGGCCTTTATCTGAAATTCTTTTATCATCCAAATTGTTCTTCTTTATCTCAGGCTTGAGGGATGGACTTCCTCTCGAATCTAGTTTTTCAATTGAAACAACAATGTCATAACTGAAACTGAAGATGAATTTTAAAACCATAAGAGTACATTAGTTGAACCATGGGAATTGGGCATTTGGAGGGACTTGATACGAATTTAAAAAATATTAACAATTTATATCTACCAATTAATGGAAAATTTCATAGGTCATCAAAGTATTAATCTATTGCTGGAAAGTCATTGTTCTTCGTTTTGTCACAACATACTTGAACGAATACAAACAGCAAACTTCATTATAAAGCCATTGAAATTGTAGTACTCTCCTTGTAACAAAGAGAAGTAGCTAAAAGGTACCCTAATAGAAACAAAATGACAGTCATATCACTCTTAAATACACTATTTATATAGAGAGGAAACAGAATGTGAAACCTTGATTTCTTTGCAACCATGCTTTGGATGAAATATTAAATGATGACCATCTTTTTTACAGATTGAATTGGAAAAATATAAGTGTTTGCTTAAATGAGAGAATTACCATGAAATTTCCAGATCGGTTTTTCTCCATTACTAACAACCTCACACCTTATATGATCTCCCACTTGTAAGTCATTTGCAACACAAAATTTACCCCATTTACCTCCAACATAGACATTAGAATAGGAGGTATATAGCCTGAAATTCCATGACCTTTGTCTCTCATCTCTAATAATCAAACCACATTTCTTGTTGGTGAGACCATTTGCCATTGCAAAGTCTTTAGGAAGGCGCTGAAATGGTTTATAATGATTTGCACATTTCATATTCTTCATATATTCACCATAAATAACTCCAATCAAGAAAATAAAGGATTCTTGAAAAGTAACGGGGAGATAAGTTTGGAGACTTACAAAGTGACCACTTGAAAGGCAATATGGTTTAACAGTGAATTCAACATCACAATGACCAAAATGGTTGTGAGTAGAAGCTTCTGCGCGGTGAAAAGCCTTGCTTGATGATGCGAATCTGGTGTTTGCTTTGTCTGCTTCCATTGTTAAATTGTACACAAATCCATGTCAAGAAAATTAAATGCGACAAACTGCTTGAAAACATGAATAGCACCCCTTCTTTTGGCTAGGTCCTTTTTTTCTTTTGATAACCAAGAAATTCTCAAGCGTCGGTGGGCACTTAAATACCAGACTAGAATTTAGTATGCGGCTGGGCCTGTCCCACACATCGCAAGCTGAGCTCTTACCACTAAACCAAAGTCATGGCTCATGGGACTATCTTTTGGCTAATTTCAATCTGAACAAATTCATCAAGTATAAAGTACTGGACTCTAAAGTACTCGACTCATCAAGGATGGATGTCCTCTCAAACCTAGTTTTTTAACTGTAACAACAACAATGTCATAACTAAAACCAAAGATGAATTTAAAAACCATAAGACTGACATTATTGAACCATGGCAATTGGACATCTGTAGGGACTAGATAAAATTTAAGAACTATTACCATATTAGCCTAAAGGTACCCTATATCCCTAACAGACACGAAATGAAAGTCATACAACACTCTCAACTACACTATTAATATAGAGAGGAAACAGAATGTTAAAATTTCATTTCTTGGTAACCATGCTTTGGATGACATAAAAAGATGACCATCTTTTTACAGATTGAACTAAGTAAAATGATCGTAGAAAAAATAAGAGGTTGCTTAATTGAGAAAAATTACCATAAAATTTCCAGATTGGGTTTTCTCCTTTAGTAACAACCTCACACCTTATATGATCTCCCACTTGTAAGTCATTTGCAACACAAAATTTAGCCCATTTACCTCCAACATAGACACTAGAACAGGAGGTATATAGCCTGAAATTCCATGACCTTTGTCTCTCATCTCTAATAATCAAACCACATTTCTTGTTGGCAACACCATTTGCCATTGCAAATTTTTTAGGAAGGCGCTGAAATGGTTTATAACGATTTGCACCTCATCAAAAAAATCATATGCTTCACATTTTCACCATAAATAACTTCAATAAAAAGAAGGAATTCTTTGAGGGGAAATGAGTTTGGAGACTTACAAAGTAACCATTTGAAAGGCAATATGGTTTAACAGTGAATTCGACATGAGATTGACCAACATGGTTGTAAGTGGAAGCTTCTGCACAACGAAAAGCCTCGCTTGATGACGCGACTCTGGGGTTAGGCTTGTCTGTTTACATTGTTAAATAGTAGACAAATCCTTGTCAACAAAATTAAAAATGAGCTTACAACTAAAACATGAATAGCATCTCAACATGCACCCCAATTTTTGGCTAGTTTTTTTTTTTAACTAGATTTTCGTATGCAGTTGGGCTCGAACTTGTGACATGCGCCTACTAAACCAAAGCGAGCTATCTTTTGGCTAATTTTCATCTGAACAAACTCATAAGTAGTTTAAAGTAATGGACACTAAAGATCTTACCTTTGACAACTTTCTTGGAAGCCCCCACAACAGTACGGACTTTTGCTTCTTCTTGCAGATGCTCTGGTAATTCTCTATCACAGTGACTTGAATCAAATATGGTAACCTTAAACTCCATGTCTCCTTCATGTCTGAACACCAATACATCTCCCAATTGAAGATCATGCTCCTCTACAAATTTTCCCCAACCCTCTTCCAGTTGCCGGCCATTGAACTTCACTAGCCACTTTTTACCAGCCCTTCTTAGTACTACATGTTCCTGCTCATGACCCTTCAGATATTTCAAGAAACCTACAGGTATTTTCTGCAGCACAAAATTAACTTAATTAAAGGGTAGCCTGGTGCACAAAGCATCATACATTCCCGCAATATTTGGGAAGAGCCGCCAAGGGGTGCACTGTACGACAGGCGGATCGAACCCCCTAAATGGAGACAACTTTACTGGTTGCTCCGAGGCTCCCCGTAAACATAAAACTTAAGTAAACAATTAATTGAAAAATGTTAATGTAGTAGATAAAGAAAGATGAAATAACTAAAGGGAATACTCACAAGACCATTCTTGAAACCTTGATGAATAGGTTTGAAGAAATGAGGTTTCTTTGGAGGGACTTTCATGGCATTTTTGTCAAAGAAAATGCAGTATAATTAAAAGTACAAAGTTCAATTTAGGGGATACAATAATTGTGCAAGTGAAAAGTGAAAGGTATGAGTATTAAAATAATCACTGACAACATATGCAGCTTTTCCACAGAAATGCTACAGTCATTGTGTACAAAGAACTTGGTAATTCTTGATAATCAAAATTTAAGGGGTAAACTTGGATTTCCTCTCTTAACAATCCTATCTATTTTAGGCTGAAGTTACTTTAATGACAATGACAACTACAAGACGACAACAATCAAAGACAGCATCTTCATGTACCCAGAGTAAATAAAGGGCATAATCAAATAATTTTGAATTGTATAAGGATAAATGTGTATATCTCCTAAGTTACTCATCGTGTGAAATAGAGAGACAACAATGAATATTTTTCATATTATGTTATGTTATATGATTTCTACAACAATATTTCGTTATAGTGGTAAAAACTTGTCTAACAAACTACCTGATTATAGAGAGATTTGATTATATAACATTTATATTTTCTGCTTTAACTAAATAATATTTGAATGGTGTACTTTACTCCGTCTATTGATCTTACATTAGACTTTTAAGATCGTTAGAACTTTTCACGACCAACCAACTGAAAAAAAAGGTAAGAATTATTACACTGAAATTAGTCACAATATATATTTCATTTACTAGCTATACCACTTTACAAATCAAAAAGCAAATGACACCGAATTTATTTCCGGAAAATGTAAATGTCCCAAACGGTTTGACATGACTTAGCTTCTTAAAATGCACAATATATTTTTTAACCAAATTGAGCCATTTAGAAAACTAAAAAGCGTTTATACTAAAAGCTTGAGATGATGCACTGGAAAAAAAAAAAAAAAATGCACTGGAAAAGTAGCAACCTGTTAAAATTAGTCAAAGTACTACTAGACGATTAAATACAACTGATTTTGAAGAACAAAAAGAATTAAAGTACATATTTAGTTGAGATTAGGCAATATGTAGTAGCAAATCCAAAATCATCACATTCTTCAGGGCTCCTTTCCATTGCCCATCATCAACTGTTCCATTACTTTGTCAAGGGCTTCTCTGATGCCTGGGGCATCCTTCCCAGCATATTTACCTGCAAAATTTCCTTTCAACATTACATATAATCTCTTCACTGTGATTTCATAAAGCCACTATATAATAATTGAAGTCTAAGCTAGGTATACTTCTTTTTGGGGGTGGGGAGTGGCGCAATGGGAGGGTTGGGGTTGGGGTTGGATTTTGTAAAGCGATACGTCTAGACTATTTAAAACCTTTCAAGATCCGCTTAACATCAAAAGTAAAGTTATATACAAATTTTTAAGAATCTTACATAACTCTTTCAAAGTGTGGCATAATATTTTCATATGACAATCATAGAAATATTTGTTTATGATTCCATTCACTCCAACATTTTAATAGCCTGAAGGAAAAGAAGAAAAAACAAAGCATGTATTGCACGAGGGAACATAGTGAAAGTAAAGGAAAGGAATACTCACAATGGAAATACACTACAGGTAATTCTTCGTTGTTGATGAGTTCAAACTTGAATGTATCTCCTAGTTGAACATCATTTGCTTCTTTGAACTGTTTCCATCCCCTGTAAATTCCGGTGTGATGTGACATTGGACGTAGGTGAACTGACCATGACCTCCATTTTTCATTTATGAGGATCATCTCACAACGTCTATTAAACAAACCATTTGTTTTTGCAAACACCGACGGAAGATACTGCTCACGTTTTATTCCATCGTATAGATCAATGTCACATTATCCATTAAAAAAAAAAACTCTTAGTGGGCATCTTAACTATTAAGGGCTTAACTAAAATTAATTTCAATTACTTACCAAAAAATGGTGGTCGATGGAATAAGGCTGAATAGTAGAAACAAAATGAGGGTTAGCATTAGCAGATATTGAAGCAGATGCTTGTGCTTTTGGAGCAGTTGTATATGAGTTCACAATCCCGTTGCCTGTATTTCATTTGGAAAATATACATATAAAAGAAAAGAAAAGAAACAAGAAACACTAGAATCATAGAAATGATAAGGAAAGGCAGATATATTTACTCCCAATCAAGAAAACTCTATCTTTTCTGCCTCAGTTCGGGAATTCCTTGCTTTTGGCTAAGGTCTTTACTTACCTTTTTTCACTCCAAACACAGCACCAAGACTTTGGTCTAGGCCTTGAGTCGAAACACTTTGAACATCCAAATTAGTTTTCTTCCTTCGGGGCTGAAGTGGTGCATTTCCTCTCAAATCTAGTTAAATCAATAATACACAACAATGTTAGAACTGAAATTGTGATAAATTAATAAAAATATGATGAGGTAGAAAGCAATTGTAATCCCTTGCTTTAGCCTAAGGTCTTTATTTACTTTTTCTCATTCCAAATACAGCACCAAGACAGTGAAGAACTAGAAAGTAGAAAGAATCCTCATAGGTGTACTGTCATCTCAATATAATTAATGTAAATAAGTAAATAGTATAGTAACTAGTAGTATAAAATAAGATTTAATTCAAGAGGAGGGCTTAGATGAGAAACTTGCCATAAAATCGAAATACAGGCGTCTCTCCGTTGGAAACTATTTCAAACATTAAACGATCTCCTTCCTTTACGCGATTCTCGATGCAGAATTCACGCCATCCTCTTCCAAAGTAAGTGTTTCGACCACTTGTATATAGACTAAATGTCCATGACCTTTGCTCGTCCCTCATACTTATCGTACATTTCCTGTTGTTGAGTTTGTTTCTCCGAGCAAATTGTGTTGGAATAACCTGAAACAGATAATGTATGTTACAATTCCAAATTATCGAAGAAACATCATGAACATACACAGGAAACGAGTTCATTTTCTATTAGTTGTTTCTCTTTTCTTTTTAGAGTAATAATCAATAGAATGTAGTTGTGAACTTACCAGAAAAGTGGTTGACAGGCAATATGGTCTGATAATACAATTGAAATGAGGGTGAATGAGATGCTTGTCCTTAGTAGCTCCCAGTTTGGAGAAAGCCTTGACTGATGTTTTGCTCTTGGACTCTGGTTTCTCTGTTTCATTTCTTCTCAAATCTAGTTTTTTAAATCGACAATATGCAACAATGCTAAATTTGAAACGATTCTAATTGTCATAATTAAGAAAAGTATGAAGCTCAAAAGATTTTCTCAGTAGTAACTGTTACTCTTAAGAAACAGAAAGGCTTCCATATAAAACTTCTGTTATACATATTCATAGAGTTTTTAATGGTATCAAGAAATCCCCGAGGGTTATCTCAGGTACAGTTCAAGGCCCGCCCCTCTATACCTATTTAAATACTTTGTCTGTAACAAATTAACAAAGTTATACTAACTCCTAAGGTATGTCTAACCCATGCATCCATCTACTTCGTTCTTCCAACTAGATCAAAGCCTCGGGCGGCTCCGTCGTCTTAGTTTATAAGATTTTACCTTCTTCATTTAGTTTCCTTCCCCTACTTGAGGAATTTGTGCATGACTTGATTTTGGGATTTGGTTCTTCTGTTGCATTATTTATTTTCAGACATACCCATATCAAGAAAATAAATATAATAAATATGATAAATTTGATATTAAATGGGCCCTAAGAGCTTTCACCTTCCCAATCAGATTTCTTGGCAGTCTCTTCTCCCTCCTCTTGCTGATGCTCTGCATATTGTCTATTGCACTGACTCGAATCAAATATGGTAACCTCAAACTCCATGTTTCCTTCATGTCTGAACACCAACACATCTTCCACCTGCAAATTATGGTCTTGAGCAAATTCTGCCCAACCCTCTTCAAATCTACAGCCGTTCAGCTTCACCTGCCACTCCTTACAATTTCTTCTCAGAATAGCATGTTCATGCTCCTCCTGCCCCTCCAGATACTTCAAGAAGCCTTTCGGAATTTTCTGCAATACAACATATAATCAGAGGAGTAGCTAATGACTGCTAGTCCTGTTTAAGAAGTACAAATACTTTTTTATGACAGATGGAGCACACATTTGTCCGGTTCAACTAAACTCATTACTTTTTTCACGGACTATTACATATATACACGTGAACAAGTACTAAAAGAGGTGAAATAATTCAAAAGAAATACTCACAATGCCATTCTTGAAACCTGGCATAATGGGTTTGAAGAAATGAGGTTTCTTTGGAGGAACTTTCATGGTTACCAAGCTTGAAGACATGTTAGAGTTCTTGAAACAAAAACAAGTACTACCTCGGTTATTTCATGGTAAGATTGAGTGTTGAAATTGTGCTAGAGTGAAAAGTATAAAGTATGTTCTAGCTTTTGGTAGGTGAATTTTGAAAGCACATTAGTACATTGTGGCTTTTAAATCAAGATTTTATGACACTTTCACTGAAGTGGAATGATCTCATCAGGAGTTTAAGGATTTTCCAGACACTTTCACTGAAGTGGGATGATTTCATCAGGAGAACATGATGGAACTTACCTCGGATATATAAATTTTTTACTTAAAACAACTAATATAAATTTAATGTTTATATTGCATCAATTTAACTGAGCTGGAAAAAAACGTGCGAGTTGATCATGATTAACGAAAAGAAGAGCAAATTTGTGTAGTTCATGCCTTCACGGGATGATTCTTCTTATTTTTTCTGGTTTTATGATTGGAATCTCCGTTATAACATAGTAAGATTTTTCACTCCACACTAACATAAGAATAAGAATTCTATTATCATAAGTACGTTTTTCGTTCGATTTATGTGGCAATATTATTATTTACGAGTCTAGGACGTAACCATTTCTTTCTTAAACATCTTACAAATATAACTTAAGAGTAATTTTTATGTAATTTTTAATTTCTAAATAAATAAAATGTATTTTCAAAAGCTTAGAACAATTTGTTTCCAAAATTACGTAAAAATTAATAAGTTTGGCCTGCAACATAAGTGGAACAAAGAGAGTACTACTATATATCATACGTTGTCCAATAACTTTCTCTTTCTAGTACTTCTTTGTTGTCATAAGACTGAAAAGTGATTGTATGTGCCGTCAACATAAAAATAGGTATACAATCAAGCCACTATTCAGATAAAATATAACAATGCAATGAAAGTAGCAAAATAACTTTCTACTATAACAGATCACATTGATAGAATCAAAAATCTTACATTGTGTGTGTAATAGTATCTCAAATTCAAAATCAAAAGGTTACTTTTGAAGAACCAAAAACCAAGAAGGTACCTATTTTTGTTGAAATGTTGGACATGTACTACAGTATATTTTTTAATGCTTGTTTCCCTTGTCAATCACCAACTGCTTTTTTACCTTGTCAATGGCTTCTCCGATTTTTGACATCCTTCCCAGAATATTTACCTGCAATTTTTTCTTATCAAAGCCAACCTATTTTGCAGTGAATTGGATTTTGTGGACTTGATTGTAAAAAACAACTAACTATATAAGCAGTGAAATATAAGGTAGATGTTCTCCAATTTGGAAAGTTACCTAAAGCAATATAGCCAGACAATCGATAACTTTCAAGATTTTTTTTTTAAAAAAAATTTAATAAGCAGAGTCGCACAACATTTTCTAAAATCTCAATAACTCTTAACACCTATAATATGTGGTACAATAGTATGATAACATTACTACTATAGGTAACAAATTTATATTTTCCAGAACACCTACCATATTCTAATAGCCTAAGGTACAAAGAACGAAAATAAAATATGTATAAGTTGAAGGAAGAAGCCAATGGCAACCTTTTAATCAGTCAAAAGTACTACTACACGATGAAATACAACTAATTTTGAAGAACAAAAAAAATTTAAGTACATATTTTAGTTGAGATTAGGCAACATGTAGTAGTAAATCCAAAATCATCACATTCTTCAGGGGTCCTTTCCATTGTCCATCATTAACTGTTCCATTAGCTTGTTAAGGGCTTCTCTGATACCTGGGGCATCCTTCCCAGCATATTTACCTGCAAAATTTCCTTTTAACATAACATACAATCTCTTTACAGTGATTTCATAAAGCCACTATATAGTAATTGAAGTCTAAGCTAGGTAAGTTATATAATAACATATTTTCGAGAATCTTACCGAACTCTTTCAAAGGTGGCATAATATTTTCACATCACAATCATAGAAATGTTTGTTTATGATTCCACTCACTCCAACATTTTAAAAGCTTGAGGGGAAAGAAGAAAAATCAAAAGCATGCATTGCATGGGGGAACATCATGAAAGTAAAGCGAAGTAAAGAAATACTCACAATGGAAATACACGACAGGTATTTGTTCATTGTTGATGAGTTCAAACTTAAACGTATCTCCTACTTGAACATCATTTGCTTCTTTGAAGAGTTTCCATCCCCTGTTAATTCCGGTGTGATGTGACATTGGACGTAGGTGAACTGACCATGACCTCCATTTTTCATCTATGAGGATCATCTCACAACGTCTATTAAACAAACCATTTGTTTTTACAAACGCCGTTGGAAGATGCTGCTCACGTTTTATTCCATTGTATAGATCAATGTCACATTATCCATTAAAAAAAACTCTTAGTGGACATCTTAACTATTAAGGGCTTAACTAAAATTAATTTCAATTACTTACCAAATAATTGTGGTCGATGGAATAAGGCTGAATAGTAGAAATAAAATGAGGATTAGCATTAGCAGATGTTGAAGCAGATACTTGTGCTTTTGGAGCAGTCGTATTTGAGGTCTCAATCCCGTTGCCTGTTTTTCATTTGGAAAATATACATATAAAAGAAAAGAAAAGAAAAGAAACAAGAAACACTAGAATCATAGAAATGATAAGGAAACTCTATCTTTTCTAATCCATTTGTTGCCTCAGTTAGGGAATCCCTTGCTTTTGGCTAAGGTCTTCACTTACCTTTTTTCATTCCAAACACAGCACCAACACTTTGGTCTAGGCCTCGAGTCGAAAATCTTTGAGCATCCAAATTAGTTTTCTTCCCTCCAGGCTGAAGTGGTGCATTTCCTCTCAGATCTAGTTAAATCAATAATACACAACAATGTTAGAACTGAAACTGATGATGAATTAAAAATTTAAGATAAGGTAGAAAGCAATTGTAATTGTCACGATTAAGAAAAGAAAAGTATGAAACTCAGAAGCTTTTCTAAGTATCTGTTACTCTCAAGAAACAGAAAAAGCTTCCATATGAAACTTCTGCTTAAACATTCATTCATAAAAGGAAAAAAAAAAAAGATGCCAAACTTAAGACTTATTATAAAACCTTCCAATGATGACCTCGACATTTTGTTGTCACTTGATGGAATGCCCTGCTTTTGATCCAAGATCATCGAACATATCATATTACAGCCAAAGAATGAATTATTTCATCTAACATGTAGTTAATAGATTCGAAATCCAACTAGTGTCTGATTGCTTTATTTTCAACTTTGGATCTAGAGATTTGATGTAAAGAGAATTGAGGTGGTTTTTATTTAAAAGAAACTCTGTTGTCTATTTAACCAAGGCACAGTAGCTTTTCCTAAATAAAATGTGTGTCAAGAAGTATAACCATAAAAATTATGAGGATACAAAAGTTAATAACTAGAAAGAATCGTCATAGATATACTGTCATCTTAAGGTAACTAATGTAAGTAAGTAAATCAAGTATAAAACAAGATGAAATTCAAGAGGAGGCTTAAATGAGAAACTTGCCGTAAAATCTAAATAGAGGGGTGTCTCCATTGGAAACTATCTCAAATATTAAGCGATCTCCTTCCTTCAAGCAATTCGTACTGCAGAATTCGCGCCATCCTCTTCCAAAATAGGTGTGTCCGCCGTTTGTCAACAAACTAAATGTCCATGACCTTTGCTCGTCCGTCATAGTTATCATACATCTCCTGTTCCTGAGTTTGTTCTCCCGAGCAAATTGTATCGGTATAGACTGAAATAGTTTATCACCAGTTAGAAATAAAGAGTCAATATGATGCATGTTTACAAATTATCTGAGAAGTGTCATTAATTTTTAGTGCAACAATCAAAGTAGAATGCAGTTACGAACTTACCATAAAATTCGCTGACAGGCAATAAGGTCTTATGGTACAAATGAAATGAGGGTTACTGAGATGCATGTCCTTAGTAACTCCTGCCTTGAAGAAAGCCTCGACTGATGTCTTGGTGTAGGACTCTGGTTTCTCTGTTGCATTTGTTAATTACACACAGTCATGTGTAAACTATAAATAAAAACAGAAAAAAAAAACTGTACCATAACAGACTTGACATTAAAAGGTGGAATAGTGAATATCCAAATAACTTGAAAATCTAATTTAATTTGTTTTTGACAAATCACACACACTAAAATGTAAAAGCTAAATATCATACAGTGCTAGACAATTTGAAAATGGTAGATTCATCAACTGGATAGGGTACTGTAAATTATCTGCATGTGGTAGAAAGATGGCCTTTCAAGACATGCTCTATCACATTGAAACTATTGTTCTGTTCTATCATTGGTGAATTCTTGTTCTTTTCACTATATTTTAACAAGAAGCTAATTAAACCAGTTAATTTTTTTTTAAGTTCCATCTTCTATTTCAATTTTTTATTTTTCATAAAAAAAAAAAAAAAAAAAAAAAAAGAATAATCCAGGCATTAAACTCCGCATTAATGTTACATCGTCTTTTTTTTTTTTTTTTCCTGCATAAGATAATACCGCCATAAGTTATGCAAGAATCTAAGTATTATTTTATGCGAGGTAATATGTAGAATAAGAATACGGGTATTAATAACGCATGGAATAGATCTAAAGTGACAAAAATGTTGCCACACTCTTCAAATTTATTTATCCTTTTTTACTTAAAAACTAAAAATAACCGCATTATAGTCCATATACATAATGGATTACTACTCCATGCATAACTAATTCTCGCATTACTAATTCTAGCATAACTTGTCTCCGAATCAAACAACCTCTAAATGTAATATCTCTAATATACTGTGCATAAAAATAAACAAATTGATTTCCATAAATAACAAAAACACAAGAGGAAACAAAGTTCACCTTTTCCTTGTTCTGTTTCGTCAACTCCTTGTTGAGGCAGCTCACATTCTCTCTCACAATGGCTTGAATCAAATATGGTAACCTCAAATTCCATGTCTCCTTCATGTTTGAACACTAAGATATTACCCAACTCCAAATCATTATCCTCTACAAATTTTTCCCAACCCTCTTTAAATCGATGGCCATTTAGCTTCACCAACCACTTCTTTCCAGCCCTTCTTAGTACTGCATGTTCATTCTCACGTCCCTTTAAATATTTCAAGAAACCTATTGGAAGTTTCTGCAATGCAACATAAACTTAAATAAATATGCAGTATACTAGTACTACTATAGTTTTTCTTTCTGGGATATATAATTTTTCGCACCTCCATATTATACATGCATGTAGTAAGAGATGAAAAAAGTGAAAAGATTACTCACAAGACCATGTTTGAAACCTGGCTGAATAGGCTTGAAAAAATGAGGTTTCCTTGGAGGTACTTTCATGGCAGCCAAAGAAAATGCAGTATATTAACTTTGTGATTGATATAAGTAAATGAAAGTTGAAAAATTAAGGTTGATGAGTTTTCTTTTGGAGGTACTCTTATGGCAGTCCAAAAAGAATTGCAGTAGCTTTGTGGGATGCAGTAATTTTTGTAAGTGAAAGTTAGGTATGTTTATTAATGTTGTTGCTGACAGCATTTGCAGCTTTCAAGTGAGTGGACTTTATAAACAACAGGATATTAAAGAAAACTAGTCATTGGGACAAATAATGGAACATGGACAACAACAAAAAAAAATTGAGTGGGGATGGATGAAATCCTCTTTATGAGACATTCTTGATAGTATATATGAAGTGATTTCTTCTAGCTTCTAGGTCCTACACCATACTAATCAAATTTAATAATCGATCAATGTGTATACACTAGACGATCAAACCAAAAATATATTGTTAGAATTGATACAAATGGTTAAGTAGTCTTTGTGCTAATATGTTAGCAAAACATTTCACCGCATGCCTTCTATAAGGGGTGGTTTTATAAAATTGTTCGCGCTAAAAAATATTTTAGCAAACTGCACTTATTTAGTCCGGAGTCAAGACTTCAAGACAAAAATTTTGTAAGTCTTGACAATTGGCTATACTTCAAAAAAGGTGCTGTTTTGCCAATACTTCAAGTTATATGGCGAGAATGCAACCAAGACTTACAGCGAAGTGCGGTAAGTGTTGTATTCTGCCAACACTTGCCGTTCAAGTATTGACAAATCGAGCAGGGGCTAATGGCAAGTCTTGCCTTTTTGCCAAGACTTACGATCAAGTGCGACAAGTATTGCCTATTGCCAATACTTGAAGGGATAAGTGTTGAAAAGCGAAAAAATATAAAGGCAAGTTTTGGCCCCGGATTTTTTTCATTAAATCTTAGTGGGAACATTTTTGCAAACCATTTGTTAGTGCGGGCAAAAATGCAAACCATTGCTTCCCGTGTCATATTTTTGCAAATCAGCCGATATGTTGTAAATTTTTTGCCCAGTAGCCAGTTTTGACACTGATATTAGCTTTGCAGCCACTATTTTTTTGGTCTTACACTTGAGGCCATTTTGGCTCTTTACTAGATAAGATCATTAAATAAAGTCATTTTTGGCTCTTTACTAGATAAGGTCATTAAATATGCCTAACTGAAAAGACTTAATTACCCCTTAGTCTGATTATTGGACTGAAGTTTGAAATACTACTGATTGAAGTTCAAACCACATGGATTGAACTTCTCTACCCTTATGGCATGAAGTTCTATCCACATGGATTGAACTTCTCTGCCCTGTGTACTGAAGGTCTATCCACAGGGATTGAACTTATCTACTCTTATGGATTGAAGTTTCATCCACAGAGATTGAACTTATCTACCCTTGTGGACTGAAGTTCTATCCACATGGATTGAACTTGTCTACCCTTATGTACTGAAGTTCCATCCACATGGACTGACATATATATATATATATATATATATATATATATATATATATATATATATATATATATATATATATATATATATATGTGGGGGATAATTTAGTCTTTTTCGTTTTTCTATTTCTGGTGGGTGTAAAAAGTGGCTATAAACTTAAATATTTTGGTGTTAGTGACTTGTGCCTAAAGACCAATGTTAAAAGTGTCCTTTCGTGCACTTCCACCGATAAGTTGCAAATTGCAATTGGTGGGCTGATTTGTCATTTCTTTGCATCCAATGGCCCTGGCCAGCGTCACATTTAATTTTAAGTTTTAACCGATTGCCTAACATGGAGAAACTACCTGCGGATCCACTCGGTCTTTGACATGGAAGCTTTGGACTATATTAGTGGAGATAAGTTCTAGTCATGGGGGCTAAAACTTACAATTTTTATAATGGAGCCAGAAATGTGGCTGCGGCAAAAAGGTATCCTATTTCTGTAAATTTCTCTGTCATTTTAAAATTTTCACCCAGCAGCCACTTTTAACACCGGTATTTGGTTTGAGGCCACTATTTTCTTTGGTCTTACATTAGAGGCCACTTTTGATCCTTTACTAAATAAACATTGACTTAAGTTCTGATCAGTCCATACGGTCCCTGGACTGAAGTTCTATCTTTAAAGACTGAACTTCAGTCCATATGGCCCTGGACTGAAGTTCCATCTTTAAGGATTAAACTTCAGTCCATATGGCCCTGGACTGAAGTATGACTGAAGTTCAGTCTTTAAGGAGTGAACTTCAATCCATATGGCCCTAGACTGAAGTTCAATCTTTAAGGACTGAACTTCAATCCGGCTCCTGGACTGAAGTTCTATCTTTTAAGCGAAAGTGGTCACAAACTAAATATTTTGGTATTAGTGACCTGTGCCCAAAGACCAGTGGCAAAAGTGGCATTTCGTGCACTTTTAGAAATTTTTGTTGAGCGACCTTGGCAGTCATCACTGTTTATTTAGCATTTTGGAACTGTAATCTTTGAAGATATATTTAGCAATTTGGGACTGTCATCATTGCTAAAGTATAAAAGGAAATTTTACAAAATATTGACTTTCGATCAACACTGGACAAGTGATAGAACCGTAATTTTTATTAGATGAGACACTTACAAAAATACCTACAAAATCAAAAATAATTACAGTTACTATCCACTACTTTTAGATATAAGAAACCTACCCACTAAACTATTTACTCATTCTACCCATCCAGACTTGTATACCATAGTTTATGCCAAAAAGTTTCACCGTATGCCCTCCTCCATAAGGAGTGATTTTACAAAATTACCCGCGCTAATAAATGTTTTAGCAAAATGTTCTTATTTAGTCGTAAGCCAAGACTTCTAGGCAAAAAAATTGTAAGTCTTGGCAATTGACTATACTTTACGGGCAAGTGCTGTTTTGCCAATACTTCAAGTTATATGGCGAGAATGCAGGGAAAACTAGAAGGGACAAGTCTTGATAATTGTCAAGACTTACGATGCAGTGCAACAAGTGTTGCCTATTGCCAATACTTGTCGTGCAAGTGTTGGAAAATCGAGCAGGGGTCAATGGTAAGTCTTGCTTACGGCCTAGTGCGGCAAGTATTGCCTATTGCCAATACTTGAAGGGATATGTGCTGAAAAACGGAAAAATATAATGGGAAGCCTTGGCCCCGGATTTTTTTCATTAAATCTTAACAGGTGCATTTTTGCAAACCATCTCTTAGCGAGGGCAAAAAGGCAAACCATTGCTTCCCGTGTCATATTTTTGCAAATGAGCCATACAGAATACCATAAAGGTATACACATATAAGGTATAACAAAGGTATACAATAATAAATGGCCCTCCAGACTTTTATACAATAATTTATGCAGTATACCTTAAAGGTATATACCTATAAGGCATAACAAATTAAGGTATACAATAATAAATTGGTAGGTTGGGTAAATACTTTTAGTTTTATGGGTAGTGTAGTTTTTAATGGATATGACTTATAAATATTTTACATTTCATGGATATAAAGTGTAAAAATCTCTTATTAGATTCACACAAAATGGATAGTATCCTAAAAGTTGAAGGTCTCAAGTTCAAAGCCTTCGCTAGAGGAATATATGATTAGTTATTTTGCATATATAGGCATTTTTCTTTTTAGATTCTTATTTGTGATGGTAGAAATTTCTAATTTTTGGAACTTTGCATAAAAAGAAGTTATAGTAGCTAATTCCATGCATGTATCAGTTAATAGAATCTATGCTTTCGTTTCCAGGTTTATAAATGTGTTTGTCATAAAAAGCAACAGGAACTCTCTATCCAATTCTTTTCCTTATACTTTCTGGTTTGATTACAACTACTAGCTTAAATAATCAAGTAATTTATAGTCAAGCATGAGAGGAAATTATCAAAATACTAGAAGTATAACACAATTGTTTCATTGCTGGTCGAGCATTAAGGATATTTTCAAAATAGATGTATAACACATCATACCAAAAGCAGTTTCTTTCTAATACTTAGCTACATGTACCAAATCCCAACATTAGTCACTTGCTGGGGTGCTAATTTCATTACCCAGGCCATCACCAACAGCTTCATTTGTTCTTGTCAATGCCTTCTCTGCTTCTTGGCATCCTTCTCAGAATATATGCCTACATTTTTATAAAACACAGAAATTAGCCTCGTCAATATTTCGGGGACTCTACTGTATAAAAACACTCGGTTAAAATTTGTTTTTTTGGTTCCAAAACATCTCCCATATTCTAACAGCAAAGGAAACTAATTACTACAAAGGAATACTCACTATGGAAATATAGTGTAGGTATTGCTCCATTGTCCACGAGTTCAAGCTTATAAGCATCTCCAACTTGAACACCATTTGCTTTCATGAACTTTGTCCATCCCTTCCTTTTAATAACAAAGCTTCGTCCGTTTCGCCCTAGACACACAGGCCATGGCGTCCCTTCTCCATTCACTAGAGTCATCTTGCTTTTATCCATCAAGCCATTTGATTTTACAAAAGGCATTTGAAGAACCTGCTCAAATTGTATCCCAATATATAGATCAATACCGCGTAATCAACCAAAAAGGAAAAAAATTAAACGATATAGTAGTGTACTAAATTTGTTCAAATTACTTACCAAAACAGGATTGGTGATGGTATGAGGTTTAATTGTAGATATGAAATGAGGGTTGGCATTATCAGCAGATATTGAAGCAGGCATTTGTGATTTTGGAACAGTCACGTCCGAGGCCTTAATCCTAATGTCTGTTCATAATGTTACCAAGAAATGGAAAAAAGAAGAAACATTACAAGCAGAAATGTAAATAAAAGACAAAGGGTAGTTGACACAACTAGAAGTGTATGTTGTTGAAAGTCCAAACCTTTGTCTGAAATTCTTTTAGCACATGGCAATTTTTTCTTTTTTACTTCAGGCTGGAGGGATGGACTTCCTCGCAAATCTAGTTTTCAATTTGAAATTGTCAGAACTGAAAACTGAAGAGGAACTTAAAACCAAAGAACACTAAGTTGAACCATGGGAATCGGGCTTTTGTAGGTCTTGATAAAAGTTGTGACTGTCTAGTAAGTAAATGTCAAACCATAGAACTCTCATGGTACCTAAATGATGGATCATCACAATTCAATATGTATTATTTATCCAAGATAAGAAAATAATTGACTTGCCTTGAAACTTCTGCATTGGAGTCTCACCGCCATTAGTAACAAATTGAAATTTCCATACCGGTGTTTTTCCATTAGTAACAACCTCAAAGATTACACAATCCCCCTTCTTTAAGCAAACACCAGCAACGAATTTAGGCCATCCACCTCCAATACAGACACGAGAACTTTTGCTAGAACTTAGTGTTAAATCCCATGATCTTTGTCTTTCATCTCTTATAATCAAAGGGCACTTCTTGACGTTTGTGAGTCCATTTGCAGTTGCAAAATCTTTAGGAAGGTACTGACATGGTGTATAAACATATGCACACATCATTAAACAACTCAGATTCTTCATATTTTCACTGAATATATAACACCATTTAACAAAGAGTAAAATAAGAAAAAAAAATTGACAATAAATAAACGTTGGTTATAAAAAGTAAACACTGCATGCCTTCTTAACCGAATAATGCACATGTGAATAGCCTAAGGTTCTTGATGTTTTTGGGGCACATGTGTCCTTAACTGAATTTTATACAAAATCATGAGAATATAGCCTAAGATTTTTGAAGAGTTTGCCTGAAATGAGTTTTGAGAGTTACCAAGTAGTTACTTGAAAGGCAATAAGGTTGAATAATGCACTCAAAATGAGAATGATCAGTAGCAGCTTCTGCATGGGAAGAACCCCTTTTTGACGACTTGATGCTACGACGGCTCAGTTTTTCTGTTACATTTGAAAAAAGAAATTAAATATGACCATAAACTATACTATGACAAAAATGAACAGAACTTAAATAAGCATCAACCCCACCTTTTGGCTAAAAATAACTTTACCTTTTAACTTAACACTCTTGGAAGTCTCTTCAACAGTAATATGGGCTGCTTCTTCTTGCTGATTTTCTGGATATTTTCTGTTACAATGAGTATTTGAATCAAAGATAGAAACCTCAAACTTCATATCTCCTTCATGTCTAAACACTAAAACATCTTCTAGTTGCAAATCATGCTCCTCTGCAAATTTTTCCCAGCCCTCTTCGAATCGCCAATCGTTCAGCTTCACTGGCCACTCTTTCTCTTTATTACCAGCCCTTCTTAGAACTGCATGTTCATGTTGATCATATCCCTCTAAATACTTCAAGTAACTTGTAGGAATTTTCTGCAGTAGAAGAAATATATATACAGTCAGAAAAGCTTAGTCCCAAAATCTTTCTGATACATAACTTTTATTAGGACGTAAAAGAACTACATATTCTACCTAATTATTTAATAAAAGAATATTCATACAGATTATGTTTTTGATCTTCTATACTATTATATATAAAGGAAGATGAAGTAATGGGAAGTATTACTCACAAGGCCATGCTTGAAACCTGGCACAATGGGTTTGAAAAAGTGAGGTTTCTCTGGAGGAACTTTCATGGCTGCCATTTAGAAGCTGCACTCGAAACCAACCGCTAGATATAAAAGAAAGAATTCAAGGCACACTGTAGAGTTGCAATGTTTCTGAAACTTACAAATAGAATATTAATGAATGATAGCACCGGCTTTAATGGTGCACTTCAATAACGTCTGATCAATGATGGTTCAAGTAACTTGTTTTTTTTAATAGACCAATATTAATGAATATACCTAGAATACTCTAAAGAGTACTTGAGAAGTTAAGGGTGTTTTGAAAGGTGCAAGAGATAAAGTTGACAATGAGTCTCTATTCTAGCTTTATAAATAAAATACTGTTACCAGACTTACTATGATTTTATCAAAAGCTATTGTTATTCATTTTAGAATTACTACGATACATCCTAATTATAACATGTTAGTACTAAAGTTACACATTACTACTATTATTTTACCTCAAAACTAACATGTAGATATAAAGGTGACTACATGTCAACATACGGACCGAAAGAAGCACACATGACAACCTGAATCCTGAAGCTCCTCTGGTCCGCGTTTATATATACTCCCTCCGTCCGTATTTGTTTGTCAACTTTCTTGTGATCTAAAATAAGCCATGAATATTTGTGTGGCTATTAGAGTTGAATTATTACCAAATTTAGTAGTATGACAATCTTTTTGGGACAGATTAATAAGAAAAGTATGACAAATAAAATGAGACAAAGGGAGTAGTTACTTGGGATTTTTTATTATTAGTACCTTTTGAGTCTTCTATTGTAGGCTAGGTGACTCAAGTTTTAAATATTAGCTATAGGTGTCTTTTTTAAGATTAGTGCTAATAACAAATATATTAAAACCCCAATGTTTTCATATTTACACATAACCCCCTACCTCCTCACCTCCCCCTTCTCTCTCATCCCCCTCCTCTTCCTCTACCACCCTTCTCCTCCTTTTTCATCTTCACTTCCTCCATCTCCATTTCTTTGCCTCATCTCCGCCTCCTCATCTACCTCTCTCTATCCTCCACCTTCCCCACCTCTTCCTCACCCATCTCCGCCTCTTTCTTTGCCCCCTTCACCTTCTCCTCCTACTCAACTACAAAAATTCCTCTTAAAATCAAACAAGAAACAACAACAGATTCAGTTGTTGCAACAACTACGACAGTTGTTCAACAACTTTGATGATTGTTGCAACAATTACAGAAGTTGTTGCAACAAATTCGATAAATTGTTCCAACAAATACAGTAAATTGTTGCAACAATTTTTCAAAGTTGTTGCACAAATAAGAACTTGTGCAACAACTTTGAATTTGTTGCAACAACTTTGAAAATTTGCTGCAACAAATTAGAATTTGTGCAACAATTTTAGAATTTGTTGGATCGATGTCAGAATTTCCTCCAATGGTTAAAAATTTATTATTTCTCAAATCTTCTCTGCAAATCTTCATGATCAAACTAAAAACATACTTTACATTAAGAAGGAGGAGAAGAAGAAGACGACAATGACTGTAAATTCAAAAGAAGATGATGATATAGAAGAAGAGGAGGAGGGGTAAGGAAAAAGAAGAAAATACGGAAGAGAAAGAAAAAAGGAACAAGGAACAAGAGAAATGAAGAAGAAGAAAATGGAAGATAAGATTTGAAATTTGAAGTTTGAAAATATGAGATTTGAGAAGGGAGTGATCTTTAAATTTTAAAATTTTCAGATTTTTCATATTACCCTAAAGTTTTAATAATTCTAATTGAACCCTAAAATTACTTAATTAGCTACTAGTTATGTTTGACCCAGTCAAAGGCACCTTTTTTTAAATGAAGACTTGAAGGGTACCTTCCCCCAAATCTTCTCTAGTTACTTACTGTACTAAACTAATACGGTCTAAGTAGTAAATATTTTTCCTAGATAACCAAAAAGAAGTTATTTATATATATAAAATTCAAGTCAATAAAGCTTTTTCCCTACTCAATCTCATCAAAGCTCCTTTCCCATTCCAATGGCCCAATTGTTTCTCTTCCCAAGACAATACTTTCACCCATTACATCTCTATCATCTTTTTAAACTTTATTTTTCCAAAATGCATGCTACATTATGATGTGACTCTTTTTTTCTTCTTCACTATATAATATATTATGCTCTCTGTTAAGCTTTTTTAGACGCAAACTTTTCTGTGTATTCCAAATATATTCAGTATAAATACAATGTATATACAAGATAAATATTATTATTAGGCAACAAACTTTTCGAAATTTCATTGTTTCTTTAAACAAAAATATCTGTTTTCTTCTTTGAAATTTAGCATAGGAGTGCGCGCCTAGAGAGGAAGATTTGAAATCTGATTATTTTGTGGTGTCGGAGTGGTGTTTGGTTGAGTTCTAGAGGGCTCTTCGCTTTAGAACTTTTGGGGGTTTCCATTGAAGATAGTTTTTGGCTGAGTATTTTTCCGGAGCGAACAAGATACGGGGTGAAAAGGCGATGTTAGTAAAGTTAGACAAATATATATATGGATGTATCAAATTGGCTAATGCTCCTATGTTGTTGCCATTTCCCTAGTTGACATAAGTTGATTATTATTAGTTGGTGAAATAGATTATGACTAAGAAGTGTAATGAGCAAGTGAAGAACCCAACCAATAAAATCGAATCTCCTTGACCTGGTACTACAAATAGTTTTTGTGGTCTCAAGCTCAAATCCTTTGCAGAATATATGTGATTAGTTTTTTTTGGGTAAACTGGTAGATATTATTAATATTATAGCGACATCACATTAGTACTAATACTAGAATTAGTACTACTAGTAGCATCAGTGTCAAGGACATTGCCTTGAAGTACAATTCGATTACCAAAATATATTAGACTATTACAAGCATTAGTTAGTAGAGATAGATCTAGTAGTAAACATTTTATTTTTATCTTGCTGGACTGTCTTATGGGATAGCTCTGGTGTTGAGGAAAAAGTAACTAGTTGGTTCATATTTTGCATACTTAGAGCTTTTTTATCCAAAAAGTGAGCTACCATATTTGCTTCACGAAAAGTATGTCATACCACCGGATTCAACATGCCAATTTTTTCGGGACGTACCTGCATTTATAGAGTAGATTAGCATAAGTTGGATTATCATATTCCAAAAGATTGAGTTCAATGAGTCCGTGTCAATTTCCAGTCTTGTGAGGTTGTTGTTTAAAGCCAAATGAAGATCAGTATGGAGCGCTAGAAGCTCCATGTATGTGTGTGAGTGGCCTGATATAGCTATAGAGAAACCAAGTACTCCCTCCGTCCCAATTTATGTGGCACCATTTTTATTTTTGTTTGTCCCAAAATAAGTGGCACATTTCCTTATTTGACAACTATTTAATACATCATCTCTATTTTAATCTTGTTGGGCCCTACATACTTTTAAACTTACCAACAACTTTTTTTATTATTCAAATATTCTGTCTCTTACTTTTTCAAGGGTAAAATTGATACTTAACAAGGTCAACCTCAAATTGATACTTAACAAGGTCAATCTCTATGTTTTTAAACTCCGTATCCGGTCAAATAGTGCCACATAAATTGGGACGGAGGGAGTATCTAATTTCCATTTGTATCCCTAAAAACACCACCAACAGCACCATAATTTTGCGATTCAAGATAAGCTCCAACAATATTGAGCTTTAAATAGCCAGTTTTGAGAGGTATCCAACAAACACTAATTTGTAGTTTCCAAAACGCGCATGAGAACCAGTTCTTATTTGCGTTGGTAGCAATGGCGGCCCTACCATAAAGAAGCTAAAGCAGCTGCTTTAGGCCCCATAGTGGGAGTGGGGGCTTTTTTATTACATGTATGTTGTGTATTAAGTTTAAAAAAATAAAATAAACAAGGTATGCACCTGTGAAAGTATAGAAAAGGAAAAAAGATTTTGACTAACAATTGATTTGGGGTCCCGTTTCTGGTCAAGTTATTATCAAAATACATAGTGAAAAGGTACTGCTTATGAAGCATTGGAAGGAAAAAAAGTTTTGACTATTGATTGATTGCTACTTTTCATTATTTTGTTTTTTTTTCTTGGTTGTAGAAGAGTTCTTGTTGAGGAAATTATCTCTTAGCTGAAAATATATCTCTTCTCCCTATAGTTACACACACTTTTATTTTAACATTTTATATTTTCTCATCAAACACCTTCTTAACATAGCAAAGTAAACTTGTGGCAGTACACAATTTTTGAGCTTTATTCTTTAATTAAAATCTCTATTTTGCAATAGCTAAAGACCGTAGAGTTTTGGTTTATTGATTTGCAAAATAGTAGAGCGCTTTCTTACAACAAGCATCCTTGAATCAGGTTCTATCTTTCTATCTTTTTATTATCTTATCATCTAAAATTTAATCTTTTTGTTATTGTTATTTCATATGTATATAGTCCCTTTTTAAATTATTTATAAGAAGATAAGTAAGTCAAATAGAAAATTTGAAAATGGTTATGAAAAAACTCAAGGAAAAAAAAAAAAGAATTGAGAATTTAATAAATTTCCAAAAGGGTGCTCTAGATAAAGTTTATTAAATAAGAAAAATTTTGGTCAAATGATTTGAGAGATTGTTCTTTAAGATGAGCAAGTTACTAGAGAAGATTTGGGGGAAGGTACACTTCAAGTCTTCATTTAAAAAAATGTGACTTTGACTGGGTCAAATATAACTAGTACTAATTAAGTAATTTTGGGGTTCAATTAGAATTATTACAACTTTAGGGTAATATGAAAAATCTGAAAATTTTAAAATTTAAAGATCCCTCACTTCCCAAATCTCATATTTTCAAATTTCAAATTTTAAATCTTATCTTCCATCTTCTTCTTCTTCATTTCTCTTGTTCCTTTTTTCTTTCTCTTCCGCATTTTCTTCTATTTTTCCCTCCTCCTCCTCCTCTTTTATCATCATCTTTTTCTCCTATCTCTTTCTTCTTTTGAATTTACAGTCATTGTCGTCTTCTTCTTCTCCTCCTTCTTAATGTAAAGTATATTTTTAGTTTGATCATGAAGATCTATGGAGAAGATTTGAGAAATAATAAATTTTTAACCATTGGAGGAAATTCTGACATCTATCCAACAAATTCTAAAATTGTTGCACAAATTATAATTTGTTGCAGCAAATTTCCAAAGTTGTTGCAACAAATTCAAAGTTGTTGCACAAGTTCTTATTTGTGCAACTTTTTTGAAAAGTTGTTGCAACAATTAATCGAATTTGTTGCAACAACTTCTGTAATTGTTGCAACAATCATCAAAGTTGTTGAACAACTGTCGCAGTTGTTGCAACAACTGAATCTGTTGTTGTTTCTTGTTTGATTTTAGGAGGAATTTTTGTAGTTGAGAAGGAGGAGAAGGTGAAGGGGCGAAGAAAGAGGCAGAGATGGGTGAGGAGGAGGTGGGGAAGGTGGAGGATAGTGAGAGGTAGATGAGGAGGCGGAGATGAGGCAAAGAAGTGGAGATGGAGGAGGAGGAGGGTGGTAGAGGAAGAGGAGGGGGATGAGGGAGAAGGGGGAGGTGAGGAGGCAGGAGGCTATGTATAAATATTAAAACATTGGGGTTTTAATATATTTGTTATTAGCACTAATCTTAAAAAATACACCTATAGCTAATACTTAAAACTTGAGTCACCTATCCTACAATAGAAGACTTAAAAGGTACTAATAATAAAAAATCCCAAATTACTAATTATGTAAGGCCCTCATTGTAGTTTGGCCTAAGACCACAAAGTTCATCAGGCCGCCCTTAGTTGATAGAAATTTCTAATTTTTGGAAACTTTGCATAAAGAGAAGAAATTGTAACTAAATTACACTCATGCATGTATCAATTAATAGATTCTATGCTTTTCGTTTCCAGGTTTATAGATGTGTTTGATTCATTAAAAACAACATGCACTAAAATTTCCATAAGAACTCTCTATTTACAACGACCAAGAATTTGAACGGCTTGCTTGAATAATATAATTTCTAGTCAAGCATGACAGGATATTTTCAAAATATATAACACACAATACATTATGTAGGTTTTTTTTTAATATCTAGCAACATGTGCAAAATCCAAAAATATTAGTGATCACTTGCTGCTGTACGCTCGTTCCATAGCTAGCTTAATTAATCTAGTTGCTATCCAGCATAATAGGAACCTTTCAAAATCACATCATACCAAAATCAGTTTTTTTCTAATATTTAGCTACATGTACCAAATCCAAAAACATTAGTCACTTGGTGGAGTTCTAATTTCATTAGCCAGGCAATCACCAACAGCTTCATTGTTCATGTCAATGACTTCTCTGCTTCTTGGCATCCTTCTCAGAATAATTGCCTACATTTTTTCAAAAACAGAAACTAAAAACACTATATAATCATAGAAGTCTAAGCTGGTAGATCAGTTATCGGGACACAACTAGAAGTGTATGTTGTTGAAAGTCCAAACCTTTGTCTGAAATTCTTTTAGCACATGGCATTTTTTTCTTCTTTACTTCAGGCTGGAGGGATGGACTTCCTCTCAAATCTAGTTTTCAATTTGAAAATGTCAGAACTGAAAACTGAAGATGAACTTAAAACCAAAGAGCATTAAGTTAAACCATGGGAATTGAGCATTTGTAGGTCTTGATAGAAGTTTGACTGTCCGGTAAGTGAAAGCCAAACCATAGAACTCTCAGGATAAATGATGAATCAATGTGCTCACCAATTAAAGCACGCATTGCAACGACAGCTTGAATGAAGCGACATGATTAGTGAAGAATTATATAACCAACCCAACTTGTTTAGATGTCATATTTATTCTTGTTGAAATAGATAAATAGTAGTACTAGCAAACAAGATAAAATTTTGAAAATGGCTTAGATAAGAAACTTGCCGTAAAATCTAAATACAGGTGTTTCTCCATTGGAAACCATCTCAAACTTTATGGGATCTCCACACGTAAAGCAATTGGCATTGCAGAATTCACGAAATCCAGTTGATCCAAAGCAGGCGACTCCGCCACCTCTATACAGCTTACATGTCCATGATTTTTGCTCGTTCTTAATGGTTATCGTACATTTCCTGTTGTTGAGATTGTTTTCCTGTGCGAATCGTCTTGGAACATACTGAAATGAGTAGTTTATAACCAGTTGCAAGTATAGTGTCAGAAACAGGTCTAGGGCGAATTCTGCAAGTTCAGCTGAACCTTTACTTCTAGCACAAACTAGCTTACATAAGAAAAGAAATTTAAAAACATACTCCCTCTGTCCCAATTTATGTGTCACACTTTCCTTTTTGGTCTGTCCCAAAAAGAATGTCACATTTCCTTATTTGTCAACAATTTAATGCACTATCTCTATTTTACCCCTATTGGACCCTACTTACTTTAAAAGCCACTAACAACTTTTTGATTACTACAATCTTTTCTCTCTTACTTTTTTAAGGGTAAATTTGAATATTTACAAAGTCAATTTCTATTTCTTAAACTCCCTGCCAAGTCAAACACCACCACATAAATTGGGACAGAGGGAGTATATAGTACGATCATGCTCATTTTAAATTCACGATTCGCCTTAGTATTGAGACAATATTTATATATGGTTTACATCAAAAACTTCAAAGAAATAATTAATTGTTCTACTGATAACCTTATGCAGGAAATGAAGCTTTTCTTTTTATTTTCATGCGTTATAACAAAAGTAGCAATGTAGTTATGAACTTACCAGAAGATGCATTGAAAGATTATAGGGCTTGATGGTACAAGTGAAATGAGGTAGAAGACTGAAATGCGTGGCTTTAGCAGCTTCTATATTGGGGAAAGCCTTGCCTGATCTCTTGATGCCGGACTCTGGTTTCTCTGTTGCATTTGTTATTTACACACAACGTCATTTAAGAAAATAATGCAGAAAGTAACATGAAATAAGAATGACTGCAAGTCCCACAATGTTAATTCAGAAATGTAAAGAAAAGACAAAGGGCATTTGACACAACCAGAAGTATTTGCTATTGAAAATCCAAAACTTTGTCTGAAATTCTTTTAGCATATGTAAATTTATTTTCTTTACTTCAGGTTGGAGGGATGGACTTCCTCTCAAATCTGGTTATGTCAGAACTGTAAATTGAAGATGAATTTAAAACCAAAGAATTAACAACATTAAGTTGAACTATGGGAATTAGGCATTTGTACTTAGGTCTTGATAAGAATTTGAGTGTCTGGTAAGAGGTCAAACCATAGAGTTATGATCAGGATAAATGATGAACCATCAGTATACAGTATGTATTGCTAGGATGTGTCCACCAATTAATTAAGCACGACTTGCAGCGACAGTTTGAATGGAGTGACATGGTCATGAAAGAGGATTCATATCACCAATCCCAACTTGTTTGAAATTGAGGTGTAGTAATTGTTCTTGTATAAATAGTAGTACTAGAAAATAGGATGAAATTTAAGAAAAAGGGATTAGATGAGAAACTTGCCATATCTAAATGCAGGTTTTTCTCCATTAGAAACCATCTCAAATGTTATACGATCTCCACCCTTTAAGCGATTGTCAAAGCAGAATTCACGAAATCCAGTTGATCCAATGCAGGTACCTCTGTCACTTGTATACAATTTACATGTCCATGACTTTTGCTTGTCACTCACAGTTATCATACATTTCCTGTCGTTGAGATTGTTTTCCAGTGCAAATTTTCTTGGAACATACTGAAATAGTTTATAACCATTTGCAAATAGTCAGAGAGAATTTGGGCGGATTCTGCTAGCTCAAATGAACCTATTACTTCTAGCACAAACTATGTATACATAAAAGAAGAAAGTTAAAGATTCAAAGAAAATAATTGTTCTAATGCTAACCTTGTGCAGGAAATGAATGCATTTCATTATATTTTCTAAGCATTATAATAGAAGTAGAAGTACTTGGGAACTTACCAGAAATCGGCTTGAAAGATTATAGGGTTTGATGGTACAACTGAAATGAGGTAAAAGACTGAAATGCGTGTCTTTAGCAGCTTCTATATTGGGGAAAGCCTTGTCTGATGTCTTGATATTGGACACTGGTTTTTCTGTTGCATTTGTTAATTAGACACAAAGTCATGTAAGAAAATAAAGAAAAAAAAAGTTTAAAATAATAACGACGGTAAATCCCACTATGTTTCATGGGAAACAAATCTAAAATTTTCATCCAAAATAAGAAAATAATTGACTTGCCTTGAAACTTCTGTGTTGGAGTCTCAACGTCACTAGTAACAAATTGAAATTTCCATACTGGTGTCTCTCCATTAGTAACAACCTCAAAGACTACATAATCCCCCTTCTTTAAGCAAACATCAGCAACGAATTTACGCCATCCACTTCCAATAATGACTCGAGTTGTGCTAGAACTTAATGTTAAATCCCATGATCTTTGTCTTTTATCTCGTATAATCAAAGGGCATTTCTTGACGTTGGTGAGTCCATTTGCAGTTGCAAATTTTGTAGGAAGGTACTGACATGGTGTATAAACATTTGCACACATCATTAAACGACTCATATTTTTTACTGAATATATAACACCAATTAACAAAGAGAACAATAAGTAAAATAGTGCACATGCATCGTTTTAGCCTAGTGGCGGAGACACTTCCAACCAAGTGATGATATATCATATGTAAGCCAAATTTTGGCAAGAAATAAACACTGCTTCTACAAATTCATGAGAACAGTAAGATTCTTGAAGAATTTGCTTGAAATGAGTTTTGAGAGTTACCATAAAACCACTTGAAAGGCAATATGGTTGAATAATGCATTCAAAATGAGAATGATCAGTAGCAGCCTCTGCATGGGAAGACCCCTTTTTCAATGACTTGATACGAGGGCTCAGTTTTTCTGTTACATTCGAAAAAATAAAAAACTAAATATGACCATAAATTACACTAATTAAGAAAAAGATGATGAACAGCACTTAAATAAGCATCACCCCACCTTTTGGCTAAAAATAACTTTACCTTTTAACTCAAAACTCTTAGAAGTCTCTTCAACAGTAATATGGGCTGCTTCTTCTTGCTGATTTTCTGCATATTTTCTGTTACATTGAGTACTTAAATCAAGGATTGAAACCTCAAACCTCATATCTCCTTCATGTCTAAACACTAAAATATTTCCCAATTGCAAATCATGCTCCTCTACAAATTTTTCCCAGCCCTCTTCGAAACGCCAACTATTCAGCTTCACTGGCCACTCTCTCTCTTTATTACCAGCCCTTCTTAGGATTGCATGTTCATGGTGGTCATGTCTCTCTAAATACTTCAAGTAACCTTTAGGAATTTTCTGCAGTAGAAGAAATATATATACATAATTAGAAAAGCCTTGTCCCAAAATCTATTTTTTTCGGACACAACAGTAGTAATATTTTCTACCTAATTATTTAATTAAAGAATATTCATACAGATTATGCTTTTGATTTTCAGTGTCTTTTCTATAAAGATATATGTAAACGGAGATGAAATAATGGAAAGTATTACTCACAAGGCCATGCTTGAAACCTGGCACTATGGGTTTGAAAAAGTGAGGTTTCTCTGGAGGAACTTTCATGGCTGCCATTTAGAAGCTGCACTCACAACCAACCGTTAGATATAAAAGAAAGAATTCAAGGCACACTGTAGAGTTGCAATGTTTCTGAAACTTACAAATAGAGTATTAATGAATGATAGCACCGGCTTTAATGGTGCAATTCAATAACGTCTGATCAATGATGGTTCAAATTTAATAGCCATCTTTTCTAAACTACTGAATTTCTACTCTATGAGAAATTTTTACCTAATTTAACCTTTAGCCCGTTTAGAAATCAGTAACATTCCCTTCTGGAGCTTTATTACACTATGGCTATTGAGGAAACTATCATTTTCCTCAATTATTGCTGTTTTCCGTTTCCACAACTTCTTGCTCTTTAGGCTAGCTATCATTTACGGGGGCATTTGTTCTCTCATGTTTTAGACTACATAATTGCACAATAAACAAATCATCTCTATAACGTATGGAGTTGTTTTGGTTACCCACCGTTTTTGTGTTTTATAACTCTTACGAGTACTTTACTTCATCTTTATTATAGCCTTTAACACTAATTATTTTTATCAGTTACAAGAAGTCGCATGTCACCAAGAGTCCCCTTCAGATAATTATCATTTTTCGTATGCTCTCACCTGCTAACGGCAATGTTACCCCCCATTCAGCTAGCTCACTGTCTTAACTAATGAATACGTAAAATTCTTGAATTTGATTTGATTTAGATTTTTTTTTCTTCCCATGTTGTTCATAATCAATAAAGTCCAGATGATTCTAATGTATTTTAGTCATAGTTGTAAGAGTTTCTTGCGATTTGTCTTGGTTTTTCCTGAACTTAATCTTTATAACACATTGAGTTTACCTCTCAGGTCGTATGACTCAATTGCTTTACTTGATCTGGACAACGACTACTTAACTAGCCAATATTATAACAATTCTTGTAAATTACAAAGATAATGTATTTGGAGCATAGCAGGCATCTTATTACTTGATTACTGCAGTGGCCATCTTTTCTATAATTCTTCTGAACTTCAAAGGTAAGGTACGTACGTATCTGGAATATAGCATCGTTTGATTGCTACGAAAATTGACGGGGTTAAATTTGCTCACTTATCCATCTAGACAAATAGAGTTTATATTACCTACTTATAATTTTTTTACTTACTCATGTGGCACTTAAAATAAGTTCATGAGAAAAGCTTCCATGTTTCTTATATTACTGTTCTAATTTTGGCATTTCCTTTAAGCACTTTTGATAGGGTTCACTATATTAATTTTGGCTTGGATTGAATCTGATCATGTAAGTTGTTGGAAGTGGTACTATTATGTTAGGATCAAATTTGAAGTTGATTTGAACAAATTTAAATCAAAGATTTGCATTTGTGAACAATCTATACCAAAATTAAGGCACAATTTCCACTAAAGATTTGACAATCCTTAGGAATTTGTGGCAGCGGAAATCTTTGCATCACCCAAACTATTGACGATCCGTTAAAATTATGCGAACACAATTTGGTTTAAAGTCTGTTGATTTGTCCGCCAGCTATCTTTGCATAAATATGGGGCAAAACCTAAACACTGGCGTGAATCAGCCCATTTGTGCAACTCTCCCTTCCCAGTTTAGTTCAATGGAATCACCATTGGAGCTCTATTTCTGTTCCTTTTTTCTAGCTTGATTACAACGTTGAAAAATCGGAAGGCTAGCTTAATTCTTATAGCTAGTCATGCATGAAAGGATGATTTCAAAACAAACGTAGAAAACTTCATACCAAAAGTAAGATTTTTAGATATTCAACAGCATGCACAATATTACATATATCCAAAACATTACATTTACTTGCTTCATTGCTCCTTTCCTTGCCCATGATCACCAACAGCTTTATTATCTTGTGATCGATTGTTTACCTACAGTCAAACAGAACGTACCCTATTGTTAGTGAATCGAGATCCCGGGACTTGATTGGATAACAACATTGTACAAGGCAAACTTGAGATTCAGTGTAACTTTTGTCGACAAAATAAGAAATTCATGTGCAACTGGGCAAGTAAATTTTAACCATGTCGTATTTTAACCAACAATATAATACAACTGAAAGTATTTGAAACTTTTCAAATATTAAAGTTTGCCTTTTGTTCCAAATCATCTCCCTGCATATTCAAATAGCTAAAGAGACGAAGAAGAAAACAAAACATGTACTAACACTATAGGTGTATTATCCCTTTAAAGTAACCAATAAAAGAAAGAAAGCAGACATATAAAAACAATCAGAATTAATTCATAAATGAAAAGAAGACAACGGTATTTGACACAACTAGAAGTGTTTGTATTGAAAATTCAAACCTTTATATGAAATTCTTTCAGAATCCAAATTCTTCTTCTTCACTTCAGGCTTGAGGGATGGTCCTCTCAAATCTAGTTTTCCAATTGAAACAATAATGTCACAACTGAAATTGAAGATGCATTTTGAATGCAAAAAAGAACATTAACTTGAAGTATTTATTGCTTTGGGAAAATTAATTAAGATTGTCTTCAGGTGATGTAGAAAAAAAAACGTGAGAAAATTTATACGTGAATACCATAGTTCGAATTATATCGGATGTCCAGGGTAAAAGGGACTAAAGGAGCAAAAAGAAATAAAACGATTTGCATAGATGAGAAACTTGCCATAAAGTCTGAGAACTGGTTTCTCTCCATTGGAAACCATCTCAA
This sequence comes from Petunia axillaris subsp. axillaris, assembly GCA_029990575.1. Lineage (NCBI taxonomy): Eukaryota > Viridiplantae > Streptophyta > Magnoliopsida > Solanales > Solanaceae > Petunia > Petunia axillaris. The sequence goes on along the minus strand of JARKNS010000002.1, from coordinate 3,319,939 downwards.
ACATTAAACGATCCTCTTCTTTTAAGCAATTTGCAATGCTGAATTCACGCCATCCCCTACCAATGTAGGTGCGTCTCCCGCTCGAATACAGCTTACATGTCCATGACCTTCGTTCATCCCTCACAATTATCTCACATTTCCGGTTGTTGAGACAGATTTCAAGTGCAAATTGTCTTGGAACACGCTGAAATAGTAGTTTTTAACCAGTCGCACATTAGATCGAATCCATCGAACTTAACTGAACCTATTGCTTTCACCACGAACTATTATACTTTACATAAAAAAAGAACAAAAGTTAAATGCTTGTGAACATACCAGATAATGCCTTGAAATGCAAGAGGGCTGGATCGTACAAATGAAATGAGGGTGACTGAGATGCATGTCCTTAGAAGCTTCTACATTGGGGAAAACCTTTCCTGATGTCTTGATGTTGGACTCTGGTTTTTCTTGTGAATCCAAACCTTTATTTGAAATTCTTTTAACATCGAAATCCTTCTTTTTTCCTTCAGGCTGAAGGGATGGACTTCCTCTCAAATCTAAATTTCCGATTGAAACAACAATGTCATAACTGAAATTGAAGATGATTTTTCAAAGCAAAAAAGAACATACATAATTAAAGTGAGTTTATGTTCCATTGCTGCAGAAAATATTTACACAATCTGGTGACATAAAAAGTAATTTCAGATTATTATATTAAATAAGCACTGATTATTAACCTACAGAAGGGTCACCTGACATAACATGTTAAATTACTACAATGTCAGAGCGTATAATTTCACAACTCTTTATGGTTCCGAAAAAAGTTCTAAGTTTTTTTTTTTTTTTTTGGATGCAAAGTTCTAAGTATTTTATACATGGGGAGAAAGATTAAATGAGATAGAGAACTCAGAAGGGCTTATTCAAGGGCTCTATAGTAGTGATGATCCCCAAATCTTAAGACTCGTTTACTCAAGGATTTTTTACTGAAGATTTGTAATCTTCATGTACATAACATCTAGTACGTAGATGTGATAGTGCACTTTTTACACCAGCCGTATATATAAATTAAACATCTTTTATAATCTCAATAAGGCATAGAAAAAGAACCACAAATATATCACTTACGATGGAAGTACGCTTCAGGTATTTTTCCATTCTTGATGAGTTCAAACTTGTAAGCATCTCCTACTTGGAGACCATTTGCTGCTCTGAATTTACTCCATCCACGTCTAATTCCAAAATGACGTCCAGATACTCTTCCTATCCACACTGACCAAGGTCTCTGTGCTTCATCTTTCAGAATCATCTCACACTTTCTGTTTATCAACCCATTTGACTTTGCAAAATCCAGTGGAAGATACTATCAAACAAATTTATTCCATTATGTTGATTAAGTTTCACTTGCCAAAATATAAAAGAGAGAAGGTAATAAAAGGACTTCACAACTAAAATCAATTCAAATCACTTACCAAGACTGAATCTTTGATGCAATATGGTTTAATGGTTGAAATAAAATAAGGAAGATCATCTTCACCAGAAGCTGCATGCTTTTTCCTAATAAAGTCTCTTGTACCTTAATTATAAAGAACGAGAAGAAAGAAAGATAAACCATAATCAGTTTTAGTTCCAAATCAGTTTGGAAGGAAAGTATGTAAGAAAAGATCATCAAAGAAATAAGAGGCTGGTTCAGATGAGAAAACTTACCTTGAAACTTGCTCATTGGAGTCTCTCCATTAGCAACAACCTGGAATTTCCATATTGGTGTCCCTCCAGAAGTAACAATCTCAAACATTATACGATCTCCCTTCTTTAAGCAATTATCAACCACGAATTTACTCCATCCATCTCCAATATAGGCTACGGTTTTGCAATAACTTAGCTTCAAATTCCACGACCTTTGTCCTTCGTCTTTTAAAATCAAATTGCATTTCTTGTTGGTGAGACCATTTGCAATTGCAAACTGTTTAGGAAGGTACTGAAATAGTGTATAACCAGTGGCGGAACCAGAATTTTCACTAAGGGGTATCAAAATTAAATAATTGAACATATAAATAAAACTAAGAGTACTCAATATATGATATATCTACATAAAAATAATTTTTTTACCTACTTGTACAATGTAATTTCCGGGCGAAGGGGTATCAATTGATACCCCTTCATTCTACCTAGGTCCGCCTATGTGTATAACCATCAGCACAAATGATTAAATTAACAGTTCATATTATTCATATGTTCACCTTAAAACTAAGTACATAACACCCATTAACAAATAAAAAGATAATAAAAAGGATTTAAGTAATAGTATATATTAACAACTTAATACATGTTAATGAGTACTATTTTACCAGGTGATCAGTTTATGGTTATCTTAGAGATTCACTTGTAATTACCTAATTAAGTTGCCTTACTTGGTAGAAAAAAAATTTACTGGATAAACTTTTATTTCAGTGCTTCCATGTTGGGGCAAATTCTTTGTCAAAACATTTGTAATGAAACAAGTAGAGATTTTGGTTTTTCCTTTGGAATTTTCTGTTATAAAGTTTATAATAGCGTTTTGTTGGCACTAAAATCTGCACTAAATTGTGCTGAATTTAGTGCATGTTTGGTTGGTTTGTTAAGTCGGCATAGAAATCCACATTAGTAATACAATGTTTTATTATGATTTTACTACTTATGTATAATACCTGCATAAATGAGCGAGGAAATCTATGTATTATTTTATATGAGTAGAAAGTGGAATTAATAATGTGATTATTAACAATGAAGGTATTAAAATTTAAAATGACAAAATTAACCTTCATAATAATAAGAATATTTTAAATTTTAATAACTAAATATTTTAAACTATAACATTGTATATTAATTTATAATATATTAGTGATTTCAAAAAATAACCCCTAGCTTATAGTAGATGCATAAACTAATACCCACATTATTACTACATGCATAACTAATACATATATAATTAAGTACCTGCATTAATAATACCTGCATTGTTAATACCTGCGTAAAGTCTATATCAACCAAACCATCCGATCATAAGTACTAAAAGAGTTTCCTTTGGTTCGCAAATCAGCCCCTCCGCAAGACAAGAAAATCTTTTTCATATCACATGTATAGAATAGAACTCAACAAGCCCGAAATATGTGAAGTGTTTGCATGAGCTTTCAGATTAGTTTCGAGACTCACCAAGTGACCTCTTGAAAGGCAATATTTTCTAACAGTGCATACACAACGAGATTGACCAAGAGGCTTTCGATAATTTGTAGCAGCTTTTGCATGGAAAGAATCCTTTTTTGACAACTTGATATCTTTGGGCCTCCGTTTTTCTGTTACATTTTCAAGAAATTAAAGTCACATAATGAAAAAGAACAGAACTAATCAAGTACACGTTACATATATAAGTACTTACTCAAGAAAATAATTTTCATAATCAACAAAAATTAACGTTAAGTAGAGGAATGCATAACAAATGGGCGCCACTTATATATAACTTCACCTTTATATTCAAAATTCTTGAAAGTCTCTTCAACAGTATGGGCTTCATATTTTCTATTACATTGACTTGAATCAAAGATGGAAACATCAAATTCCATGTCTCCTTCATGTCTGAACACCAATATATCTCCCAAATGGAGATCATGCTCATCTGCAAACTTTTCCCACCCTTCTTCCAATTGTTGACCGTTCAGTTTCACCAGCCACTTCTTACAACCCCTTCTCAGTATTGCACGTTCATGTTCGTGTCCCTTCAAATACTTTAGGAAACCTGTAGGAATTTTCTGCAGTACCATAAATATTTTAGTTACGTATGATTAGAATATCTTCTTTTTTTTATTCACGTAACAAAACAATCATAGCTTCTACCAACTAATCAATAAACAAAAGAATATTCATGTAGCTTATACTTTGAATGTTTCAGCTTCTTTTCTGTGTTAAAGATATATATAAGGAAAGATGAAATAATCAGAGGAAGTATATAACTCACGAGGCCATTCTTGAAACCTGGAACAATGGGTTTGAAAAAGTGAGGTTTCTTTGGAGGGACTTTCATGGCAGCCAAGAAGATGAACCCACCGTGGACACAACCATTGTAGTCCCTTTTTTGGTTAGATATAAAAGGAAGGCGGTGAGAGGGTGATTAGTGACTGAAGGCTTTTCATGTCAGGGGACTGCATTAAGATTAAACTGATACCATCACATCAAAATAAAGCATGAATGGTGCACTTCAGAAACTATTATTACTGCTAGAAGAAAGTTTTTGCCGGCTGGAATACTTATGAGCGTTTTTTTAATTTAGAAATTTGTACAAATATTTATTTAAAAATATTAATTTAATATAATCTAATTTAAATTCAAAAATTAGTCAAATTGACTTAAAAAATAAAAATGTTCAGTTTTTTTAAATGGAGGTAATACTAATATACAGGTAAAGTCTAAATTTATCTTTGTAATTTGCGAAATAATTTATCTTTGTCATATGCTTATAAGTAGAGTTAAACATACCTTTAATCTGAGACTAACAAATATTTTCCTTAATTTCTGAATATGAAGAGGGACAACTGAATATGGGTGTTAATCTGAGACCGACAATTCCCACTTTAGTATTATTGTGCAAGATATATAGTAAATCACTTATGTGTAACTTTATAACTATATTTTTGTCCTCTATTAAATGATCTGTAAATCAGAGTTCCCACGTGTTGTCTGATGCTATAGAGTGGATCATGCATTCTCCATCTTTAGTTCATAATGTACTTAATCACAATTTAAATAATAATTGAATAGATAACTTCTTCTTAAAAAAAATGAATATGAGGGTTAATTGTGGTATAAAAATGATGATCTAGTCTGTGCTCGTCACATATGAGAAAGTTTTTTGTGGTAGTAAATGAGGAAATTGTGTGATGATATGAGTGGTTGTTTTGAAAACGATAAATAAATTGAGTGTTGGTTGAAATAAGCAACCAATGTTTTAATACGTGTATACGTGAGACAACGCGTTTTGCGTTTTACTTGACATAGGGTAAGCCGTAAGTCCCGAGACACTAATATTTAATATTATAGATAATAAAATAATTACATAAATATTTTTAAAACATATATATCACATAAAGAGGGTAAAATTACGTAGAAACTCTAAAAATTCAAAGATTATGTTAGGCTAAAAGTAAAATATTACCTAGAACTAAAAATAATAAAAAATTTGAGAATTTAATTAGCAGGTTAACATTTGAGTGCATGCATTACATAAAAAATTTATTGAGATTTTTGAATATTTTTGGGACTTACAGCCCGAAATTCGCACAACGCCTAAACGTATGTCCCAAATTCTAGGGCTTACGCCTTTAGGATCTACGCCCCGCCAAAACGTCCCGGTGCATTTTTCACACGCCTCGCCCCGACCCCGATACTCACCCAGAAATTGTCTTTGAAAACACTGTGGGCAACTATGTCCATAGTTATGCAAAGGTGTTTTAAGGGAGATGAAAAATTAATAGTAGTGGCAGCCCATGTTTAAACTTGAAAGGATATGTTAGACGTAAGCATTGAATTGAAAGCTAGGATTTGAGTTTATAAATGACGAGATCATGGTTAACGCCAACCAATATTTTAAAAGGCGGAGGCGCAAGTCGAAGCATTTTATTTCTTATGAGGCGAGGCGCATGCCCCGGGATATGAATATTATTTTTTAATTAATTTTAAATTAATAAAATAACATAATGACACAAAAAAAAATCGTATCAAAATACATAAAAAGTTTAGGAAAATGAAAAAATGACCAGGAAGCTCATAAAAATAAAAATGTAACTTTTTTTAAAATATAAAAAATAAATAATGTTATAATTCATATATCTTGGCTCGATCCTCCATGCTAATGGAGAAATTGATGAAGATGTCGTTCCGCGTATATGAGTGGGTTAGATGAAGTGGAGACTCGCTTCCGGTATACTATGCGACAAGAGAGTGCCTCATAACCTCAAAGACAATTTTTACAGAGTGGTTGTTAGGCTAGCTATGTTATATGGGTATAGTATTAGCTAGTCAAGAACTCACACATCCAGAAATAAGCATGTCAAAAATGAGAATGCTTAGATGGATGTGTGATCACACAAGGATGGACAAGATTAAGAATGAAGTCATACGTGAAAAAGTGGGTGTGGCACCAGTGGCAGACAAGATGCGAGAAGCGAGACTGAGATGGTTCGGTCATTTGAATAGGAGAAGTGCAGATGCCCAGGTTAGGAGGTGTGAGAGGTTGGCCGTGCTAGGTGCTTAGGTCTACGGAGAGGTAGAGATCGACCGAAGAAGAAGTGGGTCGAGGTGATATAACAGGACATGGCCCAGCACCAGATCACCAAGGACATGACCCTAGATAGAAGGGTGTGGACGTCGAGGATTAGGGTAGAATGTTAGATAATAGTTGAGTGTCTTGATATAATATGCTATATATATTAGCTTCATTTTAGGCTCTGTATTTGTATCTACTGTTTATCCTATTTATTTTGAATATGTCTTAGTTTCATTCTTCTATTTAGCATGCTATTTTATTTTGATTTCAAACAACTTGTTTTCACACGTGTTCTCTAAAATATTTTTCTTTTGCCGAGGGTCTATTGGAAACAGCCTCTCCACTTTGGTAGGGGGTGAAGTCTGTATACATCTCACCCTCCCTAGACCCCACATATGAGATTATACTAGGTATGTTGTTGTTGTTGTTGTTGCGATTTTTATGAAATACAAATAAACTACAAGGCGGTAATTGACTTTCAAACACTTGAAATTCACAATTTGTGAAAATTAAAAGCAAATAGTACATATATTTTATTATTACTATAATTTAACATTAATTAATTAAATTGCATTAAATTGCAAAAAAAAAAAAAAAAAAATTGAAAATCGAATAATGTTGACAGATAGACATAAGATATGGAAATCAATAACAAGTGATGCTATAAAACTGCATTATGCATTTTTGAATTAAATATACAAATGATATTCACCCTCATGATATTCTCAATTATAATTGCCCTCATATTGTATTATTGCATTTTCCACTCGATTTCTTAATTTCTATAAATGAATATAACTTGTGTAATTCATTTTCAAAGAGAAATTGAGGGTTGACAATCTTAATTAGATAATTGGAGAGATGGTTTCCATATGTTCTATTGGGCGAGCCTCAAGCATTGATCAGCGTTAACCGTGTTCTGGGCGCACAACCCAATGCTTGAGGCATAAGCCCCACAGATCTAAGCCCTTGTGAATCTCAGGACGTTTTACATGTGTCTCTCCCCGTAGCTCGCTTCGGCCCACAGATCTAAGCCCCGCTTGTGAACCTCAGGACGTTTTACATGTGCCTCTTCCAGGAGCTCGCTCCGGGCGAGTCGTAGAAAAACCTAATAAAACAGAGACGCTACCTTTAATTTAGAAGGCTAGAGAAAGAGCAATATATTTCACAAATCACAGAGATAATTCTATACATTTTCCCTTCTTAATTATAAATGGAAGAAGATTTATAGGCCTACATCATTACTCTACTTAAGTTAACCTACTTTTCTTTATTAGAATAGAAAAAGACTTCTACACAAATTCAGACATCTATCACTGTAGAGTCGATTAAAAGGACGCATTAAATGATTTGACTATTCAATTTGGACATTATCCTAGATCTCAATAGGTGACCTTTGAGGTATGGATAGGCAGAACAAAATGGACTAAACATTTCTTTCCTTTTTTGTCAATACACATTCATTTTTTGGCATCACATTAAAATAGTTGTAGCTTCCAACTTACAAGAGAAGATACCGAGTACATGAACTAAAACAAATAAAAGGGAGGGAATTAAGGAGTTCAATAATGTAAGACCACAACATGGCATTCAATTATTACATCATGTGTTGTGGCATTGCTCTGATAGGTTTTTGCCGTGACAATACCCCGTGCTAGCCGGAAAATACCCGAGCCACCAACCACCGGCAATTCTCGATACTCGTGAGATACCTGGTTATGTCCAAGGATACTAAGTGTGCTACCATTGTATTTGCCCTCAGTGAACACAAAGTTGAGAGTCATAAGTAGGCCAATATCTTGAAATGAGGTGAACCCATAGATCCCTTGGGCTCGACCTATAACCTTTGAATTGATATCTGGCTCAATAGTTAAAGGGTTGTCCATCATCCTTACTAAACCAAAAAATGTTGGTGATTTAGAGGTAATGTTGGATTGGGCTATTTGAATTGCTGATGGGTTTTCTCCACTAACAGTGTCATGAAAGTAGAAGTGAAATTTGGTCATCTTTTCCTCTGCATGGCGCAGATTCTTGAACCATTTGTCCACTCCTTTGGGGCTTAGATCTAACCCATGAGTAGTTGAAGGCATGGTGGTTGCCATTAACAAGCAAAACATAAACAAAAACAACTTCATTTCTTCCTCCTTTCTTCTCTCTTGTAATTTGCATGAAACTAACTGCTAGCTTTATATATATTGTTTGGGTTGATTTGAGAAAGTTTTGCGTTGACCTGGGGAAGCTCGTATATAGCAATGTATTGACCCAATTAACAATGCGAATCTTAAGAACCAATTAATGCGATTTCCAAGAAATTTCCATGTGTAACCTTCCATAAAATATGCAGCTAAACACGCCCCGCTGACTAAGTAATTAAGTATGTATAAATAGCTAAATAATTTGTTACTACTTCGTTTGATTCTTAAAATAGCATCTTATTTGCAAGAGTAGATATTCGATATATGGCATCTTTTTAATTAGAATCTCATTTGCAATAATAGAAATTAATGATTTTGGAACATTGCAATATTGCATAAACAAAAGTAGTGGCTAATTCACACATTCCAATATCAGCTAATAGAATCTATGATTAACTCTTTCCCAGTTCATAAATGTGCTTGTTTCATGGGGAACAACATGAAATAAGAACTAACATACGTAGTAACTCTATTTCTATCCTCTTTCTGGTTTGATTACAATGGGAAAAAAATCGTAAGGCAGCTTAATTCTCATTGCTAGTCATGCAGAAGGAATATTTTCAAAAAATTCGAAAACATCATAACATAGTAAGTCAGGGTTTTGAAATTTAAAAACATGTACTACTACATAGATATATAAACATCACTTGCTTCATCACCAACTGCTTCATTATCTTGACAATTTCTTCTGTGATCATTGTCGTCATCCTTCCCAGAATTTTTACCTACAATTTTTTCAAAAGAATACTTAGCGTTGATGCATAATCAAATATCAAAATAGTGTGGACTTGAAATTATGAGAATACATGGACAAGTAAATACCTAGCAAGTCAAATTAACCAACACCACGATATCCTGTAACTTCTAAAGTTAACATTTCAAAAGTCTCAGTAAAAAATGGTTTATTTTTTGCTCCAAAACATCTCCTTGCACATTCAAATAGCTTATAGGATAAACAAGATAAACAAAAACATGTAGTAACACAAAAGATACTCACAATGGAAATACGCTATAGGTGGTGTGCCGTTGTTGATGAGTTCAAACTTGTAAGTATCTCCAGCTTGCACATTATTTGCTTTGATGAACTCTCGTAATCCACTTTTAATTCCAAAGTGAGGTGCCATTGGCCCTATCTGCACGGACCATGATCTCCGCTTTTCATCTATGAGAATCATCTCACAGCATCTATTTATCAAGCCATTTGATTTTGCAAAAGGCAAAGGAAGATACTGCTCAAGTTTTATCCCAATGCCACGTTATCACAAAAAAGAAACTATTAGTTCGTGTTTCTACTGGTGAGTTTTGACTTTGGTAATGAAGTTATTCTTCATAATGTTAGCTAAAATTGATTCAATTTACTTACCAAAACAGGGTTCTTTATGGTGTAAGGTTTAATAGTAGAAATAAAATGAGGGTTGGCATCATCAGCAGATGTTGAGGCAGGTACTTGTAATTTTGGAGCAGTCACGTTCGAGGTCTTCTTGAGGTCTGTTTTCTCTTCTTGAAAATGCAGACCTTTATCTCTACTTCTTTTATTATCATCCAAATTGTTCTTCTTTAGCTCAAGCTGGAGGGATGGACTTCCTCTCAAATCTATTTTTCCAATTGAAACAACAATGTCATAGCTCAAACTGAAGATGAATTAAAAACCAAAACCCAACGGGGCAGAAAAAGAAACACAACGAAGAATGCCTGTTAACAGCCAGTGTATTGACCCTGGTTAATTTTTGCTTTGATTTGGTTAAGTGCTAATTAGTGCCTGGTTAGCAGTTCACTTATCTTGAAAACAATGATCTTCTGAGGGTACTAGCTACTTGATGAAGTTATTAAAAGATCATACTCCCTCCGGTCCATTTTATTTGATGTTTTTCACTTTTCGAGAGTCAAGTTAACCAATTTTCGGATTCAAATTGAACTAGATTTAGTCAATATTTTAAAATTATAATTTAGATATTAAAAAACTATACGAAAAATACTACAAGTTGCAATTCTTGTCATATTTATATGGTGAAGAAATATATCTCAAAATATTGGTCAAAGTTTACATTATTTGACTTTTAAAAAAGGAAAATGATCAAATAAAATGGACTAGAGGAAGTAGCATTTTAAGGTATTCTAACTCCAAAATTCCAAATATAGAAGGAAGCAGTGAGAATAAGGAGGAGCAACAAAATCAACATTACTTTGGTCTTTGGTCCTTTGCATAGTATGATATACTGTCATCTCAACGTAATTAATGTAAATAAGTAAATAATTAATAAAACAAGATTAAATTCAAGAGAGGGCTTTAGATGAGAAACTTGCCATAAAATCTGAATAGTGGCGTCTCTCCATTGGAAACTATCTCAAACATTAAACGATCTCCTTCTTTTAAGCAATTAGCAACGCAGAATTCATGCCATCCTCTTCCAAAGTAGGTGTTTGTTCCGTTTGTATACAGACTAAATGTCCATGACATTTGCTCGTCCGTCATAGTTATCGTACATCTCCTGTTGTTGAGTCTGTTTTGTCGAGCGAATTGTTTTGGAATAGACTGAAATAGTTTATAACCAGTACCAAATAAATATGAGTAAGTTTACACTTCCAATTTCTCTCCTTTTTTTTTCTTTTTTTTTTTTTTTTGGAAGAAATGTCATAACATTATGCAGGAAATGAGAATGTAGTTGTGAACTTACCAGAAAATGCTTTGAAAGGCAGTAAGGTCTGATAGTACAAATGAAATGAGGGTGACTCAGATGCATGTCCTTATAAGCAGATTCCACTTTGGGAAAAGCCTTGCCTGATGTCTTGATGTTGGACTTTGGTTTTTCTGTTGCATTTGTTAATTACATACAAAGTTTATGTGTAAACTATACTGCAAAAAGAAGGGGGAAAAAAGACGCACCATAACAAACTTGACGTAACTCACCTTTTGCTTCTCTTTCATGAACTACTTGTTGAGACCATCCATTTACTCTCTCACATTGACTTGAATCAAATATGAAAACTTCAAATTCCATGTCTCCTTCATGTTTGAACACTAAGAAATCTCCCAACTGCAACCCATTCTCCTCTGCAAAATTTTGCCAACCCTCTTCCAATCGCCGTCCATTCAGCTTCACCAACCACTTGTTACCACCCCTCCTCAGTATTGCATGTTCATCCTCGTGTTCCTTGAGATGCTTCAAGAAACCTATTGGAATTTTCTGCAGTACAACATGTATATATAATTAGAATAGCCTTGTACCAAAATGACTGACGTATGACATTACTATTTTCTACGTAATTACTTGATCAATGAAGTTTATAAGAGTATAGTTGATAAAGCATTACTTACAAGTCCATTCTTGAACTTGGGAGAATTGGTTTGAAAAAGTGAGGTTTCTCTGGAGAAAATTCCATTACAGCAAAATATTTGTTGTTTTTTTGTGGAGAAGAAGTAGTAGATAAAAGAAACTATAGAGTTGCATGTAAACGTGAAGCAATGAATGTTAGTAGAATTAAATTATGGAATGAATGAGAGGAGGCTTTTCATGTTAATTAGGGACTGTTGTGTAAACCAATACTAATTAAATATAAAGCTTTAATGGTGCAATTCAATCCGGCTATTGATCTTACAGTAAACCTTAAGGTCGTTTAGAACTTTTCACAACTCAAAGTATAAAGAATTTTTAAACTAAAATTGGTCATAATATTCCTTATATCTTTTTGAAAGTAAAATTAACATAAACTAGATCAAGTACTACATATTATGAGCTTTAAATTTAAAAATAATTTGAAAATTGTGATCATAAAAAGATTTGTCTCACTCCTCAAATAGTACTAGTGTCATCAAATGGAAATACCCGTGAAGTATTAACGGTATCCTTACACGTTAACTTTTGTTTGATTGGATTGTTTCAAGTATTAAAAGAGTTAATAGTCTCTTCGTGCGTAAGTCGTAACTAATAAATAATAATGACTTATGGTTCACATACACATTACTTATATACAATAAGACCTTTCTAGCATAGGCGGACTCGGGATGTGAGAATGTTGAGGGCACCACTAAATTTAACATAAATTTGTCAATTAATTGAGGGTACCAAATACTATATATGTCCAGACTTTTAAAATATTTAATATCTACTAGTTCTGCACACGCGCTTTGCGCGTGAACCCATATCAATGAGTAGACAACAATATAAATACTTAAATCAAGATAGAAAAAAAAAACACTACGTATGGAGTACCTATATCCAGGTAGGTTCCATTTGCATATTTCTATCAAAATAATTTGAAACAATTATATTTTTATGCGCAGAATTTTGTAAAAGTTTTGAAATGTTTGAACGATATCAGGAGGTTAATGTGACAACTGTGAAGATTTCATATGTGTGCACGATGAAACGTACTCTGTAAATTCCCTAATTACTTCCACAGGAAAGTTGGCAACTCGACACCTGGAGACATCCAAGTTATAGATGGATAAATAAAATTGCTCGAATATGTATATATCGCCTATAGATAGAAGTTATAAACTGGAATTATACCCAAAAACTATATCATATGAACACATTCTGAAAATAGATTGTCTTAAATATATAAAAACAATCACCTTACACAAAATGCATATAGATCGTATGTGCCAATACATCTAAATCTTGACAACTTGTGACGCTGATGAAGATCTCCTAAAAGCTCTTTGAGATGGACTATTATATGAGACTTGAATTCCATTTCGTTATCAAGTACGTGACTCTTAATCCGGACAAATCTTTGTCTTCTCCTTTAGATCTATAATAACTTTTTATACTGTATGGAAAGTTTAAACTTGGTGGAAGTCAGAGACACACTTGAAGGATGTTAGCAACTGCATATATTACAAAAAACTTGCAATAAAATAACCACTAAGTGGGTTATATAAAAAACAACAGAAACACTTTATTTGAGAGATTCAGCCATCTTTATTATTTGCTTGGGATTTCCATGAGGAATGTTGACGGTCTAAATAAATACTCCGTATACCGTGTGCTTTCAATCAGGCCACACAAAAGTATAAAAGTAGTAACTCAGACATTAACGAAAGTAGCTCAATAGCCTTTTCATAATTATGATTTATAAATGTCTTCACATTTAAGTAAACATGACGTGAATCTGTATAGTAGAAGAATGTATGAATGTGTGGACATGGGTGTTTGGAATTTTAATATTTAATTTATTTATTTAATTATGTATTTACTTTTTGTACACAAAGATATTTAAGATAATGTTTCATATAATTATAAAAGTGGGCTGCACGTGTATTCCATGCTATTTAGTACAAACGTCTTAAGCCACCCCAATTATTTTCTTCGTTGATCACCATTAAAGTTTGCAGTTCTGTACAATCAATTGAATTAGCATCACCAAAATTAATTTGTAGCTTGTTAAGAAGTTGTAACCACATAAATAAATAAGAGGACATATATTTGGAAACGACTATTTAAGAAATGCAACGAAGTAAAGTTCAAACGACTTAAACTAAGCATTTCCTCTAATACATCAAATATTCAGCTTCACATATTTTTTAAAATTCAACAACTCATAATTTAAATGTGTACATGAGGGATGTTGGCTACAGTTGCAAATGATTCATGTCTTGAAGTTTTGCCATTGCTTCAAGAAATTGTAGCCTTCTCCTCCTTGTAGCAACATACATGTCAAGAAGCTGAGCAGCATACATGTCAAGAAGCAGTCGTCGAATGAAAGTTGTTTTTTGTAGAAGTTGTACCAAAATTTGATTAACATACGTGTTTATTAGTTTGACTAATAATTCATTGTCAATTACATAAGGTACACCTACAAAACAATAGTTTTTTGTAATAGCAATACACTTTGAAGGTACTGACATTAAAATGTTTTGGATAATTTCTACAAAGCATAGTTGCATATTTACCGTTTGGTTGATTCAAGCTTAGTAGTCCTTTCATCTGTTTATTACAAAGAAGAAATGTTTTAGTACTTCATAAGAAAAAAATTAACACTACCAAATTTGAGAAAATTATAATCTACATGAGTTAAGAAAAATAGTTTTTTCAATCAGATATCACAAACAAAATTACACAAGAATAAATAAATTATAATACGACATACGAAATTTGAAAGGTGAAATTTAAAAGTAGGTCAGAATTGATTCAAAAGAAGAATCACCTAAAACTCGGAAAGAAAATTTAATTAAATGCGTATGTCACCTCAATCTACTCATATTATAAAAGGTTAAGCTTTAATATAGTTTCATATTAATTATTAAATAATTTTAATGGGTGCTTGTGGACCTTACTTTCGCTATTTAACCAATAAGAGAAAATTAAAACGACTTTTCGTTTAACCAAAAACAAAAATGGTAGGTAACCAGGGAAAGAAATACATTACCTAATGTGAGAGATGTAGAATGGTATTGTAGGTCAGAGAATTGCTTAAAGAGTTCATTCTTAATCATGATTTATTTATACCAAAGGGAGATGGCTGATTACATACATTAATGCGTAATATTGTTGGAAAACTGAAAGGGAGGCATTCTAAAGGTCAATGATAATTAGCAGATGATGAAGCACCTCAATTTAATGAGAAAGGCCTCATGTAAATCTGAAGTCCATTGAACTTTCTTTTCAATTACAAGGTGCATTGTATTTAGACGGTAAGTTAATGTTTTGGTTTAAACTACAAAAAAATTGTTAAACTAAACGCAAGAAAATGTAAAGACATTAATTCTAGAAAAGATAATTAATGGAGTATGAAATGATAGAGTTCTTTCCAATTTTCAAGAATTGTTGATCTAGAGATAGTAATTATAAAAATAAAATAAATGAAGTAACCTGTTATTATTATTAAGTATGAAGATAAACATCCAATTCACATATTTTTTTTGATTCATCTTATTGTTGCATCATTTAATGCATATTTGGAATTAAGGCTAACTAAGAATTTTAAACGGTTGGTCAGGACTTGTCGTAGGGTATATTTTTTTTTTATGTAATATAAAATTATTTATTTTGAATACAAAAAGGGAAAAAAGTTGTTAAAATATACATTTCATGTTTTAAAGGGTGTTTTAGTCCATTACTTTTATATATATATATATATATATATATATATATATATATATATATATATATATATATATATATATATATATATATATATATATATATATATATATATGATATGATACTTTTATTTACTATATTTATTGGTGATGAAGTGTGCGTGTATCTTTTTCATTTTGTGTAATGGGTAATAATTTTTTGTGTAATGTGTAATGTAATGTAATCTTTTATTAACTTCTATTTACTATTTTTACTTTTATTGTTGTAGGGGTAAAATGGTCTTTTACATTTTGCTTTTGGGTTTGACTCTTTTATATTAGTATGATATATAAAAGTTTTTTACCGACATCAGCGGGTGCCCGTGCACCCAAAAAACCCATATATGTTCGCCTCTGCTTTCTAGAATAGTCGCATCGTTCCACCATTTTTTCTGAAAACAAACTTTCATATTATATTTAACTCTCTATAACAGTTTTTATCTACAACAAGCATCACTATAGCAGAATATTCATTGTATGACTGCTCTACACAAGTGTGGATTGATTTCCAGTCTTCTACTATAATAGTATACGTGCTACAGTTCTGTTGTCACAAAGCAAAATATTTCGTCAATATCACATAATGCATAATAAATTTATTGTAATAAATTAAGAAGTTTAAAATAAGTTGCAACAAATAACCAGTTGATCGTAGTTGCAAAAGGACTTTTGGGTCGTAATTTTGTTTTTTCTCACTTGCAATTTTCACCAAAAACAATATAATCTTAACTTTTTGTTGTAGTATTTGAATGAAAAAATAAGTAAATGAAATTAATGGATTCCATAATCAGTGGAGATATAGTTTTTATATTCTTACAAAGTTAGAGAGTGTTACTCTGAATATATTATTTTAACTATAGTTAAGATGCATGTTAAATAATCTAATCAGGACCTTTAAAAATGAATTAAGACAAATGTCACTCATCTAGATGTGCACTTGAGAAAATGGAGAGAATGTGTAATGGAGAATAGCCATATGGCCCATATCGGACTTTACCACCCTACAAATGAAAATGAAAATGAAACCGATTTTATTTTAGGAAACTAAAAATATCATTCATAACGATAGGACATGATTTATAATCTGTTTTTTTCTTTTTCTTTTTTGGGTAAACTAGAGGAAATCCGCAGCGTCTAATAGCTCGCAAACCATACAGAAAAGGTAAACAACACTAAGCAAACACCGTAACCTATTAAAATCGATCAAGGTACATCTTTTCATGAGATTAGGCAACATGTCAATCAAGTAACATCATTTATTTGGAACTCAAAACAAATATTTTATTAAACTAAATTGGCAACAATAAAATTAGGAGCATACTCCAAATAAAAATGACTAGCATAGTTTCTAGAGTCTAGACTCCCTTGGCAAACAATAAGCAACTAAATTTGCTTGCCTCTTAACCAAAATCAAAGCACATTAGGATTTCTCTTTTCTTTTTTTAAAAAAAACATCATATTCTTCAGTAGTGCTCCTCTCCCTTGCCAATCCCAAACTGTATCATTACCTTGTCAAGGGCTTCTCTGATGCCTGGGGCATCCTTCCCAGCATATTTGCCTGCAAAATTTATTTTAACATAAATATCCACTCTCTTTATAGTACTAATTTAATTAAGCTAAATATTAAAGTAGAGTTATATTAAAATATTTTCAAGAATCTTTCATAACGCTTTCAAAGTGTGGCATAATATTATCATATCACTATTCATAGAAAAATTTGCCCATCACTCCGTTCTCTCCAACATTTCAATAGCCTGAGCGGAAAGAAAGAAAAATGAAAGCATGTATTGCACTGGGAAACATCACAAAAGTAAAGGGAAGTAAAGAAATACTCACAATGGAAATACACAACAGGTAAAGTATCATTGTTGATGAGTTCAAACTTATAAGTATCTCCGACTTGGACATTATTTGCTTTTTTGAATAGGTTCCATCCCCTGCCAATTCCAACATGAGGTGACATTGTCCGCAGTTGAACTGGCCATGATCTCAGTTGTTCATCTATGAGGATCATCTCACAACATCTATTCGTCAAACCATTTGATTTTGCAAATCCCATTGGAAGATGCTGTTCAAGTTTTATCCCATTGAATAGATTAATGTCACATTATCATTAGAAAGAGACTCTTAGTGAACATCTTGACTAATAACGGCTTAACTAAACTGAATACAAATTACTTACGAAATAAGCTTTATTGATGGAATAATGCTGAATAGTAGAAATAAAATGAGGGTTAGCAATAGCATTAGTAGATGTTGAGGCAGGTGCTTGTTCTTTCACAGCAGTCATCTCTGAGGTCTCAATCCTGAGGCCTGTTCTTCATTTAGAAAAAGATATATGAAAATAAAAGAAGAAACACTATAATAAGAGGATCTGAAATTAAAAAAAAAACAAAGGTACTTGAAATCCAGACCTTGAGTGAAAACACTTTCAGCATCCAAACTAGTCTTCTTTCCTTCGGGCTGAAGTGATGCATTTACTTTAAGATCTAGTTTTAAATTGACACAACAAATGTTAGAACTGAAACTGATGATGAATATAAAACCGAACAACAAGAAATAAACACCAAGTTGAAGTTGAAAAGAATTGTTATTGTCACAATTAAGAAAGAAAAGTACGAAACTTGAAAGCTTTTCTTAGTAACTGTTACTCTCAAGAAACAGAAAAGGCTTCCGTATATTACTTCTATTTAAACATTTCATTTCATTACAAAAATAATTACTAAATTTTAGACTCTTTACAAGTAAAAACCACCCAATGATGATCTCAAGATTTCGTTGGCAGTTGATGGAAATGGGCATTTGGAAGACTTCATGAAAACTTGAGAAATATAAAAGATAATAAGATATACAAATAAATGAACAAACAGGTGTGGTCTGCTTCTCCATGACACTAAGAAAGATAATGTCACTGTATTTATTACTTAAAGAATGATATAGATAAAAAATGTCGAGAACTGGATGAACTTTAAGAGCAGGGCTGAGAAATTTACCATGAAACTTCAATGTAGGCTTCTCCCCATTGGCTACCATCTCAAACATTATGTAATCTCCTTCACTTAAGGAATTGGCAGCGCAGAAGTCACTCCATCCGCCTCCAATGTAGGTATGTCCGCTACTGGTATATAGACTAAATGTCCATGAATTTTGCTTGTCTTTTATAGTTATTGCACATGTTTTGTTTCTGAGACCATGTAACCGCGCAAATGGAAGTGGAACACGCTGCAACAGTTTATGATCAGTTTCACATAAACAGTTCATATATGCTACTTTTCTCATAACGAAAAGAAGTGCATATATATACACACACACACACACACACACAATACAAGCAGAATTCAGTTGTGATAACTTACAAGAAAATAATTTGAAAGGTAATAGGCTTTCATGGTACAACTGAAGTGTGGATGACGATGATGCATGTCTTTAGCAGCTTCTACATTGGGAAAAGCCTTGTCTGATGACATGATGTAGAAAAGAATTGTTATTGTCTCAATAAAAAAAGAAAATAAATTTTAAGGGAAAAGGAGAAGTGAGAAGTATTTTAGAAGGGCTAGTTGAGCTCTCAAAACAGGCTTCATTCCACGAAATCATATCTCGTAGTACACTACTCCATTGAAATGCTTGAATAAGCCTAACACAAAACTTAAGAAAGAACTTCTTTTATACTGTAAGTAGCTCAAAAAGGCCTTTAAAGGAACTCAAAAGCTTTTCTCAGTAAATGTTACGCTGTAGACAACTGCGTAGGCATCCTGATTAATCAACAATGTTTTAGACCAATCTAAGATTTGATTTTGGTGACCAAGAGGCATGTCTTTTGCAGCTTCTACATATGAAAAGCCTAGTGTGATGACATGATGTTGGGCTTTAATTTTTCTGTCATTTGTTAATTACACAACATGTCATGTAAGAAATATATACAGGGAGGATCAAGTCCTTTCATATGCATCCTTCATGAGAGGAACAAAGTCCATCTAGATTTCTCTCGATTAGCTATAGTACTTCAGTTTAGTAACCGATCTTAGCGTATAGTCTTTTATCATGTAATCCTTGTATTTTATCAGATCTACGGGAAGCTTCAAACAAGCCCTTATTAGCTCTGTTCTACTATCAAACATTTGATTAGAAGTTAATTCTTTTTATCTTTAGACAACTAGCCTTGGTACTAGAAATCAAAAGAAACAAACTGTATTAGAAACAGCAACAAGGTTGCTATTGAAATCCAGACCTTGAATGGAGACTCCTTCAGTATCCAAATTAGTCTTCTTTTCTTCAGGCTGGAGTGACGCACTTCCTCTAGGATCTAGTTCCAAATCGACACAACAATCAACAAAGTTAGAGTCAAAAACTGAAGATGACTCTAAAAGCAGTAAAGGATGTAGAAACGAACTGTTATTGTTGCAACAAATAAAGAAAATCAATTGAAGGGAAAAGGAGAGGGAGAGTATTTAGGAAATCCTATTTCACAGTATATACTACTCAGCAAAGTGCTTGAATAAGCCTAATATAAAACATGAGAAAACCTTTTATAGAGCTACTAAAAATAGCTCAAGAGGGCCTTTGACGAAACTCAAAAGCCTTTTCTCAGTGACTGTTAATATGAAGAAACAAGAAAAGTTTTCATCTACATTCTGAAAGATTCTTACTAAATTTAAGGCTCTTTATAAATACGAACATTCAATGATGAACTCAGCTGATGGAATTGGGAATTTTAAAGACTTCATAAAAACTTGAGAAAACATAAAAGATATAAAGCTAATAAATGGACAAGAATGTTACTATGTCTGTTTCACCAAGACACATATTTTCACTCACAGAATTCGTGGCTAGTATTTTAAAATTCAGGCCATAGGTTCATAACTAAAGAGGATCCTTATAAAGATATATTATGTCATTGTGTTCATCATTTATTGGAAGCAGCAGATAAAAAGTGAAAAGTTGGATGAAATCTGAGAGAAGGGCTTAATTTACCATGAAACTTCAACATAGGATTCTCTTCATTGGCGACTATCTCAAACATTAAGCAATCTCCTTCCTCTAAGCAATTCGCGAGGCAGAAGTTACGCCATCCACCACCAATGTAGGTGTTTTTGCCAGAGGAATATAGGCTAAACGTCCATGACCTCTGCTCATCTCTTATCGTTATCGTACAGTTCCTGTCGCTAAGACGATTTTCCCGTGCAAATGGCTTTGGAATAGGCTGAAACAGTTTATAACCAGTTTCACATAAAGAGGTCAAACGTATCACGCTTTCTAATTTTAAGATATAACGAATGAGTTCATCGATTTCTTTTTCCTTTTTTGTATTTTGAGTATGACAATGGAATTAGAATCTGGTTTTAATAACTTACCAGAAAACTATTTGAAAGGTAAGATGATTTCATGGTACAAGTAAAATGAGCTTGACCAAAATGCAAGTCCTTCGCAGCTTCTACATTGGGGAAAGCCTTGTCGGATGAAATGATTTGGGAATTTTCTGTTACATTAGTTCATTTCACAGGAAGTCGTGTAAGAATATGAAATAGGATACTTGCCATACACAAACTAAAAATATCAGTAGAAACATGATAAAACATGTCTTTAAGACTAGCAATATTTCTTACTATATGCAGATCTTTTTCATAGTAAAACACATTTCAATCTATAAAGTGGATTAATCTACAATCTCCATATCCTCTCGTACTATGTGATCATGGTTTACTTAAAGTATTGAGAAATCCTCGAGAGCCATCCGGGGCACAGTTCAAAAATTAGTGGAAAAAGGGATCCGCCCCTCTACCCTGATCTACTTAAATACAGGGTTTTACCTGTAACAAAGTTCTACCTCGTGATGTGCGTCTAACCCATATCAAAAATTTCTATATGATAAAATTTGAAATCAAATGCAGATCAAATGTGCCCTAATAAAGAACTTCACCTTCCAATTCAATCTTTTAGTTTATACTTTCCTTCTTCCTTCAGTTTCCTTACCCTTCTAGAGGAACTTGTACATTACTTGATTTTTAGATTTGGTTTTTATGTTGCATTATGTATTTTCTGACAGACTTATATCAAGAAATTAAATATGATAAATGCTTTCACCTTCCAAATCAGATTTCTTGGCAGTCTCTTCTCCCTCCTCTTGCAGATGCTCCACATATTCTCCATTACACTGACTTGAATCAAATATCGTAACCTCAAACTCCATGTCTCGTTCATGTCTAAACACCAACACATTTCCCAACTGTAAATCATGCTCTTCGGCAAATTTCGCCCAGCCCCCATCAAATCGATGGCCGTTCAGTTTCACCTTCCACTCCTTACCATTTCTTCTTAGAATAGCATGTTCATGCTCTTGCCCCTTCAAATATTTCAAGACACCTGTAGGAACTCTCTGCATTACATCATATAATCAGATGAGTAGCTAATGACAGATAGAGGATACATTTATCGGATTCAACTAAACTCATTATTTTTTCACGTGCTACATATATGCATGTGAACAATAACTACCATTAAAAGTATAACGAGTTCAGTACTAAAAAAATGATTAAACTATCAAGTTTAAGTTGATAGAATTACTCACCAGTCCCTGCTTGAAACCTGGCACGATGGGTCTGAGAAAATGAGGTTTCTTAGGAGGAACATTCATGGCAACTAAATATTGTTTAGTTTATTTTGTGGTTTATTAGAATATGAAAGCACTACTTTATATAGTATAACATAGCATAATGGCGGGATTGTGAATACTAGTAGTCCAGCTCTACATCAGGCAATTTTGACTCTATAAAGGTAACATAATCTAAGTATAGATTGTCTTTCAACCAATAGTATAAATTTTTGTCCAAATCAAGTCACTAATATAAATTTTTTTCTAAAAAAGGCCAACTGATATAAATCTAAGACTTAGATTAGATACTTAAATTGTCACCTTAACTTGTCTTACTGATATTTAAATAATTAATAATGCTGAAAATGAATGATGAGGTGTGTTGATCTTATCCAACGTGGACACTGATGTGTAATTCAATTGACGCACACGTGGAAATTTGTTTCAAGTATTAAAAGAGTTTATAGTATCTTCGTCCGCAACTGAAATATTTATGATAAAGAAGTAGTTCACTATGATGATTACAAAAGCAAGAAAGCTATACGTTAATTATATACAATAGGACCCCCTCTGGAATAGGCACATCATTTCACATTTTAAGTGAAATTTACTTTTTCATATTACATTTTTATCTCTCCATAACAATTGCTTACCTACGACAAATATTCTTTATTGTTGTAAAACTAATAGTAGATTAAGAACAAGACAAAAGTATATGAGAAGAGAAGGAAGAACTTGTATTCTCAAAGTGCTTCAAGTGTGTCTTTTATAGACAAAGTGTACTCTATTTATAGGAGTCCAATACATAGGAAGTTACAAGTCATCCCTAAATGAGGAATTAAGTATGAGAAAGTGGGGAGGAATTAAGTAGGAGAAAGTGGGGTAGTAAATCATATGTTACAAGTGAATAAATGGAGAGTAGTGGTCATCCACATTTATACTACATACATGTATTTGTAACACTCTCCCTTGGATGACCATTTGGAAGATAATGTGCCTCGTTAAAACCTTACTAGGAAAAAACCGGTGGGAAAAAGCCTAGTGAAGGAAAAAGAGTACACATATCTTGTAATACGCTTTTAGAGCTGCCTCATTAAAAACCTTACAAGTAAAACCCAAGTGGGATAAAACCTTGTTAAGGAAAAAAGAGTACAACGCGTATTTACTCCCGCTGATGAAGACACTCATTGACATCTCGAAGACAACGCATCCCAATCTTGTAAACAAGCTTCTCAAATGTTGAGGTTGGTAATGCTTTGGTAAACAAATCCGGCAGATTATCACTCGACCGTATTTGTTGAACATCTATTTCACCAATATTCTGAATATCATGAGTGAAAAAGAATTTTGGTGAAATGTGTTTTATTCTGTCTCCTTTAATATATCCTTCTTTCAATTGCTCAATGCACGCGCTATTGTCTTCATATAATATTGTTGGAATCTTCTTCAAAGGAAAACCATAAATGTGCTGAATATGTTGAGTCATTAATCTCAACCAAATGCATTCCCGGCTTGCTTCATGAATAGCCAATATCTCTGCATGATTTGAAGAAGTAGCAGCAATAGTTTGTTTCACTGAACGCCATAAAATGGCTGTATCTCCACATGTAAACAAATAGCCCGTTTGGGACCGATCTTTATGTGGATCAAATAAATAACCAGCATCGGCATAACCAATAAGTTGTGACTTGGATTCATTCGAATAGAACAAACCCTTATCAATAGTGCCTTGGAGGTATCTAAGTATATGCTTAATACCATCCCAATGTCTTCGAGTTGGGGAAGAACTAAACCTTGTCAATAAGCTTACAGCGAAAGCTATATCTGGCCGAGTATTGTTGGCAAGGTACATCAGTGCACCAATTGCACTAAGATATGGTACTTCAGCACCAAGAAACTCTTCATCAGTTTCACAAGGTCGAAATGGATCTTTATTCACATCAAGTGATCTCACAATCATTGGAGTGCTCAACGGATGTGATTTATCCATGTAAAATCTTTTCAAGACCTTTTCTGTATATGTAGATTAATAAACAAACATTTCTTTAGGCAATTGCTCAATTTGTAGGCCAAGACAAAATTTTGTCTTTCCAAGATCTTTCATCTCAAATTCTTTCTTTAAGCATTCCATTGCCTTTGGGAGCTCTTCAGGAGTCCCAATGATATTCAAATCATCCACATACACAGCTATTATGACATATCTAGATCCAGACCTTTTTATAAAAATACAAGGACCAACTGGATTATTTTTGTATCCTTGTTTCAACAGGTATTCGCTAAGGCGATTATATCACATGCGTCCTGATTGTTTCAACCCATACAAGGATTTTTGAAGCTTTATTGAACAAGCTTCTTGGAAGCCTTTAAATGCCTCAAACATTTTGAACCCTTTGGGGATTTTCATGAAAATTTCGTTGTCCTATAAACCATATAAATAGGCTGTGACAACATCCATTAGATGCATATCAAGTTTTTCTCGTACTGCCAGACTTACGAGATACCTGAAGGTGATTGCATCCACCACGGGAGAATATGTTTTCATATAATCAATGCCAGGTCTTTGCGAAAATCCTTGTGCCACAAGTCGTGCTTTATATCTAACTACTTCATTTTTCTCATTTCGTTTTCGCACAAATACCCACTTATAACCCACTGGCTTTACACCTTCAGGTGTTCGGACAATTGGTCCAAAAACTTCACGTTTTTCAAGTGAAGTCAATTCAGATTGAATTGCATCTTTCTATTTTGGCCAATCATTTCTCTGTCTGCATTCATTGACAGATTTTGGTTCAAGATCCTCATTATGTTGCATCACATCAACAGCAACATTATATGCAAAAGTGTTGTCGACAACAATATCATTTCGGTTCCATATTTTTCCGGTAAAGACATAATTCATTGAGATCTCTTCGATTTAAGTATTTTCAGGTACCTGAGCCTATCCTGAAGAGGACTTATCAATTGTTATGTCTCTATGCTCTTCTTGAGCAATTACCTCCATATTTTGATCTTTTTGATCAATTGCTCATTTTCTTTTTCAAGGATTTTTATCTTTGGAACCGGGTGGTCTACCACGCTTCAAGTGTACCTTAGACTCACTTGCACTTATAGATTGTCCTACCGGGACATCAACTCGAACATGAGCATTTGCAGCTGGAATGTGGGATTTAGTAACCCTTGGTAGGTCAGTGAATGCATCTGGCAGTTGATTTGCAACATTTTGCAAATACACTATCTTTTGAACTTCTTGTTCACATTGATTTGTACGAGGATCTAAATGAGATAGTGTTAATGCATTCCAGTCAATATCTTTTTCCAGCTGCTTATTCTCTCCCCCTAATGTTGGAAAAACTGATTCGTCAAAATGACAATCAGCAAACCTTGCGGTGAATAAATCTCCCGTCATGGGCTCAAGATATTTAATAATAGACAGAGATTCATACCCAACATATATCCCCAACCTTCTTTGGGGTCCCATCTTTGTGCGTTGTGGTGGAGCAATTGGCACATATACCGCACATCCAAAAATTCTAAGATGGGAAATATTTGGCTCCTGACCAAAAGCCAATTGTAGTGGGGAGAATTTATGATAACTTGTCGGCCTAATCCGAACAAGAGCTGCCGCATGCAAAATAACATGACCCCATACTGAAATGGGTAATTTAGTTCTCATAAGCATTGGTCTAGCCATTAATTGGAGGCTTTTGATAAATGATTCTGCTAGACCATTTTGAGTATGAACATGAGCAACTGGATGTTCAACTGTAATCCCAGTTGACATGCAATAATCATTAAATGCTTGAGATGTAAACTCACCAGCATTATCAAGACGAACTGTCTTAATAGCATAATCTGGAAATTGTGCTCTCAATCTTATTATTTGAGCAAGCAACCTCGCAAATGCCATATTGCGGGTTGATAATAAGCACACATGTGACCATCTTGTAGATGCATCTATTAAAACCATAAAATATCTGAATGGTCCACATGGAGGGTGTATGGGCCCACATATATCACCCTGTATACGTTCCAGAAAAGCAGGGATCCTGACCCCAACTTTAGATGTTCTAGTAATTAGCTTTCCTTGAGAATAGGCAGCACAAGAGAATTCTTTAAATTGAAGAATCTTTTGGTCCTTCAATGTATGCCCATTTGAATTCTCAATTATATTGCGCATCATATTATAACCGTGATGGCCCAACCGGTCATGCCAAATAATAAAATCATTTGATTCAGTAAACCCTTTGTTTACTATGGTATGTGATTCAATTGTACCAATGTTTGTGTAGTACAAACCGGAGGAAAGAGCGGGGAGCTTTTAAAGAATATATCTCTCACCCGACTTTGTTGTAGTAATATAAAGATTTTCAATCTTTCCATCAGTTTTAGTCTCAATATGATAGCCATTTTGGCGAATATCCTTGAAACTTAACAAGTTTCTTTGAGACTTACTACAATACATGGCTTCATCAATAGCCAAACTTGTTTCTCCAGGTAATAATAAATTGGCTTTGCCATAACCTTCAACCAACTTTGTACTACCACATATTGTACTAACATTGGATTCTTTATTAATCAAATAAGAAAAATATTTCTTATCCTTTAAAATTGTGTGTGTTGTAGCACTATCCAAGAGACATATATCTTTATTATAGAGCTTGAATCCAACTGAAGACTGGGAAATTTCCATTTTATTCATAAAAGATAAAAATTACATAGTAAGAAATACTAAAAATAAAGTACAAGAAAAGTACTTTTAAACATTGAAACATAAATAAAGATGACATTTTTTTCTAACTTTAAAACATAAAATAAAGACAACATTATTCTTTATTATTTTTATTCTCCAGTTACAGCATCGGTTCTTCAGTTACGATTCTCAAAGAAGTCTCCAGCTTCTAAATGGGTAATATTTGGGAGGCCTTCAAAAAGATCATCATCTTTTACAGCAAGATACCTCTCCGTCTCATCATGCTTGTCAGCAAGATGTGCCAGATGTGTCCCATTGTCATTATTCTGAAAGGTCAAATGTGCCTCCACATTATTTTCATTTCTTTTGAGCGAAGCTTGATAAAGCTTGACAAGATGTTCAGGCGTACGACAAATTTTCGCCCAATGACCTTTCCCACCACATCGATGGCAAATATTATTATTCTTGCCTTTTGAAGGATTAGCTTGAGAACTCTTATTGTTCTCATATTTATTTCCACCGTGACGACGAGTATTATTTCGTCCCTTGCCGCGCCCACGACCATGTGTTGAACCCCCAAAAATTACCCTTTCTTTAGAAAAGGATAGGTTTCGGAATATTTCAACAAAGTGGAATTCCAAAGGGTTTCTTTGGAGTCGCCACCTAATTTAAGGATTATTAGGAACCTAAGTTAACTAAGGAGTGCAATTTAACCTTTATTTAAAAGAAATTAAATTAAATTCAGAGATTCTTAGGTAAGTGGTTCTGTTAAATTCGAAAGAAGGTCCTTATTACGGGAGCACTTTCGAAAATCCGCCAAAGGCGGTTAATCCGGCGATTTTCACGAATTTTACTCGAAATTTAATTTGGGATAAATTTTAAATAAAATAAATAGGTAATGACTAATATAGAGAAGATAAAAATTGATTATGACAATATTTGAACAAAACTTAAGATTAATTACATGAATTATGAGATAAGGGTCGATTGATTGATTAAATAAATAAGGGCTAAATAAATAAATTAGTAGATAATTAGATAAAGAAGTAATAATTGATCAATTAATTAATTAGATAAATAAATAAATAGATAAATAACTTAATTAGATAAATAAATATTTATATGATTTCAATTAGATGAGGGATAAGCAATAATAATTTGACTAGTTAAGTAAATAAATATAATTAATTAAAGAAATAAATAATTAATTAGAATTAATTAATTAATTAAATAAATAGGATAAAGAAATAAAATAATAAATAAATACCACTTAAATAATTTAATAAACAAATAAATAAATAAATAAGTAAATAAATAATTATGATTGATTAGGCAGATAAAGGATTAATTGAAATTAAACAAATAAGTTAATAATAAATGTTATTTGATTAATTTAATTAATGAATAAATAAACAAATAAATGGATAAATAATTGACTAAATATAAATAACGAGTAAATAGGTACAATTTTAATTTTATTTCTTTTGCACTCAATAATTAACTAAAGTTTCTACTATCTTAAATTAGTTGGCGAGTCCCAAAGAGACGGGATATGCAATTTATAAACGATCTTAGACAAACAATAAGATAACAATTTCAATTAAAGCGGCTAACCTACCAGGCTTCTAATCATACAAAAGTCCTAAAACATGCTTTCTAAAAGGGGACAGGAGAGAAGGAGTTTTAGAAGGTAGAACCCGGGGTAGCGAACTCAATGTGAGCCCTGTATTTCACAAGGCTTTTCATTTATTCATTTCTTTTGTTTTACATTTTCGGGGATATTAAGTCCCGAAAATGCGGAGCGATTCAAGTAACTTCCAGATGCAAACCGTCCCAATTCGTGAGTTTTAACTCAAACTCGTCCCAAGTGCATGCAAAGAAAAATAGAAGAGAGAAGGAATTAGGATTTTACGGAAGCAATAAAAAGGATAAAATGATGACAAGTAAGTGATGGCAGACAAATATGTATTTGAGAAAAAGTGGTTTTAGCCGATGTTAAGAAAAATGAGTACGAAGTTTTCTTTGCTTAAAACTGAACGACTATCAAATTATTGATGCCTAAAGTTGTATTCAATTCTTCAAGCAAGACTAGTTTCATCTATCATATTACATGCTCGTGGCAAATAAAAGAAAGCTTTTGCCTTCACGCCTCATGTATGAAAAAAAACTAGCTGAGATTCCACATAATAGAGGAAATTTTCGCACTTGAAAAAGATAATATGCAAGCTGAAATTAAAATGACAAATTCCCTTTTCTAAGACGGGATAACAATATTAAAGTTTAGACGCCAACAGTAAGATATCTAGGATCATGCGCCTAGGATCATGCAGACAACAAAATTCAGCTTGCTAACACCTTCGCGCAGTGGTGAGACAGTAGTAGTTTATATTTCATTTTAAAGAAAAGATTCTCTTAACTAAATTATTGTTGCAACAAGGCATACAGATCACCACAGATAAGAGATGTATGCTTCTATCCAGTCTTCATTATTTGAACAAGAATTAACTAGCTTTGTCATAGACAAACATGAAAGCTACTACTCAATTCTGATGCCAAGGTTAGCCTACATTAATTGGCTTATGCCAAAGCATTGCACTTAACTAGCTGACTTGGATAAACAACTTGAATGGCTTACCGCTATTTCAAGGATCCACACTCTGGACCACAATGAAGCCACTATAAGAGACAACTTCCATGACAAATTCATTTCATAAACTCATGACTACAGCCACCAAATGGACCAGGACAGACCTAGGCTAAGGAACTTCCAGAATGCAACAACAACATCCAGATCATGAAGCATACTGAAACTACTACTAAACACATCTAGGGGGCACAAAACTGCAAAGATCAGAGAACTATGACACAAATAGGAACCTGGATACCCCTACACTGCCCCAAACTGCATATATTACACACACAGCCAGATCTCCCTCTTGAAACACCCTAACAGAACATGAACGGATTTGCACATACTTGCACGGAAAGAACTTCACACCACCTAAACACCTACCTGGAAACCTTTGACAACTCCCAAACACCAGGACTCCTACTACAGCCCCTCACACTTCTTGCTTCTCCAAACTAACCAGAAGCCATTCCCTGAAACTAACTCCCTCACTCCCTACAGACTCCATCAAACCCCTTAAACACCCTCAGAACCTGAACACCTATACTCCCTCAACTACCAAAACAACCAGCACCTATTCCACCTCACAAACTCCTCAACTCACAGAACAACTACCAGCTGCTACCCCTTTGAAAACAAACAGAGAGCACCCTGAACCTCCTGGACCTCACCAAAATAACCACCAAAAACTCCCTCCAGAAACTCCACAGGAACTCCCTATGCAGCTGCAGCCATCCCTGAAACCTTCACTGACAGACCAATCACACTTCCTAGCACCACCAGCTCCTATAACAGACCCCCTGAACAACACCAGAACTCCCCTAAACATGATGATGCTTTTTATACAGAAAACTCGACAACAAAAGATCGTAGCTTTGAAAAACATAGAACTTTCATGAAATACTCGCGTTGTAACAGAAACTTAATGTTTATGTCCACATTCTTAAGATAGTCAGAAACAAACTAAAAAAAAACCAAGACATGATACTGATTAAAAACAAGTAAAATGAAATCGCTTTCCTTGTAACTTCACAGCTGTGATTTAACCATAGTGTATAAGCAAACAACAAGGCAAAAATATTTCATACTTCAGCGCACAAGTAAAATTAAGACGATGCAAAAGGTTGAGATTTTACCTGTTTCGGAGCAGTGAACGAGACGTCGATCCGAAGAATGTGAGTCGACACGAAACGACTCGAGCGAGGTCGACGACTCGAACGAGGTCAACGACTAGACAGGAGAAACGACGACACAAATCCAAAAGCAACGCTTGACTCGAAACCAGAAGCTAAAACGCTATGAGTATATTTTGTCACTGAGAGAAAAATCTAAAAAAATATAAATGCTGCCGTTTTTCGTGTGTGTTCCCATCCCCCCCGAAAAATGAAAGAATGAGGGATTAAATACCTCTAGGCTAGGGTTTCGGATCCCCTTGAATACCCCAAAGAATCCTTGCCTATTTTCGTGTATCCCTTGTAGAACAAGGGTGAATTTGGTCAAATCCCTTAGGGATTGTACCGAATTCATCCTTGTCATCAAGGATATTCCGTTAAGATCAATCTACGGCTCGGATTGCAGCTCCATTTGAAATGAACGAATAGGATTAGTCGAGTTCGTACTGGAGAGAGGGGAAAAGAGAGTGGTGGGAATCATGGAGTACGATTTCTTGGACGGATTCGAAGTTGGAATCAATCGCGGATCAGGAAGAAACAGAAACGGGTTAACGGGTTTTGGGTCGCGGGTGAGGGTTGAGAAGAACTGATATGCGCGTGTATGTGTGTATATGTATTGTTTGCAGAGGTAGGACAATTTCGCGGATAAGGAACGATTTTAGCCCTGTTTTAGATTAAATTGGGAAATTGAGGGGTTGCACGGGTAGGATAGAAATTAGGATAGGCCTTGCAATTTTTAGCCTTCTTTTGAAATTAATTAATTTCAATCCAAATAATTTAATTATCTAATTTTAATTCTAATTTTATTTTAATACTTGATTTTCGTTTAAATAATTAGCTATTAATTAATTCTTGGGACGAAATTGGGTGTCAACACCATGGCCTTTACCACGGTAATTATTCTGCCTTCTTTCAGGCACATTATTTGTTGCTACAACATTCGCCTCACGAAATGGAGCATGTGCTCCCACATTCACCTTAGGGAACGGAGCAGATCCAGTGGGACGGGCTTCATGATTTTTAATCAACAGGGAATTATGTTGCTCAGCCACCAGAAGGCATGAGATCAACTCAGAATATTTTGTAAATCCCTTTTCACGGTATTGTTGCTGTAACACCATGTTCGATGCATGGAAAGTGGAGAGTGTCTTTTCCAACATCATAGCATCATCAATATTTTCTCCACATAATTTCAGTTGAGAAATGATCTTGAAAACAGCAGAATTATATTCGGTTACAGTTATAAAATCTTGTAACCGTAAATAAATCCATTCATCCCGAGCCCTTGGTAGTACCATGGCTTTAAGGTGATCATACCGTTCTTTTAAGTTAGTCCACAATTCGAGTGGATCTTTCACGGTTAAATATTCTGTTTTCAATCCTTCATCAAGATGATGGCGAAGGAAAATCATGGCTTTAGCCTTATCTTGGCTTGATGTCTCATTTCCTTCTTTGATGGTATCACCAAGAACTTTGGCATCCAAATGTATTTCGGCATCAAGCACCCATGACAAATAGTTTTTGCCGGATATGTCAAGTGCCACAAATTCAAGCTTTGATAAATTTGACATAATGAAAACTAGGCTTACCGTTGGGAAAGATTGAAACTTGACTTGTAGAATATTAGAGCTCTTCGTGCTGATAATGTGTTGTAAAACTAATAGTAAAGTAAGAACAAGACAAAAGTATATGAGAGGAGAAGGAAGAACTCGTATTCTCAAAGTGCTTCAAGTGTGTCTTCCATAGACAAAGTCTCCTCTATTTATAGGATTCCAATACATAGGAAGTTACAAATCATCCCTAAATGAGGAATTAAGTATGAGAAAGTGGGGAGGAATTAAGTAGGAGAAAGTGGGGTAGTAAATCATATGTTACAAGTGAATAAATGGAGAGTAGTGGTCATCCACATTTATACTACATACATGTATTTGTAACATTTATAAAATTATCTTTTTATAAGTGCTCTACAGAAAAATTAGATTGACATTTTACCTCCCACTATAATAGTGTAAACACTAATTTTACTAGAAATATGGAGAGAGCTACAGTTCTATTGTCATAAAGCCATATATGAAAATATTAAAATGCTAGACCGTACAACCCTACAAATAAAAATGTAAATCAAACCGATTTTATTTTGGGAAACTAAAAAGAGTTTAACCGATATGCATCGATGGTGTAAATTATTTTTGTACATTGTCGGGTAATTAAAAGCATAATACAAATTAAATTTCTAGTATTCATAGTTAGTACAAATCAAATTTCTAGTATTCGTTGTTGTTTTTATATTCTCAAGCCTAATACTCCTTTTAAATAGCTAATCTTACTTAGAAAATTGACTAATAATGGTTGAGTTACGATGAAAGAATTGATCTTCAAGAATCACAATGACAAAAACTGGCACATTGTTAGTATCTTAGGCAATAAAGCGAGGAGATAAACTTGACTTGAGCAGATTATTGGCATAATTAGAGTTAAAATATAAAAACAACTAAGAATATTGAAAAATAAACTTGTAATATGCTTTTACTTATCTGACGGTGTAAGAAAAAAATTTATACTGTCAATACATATTAGTTAAAACTAAAAATGTCATTTCTAAATGTAAGCAATGATTTACAATTTTAAAACGCACAAAATATTTACCAGATTGAGTCATTTAAAAGTCAGCTACAATAAGTGTTTATAATAATGAAAAGGTAGTAATTTATTAAAAGCCTGTTTGGCCAAGCGCTTATTAACTTCCCCCTAAAAACAGAAGCAAAAGTTTTTAATTTTTTTTGTTACAAATATATCCTTACCAAAAGTATTTATATACTCCCAAATTATCCTTATTTATATGTACTAGTGGTTGTTAGTTATAGATAGTACTTTAATTATTCACTCTCTCCTTGTCCTTACTCATAATTTTACCGCTCAAAAATATTTTTTGAAAAATTTGAGCAAACACAAATTGCTAATTAATTAAATATTGACAAAAACACTTCTCAAATGAGATGATCATAAATAAACTTCAATTCTCCAACAGCACTTTTAAAAATAAGCCGATTTTAAAAGTTTGGCTAAACATGCTCTAAAATCAGGCATAGTAACAGTTTTACATGAGATTCAGCAACATGTCTATTTATTTGGAACTCAAAACAAAGAGTTTATTAAACTAAATCAATAACAATAAAACTAGGAACATACTCCAAATAAAAAGAATTACTTCTAGCATAGTTTCTAAACTGTTTTATCAAGCAATGAGCAACTAGATTTGCTTGCCCAACAGAAGAAAACATTATGATTTCTCTGTAGTAAAAACATCATATTCTTCAGTTCTCCTCTCCCTTGTCATTCCCAAACTGTTTCATCACATTGTCAAGGGCTTCTGTGATGCCCGGGGCATCCTTCCCAGCATATTTACCTGCAAAATTTCTTTTAACATAAGCATGTATTGCACTGGGAAACATCACAAAAGTAAAGGGAAGTAAAGAAATACTCACAATGGAAATAAACTACAGGTAAAGTATCATTGTTGATGAGTTCAAACTTATAAGTATCTCCGACTTGGACATTATTTGCTTTTTTGAATTGGTTCCATCCCCTGATAATTTTAATGTGATTTGACATTGCCTGTAGTTGAACTGACCATGATCTCCGTTGTTCATCTATGAGGATCATCTCACAACATCTATTCGTCAAACCATTTGATTTTGCAAAAGCCAATGAAATATACTGCGCAAGTTTTACCCATTGAATAGATCAATGTCACATTATCAATAGAAAGAAACTTTAGTGAACATCTTAACTAAAATAAAATCAAATTACTTACGAAATAAGCTTTTTTGATGGAATAAGGCCGAATAGTAGAAATAAAATGAGGGTTAGCCGATGTTGAAGTAGGAAGTTGTTCTTTCACAGCAGTCATATCTGAGGTCTCAATCCTGAGGTCTGTTCTTCATTTGAAAAAGATACATGAAAAATAAAAGACAGAAGAATCATATATATACTAAGAGGATCTGAAAAGAAAAAACAAAGGTACTTGACATAACTTCAAATACAGACCTTGAGTAGGAACACTTTCAGCGTCCAAACTAGTCTTCTTTCCTTCGGGCTGAAGTGATGTGTTTATTTTCAGATCTATTTTAAATCGACACAACAAATGTTAGAACTGAAACTGATGATGAAATATAAAACCAAATAATGAGAATAAGCACCAAGTTGAAGTAGAAAAGAATTGTTATTGTCACAATTAAGAAAGACAAGTACGAAACTCGAAAGCTTTTCTTAGTAACTCTTACTCTCAGTCTCAAGAAACACAAAAAGTTTCCATATATACCACTATTCAAAATTTCATTTCATTACAAAAGTTACTAAGAGCAGGGCAGAGAATTTTACCATGAAACTTCAATGTAGGCTTCTCTCCATTGGCGACCATCTCAAACATTACATGATCTCCTCCCCTTAAGCAATTAGCAGCGCAGAAGTCATGCCATTTGCCTCCAATGTAGGTATGTCCGCTACTGGAATGTAGACTAAATGTCCATGACCTTTGGTTGTCATTTATCGTTATTGCACATTCCTTGTTTCTGAGACTGTGTAACCGCGCAAAAGGGCGTGGAACACACTGCAACAGTTTATGATCAGTTTCACATAAACAATTTATATATATGCTATTTTTCTCATAATGAAATGAAGTACATATTTTGAGTGCAACAATGCAAACAGAATTCAGTTTGGATAACTTACCAGAAAATAATTTGCAAGGTAATAGGGTTTCATGGTACAAATGAAGTGAGGTTGAAGAAGAGGCATGTCTATAGCAGCTTCTACATTGGGAAAAGCCGCGTCTGATGACTTGATGTTGGGCTTTGGTCTTTCTGTTACATTTGTTAATTACACAAAAAGTCGCGTAAGAAATATATATGGGAAGGATACTTAACATATCAATAGTTCCACATGATAGAATTTTGGAGGCTATCAAAGTTTCCTGCTATATGCAGATATTTTGCATAGTAAAACTATTTTTCCAACTTCTATTGCACAATATAATCATGGTTTTGTTCAGCTCTGTTCTACATCACTCATTCGGTTAGGAGTTAACTGTAATCGCCATTATTATAAATGAAAAACGAAATGAATTAAGATAAAGCAACAAAGGTTTGCTCTTGAAATTCAAACTTGATTGGAAACTATTCTAATGTCCAAATTAGTCTTCTTTCCTTCGCGTTGGAGCGACAGATATCTTCTAAAATCTAGGTTTTAGACCGACACAAACAATCAACAGCGTTAGTACTGAAACTGGAGATGAATCTAAACCAACAAAGGAAGTAGAAAACAATTGTTATAGTCACAATAAGAAAGAAAATAAATTTTGAGGTGAAGAGGAGAGATGAAAAGTATTTGAGAAGGGCTACTTAAACTCTCAAAATAAATCTAGTTTTTTTTGGATCAAGTCCTTTTATATGCATCCTTCATAAGAAGAAAGAAGTCCATATACATTTCTCTCAATTAGCTATTGTAATTTAGCTTAGCAACAGATCTTAGCACATAATTTTTATCATGTAATCCTAGTATTGTATCAGATCTAAGGGGAACCTCAAACAATTCCTTATTAGCACTGTTCCAGTATCAAACATTTGGTTAGAAGTTAACTCTTTTCACCATTAGATAACTACTCTTGGTACTAGAAATGAAACGAAACAAAATGTATTAGAAACAACAACAAGGTTGCTATTGAAATCCAGACCTTGAATGGAGACTATTTCAGTATCCAAATTAGTCTTCTTTTCTTCAGGCTGGAGTGATGGACTTCCTCTAGTATCTAGTTTCAAATCGATACGACAATCAGCAATGTTAGAGTCAAAAACTGAAGATGACTCTAAAAGCAGTAAAGGAAGTAGAAACGAACTGTTATTGTTGCAACAAATAAAGAACATAAATTTAAGGGAAAAGGAGATGGAAAGTATTTCGGAAGGGCTAATTCAACTCTCAGAAACATAGGGCTCTTTGCAGGAGATCCTCTTTCATTGTTTATACTACTCAGCAAAGTGCTTGAATAAGCCTTACATAAAAGTTGAGAGAGAACCCTTCAAAGAGCTACTACAAATAGCTCGAGAGGGCCTAGCACGAAACTCAAAAGCCATTTCTCAGTGACTGTTGATATTTGTAGTCAGTTGATGGAATTAGGAATTTGAAAGATTTCATAAAAAACTTGAGAAAACTTTAAAAATATAAAGCTAATAAATAAACAAGAATGTTATGTCTGTTTAACCCAGAAACTATTTTCATTCACAAAATTCGTAGCTAGTATTTTAAAATTCAGGCCATAGGAGGAACTATATGTGAAGATAAGAACAGTAAAAGAGAGAAGCATTCATAACTAGAGAGGATCCTTATAAAGATATTTTATGTCATTATGTTCATCATTTAAGGAAAGAAGCAGATAAAAAATGGAAAGTTGGATGTCCTCTAAGAGAAGGGATTAGATGAGAAATTTACCATGAAACTTCAACATAGGAATCTCCCCATTCGCGACTATCTCAAACATTAGGCGATCTCCTTCCTTTAAGCAATTTGCAAGGCAGAAGTTACGCCATCCACCACCAATCTTGGTATTTTTGCCGCAGGAATTTAGACTAAATATCCATGACCTTTGCTCATCTCTTATTATTATCTTACATTTCCTGTTGCATAGACCGTTTTCCCGTACAAATGGTGTTGGAACACGCTGAAATAGTTTATAAGCAGTTTCACATAAGACGTATGTCATGCTTTCGAATATTTTCATATAACGAAATGAGTTCGTCTATTTCTATTTCCTTTTTTGTATTTTGAGTATGACAAGGGAAGTAGAATCTGGTTTTAATAACTTACCAGGCAGCTGGTTGAAAGGTAATAGGATTTCATGGTACAAGTGAATTGAGCTGGATCAAGAGGCATGTCATTTGCAGCTTCAACATTGGGGAAAGCCTTGTCGGATGACATGATTTTGGGCTTTCCTGTTACATCAGTTCATTTTACAGGAAGTCATATACTCCAAGAAATATGAAATAGGATACTTACCATACACAAACTAAAATTATCAGTAGCTCAACATGATAAAACATGCTTTTAAGGCTAGCAATATTTCCGAGTATAAGCAGAGTTTTAGCATAGTAAAACACTTCTCAATCTATAAAGTAGATTAATCTACAATTTGATCATGGTATACTTAATGTTCAAAAGCTTAATATTTCTGAAAAAGTCGGATACTTTTCTCAATCATGGTTATTCAACTATATACAACATTCCATGTCTAACACATCCTTCATTAAAAGAACAGAGTCCCATGTACAGTTTTCTCAATTAAGTAGTTCAGCTTAGTAGCAGATCTTAGCAAAATATTTTTCATTAAGTAATCCTTGTTGTTGAGATTTATCATGTTACATGTACAGTTTTCTCAATAGCCTCCTTAAGATTTATCATGTCATAACCCCCTCCTTTTGGAAAAGATTGTATTAGGTTCCGTCTTCTCAGTGTATTTATAAGTATCGAGAAATCCCCCAGGGCCATCTGCGACACAGTTCAAAAAATAGTGAAAAATGAGTCCGCCCCTCTACCCTTATCTACTTAAATATCCCGTTTTTGTTTGTAACAAAGTTCTAACTCGTGACGTGTGAACCCATATCAAGAAATTATATATGATAAAATTTTAAATCAAATATAACAAGAATTTCGATTGCAGATCAAATGTGCCCTAATAAAGTACTTACCTTCCAAATCAGATTTCTTGGCAGTCTCTTCTTCCTCCTCTTGCAGATGATCCACATATTCTTTATCACATTGACTTGAATCAAGTATGGTAACCTCAAACTCCATGTCTCCTTCATGTCTGAACTCCAACACACTTCCTAACTGCAAATCATGCTCTTCTGCAAATTTTTCCCAACCCTCTTCAAATCGAGGACCGTTCAGTTTCACTTGCCACTTCTTACCATTTCTTCTTAGAATAGCATGTTCATGCTCCTGCCCCTTCAGATGCTTCAAGAAACCAACAGGAATTTTCTGCAATACATCATATAATTAGAGGAGTAGCTAGCTAATGACTGCTAATCCTGTTTAGGAAGTAAAGAATAGTTTTTAATGACAGATCGAGCATACACTTGTCGGGTTCAACTGGACTCATTATTTTTTCAGACATTACATATATGCATGTCAACAATAACTAAAATATCAACAAATATACTTTAAATGTGTAACGCGATCAGTAATTAAAAAACGACTAACCTATTAAGTTTAAATCTTGAATTACATGTATATTAATATAGGAGAGATAACATAATTAAAAGAATTACTCACCAGTCCCTGCTTGAAACCTGGCAGAATAGGTTTGAGAAAATGAGGTTTCTTAGGAGGAACATTCATGGCAACTAAAAATTGTTTAGTTTATTTTGTGGTTTGTTAGATATGAAAGCACTAATTTATAGTACTTATAACATTAGCATAATGGCGGGATTATGGATACTAGTAGTCCAGCTCTACATCAGGCAATTTTAAGGTAACAAAATCCAACTATAGATTATCTTTCAACCAATAGTATAAATATTTTTCCAAAACAAGTCACTAATATAAAGTTTTTCCTAAAAAAGCTACTATTATGAATTTTTTTCTTAAAAAGGCCAACTAATAAAAATCTAGGACTTAGATACTCAAATTGACACCTTTTACTTGTCTCGCTTTGTAAGTTCAGATTTGCTAAGTAGACACCTCATCAAGTTGGTCAGCGTCTTTAAATTATTTCTTGTAAAATTCAACAAATATATTAAGTATTCATTATAGTTCCCTTCATCTATGCCCTAGCCATTATCACTTTGATCCAAATATTATTGTTTAATAGTTTGGCTATTCTAGGAGCAAATATGAAGCATTCGCAAA
Organism: Petunia axillaris subsp. axillaris; assembly: GCA_029990575.1. Classification (NCBI taxonomy): domain Eukaryota; kingdom Viridiplantae; phylum Streptophyta; class Magnoliopsida; order Solanales; family Solanaceae; genus Petunia; species Petunia axillaris. The sequence goes on along the minus strand of JARKNS010000002.1, from coordinate 3,280,411 downwards.
GTACAAATGTATATTTAGTCCATCTTTACTTCAAATAAAAATGTGCAAGTAAAGTTTATTGATTTTCCTGTTTAGCTACCTGATTGAATATGCGTTGAGATCATTTTGGCTCGTTTAATTTATTGAATTAGAGAAAATGATTTTTTTTTAATGAAACTCTACAATGCAAGTAATAAGAATAATTGTGTGATTCATCTTGATGGTATTAGTGTAACGTTGAGCAAATTTCTTATTGACAATATATAAGAAACTCCTGTTTTGCCCGATTGGAGTTAGTCAAGCTCCTCTTGCTGCTTAGCATATCTCTTCAATTGATATGCGCTAGAAGTATATAAACTACAGTACAATTTGATAGATTTAAGTGAAAACAACTGCATCCCAAGAATTTACCCATCGTTTCATAAAGTGTTAGTATTGTATTGTATCGTATGGTACTATATTGTATTGTGTTGTAATTCCCCCGCTCTCTTAAATTTTATGTCATTACACTAACAAGTTGTTCTACGTCCTGTCAACACAAAAATAAATATTTACACAGTCAAGACACTTATAGTATAATTCAAGCTAATCTATATAATAATGGCCATTTGATAACCCGGTAAAAACGGTAGGTGATTTGTTATAACATGTTAAATTGTAGATTAACATGTGTCAAAAATCTTAGATTGTGTGTGCAATAACTAACCCAAACAAAAAAGTTAATTGAAGAACCAAAAACCAAGCTACAGTACATTTTTGGTTACAATGTTGTACAACAGGTGCCACATCCAAAACATCGTATTCTTCAGTGCTCCTTTCCCTTGCCCATCAACAACTGTTTCATTACCTTGTTAATTGCTTTTCTGATGCCTGGAGCATCCTTCCCAGCATATTTACCTGCAAAACTTTCTTTTAACTTAACATATACTCTCTTGCTGTGATTTCATAAAACCACTATATAAATGGCGGAAGTCTTATTCTTATGAGTGGCCTATGTGAATATAAGCCAGGAGCAAGGATTCCGGAAAGTCAAATTCGACGGGAGGTGTACTGATTCCGGAAAGTCAAATTCGACGGGCGCTGTGTACAGGGCCCGGGTACATAGAAAAATTGTCTCCAAGGCAACCACTTGTGTCTTTCTTGGATATGCATGACTTTCCGGACCAACCAACCCGGATCTGCTTTCGCGAGTCGCAGAAATTTTGCCGAGGGAACTCAAAAAATATAATTCTTGTATATGAGACTTGAACTAATAACCTAAGGCATAAGTTTGATACCCCTTTACCACTAAGCTAGAGAATCTTTTGTTGCTAAAGAGACTCAAAACTAGTATATATCCATATAACAAACATTGTTTAACTATATTCCCAGTGTACTTTTTCGACGAAAGGGTATCAATTGCTACTCCTTCCTAGGCTTTGGCTCCGCCATAATGTAATAATTGAAGTCTAAGCTAGATAATCTTTGGGGGTTGGGGGGCGGGGGAGGGGGTGGTAAGGATTGGATCTTGTAAAGCTATACATCCAGGCTGTATAAAACCTTTTGACATCCATTGAATATCAAAACTGAAGTTAAATGACACATTTTCGTTACTCTTTCAAGGGTGGCACACCATATTGATTATGATCAATTCCATTCTCTCCAACATTGTAATAGCCTGAGGGGAAAGAAGAAAACGAAAGCAAGCATTGCACAGGGAAACATCGCGTAAAGGGAAGTGAAGGTATACTCACAATGGAAATAGACTACAGGTATTTTGTCGCTGTTGATGAGTTCAAACTTATAAGTATCTCCTACTTGGAGATCATTTGCGTCTCTGAACTTAGGCCATCCCGCGTTAATTCCAACGTGATGTGACATTGGCCTCAGTCGAACTGACCATGATCTCAGTTGTTCATCTATGAGGATCATCTCACAATGTCTATCGAACAAGCCATTTGATTTTGCAAAAGGCAATCGAATATACTGCACAAATTTTATCCCATTGTATATATCAATGTCGGGTCATCATTAAAAAGAAGAAGAGAAGCTCTAAGTGAAAAACTATTTAGCCCTTAACTAAAACTAATTCCATTTACTTACCAAACAATCTTGGCTGATGGAATAAGGCTTAATAGTAGAAATATAATGCGGGTTAGCATTAGCAGATGTTGAAGCAGGTACTTGTGCTTTTGGAGAAGTCATATTTGAGGTCTGAGTCCTCTGGCCTGTTCTTCATTTGAAAAATATACATGAAAAAGAAGAGAAACACGAAACACTAGAATCAGAGAAATGAAAAGAAAAGACAAAGCTATTTGATACAGCAACCAAACTTTGGTATAGCAATCCAGACCTTGAGAGGAAACACTTTCAGCATCCAAATTAGCCTTCTTCCCTTTGGGCTGAAGTGATCCGTTTCCTCTCACCTCTAGTTTTTTAAATCGACAATACACAACGATGTTAGAACTGAAACTGATGAAAAAAAAATGAAAAAACATTTAGTTGAGGCAGAAAAGAATTTTTATTGTCACAATTAAGAAAGAGATGTAGGCAACTCGAAAGCTTTTCTCAGTAACTGTTACTCGCAAGAAACAGAAAGCTACCATATATACTTCAACAAAAACATTCAGTCATTAATAACATACTAAATTTAAGACTTTTTACTGATAAAACCTCCCAATGATGATCTCGGGAAACCTCAAACAAGACTTTATCAGCTCTGTTCTATATCACTCATTCAATTAAGAGTTAACTCTATTTTTTTTTTTTTTTGATGAAGTAAGAAGTTTCATTAAATGGCACCCGCAAGGGTAGCTGAGTTGGTTCAGCAAGTGGTTTCCCACATGGGAAACTTGGGTTCAAACCCCCTTGCCAACCGCCTTCTCAGTTTGAGCCTGTCGCACAGAGCTTGCCTAGTGCGGTTTACCTCTCCTGTGTGGTTTGCAGGCTATTGCATCAGAAGCGGGGTTTACCCAGAGCGCACCCGAAGGGTAGCAGCTGCGGGTTCCCTTGTCATCAAAGAAGTTTCATTAAATGGCATCAAGAAGATGCAAATTGTACAAAAAGTTGGCTTAAAAAGATGAGATAAAGTGACAAGGGTTTGCTCTTGAAATCCATACCTTGTTTGGAGACTCTTCTGGTGTCCGTTTTAGCCTTCTTTCCTTTGGGATGTAGTGACGCATTTCCTCTAAGATCTAGTTTTTACATCGAAACAAACAATCAACAATGTTAATATTGAAACTGGAGATGAATTTAAAACCGATAAAAGAAGTAGACAAGAATTGCTATTGTCACAACAGCATGAAGTATTGTGTTTAATCAAATCAATACATATTTTACTAACAACATTGTGCCTATTATTTAAACTTCAAACCGTAGAAACTATGAGCATGTTACACTGACAATTAATGATAAGCGTAAATAACTAGAGGATCATTGTAAAGAAAATATGTAATCTCATTGTACTTATGATTTATAAGAAAGAAATAGATAAATAATGCAAAGTGGATGAAATATAAGATGAGGGCTTAGATGTGAAACTTGCCGTTGAACTTCAGTGTAGGCTTCTCTCCGTTGGCAAATATTTCAAACATCACGCATTCCCCTTCCTTTAAGAAATTAGCAGCGCAAAATTTACGCCAGTCGCCTCCAATGAAAGTACGGCCTGCACTTGAAGACAGACTAAATTTCCATGGCCTTTCCTCATCTCTTATCATTATCGTACATTTCCTGTCATTGAGGCCGTTTTCGCGTGCAAATGCTTTTGGTACATGCTGAAACAATTTATAACCAGATGCAAATAAGCAGTTCATTTGTATGCTTCACACTTTCGAATTATTAAAGAAAAAACAGTTATCATAGTGAAACGAGTTGATTTTCTTTTTCCTTTTAAATAACTAAAGTAGAATTTAGTTTTGAACTTACCAGCGTAGACTTTGATATGCAATAGCGTCTGATAGTAGTAATAAAGTGAGGCATGTCTTTAGCAGCTTCTACATTGGGTAAACCGCTGTGTGATGACATGATATTGGACTTTGATTTTTCTGTTACATTTGCTAATTACACAAAACAAGAAATATATAGTGGTACTTATGATAAACAAACAAAGAACATATCAATATTTAAACATGATATGTATAATCTGTCTTGGTCTTGAAGGCTTTCTCATTGTATGCAGATTTTTTTAATAGTGGAACTCCTCTGCAAGCTATGGAGTTGTTTTCACTTATCTTTCATGTTGTGATTTGTCCTTCATGACAAGAAAACAGTCCACATAATTTTCCTCAATTAGCTATAGTGACTCAGCTTAGTAGAAGATCTTAGCACAACATTTTTTAGCATGTAATCCTTGCATTGTATTAGATCTATGGGAAACCTCAAACAAGTCCTTATTAGCTCTGTTCTACTATCACACATGTTGATTAGCAGTAGACTCTATTTACCATTAGACAACTAGTCTTTGTATTAGAAATAAAAAGAAACAAAATGAGAAACTGCAACAAGGGTTTGCTCTTCAAAACCAGACCTTGAGTGGAAACTCTTTTGTTGTCCAAATTAGTCTTCTTTCCTTCAAGCTGGAGTGGCGCATTTCCTCTCAGATTTAGTATTTTAACCGACACAACAATCAACATTGTTAAAATTAAAACTGAAGATGAATCTAAAAGCAGTGAAGGAAGTAGAAAACAATTGTTATTATCAAAACAAATAAAGAAAATAAACTGAAGGGAAAAGAAGAGATGGAAAGTATTTCAGAAGGGCTAAGTTAAGTCGCAGAAACATAGGGCTTATTTTCAGGAGATTCTATTTCATAGTATACTACTCGGCAAAGTGTTTGACTAAGCCTAATGTGAAACTTGAGAAAGAACCTATTGAAGAGCTACTATAAGTAGCTCGAAAGGGCCTTCGACAGAACTCAAAAGCCTTTTCTCAGTAACTGTTACTCTCAAGAAACAGGAAACACTTTCATCTACACTCTTAAATATTCTTAAAGAAAATACTAAATGTAGGACTCTTTATACATTAAAACCTCCAAATGACCGCGTCGGATATTTTTAGTCAGTTGATGGAATTGGGAATTTGAGAGACTTCATAAAAACTTGAGAAAACATAAATGACGTAAAGCTAAAAAATGGACAAGAATGATGTATCTGTTTCACCAACAAAATTCATGGCTATTACTTTAAAATTCAGGCCATAGGAACTATATGTGAAGATAAGAACAGTCACAGAAATAAGCACTAATAACCAGATATGATCCTTATAAAGAAACATTATGTCTTAGTGTTTATCATTTAAAGAAAGAAGCAGATAAAAAGTGGAAAGCTGGATGAAATTTAAAAGAAGGGCTTAGATGAGAAATTTGCCATGAAACTTCAGTATAGGCTTCTTCCCAGTCGCGACTATCTCAAACGCTGCGCAATCTCCTTGCTTTAAGCAATTTTCAAGGAAGAAGTTATGCCATCCACCACCAATGTTGGTGCTCTCACGACAGGGATATAGGCTAAATGCCCATGACATTTGCTCATCTCTTATCGTTATCATACATTTCCTGTTACTGAGACTGTTTTCCTAAGCAAATGGCTTTGGAACAAGCTGAAACACTTTATAACCAGTTTCACACAAAGAGGTTATACGTATGTAATATTTTCGAATTTTCTCATATAACCAAATTTCATCTACTTCTTTTTCCTTCTTTTTTTTTGTTTTTTTTTTTTTTTTGTTTTGAGTATAATAATGGCAGTAGATCTAGTTTTGATAACCTTCAGAAAACGATAAAAATGTTATAGGATTTCATGGTACAAATAAAATGAGGACCAAGCTGCGTGTCCTAAGCAGCTTCTACATTGGGGAAAGCCTCCTCTGATGAAATGATTTTGGCCTTTTCTATTGCATTAGTTCATCTCAAAGGAAGTCCCATAAGAAATATTATGAAGTAGGATACTTACGATACACAAACCAAGAACATATCAGTAGTTCAACATGATAAACCTGCCCTGAGGACTAGCCATATTTCCTAGTATATGCAGATTTTTTTCACTGTAGTTCAAATGCTTATACTCCTATTAGTGAAGAAGTCAAATACTTTTCTCAGTTTTGGCTATTCAAGTATATACAGCATTCCTTGTGTAACACATCCTTCATGAAAAGTCCCATGAACTATTTTTTAAATTAAGTGTTTCAGCTTAGTAGCAGATCTTAGCAAAGTATAATTCATTATGTAATCCTTGTAGTATATCAGATCTACAGGAAACGTCAAAAATAACCTTACTAGCTCTGTTATGCAATCAGCCAATTGGCTAGAAGTTAACTCTATATTCACCAATAGCCTTGTTCTTGAGATTTATCATGTCACGACCCTCTTTAGATAAGATTATATTAGACTCCATCTTCTTAAGAGTTTCTAAAGATATCAAGAAATCAAATCTGGGATACAGTTCAAATTTAGAAAATGGACCTTCCTCTACCCTTACCTATTTAAATACTTTGTCCGAAACAAAGTTATAACACGTGACGTCTGTCTAGCCCATAAATCATCTACTACGTTCTTACCACTAGACCAAAGCCTCGGGCGGCTTTGTCGTCTTAGTGTATAGTTTATACGATTTTCCTTCTTCCTTTAGTTTCCTTCCCCTTCTAGAGGAACTTGTACATGACTTGATTTTATGATTTGGTTTTTTCTGTTGCATTATGTATTTTCAGACATACCCATAAATCAAGAAATTAAATATTAGAAATTTGATATCAAATGGGCCGTAAGAGCTTTCACCTTCCATATCAGATATCTTGGCAGTCTCTTCTTCCTCCTCTTGCTGATGCTGCACATATTCTGTATTACACTGACTTGAATCAAATATGGAAACCTCAAACTCCATGTCTCCTTCATGTCTGAACACCAACATATGTCCCACCTGCAAATCATGCTCTTCAGCAAATTCTGCCCAACCCTCTTCAAATCTATGCCCGTTCAGCTTCACCTGCCACTCCTTACCATTTCTTCTCAGAATGGCATGCTCATGCTTCTCCTGCCCCTCTAGATACTTCAAGAAACCTATAGGAATTTTCTGCAGTACAACATATAATCAGAGGAGTAGCTAATGGCTGCTAGTCCCATTAAGGAAACAAAATATACTTTTTCTGACATATATGGAGCATGTATTTGTCCGGTTCAACTGAACTCATTATTTTTTTCACGAATTACATACATTACACGTGAGCAAGTACTAAAAAGCCAACAAATATTAAATACTGCACTCATAATTCCAAAAGCATAACAAGTAAAGGTGAAATAATTTAAAAGAAGGTACTCACAATGCCATTCTTGAAACCTGGAACAATGGGTTTGAAAAAATGAGGATTCTTTGGAGGGACTTTCATGGTTACCAAGCTTGAAGACATGTTACTGTTCTTGAAACAAAAACAAAAGTACTTAGAGCTTTTGCTCCTAGAAAAGATTCAATGTTATTTTACATTGATGAGTTCTTTGTTATACTCCATTCTGTTTCATTTATATATGAAAATTGAACTAGTTCTCTGTTGGTTTTTAACAAGTATTGGTGGGTGAAAGTACATATTGTAGAGGTGAAGATTGAAGCAATGGTACATTGTAGCATTGGAGTAATATATTAACAGTGCTTTACTTCAAATCAGGATTTCTGACAGTACTTTCACTTAAATGGAATGATCTCATCAGGAGTTCAAGGATTTTCTGACACTTTCACTGAAGTGGAATGATTTCATCAGGGAGTTTAAGGTAACATAATGGAACTTACCTAGGATATAAAGAGTAGTTTATACGTTGTCCAATAACTTTCTCTTTCTCGTACTTCTTTGTTTTCATAAGACTAAAAAGTGATTTTATGTACCGTCAATGTAAAATAGGTATACAATCAAGCCACTTGTGGTATTATTCAGGTAAAATACAAGGGTCAATTGACAACGCAATGAAAGTAGCAAAATAACTTTCTATAACAGATCACATTGATAGAATCAAAAATCTTACATTGTGTGCGCAATATCTTAAATTCAAAATCAAAAGGTTACTTTTGAAGAACCTAAAACCAAGAAGGTACATTTTTTTGTTGAGATGTTTGACAACATGTACTACTACAGTATATTCTTTGATGCTTGTTTCCCATGTCAATCACCAACTATCTTGTCAGTGGCTTCTCTAATGCTTGACATCCTTCCCAGTATATTTACCTGCATTTTTTTCTTATCAAACCTCTTTTGCTTTGAATCAAATTTTGCAGACTTGATTGTAAAAAAACACTATATGAGCATTGAAATATAAGGTAGATTTTTTCCAATTTGGAAAGTTGCCTAAAACTATAGCCAGACAATCGAAAACTTTCAAGATTTTGTTTAGTTTAAAAGTAGAGACGCATAAATAGTCAAAAATCTTAATGACACCTATACCAGTATGATACCATTACTACTATTGATAGAAAAATTATGGTCCCAGAACACCTACCATAGTCTAATAGCCTAAGGTAAGTTGGAGGAAGAAGGCAATGAAGCAGGTTCTTGTGCTTTTGGAGCAGGCTTATCTGAGGCCTCAGTTGCAAGGCCTATTATTAAGAGAACGATACAAGAAACAAAAGGCAAGAAGAAACATTAGAATTAGTAAAACGAAAAGAAAAGACAAAGAGTATTTGATAAAGATACTATAAGAAATTAGACTTTCTGTGGCGACTGAAGTCAGCACGTAAAGTCTCCATTGAAAGTGCTAATGAGGGTATACTCTTGTGATCCAGACCTTGTTTGGAAACTCTTTTGGCATCAACATTTGTCTTCTTTCCTTCGGGCTGGACAGATGCATTTTCCCTCAAATCTAGTTTTCAAAATGATACAACAATGTCAGAACTGAAACTGAAGATGATCATCTAAACCAAACAAAAAGTATTGAAGTAAAAAAAAAAATCGATATTGCCATGATATAGAAAGAAAATAAATGTCGAGGGGGAATTATGGAAGGCCTAATTCATACGAACTTGAGAAAAGATGTACGTATACTACTAATAAATGAACATCATGGTGTTGTCTGTTTCACCAAGACACCATATCTTCTACTAACAAAAGTTGTGCATAGATTCTTAAAATTGTAGTAGTAGTAGTAAAAATGAGGATATATACGATCAGTTACAAAGAGGAGTTTTAATAACTAGACCATCCTGATAAGAAGAAACATGATACATTATATTCATGAATTAAAGAAAGAAATAGATAAAGAGTGAAAAAACAGGATGAACGTTAAGAGAAATGAAAGGGTATAAGGTTTGATAGTATAAATGAAATGAGGACGATCAAAAGGCATGTCCTTATCAGCTTCTTCATTGAGGTAAGGCTTGTGTGATGACTTGATGTTGAGCTCTGGTTTTTCTGTTGTGTTTGCTAGTTACACATAAAAAATCATTTAAGAGACTACATATTGAGTCTGCGCGAAGATTAAGTGGGAAAACTATTGATACTCCTGGCGCAAGGTGGGATTTAAAAAAAAATAGACATGAAATAGGAACCAAATACCAGACCTTGTGATGTGAAATTCTTGCCAGCATGATCACTTTCCTCATTTTCTTCATTAACTCCTTCAAGAGGCTTTACATATTCTCTCTCAAGGTGATTTGAATTAAATATCGTAACCTCAAACTCCATATTTCCTTCATGTCTGAATACCAAGCAATCTTCAACCTGTAAATCATGCTCCTCCGCAAATTTTCCCCAACCATCTTCCAGTAGCTGTCCATTCACTTTTACACGCCACTCCTTACCCGCGCTTCTTAATATTGCATGTTCTTGAATATGGCCATCCAGATACTTGAAAAAAGCCTTAGGGATCTTCTGCAAAAAAATTATGACCACTCATTTAAGTACTCGAAACATTTCAATAGACAAAAAGTAAAGAGTTTAGTACTATATATCACACTAATTGAAGAAACATATGCAATTTATGATTGACTTTGGTGAAGTCAAGAATTTTGCTAAGCATACTCATGATGTTATATGTATGTGTACAAAAAAGTGATCATATTAACCTACAATAGCTCCGCCCTTGCTGATTTAAATCGGAAGGCTAAGGATTATAGTCGACGTTGATTTATTATTTTTGACATAGCTAATTCAAAACTGAACATCAAACTTAATAATCAACAATCTTTAAATCCGTGATAACGAATTTTGATCAGTAATCACTTGAATAAAATTTCAGATTATATCTTGAAAATCACGTCCCATCTAGTCACCTTTTTTATATATAAAAAAAAAATCACTTTCTATGTAAGAATGAGTTCATGCGATATATCCAAGAAAATCAAAGGAGTAAGCAACAAACAAAGAAAATAATTACTAGCTAGTAAGAATACTAACAATTCCATTCTTGAAACCAGGGTGAATAGGCTTCAAGAAGTGAGGCTTCTTTGGAGCAATTTTATTCATGATCGCCGTCTTTGATCTTCTAACATACATATGTATGGAAACACTCTATATATATATACTGTTGATTCTCCAGGTTTAAGGAGAAACTACTTAAACTTATGTCCAAAAATGCAATGATTCTAGACTACTTGTTGTACTGATTAGTCCTGGATTTTCTTGTCTATATATTGTTGATGCAACAGGCTTAAGAAGAAACTAGTTAAAGTTATGTCCTAAAAACCAATGAATCTTAAGAGTAGTTGTAATAAGTTCCTGGATTTTCTTTCTATCGGATGTCCCTTAGGGACAAAATAAGTTCCGTAATTAACAAAAAGACTTCATTGGCAGCTCCTCCTTTTTTTCCTTTTCCTCCATCCCTTTAATTATAAGTGTTATTTTTAACTTTTTTCGTATTCATTAATAAAACATTAAAGGGTGATTTATACTTATATACAATTTTGAAATCTTAATTATAAAAAAAATGGCAATATTATTGATATTACAAAACATAACATTATTTTTTATATACAATTTGCTACAAACGACTAAAAAAAGGGAAAAACCTAACCTCCACCTCACATCCCTTCCCCCTGCCAACCCTGCCGCCTATTTCCCCATTACCATCGCCTGACTGACTCCACCGTCGCCCAAGTCTGCAAAAAGAGTTTAGATACAGTCTGAAACAGTGCAGAAACAACGTAGAAACGGTGCTGAAACGCAGAAATAATGTAGAAACAGTTAGATACAATACGGTAACAATGCAAAAATAGTGCAGAAACAGTTAGATATAGTGCACTTATAGGTCGTTTGGTTGAGATAGAGTTTATGCGGGTATTAACAATGTACGTATTAGTAATGCGGGTATTAGCAATGTGGGTATTAGTAATGTGGGTATTAGTAATGCGGGTAGTAGCAATGCGGGTATTAGTAATGCGGGTATTAATAATGTGGGTATTAGTAATATATGTATTAGCTATGCATATATTATAACGTATGGATTATTTCTTAAATCACTAATATATTACAAATTAATATACAATGTTATAATTTAAAATATTTAATTAGTCCTTAAATATAATTTTAAAATATTCTTACTATTATGAGGGTTAATTTTGTCATTTTAAATTTTAATACCTGCATTATTAATACCACATTCTACCCCGCATAAAATAATACATAGATTCCCGCATTAATAATGCAGGTATTAGCTATGCAGAAAAGGAAATTTGTGAACCAAACATTGTATTAGTAATGCTATGTTTTATGTGGAAAAGGAAAAGATCAACCAAACATGGTATTATAATGCTAAATTTTGTGCAACTATCAAAGAGGAAACCAAACAATGTATTAGTAATACCAAGACTTTATGATGGTATTAAATTAGTGCTAGTGCAAACCAAACGACCCCTAATAGTGCAGAAACAAGGCGAAAGTAGTGCAAAACAGTGTAATTTTGATCAGTAGCCATTTTTGGACGCGCTCATTGGAGACTATCCACAGTTTCGAAATTCACTGAAGAATAGCCAAAAATTTGCGCGCACACTTAAGCTCCATTAGCGTTGGAAAAACACCCCAGACTAGTCTCATAACAAAATAATGGGACCTTGAACTAACATGTTCAATGGTCCCATTATTTTGTTATGGGACTTTCAAAATAATGGGATTTATTCTCATAACAAAGGTCTCATCAAAGGGATAAATCCCATTATTTTGTTATGGTACTTTATATATAAAGCTTCAGTCCCCATAACAAAATGTTGGGGCTGTGAACAAGTTTTGTTCACAGCCCCAGCATTTTGAAACTTGTTCACAGCCCAGCATTTTGTTATAGGACTGAAGCTTTATATAAAGTCTCATAACAAAATGCTGGGGCATTGAACAAATTTTGTTCAAAGCCCCAGTATTTTATACTGGGATTAGTTTACTTCAGCTTCCCAGTATAAGTACTGGGGCTTTGAACAAAATTTGTTCAAAGCCCCAGTATTTATGCTGTGATTTGTCCGGAGGTGGCTAGTCTTCAAACAGTTTTGCATCGCTGGCTAGTATTCATTTAACGCGGTCAAAACAGGCTGCGTGACTAAATTTTTACCAAAACAGTTAGATACTGCAGAAAGAGTGTTACAGCCCAAAATAGTTAGATATTGTGCGGAAATAGTGAAGATACAGTGAGATAGAATAAAATAAAAATATGAAAAAAAATACCAAAAGTAAAATTAGAAGAATGACAAATACAAATAAAAAGAAACACTAGATACAAAGATACATTGTAGATTTTATAAAGTAAAAAAAAAAAAACATAATAAGAAGTAATAAATTAACTGATGCACTATTAGATACCGTTTAAAAATAACATGATACACAAAATAAGAACGAATAAATGACATGATAAAATTGATACGACCTTGATATAGTAGATACACTATAAATACAATTAGATACATAACACACACATTGTTGATACGGTCGAGTTTACTACACAAAAATAGCTAGTAGTTCAAGTTAAAGCTCAAAGTGGCTATTTCTGCGAATCATCAATTCTGTGACTTACTGTTTCGTCTTCTTCTGCAAATCAATTTCAATTAATTTACATTCATTTTGCTTCAGTAGCTTCAATCTCCTGCTAAATCCGTAGATTTCATAACGGTGAATTGATAGTTTGAAGAATGTTTGAACATTGACTTGGTAGCTTGTGAGTTGTGATGATACACCCAAAATAGGAGGAAGAAGATAGACTTTTGCTATGTTAGCTAGTTTTTTATATGTTTTGTAATTAAGTTTTTATTCTATATTGAGTAATTTTGTTAAAATAATTTTATTTTTTTGTAAATAACTTCTTCAAATTGTATTTTTATGTAAAAATTCCAACATTAAATACTATATATAACTTAGCTTAATTGTCCTTATTTTTGTAAAAATTTCGTCCAGCAGCCACTTTTAACACTAGTATTTAGTTCGAGGCCACTATTTTCTTTGGTCTTACACTAGAGGCCACTTTTGGGCCTTTACTAAATAAATGTTGACTTAAGTTCTGATAGTTGACTGAATTTCAGTCCACACGGCCCCTGGACTGAAGTTCCATCTCTTAAGGATTGAACTTTCAGTCCATATAGCCATGGACTGAACTTCAGTCCATAATATGGTCATGTACTGAAGTTCTATCTTAAGGACTGGACTGAACTTCAGTCCATATGGCCGTGGATTGAAGTTCAATCTTTAAGGACTGAACTTCAATCCGGCCTCTGGACTGAAGTTCTATCTCTTTAAGCAAAAGTGGCCACAAACTAAATATTTTGGTATTAATGGCCTGTGCCCAAAGACCAGTGGCAAAAGTGGCCTTTCGTGCACTTAGCCACTTATTTTTCATTGTATAGGGAAGTGGACCTATCATCATTTTTTATTGCTTAAATAGCAAAGGTAAGATTGAAAAAATAAATTTCTTTATACATCAGTTCATAATCATGATTGCGTAAATACTCTTTATACATCAGTTCATATAATTTGAACAAAAAAAAGAATATACATAACTATGAAATAAACACATGATAAAGATTTAATATCACAAATTGTTCATTAGTATAATCATCCCCAATTATTGTTTGTCAAACTTATCATATTCAACCCTGGAAGAGACCCAACAGATTAAAACAAAAGCTAAATGTATTGAAGAGGGGCAAGTTATAACACAAGTACATAACCTTAGCTCGTCCAGTAGCTTCAGCCACTCAAATGACAAATCAAAATGTGTCCAAAACTGTCAACATTGCAAAACTTCCCACCACAAAGATATGACTGAGTTTCAAGGGAGTCCATGATTCATCACCTGACTTTGTAAAGGCCATAATCTTATCTGAATATAGCCCGAATAACACAATCAGAATAAGATGGACCTGAGAACAATATGATTTTGTGGAAGAGAGTTGCAAAAACTCTTTTGATTTACAACTATCATTCCCTGTTGGAATCTTTTGTGGTGGGGGAAGTAACATGCAGGCTCAGGTGATTATAAAAGAACAATATGTCCAAATCCAAAGGCCACTAAAACCAGCAGGTAATGGGAACCAGTGTTAGAATCTGCTCCATTCTTGGAAAAGGTGCAGTGTCATTACAAGAACTAATCGACCAGTATTGCTAGTGAAAATCTTAGTTAACAGAAAAACGGATACATGATGTACATTACCTCTCAGTCAACTGAAAATCCTTAAAATAAACTTGGTATTATCCAAAGCGGCTGTGAGAATTCAAAGGCAGATGTACTTTCCTGAAGAAGAGGTTGTACCCTGCCATTCTGAACATTGTAAATACCCATATCATAGCCATGTTGCGTATCGTAATAAACTCCAGAGAAGTCATCTGTGAAGTATATGCAATTACTCTCACACTCTGGGTAAGCAGAGCATGAAATTGAGAAGGAATGATTGCTTCCGACAAAAATAGACCAATCACCCAAAGATTTCACTTCCTCCCACTTTTCATTGCAGAAATCCAACTTGTAAATTTTGAAACACCAAGTTCTTAGGCAAGGAGAATCAGTGATTCTTGTATCAAACAAAAGCCTCATTATGGCATAGATTTGTCCCTCTAGCTCGACAAGATATGTAGTAACATATACCAAATTATCCATATCCTGCGATGCTGTAAAAGCTATTCTCTTCAAGAAAGAGCCGGCAAAGTCCCAAATCAAAACCTCCCCAAAGGTGTCGATGGCATAGAACTTTCCATCATGACATATGGCATCATCAACATGCCCACGGATGCAACTCAAGGGAGTCCAAGCAACATCACCTGGCTTTGCAAATGCCATCTTCCAATTATCAGAATAGATAGCAAAAATTACACAATCTGATGAGCATGGACTAGAAGATAAGATAACTTTGTAAACAAATGAGTCGCGAAAACTCTTTCCTGCACAAATCAGATTATTCAAATTGGGGCATTTTTGCAGTGGTGGTAGTGAAATTTGGACCCCCGATAATGGATTCAGCAAGTGCATACCAAAATTGGCACCAAGAGTGACCAACCAACCATGAGAAGAACCCCAACAGCGTTTATCTAGAACATCTGGCACGCAGATATCATAATTCTTACAGTTAAAAGGACTATAAAATGTGCGCAAGCTTCCGAGTTTCTTCTGAGGAAGCATCAGCAAAGGAAGGAATGAACATGAAGAATTGCCATTTTCTTGAATACCAGTTCTCCATGACTTACAGACTGCACAAAACCGCACCAAGTCTTCAGCAAAATGCAGCCTATTAGCAATTAACTCCAGAAGTTCAACAGGCAACTTTGACCAACCTTCTGTTAACTGGAAAAAAAAAGGATCAGAAAGAACTACCACTTCTAATATCCTGATTAAAAGAATGCATATACTACACATTGTAGAATATCAGTGATGCCAGAAATCAACTATGCAGTCTGATATATCAGACTAGTTCAACTCCCTTATCGAAATATCCAAACTTACTCTAACTATAGGTTAGGTCAGTATGGAGGAAAAGCTTCTCTGTAGAGGAAAGGAGTAACAATTTATTCATATAATTTTTCCTATAGAAAATCTAGTAGCAAGAAGATTTAATCAGAAATATCAACAAATTCTTGTGGAGTCTAAAACGAAAAAAAAATTAATTAAAAAAAATAAACTGCTCCAATTTCATCTCTATCGAATTTGAGGGGGTATCCACCCCTATGGCCATGTTCTATTCAGAGGAATAAAAATAAAAATAGTCTTTTAGAGAGATGGCTGAGTGGTTGATAGCCCCGGTCCTGATTTTACCTTAGAGGATCATTTTTAATCACTTTCATATGTTTTGCTGGATATAAGAAGTTAGAAATACATGGTGAGCATATAAATTGTAGGATAAACTACAAAGATTGTGCTTTGACGATATCAATGAGTATCAAAGGTTGACAATAATGCCCAAGTGTTAACTGAAGTGAGTGATATGGCGTTGAGGTTTGAATATTGATAAAGGAAAATTGACTTCCGCCCTTTTAGTGGAAAAGTTGTTTTAGAAAACGTTCCCATAATTAAGCTAAAATATTTCTATCATCATACCAAAGTACACCCATAAGTCCCTTCTCCAATTTTCATTTCTCGAACTAGCAAGTGTAAACCTACCATTATAGTACTGAACCACAGAATGAGTTTGCAAAGTCTTGCTCTGGAAAATCTTGCAGCTCTGACAACAACAGCTACGCCTCAATATCATAGATACCATGTCATTTCGCAATTCTGAAATAAGAAGGAAAAGAAAGCCTTTAGACCCAAGAATCCAAGATACCACATATCAAGAAACAAAGATCATTACAACTTCTAATCCTATCACAAACAGGAACCACCTCGAACTATGCTTCGAGAAGGATATATATAAGTATCATACCAATATAACAAATTACCTGGCTAAACAAAACACATAGGCCATAAAAAATTTTGCATCACAAACATGTACAAATGAATAAATAAGTACATTTATACTCATTCTGCAGCACTGACTCTAAATTTTGAATTGACATCAAGTCAAACCCCAACACCCTTACAACAAATCTCATCTTATACTATGAATTCTGATTTGAATGCACAAAAAAAGAGTCTTTCCGCCGCAACTTTGACAGACATTTTATCAAACAGTTGGGGGACAATAAGGATCTCAGTTACTTGAATAACAAAGAAATACTTACCTTGGAGAACCAACAACTTCTTATCGCTTTCCATAATCTTTTCGTTTGTGGCTTTTTTATTTGCTTTTGGAAATCACTTGAACAATTTTTCAAGTTTGCTATGAAAGACTAAAAGAAACAAGGATTACACTTAACCCACACTACGTTTGTTAAATGTCCTTTATAGTCCCCCTTTTTGTCCTAAAATCAAATTTACTCAAATACTAATCCAAACACATAATTATTAAAAACTAAACAAAGCCAAATCCAAGAGTGAAAATCAATAGATATTAGTAGATTAATCCATAGTGTGTTTGCAAATTAGTTGATAATAATAAACTTGTGAAACATGTGATTTTACAGAGTGCACTTCTATTTTTGAGTTTGACTCACAGAACTATCTCATTTTATTTCTGGTAAGACTCGAGTCACGTTGGAGGGTAACTGGAAATACTATTGATCCTCCTGGACAGGGAGGGGGGAGGGACGAAGAAGATGAACAGAAGACAAGAATACCGAAATATTAATATGATGATTTGATAAACTTCCTTCTTGTACAAGTAGGCTCACTCTCTAAAAGAAACAGACAACACATAGCTCACCAATTTTTCCTGTAGATGATTGAAAGTAGAAGGGCGAAAAATCATTGCTTTTATCCATTGGTACTTCAAAATATGCATGTCTTCCTGTCTACACATGGATCAACCATAGAAGTTTTCTCAACTTGAAGATACTAGGTGCGAAGAAAATTAACTTCTTGATTTAGCTTGTCCATCTATCAACCTGTTATAAGTTGCAATATCAGGTATAAATCCCAAATCCAACATCTCTTCCACCAGAGCTTCTGATTCCTTCTTTTTACCCTCCCTCTTAAAACCTAATATCAAAATATTATATGTCACAGCATCAGGATCCAAGCCCTTGTTTAAACCCAATAACCTCATATTATTTGCTTCCTTTGCATTTCCTGCAGTACACAAGTCACTAAGTAGACA
The DNA here is from genome assembly GCA_029990575.1 of Petunia axillaris subsp. axillaris. Lineage (NCBI taxonomy): Eukaryota > Viridiplantae > Streptophyta > Magnoliopsida > Solanales > Solanaceae > Petunia > Petunia axillaris. Next base: position 3,262,394 of record JARKNS010000002.1, on the reverse strand, counting down.
ATTGAAGGTTACACTATCTGGAAGCATACATTCCTGCAGCATTTTCTCCATAAGTTTATATGCTTCATCAATCTTTCTTGTTCTCCTTAAACTTTCAATCAAGGTTGTACAAGCGATTACGCCTGGAGAATTCCCATTTCTCCATAACTCATTCACCAATTGCAATGCTCTCACCTCATTCCCTTCCCAACAAAGCCTCTCAATTAACCCAAAATAATCAAATGTTTTTGGCAGCACCCCTTTCCTAGAAAAGTCAACCAATAAATCGCACGCTTTCAACACCATTCCCTTCCTACAAAGTCCATCAACCAAAATCTCACAAGTCACTGCCGAAATCTCCCAACCCATCTCAGTCATCTCGTAGGCCATCCCAATCCCCTCGTCAATCTTACCATCCAGAAGAAACCGCTTAATTAAAGTATTAAAACTAACTACATTTGGAGCAAATCCATGAGTTTTCATCTCCTTAAACATTTGCAAAGCCAAGCCCAATTGCGAGTTCTTACAGTACCCAGTAATCAAAGTATTGAATGTAATTACATCAGGCTTTACCCGTTCTCTAGTCATCCTATGGTAAAACTCCAGAGCCTTATCAAAATGCTTGACCTTGACAAATCCATGAATTATTATATTGCAAACAGCAACATCAGGCTTCCCATCAATCAATCTTCTCATCGTGTCAAAAGCTAACAATGCATCATCAAATTTACCAGCTTTGCAATAAGCGTTAATGGCAAAACGAAAAATGGGTTCAGTTTTGGGGCAAGAGAAAATACCGTCAGCACAAGGGCAAGGATTAGAGGCAATAAATTGGAGGAGAGTAGGAAGATACTGGAGGCGGTGGGTGATGGCAAGCGTGCGGACCATCCATTCAAAGGTGGAATGATCGTGGCGGAATGAATCGACAGAAGCAGCATAGTTGAAGAGGTAGAAGTCAAGATTAGTGAGGATAGGGTGGTAGTGTATGCGGTTCTTGAGGAAAGAGAGAAAATCTTTGGCTGTGAAAGAAGGCTTAAGGTGAGTTTCCATGAGTTGATTCAGTTGGGTTTGGGCAACAGGGGTGAGCTTGTCGGTGGTGCACAATGAGGAATCTATCGTTTTCAATGCAAGGGGTAACAGTGAAGTCCGATCAGAAGCAGTTTGTTTTGGAATGGATTTGAGAAAATTCTGAAATCCCATTTTCTCTTTATGCTGTGTAACTTGGCTATATTTGTTGTCCCTCACTTCTCCAGCAGTTAAATTTTAATGTAAACCCTGTAATGTGAAATTATGTCATTCTAAAATCAATCTACCGGGTATTTACTTTTGACCAAGAGATTGCATTAGCTAGGTCTCCACGATGAAGGAAAATATGTCATTTTCATGCTTCAATGTTTCAACCATGTTCAAACAACTTAAATCAATTTCAATGACAATTAAATTCAATTCAGTTGACACACATTAGGTCAATTTGATGGCAGTGACAATCCCATTTAGTTCAACTTATAAATTATAAATCACAATTCAATTAAATCACAAATCCAAATCCAAATTCAATCAACTCTATTCACAAATCTAATTGAAATTCAGTTTAGTTAGTTAGGAAGCTGACATAGAGTAGTTAGTCAGGATCGTATATGGATTGTACAGGTCAATGAGGAGGCAAACCAATACTGAGAAAAAACCAGAGAAGTTAATTGACATAGTTTTAACATAACATTGAGCTCGAAAAGGCAAACTTCACAAGCATAATAATATGAAACCTCTGTTTGTCTATTTTCTTATCCTACCAATAACATGTAACTCCATTATGTATGATAATTATGCAGGTTAGAGTCACAAAAGCGGATCCAGAAATTTCAGTTTATGGGTTCTGAACCATTACCCTTCTTGCTTACTAGGTTCCGTATAGATTATCCATAGAATGTGGATATTTTAGCACAAATACAGGTTTCGCGTCAAACTGGGTTCTGTCGAATCCATAATCGGGCCCGCAACTGGTTAGAGACTATTATTTTATTTGATAATGTAAATACTTAGCTAAAGAGACTGGATTCTCAGATAGAAGGGATCTCATTGCACAATTAATTTTTTAGACGGTGGTGTCTAGGCTAGCTTCGAGTATTCTACGAGGTACCTGCTACCTCCGACTATCACATAGTACACATGATATGCATCTAACTATATAAAAAGAGACACAATGATTGACAAGAAAAATGAAATTCTTGATACCTCCTAAGCACTAAGAAAATTAGCTAGCTTTGAGCCATTTTTAAACCAATCAAGAACAGTCCACCACAACATTGGGATTAAAGCACTACAGACAGAACAAGATTCTAATTGAAACCAAAGATTGTAATTTGTTTGATATACCTGGAACTGTATCTGTTCACGAAAAGAGAAAGGGGTGAAAGGCTGGAGTTGGGAATTGGGTTTAGTTCATTGCTTTTTTTCAATTTAAGGGACTGTTTTGGAAGGTTCGGTGTTATTACTTGTTGTGTAATTATATTGTAATTTCACTATCATACTTGATTACACAAGTGTAATTATATAGTTAGATTTAAAAAAAAAATTTAATTTATAAATAATTAATTAGTCCTTCCGTCTCATTTTATGTGATGCTTATCAACTTAAAGACTATTTTAGATTTTCATTTTTTTAATCTAAAAGCAATATTTTGTGTTATTAATGTCATAATTTGCAGTTTCATATGTTTACAAGAGCCATTGACTAAAGATTGGAACTAAAGAGCAAGAATAGAGCCAAAAATAAGAAAAATGCAGTTGTGCAGATGAGGGCGCGCAGCCCTGATGCAGTGGGCGATCGCCCAAAGAGGTTCAGAGAGGCCTCAAAATGGAACTCAAGATGGGTGCCCTGATGATTAGGCAATCGCCTATGGAGATTCTGAAGTTGTTTTGACTGGAGCCGAAAAAGGCGACATGCCTCAAGTTAAGGGCGGATCACATAATAAGATTCAGAGAGTTGGATGATCTGAAGCATGAAAGGGCACCCCGCCTCAAGCTAAGGACGAACCGCCCAATTCTGGAACTCTGAAGAACAGGCATGAATGAATGCTTTGACTCAAGCCTGCAAGAACAAGAACTCAAGTCAACCAAGTCACAAAAGAGCGGCTACCACATGTCATTAGGCGGTCGCCCATACCCGAAATAGCAGTTTTATAATTAAATTCCCAATATAGTATAAATAGAACATAGTAGGATTTTAACATCGTTCTATTCCATATTCAAAATGCTACTTTGGGCTAGACTTAAGAGACAAGTAACAAGTATTTATGCTTAAAATTTGTTTAAAGATTAAATAGATAGAATTTATAAAAGGGTCACAAGCAATACAGTAAATACGGAGAAAAAATAATAAACGCAGAGATAAGCAAAGATAATAGTTGTATTCCTTGAGAATAGTAGGATTCTCTGTGAATCGCTTGATGTACAATAAAATGGAAGGAGATGTATTTATAGCTATAAGTTTACCCAGTCCTAGTTACGGTAACAGGCTCACCGCCTTCCAAAGTAAAAAGAAGAATTTACTTCCAATTCTTTACTTTCCATGAGAATTGGAGAGTGTATTACACCTAATTTTATGGTAATCAAGTAATTACTTGGTCAAACAAACATGTAAAAATATGACTTTAAACAAGCTATCTTTTAGATTGTTAGAAATAAGAACAACGAACAAAGAATTGGAGGGTTGAAATACGTACATATTTGAACCCTTTCCTCAACGAGATTGCTGTCTTAATGGATATGACAAGTTTTTGAATTTCTGCACTGAGCAAACAATGAAGAAATTCTACTAGGAAAGCAAGGATTTCTCAACTTGATTTTTTATGAAAAAGAGATTGTGAGATGGAGAGAGGGCCAGAAGAAAGAAAAGTGTCTGGAGGAAGAGTTATTTGCAGAATAATGTAACTTTGTTTATGTATACAAAATTAGTTTCAAAATAACTAAAAGACACAACCCTTTGTTTATGTATACAAAATTAGTTTCAAAATAACTAAAAGACACAACCCTTCAAAAAAGACTTCTATTTATAAAAGACACAAAATATGATGATGTGTAAGCAATTCAAATGCTATTTTAATTAGTATTTTCAAAAGCGAGGGTGTGAGGTGAAGCATTTTATCTAGAACGAAGTGAGACGTAAGTCTCGAGGCATGAGTGTAAGCTCCACGGATTTTTAAATATTACGATTTTTTAAATTTTTAAAATAGTATCATATAGATATATATTATAGAAATATATTAACATCATAAATTTTAAAAATAAAATAAAGTAGAAAAATATTTAAAATAAATTATACTAACATAACTATGAATAAGATCAAAGTACGGTCGGCATCAGCGATCTCCTCGTTCGAGTCCCCGGACGAAGGTGAGACCAACCTTATTATGATTAGCGAAGTCCTTTCCAACTCCGTCGAATGGTTTCACTCCTCTTTTCCCCTTCTGTCAGTTCCTTGTCAGTCAGTCGACTCCCCTCCCTCAAAAGATTGTCGAACTTCACGGTTATTCATCCATATATGGGTAATCTCCGGCGGCATTGAGAAGGAAGGACGCTTTCAGAGGCGAAAGGCCATGTGGAGATACCGTCTGTGATCCTATGACACATAATTTACGCACAATGTCCGAATAACCTAATATTTAAAAGTAAAAATATATCACTCTCGATAAAAAAAATTATCATGTGGATCTCTTAAATGAATAAAGAATATTTTTTATATTATTATTTGAAATTTTCTCTTCAATAATAACAGTATTTTCACAATTGAAATTTCTTTTTGACAAAGAACAAACTTTAATAAATAAACAAATGATTATTTATTTTACGGGAATAACTATCAACAACATGATGAAACTCTAGCATCGTTTCTTTTTAACAAATTGAAATTTGACAAAGCTCAACATATAATATAATCCATAAAAAGAATAGTAATATATGAATATAGTTAGTTGCTCTCTATTACTTAACTATTAGTAAATTGATAAGTTTTATACATCATAAACACAAAAGAAGAATAATTAGATATAATTGCATGGATAATTATAGGGTGAGCCCTGTGCGATAGGCGTTCAGCACATCTAGGGGCATAAGCCTAGCTGGCGCTTGCGGTGTAAGTCTCACGAAGCAAGAGCCTCCCACATTTGTCCAAGAGCGTTTTACGAGTGCCCCGCCCCGAAGCGAGTCTCAATTCTACCTTTTAAAATATAAATTCTAACACAATAGAGCATCATAAGTTGAAATGTGAAAGATGACTACGAGATAGAACATGGGTTTGGCCCTGCAAAACTACCACTAGACTACCAGTAGAATATTTTAGAAATTTAAACTTTCTTAAAACACAACAAAGGAATTCAATATAATTCATTCTTAATTAATCATTTCATACGAAAAAGAATCAAATCAATACAAATACACACTCAGCATTCATGCATACAAGTCATTCTAATCATGACAACAGCAAAGTCAGAGTCAAATGCTCGTGCAGAGTTGCTATCTCCACAATTAATATTATCGGTGGATCCTCCACTGAAAAGGACTTGATCTCATCTGATTGAAGAAGACCTTTGCTTTGCATTAACTTACGTTCTTGAAGTAATTGTTATCCAAAGTATTATTAGGCGTAACCAAATCGAGTGGACCAAAGTTCCCATTTTGACCTTCTTGAGGAACAGGATGTAAGAGTTTTCAATAATTTCAGGAATGTTGAACTTAATGATTTTCACATTCAAACACATAAATAGTAATTCAAGAAAACATACCCGAATTTGCCATAGCGTTCTCTTGACTTGAAGCGGAAGCCTTAATTCTTTGTTCTTGATAAAAGGTGATATCTCCCTCTTTCCTTTAACTTTAAGAAAACGTCTGATGGAAAACGTTATCAGTATTGGTAGAGAGAGGACCCTTTTAAAATGAGAAGAGCACTTAATTTCACATTCCATCAATGTGAGGGAGTGGGTAGTTTTAAAACCACCAAGGAGTGTGTAGTTTTAAAACCACCAAGTAACTTCCCATATTTAATTAGGGTTTAGTAAATATTATTTAATTTATTTATTAAACCAAATATAAATAAGTGTGCCATAACTTACATTCTCCCACTTGGCACACGTTCATTATTCACTTAATGGTTTAATAAATATTTCAGTCATCATGTGCACAGTTAATACTAAATCCCACATTATTCATTGTTATTGAATAAGTCAACCAATATGAGTCATGGCGGTTGTACATCACTTTCGACATAGTCCCTTCCATGTACTACAATATTAGTTTATTACCCAACACAACCTTCAATACATAATGGTCCAACAATAATGCTTAGAATATCTTTATCTAAGCTAAAACATGTCTTCGTCATTCTCAACATTATGTATACAAGAGAAAAGCAGGTAATGCAGAAACATTTACATTAATGAGCTCAAAGTGTCAATCTCATAAACATCATAAGTCTTTCCATAAATTCATACATTGCTATCAATAATGCCCATTCTTTAAACATGATCCATAAATGCTTTGGGCGATAATCCTTTCGTCAAAGGATCAACAATCATAATTTTGGTGCTAATATCTTCAATTGACACTTTATGTTTCTGGACATGTTCTTTAACGACAAGACATTTCAAGTCTATTGACTTAGCACCTTCTTATATTTGTCGTTCTTAGCAAAGAACACTGCTGAGGAATTGTCACAATAAATTTTCAGCGACATGGCAATATTGTCGACTAATCCAAGTCCTGAAATAACATTCCGCAGCCACTAAGTCTAAATTGTGGCCTCAAAGCATGCCACAACCAGCATAATCTGAATCTGAATATCTAACCATATCAAGATGATTAGATTTTCTATAAGTGAGCATATACTTCATTACTTACGTTCGAATTAATTCTTTGAATTGAGATTTAATTTATCTCCTTTCTAGATTGGAACGGGACTTGATGACAATTTTTCATTCTGAATCTTTTTAGAACTTTATTAATATAGGCCTTTTGAGACAACCCCAACAATCCTTGTGATCTATCCCAGAATATTTCTATCCCAATCACATAGGCTATCTCTCCCATATCTTTCATTTCAAAGTTCTTAGAGAGAAATTTCTTGGTGTCATGCATCATACCAAGATCATTAGTAGCAAGCAAGATGTCATCAACATACAGGACTAATATTATAAACTTACTCCCACTGACCTTCAGATATATACACCGGTCAACGATGTTTTCCTTAAATCCAAAGGCGACAACAGTTTCATGAAACTTAAGATACCATTGTCGGGAAGCTTGTTTAAGCCCGTATATTGACTTCTTCAGTTTGCATACCATGTGTTCCTTTCCTTTAATTTCAAAACCCTCTGGTTGATTCATGTAAACTTCTTCCTCTAAATTTCCATTCAGAAAGGCAGTTTTCACATCCATTTGATGTAGCTCTAAGTCATAATGAGCCACTAAAGCCATTATAATTCTAAGTGAATCCTTTTTAGAGACAGGTGAAAATGTCTCTGTATAGTCAACACCATGTTTCTGAGTGAAACCTTTTGAAACAAGTCTGGCCTTGTGACGTTCAATATTACCATTTGAGTCACGTTTGGTCTTAAAGACCCATTTACACCCGACTCTTTTGCAACCTTCTGGTAATTCAACAAGGTCCCAAACTTCATTATGTTGCATGGATTTCAACTCATCTTTCATAGCATCTAACCACTTATCAGAATTATTACTTTCAATGGCCTGTGAAAATGAAACTGGATCATCATTGATTTCCAAATCATCCAAATCAATTTTCGGATCAATTTCTGACTCGTGTAGATATACCAAAAAATCATCAGAAATAGCATTTCTCCTTTGTCTTTGAGATTTTCTTAATGCTACTTCTTGCGGTACGTCTACAGCAGGTTCATTGATAATGTTTTCATTATGAATAGCAGGATCATTATTTTGTTGTTCTTGTTGGTTGTTAGGCGGTACAACAACTTCAGGAACAACAATTTTAGGAGAAGTACAGGGTAAAGGAATTTGCACCTTAACTTCCCTAATTTCCACATTACACGGTTCTTCACTCCCACTAACTTCACCATTCTCAATGAACCTAGCATTTCCAGTTTCAACAATTCTCATACTATGGTTAGGACAGTAAAATCTATACCCTTTTGATTTTTCTGGATAACCAATAAAGAAACCACTGATCGTTCGTGGATCCAGTTTCTTTTCTTGTGGATTATAAATTCTTACTTCTGCCGGGTAGCCCCAAACATGTAGGTGCCTTAAACTAGGTTTCCTACCAGTCCAAAGTTCAAAAGGTGTCTTTGGAACTGCCTTACTAGGAACCCTATTTAGTAAGTACACGGCAGTCTTTAAAGCATACATCCACAATGAAGCAGGTAAAGATGAATTACTTAACATACTCCTAACCATTTCAATTAATGTACGATTACGCCTTTCTGCCACACCATTTTGTTGTGGTGTGCCAGGCATTGTGTATTGAGCACATATGCCACGCTTTTCGAGGAATTTAGCAAATGGACCAGGGTGTTGTCCAGTTTCATCATATCTTCCATAATACTCACCACCTCTATCTGACCTAATTATTTTCGCCTTTCTGTCTAATTGCCTTTCAACCTCATTAATAAATACCTCTAAGATATTTACTGCTTGAGATTTTTCGTGCAACAAATAGACATAACCATAACGTGAAAAGTCATCAATAAAGGTGATAAAGTACTTTTCCTTACTGAAAGATGGAATATCAAAAGGACCACAGATATCAGTGTGTATAATTTCAAGAAGCTGTGTGCTTCTTGTGGCTCCTTTCTTTGTGTGTTTTGTTTGTTTTCATTTAATACAATCCACACAAATGTTTAGGTCTGTAAAATCTAAATCTGGAAGGATTTCATTCTTAACTAATCTTTCCAGTCTTTCTTTAGATATGTGACCTAAACGTCTATGCCACAAGTAAGCAGAGTGTTCATTCACCAAACTACGTTTGGTTCCAACTTTATGATGCAGAGTTAAGAGGGTTTCAGCAAACAGATTATCAAGATTCAGTTTGTGTAAACCATCACAAAGAATACCAGAACCAATGAGATGATTATGCTTAAACAAACTAAAACATCCATTGCCGAAATTAAAAGAGTATCCAGTCTTGTCTAACTTAGACAAAGAAACTAAATTTCTAGAAATAGAAGGTACATAATAAGTTTCAAATAAGTCTAAGTGACGCCCAGTATCTAGGATTAAACGATAAGTCCCGATAGCTTGAACTGGAGCCTTCACTCTATTCCCCATGTACACAAATCTTTCATTCTGATTTATGGTTTGGGTTGTAAGGAATCCCTTTCTTCTCAAACCATGCCTTACGTTTCAGGCAGTCTTTCTGAAAGTGTCCAGATTTTCCACAGAAATGACACTTATCATTCTTGCGTTCCTTCTTACGTACTTGATGAGAGGACTCACTAACATTATGGTTCCTCTGTTTGCCCTTAACATGCTTCTTTCCTTTCTTTCCAGCTCCTTGATGACCTACAAGGTTAATGGAGTGGGTTCCTTGGTTCTTTAGCCTTGTTTCCTCTTGAACCAACATTCCGTGCAATTCATGCACGTTCCATTTGTCTTTCATGGTATTATAGTTCATTTGGAAAGGACCATACTCAGACGGTAATGAGTTGATGATGAACTGCACAAGGAAATTTTCATCCACTTCCATTCCCAGAGTCTTAAGTCTTAAGTCTTGCTGCTATGTTTGTCATTTCTATGACATGCTCATGCATGGTACGTGAACCATCAAACTTCATGGTGGTCAAAGTACCCATTAATGTCCCAGCAAGAGACTTGTCAGCAGTTTGAGAGCGTTCTTCTACAAGTCTTAGAAGCTCTTTGGCACTTTCAGTGTTGGGAAGAGCAGACTTAATGTTGCCCGCTATACTCATTCGTATGAACACTAGGCTTAATCTGTTAGACCTGTCCCACTGCTTAAAATAAGACTTTATTCAGCAGTGCTAGTTGCAGTAATAGCTGCTGGCTTCTCAGTGTAAAGTGCAACATCAAGATCTAAAACTCCGAGATGGAATTTGATCTGTTCGCACCACTCTGAGAAGTTCAGTCCGTTAAAAGCCGTAACAGAAGCAGAGTGCGAATGAAGAGCAAGTGCTGCATATAGAATATGCTCATTCGTTAACGCTTTGAGTTATAAACTAAACATATTATCAAATTCAGAAATGATTTTTACATAAGACTTTAGTGTATCTTGATGTTCACCTTTGGGCAGAACCCCAAAATACTAACTTTAGACATTATGATGCTTTATATAATTTAACATAATTTGGTAATTTTTAATGTACCCATTAATAATATTTACTATCTTTGGATAAATAAACAAAACTAATGGTACATCTAAATTATCCTTTTAACTTTTCACGATTATAAGAACAAACAATCAACTTTTGGGCGATTCATAAATGTCTTATAACCATGAGGTTCAATTTACCCAAAAGTATTATATCATTTACTAGCATCAAATTTAATGGGTAATTGAATATAAGTTCAATCATTTTGGAATTAATTATTCATAAAAGATTCGACCACTTTGGTGATTAACGAATCGTATATAATAATTCCAAATAAACTTTAACAATAATTTGTTCACTATAACGGATCTCCATAACCAATAAATGAAACAAAGTTCATCCAGGTTTTTCCAATAAGGATAATACTAAATGAATAGAATCTAGCAATTGAAAATAAATTGAGGATGCCATAATTATAAAGTTACATGGTCACAAACCATTCTGAAACATGACAGAAAATAAGGCTATTATGGAGAATCAGGAGAAATTGTATTTTCTTCCTTTAAATAATTTAGTTTGACAACAGTGAACGAAATAACCTTTCCTTATAGTAATTCATACATCATGATTCCATAATTGCTCAAAAGCTGTCAAGTGGGGAGCTAATTTATTTATTTATTTTAAACATTAATGCCTTCATATAAATTTGATATTTCATGAAGTAAACTTAAACTTCAGGAACGAGCAAAACTTTTAAATCATGTTCCAAATAGAAAACGAAGCATAATCAGAACTTTAAAGCAAATCAGTTTTGAGATGTTTTCATGAAGTAAACTTCTAACCTTAAATTTCAAGTACGAAACTTAACGTTTCATAATAGGGTTAACAAATTGAGAGGAAACAATAGTTAAAAACGGAAAATCATTAGTTCCTAAACCTGGCTCGGATACCACATGTAAGAGTTTTCAATAATTTCAGGAACGTTGAACTTAATGATTTTCACATTCAAACACATAAATAGTAATTCAAGAAAACATACCCGAATTTGCCATAGCGTTCTCTTGACTTGAAGCGGAAGCCTTAATTCTTTGTTCTTGATAAAAGGTGATATCTCCCTCTTTCCTTTAACTTTAAGAAAACGTCTGATGGAAAACGTTATCAGTATTGGTAGAGAGAGGACCCTTTTAAAATGAGAAGAGCACTTAATTTCACATTCCATCAATGTGAGGGAGTGGATAGTTTTAAAACCACCAAGGAGTGGGTAGTTTTAAAACCACCAAGTAACTTCCCATATTTAATTAGAATTTAGTAAATATTATTTAATTTATTTATTAAACCAAATATAAATAAGTGTGCCATAACTTACACAGGATACCATGCATGCTTGATCTTCCAACATATATAATTAATCGTGGATGAAGAAATGAACAAATTGATGTTCATGAGATTAAGAAAGAAAATTGACCATTTCGACTTTCGTGCAATTGGGTCAATTCTTACATTTGAGGCAGAGGTGGTACCTTATAAATTCGAGTTTTAGGACAAAAAAGTTTTTCCATGTTGGATGTTTGAACTAATTTAGCATTAATCACTGTAAACAACTGCTAGTTTAGCATAAATATGGAGTGTAATTTCAGTGATAGCCATGTTTTCGTTCAACTCATGTATGTGAATGCTAGTTTCACACTTTCGCTTTAACACTTTGCTTAATTATTATCATCCTGGATCTAAGATTTTAAGGAGTATGAAGTATATTAATGTACTGATTTATTTGTTTATTTTTAAAAAAAGCTCAAACTCAAGTAAAAAAATATGCGCTTCTTTACGCAAGTATTGTTTAGTGAAATTGGCATCTTACGAGTTAATTATAAGTACTATTTACATATGTGGTTATATTCGATATTTGTCAGAACTCTCAAAATTATAGGCATGTAAACATAACAATAAAAATGTGTATCTAGAGATGCTGGTTTTAATGTATGTTACATCATTTATATACATCAGCAACATTTATTTAAAATAGCCATAAAATATCGATGTGTGAAATTAGATATTGGTTAAAATCAATAAATTTCTTTTAATCATAGATTTCAGAACTCGGGTTCAAACTTCAAGTACGAAATAAATATTTTGACAAGGAGCGAATCAAGAAAACAACCATAACAATTATTGTAGAATCATATGTGTTTCATTAGTTTAGAAGTGTTATTACTAAAGATCTTTTCTACAAGAATGATATTAGTGGCTATAATCCAACTTAAATCTAAGTGACTATTCCAATATTCTTCTCTCATAAAATAACATAGTATTGCAAGTATGCAATTGATGAATTTGACTTTCGCAAACTTTCTATTTCGGGTAGTACAAGTGTATGTTAAGAGTATTAATCCAACTATAGTGTGCATGCATAGAACTCATCTTCAAACTCAATGGAGCTAGAGCCACCAGTATTTTTTATTTTTGCTTACTATTCCCTTATTAGCTATATAAAATTATATATATTGAGTAGAATTCAAGTAAATTAAACAAAAAAGATGAGAGGTACTTTCACACTCAAAAGCGACGAAATTTATTCCTCAATCATTATTTTATATTTTGATAAGTAATGTTTTTCTCTTTCTTATATAGTAATTCAAGGTCGAATGAATATGTGTTTCACATATTAACTAAATCAATAGATCGAGCTTAATTACATTTTGAATATTGAATAGGATATTTAACTTCCTCAAAGCATATATGGAAATGATCATTATTACATATGGAAATATAATCAAATGAATACAAACACACTCAACAAAAATACATGTAATAGGCTTGTGGAACATCAATTTATAGAGCCACAAACAGTTCTTATGATCCCATTTTGACCAGTTAGGGGAGTGATATCTCCCATTTTAATCATGGCAGCAGCAAAATCGGAGGCAAATGCTCCCATTCAGAAACAATACTATCAGTGGATCCTCCACTGAAAAGGACTTGATCTGACTCAAGAAGACCTTTTCTTTGCATTAAGTTCTTGTAGTAATTGTTATCCAAAGTATTAGGTGTAACCAAATCAAGTGGAGCTAGGTTCCCATTTTGACCTTCTTGAGGACACTGACCTCTTCTAGTTCTGGCAAATCCAGCATCAATATCTGTTCCATTACTATAAATTCTAGCACGGAAAAGAAAACATTGGGCCTGGCCAATTGAGTGTGCTCCTGGAGTACAGAAAATTTAAATTGTTAAACTTCAATAACATATATAGGATAAAATCATGTTCAATAATAGTCAATCTTTAATTACCTGACAAAGCTACCATGTCCCTTGCACTAAGTCCTTTGCTTGCAAAACTAGAAATAAGCCTATCAAGAGGTTCAAAACCTGGGAGATTATTTGCAAGATCAAAATTTGCAGTGGTTGAATCTCTTCTTCCGAGTTTCACTGTCCATGATGGACCACCAACCTGTGTTTTATTAGCATAATAATCTTGAATTAGCATATTAGACAATATATACTTGTATGCAAAAAGAGATACTACAAACTATGAGTACTACTTACGAGAGCTGATGCATCTCTAGCAGCAACAGTAAGTATGTCAGCACATGATACAACTCCAGGACATGTTTTCTCAAGCTGTCTTTTTGCATCTGCTATAACACCATACCCTCTAGCTGACCCAAGATTTGGTAATGCGTTTTGCTCACTAACAATCGTCGGGGTCTCATCAAGTAAGATCGAAGCATCACAACCCTAGAGTTCAAACCAAACTTAGTATATATATAATCAAACCGTTTAAGTACATAATCAAGACTATAAAAATAATATGTACGTGTCTAACCAACCTGAACAAAGCAATCATGGAAATGAAGACGAATAAGGGATGCGGCCATGCGACGTTCGCGTGATACTGCTTGTCTAATACTTGTACGAATTGTGTTGAGAGCGTTAGGGCAAGTACGATCATAGAATGTTGATGAAAGTTGTGCATGGCACTGAATGCTAAACAACATGACAAGAGAAAATATAGAAACAATGGCTGCAAAAGAATAATTCTTTGAGAAACTCATTTTGGAAAATATAATATGATCAAGAAGACTAGCTAAGGATAGATGCTTATTTAGCTTTGTTATTGTTATTGAAATGTAAGATGATTGAGAAAGGAATTTGCCACTGAAGTATTTATAGGGACTGAAACACGTAAAAATATTTAAAGCTCGATTCTTTTGGTCACCATTGGCTGCCATCCGTGTTATTATATTTGCTACTACTTGAGTAAGCAATTAATGTGCTCAAGTATTTGTAACTTGACTTGTTCTTTGGCTACCTATATTTGAAAGACTCTTCTGAGTTCATTAATAAAGCTTATCTACTTTTTGTTTCCCCAGTTTAACTTTTGTTTTTGGCAAACCTTTTCCTTATCATTTTTCAATCTTTTCATGGTTAATTTCAATAAGCATCCTATCAGTACTAGCATTTTATTGTTGTAGAGATCTCTTGTTTAGTTTGGAAGTTATCCTAATGCTTAGGTTAAGTATTAGCGGATAACATTATCATAATTCATAAACATGTGATGTTAGACCTAGACACTACACGTTATATATTTCATATGACCTCTTCATTATAGTTCTAGAAATTACACTCAAAGTAGTACGTCGTTATCTTCAAAGGATAGTATGAACTCACTTTCAGAAATTACTTTGCAAGTACTTTTCATACCATTACTATCAACACTTTCGATTTGGTTCAATTTTAATTGTCAAGTTAAATCTTCTAATTTCAGCTAGAAATGTTTAGGTAACTAATTATCTCTTGGGTACATTATCTCAATACATATAACACTTCGACAATTTTCTGTTTAGATTGTCAAGTTTACAAAGTCTTTTCTTTTAAAAGGTCAATTGACAATAGCAGTGTCGACTGTCCAAAAGTCCAAATTTTCATATATTAATCAGCAAGTTGTCTGCATTATTGTTTTTGAAAATGAACTGAGAAAAATAAAAATAAAAATAAAATAATAAGAAAACTTTTTTTTCTTCTACTGTATTGTAATTACGTAGGAGTAATTTTATTAAAATCTAATCTTGAGCCACTAGAATTTTCAGTAGATTTCCCTTCCACGTGGCAACCTATCATTTGTTAAAACTATATCCAACAGGTCCCACTTTTGATTTCCAAAAATCCACGTGGCTGGCCTAACATGGCCGTACATCAAACAAAACAAGAATCTCCATCGTTCTTTCACAGTACCACAAATTTGCATGGCTACTTCCGTCATCACCGGCGGCGCCACCACTGCTTTCGTCAGAAATCACCGCCGTGGTTCCTCTCCGGCGAGTTCTTTTCTCGCATTTAACTTTCCTCAAAATCACTCTAACATTCGCCGGAGTAGGTCGAAAAAGTATTCTCCAATATATGCTTCTGTTTCTGCTTCGCCGGCGCCGGTGACTACACCGGATGACCTTGTCAGTTCCATTCTTTCCAAGGTACTCCCTCCGTCCCAATTTATGTGGCACCATTTGACCGGGCACGGAGTTTAAGAAAATAGAGGTTGACCTTGTTAAGTGTCAATTTTACCCTTGAAAAAGTAAGAGAGAGAAGATTTGTGTAATAAAAAAGTTGTTGGTAGGTTTAAAAATATGTAGGGCCCAACAAGGGTAAAATAGAGATAATGCATTAAATAGTTGTCAAATAAGGAAATGTGCCACTTATTTTGGGACAAACAAAAAAGGAAATGGTGCCACATAAATTGGGACGGAGGGAGTATATAATATATATCTACTAGAACTTTTTTAAATGCGTTTCATTTAGCTGTAATTTAATTCTGCAATAGAAAGAGCCTATTCAAAGTAGTTACTATAATTTTATAACTTTCGATAGTAATGAGAAGTAAGGTCTGCGTACATCTCACCTTGCCCGAGACACTACTCGTGAGATTATACTGGGTATATTGTTTTTGTTGTTGTAGTAATTATGAGAAGCAAAATATTGTTCTATGGTATATAAGATTGGGTGTTGTTAGTAGAAAATTATATTATAAGGCACGTATACGCGAGAGATTTTCACATTATAATAAAATTATCTACTTTATCAAAAAAAAAAAAAAAAAAAAAAAAAGAGAGAGAGAACATTATGCTGTTCTACTTTAAAGTAAGTTCAATTCACCTGGAGTTTAGTGCCTCAAATAGTTTGGTAAAAATAGGTAAGTTCTTCATTCTAGATGTTTATTATCTGAGTGATAGTTTTTCTGTTAAAAGATGGAATTTTTTGAGTTGTATTGAAAATTTGGAAAGCATGGTGCAAGACAATTTTACAAATTGGAAAATGTAGATGAATCACTGATGCATATTCTGCTTAACATAGCCTGCTGCTTCTTTCATTGTCATATTCTTTGCTTGATGATATAAGACAATGAGTGGGAAAGAAACACTGTATTTCTTTTGGAGAAGACAGTGAATCCCTCTTTCTGGAGTGCCTCTATTTTCATTCTTCTGTGTGGATGCTTATTTGATCTGGCTATATGATACAGAAGCAGAATAAATAAAATACAACTAGTTCCACAGTTTCACCGCAATTTCCTGCGTGTTACTTGTGTAATAATTGCATCCCGAGTACTTCCGTTATGGAAGTCTTATAGTTACAGGAACTGAGCATCTTCACTTAACCAGGTTTTGCAAACTGATCGAGGGGTTTTGCTAACAAGGGATGAGCACAAAAGGGTAGACGAAGTGGCTCAAGAATTGCAACGTTATTGTGTGGATGAACCTGTGAAATGCCCTCTTATATTTGGAGGTAAACATTAATGTTATTTATTAGAAGCAGCAGAGTTCCCATTAGACTTTCTCTGTGCCCTTGATTGATATCTCAGCGATTTTATTCCTTTTCCGTCTTGTTGATATTATTTATCATTA
Source organism: Petunia axillaris subsp. axillaris (assembly GCA_029990575.1). Lineage (NCBI taxonomy): Eukaryota > Viridiplantae > Streptophyta > Magnoliopsida > Solanales > Solanaceae > Petunia > Petunia axillaris. The sequence continues at coordinate 3,245,234 of JARKNS010000002.1, read as the reverse complement.
ACAGTTTTCTTTGTTAAACCTAGTATGTCTGGCCTAGTTATTTTCTCCTGCATGGTATCTATTTCTAGTAAGGCACTGAGTGTGCCATATTTCTGAAGAAATTCCTGCCAATTCCTTCTTTTTGTTTAGAAAACCTTGTGCAGTAAGTTAACATACTCAGCACTCATTCTAGGTTGTCCGCTTAAAAACTCTGCAGAACTTCATGATTGACAAGATACTGTGTAACAATGTATGAACTTATACTCGATAGAACAGAATGCACCATCATAGAAGATAAGCTCTGTATTATATGTGCACTGACTTGAAAACATAGATAATTAGAACCTTTTAATGAAGTTGGATGCTCATATTGCCTGGTTGCCGTAAGCGTCAAATGTTTTATATGATGAGTAAGATGATTTCTATTTAAAGTTTTAACATCCCTTGTGTGATTATGGAGTATTTGTAATATGAGTTCCTTCGAGTGTGTGCACACACACTTCTTACATTCAACAAAGATGTTCTGCTGACAAAAATAAAATATCTGAAGTGCAATAGACATAGTCAGTCTGGAAAAAGAAGCAATCTAGCAGTTTCGTGCATAATTTTCATAGTTATGTAAACCGTGTCGTGTAGCAACTGAGAAGCTCCTAAAACAGAAATTAATGAATTCCTTGCAGAATGGGATGTAGTCTACTGTTCAAATCCCACTTCACCTGGGGGTGGCTATCGAAGTGCTTTTGGTCGCCTTTTCTTCAAAACAAAAGAAATGATTCAGGCTGTTGAAGCCCCTGACATTATCAGGAACAAAGTGGCCTTTTCGCTTTTTGGTTTCCTTGATGGTGAGGTTTCCTTAAAAGGTACGAAAACTGAGGCAAACATGTTCTAATTTTCAAATTTATCTCTTGTCACACATTATTCTCCTATATGGAGCAGTAGAACTTAGTGTGTTTACATGGTGTGACTTGCCACATCAATTGCCAAGCATAATGAGGAGGACACTCAGTTGACGTGTTACAACTTGTCAATGCCAATATACTGGCATCTGATTATCATTCTGTTAGTTTTGTCGTTACATACTGTTTCTGGTTTCTAGGTTCCCTGTCCGTTTTGTTCGCAATCTGGTACATGAGATACCCCAAATAAGGATGTCAATCCTATGAAAGCTATAGAATCAATGAACTACCCTGTCTCCATTGGCACTCAAAATGTTTTACTGCACTTTCTGCTATTTACCATTCATGTTTTGGGGCAGCTTGATGGTCCTTAACTAATCAACAAATCAACCAATTTAACCATGCCTCAATAGCAAACTACTTAAAGAGTTGATAGAATATTTGTCTTTCTAGAATTCGGATTCTTTAAATCTCACACTTGTTTAATTTGTGCAATAACATTGATTTTCTAACCCCCCCCCACCCCCACCACCCCCCCCCCCCCCCCCAAAAAAAAAAAAAAAGAAGAAGACTCAGTGCAGCCATGGGACTTCAGTTAAGTGTAATCACAAGTGCACAACAATTAAGCTTTAGTGTCAACTAGTTGACATTGCCTATGTGTGTCATTTTCTTCTATCATGTTTTGTTTTTAGACTAAAGTTGCAGATAATACTCTATTATTACCCGCTTCGATGCAATTTTCCTTCTCTTAGTCTCATTAACAAGTGCTGGGGTGATGCCATCTCCTGCGCTAGGTAGCCAATAAGTGATAATGTAGCGATTTCTAGCATGATTATTTCTTCAATTTTGGCACCATTCTCGCGACACACATACATTTGATGTGCACTTCAATTCATGCCCGAAAAAAAACTTGATACCTCAGTTCAAGCTCCAGAAGTGTTCATGATTGTGTGCCCAGTTTTCTTACCATTCTAATCTGGTTATTGTCCTAACATCAGCTTTGCGATGCAGGAAAATTGAATGCTCTAGATGAAAAATGGATCCAAGTTGTGTTTGAGCCACCTGAACTCAAGGTAGGGGCCCTCGATTTCCAGTATGGTGGAGAGAGTGAAGTTAAACTAGAGATCACATACATCGATGAGAATATCAGATTGGGAAAGGGCTCTAGAGGTTCCTTGTTTGTATTTCAAAGACGCAAACCTTGAAAGAGTAGCATTTCAAGTTACACTATACACCAAATTCTGTATAAAAAATACCATGCAAAGTGAAACATAAACTGAACATTGTTTGGGTAGAACGACCCTTTGCATTAATCTATAGAAGATGTGCAATGTAAACATTGCCACTAACTTCCAGCCATGGAACCAATTTTATCAAAAATCGAAAGAAAATGAGATGATCTTTGTGTATCTGCTGGTAGGAGTATTTTTTCTTTAGTTTTTATCAAACTCAGCAAAATAGTTTTTTGGCATTCAATTCACTCAGCTATTGTTTATTGTGAGTTCTCAGCAGTAGAAGAGTGATTTCCATGTAGATTTTTTCGTCTTACACAATTTTGTTATTCTAATGAAGCTGGAACAATGAATATGGGTGCAATCTAAATCTAACTTAGTTTACAGACAACTTATATAGGAGTTGAGATATGCAGATCGTGACTAAGAAAATGATTAACCTAACGCTATTTAGAGCAAATTAGTTTAAATTATATCAAAATCTGCTCACGCAAAGGCGCTTTATCTCCTTAGAGAACCGTGATTGTAATAATTCTGATTGATAAAGGATATTATAATAAAGTACTAATTACAATTGTTTTAGAAATTATGTGACAACAACATTAAAAATTGCCTGATGTACGTATGCAGAAGTAATGAAGAAAATTTGTCTCTTGATAATCTGCGACTCTGAAATTATATTTTATCACATGAAAACTGGTAATATGACATTCTGAGAATCAAGATATTCAAGTCCTAGGAACAAGAAGCAATGTCCAGTCATAGTGCAAATTGACTAGATTTCAAGACAAACATTCCACAACGTGGACTAGATGACAGGACAGAAAAAATGGGGTTTCCAAAGGCTAGTGTATCTTAACCAGGACCAACCTTAGGAATGTCATAATGCTCAGTAAGATTAGCTAAGTATCGGTTAAATTCTTGAATTCTATCACGATGGGATTTCGTGGCTTCTTTTGCCAATCGTTTAACATTGATTTTCTCCCACTGTTCAAGGTACTTTCTCTCTGCTGGTGTGAGATGATCACCATTCTTGGTTGCTTCTTCTTTCCTCCCATATTCGAGGTTACTCTCGCCCATATCATCCTCAAGGTGGTTTGTAGTCAGTGCATTGTGTCCACCTGCACATCCACAAACACGTTTTATAGTCAGCATACAGAAACTAGAGACAAGTTGAAAGGACATAACACCCGAATAAGAATTCGTTAGACATTGTATCGACGAACACCAAATATATGCCCTGGAGAGATGATTTTTCCTTCAAAAATTTACTGGCAACCTTTACACCATCCATGATAGTTTTTTCTTCAGATACTTCATGATTAGTTAAATTCTAGTCTTACTGAACAAAGTTTAGAGAGGAAGTTACAAAAGTGCTCCGTTTGATTGTGTAAAGCAGAATTTCTAACAAAACCTTCCACCAAGCAATCTACAGAGGGACAAAAACACAATGCTGCCGATAATAGGGGAAGTAAATTCGATGAAAGTATCATTAGTCGCTCTTCAATATAAAATGGAGGAAATCACAATTGCACCCCATCGATGACTTAACTGCCTCTTCCCCTTCCCCTTCCTTTCTAGAATGATAATGATGCAAGTCCTGACATCCATACCGTCATTAAAAGCAGTCATTATTCCATGTTGAAGAGCTATTCAATAAATAATCGTTACGCTTCCACACCTATGAACCATGAAAGTTGTGATTACCACTACTCTACACCTAAATATTTATCATCACAGATCATATGCCGGAAGATTCAGGACTGTAGATGCTTATTCTTTATCAAGATGAACTACAAGCAAGATAGAGGAAAAAAGGAAAAGAAAAGAGTAATGCACCAGCTTGGTAGGGGAGAACAACATCTGATCACTTTGATGTTATTCTATATATTTGTAAATGGTGTCTGATACAGATTGAATCTCTTCACCATCCTTCTTCATCTTCTTTGTATCCACTTTGCTGAAACAATAAGAAATAGTTGCTGACTCAAATATTATGTTCTTATGTTAGGGCAGTTCCCTTTGCTAAACCCACCAGACTTTGCATACCAAGGCCATGAAACTTTTTTCTCACAACAAAATATGGATTAACAGGTGGAGATGCGTAAGATATAGCAAACTTAGTGAACGGCGTATTTAACTTTCACAAGGATAAGTACAAAACACATGATGAAATGATGAGACTTGTATATATTTGTATAATTTGCTTTGGATACATGGACTTAGTGTCCAGTACGTGGCAAGCTCAGAAGCGGTAAACTTGCCATTGATTCCGAGTCAACTGGTGCCAAACTGTCCAAAGACTCAAGGAACCAGGATCATCCGGAGCCGCAACACTGGGCTAGCCTTCATAAAGGAGAAGCCTGTTTCAGAGCCGAACATCCAGAGGGTGTGGAGCATCCAGACTACCGTTATCCAAGCAGTAACCAATCCCAAAATATCAGGAATTCACCTATATCACGTCCAACAGCCGCTTATGTCTCCTAAGAGACGTGCCAGAGAATTCAGGAGGTGCTAGGGTTAGCATATCCAATAAATAACAACACAATTCTACACTCTTACTCTGCTGCATTTTCTACTGATTATCAGACCATTTTCAAGCTCACATTGTTACTGCACATTGGCTTATTCTCGACCTCCTTCAAGAAGACTCTTAACTCTTCCCTTTACTTATTGTTGTTATTTACTGATTCGCCATCTATACCGTCAATTCTTTACTCATGTTACAGTCACATTAAACAAGGGATTATCAATTATTATTGGATTAATCACGTGGCTTGTGGCCTAAAATATATAAATTTAATTGGTTAATCTAAGTTGACCAGATTTTAGGTTAAACAATACCCTGATGCAGTAAATTCTCTATCGTGTCTATTTCTTAACAAACCATCAGGATGACTATTCAGTAGGCAGTTATTATTTTTTTTCTTTGACAAAGTTCTGAATAGGTTGTTAAATCTCATTACCAAGCTGAATTTGCTCATGATAGCATGGCATTAATAGATGGCAGCTAGCAATAAGAAGTGCAGTAGGATATCAAACCAACTACTTTAGGCTAGCCAGCTCTCAGGATACCCTTAACACTCAAGATGACATAGAAAAGAAGAAACAGCAGCAGCCATGTGTAAGGTAACATAAAACAATCAATACTGAAATGATAACAAAAAAAAAAAAAAAAGATTTCCGATGAGCAAAAGAATGAAGCTTCAAACCTTTTAGTTGGTCATTACCTGTCACTTGAGTGACTAGCTCATACTGATTCTTGTGCTTCTTTTTCTTTTTTATCCCGCTAGATTTCACATCTAGAGCTTTGCCCTTTAGTCTTAACTTCCCAGCAACAACATTTTCATAAGCCGACATTTCACCTGACACTACAGAAGAAGTTCAAGTGAAGCTCAGAACTCTAGGTAGACACAGATAATGACTAATAATTGTGCAACTAGTTCAACCACCCTTCCCCCCCAACCCTCCCCGGGTTATTTGTAGTGTAAAGCATGTTCTTTTGGAAAAGCTTCATCCATAATACACTTTATTTAATGGCGGTGGTGTTTGGCTACCTTGTGCACACCTCGACTATTCCACCAGCTAGCTTCTACTACTCCCGCCAACACAGGTACCAGGTAATTCTGCGCAAGGCGCGCAGACGGTAAGAAAAAAAAAAATCTAAAGTTCACATTTTCTTCCCCCTCCAACAGATTTTCCATTGAAGGATGGATGGCTGATTGATTCCCCCCTCCTTCTCTCACCCCTTAAAAAAACCTAACTTTTTACCAATACCACCTCATCAAGAACACCAAGCTACAACAAAGATGTATACTCAAATAAATCCTTAACTAATATTTTTCATTTCATCACAAACCAATGTTCAATCTTAAATCATTATCAACAAACAATTTACATTCCAAGACCCTTTTCAAATTCTTTTCAACATTACGTGTGAATGTATAAATAATCAAAACAAACACCGAATTACGAGTAAAAATTAAAACTTTTTTAATTCTTGGAATAAGGGGAACATGGGGTTTGGGGGGGGGGGTATAGAAGCATACCTGTTTGAGGGTAAAAAAAAGGAGACAAAGCCGAAGAGAGATTAATCAGCAGACAGCAATTGCTATGGAACAGAGCTCCATTTTTAGAGGATCCTTTTTGTTTCTCGAAGCTTCTGGTTCAGTCCATTGAAAAAAAAAAAAAAAAAAAGGTTATTGGGCAATTATGAAAAAATAGGTAAAACGAACACAGTTAAAGGGAAAAACATCAAAATAGTGTAAAACATACAATACAACTGTGAGGCGTTGAGATAGAGTTTACGCGGGTATTAATAATGTATGTATTAGTAATGTGGGTATTAATAATATGAGTATTAATACGGGTATTAATAATACAAGTATTAATAATGTAGATATTAGCTATAGGAATTATTTCTTGAATCAGTAATATATTAGTACAAATTAATGTACAATATTATAATTTAAAATATTTAGTTACTCCTTAAATATAATTTAAAATTATCTTTATTATTATGAGGGTTAATATTGTCATTTTAAATTTAATACCTACATTGTTAATACCCACATTATTAATTCCACCTTCTACCCCGCATAAAATAATACATAAATTTCCTCATTAAGTTATGCGGCTATTATATCTTAAAGTCTAACCAAACATTGTACTATTTTTATGCAAGTATTAAAATTCATCCCAAAGCAACCAAACATGGTAATAATTTAGTGTGAATTTTAGTACATGTATTAAGACTTTATACACCCAACCAAACGACCCCTTGATGTTTGTGAGAAAATGACAAAAATAATGGAAGGTTTACAACAGTACTCATCAAAATTAAAATATTTATCCGCCCATAAGGTATAACTACTTACAAACCCTACCATAAACTATTTATATGTCCTAACTATACAGATCTATATATGTATACGCCCATAAGGTATAACAAAGCTATACAGTTATAAATTGGTAGGTTGGGTAAATATTTTTAATTTTATGGATAGTTAATTTTTAATGGATATAGTGTTAAAATACTTTGAATTTTAACAGTACATAGTGTAAAACATTTAATTAGAACAGAGAGAAAGATTTTTAGAAACTCAAGTTTGAAGATACTTTTTTTTTGGGGTAAATCTACAATCTTTTCATGTTGTATTTTATGAGATTTAAAAAGATGTTTATAATGTTTTTGATTAATATTTTTTCTTACAAAATTCTTGGTGTAAAAAATGTGCCTTTATTGGAGATGCCCTACATATAAAATATGGAGTTGGTTAAACGTTGGGAAACAAGAGCACACTTTTACAATCTTAAAGGACTAAACCTGCTCATAAATAAATATAAACGACTATTTTAGAATTACCCCAAATATAAGGGACCATTTCTATCATTTTCTCTTTCTTTAAGAAGTTAAATATCTTTCTTCAACTATGAGTCTTGTTTTCTTCAAGAAGGTTAATAATTTTTAAACTATAATAAACCTGTGAGTTCTAATAATTTAATAAACTTTCTGGATCTGTAAGTTTTATTGTATAAAACATTTTTTATTTTTATTTTTAGAAAAATGTTCAAAAGATCTATCAGGAGGAATTGACTTCTGTACAAGGAGCTAAAACTATTTCGTCCTCATTGACAATTGACAGTACTTTATCTAACTTAGCTCATCAAACAAGTGTACCAAAAGTGGGAAATGGCATCACATTCTCTTTCCAAGAGGCATGCCTGCTTTAGGTGCATTTCTAAGCTTTGCTAGGAATGAATATCTTGGACCAGCTTGATCACAAAATTGAGAGGGTAGTAGATAAGAAGAAAGGATACCAAATTGGATAATGGATAGGCACAAATGCACTAACATTACTTTTTTCAACTACCTTTTCATAAAGAAAGATAATGTTGCATATATTGTTGCTCCCACATTTGTCTATGTGAAAAAGAAGAATGAGGCAGAGGCAACCTGCCCAAATTGCAGTCATGCACTTGAACATTTAGGCTTCTTGCTCAAATTTCATTATAACTAGTTCAAAAGAGCTCAAGAAACCATGTTTCCTACAAATAACAGTAGTACTGGCCGAGATATCATGTGGTAAGTAGGTCAACTTATTCTCTGGCCAAATTCCTCTACTACGTTTAGAAAGTGTTAAATGGACAGAACTTAAAACACATAATTAAACAGCAATGTCACTACATTAGTCTGGACAAAGTAAGAAAAGAACTAAACCCTCCTACAATTTTCATACGGTGAACTTCCTAGTTGTTCCTCATACTCATTCTCTTGAGGTTAGTTTTCCACTTCATGAGTCTGCAGCAACAGCAACAGCTTCTGGCAAGGGAAACATTTTCACAGGTGAAGAAGTTTTGGACTTGAGTGGGATGTGGGAAGAACCGACTAACTTCTTCTCCTTCAGAATTCCAGAACCCACGATTTCAAGAACTTTCCGCACTTCATTTGCCAGCTCTATGATGTAATCATCTTCGTGACCAATATCGTACAAAGCCTTCTCCATCTTGAAAATGTATTCTCTGTTGTCTCCACAGGGACCATGAGCAGTTGCAATTTGCCTGCGGAGGGATATGAAAATTAGTTACGAATTTAGTAGTTGTATCTCACACAAGACTACAGAGTAAGCTGAAAATTAAGGAAATAGGATCTTTACCAGGCCATCTCTTCTAACGGGGCAGGCCCTAGATAGTACTTGTTATTCACCTTGTCAGGAGTGGATGTAAACCTGAAACGAAAAATTGGATCAATCATCACATTATGCTTTTTGTCCAAATCTTTAACAACTTTCCTTTCATTTCATCAACTTAATAAAGTTTTTCAGCACGAGGTCAAGAACAGAAAGAGAGAAGCCAAAGAACTTACACTATCACTCCAGTTAAAACTGGCTGAGCAGCATCTTCATCCTGAAATAGGGAAAATAGGCACAGTGAGGAAACAAAGTTGATTTCTCCTGATCAATTAGCTAATTCCCTATTAACTTTCTTGGAGAAGTTATCTTCCATAAAGCTATACAATCAGAACGGAAAAACGAAATTGACTTACCACGAAGAAGTCTACCAAGGTCTTGCTATCATACTCGCACTCTCTTCTTTCCAGATACTGTGAAGCAAAGATAATGAATCAACATCAGAGTCTAGAAATGCAAGGGCTATGACAGGGATAAGCGGACAAATCAAAGCAGATGCCCTGAGAAGCAAAATGGAACAACCAGAAGAATCACATACCTCCATTGCCTTCTTTTCCTTTTCAGGCCCACCTCGCACACAATAAGCAGCACCCCACTGAAAGAAAATGTACATATTAGTTCACTTGACACAATCATTGGAATGAATATTCTGGTCTTAGTAAAAAGAAAACAACAAGACTTCAAATCAACATATTGCGGCATTAACAACAATCATAGTCTCAATAACTGGGGGTGGAAGTGATTACATTGAGATTCTAATTACATGATTGGCTTCTAAAACTAGACAAACAACAAAGGAACTCGTCTATACAGAACATTAAAGAGACTTCTAATCTAGGATAGACATTACTCTTGCAAGTAAAGAAAAATAGTAATTTGCTAAGAATCGACTTACGCAAATAGATCCTTCAGATTCTTCCAAGGTGCAAGTTCTTGCTGGGTGTTCAGGTGTACCTCTGTGATCAATGCAAGCTGATGGAATTCACATAAATACAACGAAAATCAAATTAAACATTAACCATTCTATGAACAAAAATCATTCATCAATAAGGCCTCATCGTACTAGCAACTTACCAAGATCAAACACGCGTTTGTAATCCTTGATGTAGCCTATTATTTTCTCATCATATTCAAATCCTGGATTCCAAACCAAGGAGCCATAGCCAAAAATCCAGAAAACCATGATTGCGCGGAAACTTGTTCAGGCTAAAAGCTGCATTATTAACCATATAACATACATTATTCAATATTCACTTGCACTTAAAAATATATGTTTTCCCTTCAAGGAAAAATACAAAAGCAACAAGTAACTAAAATTTAATTGTGTCCCCCTTGCAGATAAAGACATCACTTTCAGATCAGGACAAAATACAATACAACTGTATTTGGTTCTTTTCTTTTTGTCACATTGTAATGGACCAAAAAGGTTAAAGGGGGTCCTATTTGCAGTAGAAACAGAAAACAGCTATTTACGTAAAACTCTACTTTTTAGTTTTTCCCCAAAACAAACTCTTCCAAATCTAAAACTAAACTATTTTCTGAGAAAAACCCACAAAAGTATATGCCAGTAAGAACATAAACTACAATGTACAAGGACTAAAGCAGGGTGTACAAGCATTACTGCACAATGTACAAGTGTTAATGCACAATGTAAAAGCATTATATCTTGCAATACGACACTTTATATACAAAACCCCAAATATCAAGAACCAGGAGTAAAGCAGGCCGATGCACAAATCATCCCGCGATTATCGGGTTCAGTAAAGGGTCTATCGGGTTCAGTAAAGGGTCGCACCCTAAGGTATAACAAGGAAAAGGAAATGGAGATGAAGAAAAGACTTACCAAAATATGTTGGAAATGGATCAAAGGCAATAAGGGCTTAAAATTAAGCTCAGAAATTTGTATGAAATGAATAAATGGATTAATGGAACAGTAGGAAGTGTTGAAACCCTAGAGAAAAAAGAGAGACAAAAAGGATTGTATGTTTTGTAAAAATGTCCCTCTTTTGTTTCTCTATGGTTTACGAGGATTAAGGTGGAGGTGAACGGCTTTGTCCGAATATTATGTATTTATAGGCTCAACTCGAACTACAAGATGATGACACATATATATAATCCCACATGCCATTGGGTCCATTACTTCACGTGCATACTTCATATACATTTGCTAACTTTCATAAACTCCAACCGACTTTTTGTTAGTTTATTAAGCTACCGAAATATAAATTATTTTTACCGTTTCATTTTATGTGATATAGTTTGAATATATAAAAATATTTTTAATATATCCATAATATTTTTGAATCTCGAGTCAAACCAAATCCTATCCTTTTCTTTAACTTAAGCTCTCGTTTTGGACATAGTTTTTGGTGGAATTTTTTGGACAAAAATGTGTTTGTTTATGTTTTTTTAGCAGCTGTTTTTTTGCCAAAAACTAATATTTACACATCAAATTTTATATTTATAAGAGCTCAAATGCTCTTTTGAGCCAAAAAATATGTCCAAACACTTTTTTATTTTCATATCAAACTTCATCCAAAAAGTATTTTCCAAAAAATATTTGGGAATCTATGTCCAAACGCTAGCTTAATAGCATTACAAATTAAGTCAATAAATATGTTGATTTTTATTACTACTACTTTTTAGTTCCATTATTTTGATGTATGTAGGGGTATTGTAATGCGTATGTTGATGTTTGATGTATGCATGGCACCTACATAACTAGCTATTATTGCATGGATAGTTTTTATTGAATCTAGTCGGTTTCTTGAGTAAATTCATTTTTGCGCGTTTTAGACCGGAATTTAATGCGGGATTCATTGAGGGTGGGGGGATGGGGGTGGGGGTGGACCACGAAAATCTTTGGCTTCTAAAACTAGACTAGATTAGATAAAGATTTTGCTAATCTTACCCATAAATTAAGCACTTAGCGATGTGTTTAACCTACTAAATTCATTGAACCTAGACAATTGTGTTGGGAAAGAAAGAGTAATTAGAAAACGAAAAGCTTAAGGAAAGCTATTATAGCAGTTCCATCGTATATATGACACTTAAATGCAGGATTATATCTTTCACTCTTTTATCTTCCGTTATTAAATCATTAATTACAAGCCCTTAGCACCCTAAAAAATAATTAAAAAGCAAAAAACAGACAAAAGTATCATAATTGTAAGTTGCAAAAACATGGCTTAGGTTGGGCAAAGCTTGGATCTGTAGGAGTGATCAAATTTGGCCCAAAATGAATAGTGCATTTCATCCTAGCCATCTAAACTGGGCTATTTAGATAGTCTATTGGTCCATAAAAAGACTTTATTGAAAGAAAAAAAAAAATAGAAGTTTCGTTTATTATCTTTACATGTTTTGATATAAACTAGTGTCCCGGCACGTGCGTCGCACGTGGATACTGAGTCATGCAGTACACGATTTGTAAAAAATAGTTCCAATTTTATAGAAGCAAGAAGTTAATTACCAAATTAAAATTACGAAAAATACCTGTTAGGCTGTAGCATAGGGCAATTAAATCAAATGTTATAAAAAAAAACTATATCATATCAGTGCACAGAAGTGTTAAACTTTGTAAGATCAGTCGCACCTGGATTTTCAAATCAACAGGTAAGAAATGACTGGAATTAATCTCAATCTCTCGTACCAAACGACTCTAAGTGTCCACTTTTTTCAAAGGTAAATGACTATTATGTCTAAATAAGTCCACCCTTATACATAACAGACTGCCGGCTTTTTCTGTGCTACATTGTGTTGGGTTAATTCTTATTAACATTCACAAAAACGTGAATGTTAGAAATTAACCGTACACATATTAATACTCAATTAAATAATTAAGAACTTGAGTAGGGAAAGCAAGAAAGAATCTTGTCCATATATATTCAGAAATGAAAACAAAATACCATATTATATTAGGAGATCAAGATTGATTAGCAAATGAAATGATAGAAGTTTTATCCCAAGACCCTTAAAGTGATCAAAATTGATGTAAAAAACTCTACTTAAAATATCAAAAAATATAAACATAATGAATAATTACCCAGAAGTTTTCAGTAGCTTTGTATTAAGGAACTTTGAATATTGCTCAAAATCTACTTATTAGTTTGGGGTAGAGGATCGCGGACTTCCCAACAAATGTATTCAAATGATACAATAAAGTTATAGTCACGTGGTTCATTTTGTTAGACACCTTATTTATACATAAGCAACTTCTCATGAGGCAACCATTGGATTAAGGAAGCATCCCTTAGTGAAAGCACCGATTATAGGCATCAAGTTTTTATTTTCCTTAAGTAGGGAATTAATTTTAGGATATGTAGGATATTAAGATTATTTTAAACGGTATTTAGCTAAAATGATTTTTGACTTTTCTAAGACATATTTTTATAGTAATATGATATGATTCGACCATCATTTCGACTATCATGTCTATATATGAGATAATGAGACGAGGAAGTAGTAGTAGCCCACTTGTGCCTTTCACGATCAACTTATGCATCAGGACAATGAACAAGAGGCCCAATATGGCAACGGATCGAAAAGGCATAACTCATTGGATAAGCTCGTCCAATTATATATTATTCTCATTATATTTTACTCCAAAGTTGCCCCTCTCAACTTTAGCCACAGGGACCTGAAGTTCAGGCAAACTTAAGTCCTTAAGCTCGACTGAAGCAGTCTAGAAGACTGAATTTGATTAATTGGTCGTGTCATGCAAATGTTTCTACATGTGGCTGCACCTTAAATAATACTGCAAAAACAGGCTATCTGTCCACTTCGCACTAATAAACAACCAGCTTTATCTACAATTTTCAGAAAAATTGCACTTTTGGTCATCTAACTATTCATTCTCCTCACTTCAAATAAAAATAAAAGTAATATTTAAATTTAAATTTGTATAGCCAAGTATAGCTTCAGTTAGTTAAATAGACGATGAAACTCGTACTGCAACTATATGTCAAGCAAAATATTGATTCTAATGCTGCGGAGACATGTCTAACTGATCGAACTAATTTACTTTAGAATTCACTTAGCAGCTTTTCATAGGAAAGCTCGTTCCACCCCTTCAAAAGTTTGTCCGCAAAATAGATTACCACTGCATATCAAAAGGCCAATGTCAAGAAAACATTGTGAACGAGAAAATAGAATGAAAGTTTGCACATATATATTAAAAAGTGTCAATTACAAGAGAGCTTTAATTTGTGTTGCCAGAGTTTACTGGAGTTGGCAGAAAACATGAGATAAGATGAAAGATATATAATTATAGTTTGTACAATATACTCATCAATAATAAATCAATAAAAATCCTTCACGTTGCCTCAAATTTGTTAGATGAAAGTAATAGAATTGTAGTGCGTACAAACAAAAAATTTCTTCTCTTCTTCCCAAATCTGTACAAATTGAAAATAGACGCTTCATAAAGCATTTACATGGTGGGAGAGGAAGAAAAGGTTAACAAATAATGGGACCAAAAAGGAAGGCAAGTAGACTAGTGGACATTTAGATAATTTGATATTTATTTTACAGAAAAACTCTCATATAGTAAAACTTCAGAACAAAATTCTCCTTGTTCATCCTCAATGCTTTATCGACTCTTCGAGCTCTCGTAGCTAGATGGCATTGTATTCGGGTAACTTAAGTTATCCTGCATAGATCATAGTGAAAATTGTGTCAAGAAAAGAAACAATGTAGTGCATGGATAGTGCAAAGAACTTTTACACTATCAGTATATTTTAACATGTTATATATTCTGGCTTATTCGTATGTCAAGTTATATGGAGTGTTACCTGTTGTTATAGTGACATGATCATGTAATAATTATCTTAGTGCATAGGTGGTAAACTTTTAATTTATGCATGTTGACTTACTCTGGAGAGGGAAACTTGGCTGTGATTTGGCGAATAACTCGAATTGTACATGGGTGATGGACATGTGTTTTCTTCAGCAAGGGCTCTCAATTTTTCTAATTCTGGCAAAACAACCTTGCCAAGATCCGGTCTATCTTTTCGCCTTAGCTCAGAGCATTGTAGGGATAACTTGGCAAGAGTCATAGCCGCATCGAAAGGCCAATCAGGAACACCAGGATCAAGCATTTCTTTGAAGGTCCCATTCTCAATTGCTCTTTCAACATGGTGAGTCAATCCCATTGGTGGCTTGGCTGTTAGTATCTGCAAGTATATTATCCCTAAGGAGTATACATCAGATTTTACACCAAGCATGCCTGTTTGCTGATACTCAGGGTCTATATAACAGAAAGTTCCAGCAGTTGATGTCATTCTATATTGAGTGACAGTATCTGCTACTGATGGAGGCACAAGCCGGGCTAAGCCAACGTCGCTAATCTTACTCACAAAGTTGCGATCCAGCAAAATATTGCCTGGCTTTAGATCTCGGTGTACTAATGGCTCTGGTTTGCTTTGGTGTAGGAATAGCAGACCAGTAGCTATTTCAGAAGCTATTCGGAACCTCTGCTGCCACGAGAGAGGTGGTGTCTTTCCTCGATGGAATAGACGGTCTTCTAAGCTCCCATTGGACATAAACTCGTATACCAAGCACCCATACTCCGGGCAGGCCCCTAGAAGAAGCACCATGTTAGGATGCCGTATGCAGCTCAAGACCTCAACCTGCAGTGGAAGAATAGGGTTAATGGAATTAGGAGGTATACTGCTACACCAATATGAAACTCATTTTACTAATAGGCTAGAATTAACAAAATATTATGCATTAGTCTGCTGTCTTCCATGAGCTGAATTACCTCTTGCTGAAACTGTTGTCTTCCATGAGCTGCATCAGGACGGAGGACCTTAACTGCAACTGGCGTGTGGTCCAGATAGCACTTATACACTGGCCCATAGCCTCCTTCTCCTATTTTACGAGATTGGGCAAAGTAGTCTGTTGCAGATTCAATCTCCTCAATTGTATATTTCCTGTACCTGAAATCAGAGTTTGTAAGTTTATTCAGTATCTTATTCTTCTCTTCTGCTTCTTTTAGAGCTTTCATTTCTGCACTGATTCTCTTTTGGGATTCTAGTTCTGCAAGCCTCTGAGCTGCCTCTGCATGCTCAATTGCTGCTCTAGACTTTGCCTTTTCCTTCTCCGCAAGTGCTAGTGCAGCTTCCTCAGCTAAACGTGCCTCTTCTAATCTTCGTTGTTCTTCCAGTTTCCACCGCTGGAGCTCCATTGCCTGCAACAGAGAGTATGTTAATTCATCCATAGAATCATTATATGGTGTGCAGGGATAATAATCAATCTTGCCTTTTGTTTTGCTGTAAGCGCTTCCCTGCAAGCCGTACTATATAGTTCCATTGTTTGCTTAAGCTCCTGCTTTAGCCTTTTCATTTCTGCTTCTATATCATCCTGTCAGTCAAAGGAGCAATGTAAATATAGAACAATGGATGCTTAAATACATAATGTGAAGAGCCAAAAATATCTACCATAATAATTTCTCTAAGTTTGGACAGTATCTAAAATATCAAAACAATATCTGCCTAGACCTCTGAATGGTCTAGCAATTTTAGGTCATCTTTTACAGTTTACAGAAACAAAAGTTATAGTTTCAAATGTGTTGTTAAGTTGAGTGAAAAACTAGAAAATAAACAAGTGAGCGCTTGCGAGTAAGAACGGGAAACATAAAAGTAAGAAGAAACAAAAAAAATTCTGGAAAGTTAGAGAGCAAGACTGATACAAAAGTAAATAACTCCATTGCAATCTGAACTACAATTTATAAGAGAAATATAATCAACTACTAACTTTATGGTCCTGAATATTAGCAGAAGATCAGCTAAAAAATAACAAACTCTAGAACTTAGGAAAGAGAATATTGAACAATCCAAACTAAGTTACTGCAATTTTTTTTTTTTTAAAAAAACACAGATATGCAATCCTAAAATATAGCAACTAACAAAATCCTTACTGGTGCCTGGGAGATTGATTGTCTATCACTCTCGAATGATGCAAGTGATAGTTCTGGTGGAGTCAAGGTGTCCACCGATCTCCGCCCAAACTGTGAGGATTCAAAACTTTGGCTATCAAAATCTGAAAAGCCTGAAAGCCGAGGAGGGGTTGGTCCACTATCATAGCTATCAGAAAATGAAGAATAGATGTTGTCGATGCTTGGCCTACCAGAACTGACATATGATATGTCAGTATCTGGCAAAGAGATTTCATATGGTTTCCCATTAGGGCCTTTCCTGTGGCTGAATGGAGACCTATTGAAATAGTAATATTCAGTTCAGGCATTCAGATGAGAAAATTATGCAGAACTATAGTATTCTGACGAACAAAATCCTTAAATTTCAAAGCATCTCATGTCTAATATTCCAAAGAGCTTCCATCACTGACTTCAACATTTTCATTTTGTGTGCAATATTACTGTTATCATAATATGGTGCAGCGTATGAAGATATGAAGATATTTGACTTACTTAATATTCATCATGTCACTTTGAAGGGTAGAAGGCGGTGGATCACAAACAGGCTTTGGACCTGCTGAAAAGTAACCTATATACAACACAGCAATGGAATTACCACAGGATGCAACAAAAACTTGATAGAAAAACTTACTTCTGGTGGTTGGCTCACCTCTTGAATTAGCAGCAGAGGGTGTTGAAGGCTCTAAAGCAGCAAATTTCGTGCTGGCCGGCTGCATTAACTGGTGACGCAGTGGATGGATAAAAGGCGCTGGGCGAGAAGCAGCACGTGTAGATGATATCTTTCCAGATTTGGAGATGACATGTACAGTACAGAAATCAGGAACCCCTTTTAACACGCCTCCTGGAATATCTTTGGCTTTAAATCTGCAGTGTAGAAGGGCTACTGAACTTAGACAGTCTGAAGATGTTCCATCTTCTTTTTTTTTTCAAATATAACTCATGAAATGCAAACTGAATAAAGATTGAATGGCACGCACACACTCAGCGGAGGATCCAGGATTTGAACTTTATGAGTTATTGATTCTAGAACAGCGACCTCAAGTGCTAATGACCGGTTTATGAATTTAATTGTTGGACATACTATGTGGATCTTTTAACACATATACAGGCTTTGGGCTAAAACTGTGGATAACATGTAACAGCATATTATGTTCGAAAATTACTTCCATTGTAAGCTCAATGCTCCATGCAAATACAGAATCATACCTAAGAAGACCGCCTCTTGTTGAAGCACCAACAATCAAGACCTCTACTCCTGTTCGATTCACATATTCAACAATTGCTTTGGCTACATCTGTGTCCTCTAACACAACATCATGACATTGTACCTGTTTTAATCGAGGATTAGAAGAATCAATATTAAAAACATTACAAACCTGAATGAAATAATTATTAATACTTGATAAGTATTTTGAATGTTGGTCATTCTTCTCTCTTGTTTATATTCAAGATAGATGGTTTAATAGAAGTATCATGGATAATTCATCTAATGTTTTAAGTTGAATACTAACATCTTTGCGTGTACAAAATACTCGAAATGGAAGAAATAGTTCTTTTGTCTGCGGATCCAAGTCACCGGTTCCTGATCCTTCGTCTGCAACCTGGTTTGATCCTGAAATGTAAAAGCACACAGTTATTCGCGCAACTTTGCCAAAAAACTTATCGAAATTGGAATTTGAAGGAGTCTTAAGATGCACACATAAGTTACTTGACCAATTAGAGATGTTTAATCTGTTTTCGAGTTACTATATTTCTTTTTCTTTATTGGTTGTTTTTCTTTTAAATTGACATTTAAGTATAACGCGGCGTGGAAACGTTTGTCCTAATCACAGTTCAAAAGAAACTAATAGAGCAGCATTACGAAAAACTTGCAGAAACCATTCAAATATCATACTTGGATGAAAACAAATTCGAGATAGTGAAGGTTTACCTAGCAAGGACACAAAAAAGAACACATGTCCAACTCACTTAGCAGATAGAAAAGAAACTACTGAACAATGGAACTATGACTTAAATCCTCGAGAGTTTTAGCGAATCCAACATAAAGAGAATTGCTGATTGCAGCTGATCAAACTAAGTCATAATGAGCTAGTGCATGATATGATTTAAAACTGACTGTTTTTACTTAGACTTTTCTGCTATATGGGATAGGAAAGCATGGTACCAATGTCATGAATTCCTAGCTCTAAGAAACAAGCAAATCAAACGTACGATTGATACAACAACAACTACGCCTCAATCTTAACCAGTTTTGGTTGGCAATATGAATCCTCACTATCCATGTCACTCCATTTTAAGCTCATCTTTGTCCAATATTAAGAATAAAAAGATTGATATTTTTCTGTGAAAACAACTTTGTAACCTACCCTACCTTCAACAACATTTCAAGCACAACCAAAAGTTTATTCCTTCATCTATTTATGCTACACAATCTACTTAATCTTTTTATTTAATTTGTACAACTGGTCATTCCACAACATCAATATGCACAAACAAATACCAGAGACCAGAGTCACCCGGTACCTGTGTCGGTTGGATCAGGTAGCAGGTATTCGATGGGATAGTCGAGGTCCAAGCAAGCTGATCGAACACCACTGTTATTAAGATAACATGCACAAACAAATGCATATTTGTAGGTAGTAAGAGAGAAGTACAACTTGGGTGAGGAGATTGACCTGAGGAAGAGGTAGATTGTTTAAGTTTGACATGGATCAAAAGAACTGTTTGTCCCCTGGCTAAAAGATGATCAACTGTCCATTTTAGAGCAATTTGGCTTCCTCTATCTTTATCTATTGCTACTGCTACTAATTTATTTGGTAGAGGCATTCTTTCCCCATGCATACTTGGTGGTGCTTGCCACATTTTTTTACTTTCAATTCTACTCCAGAATTCATATGTTTCACCAACCAATTCAAGCTACCAATACCCCCCACCAAATCCAATATTAACACTGTCTTTCTAAATCGAAGAAAATAATATTACAACCTTTTTCTATTTCTATCTTCAACCCATTTTAGGATGTATTGTTTCTTGAAAATTACAATGACAAAGAATTGAAAATCTTTAAATGGTGATACTTTAGCCCAATTTGATCTGTTCTTGAATTCTACACATGATTTTTACTGATAAAAAAATATGAAGGGAGCTCCACGTTTGGTGGGAATTTAGTTACTTTCACTAATAGTAACCACTAAGAATTAATTATCATAACAAACTCTTTTGTTTATTGGTCAAAGGGCACAAGCCTAAGGGACAAAGTTGAAGCTTGTATTATTAAACATTTGATACGAAAAAAGGATTTAAAATATATGTAATATCAGTTTAATTTTCTAGATTAGCCGAGTACTTTAACATGTTGTAGCACATAAGTGATTTATATTATTTATTTTCCATGTACTAATTTTATTTTTATATAATAATGTTAAACATTTTTTTGACCGTCATCACATAAAAGTTAAGCTTTATGAAAAATGATTTCGATACTGATGATATAAACAACAAATTGAGATATTAGAGAAGGAGTCTGTAACTCGAGTAGCCTTTTCATAGTCGTTATCTTTATTGTACACTACAATATACAACGTATGGTAATAAATAAAAAATTTAAATAAAAAATTTCGTATTAATTTTTATGAATAGTAGACAGCTTACCAATGTGGAGCTCCCCACAAATCCGCTAATTTTTTTATGACCAAAAATCAACTTTTATTATTCTTTATATGGATTCAAGAACAGATCAAATTGGGCTAATTGGATTAATGGGAATTCTTGAAATATTTGGAGAATTTAAAGGATGCCTCCATCTTGAGAGTGTTAGTAATTGAGTTTGTAAATATAAGTGATACATTGTGGTGTAGCTCACAGTTAGTAGAAGAGTCAGTTATGAAGTCAGTCAGTTAGAGTAGTTACACAACTGATCTTATTTGTATTTTAGAGATTAGTTAATTATGTGTGTTAGAGCATGTTTGGCCAAGCTTCTGGAGAGCTAAAAGTGTTTATTTTTTTCAAAAAAAAGTGCTTATTTTGAAAGATTAAAGTATTTGGCCAAGCTTTTAGGAATAAATAAGTGTTTTTGAGTGCAACAAAGCTGTTTTTCTGTGGAGAATAAGCTGAAAAAAGTAGCTTTTCCTAGAAGTAGAAACAAAAGTTGTTTTTAATTTCTGTCATTCCAAAAAACCCTTACCAAAATTACTTATTTATCTAATTACCACTATTTATTTTTGACTAATGACTCTAATTTATAAATAGTAGAGTAAATTATTATTTTGTTCTTTTATGCACACCTACATCATTAATGTTGGAAGTTTTTGAATCAAATTGTATGTTTTTTAAGGTATGAACTTAAAATATTCTATTATAAAGCTCTACTTTTAAAATTTTAATGAAATGTTAAATATAGTCTTTGTTAATAAATATTTATAATCATTCATCTGGTTAATTTTTAGAGTGAATCTTCATATGTCCTTACTCGTAATTTAATACTAAAAGACACTTTTTCAGAAGCTTGGTTAAACATAAATTACTACTCAATTATTGACAAAAGTGTTTCTCAAGTGAGTTGGCCAAACACAAACTATTACTTTCCAAAAATACTTTTGAAAAATAAGCAGTTTCGTCTTTGTATAAATACTAGCAGAGGTGAAATGAAAAGTTAAGAGAGTTCACTTTCCCTAATTACTTCCTCTCTCTAACTCTAAGAATTTCTCTCACTAGACTACATTTCCACGTTCTTCTTAGCTCATCAGAGCATGAAGTTCTCGATAAATCTAACTAGATAAGGATAAATAATTAGTTCATATCAATTGGAAGTGAATCTGATGGAGAAAATTCAATCAATAAATCCTTTTTTTTTTTATAAATGTTAAAAGACACCAGAAATCCTAATTTTTCTTCCATTCATTGGAGAGTTCACTAAGTTAAGAGACGTTTCAACAGTTTTTTCATTCATCAACTGAGGATTGAACAATAGAATTAGTGTTGGCGATTGGAGAACCACAAATCAATGCCAAAGCGGCATCTAAGAAGCTCACTGACATACATCCAAAGAGTCCCTTGTATCTATACCTATCAGATACAGCAGGTATCGTACCCCTTCCCCCGTTACTAACTAGAATTAAGAATTATAGTGCCTGGAGTAAATTGATGAGAGAAAAAAAAAATCGGCTTCATTAATGGAAAATGTCGAGAGGAACAATATCAAGATGATTTAGAATATGAATGGAGAGGTGCAATGCTTTTGTAATCTCATGGATAACAAATTCACTGTCAAATGAATTGGCGAATGGTCTCATTTACTCTACTAATGCTTGTGATGTTTGGGAGGTATTAAACGACGATTTAATAAAAAAGAATCTCACTAGAATATATCAGTTACTTTGTGAAGTTTGTACAATAACTCAGGGGAGTTCATTCATTTCAGAAATATTTCTCAAAGATAAGAAATGTCTGGATGAATTATCTTTCATTCGTGCCCTTACCTACTTGTGATTGTGATAAATATAAAGTGTATGCTGAACATATGGAGCAACAAACAACATATCCAATGAAGTCTTATAAGTGGGGTCTGGGACTGAATGAGGTGCAATTCTTGATGGTACTGAATGAGGTATATGCACAATCTCGTAGCCAAATCTTGCTGACAGTGCCAACTCCTACACTGCATCAGACTTATAATATGTTTGGGAGAGATGAGAGTCAGCAGGTATAGTCCAACATGATTGCACATAATACTCGGCCTTTTGCAGCAACTGGATTTAAATGATCAAACTTCTCTACTTCAATGCGAAATGACAGGTTCAAGAAGAGAAGTAAAAATGCTTGTGATTACTGCAATAACATGGGACACAAAAGAAATGATTGCAACAAACTGTGTAGGCAACTAGAATTTTGTGGTTTATGTAATATTAAGGGATATAAGACAGAAAATCGCTTCAAGAAGAAGGCTAAGGAAGGGCAAAATAATTACACTAGTAACAATAATTTCATATCTTACATCAAAAGAGACTCTGGATATAACAGGAAACCATCAACAAATCATGCAATCTTTGAAAATTCAAATACTACTAGTTCCAGTGAAATAAACTTATATGCAGCAGCTTCAAGTGATGAGTTCAGCCCAACTGCACAAGTGCCAATGTTTACTCCAACTCAGTACCAACAAATAAGTTGATCTACAATGACCATTCAGAGTTTACAAATACAACTAATATGGTAGGTATAATTACACAACCAAACATTTGCTGTTCTGCAGGTACTAGAACTTTAAATCACATACACTACAAAAAAAAATTGTTTATTAGGAACCAACAATTACTTACCAGTCAAAAAACTGGTCTATAGAAGTGTACTAATAAGGACCAGAATTCTATGTGGTCTCTAATTCTCAATTTCATTTTATAAATTAAGGAAGGGAATAAATTTGGCCCTTACATAGATAAAAATCTGATCTGAATGAACAATATTATGCGGGAGAATAGACACCACTTTATTTATTTTCTTCTTAATCTAAAAATACAAATAAATAAAACTAATAAGATAACACAACTAAAACTCTTCTTGAAATCCTAATTATGATTATTGCAAAACCCCCTAAATATACTTGGCATTCTCCAAATTTATTTATAGAACATCTCGAGAAATCCAAGATCGAGAAAAATCATCATGTTTACGGCGATGCTGTGAAACCAGATCGAGTGTCCAGTCGATTTTATATCTCAGAAATAGTATACTGGGTTTCATCATGCATTTCCTTAATAGTTTTCCTTATTAGTACAACTATTCCGAGATGAGTATGCCTATACTACTTTATGCCTGTATTATACTATGAAACATTACTGTAAAAAATATTTAAGCTCTTGTTACTTAGGTGGCTCAAGGGTAAGACCATCAAAGCTTTCGCCTTAGGCCCACAAAATCTTACTATAGTTTATTTATATTAATAAGATTTCTTTAAATGAAAAAAAAATAGTCATTTATTTCAATACAATACATTAATTTTAATTGTTAAAAATCTTATTGACATGTATGAGTTTAATTTAGAGTTCTAAAATATTAGACAATATTTTCATGAAACTCGGATTTTTTGTTTGAAAGGAAAAAGAATTGAAAAATCTTGGAAAGAATATTTCCACATTACTAATGTCATAATTGTGTCTATTTATCCACACTAAAAAAGTATATTTTAAAAAAATTGAAAAGATTGATTTATAAATTTGCATTTCTAAAGAATTAAGAAAAGTAAACTTTGAATTAATCTGTATATGAATGTTATTAAAAAATTAAGACACTTCATTAAGTTTGACTTTAGGTCTCTCATATTATTGAGATGACCCTGCCGACCTAGGACCAGAACAACCTTTTAAAATCCATCTCAAACTCCAATCAGCAAAAACAACCTATTGCGACGCGAGACGCAAGACAATAAGGAAAAATAGTGAGATTCTGACAAAAATAAAGCCTTGGTATCTCATACATTTAGCTGCACTGGGTGCAGCCATACAACATGCTACACGTTGTGCATTCTATGCAGTTTCGTTCCTTCTTCTTCCGGCCTTCGTTTGCACAGGGCTTCTACTCATACTTCTAAACTCTTAATTTCCATCAATTATGCTTCGAAAATACCTCATATCATCAATATAATCGTTACAACATAAAACACATCAAATAAAAGAAAATTCATTCAAAGTATGACAATATAGTTAGCAAACAGAAGCATGAAAACGAGGTGAAAGTATGTAAAATATGCAGAACTATAGTACTCTGGAGAACAAAATTCTTAAATTTCAAAGCATCTCATGTCTAAACTTCCAAAAAGCTTCTATCACTCTCTTCGGCATTTTCATTTTGTATGAAATAGATTACTGTTATCATAATATGGTACAACTTAAGAATGTATACAGATTAATTGACTTACTTGATACTCATTGTGTCACTTTGAAGGGTAGAAGGTGGTGGATCACAGACAGGCTTCGGACCTGATGAAAAGTAACCTATATACAACACAGTAATGGAATTACCACAGGATGCAACAAAAACTTGATAGAAAAACTTGCTTCTAGTGGTTGGCTCACCTCTTGAATTAGCAGCAGAGGGTGTTGAAGGCTCAAAAGCAGCAAATTTCGTGCTGGTCGTCTGCTGATGAATATAAATTATTCATGTATTTTTATATATAAATTAAAATATTTTAAATATTATAATAAATAAATATATTTTATTTTATTTTATTATATTTTCTAATAAGTTTTGCGGTGAAAGTTCAATTGAGGAATGAAGACTACAAGAAAAAACAGAAGAAAAAATAACAAAAAAGAGTGATGCATAAAGGAAGAGAAGAAATGATATTAATTCATGTTGCAAATTGATGTCGCGACACCAATTCATGTCGCGACGGTAACTGTTGAAATGGGAACACCAACTCATATTCTGACTTGAAGTCGCAACACCAATTCATGTCGCGACGGTAACTCTGGAAATCAGAATACCAACTCATGTTCTGACTTGAAGTCGCAACATCAACTCAACATCAACTCATGTTCTGACTTGATGTCGCAACACCAACTTTACCTAAAGATTTTTCTATAAATAGGAGGCAAAGTTGTAGAGAGAAAACAACTTTTTCATTAGCCAAAATCAAGAATTCTCTCTTTTTTATTTTCTCTCTTTTGTAGTAGAAATATTTCCAAAGTCTTCTAAATTCCTTTTTAGCTTTTATCACTCCACAACGGAGTAATTTCCTTCTGTTGGGATAGTTGATGAAACTTGGTATATTTATAATATCTACCTTAGTTTTAGTACATGCTTGGCCTGAAACTTTATATCTGCATTTTCACACTGTGCTAGAGTGATAGTTCTGTTACTCTTTCATTTTCACATCTATCTATTTTTAGGTTATTGTATATTAATTTTGTAATTCTCACGGAGCAAAATTAATATATGATGACTGATGAATAAAATAGTAGAGTGAGAATGGAACCTATAGTAACCTATCATTCCAAGTCAGTAATCTTGTTTCCCTCAGTTTTAATTCTCACGGATGAATTGTTGTAAGCAAGATTATTAGTTTTTAGTGAAAATATTCTCACGAAGTTTTTGCTACCTTTTAGCACAATTCAAGCAAGGATATTATTTCGGTTTAACCGTCACAAAGTCATAAATCAATTAATATACATAACCTCACGGAGTGTATTTAATTATTATTTCTGAGTGAGCAATATAAAATTGTATTAGCAATAAGCAATTTTTCTTTAGAGAAATACATGTTAAAACTGAGATTGTATTAGGAATATTACCAAGTTAATTCAATGACCTCCAACTCTTTTTAAATTTGAAATTTTTCGAAAGTCCTTTATTTAGTAAAAGTTAATTAAAAGTTCAAAAAAAAAAAAAAAAACTCGCCTTTCATCAATTTGATTCTCTCAAATAGTAGTGGAAATATTACAAGTCTGTAGCATAGATTCACCTAATCTCTGTGGGACGATATCTTAAATTATATTATAATTTGACTTAGCACGAGCATTAATTCCTATACACTTTGGCCTCGTCAGCTGCATTAACTGGTGACGTAGTGGATGGATAAAAGGCGCGGGGCGAGAAGCAGCACGCGTAGATGATATCTTTCCAGATTTGGAGATGACATGTACAGTACAGAAATCTGGAACCCCTTTCAACATGCCTCCTGGAATATCTTTGGCTTTAAATCTGCAGTGTAGAAGGGCTACTGAACTTAGACAATCTGAAGATGTTCCTTTTTTTTTCTTTCAAATATAACTCATGAAATGCAAGCTGAATAAAGATTGAATGACATGCACACACTTAGCAGAGGATCACGAATTTGAACTTTATGAGTTATGGATTCTAGAACAGCGACCTCAAGTGCTAATGACCAGTTTATGAATTTAATTGTTGGACATACTTTGTGGATCTTTTAACACATATGCAGGATTTGGGCTAAAACTGTGGATAACATGTAACAGCATATTATATTCGAAAATTACTTCCATTGTTAGATTAATGCTCCATGCAAATAGATAATCATACCTAAGAAGGCCCCCTCTTGTTAAAGCACCAACAATCAAGACCTCTACTCCTGTTCGATTCACATATTCAACAATTGCTTTGGCTATATCTGTGTCCTCTAACACAACATAATGACATTGTACCTGTTTTAATCGAGGATTAGAAGAATCAATATTAAAAAACATTACAAACCTGAATGAAATAATTATTAATACTTGACAGGTATTTTGAATGTTGGTTATTCTTCTCTCTTGTTTATATTCAAGATAGATGGTTTAATAGGAGTGTCATGGATAATTCATTCTAATGTTTCAAGTTCAATACTAACATCTTTGCGTGTACAAAATACTCGGAATGGAAGAAATAGTTCTTTTGTCTGCGGATCCAAGTCACCGGTTCCTGATCCTTCGTCTGCAACCTGGTTTGATCCTGAAATGTAAAAGCACACAGTTATTCGCGCAACTTTGCCAAAAGACTTACCGAAATTGGAATTTGAAGGAGTCTTAAGATGCACACATAAGTTACTCGACCAATTAGAGATGTTTAATCTGTTTTCGAGTTACTACATAGTTTCTTTTTATTTATTGGTTGTTTTTCTTTTAAATTGACATTTAAGTATAACGCGATGTGGAAAGTTTGTCCTAATCACAGTTCAAAAGAAACTAATAGAGCAGGATTACGAAAAACTTGCAGAAACCATTCAAATATCCGACTTGAAAGAAAACAAATTCGAGATAGTGAAGGTTTACCTAGCAAGGACACAAAAAAGAAAAAATATCCAACTCACTTAGCAGATAGAAAAGAAACTACTGAACAATGGAACTATGACTTAAATCCTCGAGAGTTTTAGAGAATCCAACATACAGAGGATTGCTGATTGCAGCTGATCAAACTAAGTCACAATGAGCTAGTGCATGATATGATTTAAAACTGGCTGTTTTTACTTAACCTTTTCTGCTATATGGGATAGGAAAGCGTGGTACCAATGTTATGCATTCCTAGCTTTAACACACAAGCAAATCAAACGTACGATTAAAACAACAACAACTACGCCTCAATCTCAACCAGTTCTTGTTGGAAATATGAATCCTCACCATCCATGTCACTCCATTTTAAGCTCATCTTTGTCCATATCAAGAAAAAAAGATTGATATTTTTCCGTGACAACAAGTTTGAAACCTACCCTACCTTCAACAACATTTCAAGCACAACCAAAAGTTTATTCCGACATCTATTTATGCTACACAATCTACTTAATCTTTTTTTATTTAATTTGTACAACTGGCCATTCCACAACATCAATATGCACAAACAAATACCAGAGACCAGAGTCACCCGGTACCTGTGTCGGTTGGA
Source organism: Petunia axillaris subsp. axillaris (assembly GCA_029990575.1). Taxonomy (NCBI): domain Eukaryota; kingdom Viridiplantae; phylum Streptophyta; class Magnoliopsida; order Solanales; family Solanaceae; genus Petunia; species Petunia axillaris. The sequence continues at coordinate 3,217,135 of JARKNS010000002.1, read as the reverse complement.
TCAGGTAGCAGGTACTCGATGAGATAGTCGAGGTTCAAAAAAACTGGTGGAACACCATTGATATTAAGATAACATGCACAAACAAATGCATATTTGTAGGTAGTAAGCGAGAAGCATAACTTGGGGGAGGAGATTAACCTGAGGAAGAGGTAGATTGTTTAAGTTTGACATGGATCAAAAGAGCTATTTGTCCCCTGGCTAAAAGATGATCAACTGTCCATTTTAGAGCAATTTGGCTTCCTCTATCTTTATCTATTGCTATTGCTACTAATTTATTTGGTGGAGGCATTCTTTCCCCATGCATACTTTGAAGGGTATAAGGCGGTGGAACACAAACAGGCTTTGGACCTGCTGAAAAGTAACCTATATACAGCACAGCAATGGAATTACCACAGGATGCAACAAAAACTTTATAGAAAAACTTGCTTCTAGTGGTTGGCTCACCTTTTGAATTAGCAGCAGAGTGTGTTGACGGCTCAAAAGCAGCAAATTTCGTGCTGGCCGGCTGCATTAACTGGTGACGCAGTGGATGGATAAAAGGCGCTGGGCGAGAAGCAGCACGTGTAGATGATATCTTTCCAGATTTAGAGATGACATGTACAGTACAGAAATCAGGAACCCCTTTTAACACGCCTCCTGGAATATCTTTGGCTTTAAATCTGCAGTGTAGAAGGGCTACTGAACTTAGACAATCTGAAGATGTTCTTTTTTTTTTTTTTTTTTCAAATATAACTCATGAAATGCAAGCTGAATAAAGATTGAATGACATGCACACACTCAGCGGAGGATCAAGAATTTGAACTTTATGAGATGGATTCTAGTAACAGCGACCTCAAGTGCTAATGACCAATTTATGAATTTAATTGTTGGACATACTTTGTGGATCTTTTAACACATATGCAGGATTTGGGCTAAAACTGTGGATAACATGTAACAGCATATTATATTCGAAAATTACTTCCATTGTTAGATTAATGCTCCATGCAAATAGATAATCATACCTAAGAAGGCCCCCTCTTGTTGAAGCACCAACAATCAAGACCTCTACTCCTGTTCGATTCACATATTCAACAATTGCTTTGGCTACATCTGTGTTCTCTAACACAACATCATGACATTGTACCTGTTTTAATCGAGGATTAGAAGAATCAATATTAAAAACATTACAAACCTGAATGAAATAATTATTAATACTTGACAGGTATTTTGAATGTTGGTTATTCTTCTCTCATGTTTATATTCAAGATAGATGGTTTAATAGGAATATCATGGATAATTCATATAATGTTTCAAGTTGAATACTAACATCTTTGCGTGTACAAAATACTCGAAATGGAAAAAATAGTTCTTTTGTCTGCTGATTCAAGTCACCGATTCTTGATCCTTCATCTGCAACCTGGTTTGATCCTGAAATGTAAAAGTATACAGTTATTCGTGCAACTTTGTCAAAAGACTTACCGAAATTGGAATGTGAAGGAGTCTTAGGATGCACACAGAAGTTACTTGACCAATTAGAGATGTTTAATCTGTTTTCGAGTTACTACATGGTTTCTTTTTCTTTATTGGTTGTTTTTCTTTTAAATTGACATTTAAGTATAACGCGATGTGAAAATATTTGTCCTAATCACAGTTCAAAAGAAACTAATAGAGCAGCACTACGAAAAACATGCAAAAATTATTCAAATATCAGACTTGGTAAGAAAACAGATTCGAGATAGTGAAGGTTTACGGAGGAAGGACCTAGAAAAGAACAATTGTCCAACTTACTTAGCAGATAGAAAAGAAACTACTGAACAATGGAACTATGACATAAATCCTCGAGAGTTTTAGAGAATCCAACATACAGAAGATTGCTGATTGCAGCTGATCAAACTAAGTCATAATGACCTAGTGCATAATATGATTTAAAACTGGCTGTTTTTACCTAACTTTTCTGCTATCTAACACACAAGCAAATCAAACATACATTAATACAACAACGACTACGCCTCAATCTCAACCAGTTCTGGTTGGCGATATGAATCCTCACTATCCATATCACTCCATTTTAAGCTCATCTTTGTCCAATATTAAGAATAAAAAGATTGATATTTTTTTGTGACAACAAGTTTGAAACCTACCCTACCTTCAACAACATTTCAAGCACAACCAAAAGTTTATTCCGACATCTATTTATGCCACACAATCTACTTAATCTTTTTATTTAATTTGTACAACTGGTCATTCCACAACATCAATATGCACAAACAAATACCAGAGACCAGAGTCACCCGGTATCTGTGTCGGTTGGATCAGGTAGCAGGTGTTCGATGGGATAGTCGAGGTTCAAGCAAGCTGGTCGAACACCACTATTATTAAGATAACATGCACAAACAAATGCATATTTGTAGGTATTAAGAGAGAAGTACAACTTGGGTGAGGAGATTGACCTGAGGAAGAGGTAGATTGTTTAAGTTTGACATGGATTAAAAGAACTGTTTGTCGCCTGGCTAAAAGATGATCAACTGTCCATTTTAGAGCAATTTGGCTTCCTCCATCTTTATCTATTGCTACTGCTACTAATTTATTTGGCGGAGGCATTGTTTCCCCATGCATACTTGGTGGTGCTTGCCACATTTGTTTACTTTCAATTCTACTCCAAAATTCGTATGTTTCACCAACCAATTCGAACTCCAAATACCCCCACCAAATCCATTCGTATGTTTCACCAACCAATTCGAACTCCTAATACCCCCACCAAATCCAATCTTTCTATATCCAAGAAAATAATATTATAACCTTTTTCTATTTCTATCTTCAACCCATTTTAGGATGTATTGTTTCTTGAAAATTACAATGACAAAGAATTGAAAATCTTTGAATGGTGATACTTTAGCCCAATTTGATCTGTTTTTGAATTCTACAGATGAGATGATTTTTAGTGATAAAAAAATTAAAGAATATGAAGGGAGCTCCACGTTTGGTGGGAATTTAGTTACTCTACCGTTACTTTCATTAATAGTAACCACTACTTAGAATTAATTATCATAACAAACTCTTTTGGTTATATTTTTTTTCCAAATTAAAAAGAAGGAAAAAACGTACTTCTCTCCAAGAAATATGGTGTTTTATTTACCAACTTATTTTTTTAATAACTTAAGTATTATAAAACATTTGATACAAAAAAGGATTAGACTAGCAAAGTACTTTAACATGTTGTAGCACATAAGTGATTTATATTATTTATTTTTCATGTACTAATTTTATTTTTATATAACAATGTTATAGTTAAAACATTTTTAGACCGTCATCACATAAAGTTAAGCTTTATGAATAATGATTTTCGTTACCCATAATATAAACAACAAATTGAGATATTTGAGAAAGAAGTCAGTAAGTCGAGTAGTCTTTTCGCCTTAGGCCCCAAAATCTTGCTATAGTTTATTTATATTAATAAGATTTCTTTAAATGAAAAAAAAAATATTAGTCATTTATTTCAATACACTATATTAATTTTGATTGTTAAAAAAATTATTGAGATGTATGAGTTTAATTTAGAGTTCTAAAATATTAGACAATTTTTTCATGAAAACTCTAAGTTTTTGTTTGAAAGAAAAAAGAATTGAAAAATCTTGAAAAGAATATTTCCACATTACTAATGTCATAATTGTGTCTATTTATCCACACTAGAAAAGTATATTTTATGAAAATTAAAAAGATTGATTTATAAATTTGTATTTATAAAGAATTAAGAAAAGTAAACTTTGAATTAATATGTATATGGATGTTATTAAAAAATTATGATACTTCATTAAGTTTGACTTTAGGTCTCTCATATTATTGAGCTGACCCTGCCGACTTAGGACCAGAACAACCTTTTAAAATCCATCTCAAAGTCGAATCAGCAAAAATAGCCTATTGCGACGCGAGACGCAACACAGTAAGGAAAAATAATGAGATTGTGACAAAAACAAAGCCTTCCTATCTCATACGTTTAGCTGCACGGACTGCAGCCATACAACATGCTACACACTTTGCATTCTATGCAGTTCCGTTCCTTCTTCTTCCGGCCTTCGTTTGCACGGGCTTCTACTCATACTTCAAAACTCTTAATTTCCATCAGTTATGCTCCGAGAATACCTCATATCATCAATATAATCTGTACAACATAAAACACATCAAATGAGTGAAAATTCATTCAAAGTATAACAATATAGTTAGCAAACAGAAGCATGAACACGAGTTGAAAGTATGTAAAATCTAGCCTCGTATTAACACCCCAGATTTAAACCTTTACTTGTCTTCGAGCAACCTATATTTTGAACTCAAGAATCACACAATGACTTGGGTTTATACAAACACTTAACAAATTGCATATAAACTAGACATATTATATTCGCACAAATCTATGCCAAGAATATTTAAAAACTATCAAGTGCATCAATCAACCTCCCAATCTCAAAACGACTCCAAACTCACCCAAAAATTATGCAAGTACTCACTTTATTCAAGAGACTAATAAATCCGCTTCTTGTAAATTATGTGCCCTCACAGCCAAATCAACTTTAGAGAATGAATTTCATACAAAGCCTTATAGGGTGTAGAATAATACCATTATTAATGTTTAAAGATTGTCTTAAATGAATAGTATGTTTGTTTTCAGATACTCTTTCCACACGTCTCTGGTACAGGTATTCACTAATACAATACTTTTTGTCTCGTATAAAATCATACAAACATTCCAATGTAAGTTAGACATGTATTGCATGATAATACAGAGATTATATTAGTAACATGGAGTTTTATATCGGAAATAAATTCTCATAAGTCAACCAAACAAATTTGTAGTAATAATAACAAAAGTTAAATCATCACGAGGCTAAAGGTCTCTTCTAAATATACTTTTATTTATTCTTGCATACAACAATTGTTAAAGCCTAGTTGGACCATTATTCCAACAGAAAAACAACACAAAACCATTAGCATTACTTGGGTAAAATGAAAGAAATACTAAAACAGAAAAGGCAGAAGCTAGAAGACGGTAAAACATATAAGGACATGTTTTCGTCATGCCCACTTTCATCTCACACAAAATAAAAGAAAGAAAAAGTATCTTTCATTCACTTTCTCCTTCAACTTTCCATTCTCTATTACCAAACTCAAGTCTAATTTGGAGTGAAAGAAAAAAAAGAAGAGAAGAAGTTAAGCCATCAAATTTTTCCATGTTTACTATTTTGGAGCCATATGTTTTCATCAAAGAGCCAATAGTTGAATACTACATGTAGAAAGGTTAGGTACTTCAAGCTACCCTAAAAGCATTAAAGCCCTATAAAGATAGAAAAAGAAAGAAAACCCACTTATTTAAACAAAACAAAGAAAAGTAAGATTGAGACTCTTTATTTAAGCACATAAAGTTAATTCAACAACTCTTTCTTTAATAATGACTTCCTTTCGTTATTTTACTTCATAGTACAAAGTAAGGGCTGCATTGTAAACTTATACAAGTCTGACGCAGATACAATTGATCTTTTGAAAAGAAAAATAAAGGTATCATTGTTATATTTGAAGAGAAATTATTATTTATGATTTAGGTAACACTGTCTTTCTTAATTTCTCTAACCAAGAATTTATCGGAAACAACCTCTGCGTACATCTTACCTTTTATAGACCTCATATATGAAATTATACTGGGTATATTATTGTTGTACTGTCTTTCTTGATTTCACCAATTTTTTGTTTGATTTTCACTCTTGTACACAGGTTAAAGTCTGATTAAACCAAATTCATGTAATAGGATTAAGTAATGAAACATACTGACTATAAATATTTATTTTTAGAATTTGTACCCGAGATCTTTCGTCTAAACACCTTCAAATATTCTTTTCTTAAGATCAACCATGGTGTCCAAACACCTGCTAATTATTTCAATTAACAAATGAACAATCTTTATTCAACACGACATTCAACTTTTAAGTACAATCTTTGGATCTATAGCAGCCTTTTTAAGGGTCGGTGCAAGTCCCAATCAATATCCATTGGTAGGCCCTCTTGTTTTCAAGAAAGCCCTCAAAGTTTGTCCTATTTGCTTATTAGCCTCTTGATATCACTTTATAAGATGATGCCCTATATTTTTTTCGTTTTGTTTAAGAACATGCAAAAAGTATATTCTCTCCTTGATAAAGTTTGCACGAACTTGTTTGTCAGATCCATTTTTCTTCTATTTTAAAGCATAAAATTTAGTTAAATCGTGAAATTAATCTATATAATGTAATAATTAGCTCTAGATTTTTCATTTTTATTCTAAAGAAGATCTTTTTGTAAGACAAACGGTACATATTTAACTAGTTAGCTCAAGTTATTCATTTCTTTTCTATTTATTTTTTCTATGATATGATATAGGAACGATGGTGGAAGAGGAGGAGCCAATTTTATATATTTAAGAAATAAGATGCAGTCTTTTGACTCTTTTTTAAGATAAATCCCATCAATGATTTAATGTATTTCTAAATTACCATCTCTCTGCGCAACTTAAAAATTAGAAATAGAACAGAGAATTGTGGAGTCACTCGTGAAAAGTTGCTTTACAAAGCTTAAGGATTAAGAAATCAGACAGTCAAAAAAGTAGTCGATCCCAATGTGTCATATAAATATTATGGAAACGAAATTATTAGTTGGTTTTGTATTTGCTTTTTTTTTTTTTTTTTGTTGTTGTTGTTGTTTGTGGGTCTACGGAATATATATAGAGGATCGGAAAAAAGTAAAGAAAATGTTAAATCGATCACGGGTCGATTCTAACTCAATCTCAAAATTTAATTCAAATGGAAAAAGATTGTTCGAGCTTAATAAATGGCTTTTTATTCTATATATCTCAAAACACTGCCCTAACTCAGACCCAATAATTCAAGAATGAAGCGTAGATAATATCGTGTGCATTTCACAATCTACGTGGAACTCTAATACTATCCAGTCTAAACTCAACACAAAGTATAAGCGTGAACCATATCGCATGGCCCTCACAACTGATATGGAACTCTAACAAAGAAATCACATACTCATATGCAATGAATAAGTGATATGGCTAACGTTTTAATCAATTACTCCGATCCCAAAATATAGCACCACCAAAATAATAGAATGAACGGACATGCATCACGTGCAGGAACTAGGAAATTAAGGTTGTACTCCAATATACTGTGTTCCTAATTACTACTATTACATACGAAAGGTAAGAACAATGAAAATAATTTAAATATTCGATCGCTTCAAATATTCAAAATCTTCAAATATATATATAAAACTCAATAACTTAAAAAGTTAGAACTCTTAACAATAAACTTTAAACCCGGCTCTGCTCCAGCCTTTATACTTGACCATTCTCCCTCTTAATAGGAGTCATATAAAGTCTCGGATAAGATGTAATTAAGCAATATACACATTCTGGAAATATGATAAGATGTAATTAAGCATTTCACGTGATTTTCTTTTGCCCTTTATTACTTGGTGGTAGGCATACTTTTGTTTGGTGTGATAGCCACTTAGTAAGAACTACGAGATGCAAGTGCGTCGCAAGTACTATGACAACGACTAAATATACGTACAACTATTTTTATTTTTATTTTACTTAAAAAGAAATTCAAAAATTGGTATTTTGAAAAGAAAGTATCTCATAGGGGTGGGCACTATTCGGATAACCGAAAAATCAAACCGAACCGAATAAGTTTTTTAATTTGGTTTGGATTTTTAAATAATTGATTTAGATTGGATTGAGAACATGAAAACTTTGGTGTTTTGGTTTGGTTTGGGATTTCAAATCATAGAAACCGAAAAATCGAAAAAACCGAAATATATATATACACACACAAAGAAAGGCTCTCATACTTTTATGATTATCTCTTAACCTAAACTTGTTTAAGGGTTTTAGAGTTTGAATATTTCAATACTTTATGACTTCAATACTTTAATCTCTTTGTATTATGGTATAATACGTATGAAGCTTTCATCAAAAGTTTCAATCAGTTTTACCTCTTGAATGGTAAAATCTCCTTTTACCTAGGATTCATATTCTCTCTTTATCCAGAATTATGATTTAGATTTAATATTTAATATTTTGACTTATATTTATATTCTTTCAAGTATTTCATTTTAAAGTTTGTCTTATATGATAAAACCGAAAAAACCGAAAAAAACCAAACCGAAAAGAGGAAAACCGAACCAAACCAAATCGATTGGATTGAAGTTTTTCAAAACCGAATAATTAAAAACCGAACCGAAAAACTGAATGCACACCCCTAGTATCTCAAATATTTGGTGATATATCTCACCAAAGACACAACTACTCAACTTTTAAAGTACTTATAATTAAAAACACACATACAATTATTCAACCGCAAATTAATTTTTGGAAAACAACTATATAAATCAAAGTAAAGCTGATTCTATGTTCTATCCCAAATGTATTACGAGGATTTCTCAGTTGGTAAACTACATCCATCTACGATTGTTGAGTCCGCTCTTGTAAAATGTGATACTCTTATAGGTGGAGATATTTTTTTTTTACTTTTGAAGTAAAAAATGTTCAACACATGCTTTGATGTTTGTATCAGGATAATAAGCTGCATACATCACATCTTTTGGAGTGCGGTCCTTCTCCGGGCTCTGCATAAACGTGAGATGCTTTATGCACCGGGCTGCCTTAAAAAATGCTCAAACAAAATGAGAAAAAGAGGTAACATCGTAGTTATATCTCATTCCAAGGATAAAAAAGTAATTTAGACTTGAATACAACTTTATCTGGTGAATTGATTCTTGGCTTTTCCTTTCATCAGGAACCTACTTTGGCTTCTCTGCCTTTACTATATATTCATTCACTTGGCTTCACTTCTTTCCCCCCTTTCTTTCCTCCCCCCACCCATCCACTCACTCCAAACCCCCAAGCTAAGTACTTCATCGCTAAGCATTCTTAAGAAATGGAGAAGAAAATGGCAAACTTTGCTAGTAGAGACATGAAGAAAAGCCCTTCTTTATTGGCTTTGGAGGAGTATTTGAATCACAGCAGAATTTATGGAGAAGATGGGAGACTTATTGGTCATGATATGGTTAATCCAAAAACTGGTGATCATGGTTTTGGAGGCAGTGATCATCATAAAATTACAAATAATAATAACATTAATGATCATCATGACAACAATATTAACGTTCATGCTCAACTTTTCGGTGATATTTGTTCAGTTGCTCCTTCATTTACTATGAGAAATCAGGTAACTAGCACTTTCCTCTTGATCTTCTTGAATAATTTTCTGAGTGTGTGTATTAACTTTCTTTTCATGTCTTTTTGGAACTATACAAGAGATGTTATGTCACTCGAAGTTAAGACAATTATTTCTAAGATTCGTATGAAACTCAATTTTCCTATTTTTTGTTTAGTTTTTACGGGATATTTTTTCGTATAACATTTCATATTCGTAATCACTAGTCCGACTAATTCGAATTTATTGTGCATACTAGTCCGACTAATTCAGATTCATTGTGCATGCATTAGACATATTGATAATTTATAAGGAGATCGACAGTAATGTATGTAACAACACTTAAGATGGTGTTAAAAAAAGTCAATAGATTAGAATATCTGCAAAACATGATCAGATTATTTTTAACATAATGAAAGCTACGTACTCTCAGAATAATATATAGTACTAGCTGGCGAATTTCTTTTAACCTCTCACATACGAAAGCAGAACTAAAAAAGGAGTAGAAATGAAGTGAAAGAAAGAGATAGCTAGACCATTATTGTAGAAGGAGAAGAAGAATAATGAAGAGAGTACGTTGGGTTGATATTTAAAGAAAAAGATGCTACAGAGATTTGGAATCTGATTGGGTGAAATAAAGTATTTGGTGGTTCTTTGTTTATTATAGACCCCTACTTTATTATGCTTACAAATATTAAATACTATGTAGGCCATCTTTATTTGGGACGTGACTCTTTATTATTGGTGCTGAAAAATCATTTTTCTAATAAAGTAGAAAAATTGAGAGGAAAATATTAGTATTAGCTAGGTGGTATTTGGGCAGAATAAAATTGTATTTGCATGATTATTTCACAAAATATTAGTGGGAAATTTAATTGAACTAACTAATGACGAGCGGAGTCCAATTGTAACTTTAATTTCGATTTGTTCCTTGTGACAATTGTTAATAATTTTGTATATTACTTTAGTTCCTTTTCGTCATTATTTTGATGTAGATACGTTTTTGAATGATTCCTTTTAATTTACCATATTCGCGGTGCTTAAGAGGCAAAATTTGGAATATGACTTTTTAAAGCAAAAAATTAAGGAATTAAATAATGTCCAAGGGTCTTTCCATATTATTATAAAGTGTGTTGAAGTACTGAATTTCCACGTTACTGTGATTGGTCGGTTGTTGTGTAACTTTCAGGGGATCAATTTGGAATATGACAAAAGTTTGAGTTTAAGAAAGTGATTGTACAGTTCGAAGTAATTGTTTTTCTGTTTATTTCTTTATTAAAATAGAAAAATCGGAAGTTGATTGATTCATGCTCTTGAATCTTGATTAGGTTTTATGACCATTATTATGTATTATTCAAAAATTAGGTATAGATTGAGAATGACAACATCATAAACTAAATAACTATATCTTCCCCGTCTCTTTCACACCACACACACAAGTATAAACACTAAATTAATTAAGTTAAAGCATGACAAGTTTAGGTCGAGAGAACTTTCGTTTTGGAATTCAGAAGTTTCATGGGGAAGTTGTTTTTCTTTCTTTTTTTTTTAAGAAAAAAAATTGGGAAAGTACCGTTGGAAAGGAACATTTTTTAGCACGACACAAAGGTCCTTCGAGTGAAATGAAAAATAATTTTAGTTTTAGTTTAGTAGCCTATAAATAACATGACATTTTGGAGTAAGTAATCAAGAGTTCATGGCATTTGCAAGCTTTATTTTGTTATTCCTTTATTTTCATTTTATGGAACTAGATTGTTGTTATGGGAACTAGATGGAGTTATGTAAAAGGCCTACTCCTTTACTTTTTTTTTTTTTCCCTTTATCAACAAAACAAATATTTGTTCAAGAAACAAGTTGAAATACCCCAAAAAGAAAAAAATTAGCAACTACTCTTAAATTTTTCAACAAAAACATTCAATAAAGTAAATTATCAGCAAGCTGATGATGCACTAGCTTTGTCAAATCGATAATGTGTCCATTGTATAATTTCCATTTTTTCCTAATAAAAGTAGACCAACTAGTTGATTAATGAAATAGCCATTCAAGGTCTAAAGAGACATCTAGTTTTTCTTGGAAAATTCCTCCCTTGATGATGCAACATAACCAATAATTTTGTAGAATGAGATAACTAAATTAAGAAGTTTCTATATAAACAGTGATATAAGAGTTTTGCATACCAATTGCAGTAATAATAATAACAGGTTATTTATAGGTAATTTTTTTTCTAGTATATATATATGCAGAAAAATTTTAATCCTTGTCCCAGCAGAATACCAAGGAAAGCCATTAATTATTTTTAAAAAAATAAGAAATAACTTAATATAGATAATGAAAAGATCATTTCATTTTAAGTTAGTAACTAAAATTTTTTTTTTTTTTTTTGGCAGGAGATAATAAGTGATTTCTCGAACTGTGCACTGGCAGACAAACCTCAATGGTCTCCAAACCCTACTACAAAGCAGTCCAGTATTTCTGCTACTGTGGATTCACAATCTTCAATATGTGGTATATTTGCAAATTTGACACCTTTTAGAATATAATTTTCTTTACAACATCACAAACTCATATATTTTCACCAATTTGGCCACTCATAATATTATTCTTTTGTTTTTTGTTTTTTAATATGAATATTGTATACAATTAATGCTCAGCTGGGAGTCCAACACCAACTATTATTATGCCAAAGGTCAGGGACAATCAAGCTATGGGAGCAACTAGTGGGTCCTATTCAGATGATGATGACCTGGAAGGTGAAGTGGGCCCATGCGAACAAAGCATGGAACCCATGGACATTAAACGTATCAGAAGGTGAACTTTAGTAAAAATAAATTTTTAGTAATAAACAACATAAAAGGTTGAATTAACGTAATTGCAGTAAATCATTCTTTGTGAAAAGATACAATTTATATGCATTACTAATATACATATTATTTACTCTATCAATGTAAATTAATTAACTTACTATAGCATATTAATAACCATACTACTTATTTTTAAAGTTTTGCATGTAATTTACTTTATAAGTAACCTGATTGAGTTAACTTTTTCTTATAATTAAGCTTTGGTTAGTCATACTTGAGTATGCTATATGTCAGCGGAGCTAGCAAGTAACTAATGGCCCTTTGTTCTATATAAGAGACACTTTCTTATAATTTGATCTTATATTATTTTAAAGTAACTATCGAGAATAATGGTACACGTGTATTTTCAAATATGAAATGTATTACTCCTAAAAATAGGATAAAGAATTGAAAGTGAAAGGCATATTGGTAAGAATAATGGCCTCCAAATGTCGTTAATTAGCTTTAATTAAACAAATAATTACTTGCCTTTACCTAAAAGATCTTTTAAGTCGAGCCTGAGCTTGGCCTGGCTCATAATTTAGATATGGTGGTTTCCATTTTCAGGCAAGCCTCTAATAGGGAATCTGCAAGACGCTCGAGAAGAAGAAAGCAAGCACACTTGGCAGATCTTGAAACTCAGGTACTTATAAAATCATTACAATTCACTTTAATCTATACTCTTACTGTTCTTGTAAACTTTCTTACGGAAATTATCACGACAGTTATCATGTATTGGGTATAATGTTAATATAAATAGAATTAAGTTCTCTTCCTTGTACATCTCTTGTTGAGGAATTTTACTTTTTTTTTTCTTCTTCAGGTTGAGCAGTATCGAGGAGAAAATGATACACTGTTCAAGCAGCTTGCAGATGCGACTCAACAATACAAAGATGCTTTGACAAATAATAGAGTGCTTAAGTCAGATGTGGAAGCATTAAGAGCCAAAGTAATTTTTTCGCTATTCTCCCTTTTCTTCACACTAATTTTAATTTCCATTTGAATGTTTTCTTACAATTTTCTTATGACATATATCTAATTGTTAATCTATGTGATATTTTACCTATATTAGTGTATTTTAACTAATATGATAAGCAGATATAGTTACATGTTGTAGGTCATGTTAAAGCCTGATGGTTTAAAAAGATCTATACTATTGGAGTACAAAAATTAAACTCTATATAAGAAAATTATTTTTCATGCAATACAGGTGAAGTTGGCAGAGGATATGGTGACTAGAGGTTCATTAACTTCAAGTTTAAGTCATCTCCTTCAGAATTACTTGAACACTCCTCAGTCACTTGGTACAAACAATGCTAGTATGTGTCGTCTGGATAATGTATCTCCGACCATCACTGTTCCTGGAGAAGACTCTTGGGGTACGATCTCAAGCCAAACTCCGATGATTGGAGCTGAGAATAATGTTAATAATGCATTAATCAATCGGAATTTCAAGAACGGAGCCATGAGTGATGCTGTTAGCTGTGTTTCAGATGTTTGGTCCTGGGAATCACATGTCCCTTCTAATTCAAAGTGAATAATTAATAGTGTGATTTTACCTTATATTGATATTATTATGATCATATTGGGAACCCAAAAAAAAGATGATGTTAATGATCAGTAGGAGTTGGTTTTTAATTTGTACTATGTGAGACTATCTATCTATCATAGCTGTATCTATTTAAGAGGACTGGTGATTTGAACTTTTCTATGTTTAATTTTGAGTTTCCTGAACTTCAATGTCTATATTATACTATATTTTTTTCTAAGAAAATTAGCTGTTTGGTTTCCTAATGCGCGTTTACAAATTCTTCTGCTTAAAAAGCCTGAAATATCCGTTGCCTTTCTTTCTATGTCCGAGATAGCCTCATGGTTACATAAAAGAACAAAATTGTGAAGACGCTTCTCTGTTTTATTTTCAAATGACTCTTTCTCCTAACAATAATGTCTCACATTTGTTGAATTCATGACGTGTTGTTTGTCTCTTTATATGAGGTTCAAATTTTTGAGATCGAGTTAGTGCAAGATTCATTACAACATGCCTACAACAAGTCTGATTACCTGTTGGGCATCAAAATTGCAATAGTTGGCTAGTACATTACGTGGAAAAGCTTTTGAGTTGGTTGTTGAGTTATGACCCATGGTTTGTACAAATCGAGCAGTCCATTTTGACACAAGCAGATATATATTGTGAAGGTAATTGCCCAACCACTTATTGATCCAACCCATAAATCCATCAAAATATATTAATTTCTGAGCATTAGTATTTTGTCAATCTTTTTTAATTAATAGTTCTGATGAGCATTAGTATTTCCATCTTCTTTTTGAAGGTTGTATAACACAGCTATTTCAAACTTGTCGTGTCGTCACCATGCACTTGAGAGCAGCAACAAGGAGAAAGATAAGGTTTTATCCCTTTTTGGATCGATAAAGGAGATTTACCTCGAGACGTCAAGACAAGTTTAGTACTTCTACGTATTTGTTTATTTTATTACTTCAATTTTCATACTCTACTAGATTGACTTTTATGTGTTACGCCACTAACGACTAATCTATATTTGCTTTTGTAAGTTGAGTGATTTCAGAATCCAACATTTTCCTTATTGACTTATTCATACTAACTCCTTTTCTAGCAGTACAATTAATTTGTTGTTATTCATAACTACATATTCTTATATAAATCCTACTATGTGTTAGGTGCTTCATTTTTTCTCTCAGCATATAAATGCTTCTGTCACTCTAATATTGTTCTCATGTGGTTATGAATGTCGTTATCTATTACATTCAAGTTTCAACTACATATATACTACTAAATTAAAATGCATCCTTTTCGCTTATCAATTGAATACTTTGTAACGCATTAAACCCACGAACCAGCTTAATTGATTAGGAGTAAGTAATTAATTGAACTCCCAGAAGTATGTAAGACCTCTTTTGTTTATCTTGACTATCAAAATCAATTTCATCTACTATATATAGCTCCCGTTTGGACATAGTTTTTGGAGGCATTTTTTGAGAGTTTTTGGGAAAAAGTGTTTGTTTATGCTTTTTGAGCAAAACTTATCCCAAAAATCCCAAAAATCCAAAAACTGGCCTTGAGCTGTTTTTGGGCCAAAAACTAACATTTACACATCAAATTTTATTTTCATAAGTGATCAAAGGGTCTTTTGAGCCAAAACATTTATTCCCAAAAAATATGTCCAAACAGTTTTTCATTTTCATATCAAATTTCACCCAAAAAGTGTTTCCCAAAAATTATTTGGGAATCTATGTCCAAACGCTAGCATAGTCTCCATTGTGCTTAAGATCTAATGGCCTCAAGTATGATGCATGAGCAATCACATCTATATATATTGACAATGAAAGTCCCTTCTCTTTATAAGAAGTTAGCATAGAACCCTCAAAGCAAGCAGACATTATCATACCATATTAATTATTCCCTTTGTTCCAAAAAGGATGGCATGTTTCGATTTTCGAGAGTCAAACAAGTTCATTTTGACAGTGAATTTGAACATATAATTTTTAAGTTTTTTGGAACGATATTTATATATTTAGAAACTACATAAAAAGTACTATAAGTCACAATAATTTATAATTCAAAAAATTTAAAAATTATATGAAAATATTATGGTCAAAGATCAACTCGTTTGACTCTCGAAATCCGAAACATATCATCCATTGTAGAACAGAGCGGTCAAATGGCTGACTTAATTTTTTGAAAATACCTTTGTTAGGATTAAATCATGTTAATAAGTTATGCGTCAAATTAGGGAGTAGAGGATGTCAAAGTACAGAAATCGAGTCTACACTCGAGCACATACAATTGATAAACCACATTTTTATTGATAATAAGTCTATAGTCATATATGTTAGACATGACATACAATATTAGCACAATGTCCATTCTCATGATGGTGTTTCACAATTTTTCCCTTTGAATCATCATGAGAAATTACCATGTCAAGATTGTAAAGCACAGTGACCAAACTGATAGAACACAAAAACACTAAGACAGGTCCAAAAATCCAAAGCACTAGTGTTAATGCTGCATAGAACAACCTGTTGCCCACAGCGTTCAAGATGAAGCTCTTTTCAAGTAACTCACAGATATATTCAAAGCTCACTATTCCCAAAATATCTTCTTGTGGACAGTTGATGAGGAAATTCACTTGGTTGAGGAACCTAATTGATATGGAATAACAAATGAATGAGAAGAGGAAAATGAGTAAGAGTGTCACATATTTTAGTGCCACCATAAATTCTCCATGACCCCCATAAACAGCGTCGTTTAATGGCTTCTTGACACTGTATGTACTGCTTATAACTGCAGCTAGCCCAGAGCAAAGAAGGATAGATGTTGTTGCCATTAAGGTTGATCCCATTATTGTGTTTCTGAATGTTTGAACAGCTAAGATGTTTTTCTTGTCATTATCCTGCAAAATAAGAGTTTAAGATTTATGTGTCCGCTGTTAAAAAATATTTACATAATCTTGTCATGTATTAAAACGTAATAAGTAAATTTTAGTGATAAGTATTAATTGATAACCTAGACAAGATAACTAATCAACAATATTGATAGTAAAAAAACATACCACTAGCAATAAAATGTGAATTTCTGACGAATGTAATAAGTACGAATTTCGATAGATTTCGATAAAACGACCGTCAAAAAATCGCGTTGTTCTATAATAATACAATATATACTATTTGCATTATCTATGCATATAATTTACAATCCACCAAAGCATAGTCGAGCATTGGTTATTAGTGTCAAATAAAGGGGATAAAGGTGCACTTTTGACCATAATTATTTGAATGGTGAATCAGAAATGAATTAGGTGGGTTTCATTTGCATATAATGACCAAAAAGATAGAAGCCGTTTGGTAATAAGTGGGGAGTAAAGAAGATTGAGGATAAATGCATAGTGAACATTACTGAGTATCATTGGGATATTTAATCATATCTCTTCATGAACTTGATTGAATCTTGATAGAGACATCGATCAGATTTATGGATTCGTAGCAGCTTAGTAATATATTGCAGATAAATATTAATGTTCCTTCACACATTTTTTGGTCTAGATAAATAATGTAAACTGAAACAATTTTACGTCATTCCTCTTTTACTCGGAGAAAAACAAAAAAGGGGAAATTGATTTAGTGATGAGAAAACGACAACTTACTATGTAAGCATGTGGTTGTTTATTTAAACTGCTAAGATAAACAAAAAGTTTTAGATATTTTCATCTAATTTCATCCATTACTTTTACTAATACTTTATGTCTTTCTCTCACAGACGCACACACGCACCTTCATTTAAGAAATTCATTAAAATTATTTCAGTAAATGATAAGACGTAATCTTTTTCCAGATCAATATTCATAAAGTAGGTAAAAAAAATTGATTTTGAAGGGACATATAACCATAAAAAAATGTTAGTCTCCCAATGCATTCACTGTCATCCAAATATACGCTAAATGCGAAATGGCCACTAATGAAGCTATTGTCCACTACAAAGAAACTTCTCACCCCACCCCACCCCTCCCTTCCAAGTTCCATCTCAAACCTTTAAAAAAAAAAAAAAACTCTAAACAATGATATGAAAACTTAAGGTGTCTGAATTATGATAACAGAAAAACATGCTCAAATTAAAATCTCAACTGTGATCAATTCGACGAGTAAAATATTAAACAACTTAACGTGAACCAAGTTATGTAAACAAGAACTTTAATTTGACCTACATATCCTATTGAACCGTCATTCGCCTTGAATCCAGCCAAACAGCAAGCCTATGCATCTCTATTTTTAATCCTCATCCAATATGTTACGGATACCGAAAGTTAATTAAGGGGAAAGTGTGAATGAAAAGGATTTAACTTACATTATAAGCTGGCACGGTATATATATAACTTGTATATACTACTATAAACATAATTTAACTTGTAGCAGATCGTATGTCCTGCTTTTCATATAATCATTTACCTCACTTTTAACAACCCGATTACTTTGTTAGTGTATAAAAATCACACGCAAGGTTAAAAAGCTCCCAATCTCTAACTTCAAGCGTGTTCTAGCAATGAAATATTTCAATACATCATATATTTGTAGAATTCAGAAACACAACATCGGACCAAAAAAGAAAATGAAACACAAAAGCAATTATATTAAACATCATTAGTTTTGGACATAAGGGACGAAACCTTAGGAACCAACAAAAATGCATGTTCAGAATAATTGAAAGATCAGGTTGGAAGAAAAAGAAGAAGTAATAGTTACCTTCATAATGGCAGAAACCCATAAACGACGAGCATTAGCATTGGTTCCAATTATAGTGTCAAGAGGTTGTGTCTTAACTTTGTTCCATAACCAAACATGATATCCTATGCTTATCATAAACCCCAATGGAACTAATATTACATCCAAATAACACTTCCTCCATTCCATTTTCCTTTATTCACACTTTGTGTTTCTCTATGTGTATGTGTGTGTTTTCTTTGCCCCCTTACTCTTCTGCTGTAGATATAAATGGAGGAGGACTTTGTTTATCCTTTCTTCTTCAATGGTTTATGTGCTAGCGAGCAATATATTTATATAGTTAATGCACATATACTTGTATGACGGCAATTATGACCGAAATAAAGGGAAAAAAGGAGTCCAGATAAATCCAAAAAAAGGTAGACCTCCACTTTGTAATAAACTAGAGTATCCATATACAGATAGCATGCATGCTCTTTTGAGAATTCCATATTTGTATTCTCGTCAATTTCACACTCAAATATTAATTCTTTC
Source organism: Petunia axillaris subsp. axillaris (assembly GCA_029990575.1). Classification (NCBI taxonomy): domain Eukaryota; kingdom Viridiplantae; phylum Streptophyta; class Magnoliopsida; order Solanales; family Solanaceae; genus Petunia; species Petunia axillaris. The sequence continues at coordinate 3,198,282 of JARKNS010000002.1, read as the reverse complement.
CTTATTATACCTAACAAACGGTATACTTTTACTCAATTTCCCGCAAATAAGATCATTTTAGTTAATTAGGTTTGATTTCAAGATCAATTATAGAAATTTAACTTAGTTTGGTAAAACTTCAAATAATACGGTTTGGTTTGGTTGCATGCTTGATAGTTAATCATACCAAATGATCAACTATATATTACTACTACAAATGACCAAAATACAGAAGTAATTCACTTGATGCATGCATCTCTTTTACGTACTAAAGTATTTTGGTAAAACCTCATTGATTATTTGGTCATGAGTGATAATGTTAGTGATTCAAATTAAAGTACGTTGTAATTTTCCATCTAAAGAAACAATTCTTAACTAATGGTCTTTAAGCCTTAAGGGTCATGTTACGTAGTCTTAAACTAGTAAAAGCTAGTATGAGTTTGTTAGTTGCTACTGCCTAGTGTCTGCTATATCTGTAAAAGGAGAAAATGATCGATGCATGTACTGTTAATACTAAATCTTTTGTTGAAAGCCACACGTTGCTTTCTAAAAAAATGGCGAATTGCTTGCACTTAATAGCTTAATCTTATTTACTACAGGAGTTTAACTAGAGTTTAACTAATATACACTGACAGTGTAAAAAAAAAATTTACACAAGCAGGTCATCCATTTATTATCTACAGGTAATCCCCTAAAAAGTGGGATTTGAAATTTGATATTTAAACAAGTTACCTACTATATTAGGTAAAAGTAACTTGTTTGTGTAAACTTTTCCTTACACTGTCGGTGTATATTAGTTAAATTCTTACTACAGTACTATTTTCATCACCTTATTTCTCAACTGACATGTATGTTTGTCACCTAACTCATAAGTGTCATGCAGCATGATCATTGTCTGGCTCTCTCATAACTTCGTTTTCAAGTTTTAATTAAGTTTCTTTAATTTCGTAATGTAGTACTCCAGAAATACGAGCCTTCGCTTATCAATTAATTTATCTGTTTATCATAACATACAAGTGGTTACTTATGGTGTTGAACAATGTAGACAACGAAACCAATATAAGAAAGCTAAGAGATAAACTATTTTTTTGGAGACCTAATTTGCACATAACAAAGTGCTGCGTACGTTGAACTCCACTGAAAAGGCAAACAACATTTAATAAAAACTTCACCGAACCAAGGAAAACTAAGAGATTTCCTTTTAGGTAAGCATGCACAGGCCATGAAGCAATAAGGAAAGTGGATTTTTTGGGTTGAAACTAGAAAGTTAAGAATTAATTAAAACACCTGTATGCCACTTTCAACTTCATAATTAGTAGGAGTAGTATGTAATTAAGTATATCAGTAATATAATAGCGTGTAAGGGTCAAATTGGCTGTTCGAGTTGTTAAAGTTTGCTAACTTTGTATTCACATTATATGTGAACATTGTGTATTTGTATTACATGTATAGTTTAATAAACTTGATAGTGTAAAAAAACTTTAAGCTATCACTTTATTTATAAAGTAATTACATGTAATTTGTTCGTGATAATTAATAGTAGAATCAATCATCTGAAACATAACGCAGTTTATAATAGCATGTTATTTAAAATTATACTGGCTGTGGATGAATTTAAATTAAATCCTTTAAGTATATGTAATTAACATACACACACTCAAATACCATATATTAAAGATGAGATGGGATATGGGGTGGATGGGTGGGGTTTATGTTTTATTATGTCGATACTTAACTATGCAATGATGAGTCAGTTTATCAAATAGGACAAGGAAAAAATTAAAAGCGGGTGCAATTTAAAATTTGTGTTTAATTAGTGTTAAGGTTAGCTTTGGTTCTTAATAATATTACGTGAAGAAGAAAGGGACAAATTAAAGTACATTGCGTGCTTGCTGGTTGGCCACCTTCTTAGCACTTACTACATGACAATTTTCTCCCTTTTTTTCTAAAGGATTGGAGTCATAATTTTCTCCAGAGAGTTATCTTAAATGGCCTTTAACATTCTCACCAGTTTGTCATACCCTTTCCACCAACCATGCTAAACTAGTTGATCATTGTGAGGCTAAGCCGGGAGTTGAACCTTATGTGTTCTGAATTTTGAGACACGATAATAATTTTTAACACATAGACATGAAGTAGTAGTTCTGAAACAGTAGCCTTTTCTAGAATAATAGGGTCAAATTCCTCTTGAACATGAAGGTATAATGCGAATATTCGTTTGGTATAATATAGCGACACTAGATGAACAAAATCAGAATATCATGCACAATAGTCCGGAGTATTAAATTAATATGGTGTAAGGTGGAAGAATAAGGGAATAGGAGTAATAATTTTTCATAAGCTTTTATTAGGTGTGGATCAGATCCTAGAAATGAAAGTTGATGAGAATACAGGTTAAATAAGCATAAATTCTGTATATCGTATCAGACAAGAATACAAAATCATTCTTCTAACACCTATTTGGTCTGTCCAATATTAAATATTCACATTTAAATCAGCACGGGTAAATTAATGACTATGAAAGATGTAGAGTATTTATGTATAAAAATAGACTAGAATACATGTGTTTTTTTTTTTTCTTATTTTAAGTTTTAAAAATGTAATAGTGAAAAATTTGCAAGCACAACATGCCCAAGAAAGAAAAAGAGCTCCACACGGCTTTTAGGAATTACAGTTGACTTGTCAACGGCATTCTATCTTTATCGGAGGAGATACACTTCAAAATAAAATAAATGTAAGTTCATTTGAAAAATTGGAAGTGGTTATATTTTACATTTAGCAATAGTAAGAAAGAAGACGATTTTTCAAAAAATAATCAGTCCTGAAGAAAAAAATCAATAGGAAAGAATTACAACAACAACATACTCAGTGTAATCCTATAAGCAGGGTTTAAGGAAGGCGAAATGTACTCAGACCTAGGTGGAGAGGCTGTTTCCGATAGACCCTCGGCTCAATAGAAAAGAGACTATACTAGTGGTAGAGCTATCATATCTCTTAGTTGAAGAAGCATTTAGGAAATACATATAGATATTACTTTTAGGTGAGACAAAAGTATTTTCTTGTTCTTGAGTGGGAATAAAATACCATTGCAATTTCTCCATGAGGATTAGTAATGCACGTAGTAGTACTGTAATAACTAAAACATTCTTCTCCCATCTTGAAAATGACAAGAAAATACAATAATATGTCCTAATTTCATATGATGTCAAAGAATTATATCCTTATTCTAAAAAATCCTATTGGTGATATATAATATATTAGAAATGTGATATTTTATAAGAGCGTTGAATGGCATACAACTTGTTTGTGCCATTTAGAAAAAGAAGTTCCACCTATTTATGTCTAGATTTTAAAGTTTGTTGTTTCCTTAGTCACCCACTAAAGCAAACATTGTCCAGAATGTGAACTTCGAATCCCACCAAATAAACAATATTTTCTTACTTGCTGAATGTACATCCAATTGTATAAGTATGTCCACGTTTCATTGAATAAATGAAGGAACTTGAGGTAACTTTGCTAGATTGTAGCTTGTCATTCGACACTTGGACTCTGATGCAAGCTTGCAAGCAATTACGAAATTACTCCAACTTATTTACTACTATAATTTTAGTTTATGACAGTGATAACTAATTGTAGGATAGCATACAAATATGCATATATTCATATAACAAATCTATACTAAATAGATTGTTAAAATATAAACCGAGAACTTACTTCGTAAGCGGAAGCGGTAGGATCTTAAACCGTGGCTGGAATTACTGGCCGTCGGTGGTTGTCACGTGCTTGATGGATCAACCTTTATCCACAGTCTAAACACTAGTTTATTTTAGAGAGAGATAGGAAGAGGTGTAGAGAAACTGTGTATTTATCTGAGCCTATTACTACTGTATAATACAGTAGTAGTTTATTTTAGAGAGAGATAGAAAGAGCTGAGCTGTAGAGAAATCTGTGTATTTATCTGAGCCTATTACTACTGTATAATACAGTAGTTGTCCTCTTGTAGGACTCTATCAGGTAACTTATCTTTTACCTGGATAGATATTAAGAGCACCCCTTTATGGGTGGACTCTTTATTCAGATAAATCCAACACTAATAAACAGACCATCTTATCACTTTATAAGTTTGCCAAATTTGTCTATAAGTTAGGATTTATTTAAAATATTGTTCTTTTTCTTCAAATTTCTGTGACTATTGAGCCAGGATTTTTTTTTTTTTTTGACACATTGGGTGCGCCAGGCACTACAATGCTTTAATTGCCCAAGTGTCAAGCTGTCCTTCTGGTTACTCCCATTAATCTCTGTTTCTTCAAGAGATGTGGATAGTTTAATTGCCATAAGTTAACAGACTTGATATGTCAGTGGAGATATCAGTGATATAAGTACGTATCCAACTAAATTTCTACTGTTCATACATATATTTGACACAAAGGTACATGATTACTTGAGATACATTACGCCTTTGAATGACAAACAGAAACCATGTAAATCTAGTGAACCACTTCAAGACTTCAGTTAGATGTTTGTTTTGTGGAGGTATCAAGATTGTGATTTCACGACGCCTAGTCCAAGCAATGGAGGTTTCAGTATTTATTATCATCCTGTATGAACCACAATCTATCTACCCACAAATTTCAGTGATGAGGTTGACCATATCAAAATTCCACGATATTCACCAAGATAAACAAGTACAACAATGAGATTGCACGTACTGCCTTAGCATGTTCCAAGATAATGTCAGCCAGCAAGAGGGTTAGCATGTATGGTCACCCGGTTGAGCCTGATCTCGGCAAGGGGCTTATCACCTGGTCCTGTTTGAGTCTGCAAAATTTAGAGAATACGTGAAGTAAGTCATAGCTAACCAAAGACACTTTCTCACGAGGATCAATATTTCCCATCTGTTTGACAAACTTATGCCAAAAAGGAACCAAGTATCATCAACGAACAAAACTGACAGAAAATGATAGATTACTCTGCATTCCAATAGCACATACTCATAGGGACACAACAAGTGCAGGCATACCTTTTCCATGAGATCAAGAACCTCAAATCCATGTATCACTTTCCCGAAGATGGTGTACAATCCATTGAGATGTGGTTGCTTGGCATAAGTAATGAAGAACTGGCTCCCATTGGTGTTAGGGCCACTGTTGGCCATTGACAACATCCCTCTTGCATTGTGCTGGAAGGGAAAGGCAAGGATGAAGGAGAAAATTAAAAAGAGGCAGTCATCACTAGAAAGAGTGAAAGATGGCTAATTAAATATGCTACATATAGACAAGTGTAATCAGATCCATATTGAGTAGTTTGGCATCAATTCCCGACCCTGAATCAAAGGCGAGTCACCGCAGAAGCAGTTGGGGTGCCAAAGGATACTGAAAACGAGAATAAAGGAAAGGAAGAAATCGGAAAGTTTTTATTTATTTTCGCAAGTATCAGTAAATTCCATGAGATGAGCACACTTTGCACTTGCAAAGCTAAAGAAAGTTTTGTTCAAGGTCTAACAGAGGCTACAGCCCATATTACAGAATCTCAGAGCTATAGAACACCAATAACATCGTTCAATATCAAAAACTGGTCAAACTTGATACTCTAAAAGATGATTTAGGAAGTCATTAAATATTAAGCAAACATCAATAAGACCACAGACAAGTACCTTGAGAGACTCCCTTATCTCGTCGTTAAACTTTTTTCCCCAAATACTTGTCCCACCTTTTCCTGTACCTGTTGGGTCACCACCTTGGATCATGAAACCCTTTATGTTTCTGTGAAATATAGTCCCTTCGTAATAACCACTAGCACATAATGCCAAAAAGTTCTGCAATCAAAGGGCACTTAATATTAGTACCAATCAAACAAACACCGAATATCAATTAGTTTCACCACTAAACACCGAATATCAATTAGTTTCCACTGCTTCCAGATAAAAAGGAACTGCCAGCATAAACAGAAGATTAATAATTCTGTAACAATCACGCCTCAGAAGGAGTTGCAATATTCATGGTACGAGATAGCATTCCAGGGAGAATAATTAGTCTACATGTGTCATGAAGCTATACTTTTTCTGATTATGAAATAATGTTCACTAATTTATAATGGACATATAACATCATATACTGCATTGCAGGGCTTGAGCTATTACACATGGGTATACATCAAAGATGAGTAATCTTAATTGCAAGTTAATATTTACCCTAATGTGACATATGCATATGGATAATGGATTAGGAGAAGGCGATGTAACATCAGACACTCGGTGGCATGGAATGGAATGGAATATAAGTATTATGGAATGCTATACCAATCAAAGAAAAACTATTATGGAACGCTATATATCAGAACTGAACAACTCAATGTTTTACAAGATTTTTATGTAGTTTGATAGATCTCAACAAAGTCATACCCGTGTCCTAGCTGTTTGAGACAGGAAACAGATGTAATGAAACTCACATAACAGAGTAATCATTGTATATTTAAGATGACATCATTGCATTCACTAAAATTATATTCCCATGGATATTCCAGGAAACTATTAGCCTATAAAGGCCAGATACAGTATCTCTTGCGCCCATTTAGAAGATCTATCACTTCAAAGGGACATAAAATTCAATAACTCCTCCAAACTCCCTACCACTTAACCGAAAAGAAAGCTAATTTAATTCTGGAAGATAAATTTTCCAATTTTATCGGAATGCCAGGAAAATGAATCATTTTACATACTTTAAAAGGATATCTTACGTAGTCATCTTTATGTTTGTAGTTGTTTTTCCTGTATTGTATTAATGACAAGTTGTGAAGGAAGATTGATGCCGCAAAAACAGCTAAACTCATCTTGGTCAGTAAAAATAAGCAGCAAAGTAAGAGACTTAAATCCTGAGTAAGTGGAAGTGCAGCAAGCTAATACTGGCTTATCAGAAGGTTAATCTAATAAGAAAACCCGTGGTAAGAGTATGAAGATGCTCAGCAGGGGAGAAAGTGGAACAGCAGTGCAGCCATTAGATAAAATATACAAATGTATCGCAGATCCATCCTTAAAAATGGATCAAGGCAACATAAAGTTTATCCAATGATGTTTATGACATAAAGATCCCAAAACGTCAACCGTGACTGTGTCAAACCTGTTCTTAGAATTCCAGAATTTCGCACGCCCAAACAAGCTTTTCGGTTTTACCTAATAGGGGGGAATGCAAGAAATTCATTTGCTGAACATTCAACTACACATAGGAAGAAAACCATGTCTGGAGCTATGCCATTGAACAAACAATAACATTTGGGGAACTACGAAAATTCCCAGACCGTTGTCGGGTATATAGAATACCTAGGGGCTACAGAACCTTCTCTATAAGGAACTAGGTAAAATAGCCCGGTATCTTCGTGAGAAGGATACCTCCTCACAAACAAATCACATCGACCAAGCCCAGACTACTGTTTATCAAAAAATGCACGTCTACGCTGAGTCGTAAAACCATGTGTGATGCCTTAACTATATTAGTCCTGAGGTAGTACTCATATTATCAAAAGCATTGAAGTAAACCGCTAATTAAGCAGCCAAGATTTTGTTAAATCTTTCTCAAAGTAGCTAGCAAAGATGTGAAAGAATTTGACTTAATCTTACTTTCAAAGTACACAACTACAACATATCCAGTGTGATCCAACAAAGTGGGGTCTGGGAGGGTAAAATGCACCAGACCTTACCCCCACCTGTGGAGAGGCTGTTCCGATAGACCCTCGGCTAACTTCAAAGCACAATTAATATTAATAAAAAATATCAAAAATTATAAAGAAAGAAGGAACCTCAGCAGTTCTAGGGACTTCGTCACAGAAGATTTCGCACTTGATGTCACCTAGGTTTGTATGAAGCGTCACTGACTGCAAAACAACACCAATGATTTTGAGCAAAATAGTGTTAGAGTGGAACGTGTTTGACAAAATACCGCAAAGAAGAAACTGAAGAACGTACCATGTTTTGCTGCTTGAGTTTTAAGATTGTTGAAGCTGACACGGAGCTTTGGCACTGCTGGAAAAAGGAGCCGTTAAACAAAGGGCTTTGGTGGGATCTTTCTAGAGCCTGGTTGGCTTTGAGTTCTAACTCGTAGCCCGTAATAGAAGAACCTTGCCTTAGGTTGAGAGTATTTTTATAACTAATACTATTTGTCCCAAATTAGTACTTTGTTTTGCATTATTTTAGCAAAAATGTTGATCTAATCTACATAAACATATTTTTAAGACAATACTATTATTTACATATATTAACTAGTAGTAATAAAGATTTTAAAAAGCATTGACGCACTTTTGCCATGACGTGTTCTGGACCACAACGATCAATGTTACTACTGTAGTTTAAGGTTGGCGAAAATCTCTATTATCCGATTGCGTGAAATCTTTCTTTTATTTTTGCACCACATGTGTTACAACAAAGGGAAACGGTCGAAAAAGTTGATTTATTTTCATGACTCAAACTCGAGATCTTTAATTAAGGCTAAAAATATATCAATCATTTCTATTCATACTTTAATAGCCATGTGATGTCTTGTTCATCTCACCATATTACGTAATGGTCATGCAAGGTCTCATATGTCTCACTGCAATTACTTGATGGTCATGTGAAATGGTTTTTATAATGGTTACTCATATTTTATCCAAACGGACTTAAATTGCGTAGTTTCTTTCTCTAGACATGTACAGGAAGTTATCACAATCAGTTAAAGACGCAACGCATATTACGCAGATGCAAATTTCAACAAACACCGAGACAAAATGATCCTTCGTCGTATAGCATGCCCAAAAGCCATTACCTTTTGTTGTAACCAGCAAGCAACTGCACTGACTTCAATAAATCCATAGAGGATTCAAATTTCAACCTAAACTAATTTTAGATCTGCTGTTGATATTCGTGCAAAAATATAATCAAATTAAGTTCTAGAAACATAAAATACGACTGGATTAAGCCCTGTTTGTTTATAGTTTTTGGTCATTTTTTGGAAGTTTTTGGAAGAAAACCTGTTTGTTTGTGCCATTTCATCAAAACTTCCTCCAAAAAGTCCCAAAAACTCAAAAAGTGCTCAAATGCTGTTTTTGGGCAGTTTTTGGGAAATTTGAAAAACTACTCCCAAAATTTCAACTATTTTTTCAAGTAAATTCTATAACACAACTTCAAGTTCCAAAAATTATTTTTCAACTCAACTCAAAAAACTCAAATTACCAAGTTTCAACCATATGTCACGGACGCGGATGATGTGGCGTTCTCTATGCGAAATAATTGCCACCAAAGAGGCTCATTGTATATATATGATATGGTTAACCTCTGGAACTTTCTAGATTTCTCTAGAATTCTCTAGGATTGTGTAGGAATCCCTCTTGTACTCTAGAGAAGTATAGAACCTTCTAGAAATATGTAGAGAACTCTAGGGAACCCTAGTTATTCTAGAAACTTCTAGAAATATGTAGAGAACTCTAGGGAACCCTAGTTATTCTAGAAACTTCTAGAGATATGTAGAGAACTCTAGGGAACCCTAGTTACTCTAGAAACTTCTAGAGATATGTAGAGAACTCTAGGTAACTCTAGCTATCTTGGGTTTCTCCACAAAGTTCTAGATAATTCTTTAAGGGACTCCACCCATGTATAAATAGGAGTCCCCTCCTCATTTGTAACCCACTCAACAACTCAATCTTGTAAGCAATATAAGAGCTTAAGTTCTCTTTAAGTGTTCTTCTCTTGAGTTCTAAGAGAGAGTTAGAGTGAAAGGCTGCTTAAGAACGGTTCTTAAGGCCGCACGAGTACGGAGTTGCTAAAGTCTTCTCTTAACCCGTGACAAGTGGTATCAGAGCACGGTTTCCATCCAAGCAAACAACCGAGATCATGGCTGGCACATCCGAAACCGATGTCACTCACGTTGAGGAAGTGAGGAAGGAGAAGCGTGGCCGCGCAAGCTCTAAGGACATAATGTCCACCATTGAGGGAGAGGTGTCCAAGTTCCGGGAGTCCATGGGGAGCATGCAAGACGACCTGGATTGCACCAAGGAAAGCATCGAGGAGCTAAAGTCCACGGTGGACGACCTCCGGGAGGAGATGCAAGGGGCCCTTAATGTTGCGATGGATAGCTTGAGCAAGCGCGGGGACGAACGGGATGATGCTCTGGAAGCTATGCTCACGTCTCTGGTAGCACGGATGGATAAGCTCGAGGGAGAGCTTCGAGCACTCGCTAGGGGAGGCGTTGTTGCTCCCTTAGCACCGCGTCAGGATGCCCCAAAGCCCAAGGAGTTCAAGGGCTCAAGGTCGGCAAAGGATGTCGACAACTTCTTATGGCACATGGAGCAATACTTTGGAGCAATCGGCATGGTGGACGATGCGTCCAAGGTAAGTACTGCTTCTATGTACTTAGCTGACATTGCTTTGTTATGGTGGCGTCGACGGACTGACGGCCGCTATGGAGCACCTATCAACACTTGGGAGGATTTCCAACAAGCCTTCCGTCAGCAATTCTACCCCGAGTATGCAGAGGATGAAGCTCGGGCGAAGCTCCGACGACTTGAACAAAAAGGCGAGATCAAGGAGTACGTAAGAGCTTTCTCGGAACTGATGTTGCAAATCCCAAGCTTAAGCGAGAGTGAGGCGTTCTTCCAATTCATGGACGGCCTCAAGCCATGGGTGAAGATGGAGCTGCAACGCCGAGGAGTTCAAGACCTCATGAAGGCAATGTCCACCGCTGAAAGTTTGATCGAGTTCAAGAAGGTGGACAAATCCGAGTCCAAGTCCCATGGCAAGGGATCTAGTGGGGGAGTGGACAAGGATAAGGGCAAACACGTGAGCCGGCCAAGCCACAAGCCAAACTACAACAAGGAGAAGCATGCCCAGGGAGGTGAAACCAGCCAAAAGAAGGATCGGCCCTCACCTCAGTGCTTCATATGTGATGGGCCGCATTATGCACGGGAGTGTCCTAAGCGCTCTAAGCTGACTGCTCTCGCCAAGGAGTGTGACCAGGAGCAAGAAGAAATCCGCCTTGGTGCCATACGTACACTAAACGCCGTCAAGACCCGCAAGGCCAAGGGGGACAAGGGACTAATGTTCGTGGATGTAGAGGTCGCGGGGAAGTCCGTGAGCGCACTCGTTGACACTGGTGCGACCAACCTCTTCATCAAGGAAGAGATTGCCAAGGAGTTAGGGCTGAAGATGGAAGGAGCGGGATGGCTCAAGACTGTCAACTCCAAGGAAATCCGGACGTGTGGAGTGGCGAAGGATGTGGAGATCCGCCTAGGCCAATGGAAGGGACGGGAAGCCATTGAGGTAATTCCACTCGATGACTACGACTTTGTAGTTGGTCTTGATTTCCTTGACAGGATCGATGCCCTAGTCATCCCATTCGCTGATTGCTTATGCATACTCGACACACGGTGCCAATGTGTCGTGCCTGTCAAGAGGATGGCGGGGAACACGCCGAGAATGCTCTCGGCCATGCAACTCTCCAAGGGAGCGAAGAAGGGCGAGATGACAATCCTTGCCACCTTGAAGAGTGAAGAATCAAGCCAAGAGGAAGAAGTCCCCAAGGAAGTGGCACAAGTGCTTGACACCTTTCAGGATGTGATGCCCAAGGAACTTCCGAAGAAGCTGCCACCGAAGAGGGAAGTTGATCACCGGATCGAGCTAGTGCCAGAAGCTCGTCCGCCTGCCATGGCCCCTTACCGCATGGCACCTCCTGAGTTAGAGGAATTGAGGAGGCAACTTAAGGAGTTACTCAGCGCTGGGTTTATCCAGCCATCCAAGTCCCCATATGGAGCACCTGTTCTCTTTCAAAGGAAGCATGATGGGTCACTGAGAATGTGCATCGACTACAGGGCGCTAAACAAAATCACCATTAAGAACAAGTACCCCATCCCACTCATCGCTGACTTGTTCGACCAGCTAGGGGGAGCAAGGTGGTTCACCAAGCTGGACTTACGCTCAGGATACTACCAAGTACGGATCGCCGAGGAAGATGTGCCAAAGACGGCGTGTGTGACCCGCTATGGAGCCTATGAATTCCTGGTGATGCCGTTCGGGCTTACAAACGCGCCAGCTACATTCTGCACATTGATGAATAAGGTACTACAACCCTTCCTTGATCAATTTGTGGTTGTGTATCTCGATGACATCGTGGTGTATAGCCGGACGCTGGAAGAGCATATTGAGCATTTGAGACAAGTCTTTCAAGTCCTGAGGGACAACCAACTCTTTGTGAAGAAGGAAAAGTGCTCCTTTGCCCAAAAGGAAGTCCCATTTCTTGGCCACATCGTAGGAGGCGGCCATGTCCGAATGGACCCTAACAAGGTGCGAGCTATCGTGGAGTGGGAGGCGCCGACCAAGGTAACCGAGTTAAGATCTTTTCTTGGGTTGGCTAACTATTATCGCAGGTTCGTGCGGGACTACTCGAAGATCACCACACCACTCACGGACTTGCTTAAGAAGGGGAATCGATGGGAGTGGTCAGTAAAATGCCAGGCGGCATTCGATCAATTGAAGCAAGCCATTACAAAAGAGCCGGTGTTGGCACTGCCTGACTACTCCAAGCCTTATGAAGTACATACAGATGCCTCCGACTTCGCCATTGGAGGGGTGCTAATGCAAGAAGGACACCCGGTAGCATTCGAGAGTCGAAAGTTAAATGACACGGAGCGGCGCTACACGGTACAAGAGAAGGAGATGACCGCGGTGGTGCATTGTCTTCGTACTTGGAGACACTACCTGTTGGGGACGCCATTCGTTGTCAAAACAGACAACATTGCCACGAGCTACTTCCAAACACAAAAGAAGTTGTCACCTAAGCAAGCTCGTTGGCAAGATTTCCTGGCAGAGTTCGACTTTGTGCTGGAGTATAAGCCTGGAAAGGCAAACTCAGTTGCAGATGCACTTAGTCGCAAGGTGGAGCTTGCGAGCATAAGCAGCCCTGGGAGTCCATTGATCGACCGCATTAAAGAAGGGTTGCAACATGATCCAACCGCGAAGGCCCTTTGCCAACATGCTCAAGAAGGCAAGACGCGGAGATTCTGGTGGGAGGATGGGCTACTCTTCACCAAGGGCCAGCGCATATATGTACCACAACATGGCAAGTTACGCAAGGAGATCATCCATGAATGCCATGATTCAAAATGGGCGGGTCATCCTGGCATTCATCGCACAATGGCATTGGTGGAAGATCGCTACTATTGGCCAAATATGCGCGACGATGTGGAGGCATATGTCAAGACTTGTCTTGTTTGCCAACAAGACAAGGTAGAAAATCACTTACCGGCGGGACTTTTGGAGCCACTACCTATCCCGGAGCGACCATGGGAGAGTCTCTCTATGGATTTCATTGTGAATTTGCCAAAGTCCGAAGGGTGTCGGACGATTATGGTGGTAGTGGACAGGTTCTCCAAGTATGCCACGTTTATCCCGGCATCGAAGCATTGCCCGGCGGAAGAAGCTGCAAAACTTTTCCTCAAGCACGTGGTCAAGTATTGGGGAGTGCCGCAGACGATTGTGAGCGACCGAGACCCGCGTTTCACTGGGAGATTTTGGACAGAGTTATTCAAGCTATTAGGGTCCGAGCTTAACTTCTCAACCAGCCTCCATCCCCAAACTGATGGACAAACGGAGAGGGTGAATGCTTTGTTGGAGCTCTACTTACGGCACTATGTAAGTACCACTCAAACCAACTGGGCTAAGTTGCTTGATATTGCCCAATTTTCATATAACTTGCAGCGAAGTGAGTCCACCGGGAGAAGTCCGTTTGAGATAGTGACGGGACAGCAACCACTCACTCCGAGTGCGATTGCTTCGGGTTATAAGGGACGTAGTCCAGCTGCGTTCAAGTTCGCCAAGTCTTGGTATGAAGAGGCGGACTTAGCACGCTCTTGTCTTCAAAAAGCAGCCAAGAGAATGAAAAAATGGGCAGATAACAAGAGGCGTCATGTGGAATATCAAGTGGGCGACCTCGTCTTGGCTAAGCTTCACCAAGTCCTTCGGTATAAGGACGTGCACAAGGGTCTCCTCCGGAGATATGAGGGGCCTTTCAGAGTTCTTAAGAAGGTAGGCAAGGTGGCCTACAAACTTGAGCTCCCTCCCAAGCTCAAGTTACACCCCGTGTTTCACGTGAGTATGCTAAAGCCATATCACGGGGATGAGGATGATCCAACAAGGAACGAGAGTACGAGGGCACCTATCGGGAAGAAGGTCTCTTACGATCGAGATGCTGAAACCATCATTGCCGATCGAGTCATTCGTGAGAGACATTGCAAGCCGCGAAGAGAATACCTCATCAAGTGGAAGGGGCTACCCGAGAGCGAGGCAAGTTGGGAGCCGGAGGAAGCTCTTTGGCAGTTTCACGACCAACTTGAGAAGTTTCATGCCGAAGACGCGACGAGGGCGTCGCGAGACTAAGTGGGGGAGAATGTCACGGACGCGGATGATGTGGCGTTCTCTATGCGAAATAATTGCCACCAAAGAGGCTCATTGTATATATATGATATGGTTAACCTCTGGAACTTTCTAGATTTCTCTAGAATTCTCTAGGATTGTGTAGGAATCCCTCTTGTACTCTAGAGAAGTATAGAACCTTCTAGAAATATGTAGAGAACTCTAGGGAACCCTAGTTATTCTAGAAACTTCTAGAAATATGTAGAGAACTCTAGGGAACCCTAGTTACTCTAGAAACTTCTAGAGATATGTAGAGAACTCTAGGTAACTCTAGCTATCTTGGGTTTCTCCACAAAGTTCTAGATAATTCTTTAAGGGACTCCACCCATGTATAAATAGGAGTCCCCTCCTCATTTGTAACCCACTCAACAACTCAATCTTGTAAGCAATATAAGAGCTTAAGTTCTCTTTAAGTGTTCTTCTCTTGAGTTCTAAGAGAGAGTTAGAGTGAAAGACTGCTTAAGAACGGTTCTTAAGGCCGCACGAGTACGGAGTTGCTAAAGTCTTCTCTTAACCCGTGACACATATCTATGTCCAAACGCTAAGCTAAGTTCTAGACTCACGGAATCAACCTCTTATGCTGTTGTATTCCATCTGTCACAATTTAAGGGTGTGACTTTCGTTTTTAATTGCTCTAAAAAAGAGTGTCTTTTATCTTATATGATAACTAAGTACAAGATTTATTTTGAACGAGAAGATTTAAAGATACTGCTCTACATTACACAAACCTATAATTTTAAAATACAAAATTTAATTTTTTTTGTATTCTTTTAAACTCGGTACTCGGTCAAATTCAGACACTTAAAATAATACTCGAGGGTATTAAGTTCTAGACCCACAAATCAGTCAATCATGCTATTGTTCAAGTGTTGTTTTTTGTTCAACTAAACTCATTACTTTGAACCAACAGTCACCGTAGCTGACTAGCTGAGTTAAAGGTCATTACTAATTGCCCTTAAACCCGTCCTAAACCATTAACTGCCATAACAGACGCTGCTATTTAGCCCCACCTCTGTAAAATGAGAAACCAAATAATCATCTTTCCCTTCTATGCAATAATACTTTTATTCATGCCCCATTTCGCCATTTCAATCCGAACCGGGTCTAACCCGTCGGATCCATGCAATGGTCCGGCAGCTGACCTGCGAACACTACAACCTGATCAAATGACGGTACTGATCAACGGCTACTCCGAACACCGTATTCCACTACTCCAATCAATCGCCGCCACTTACGCCGCCGCATCCTCCGTCGCCGCCGTCATCATCCTCTGGAGCAACCCTACAACTCCATCACAAACCCTAACAAATCTCTCCCAATCCCTCTCCTCCTGGTCCACCGCCCCAATATCCGTCCTCCGGCAACCCTCCGCCAGTCTCAACCTCCGATTCTACCCTCACACATCAATCACTACACGCGCCGTCCTCATTTGCGATGACGACATCGAACCCGACTCGGAATCCGTCAACTTCGCGTTCCACACCTGGAGATCCGACCCGGATCGGTTAATCGGGTTCTTCGTTAGGTCCCATAGCTATGACTTAAGCCTAAAGTCATGGCTCTACACTATGGAAAGTACAAAATACTCAATCGTGTTAACAAAATTCATGATCCTAAAGGTACAACACCTTTATGCATACACGTGTAATAAAGAGTATGCAAAACTGAGGGCAAAAGTGGAAGAAAAGAACAATTGTGAAGATATTTTAATGAATTTTGTAGTTGCAGAGGAAGTAAATAAAGGGCCAATTTTAGTAGGGGCTAAAAGTGTGAGAGATTGGGGTGATGCAAGAAATGAAGGTGGAGAGGTTAATGAAAGGGAAGTGGGATTGAGTAGTAGAAAAATAGAACATAGGAAAAGAAGAGGAGAATGTATTGGTGAGTTTCATAAATTATTGGGAAAAATGCCATTAAGGTATAGTTATGGGAAAATTGTTGATTCTATTGGAGAACAAGGTCTTTGTGAAAAAGGTGGCAAGTTGGTTTATTGTGATAGGCAAATTTTTCAATAGAAATTATAGTTGATTCTAAAATTTCATTTTTTTTAATCGAGGTGTTTTGAAAACAGTGTCGTATCTGTCTATCTAACTCAACACCTTAGCTTCCCGGACTCCACTTGTGGGATATAACTGAGTATGTTGTATAATAGAACTACATTAATGAAATATATGTATCATGTCAAAAGTGCAAGTGCATTGTTTGTTACATACATTTTCAAGAAATGAAAATTAGTTGAGGTCGGGTATGGTTATCTTGAATTATTGTTGCAACGATTTGTTCATTTGTTAATTTCTTTAAATGCAGATACCTCATAGGAAAAAATCTTGGTATGCCACAGGTGATATTACTAATAACAAGTTGAATTAGTAACATTAATAATTATATATGTAAGCTTTCCATACCAGATTCTTGCACTTGGAAGAATATTATTTGCATTACCTGTTCTTGGATATAAGTTAAATCCATTGCCATATATCAGAGACAATAGCTACTAAGTGCACTTCTGCAGTGCAAACTAACAAGCCATGTCACTTGGCTCAATTAGTCTCTACTTTCTTCTTTGGTGGTAGTGAGAGGAGGGGGAAGGGAAAGCTTCTTTGTTCTGTTATTGGCATTCTTACTCATCAATCACAACATCAAGTGGTGGACTTGTTCACTTCCTGCTCATAGTAGGATTCATAAGTTGCCACTCTGGTTTTTGATTCAGGTAGCTCTAGTTCTTCTCTGAACCCCATTGTCATTTTCAAGAAGTCCCCCATGTGCAACTGTTTCCATACCTACAAAGCATTTCCATTAGCCAACGGAAAAATAAGGACTTGCTTCTACATAACCTTAGCTAAGAAAGCAAGCAAGTTGAAATGAGTATTCTGGTCGCTTTCAAAATTTTAGGGAAATAATTAATGGAGGCCTCTTGGAACAAAAGATGTTGAAACGATGGCACGCTGGATAAAAGAAATTACTGAGGAAGACTAAGATAATAGGAGGAGATGCTAGAGCACTGTTATTCATCCAGCAAGGGTTGAGCAACTTGGCGTTTTCCAGCACTCTGGGTGCAGAAAATCTAAAGCAGCATCACAACGACTGTATTTCAAAAGTATATCAGAAAGTATTTATCTATTAAACTAAGAGATGTTAACTATGAAGACCAAATATCAATTCAAGTTGGAACTTCGAACACAGGTCTAGTAAACCGATTCCTATCTCTTTGGAATTAAATGGAGATGTACTCGCAAAAACTTTGAGGAGACATGTATAATTTGTGCTCTATACCCATGCAGAAACATGTTGATTATATGCTCGTAGATCTTTGACCAAATCCAACCACCTATTTGATCTTGTTATCAGGCAACCAAAAGAAATAGAACCTCGCAAAATGATACATTTTCTAAATGCCCAGTCCAATCAAAGTGAAAAGAAAGAAAGATAGAACTTGGAGGAAGGGTACCTCCTGTATCTTAGCCAAACAAGCTGGAGAAAAAGAGTAGCAGATATGCAAGAACTTAAGTTACCTCAAAGTCCCATTCACCGTACAAATCTGGATTCTTCTTATCAACCCATACATATGTCTCAGCCTTCAAAATCTTGGAACCATCCTGCAAAGCCAAGATATACTTAACAACACAGAGTACAATAGCAAAGTTAAACTAAACTCAAACTGTCTCATTATATTTATGCCATAACCAAAAAACTAGGCTGATGCTTAACAAATCGTTATAGATCTTAATACATGTGATGTGAAAGGCTGAAAGAAAGCAAACATATTTTGATCGATCTCACAGAAACTTATAGAATCTTGAATAGAACTTAAAAGCTAAAGGCAAATGTCATAGTCTTCCATGGTCATCATCATAAAAAGGCCTTGAAAATACTAATCCCAACAAATTAGATAGCTTCATCCCTGTCAACCAAGAAACTTCCAATGAAAAGATGAAAATGAAGTTAGAATTACTAAAAGGGGAGTAGGAACATTCTAATATTCTAAATTCTGTTAGAAAACATCATGAATTTCACCTCCCCTTTTAGTAGCACTCCTCATCAAACTAATTTCTGAACGTTGAGGAAGGGAAGGATACAGAAGTTCTAAATTAAGTAGCACAGCATTATACAGGACACAAATGTATAAATGCAAGTTCACTACAGTGCTGAATGAACACACAGCACTAAGGAAACTTAATTACAGGGTATCCTCTTTAGAAATTCTATCTTTTGCCTCAATAAGTCCACAACAGTAGTTATCTCCCAGGAAACAGGAACATTTGAACTCTTAAAATGATCTGACTCATGCTTCATATCATGCTTGAGCTATTAAAAGTATATTCATAATGAAACAATTGTTAAGAACTTTAGTGTATCAATACCGTCAGGGAAACATCAACAGTCGTCCTTTCATACTCTACATCCTCAAATGCATCCAGGATATTTAATTCAGGAACAGTGATATCCAAAAGAACCTGCAGTGTTATTAGAACAAGCGTATTTAGAAGATCAGCAAGAAGGACAGATCCAAATTTAGTATAAGGTCTCAACGACAAAGAATTGCATCAATAGTTTGTTCTCACTTCTAGTATCAAATAGGAGTATAAAGTAATGGAAGTCCATCCCTCCATTAAACATAGAAATCATCAGTTAAGAGTACAATTCATGACTGACTAAGAGCAGTGGTTAAACGTGGTAATGCTTGTCAAAAAGGTCTTTGGGAAACTGGAATTTCAGTTTCCACAAGGAAGAAGATTATGAAGCGCTACAACAAATTAAAAGAAAATATCAAAAGGCTGAACAAACCTTGCCAGTAACTTTGTTGTTTTGGACAGGTAGAATGGCAGGATAAACACGGCCTTTGATGCTAAACCTATGGCTACACCAAAATAATAAAATCAGTTGTAACAGCAAACAACATACCTGAAAAATTAGAATCAAACATACGAAATAGATGGAGCAAAATGAATATTTAAAGAGAGAAAGAGAGAGACTAGTTGTGGAGAATAGCAGGAGTAGAGGGAGGGACACGTTTGAGGATAGCCTGAACGATGTCGTCAGCTAATAGGCTGCCATACACGAACACATTCATCACTGACTCAGTGGTGGTAGTCGCCATTTGCTCAGTGTGTGTGTGTGTGTCATCTCCCAAACATTTGGAGCTATTAATGGTTGGAATCCAAATGGTCCCATATAAGTCCAATAATTTCTAGATGTGGCTATTTTTCAAAATTCAGTGATGTTTTCATAAAATAGCTAAAAATTGAATTATAGTTTTAAACTTGCTGTTTATTACTGCCAAGATGCTAATGTAAAAAACATTGACTCTATATGTGGATATTTTTTGAAAAGTTGGCATTGATTTTTTGCATAATAGCCATAGCTTCAGTCAATTTTGATATGTTTGCTAATAAGCGAAAATGACTCAAATCTTATTCTTTATAATTAAAAAATTAAAAATAAACAGCCTAGTTGGAGCTAGAGGATTAGCAACTAGAGCTCAAGTAGAAGTTGATAGCAGAAAAAGATTCCAGAAGAGATGAGCTAGAGAAGTTAATGTAGCTAGTGGAGTCAGTTATTTAGGCGGTTAATGGATATTTAGTTGTCTGTAAATAGATAACTGCTTCTTCTTTGTAAGGAATTCGATCATTTTCATTTGAACGGTGATGAAGTTGATTGCTTCAATCACTTTTTACTTTACTTTCTCTCTCTAAATTGATCATCTTAGCTCAAATCTTAACATAATGTATATATCATACTCTAATGCAAGCATTAACGACTACTCCACAGCTCGGACTGGTGATCTCTAGATCACCAAAAAATAAATTTATCAGTTATTACAAAGCTATCTTTAAAAAAAAAAGTTTGGTGATATCTCATATTCAGAAATATACTTGACATAATCGAATTAAATCTTAACAAATATCTCATGGCGTTCCTATCTAATCTCTCTAGCATAATATTAAAGCTGACAATTGTCAGTAAATTATAAGATTATTTTGAGTACTCAATATTTTATATACTTGTTTGTTCTCTTGTTTGTCTCGAAAAGCTATCATCCAACTAGTAAGCTAGCAAAATCATGTAACAAAAATGTGTGTTTTTCATTACTAAATCTTTTCAAACGACGTTCCTTTGTAATATTCAAAGTCTTTATAAAAATAAAATTAATGGCGATAAATATTAGTAGTAAGAGACAGCTAAGTTAATTCATTTGCTTTGGCAAATGATTAAATAGCTGACCTGCTTAATTGGCTAATCACCAGGTGGATGGGACTCGGAATGCTTCACACCAAATTATCATTTATTAATACTCCAGAAAGAAAATAAAACTAAAAAGACATTTCTTTTCATTTTTGTGCTGTTGATTAATTATATACGGACATGCTATTCCACCAATTTTGCATCAAACATTTGCTAAACAAGGTAGGTAGGTGAAGTGCTTTTTATGCTTTTAATATAACCTCTTATTTGGCTTTACATTTAGAGTTGGTGTGATCAATGTTCTAAACTAATGTAGAAGATAATTTAATTAACATTCTAGGATGTGACTATGTGATAATGATCGAACTATCGTATACTCCTATCACTTTCAGATTATGGTAAGTGTATGTATATTTATCAAAATTCTTATATACAATTTCTAACAAGATGCAAGTATTTCATTTAAGAAAAAGAAACCTTATTTCTTCTAATTAAATGGAGTATCATTTTTAAAACTATGCAAAAATTCTAGGAATTGACTCGTAGGTATAGGTTTATTGCTTTTTCAACTTGTCTTTGGACACATGACTAAGCAAGAGTTTGACATAGCACAAATGTAGTACTCCCTCCGTTTCATTTTATGTGTCATAGTTTGATTTGGCACAAAGTTTAAGAAATAAAGGAAGACTTTTGAAATTTATGATGTAAAATGAGACAAAGATGATTGTGTGGTTCTAAATCATTTCAGTAATGGCAAAACTGTAATTTTGAAGTTAAATTGTTACCAAATTTAGAATGATGTCATTCTTTTTTGAACAGACGAATAAAGAAATGCTGCCACATAAATTGGAACTGATGGAGTACTTTATAAAGATCAAAATAATTTGGATGTACTTTACATGTATAGCATAGTTGAAATACCTATGTTAGGTGCTCCAATAGTAAAATGATCCTAATAATTTGTATATTGACATGCAAATCTCAACGAATTTCATCAACACGAATAATTGTAGATATTATTCCTGCATGCTTTTGAAGTGAAAGTGGGGTAATGTATTTTTTAAGCATGAACTAAATTTGGAAGTACTCAAAAAAGAAAGAAAAAAAACCCCACCTCAAATTTGGTTGCAGCTTCTTGATCGTTATTGGGACCTACAGTATTTCATTATTGCATGTAATTCTCAAATGATAATTTATTTTAATTTGAAGATAGAGTATTCTTCAAAGAAGAATTTCAAGTACAGCTTTTTATTGGTTACTAAGGTAAGAGGTACAACAATAACTGCAAAACTTAAACTTGTACAGAGTCACATTTTTGTAACACACAATTGAATTTGTGACTTTGTCCAACCAACACATACACATTGATTTACACATTGTTAAGGTAATGTTTCCCGTGAAAGTTAACATTTTCAACTCAGAACACGAGTAATGGGCAATCCAATGCATAGAACATCTCGCATTCACATAAGATCGAAAAAAGTACTGCAACTCAAGAGTGTGAAGTACGCAATACGCCAACAACAACAACAACAACAACATACCCAGTTTATTTCATAAGTGGGGTCTGGGGAGGGTGAGATGTACGCAAACCTTACTCCCACCAAAGTGGAGAAGCTGTTTCCGATAGACCCTCGGCTAGGAAAAATAATAATATTTTAGGACGAATCTGAAAATCAAGACAACAACACAACGTCAGAAAGAAAGATACAACTAACGCATATACAAAATAAACATAAAACATCAGTAGACATAACAGTACATGCTAAGATGAGAATCGACTATATACATGTAATACTACATCCAAGAAGATAACAAACACTCGACTACTACCTAAGCTTTTACCCTAATCTTCGACCTCCATGCTCATCTATCTAACATCATGTCCTCGGTGATCTGGATCTGGGTCATGTACTGACGGATCATCTCATGTCAGTTCTTTTTCGGTCTACCTCTACGCAGTACGCCAAACAGGGGCGTAACCACCCTATGGCAAGGGGTGTCACGGGACACCGCTGCGCCGAAATTTTTTACTATGTATATGTAAGTAGATATATAAAAAATCATAATATTCAGTATAAATAAAGAAAGTGACACTGCTTGAAACACCATGAATTAGCGGTCTAGTGATTTAGCACCTTGAGAAAGTCTAGAATTGTGATAGTTTGAATCCCTCTTGTAGCACAACTTAGTTTTTTTCATTAAATTTTTTTGAATGTTTATCATTTAAAGTAGGGATTGAACTTTTAACATTTAGCTAACTTAAAAAGTACGAAACCACTTGTAAATATCAAAAAACTTCTTTAAATGTGACACTGCCTGCAAAAAATCCTGCGTTCGCCACTGACGCCAAATACAAATATAAGTAGATATTTCTATTGCTCGAACCCATAAATGAAAGTTAATATTGAAATATTCAAATAATACCATACTATTTTAAATTACTCAACAAGTAAACATTTATTACTTGATGCTCCAAAAGGTGAAACAAAATACTAGTAGGAGTATTAAATAGGAAAAGGATCAGATTGATTATACTTTACTTGTCTATCCAGTTGTTGAATATTTAGTAAACGGTGCTGTATTTAATACGATCGTCGGAATCTCCACCTGCTAGTTCTTTTCCGCCGGAATTACCATCGGCGCCACCAATCTCCGGCGAAATCGAATTGTAAGTTCTCCTTATTTAATTTCTTCATGTGATAGGGGATTCCAGTGTATAAATTAAACATTGAACTACGATTTATATAGTTCTGTTATTGTTTTTAGTACTAGTTATTGTACATTTTTCATTGGTTCCAATATGATAGTGCTAGTAAATATTATAATTTTTAAGTTAATTAGCAGATCCTATTAATTTCAATTTATAGCCAGTTGAAAATATATGCATTTGATATAAATCGATTTAACATAATTCATAAACCCTAATTCTTTCATCGTTGAGATAATCTTTGTATGCTTGAACACTTGATCATTGATATCGTGTTAGTAGTTATGATTTTCCAACCAAGATTATGGATCATTAGAGACTTTCTTGTATGGATTAGAGCTGTCTTTTGATACAATATGATACCGGGTTAATAGCGTTTCTTGATTCTGTTATTACATAGTATCAGCGCCAGACCCATCGATCCCTCCTTGGTGTTCTCAGTGTTGGGCTTCGTGTTATGTTGTTCACGCTCGTCCCAGTTCTGGGTGTCTGGGGGAGTATCAAGTCCAACATTGGTTGAGGATATGGGTTTTGGTCTACTTATATGGCCTTGGGCTATCCGTAAGCTAGCTTTTGGCCTATTGGTTTCCCAAAAGCTAGCTAATGGATTGGTTCCCTAAAAGCTAGTTGATAAGAAAAGGCACTTCGACATCAAAAATAGATTACTTATCTAGATTGGTGTCTAACCATGTCATTCCGCAATCGGATTCCATGCCAGTCACTTGTTCACAATATGTGAATTAAGTGACATATAAGGGGAGAAATTGAATTCCCAAGTCACTGCTTTGACCTCTTTCCTTTGTGCTGGACTATTGACTCCTCCAACAGTCTGCGAAAGAATCTAAACTTTATAAGATAAGGCTAAAAGAAGGTTGTTTAACTGATGCATTTCATTATGAAACTATAAAATCAGTCAATCATCTCATGCTCCATCTTGGCATTCCTCAAGATATTAGGAGCATGTTAATTTCATTAGTTGGTATTTACCGGGTTATCGCAGTTACCGAATTAAGAGCTGCCTGGACTGGTACACGGATCCCAAACAAAAAAAATGTGTGGAAGTTAGCATTACCTTTTATGTGTCTCCAAAGAAAGAAACCAGACGTGTCAAAGATGATAAGGGGTGCAGTGCAGTTTGTGAGTCTTGCCTGTTTCCTTCTGCTGCGATCATAGTTTAAAGGAGACTGCTTGCAAGGAATGCATACTTTGTCATGGTTTCTCCTTCCCTAGCATAACTTTATTTTAGAATGAGTTCCTCTTCTTTCTTTTTCTCTTCCTTTCGAATCGTTTTTAAAAAAAAATTATTTTGTGCTTGTGCAGCTTGTTTGTTATCATTATAATCAAAGATAAACAGTTTGATAACCACTTTGAATCAGTGGTTTCCAGGTAATTTCCATCACTATCTGCTTGTGTACAGTTTTCTATGCATGGACCTTAGGGACTTAATAATATGCGTCTTTTTTCTCATTTCAGCTTAAGGTGATGGGCATATACCTGAGTTCTCCGAAAACGGAGAAATTCTCCGAAGATGGTGAGAATGTTAGGGTAAGATATGGTTTATCATCAATGCAAGGATGGCGAGCAACTATGGAAGATGCTGTGAGTAATCAGTAATGATCCCATCTACTTTAGCAATGTTTAGCATGTAAATTTTTCGTATTAGAAAGAAATTATATTGTCCCATCAAATCGTTTCTAAGGGTATGTATGCCATAAGGAAAAATGTATTTTAATACTAAGAGAGGATACAGACACTCTAATATCTATGTTCAGGGCTTTCAATTTAGGAAAAAGATTAACTTGTAGCCTGTGTCCCTACAGGTCCTAAGGCATGAGGCCTCAAGTTTCTGGTATAGTTGACTAATGAGTAAAGGATTCGTTTAGGTTCTGTTTGATTCTCATATCTCTGTCCGTTCTTTTCATATTGAGTTTTCTAATTGGGTACAATCAGTAGTAGTTGGTCTCTGACATGTGTGGCATGAAGTTAAGGTCAGATGGTGCATGTAGCAGGCTTTTCCATCTATCCCGGAGTATTGACAACTTGCCTTTTCATTGCTTTCATAAACTATGAAAACTAATACACACATTTACACTGGAAATTTGTGGTTGTCTGACTACTTTGTGACGTGCCAGTTCATCATCTCATTTTCCTGATTCTTAGCTATTCTAGCAATCCAAATCTTGTGGTAGACCCTCTCCACAAAAGTAGAACAAGAACCAAATAAGTGAAAAGAAATTGAAAGGGTTCATCCATAGACTATGATGTTGTTAGATTTTTAAGATGTTCTATTATACGATAGTTGAGAGGGGTCATCCATAGACTATGATGTTTCTTGTGCTTTATTTTCGTTTTGTACACGGTACGTTTTATTGTAGCTACTTTGGGCATGCCTTTCGTGTGTAATGTTCTCTATTGTATTCCAATACGTGCTCAGTCTTTGTGTTATCATAGCATTTAAGCTTTGGACAGATTCAACGTGATGTATAGTGTAAACTTTATTTTGATCTGACTTTTGCCCTCATTTATTTAGCATGCAGCAATTACTGACTTGGATGCTTCTACTTCCTTTTTTGGTGTCTATGATGGTCATGGAGGTAGGTAGTGCTAAATATTCATCATTACATGGAAATTGTGTTTTCTGATTACTTGAAATTTGATAAATTAAAACTTGTTTGATTATTGTAATGTTGTGTGTTCCGGGACACTATGAAATGAATCTGCGAATGGCTGATGTTTTCGTTATGATGTTCCTTCAGTGAGAATGGCATTTTTACATTTTGGGGTGTTCAGATTAGTATACATGGTCATCGGCATCTATTATCTATTTCCCCTTTAAATTATGCATGTGCTCTCTGTTTGTTCATCTTATGTTCTCGGGGTTGTTTTGGTTTGTATGGATTGAAGTATATCTTATTTGCATAACGGTAGGTTAATTTGTTGGCTAGAGTTCATGGGGAAACTCCCCTAGCCGTTGAAAGGATTTCAACCATGATTTTTAGGGATGTTAATCCATTTAACTTTTAATACACTAGAAAGATGAAGTAGCCTAGTAATGTGCATCGCTAAAGATGTCTTGCAGAACCAATTTGCTAACTTTGATCTGTGGACTAACTGAACCATTTGACACATTTCAGGTAAAGTTGTTGCTAAATTCTGTGCCAAGTATCTACATCAACAAGTGCTAAAGCATGAAGCCTATCTGGATGGAGATATTGGAACTGCAGTACAAAAAGCCTTTTTCAGGTGAATTTCTTGAAGCTTTGGTTTTACAACTGGCTAATTTGTTTTCTGTATTCTACCTTGTCTTACCTTGTCTTTTAGCATCAATTACTTAGTTGCTTAGGATGATATCAACTCCCCAAACTGTTGTAAACCATTTTATATCTACTATACCTATGATTTCACTTGACTAACCTTACACCCAGGGCTCTTTTGGTAAGAAACACTCTGAAGTTGCAACTGTGAAGATCTAAGTCATGCTTGCATTTTTTGCACTCTGAGATCAGTAATTGCTTTTATGCTGCTAAGCTGTGTGTGGAAACATTGTGTTCTCTTGTTGGTGCAGAATGGATGAGATGATGCGTGGTCAGAGAGGATGGAGGGAGCTGGCTGCTCTAGGTGATAGATTAAACAAGTTTACGGGTATGATAGAGAGTCTGATATGGTCTCCAAGAAATGGTAATGGGAATGACAATACTGATGACTGGCCGTTTGAGGAGGTACTTGCCGTGCATAGAATTCGTTTTAGAGTTGACAAATCAATCTTTAAGATTGAAACTGGGGGATTTATTTAAGGAACACAGTTCTCAATTCCATGTTATTTTTCCTTGCACTTTGAGAGCTACTTGCATATTACAGTTGTCGTGCTCATTGCTTGATTGATTTATGGCTCAGGGGCCTCACTCAGATTTTTCTGGACCAACTTCTGGATGTACGGCTTGTGTTGCAATCATTAGAGAGAACGAACTCGTTGTGGCAAATGCTGGTGATTCTCGCTGTGTGATTTCACGAAAGGGCCAGGTGGGATACTATCTTCGAGTCAACTGCTCTCTTTCCTGTCGTCTTTTATTTTTTCTCCTTGGGTGGATATTTTGTATCTCAAATCGTGTCCAACAGAAAAATTCAGCATGCCATGCACTGAACTTGCTAGAGCTGGATCGTAGTATTACATGCATAGTCATAAGATGCATTTGTCGTCATGATGATTATATTGGTTAAATTTTATGGTTTAGTAAGAGCATTAAAATGAAAATTCTCGTACCATCTTTTGTACAGGCATATAATCTGTCGAGGGATCACAAACCTGAACTTGAGGTCGAAAGAGAGAGAATTTTAAAAGCAGGCGGTTTCATCCATGCAGGGCGTGTCAATGGCAGCTTAAATCTTGCAAGAGCTATAGGTAATATGCGATTTATTTGTGAACCTTTATTGTTCTGCGTAATCGCTAGCCGCTATGGTAATGCAGTTTGCAACATCAGTAATGGAGCAAGATAGATGATGTTATTAGGATCTATTTTCTAGTTCGCAAGTTCAGAATTTAAACTTTTAATTATTTAGGAATAGATGGAAGAAAAGCATCTATTGGATGAGTTAGCATATTTTTAACTTCGTTTCAGGTGACATGGAATTCAAGCAGAATAAGTTTTTGCCAGCTGAGAAGCAAATTGTTACAGCCGATCCAGATATAAATATTGTATGTTCCTTGAGGTTCTTCATCAATCATGCAATGCCTTATATGATGATGTTAAGACATCTATTCTCAAGAAGTTTTGATGTTATTAGATGGTGCATAAATATTCTTTGTCCCATATATAAACTGTCTTTAAATTACCAACGCTCTGAAATAGCAATCAGTGCCCAGCGTTAAATCATGGCTGAATTTTGGGAGTTTAGAATGACCAAGTGCATTTAATGGCTTTTGGATGTTCCAACTTATATAATATTGTCTATGAAAGATTTTTTTTTTTGAAAAAATATTATCTATGAAAGTCACACTGTTCAAATTTCATTGTCCTGTTATTGCAGTAAGTTATTTTCAGCTCAGTTCTTAAATTCCAGGTGAGGAGAAAAGATGGAATAATTAATCTGGTTCAAAGGAGGAACCAAATATAAAGAATGTTCAGGAAGATTCTTTGGTTTATAATGAGCAACCTACCAGATCCTCCAAAGCTGAATTCCTTTAACTATTGAAGCCTCTTTTTATTTTCAAGCTGTTTGTAAAAGTGTTAAGTCTAGTAGTATAGAGGTTTAAAAGTACATGTATAAGTCAGGTGTATATGTGATTCTCGTAAGTGAGTCTCCTGAGATCTCTGTTGGGGCTTTATTTTATTGGAGTTGTGTGATTTATAGTTAAGAATTCTGTCTTGCAGTTGTCTGATGGAATGGAAGCCTAGGATGTATATTAAGAGCTCTTAGATAATCTTATGCTCGACACCATTCTTAATTCTTATTATCGATCAATAAACTTTGGAGGCCAAACTATTCTGTAACTTTTTTGGCCACAAAGCTCCAGAACAACAAGCATAGAACTGCTGATAGTTCATGTGAATAGGAAATGTTAACTTAGTTTGACTTTATTATGAAGAAAATCCCACGCTTGTACAATATAATAAATGGCGACAGGTACCTTAGTAGAGGGAGCTCCAGTAAGTCACCTGCTTATGCCTCCTTGAGAATCAAACTAATCTCTGAGTTTGGAGTGTGCTCGTAAAAATAGAAGTTCGAACTACAGCTCATTGCTAAGGTTTGCCAGATGAGTGATATTGATTCTACAAAATAATCTTCCCGTTATGCAATTCAGCACTTTTTTTATTAATCAATATCACAGTCATAGTTAGATGCAAATAAATGGTGGTGCTCTGTTTAAGGTATGAACAAAGCATATCTTTTTCGTCAATCAAAGATAAGATCCCATCATGTAAATGTTGTTGCATTATTCTAATGGAAGAATGTCTTTGTTTGAAATTGCTCTTGCTTCGTGGTGATACATTTAACTCTATGGTTTAGTTGGAAGGGACAATATTGGTACTAACTGCTGAAATGTCAAAAGTTCTTTTCTTATCAACTCTGAATTGGAAAATAGAATTATTGCTGCATTGCTTTTTCCGTTCTCCTATATTTCTAGACAACAGATTCTAACATTTTTCTTTTTAATTAGGTTAACCTGTGCGATGATGATGATTTTATTGTGCTAGCCTGTGATGGTATATGGTATGCATTCTGCTTTGTTCTCTCTACTGTTCTCTTATTCTTTCCATTGGTCCTGCAGCAAGTAAAGGTAAATAAAGTGGTAATGAAAAGTTCTAAAGAAAGCACATAATGTTGGATAATTAAGTAATTAGAACGGAGTGGATCAAGAGGAAACTCCCAAGTACATATTGGATCGAGAATCTTTGCATGATGAGAATCTTTAAGTAAAATAGTATAGAGTGATGGCCAGTGATAACCATTTGCTTAGATTTGTTTCCTTTTTGACTAGCATACTGAACAATTGTGAAAATACGCAATATTGGTTCTCATGTTTTTGTGATGCTACAGCTTTTCATCTCATCTTCCGCTTTTACATTGCTTCAGATTTCTTCTCTGTTTTGATGTAGGAAATTAATTTTAGGACTTTTTGGTTGATAATACTATTATTATATTATCATGTGCCCTTTTCTTGTTTTTTCAGGGACTGCATGTCGAGCCAGCAATTAGTGGACTTTGTACATGAGCAGCTGAAAACGGTTAGTCTGATAGATAAATCTCACCTTTTCAATTTTTTTTTTTTTTTTAAAAGACGGTTAGTCTGATGGATGATGCTTTTGTATCATTAAGATTGATTGATGCTTCGCTAAAAAATTCAAATGTGTGTTAGCTATAGCATTGAGATCATCAGATCATTGTGTTATGTGATATTCATATGTTCGCTGTATGAACTATGAAGGTGCTCAAGGTCAAGGAATTGTAAAGCCAAGTGAAACCCACGGAAACCTAGTTGAGGAAGTG
Source organism: Petunia axillaris subsp. axillaris (assembly GCA_029990575.1). Classification (NCBI taxonomy): domain Eukaryota; kingdom Viridiplantae; phylum Streptophyta; class Magnoliopsida; order Solanales; family Solanaceae; genus Petunia; species Petunia axillaris. The sequence continues at coordinate 3,167,998 of JARKNS010000002.1, read as the reverse complement.
CATTGTCCATAAAAAGATTGCTCTACAAAATGAGTGCCTCCTTTTGCCGTGCATGCTTTCCAGCAATGCCCAGCTCTCCAGTTTAGAGTCTTTAACTGCTTCTCATATGATGCCCTCCTTTACTGGGTGACTGGGTCTTACAGTGAAAAAGTAGTGTGTTGGCTTATGTTTTCCATTCCTCAGTGTGGCTTTGCAGTCAAGTGGTGTTCTCATCCTTGGCATCTTCATTCACTTGTCCGCTTCTTTTTGTTGCATTAATAATGGCTTGGATCTCATTCTCCTGATAACATTCTGCTGCTTCTCCCCTTTAATCCTATTGCCTCTGTTTTAGATATCTTCTTACATTTAGCTCATTTTACCTGGGTGGGTACTGGGTAACTGTGATTCTTTGATCTGGGTACCATCATTGAAGACTGATTAACCTAGAGGTTTGACTTGTAGGAAAGCAAGCTTTCTGCGGTATGCGAAAGAGTTTTTGATAGGTGTTTGGCACCAACTGCTGGAGGTGAAGGATGCGATAACATGACCATGATTTTAGTACAATTAAAACATGTTCTTTCCGGAGCTTCTGCAGGTGAGGAACCGTTGGCTTCTCCAGCTGATGAATTGTCAGCTTCCAGTGAGAAACTCCCTGCTTCAGATGATGTAAATGCTGATACAAAACCAGCAGAGTGTGGATCAAGTTCATAGTCACAAATATTCCTTGCGTCTGAAACTTCTCAAAGTGTAATCTGCAGTTGTAAATGGTTGCTGAGGATCAACTACTGAAAAAATTAGGTTTACTTGCTGCTTGTTTGTACATGTTATGTTTTTACATTGTACTGTAACTCTTTCGATGATGTGTATAGCTGACTTGACCAGATGCCAGAGGTTTGACTATGCTTCAAATGAATTTCGGAACTTTTCATAGCCTTACAAATGTGTAAAGATACTTGACAGCCACTGAGAATGTCATTGTCTTCGTTTTTTTTTTTTCCCTTTCAAATGTTAATTGATTCCTCGATTTTGTGTATTGGTCTATTAAATATTAGGATGGCTAAATTTATTGTAAAATAAGTTACTTTTACTATTTAGATACTAAAATCATGATACCTTTTCGCTATTTAAAGTCATATCTGATTCTAGTTTAAAGAATAACTAAAAAAGTTTTATGAAGAATCAATGCAAAATGATTTGAAGGCAGTCAAACTTAAACTTGTGATACTGTAATAAAAATTAGTGTTTTTTAAAACTATTTACCCTTGAGTTTCAAAATATATACCACCCTATACATTAAAAGTTATACTGTTCATAAAATTAAAAGTATTTACCCAATCTACCCATTTATTACTGTATACATTTGTTATACTGAATTTTCGGAGAATTCAGTCCCAAAGCTTTCATGGCAAAATCCTAGCGAACCGCTAAGAATTTCTTAATTTGGTGATAAAGACCAAAACTTGAGCAATCTGAAAATTTTCGTCCAAAACTTCCAGAGTTGGCGCGCGAATGTTCATCTGGCTAAATTCTCCGGTCAGTAACAGCGGGTAAAGTGCACCGAAGGACACTTTTAGCAGAAGTCTTTAATTTGAGGCCTTTTTTCTAATTATTTTATTTGAGAGGTTATTTTTTGGAACTTTAATTTTTTTGGGTTGAATTTCACACAAGTTCAGCCCACAAAGATTGAAGTTCAACTTCAGCCCACCACAAGGATTGAAGTTCAACGTCAGCACACAAGGGTTGAAGTTTGCGCATCTATACTTTAAAGTTCAACCCTTGCAATTGAAGTTGAAACTTCATAATTTAGGCATGAAGTTCAACCCACAAGGTTTGAACTTCAGTCCATAAAGATTGAAGTTCCAAAAAGTACCTCTCATGTACGACCAATAAAAAAAGTGCCTTCAAATTAAATACTAGTGACAAAAGCGGCATGTGGGTGAAAAATTTTACGCCTAATGCTTCAGCCCAGAAGATTTACAAAATTAGGATACATAAGGATGTGATTTCTACTTTTTATCCCACATAATATTGTCCTTAAATTGACCTCATGGGCATAAATTTTAATGAGTTTTGATGGTATTTGTTGCCTCCTAATCCTTAGTTTTAATTAGTTGAAACAATGTTCAATAGGCAAGAGTTTACACTGTCAAAGAAATTTCTGCCTAAATGCAAACTCCAACTTATGCTTAATGGGTCATAAAGGCCATATTTGCAAAAATAAAATAATAATAATAATAATAATAATAATAATAATAATAAATAGAGGGGCGAAAAGTTCAAACCACTCTTTATGGGTGTTATTTTTCCGAAATTTTTACTCAATTTCAGCCTTGCGGCCGATTTTGCCTTCACTAATTGGCCTTTTTGCAGAAATATGACACAGTAAATAATAGTTTGCTTTTTTATCTGCACTTAATAGAATTTTGTAATTCCTCCATCAATTTTAATAAAAAAATCAATTTATTGGCACGGGGCCAATACTAGCCCTTTGACCCTTCTTTATTTGTCAACTTTTGCCCCGAAGTGTTGGCAAAAAAAGCCAACATTTACTCGTACTTGGTCGAAACTCGTAAATGTTGGCAAAAGTCTTAGCTTTGTGGAAATATAAGGGTATTTTGCTAAAACATTGTTAAACGGGAAAAAATTTGCAAAACCACTCTTTATGGAGGCACTTAGTGAAATAGGTTATTTGTGCATTTCCGCCATTTTCATGGGTGAATTGCATAACTATGGCATCATATGCAATGATTTGATTTTTTGACCCTCTAACAGTAATTTAGCAAAAATAATCTTCACTTAATGTAATGAATAAAGTTTGGACAAAACCAACCGTATGACATATCTTATAATGATGTCTATGTACTTCTTTAAAGGCAGCATCTGTTAAATAACTTGAAGTGTTACCTGACAGTACTTGCCCATCAATCTTTTCCCACAGTTTTTCGAAATGAAATGGATGTTATTTTGCTACCACTTTCTGTCAGAACGAAATGGAGGTCATTTTGCTAAAACTATCTTAAATAGAAAACAAAAAACATCACTAGTCAATTTTGAGGACGTGGCGTGAAATTTTTGCATTTACACGTTCAACCCAGTAGCAAAAGCCCAAGTTCAGCTTCCTTATATAAAAGAAGAAATATCCAAACTTGAAAACCCTAATTCCCGAATAGTAGCACTTCATCATCTTCGCTGCGTTCAATCGAAGATGAAGGTTTGTTTGCTGAATAATTCAACCACTAATCTTTATCCTCTGTTGTATCTGTTGTTCACTATATTTAACGTATTTTAATTCTTTTATTTTTGCAGTTCAATATTGCAAATCCAACCACTGGATGTCAGAAGAAGCTCGAGATTGACGATGATCAGAAACTGTAAGCTAACACGTTTTTTTTTTTTTGTGATATTAAATTACTCTTTATTTATTATTGGAAAGAAATGAACATAAATTAATATGAATGTTTATACTGTATTGATATGGTCACACTGTCTATAATTTTATACTGTATTCATGTAGTCGACCCCGATTTATTTGTCGATTGCTAGTAGTTTATTTATTGATTGCTTCATACGTATTATTGTAAAATAAAACAAGGATTAAATGTGTTCTAGTATGTTGAAAACGTCTCTTTATATTTAATGTGATTAGTGTGCAATATGCGATTCCTGGAATTTAATTTTAGAGAAACCTTAATCTGTCTCTCTCTTGAGCTGAGGGTCTATCGGAACTGACCTCTCTACTTCATTAGACGTAGGGTTGAGGTCTGTGTACATCTCACCTTCCCCAGACCACAGTTGTGGGATATCAGTGGGCATGTTATTGTCTTAATCCGTCTCTTATGACCCTAGTTTGGGAATGTAATATATCTGCTAGATAGAGCAGAATGAATATAGAGGATTCATATAGCTGATCCTAACGAGCTTGTGATCTAGCTGTTGTAGTAGTGGTGGTTGTTTTTATAATTATATTTTGTACTTAGCGGGATAGCTGAAGTGATGGATATATTTAGCAGTCAGTCTTTTGTTGTAACTTGCTTGTGCGATTTAGTTTTTTAGATATTGATGCATTCGTAGGTACTTTGAATTAGCAATTTCTAAGCTGAATTCTTGAAATGCAGCCGGGCTTTCTTTGACAAAAGGATCTCCCAGGAGGTTAGTGGAGATGCTTTGGGTGAGGTAACTCTCTGTTCCCTTTACCTCCATGGCTTTTGGATAGAAGTTGTGCAATGTCCACCAACTCTATTTCGGAATCGTTATGTTCAATTACCGTTGCTAAAAAATGTTATGTTTAATTTGACAGGAGTTCAAAGGATATGTTTTCAAGATCATGGGAGGATGTGACAAGCAGGGTTTTCCAATGAAGCAGGGAGTGTTAACTCCTGGCCGTGTCCGCCTTCTGCTTTACAGAGGTATGTGTAAAATGTGCTATATGAGTGCACCTAAATCTGTCTATTTGCATCAGATGCTGTTATCTTAAGATCCTTGTAAAAAAAAAAAAAAACTGTTATTGTAAGTATCTAAACCTTTACGCGTGAAACAGGTACTCCTTGCTTCCGGGGTCATGGCAGGCGAGATGGAGAGCGCAGAAGAAAGTCTGTCCGTGGATGCATTGTTAGCCCTGATCTTTCTGTTTTGAACCTGGTTATTGTGAAAAAGGGTGAGAATGATCTGCCTGGACTAACCGACACTGAAAAACCAAGGATGAGAGGACCCAAAAGGGCTTCTAAGATTAGAAAGCTCTTCAATTTATCCAAGGAAGATGATGTCAGGAAGTATGTCAACACATACCGCAGAACTTTCACAACCAAAAATGGTGGATTGTCTACTCTTATAGCTTCTTGTCATTAATTTTTATAATTTATTCAAGTATGTTGTGTTATCTCTGATGTAGAAAATCTTGAATTATGCTTACATGTTATGTTTTGTGGGGACAGGGAAAAAGGTGAGCAAGGCTCCTAAGATTCAGAGGTTAGTGACACCCTTGACTTTGCAACGAAAGAGAGCGAGAGTTGCTGATAAGAAGAAGAGAATTGCCAAGGCAAAATCAGAAGCAGCTGATTATCAGAAGCTTCTTGCTACTAGGTTGAAGGAGCAAAGAGAAAGGCGTAGCGAGAGTTTGGCTAAGAAAAGGTCTAGACTCTCTGCAGCTTCTAAGCCATCTATTGCTGCTTAGGATCAGTGGGATCTAATACCTGCTATTTTGTAATCTGGTTCCTTTTAGTAATTGCTTGGATGTCTTAAGTTGTTTTTGGTGACTTAGTGTTCTCAGATGTTGACTTTGATCTCATAGTGTTATCCCATACAGTTTATCTTTCAGATTCCAGACCCTGTTTATGACTTTATGCTGTCTCTTAATTTCATATATATTCAACGGTCTACTACTTTTTCTTTTACTTGTAATTGGATCAGTTCTATTTGGTTATTTTATCTTACATTAACCTATTTCGACAATCTATGTTGGTGTTTCCAGATTTGTTGTGTCCGGACTTGTGATCTTTTTGTGGCGAGAGAAAGAATCATGTGTTCCATAAATGGCCAGTTACATCATCTGACAGTTATTCGAGACTTTGAACTCTTCGTATAATCATGTTTCATCATCGCAAAATACAGTGAATATCAAGTCCTAATGAAAAAGAATAACATAAGGTTAATGACGAGTAAAAGAAAATTCTAAGAATGATAAATGTTTGAATACATATGCTTGACTCGTGTTCTTCAAAATTTCGATTGTTCACATCAATGGCTTCTATCTCAATCCAAACTGGCTCGCCATACGAGTAGCCGTTTTTGGTATTTCTTTCCTTGACATTCTAAACGCACATTTAGTATGTTTTTGGTACTTCTCTCTTTCCTTTTTGATTATTGTGACTTTTTTATATTTGATATTGGATATTTGTATATGTTGAGAATGCTTAGATGATGGGTAGGATGGATAAAATAAAGAATGAAGTCATTCGAGACAAAGTGGAAGTAACCTCAGTGGTAGACAAAATGTGAGAAGCGAGGCTGCGATGGTTCGGGCACGTAAGGAGGAGCACAACCAGTGATTGGCTGTGGTGGATTTACAGAGAGGCAGAGGTAAACCAAAGAAGAATTGAGGTGAGATTATAGACATAATATGACTCAACTCCAGATTACCGACAACATCACAGTAGATAGAAAGTGTGGAGGTTGAGGATTAAGATAAAATGTTAGATAATAGTCGAGCAACTGTCATCATAGTAGTACAGTAATAGTTATTGATTTTTCTGTATTCCTAGTGTACCCTTTAGTTTTTATATCAATATTTTTCATTGTTTTAGTATTTTCATCGTGTTATTTTCATACATATCTTTAAAATATTTTTCTTTAACACATGATCCATAGAACAACTTCTCCACTTTAGTGAGGATAATGTTTGTAAACATCTCACTCTCAGACTCTCAGACTTCACTTATAAGATACCACCAAGATAATGTTGTTAATTTTTGTACTTATCATCGGCATACTAACTCGCACCATACATTTACATCAAATGGAACAATTTAACTTTAGTGGGTACAATTTGATGATGAGTGTCATGATAGCCAGCTTCATGAGTATTTGTTGGTAACTGAAAGGCCCAAATATAGAGGAATATTTATCTAATTTTTAAATTGAGGGTGTTTGACAATCAAACACACATTAAAAGATTAGACTAATTAACCGTTTAGTTTGTCATAATAGTTATTCGTAATACACAAAACTCAATTTACTATTGCCACTTCAAGCCATCATCTGGAAAACAAATAAGAACATACATTAACTAGTAAAAATCACCATATGTGAAAGTTGAGGATCTTTCAAACACAATATTATCAAGAAAGTTACTTAAAATTTTGTTTTAGCATGCACTAAAAATTACTGCAAACGTCGGTAATGTTTAGAAGAAAGAAAAAGAACTAAGAGAGGGAAGAAAACATAAAACCTGATTATCGCGTGAGAACTTTGTGAAATGGGAGCTGTAGAGGTTGTTAGTAAAAATCTAAGGCTAGAAGGGTGTTGATTTAGTTCCATTTGTTTGTTTGTTCATTTGGCACACTAAGAATTTGGTCTAGCGCCGAGCCATCTAAGGAAAAAAGAAAAAACTTTTTATAAAAAATAAAACAAAAGATTACATACATATAGATATAGTTTCATAGAAATAATCTATTGTACTAATTTAAGTTATATGTCAAATTCTTATGCGAGTCTCTCAGACTATATTACTATATTAATTTCAATTTCTAACTCTCCAATCACGCTATCTTAAAATCTCCAATTATACTACTTCAAATGATTAAATCAAAAAAAATCAAAAAAAAAAAAAGAAGATTAAATCACTATATCCACAGTAATTACCAAAGTCTTATCACCAAATGTGCATGAATGGATAGGAAAATTCATTAACTACAAATCAATAATTTAGCATGAAATTACCTTTTAATTTTACTAGCATGGAGAAAATTTTTTTAAATAGGATTTAGAGACAAAGGACAATATTACTACAAGAAAAGACAAGAATAAAGCTTTAAATTTGCAAGAAGGGTAAGATACACTTAAAGGAAAAAATGCAGTAAATCACAAGACGATGAACAAAGAAAAACACGACAATGGTAAAACCTTAATATTGACATAAATGTGATTTAGAAACAAAGAACAATATTATTTACAAGAAAAAGACAAGAATAAAGCTTTGAATTTTGCAAGAAGGGGAAGATAAACCTAGCATTGGTGAATTCATAAGATGATGAACGAACACGACAATGGTAAAGCCTTAATATTGACATAAATGAAATAGGATTTAAAAATAAAAGACAATATTATGTAGAGAAATTTTTTGTATTACTATATAATAAAAACATTATTGTTGCAATAACTAATGCAATTCGTAAGCGAAGAATTTATCTTTGCTAGAAACACGTGAAGAAACCGGTAGTGATCTTTTTTTAATTTCAACAAACAAATATTTGTTGTAAAAATTTATTATTTTATACAGAATGTGAAATAATGATAAAGTCTCGATACAAGCTCACTTTTTAAAGACAAATTGATTAAGGGTGATAGAATTGCATAACATAGTTGATGGTGTAGTAGCCAAAGTGGAAGAATGAATGTGAAATGAAAAGAGTGAAGTTAAATTCAACATATGCCTTATTAGATAACAATAATACTATCAATAAAGATTTTAACTGGATTTGGGACCTTAAGACTATTAACAAAATAAAAATTTTTTTGTGGTAATGTCATCACGATCGGCTTCCTACTCGTTTTTACCTAAACAAAATTGGTATTAATATTGATGTAAACTGCCCAATCTGTAAAATTGAAAGTGAAACTATGTTTCACATTTTCATCCAGTGTCTCATTGCTAAATATTTTTGGAACACTACCCCCTACGCTTTTACTATAATGATCCCACTACTTGGCTTGAAACTTTGAGACAATTTGCCTTTAATCCAGCTAGTAAATATTCTAATTGGTTGGAATACTTACCCTTTGCCTTGTGGAATCTTTGGCTTAACAGTAATTTTAATAATGTTAACAATTTAGCAAGACAAATTACCCATCAAACTGTTAATGCTTGTCTTTTAGAATTTTTGTTTCTAACCTCAAAGGAAGTTAGACAAGAAGGTACTAGAAATATAACTATAGGCTGGAAACCCCCGGAGGAGAAAATCTTTAAACTTAATATAGATGGAGCCTTCAATCATATTACTAATAAAGCTAGCATTGGTGGAGTATTTAGAAATAGTCGAGGAATTTGGGTATTAGGATTTCATAAGAAAGTTAGTGGTCTAAATGCAACCCATGTAGAAATCCTAGCTCTATATTATGGTCTCACCCTTGCTATAGATCAAAACCTAGTTCCTATAGAAGTGGAAACTGACTCCACTGATGTGATTAATTTACTGCAAAATTCACATCCATCTTACGTTCCTATTATTCAAAAATGCAGGTCAATGATGCTCCAATTGCAAATACCATCGATCCAGCATAATCTTCGTAAAGAAAATAGAGTGGCTCATCTCCTAGCCAAAGGAGCTCCTGACTAGTCCATGAAGAAACTATCTATCATTATGCTATGCCTCCAAATTTTGTGCAACAAGCCTACATGGATGATCTAGGGGCAGGATTTTTGCTACTATTATATCGGATACTAATTTCAAGCATTTAGCTAAATTAGGTTGTGTGTATGGACTAAGATCCAATGCTGTTTCTACTTATGTTTGTAATTCAGACCATGCGGGGACTCTTAATAGACGCATGGTCTCTTTATGTAACCCTACATAATTTAATCTATAATATGTCGTACTTACCCAAAAAAAAAGGAGTGAACTTTTTATGTAGTTCATTTTATGAACAATAAAGTTAGATGTTTTGCATATCACAAGGTAAAATTACTAAACTTTTTCAAACCAGGATATCCAAATTTACCCCTATACTTTGCAAAAAGGTCCAAATTTGCACGTGGTTAAAAATTTGGTTTGATTATGTATCCTTAGTCCGTGGTCGTATTGGAGCCAAAATCGATAAGAAATCCACTAGTGAACCAAACTTCTAATAAAAGATAGTTTAAGACATTTTCGTTTAAGTATAAAAGACATATTAGGTTATTTTCCTTGAAACAATGAGTTTAGCCCCTTTATTTACACAACTTTAAAAATTTTAACTCACAAAACTTTAAGTAAAATATATGTCCAAACACAACGTCAAGTTACAAAAGTTAATTTTCAGTTCAAACATAAAAAAGTTAGTATTTCATCAAGTTTCAACCAAATCTATGCCCAATGCTAGCTTACTCTAATAAACATGTGGTTCATTACCACTAAAAAAAGTCATACATTGTGTACTTTGAGCAGTTCAGCTGACATGCTAAATGAACACCAGATTGTACATTACGCTTTGTTTCTTGCACCTTAATCAATTATGACACGAGTGTCTTTAGATTCTAGCATGACCAGACACGTTACAAACAACAAACAACCCCCCCCCCCCCCCCTCCCCCAAACAATTACCCAAACAACACCTCATTATATCAGCAGAATCAAAATTGTACTTCTTTCTGTAAGATTCCATTCTTGTAAAGTCCGAACAAGATTTGCTTTATTGCTTAGCTACCCAAAAAAGATCACATCTTTTACATATTGGCCTTAAAAACAAACATTTCTTGATCACCACCTGAACTTTTATGCTGTGAGTTCCTTCCTCATGGCATTATCATCATTAAGGGTCTTATTGACACTCTTCATTTTTGTTACACTCATATTTATACAGATCAAAGCTGATGATGAAGTGGAAGTGGTTAAATCTCATGTTTCCAGTTCTCAAGAATTGGACCATCTTAAGTCAAAGATCCAATCTTTGGGTTAGTTTTTGAATTTAGCCATTTTTATTGAGCTTTTGTCTAGATTATGATTGTGTTTTTATGGGAAATGTGTTGCATTAAAGAATCATTTTCTTGTGCATTTACTATTGTTGGTTAGGATAAGAATGGATATGATGATAATGTTTTGGTTGTATTTTTCTTTTGGGAACTTCACGAAAATAGACGTCGTAATCAGTATGCATTGAATATACACTTATTATGCACATAATATACATGAAATATACATAAATGTTTTTTTTTTTTTGTGTGTTTTACGTGGTCTAGCCATTGTTCAGGCTGAGTAAATTTCCCCTTTTTGTCGTATAAGATTGATAACAAGTGATAAGGAGTAAGACTGGAGATATTTGGCAAAGAAACTGTCTTGTGCTTATAAGTGGTGGAAGTCATTTGCTCACTTTGGTGTAAATATTTTCTTTGGAAAAAAAGCATTTCGTATTTTGAGAAAATAAAACATTGTCCACAGTTTAAGGTAAGTACGTAACCAAATGGATAAAAATAAGTTCATGAAAGGAAATAAACTGAGGGCAACTATTTTTCCAGTTATAGGAGACTACACTTAATCTCCACATTTGGTATTGCAAAGGGCCTTTTTAGATGTTAATTTTGTGATTGTGGTTGACTGGTTAAAGGTTCTATCTTTAGGGAATTGAGTTAATGATGAGATGGATTTGAACATATAATAGATTTTGAGTCAGTGATACAGGAAGGGTTAAGAAATGTAAAGGAATTGTTCTGTTACTTATATTTAGTATTAACTATTTGGTCACCTAAGGACGTGGTTATTACTTATGTACGACATCCTCTAAAGTGTTTCTGCTTTTGAAGAATCAAATGTTGAGGAGACCACCCTGAAACTGAAACAAAAGGATGCAGTCATTGCTGACAAGGAGAATATAATAAAAGAGAAATCAGAGACAGTTGCTTCATTGCAAGCCGAGATAGCTTCTCTTCAAGTGAGTCTAACTTCCTCATACTGGTATTGGCTTTTATCTGCAGTTGACTAAATATGAAACATTGTTATCATGTTCTCAACGGTTTGATCTTTTGTTCCCCAGAAAAAGGGCACATTAGATGCTGAGGAGCAACTCAGAAAGGCTCATGCACGAATTGATCAGCTAGAAAATCAAGTTGATGGACTAAAAAAGGAGGTTGACGTGAAGAATAAGGAGAAAATAGAGTTGGAAGCTCAGATAACTGAAGCAGAAAAGAAAGTAACTGAATTGAACTTGAAAGTTGAGAAGGTAGGCTTCTCATGTGTTCTTATCTTTTCCATATGGATAATAACTGTTTATTTCATTGTTCTATTGTGAATTTTGTTCCCCTGACCTTATTCAAACTCTAAAACTGACATGTTCACATATTGCGATTCAGCTTAATTTCAACTTTCAATCCATATCATGAATACAAGTTAACCTGTTGCACTGTGAAATGATAGCTCCGTTGTTTTCAAAAATAAATTAGTTAACTTTGTAGATGATGGTTTGGGATTCTTATTTTTTCCTTTTGAAGAATTAGGATAGTATCCTGATGCTTTTTCTTTTCATGAATGTTGCCTTATAAATTAAGAATCTCCGACCCAAAGAGCCATTCAATATGTAGTTTCTCAAAAAAAGAAAAAGAAAAGGAAGAAGAAGAAGATTGATTTAATATGCAAGTAACTTGATACATTGCTTGTTTTTTAAATACAATTACATTTTTATATCTTGGTCACAAAGATGTTTCATGTCCTTTCTAAATGCTTAAGTGTGCTGCTGCCTATGACCAAGGCTTGATGTTTTGTCTAAAATAGCTGGTTTTAGCTGCTAGAATCAGTTCATTTTAATTTATGACCGTAAACTGCAAAAGGTGGCTATTATGTCCATTCAACCATCCCCTCCCCACTCTCCCCCCCAAATTTTCGGGAAAAAAGTTCTATAATGGCCAAGTAATTGAGAACTCAGTAGTCTTCATACTGTGAATGCAGTCTTCATACTGTGAATGCTTAGAAGATCTTTAGCCTGTGAACAACTGTTTAGTGTTTTTATTGGCATATGCAATTTTTGGCCTAATCAGATGATGTCATTCCACATTCTTTTGGGTTTATGCAGTTCCAAAAGACCGTTGATGAGCAGAAGGCAAAACTAAGGAAAACAGAACGGGCTCTTCAAATTGCTGAGGCATGCTCTTGATAGAAGCACAACTCCAAACTTTTGAAATGAGTATGGTAGGATACAATTTCTAATACCTCTCCTATTTTATAATCTTCTTTCAGGAGGAAATGATTAGAGCTAGATCTGAAGCCACATCAAAAACTAAGGAGCTCGGAGAGGTAAAATTATTTGTATGGGCTGCACATATCTTATCATGTGAATTCAGGGAAAATATGACTCTTTGTTGTGTCTTCTCATAGATGCTTTATCATTATCTCTCAGTGGGATACAAGAATTATCTAATCAATCAGTGTAGTCGAAGTACTTATTTTAAATCAAATTGTGCATCATCCTGCTTCATACCCATCAATGTTGTAACTTAGCAACATCAAACGACAGATTGAAGAAGAAATTTGAATGCAATAATGCAGCGGTGGTATGTACTAGAGCTAATAAGTTAGTCATCTGCGTCATTTATTTCCCACCATACCAAATACTCTGATTATGCCAAGTAATGTCTTGAAACCCGAAAGATAGAAGTCAAAAGTACTTCGGCTGATACATTGTATGATACATGTTTGTATTCCTCTATTGCTGCTGTATTTTTTCGTTTTTGCTCCTTGCTGTGTTTAGATTTTAGCGAACCATCATGATGCCTGCTAATGAGCTCTTTTCTGTTCTTCCTTTTTATTTTTGAAATTTTAGGTGCATGGTGCATGGCTTCCACCTTGGCTTGCAGCCCGTTTGATTCATTTCCAGGTATTTGGAGCAACAATCATGTTTGTTTTAGAACTTCCAAAGTTGGAGCAATAATCACGTCAAACATGATTTTATGCTGATTTCTGATTGGTTGTGAAATTGCAGTCTCTTTTGGAAAAGCACTGGGAGGAGCACGGACAACCTGCTATGGACGTTGTGATACAAAAGGTACATTACTTTTTGGCTGTTTGATATCTCAGATGGCTGTGGTGGTACTGTAATTAATTGATGGTTATCTAAAAGACCAGTTTAACCTTATTGTCTCTTTTATTTTATTTTCAGGCTACTGAGAAGAAGGCCCAATCTGAAGCATGGGCTGCACCACATGTGGAAACAATCAAAACAGTAAGCCAGCTTTGCTTCATAAATGCTGAACAACCTTTATTTCTTCGAAATTGCGTCATTTACTTATAGTTTCAAAATATTTTGACCTTGCAATGAAGTCGATACTTCTTTTACACATGGTCGTAGCTTTTAGTTTCTACTTCTCAAAGTTATATGCATGTAAAGTATAGTGAATTCAACTGCAGTGGGGTGGATATGAGTATTAGCTGAGATTGTTGCGTGACTTCTTATTCAAAGTTGAAGAAGTTCTCTCGAAAATAAAGTCGGATTAATTTGAGAGTCCTGTCTGTACTGAACAACTATACTCTTTTTTTTTTTTGAGGTGAAAAATCTTGGTTGCTAAGATAGTTAACTATATGTTGTTTACTGTTTTGTGATATTTTGCTGCTATGGAGAAACAAGTCGTGGTATACATGACAGATTCTCACCTCTTGTGATGCAAAATGTTTTCTGCTAAAATAGTAGATCATCAAAAGACCTCTCTGCAAAGTTCCGCCTCAAAAGTATGCGGCTAAGTAGCGAAATAACCATTAATTTGCAAAAGACATTCTATAGCTTTTTCTGGATATTCATCTATCACTTCAGAGTCTTATATTACGCAATATTTATTCTTCTAGAGTGTTTTCCCCATCAAGCTGGGTTACTCGTTGACATTCTTATGTGCTACTGTTTGAAGAAATGGTTACCAGCTGTGAAGGAGAAATGGTTGGTGGTTTCCACAACCGCCGAGCCACACGTACAATTGCTAACTACAAAAGCTCTCGAAATTTACGAGACATCTAAAGGTGCCATAACTCCACATATTGTCAAAGTTCAAGAACTAGCAACTCCTCATGTTCAGGTGCCATCTCCCTGTCTGCTTAAGAATGATACTCTCCCAATCTTGTCATGCGTGTCTACCTGTTAGCTTTCCATCCCTGATCAAAGAATGATTTTCTGACAGGAAATTAAGAAATTCAGCAAGCCATACATTGATGAGGTTGCAACTGCTGCAAAACCACATGTTGAAAAAGTTCGGGTTGCAGTTAAGCCGTACACAGAAGTGGCAGTTCATCATTATGGGAAGTTCCTCGAGTCTGCAACTACATACCATGATCAGGTATGACTATGAGAAAGAGACATATATATTAACCCCTAAAATATGATCTCACGCAGATGTATTCCATAAGTTTAAGAAGTCATGTTGTCCGCTTAAGATTTCCATACTGCTATTACCACCTTGGTGGCTTTGGTCATTTGTGTAGAAAATATGGATATTCCTATAGCTTAAGATGTCATCTTCCCTACCTTAAGAAATATCCTTTTTTTTTTGGGGCTTTTCAATGTGACAATTAACTCAACTAATTTTGAAACTATCTTGCTAATCAGTTGATGAGGGGTTGGTACCAATTTGTATGCCCAACCATTTCCAAAATTTGATTCCATCTGTAGTCTAGACTGTTTCTTGTGGAATTATATGGTATCATGCGGATTAAGTAGAACTGTTTTTACCTTCTACAAACATGCTAGTAACCAAGTTGTATAGCTAGTTTTACAAGCTGGGCGTTATGAGAAGATAATGATCAATCATGATGAGAATGTCTGTAAAAACAATGCAGTACTAGAGGTAGCCATGCAGAGTGAGGTCTCCTGGTTTGTCTAGTGGTGCTTGAGAGTTGAGAGTGATTTGTGTTTACAACTGATCAGTCCTTGAAAATAGATATGTATATGTATCTTGGGCACTGGTTGAGATATGTTCCTATTCTTGGCTGATCTCATTACATGCTCAATGCTTCTGGACTTACTGTTGTAAGAGATTAGTAGGTTATTTTTCTGGTTTCTGATCTCTACAAATCAAGTGCTCTGGTTAAAATAGTGTACGCCTTTATTTAGATTTATGCATATATTGCTTATAGTATTATATTGGGTTTATGGTCCACAATTGTAAAGCACCATTTCAAAACCTTTGAAGCTTCAAGGCACAGTCAAAGAAAAACTGGAGAAGCATGAAGTTACAAGGTCGCTTGCAACAAAGGAGCTTGTTTGGTTTGCCGTATGTATCTCTTTGTATATTGCATTTGCCCAGCCCTTCTTGTCTCCTTATTTTTGCCTAATTTAATGGTCTGATTACTATTAATTGTTTGATATTATGCGCTGTAGGCCTCAGCATTGTTGGCTTTGCCCATTATAATCCTATTTAAACTTTTGTCTGCCATCTTCTGGTTAGTACATCTACTCTGTCCCTTATTTTCTTATGTAGACTGTCATTGTACACAAGTTTTCATTAACTTATTCACTCTGTGAGGCGCAAAGTTATATTCTCTTAAACCATTGCAGTACAAAGACAAAGGAAGCAAATCACACCGGTAATTCAAGCCCTTCACGTCGTAAGGGCAAGAGGGGACATCCAGACCAGTAGGGCAACGAAAGTTGACTTCTTTTTATTAACACGGAGCTTTATAGTTCAAAGGTAGCACTTTTCTCTCTTCCTTTTTTCGTATAACTGGCATGGGTTAGTATATGGATGCATCGGTGTCTTGCATTGCATGTATATGCCCTTCATCCTGTGTGAGAAGGAAACAGAAGATTCGTGGTTTTAGGATAAAAAAATCATAAGCTGATGGTGATAGCTTATACATTTTTTAGATTCCTCTGAAAAAATGCTTTGAAGTTCAGAGTGGTATACTGATGCAACTATGAACTTGTGCTGTATTGAGGTGTTCTGTTGCTGAATGTACCCCACCTTAACCCACTGCTTTAGACCAAAAAAACACAAGAAGATTCAAGATGAAAGAGAAGGGTGATGTAAAGTTTTCAGACATCTCGCTTGTTTGGTGCAAGCATTTAAAAAAGATAACTCTCCAGTCTCGAAAGAAGCCTTGGTTGGCCATCCTACACTGCAAGAAATTGAGATATATAGGACTTCCTGAGATAATTATGGAAATTCTTCATGTCCAAGATCTAGAGCTTTGTCCTTTTACTACAAATTAATCCCTAAATCCATTGGTCTAATGATTTATCTCTCGAGGCAGTATGTGCTGAAGAGGGAACTAGAACGCCTAAAATGCGTTTCATTGCTACATTCTTGTCCTTTACTGCTTGTTACTGAAATCTGGTTCTTTTCATTTGTTGCAGATTGGCTATCCTTTTCTCTCTCGGCAGTTGGAGCTTTACAAATTCTTTGTTTTTTCATATTTCTAAAGCTCTCTCTTGCCTTGAGTTTTTCTGTGATGTGTACAAAGCTAAAATGGGGACAAGAAATGTTGGTGTATCACAGCTTTGGCTTTGGATAATCTCATTATTCATGTATTTTGATCATTCCAATATGCTCTTAGGTTGCAGACTTTTTATACTCCACAGTTGTACTGAGACCTTTACACTCTTATGTGATCATATATTCTTGGCTTCTAGTTGTCAGTTTTCTTTTATTCTCCTTTTTTCGAAGGTACAAATTGTCCTTGAATGCCCATATAAATGTTCCACATTCAATGACAGGGTGGTGGTATATGTTTTGATGTAGTGCAAAACAAGCATTGGTTTGTATACAAGTTTGTAAAATTGTCCATCACACAAGTACATATGAGCTCACTCAATTTAGTATAAAATGGACTTAAATATTGATTTGGTATGTAATAACTTGTAGCAAGTAAGAAGTAAAACATTTTCCCTACCTACCAGACATTTGACATAAGACAAAACATATTGTCAAATTTTGCTCCACATTATATGAGCATTGCTTACAAGACTCCCCTTCATACTTAGCGTGAAACACAGACTTCAGACAGTTATTAGACAAGAAAATTTGCTAATGACATCAATAGTTAGACCCGTAGTAAAGAAACTAATAAGTTAAATACAAAAAGATTTCAGATTCAAATTCTATTAAGCTCTGTGATTGACAATTTGAAATTACAAAATATACTTCCAAGTATTATTCTTTTTTACCCTCATTTTAGTAATGCACATTCTTTTGTTACTATTTATTTTAGTATTCTAAAAACATTTAACTAGAAAAAGTTCCTAGAGAGTGGGTTCCTAGCATTAAATATGCAGGAAATATATAATGAACTTTGAGATGTAAATGTCGTGTGTTGAGATGGCCGAGTTGGTCTAAGGCGCCAGATTAAGGTTCTGGTCCGAAAGGGCGTGGGTTCAAATCCCACTCTCAACATTCCAATCGCGTAGACCTTTTTTTTTTAATTATTATTATTAATTTTTTTTTTTTTTTTTTTTTGGGCAATCAAAGAAAAGATAACCAAAGCTTTCACATCTTATAGGTTTATGTAACTTCTTCAAGTGAATCTTAGCTCAATGAAAGACGAATATTCAAGAAACTAGTGAGAAGTTAGAGACTATAATGATGTCTCAAAAGAGAAAAGAGAGAGAACTGTAACCTGCAAAATAAATAGTAACATATATTTTGCTATGTTGGGGTGGAAAATTTTGGAAGGAAACGAAAAGAGACAAGGTTCAACTATAATTATCATGTGTATAAAACTTGACATATATCATGCATGTCCATCCCTCTTCTATTTCCACTCCTTTCAATTCTAACAAAGAGTATGCAAGAAAGCTACAAAGTCATTCATTCAATTCAAATACTAGTGGCTTTGCCATGATCGAGTACCAACACTCAATAAAAATAACATTTCTTTCCTAATTAAGTAGACAAAAGTAGTAGTTACTAAGACTAATAACCAAGCTACATAATTTATTTAACATTACATTAGCTAATCTGATCCCTCTTTAAGATCTTCTATATGTCTCGGTAAAAATCCTCGTCATTGATCAGTAAGTAGCCCAATAATTATCTAAATCAGCACAATAATTTGCATTGTTCATTTCTACTCCATAACCGGCCTCACTTGTGATAGGACAGTTAACCATCATGGAAGTCACATCTTGTGGATTCATAACTTGTGGTGGTGGTGGTGGTAGTGGCATTGGCCTTAAAACTGGTTGAGATGTCGCGACTCCGCCACCAAGATTCAAGTTTAAGCCTGAAATACTGAAAAAATTATCTCCACCGCCACTACTGCTACCTCCCATATTGTAGGTCATTTGAGGTTGTATTGGGAAGTTCATGTTAGATGCATGGTTTATGTAACTTCTTCCCATCGCAATTTGGAAGGCGTGATGATCAGGTTGCATCATTTGTGAGGACATTGCATTTTGATTCATCTCCAGAGAGTAGGGATTTACTACTGCCCTTGAATGGTTGTTAGTACTAGGGTATTTCTTCATTCCTCCACTCTTCTGGAAAATACGGCAAACCACCCACTCATCTTGCTGCATAATGAATATTAATATGGTTATCTAACCAGTTTTTAACTTCTATATATATACTGATAGTGTAAAATATATTGCAGTATCAAGTGATTTAAAAGACAACTACATGTAACCGCGCTCATAAAAAGTGAAATAAGTGACATGAAATATAAAGCAGATAATAATATGATACAACGAGTTAAATTACACTAATAATGCACGTAATGATTAAATATATAGCAACAACAACACTGTAGTTCTCTTTTTCCTTTTTCTAGTTTCTTACTTAAACTTGATTTTGGAGAATAATAATAATATCCTTTCTTTCACAAGGAGGGAAAAGAGAATTATATGTCATACCTTGGTTGTTCTATAAGTGGATTTAGAGCGAATTCTATATTCATGCATCACCCAATTAGATTTCTCTCCTCTTGGAGCTCTTCCTTTATAGAAAACCAATGTCTTTTTCATGCCAACCAATTCAGAAGTTTTACTATTGAAAATCTCCTTGTCTTTGCCAGTAGTTTTCCAGTATCCAGTGTTTGTAGCTCGGTTTGTCCTAACTCCAGTTGGGTATTTTCGATCACGAAGGCTGAAGAAATACCATTCTTTTCCTCCCATTTTTGCCTTCCCTGAAATATATATCCATCAAATTTATGGATTGTTAAAAGTATTAACTCATTAAATCAGGATTAGATGAGAAACTTTTTTTTTTTTTTTTTTTTTAGGGACTTATCAAGAAAGCTCAATATGTAGTACAAGAAACTAAATAGCTTTGTTGTGTTAACTAAACTTTGAATTTTGAAGAAGAAATAACGAGAAAACAAAACTTCTATTTACAACATTATTGAATAAATCTCTATGAAAATTCGCAGTGAATGATCTAAAAAAATCCATGTAAGTTTACCAGCGGATTTTCCGTGAGGAAGTATTTTGCTTCTTTCAATTTTTTTCATATACCTAGGGCTTTTCTTGGGAAACTTTTCTTTCATTTTTTTGTTCATGTACCCTAGGGATTATCTTTTAGAAAAGTTACTTCTTGAATTGATCAGTTTTCTAAAAAGCTTAATTATTGCATCCCAAAACCCTAGATGTTGCTTCGATGAGTTACACAACAGAAGAGTACTAAAGTTTGTTGAGAAGATTTGATAAAGGTAATTAAATCAAATATACCATAAACAAAAGAGTATCTTGTTAACTCGTTCGTTATCCAAAATGAAAGCCAAGCGACAAACAAAAAAGTATAGGTAAAAATTAAATTCTAAGCCTTTTCTTTTATGATCCTCATTTCTTGAAATTTCTCATAAACATGATTAACATGGTAAAGGCATGCAATTTCAAGAATTATGAAAATAGACTCCTAGCTAATTTTCTTACAGCTTTTTAATCCTTTATTTTAAGTACGTATAACAGAATCCCAAAACCTTTGCATGTTCTTGATTGCAGCTTGTTTCTTTAAGACATGAAATTAAATATGGTGTCAGGAATTCTAACAAGGTGATCTAAGTACAAATTAGAAATGTTTGATTGTCACACACTAGGATTAAAACCTACATCCTAAAGAAAATTCAAGTCATTTTTTACACTACATAACAAGTTTCTCTTGATAGAGTTCTAATAATTTATGTACATAAAAAAACTCTTATTCACGATTGAAACGCTGCATGGACTAGATAGACCTATTTCATTACTAAATGCAGGAAAATGCTAGAAACAAAATTAAAATACCTGGAAGATCCCAAGGCTCACATTTGTTTAGATCAACATCTGCAATAGCCCTACCAGTAAAACTAGCATCAGATATCTTGTTCACAAGATAATAAGTTATAAGCTCTTCATCAGTTGGATGAAAACGGAAGCCTGGTGGTAGACTCTCTTCTTTTGATTCTTCCATTTCTTTTTCTTGCCCTAATCAAGTTACTTATGTATGTTTGTTATTTCTTCTAACTACTATGCTAACTATAGAATTTTACAGCACGAAAAGGAAACCCTAAAACTCAAAATTTTGTATATAATACACTAGCTAGTAAGAAAACCAACCAAGTGATCTTTTAAAATAGTTGAGACATGAAAAGGAGATTAACTTGAGAAGTATCTAAAAATTTGAATACCTAATTAAGCAAGTTTCCCAAAAAGAAGAAAACCTAGCTAGCTAACTAAGTTTGTTGTTTGCTATGTGCTGCAAGCAATATTTTCTTAATTGGTTGCATGTAGTGTAAAAGGAATTTTGGATTTGTGCAACTTTATTGCTAAAACCTTTGCCAGAAGTTTAGGTTTGAGGGTTCTTGAGGGATAGAAGAAGTGTATCCTGCTTCAATATTTAAAGAAGTGGGAAGAAAGAAGGAAAGGAAGAGTGTGTCTTAGAAGCTCTCACCTACTATGGTTCTTGAGGTACACGTAGCTAGGGTTCTAAGTTATACACATTATACAGTATAGTGTAAATAATTTGTACATTATTCAGTATAATCTAGTAATTATATACGGCGATATAACAAATTTAAACATGATTTATACCGACGGCATGCCTTTAGTATTGTCCGTCAGAAAAAATGCATTTCTAATAGTGAATAAATTCTACTTCTTTTTATTGAGAATTCTAGCCGAAAATTCGTTATGCAATTGTAAAGTAACTATAAACACATCTTTGACATTGTACTGCCCGATATAACACAAAGCACTAATCTAGAATATTTGCGGGAGTAAATTTTTCATGATTATTTGTATTGTTCTGTTAGCATGTTTAGATATTTATAGTAATAACTAGTCTTCCGCGGGTCTATCGGAAACAGCCTTTTCACTTTGGTGGAGGTAAGATTTGCGTACATCTCACCCTCCTCAGACCCTATTTGTGAGATTATACTGAATTTGTTGTTGTTGTTGTTGTTGTAATAACTAGTCTTGAGATAAACATAGATTTTATACTATTTTACAATGAAAGTATTTTGATTATTAATTGGACTGATCATTTCTAATAACTATATACATAAACTTTTATACTATGTTTCATCCAATGGACACTATGAACTGACTAAACAAAACGAGAGTAGACAAAGTTTTGTCAATTGATCAGGCGAATATATTAGATTATTTGTGTTAATAGAGCTAACCAAAGTGTGGTTATAGGCAATTTTCCTAGAACAGTTACTACTCCAATCCTCCAAGGTATCTAAATATCTTACTAGTATTTTTTATGATATTCTGAGTATTAAATCATTTAACTGTAAACAGCTGGTGATCTATAAATGTGCGTTATATATTTGACAGTTGATGAAGGGAAAATACTGAAGTGAGCTAGCAAAAAGCTTGAATATATGTTGATTTCTGGCGAATTAGTGGGCGTGATGAAACTTTTCCTATGTTTTTTTTTTTTTGGTGGTAATAAATGACTTTTATTAAAACACAACAACTAAGTCCTATTACAAACATTGACTAGGCCGGAATACATGTATCCAAATAGCTTTGGTCTGAATCCGAAACAACATTACAACGATTAACTAGTCTAGGATACATAATACCTAAACAGTCTTGTTCAAATATAGAAATAACAAATGGCGGAGGAACATGATAAATCTTTAAGCTCGTCCTATGTACTAATATAGTAAATCATGCCATTCAGCTTAAAGCAGAACTGAAAGGAAAGGTCAGTGTTTTTTTTTCCTCAAAAAGTAAAAGGAAAAATGTGTATTTCTTTAAACAAAAGCAGATCAGTACACATAAACAATATACGATCGAAGACAATAGCTTGCACCAAGTAGCCATAATTTCAATTTGCAAATGCAGACCCAATATTTTGTTTGCAACAGTGTATAATTAGAATATCCCTATACATTACTATTAGACAGTGTATAAATGGTTTATAAACACCGTATACATTATTATATGTGTACACATATATAAACAGTCTACTTGTATAATAATATATTTACCTTGTATAAAAATTGTATAACAATGTATAATATTGTAAATTTCACGAAAATTAAATTGGGCTACATGGTTAAAGAAAAAAAATCTAAAATATACAGATTAAATTTTTTCGGTAAAAATGACAAATTTGAGTAAATATTCATATTTCATGCATTGGATTGACACAGAAGCTAAAATTTCCTAAACATAGTTCTCACTTGATATCTAAATCAATTATATATTTACTTACGGATCAAGATTTTCAAGCACACAAATCAAATGTGACTTCAACTTAAGTGTTTCATCTTGGAAATTTGATTTTTGCTTGAGATTGTAACAAGGAGGTAAGGCTACTAACATGTGTGACCAAAATCTAAGTGCAACTTGTGCAGACAAGTTGCAGCAGAGAATTATTATCTACAGCTAGCGTACGAGTATTTTCTTTGTCATTTCGCTTGATACTTAATTAGTACTAAAATTTGTTATTTTAAAATAACTCAATCACCTTAATTATTTTCTCTTTGACTACTTCAAAAGGTAAGCAAATGTGTGTTGCATCACGATCTTCATCAACTGTTTGATTAGAACCGACAATCGTTGAACGCCACTATATCATCTGATCAGTTTTAACTAGTTTGACAATGTCGAAAAGATTTAGCATTTTACCGTGATACACTGTTAGTTTGACAATGAATTTAGATAGGCAGGCTTCAATAAAAAAACAAAATTTAAGCTTTTTGACAACATTGAACACGATACTTGAGGTAACAAGATGTCTAAATCTTCTTTTCCCTTTTGCTAACCATAATTTTGACTTGGGAGTCATTGCAACTATGGAGAATATTCTTTGTCACGTCATCTCTTTCTTTTATTAAAGCACTCTACATCGATATATTTATCATAGATCATCTCTAAAATATCAATTTCATCAGTAATATTTTTAATGTGTCTACACAAGACAACAAGTATTTGCTGCAACTTATTTTACTAGTACTAACTTAACATTCAATCATTCAAATTCTTGGTTCATTTGCGGCCTAGATCGAGGACAATCTAATGGTGAACGAAAAGCCAGATTATTGTCATGGCCCAAAGTTCGTGGTATTATACTCTTTGGCCAATAGACCTCATATTTATTCTTTGGGCTACGCACATAGAGCTCAAGTATACATATCATATAACTTGTATCGTATTATATTATACTTCACTTTTCTCATCCTCTCCGATGTGAGGTTTACCAATCTGCCCTCTGGTATGAGCTTATACACACTCTACCCATTAGGAACTCAACGTCCTTGTTGATGTTTGCCCCATATTCATACCACGGGAGTATAAGTATATGGTACCATATTTGTTGGTCCAAACCCATAGTACGTATTATCTGTTTTGGGCCAACATTTTTTTAAGACTTGTTACTTCGGCTCACATTGAGCACAAAAACGCGCTTAAGTTTTCCAACATAGAAGTCCATCAATGTCAATCCCCTAGCTACATCACAATTAGTTTCTTGGAAGATTGGTATTTAACTTGTATTATACTTTAAGTCTTTATATATTATTTAATGTTAACACTACGTACATATATAACCAACTTATATCTCTGTGTTATATGTAATACTCGTGTAGACTGTTATCAAGATTATGACATTAACGCGTACAAGTATTTACTAGCACGACTTCTTATTATATCATCATGATCCTATCAATGTATATATTATTGCATTTTGTTGTGGCTGTACGATTATGTCAAGTCACACAAGCAATTGTTTGCACAGTAATTATCTAGTGAGAGCCAGCAAAAAATTAATTAAGGTTTCGTGTTAGCCTAGAAAACCACTGCACGTGAATTCTAATATTCAAGAAAGGTTAGAGATATGGTACCAGGTGTTCTGATCTTCTTGCAAAATGCATGTACATGTATAGTTATTTAACGAAGACTTTGTCCATTCACACGGTAATAAAATCATTGGAAAAGTAGCTGGAAAGTCTTTATCAAGAAAGACTATCTAGAAGCACTAATTAAGAAGACAAATGACATACTAATTCATCCTTGGCAGACTACTTGTCAAGCACTTCACTAGACACAACAACAGTGTTCTCAGACAAATTTCAATATTTTAATTATGCCATTATTACATTGATTAAGAGTAAATAAAGTTTGATGCTGAAGTAATTAGATATTGTAAAGAATTGGTTGCTAATAATAGTAGTGACACTTAAAAGTAAAATGGGTTGTTTGTGTATATATTTGTACTAAAATCAGAATCAGCACAAAAATTATGTCCTAAGAGTGAACAAAATTCATCAAGTACCTTTGCCCATAGAAGAAATAGAAAGTAGAAACCACACAGTTTGCTACTAGTAACAGATGTTATTCTAACTCAACTTTTTTTGTAAGCATATACTATTTAAGTGAACGTTCTTTACATCAACTAATTCAAAACTGTTGGTTAAAGCTATCACCTTGCCATCAACCAAGTGTAAACGATATTTACAACTGCGAAAACCACAAGTCTTCCAAAAGTAACAAGTTAGGCAACACTTTTTCGAGGGTGGCCTAAAAAGGCATTACCTTTGCCCTAAGGCAAGCAATACTATCCTTGCACAGACAGGAAGGCCGATTCGACATTCCATTATAAGTCCTTTTGACCTTTTTCAGACTTCAGAAAGTTGTGAAGCTCCAACTGAGACATCTCTTTGCCAGCCTCTGGGTCAAACTTGCATCTGATAAAGCTGCGAGACAAGTTTATCACATATCAATAAGTTGACTGAGTGAAATCTTAACAAGATAAGTAAAAGTTGTGTAGATGGGGGGAAGAGGTATTCCATTTGCATCCACCGAGGAGAAAAGCTAAAAGAGGTCATTCCCACAAGTCCAAAACCATACGCTGGAAAAACCAAACTAATAGTGGAAAGAGAAGTAAAAACTAGGTGTCTGTGCATTTGCAAGTGATTGTGTGCACAAGAGATACTCCAGAAAACGAAGGGAAAAGTTAAAAAGTCAATAATCATGTAATTGAAAGCCACATAATAATAGAAAAAGTAGACACAGATGAGCAAGGAAGACCAAATTACTTCTTAGATCAATCACTTATCTTTTGCTTGCCAGTTGTTATTTTTGCACCCTTCTTTTATTCTAATTCTTTTGTATTTATATATGTGAATGAATTAAATTGATTTTTCTTCACCCAGAAAAGGATGAACCTTTATATTAGCCTTCTTTCTCTTACTCGTTATATAGCACGCCTTGAGGATTTCATATTATGCCCAGACTGAATCACTACATGAACTACCACTATCTATGTAGTCAGTCTAAATTTTTCCGACACAAGCACCAAGTACATGCCAATAGACAGGCAGGTTAAATTCTTTAAACTCTCGACACATTGCACAATATCTTGTTAGTTTCATCTGTTAAACAAGGAAACATAGTAGAGATAGTGCAAGGTTTGTGCTTAACTCTCTTTATCCTCTAACATGGACCTTTTGTTGGAAGTAATAGGTATTTATATGTACTACAAGAAAGATTATGTAATAAATATTGCAAATTTCTCAGAGAAGTAGGCCTACCTTCCATCAAAGCCAAGAATTATCAATGTATTTTTTTCGTGACCAAAAGCAACAATATACTTGGAATCTCCAGGCAATCTGAATTGAGCCACAGACCATTCTGAGCTAAAATACTTTGGAAGCACTCCTGCAAAAATGAAACCCCAAATTCAAGAACCTCTGAGAAGTCAAACAGAAAGCACTATAGCTTTAACAGTTCCTCACAAAATTGGGTCAACTTGGCCCAGCTGGTTAGTATACATGTCAAGGGAGAAAGGTACTGGGGAGAAGCTCAATTAAAAACTAAACAAGTTCTTGATCCAAAGTTTCATGGCATCACAAAAACAGAACAGTTTTTAATATGCATGTGAATCAGGGGTATGTAAGATGTCGGTCCAGGGGAGGAGTACCGTTTTTATAGCAGTTATAAGTCATCTCTCAAGAGGTGCCATGAGTAGAATAACGCATAACCTATAGGAATTCTTTTAGAATCAGAGAATGAATTGCATGCCAAGACATAGTTCCATCAGATATATCGGGTCAAAGGGGAATGTAAACAGGCAACGAGTGAACTAACATTCATGATGAACAAAAGAAGATAGAATCTAATCTAGAAGAGCCCAAATTGAAAGCCTTTTTAGTGAAACAATGAGATGCAAGAGGGGAAGATAAACAGAAAAGTACTATCTCCTTCGGTTATAACAATAAAAGAAAACTCCTACATTCAACAGAGAAGAAGAAGCAAATGCCTTCTACTTAGTAATTGTACAGCAGGAAGTAAATTATGAGTTTGCTTTTCCCCTACCCTTTCATTCTGAAGCATATGTTGTATATGCCTCCAAGCTATTCTAAAAAAGTGATGTATGGGTGGCAAGGGTCACAAAGGCTTGCTGCCTCCAGAGCTTAGGTTGATGGCCCCATAAAGATGTTAACAGGCCAGAAAATGGTAATTAGCATTAGATACAAGCTTACATATTGAATGACATCACAAAGATGGCTGATTAATGCAGGACAATTTAGATATTTATGACTGTAGAGTAGAATATCACAACAGAGTAGATCCATAATGAAAAAAGTGTAGAGCTAAATAAAACAAAAGATATGGTAGAGCTAGGACAGTTGTTGTATGGAGTTTATTATACAAGCCTACTGCTGTTAGCTATCATGGGGACATCCATCCTTAATACTGAAAATTACACACAAGGTATCCAAATCAAAGGTCAAAAAAACTTATTATTCATGATAGAATTCCGCCCGCGAGAGAGAGACAGAGAGAGAGAGAGAGAGAGAGAGAGAGAGAGAGAGAGAGAGCTCAGAAAGTGGTAAATGTGTATCAAAAGGGAACCGTACCTTTGATGAAGGAGAGTGGTGAACTCGGTGCTCCCAGAGTAACACGGGAATTAGGAGGACAATTTGTCTTATCCCGGTTCCCCATATTGAGCTTGAGCCTGAAAACATGAACAGTGCCTTTGTCACTAGAGACTGCTAGCCACTGAGTAGTTGGAGAGAATGAAACACTGTGAATTTCTGCTCTATCAGCACCCCTCCTTACCTGGATCATATATCCCATGTTATTTACCAGAATTAGGTATCTCAAGAATGCTATTTAATTGGTACAGGGGAAAGTTAAAGACTCAATCTAGCTTGTAGTTTTATGCATATGGATTGAGTAGAATCCTCAGCAGGCAAATTAGGAAAAGTAAATCATCAAAACATGACAAGCTCATGCAATCTGTAGTCAATATGTCTACCACTATACCATGGATATTAAAAAACTTTATTGTAACTATGAGAGAATAAGAAAATATGAAGAAGATATATGAATTGACAACAATTAACAACAATATGTTCATAACTCTAATCCCAAGTTCAAGAAAGATTAGGTGATGAAGAAACATCTAGCTTTCCTTCATTCTAGAACTATTTTGGCAATAACCCAAATGGAGGTTGACAAGGAATGGTTGTGTGCCTTCGGCACGCATGAATGAAGCATTACATAGAAGTAGGAAAAGCTTCTATGTCCAGTTATACGAAATTACAATCTGTTAATAACCAACATTATTGTTAATTCAAGGCAGAGGAGAGCAAACAATTAGAACCAACTGCATTCTAAAATTTTCTCAGTCATGGATCATTGGGAACACAGAGTAAAGACTCAATAGATAATTATGGGACATAAAATCAGTTTGCAGGGAGAGTTTATTAGCGAGTAGAAGCAAATGCAATGACATCAAAGCAATGTTGTTTTGATCAAGGAGAACTATAAAATGAAGATAAAAGGAACAGATATGCTGGATACATGAAGTACTTTGACGAGGTCAATTTCGCACTCCAAATAACCTGGAATGAACTAAACAAAATTCAAAATCTTACCTCCTGCAACAATGTACCATCCTGTGTACTGAAAATCCGGATAAGAGTACCCTTGATACTTGCTGTTGCCAGCACACGCCCATCGTGACTAAGAGCAAACGATGCAATCCTTGAATCATGTGCATATATAAATTTGGTCCTTTTTGACGTGAAATGCTCAATCCGAACTTGACCATTTTGCAACCCAGGGCACACCAGCACGGGTGAGTCAGCCGCTTGTGAAACCTCACAGAGTCCTTTTGGGTTCGCAATTGTCTCAATCTGGTGGAAGAGCTTCATATCAGCAAAATTATATATAAATATCTTCTGTTCAAGTATAACCATGATGCAGTCCCGTCGAAGCCGCACACTGCGCACAGCCGACCTGAAACAAAGCTCACCGATGCAGCAACACCTACGATCATCCCAAATTATGACCTTGTTTCGAGGATATTGTGGATTATCACCACTTCCAACAAAGACTAGTATGTTACTTCTGAAGAGCATCTCAACAATTCCAATACCACCTCCATTGTCAAAGTATCGTCGAAACATCTCACAGAAAGGGTCACAGCTAAAGACTCTAATGCCACGATCAGTGCCAAGGGCAAAACAGCTACTATTTTGATTGAAAGAAACATGGTATAGAGTCGATACTGAGTGATCAATGAAGTCATGGTTAGGACTTGGGTTGAGGTTTTGGATAACGGGACTCTGCTTAGGCTCATTTTTTACCTGTTCAACAGCAGCTTGTTGTGGCTGAAGCTGCTGTTTGTGTTGTTCTTCCACTTGCTCTAAGTAAGGTTGAAGCATTGGCGGCGGATACTTTGAACTAATATTTGGGTGCTTAAATGGTGGGGAAATAGGGGAAACAGTTGCCATGGAAGAGGTATCAAGCTTAAGTTTAAAGCTAAATGGATAATGCTTTCTATCTGACAGTCACCACCACATTCACAGTTATCAATCTGCATCAGAAGGACATAATATGTAAAACTAGTTATCTTGATATTAAACAAACTAAGCTTTATCTTAGCCAAAAAGCCGAGAAAGGTATAAAACTAGCTGTGCTGACAAACAAGCAATAATTAATCAAACACCATAAGGTAGAAAAATCATTGAAAAAAAATCCACGACGAAATCAAGAGTATTTGTTTCATTAACATTACTACTAAACACCCTCAATCGGTTCTTCCTACTAGTCAGTACACAATGTTCTTCCCAGTTAACCTGTTATACTGGGCAATGTGAGGCCTTCTACGATAAAGTTAATAAGGAAATATTATCAAACCGTGGAAACAGTCATTGATGCTTGCATCAGAGTAGAGTGCATACACCATACCACACCCTTTGGGATGCAGCCCTAACCTGAACCCTGCATGAATACGGGATACTTCGTACACCAGCGTCTAATATTTTCTTTAAAAAGAATCATTCTTTACCAAAAAATACTTAAAATATCGAGATACAAGTCAACTAATTTACCAGCACAAGCTAATGTTGCAGGGCTATTTTCATTCTATGTTAACAGCATAATTCCAACAACATGCCCAGTATAATCCCGTAGAGTCGGCTCAAACAAGTACATAAATACAGTAACATTACAAAATACAAGGTTATATGATAATAACTAAAAGTATAGTACTTACATTGAGAAGAAAATTTTGAAGAGGGAAATATTAAAGGAGGACAGAGACGTACGTTATAAGGAGACTGAAAAAAAAAATGGTTACTTATTAAGCCTGTGGGGTAATGCTGGGAACAGATAAAATTCGGTAGCATTTTGATTAGAATAAGGTTTAATTTTAGAAGATTTATTTGGATTAGGAGTCTTTGGACCGATAATTTTTCCTCACTGTTTGTATAAAACTTGGATTAATTAGTGGGAGTATACATTACTGTCTATTGATCACAAAATTAGAAAGTGTTGACATTTGGAAGATGTTGTTTGGAACAACATAGCGATGTCGTTTTGAAGAAGGACCGAAGACGTAGATTACAAGACACGTTAATGTTTGTTTTAAGGAATGTACATTGTACACTACTTAAACTTTGATGCTTGACCCGCAATTTCCGCAAATAACCTCAATCAATTAGTCTGCAATAGTTAGACTAGTAAAATATTTGAGATATTGAAATTGAAATTTATTTAAGAGTGTTTTGACGTTAGTGTTTATGAATTTATAAGAGGTTTTTATACTATTAGTCACTTTGTGGATCTGTATTGCATATTATACTGATATTTTTAAAAAATTATAAAACACAATAATATTTTTAAAATTTTGTACAAAACATACTACTCTAAAAAAAGGATATATCCACATCTCTTTCTTTAACAACTAACCTTAATCTCTACCACCGCTCTCCTTCCCCAACTTTGTTGTTGCCGGCGTGATCCTATCGTCAACGTGTAGTGCTTCCTTCGACATTTCGTGCTCCTCTGTATCTGCTCGTCCCATGTTCCTCCACATTTGTTTGTGCTTCTCCAGCTACGGTGGTATGGTGGTTTTTGTTAGTGGTTTTGATGGTGTTTGTGGCAATTTGAAGGTGGGTGAAACGTCTATGTATCTTATTGTATGTTCAGTATATATACAAATGTTAGTTAGTGGTGGTTATGATATTCCCTAATGGTGGTTATGTTGGTGGTTTCAGGTGTAATGAGTTTATGTATGATGTATCTCATTGTATATCTAGTCTAGGTCTAGTGTGTGTTTGTTTTATATATACAGAATAAAAAAGACATACACATTTATACACCTGAAGTACAAAACAAGGTACGTGGATATATAAAGACATGCATATGACATACAAAGGCATACAAGTGTGTATATCATTGTATGTCAAGTGTATGTCCTATGTATACGTTTACATACAATATTATGCAATGATATACACGTGCAGATGAAGAGAAAATGTTTGGAAGCCATTAGAGAGAAACTCCGGCGAACAAAAAACCTCTGGTGAAGAAGACAACATCTCGAAGAAAATTGCAAAACTCCGGCGAATTTCCGACAGTTGGTCGGGGGTGAAGCAATAGTAGTGTTAGCGGCAATAAAGATTTGTTTGATAGAGAAGACAAGACAAAAGAGAAAAATATTCAAAGACCCTTAATATATGGGATTTGTTAAAATTTGTATATATTGTGATAAAATAATGTTGTTATATTTCATAAAATTTATAGTATCAATATTTTGTATAAATTTGTGCCTAAGTTGTGTATTTGTGTAATCTCATCCCTTTTATTAGAGGAAAGTATACGAAAGGCCACTTCTGCCACTGGCCTCACAGGCCACTAATACCAAAATATTTAATTTATAGCCATTTTCACTTAAAAGATAGAACTTCAGTCCTGGGGCCGGATTGAAGTTCAGTCCTTAAACACGAAACTTCAGTCCATGGCCATGTTGACTGAAGTTCAGTCCTTAAAGATTGAACTTCAGTCCAGGGCCATATGGATTGAAGTTCCTTCTTTAAGGACTGAACTTCAGTCCAGGGCCATGTTGACTGAAGTTCAGTCTAGTCCTTAAATGTGGAACTTCAGTCCAGGGTCATATGGACTGAAGTTCAGTCCTTAAAGATGGAACTTCAGTCTAGGGCCATATGGACTGAAGTTCAGTCCTTAAAGATGGAACTTCAGTCCAGGGCCATATGGACTGAAGTTCAGTCCTTAAAGATGGAACTTCAGTCCAGGACCATATGGACTGAACTTCAGTCAATGATCAGAACTTAAGTCAATATTTATTTAGTAAAAATCCAAAAAATGGCCTTTAGTGTAAGACCAAAAAAAATAGTAGCCTCAAACCAAATACTGGTGTTCAAAGTGGCTGCTGGGCGAAATTTTTACCTTTTATTACGTTACTCGTGCCTCTTTGGAGACAACATTGGGCCTTCATCCAATGTGAGTTAGGTCCAATATGAGTTGATGCAAGTTGTCTAAATTTTGTTCTTAAGAGAAATCTGATTAAGAATAATCTCAATTTTCAAGTTTCCAGGCATGAGTCAAATTTATGAACAATCTTACCACATATTTTGACGAGCTCAAATACTAAATTATCTCAGCGTAAAAACTAAAAAGTAAATACTTTGATTTATTTGCCAACCAAATTAAATAGAAACAAATACTAAAAAAATTACCCATTTTAGAAATTGGAAAATATAAATACAGTTTTGTTTATGTATAGTACTAATCCATCACAATCACTGTACATTAAATTTGTAGGACCTACAACCATCGAATCTATTCACTTTTCTTGACAAAGTTCATCCAAATTTAACTGAGATAAGAATCCTAAACAAAAAGAGAATAAAAGTAAAGAATCCTTATTATAAACAAAAATAGATTCTACCTTTTCACATACAAGAATCAAAGAGCGTGGACTATTTTATCGTCATTGTCCATTCACTTATTAACTAACACCGTTGACAACTATATACTTATTATACACACAATTCAACAGATCTCAGCAAACTTATCCTTCCAATTATATCTTCCATAAAGGTATGTTCTTCTTTCACTTTGCAATTATCATATATTATCGAAGTTCTATCCGAAACAGTCTCTCTATCTTAAATAAGTTAGCGGTAAGCTCTGCATACACTTCACGCTCGACCCCCCTTGTAGAATTGTAATTCATCAATATGTTGACTTAACATGTTCATAGTTTTAATATGTATAATTTTTCAAGAATCTACCCCACCTTTTAAAGTTTGATTCTTTTTAGTATTTAACCACTTTTTAATTTGTTTCTTGTTAAAGATTTGGTTGTATATTGGAAATTTTGTGTTTAGTTTTGCTAAAAGCTGTTTTTTTTCCTTCTTTTTTTGTGGATTTGAAAATTGTAGGTAGTTGGTGAAAGTTTGTAAGGTACAATGGCTATTGGTATGAAACATATGTCTATGATTATAGCAACCCTTGGCGTTATATCCTTTATAATTGGAGTTATTGCTGAAAACAAGAAGGTTAGTTGATAAATTTTGATATGGGAATCATCTAAGTCCCCTTTTGCCTGTCATGTCTTATCTTTTGATTATGTGAATGTGTACCTAGTTCCTTCTGTGCTTGTGTTCTTGTTTTTTTCCTCCTCTTACTAAATGGATTTAAAGACAGTGGAGGCACCTTTTAATCTATATACATACTTTTTTATGTCACGGATACTCAATAAGTAGTACTATTTAGCTCACCAGTGGTATTAGTAGGAAACTAAAATGAAGAGGGAGTTTAAGAGATTGGTTTGCTTCCTTTTAAACCAATATGCCCGGTTATGCTGTCATCATGATGAATGAAGCCTTGGTAGAAGCTATACTTGTTACTGATTAACATTTTCTTTTTATGGCTGTGAACTGTCAAGTTCAAAGGCTTACCGTACTCTATCTACTTGATACCTTGTAGACGGAGAACTATAGAATCAGAGGTCACATTGTAACATGGGGGGATTGTGTTCTGATGCTTCATGTCTTATTCAATGATAGAGTGATTACTGCTTTGTTGGTCATGGTTATTTTTCCCGTTGAGTCAGATATGAAAATATCATGTTCTTGGAGGTCTTCTGTCCTTGTAATACTATCGGACTTTATAAACTTATCAAGAACTAACATGGATCAGTTTCTTATTTTCTCTTTCCCTATTTGTGGTCGGTCAGCCATTGTGGCTTTTACCAAGTAATATAACACAGTCGGTGTTAATTCAACAAGTATAATGTGTGAAACAAGATGTTATCCCTGATTTTGATATTTGAGCATCATTGATGAATAGATGCACCAAGTATAAGTTAACTATGTTTTATGTGTTGTTACTTTCTGCTCCCTTATTTTGGACTTCTTTATATTTTTAATGCAGCCTGCAGCTGGGACTGCGATACCAGGAAAAGGTGTTGTTATTTGTAAATACGGGTCCGATCCCACTGTTGCCTTGGGTTATTTGTCTTTTGCTTTTCTTGTTGCATCTTCCGTGGCCGGATTTCTGTCTTTAATTTATCCGTATCAAGGGAAGTCAATCCCACAAGCTGCTTTGCTGAGAAACTCTAGTTTTCTCGTGTTCTTCAATGTTGCTTTGTAAGTACTCTTCAACTGGTCATTTTCACTCTGTGTTATGCAACGTCTTCATTTCCTTTTTCTTAGTCCTAGTTCACCATCAGTACGTGTATTATTCTTGATTGTTTTTGGCCTAAAGTTGGTAAACACATCATTCTATGTCACATACCTTTTTTTTCCTATTGATTGTCATCACCTATGAATAATATCACTAGTAATAGTCTGACAGGTATAAAAATAACAATAATGATAAATAATATTTTTATGCTTTATAATGACTACTTTAAAAGGATTATAATGTTGATGCCGATGAAAACAATGATAAGGAATAGTTTATTTAGTCGCACAAAAACGCGATGGATGGACGGTGCATGATATGCTTCGGAACTGATGCTCTTGACATTGGGATGAATATCTGATGAAGTGATGAATTAAAAAACATATCTTATACCTTTCGCTACCATAACTCATTCCAGAAATAGTTTTTCAAAGGTTAACTTCAGCATTAGGTTCTTATGTTGCTGCTCTTCGCTGTGCATTTATAGTTTCTTCTTTCCAATTTATCTCTTTGAGGAGATGTTCTTTCTACTGATTCTATCTAAACAATAGACTCAGAAGCATTTTATAGGCTAGGGAGATTTTCATTTATTAGTGATTGTTCCGCCGGTAAAACCACTACGTAACAGGGTGCAAATGCTTTAGAATATCACCTATATCAAAATGCAGAGCAAGCTCTTTAATATGGTTTAAGCAGGATGATTTGAACTCCAGCTGAAAAATGGTTTTAAGGACGACAAAGTTGCTGTGAACCTTCTGTGCTCAGTTATTTGTGGAAATAAGCCTTATAAATTTGAAGGTTAATGCAAGTCCGCCTGACAATAAATTTGTTTGCTATATGCTGTTTTAGCGGCTGTTTCTTTGGGTTCTTTTCCTCTGGTGCGGAGACCACCCTCTATTTTGATTCTTCATTTTCTTCTCTTTAGCCGTGGAGCTTCTACCAGGGACTACTTCCCAGGATTGATGCATCTTCATAAGTACTGCTATTGAATTCAATGCCTTTCTTGTGGGGTGGGATGAATAGCAATCTGATAATTATTTGTCTACTTTTACTATTTTCTTTATCTTATTGTTCTTTTTGGGTTTTCTGCTGTTAAATCAAAGGGGCACAACTGGTTTAGCAGCTGCATTCTTGTTGTGGCCTACAATAACCGAGCAACTTCATATTACACGCAACATTCATCACGACTTGCAAACCGACTGCCCAACAGCCAAGACTGGTCTTCTTGGTGGAGGTGCCTTTTTGTCTCTTGATTCTGCCCTTTTCTGGTTGGTGGCTTTGATGTTAGCTGATAATGCTCGCCAAGATTATTTCCAAGAAGTGGATGACAAGCGCGAGCTGACAGTGAGTTATGCAGCTGATGAAGTTATCAAGACCAGTGCTTAAAGTAAATACTAGAACGACTTTACTGAAGTTACAGAAGATTGTTCTGCTTTATGTTTCATTCTTGCTGTTGCTACTGTGAACTGTTAGCACAGGCTGTGTAAAAACATGATTTCCTGTCTTTGTACGTATCGAATATCTTTATAAATTCCTTAACTAAAATATGGTATTTCATTATGAATGAATATGGTTCCATTTCATTTCTTTATTAGAACTTGAACTTTGCAATTGATATATTATTTTCATTTGAACTTTTCCTTGTCCTACCTATTTCCTTCTTAGTAAAGATAGAACAACATCAGTTTTTTTGACATTGCATATCAACAACAACAACAATATACCCAGTGTGAGGTCTTGGGATAGTGGAGTTTACGCAGACTTTACCCCTATCTTGAGTGTCATTATTTGAGTAATTCTAATTTATTGAGTGGATAAAGAAAAATGCTGAGATACAAACTTCTCAATACTATAATACTGGCACCACCTAAAATTTATGTATCCGTTAAGGAATACATATGGATTCCCCCTCTCTATATCATGATGGATTCCTCAGTGATGCTTGTATCTTGACTTGAATTAAATGAAAAAGTTAGTCATCTTTGGCGGCTTGAAATATATGATATAGTTCATGCAACTTGTAAGACAGACTACTATGTGTAAAAATCACAATTTATTCCAATTCAAATCGAGACAATCAAAATGTTTCTAAAAGGATGTGAATCCGCCTAATTTATCTAATAGTGTAGTATGTCTTTTTGAAGAATTTATTTAATTTTTAAGGATATCAAATTCAAGCATAATCTTAAAGCTATTTCGTTTATCAACCCTTTCATAACATATAATATATTTCTATATATCGGGTTCGAGCTTTGAGAATGAAGTCGCCTTTAGTAGGAGCGCTTTATACCCCCAAAATGAGACTTCTCAGATCGAGTATGGATTAGTCAGCTCCCATGTGGGTACGGAACAACGGGTGTGAAACTGAAAAAATAATTTAATATATATAATTATCTCTTTCATAGGATATAATTCGGGTCACATCATTGACCCGTTTGATAGTCAAGGCCCAGCTTAAAATTAAGTGCCCAAGGAATAATATTTCTCTGAAAAAGCTAAAAAAAAGAAATAATTAAAAAATAAAAAAGAAAAGAGCAAAGAATAATATTTCGCTGGTATATTGCAAGTGGTGTTGGCGTAGATCGGAAGGCAAAATATTTCAATTTTTTTGATTTCTACGATCAGAGTAAAGATGGCCGGCAAATCAAGACCCAAGCCATTAAATGTTTACCTTTATATCCCTAATATCATCGGTATGTTTACAAAATGTCACTTAGGCAATTCGTCGAATAGTTAGTGTGCATATTTATATTTGTACTGAATTGGTTTTATTATTTATGGTGTTGTTATGTTACAGGGTACTTAAGGATTTTGATGAATTGTGTTGCATTTGCTGTGTGCTTTGTGGACAAAAAGTTGTTTTCCCTTCTCTATTTTGTTAGGTGAGTTCCTTTTTTATATTTGATTATGTGTTTACCGAACTTGTTTTCAAAAACGTTTTTCTTGAGCCAAGTGTCTATTTGAAATGGCGTTTTTACCTCACTCGAGGTAGGGGTCCCTCCCCCAGACTCCACAAGTGGGATTAAACTGGGTATGTTGTTGTTGGTTGTTTGTTTATTTGATTTTTGTTTTTCAGTTTTGTCTGTGATGCTTTGGATGGTTGGTTTGCCCGAAAGTTCAATCAAGGTAAGAGTTTTCTGAGTTTTATTTTTTACTTAAACGCCAAGGTTGTGTTTTTTTTGGAATGAAAATTGTTGTACTATGATCAAAGGAAGAATATATTGAACAAATTGACTGAATGTACTGAACTATGAAAGAATACCTATCTTAAATAAATGCGAATATGAGTTCAATGGTACAAATAAATGAAGCATAGAGTTTAGCTTGAGAAAATAAACGGCTCCTAGGTCCTCCCCCCCTTCTCTACGAACGAGAATGGTTGCAAGAAAGAAAGGAGAAATGGAGGGGTTATTGGTGTCGTGCATATTCTTGTTTTTGTTGGAAGAGAGAGTGTGTCTAATTTGAGATATATATGTTACCTTACAAGAAATGGTATGTTGTTGGAAGTCTTGTAGGCCAAAAAGGAAATGTGCTTTTGACTCTATGGATTAGGGGGATAAATTTTCCGTATCAATTAGTATTTAAAGGATCTACCATAGTTAGAATAATGCACCAATAACGTTACCTAGTGGTTAATTTAGTGGGTGCAAACCTTGGATAACAGCGTTCAATTCCTGGAAAAGACAAAAACCACTATGATTATTTTGTTCCCATCTGCCTAAACCTTGTTGGACAAAGTTACCCGGTACCTATGTTGTTGGGAGGTAGCAGGTACCTGGTTGAATAATTGACGTATGCCGCAAGTTGACCAAGACGTCATTGTAAAAATCATAGTTAGACTATTTTTATGTTGGTTGTCATTTGTCAACCTACTGCAACCTTCCTCTATACTTTTCAAAGCTCAAATAGGCAGAGCTGGGAATATGCTTGAAGTCTAACCTTCCCTGTTTATACATTTTAACTGGAACCAAACACATAACCAGAAGGATGTATTATTGGACAATTGCTATATGCATTAAGGAAATTCTATCCACTGTACTCCTACTGCACTCCTATCCCTCTCCTTCCATAACTTACATATTGTGCAAATGGCACCCCCGCCCCCACCCCACCCCACCCCTTGCTGAGAGGAATAGTATTTTGTACAATGACACACCTTTGATGGTTAAAAACCTGAGAAAGCCCTACTCTGATAGTTAACTGCTTTAAGACTTGTGATTCGTCTTTTCACAATCTCTTATGGATTTAAAGCTATGGTTACTGCT
Source organism: Petunia axillaris subsp. axillaris (assembly GCA_029990575.1). NCBI lineage: Eukaryota > Viridiplantae > Streptophyta > Magnoliopsida > Solanales > Solanaceae > Petunia > Petunia axillaris. The sequence continues at coordinate 3,129,002 of JARKNS010000002.1, read as the reverse complement.
GGCGCATGCTCCAAAATTTATACAGGTTAATAACTTTTTAAAGGGAAAGAATATACACACGATAATTATGTGAACCGTCTTTGAGTTTTGTTTGTTGTTTGGATTTGAAGAAACGTATCTGAGTTTCATATGTAAGACCTGCCATATGTTTGATTGTCAATTTTCTTTTCTGGATTCAGCTTCAACATTTGGGGCTGTTTTGGACATGGTGACAGATAGGTAGTGGCACATTTCTAATCCTCAACTCTCAACTCCCACCCCCCCCCCCCACCCCCCAGTGGTTGAACATTTAATATATCTGCTCCTGCTTTCATATTAGGATCAGCTTTCTGCTTTCTTGTTTATGTCGGCTGGTATTATTTTTTTCAGGGTTAGCACTGCCTGTCTGCTGGTTATTCTTTCACAGGTTTATAGGTAGTTCCATTAACTCTGTTTCCATAAGCTTGCGGACTGGTAAAAGTTTTGGCATATCTAAGACTTATTTCCTCCTGTGTTCTCTTGCTTCCAGGCCTGGTTTAGTTTTCTTGTCATTGCTTGCTCTGGATATCTCCAGCCATTGGTTGCAAATGTATAGGTAATTAACTCCCCACTAACACATATATCCTTTAAGCAAGGATTGATTCTGCATTGTGTTTTCTGTTATCTTGCTTTTAGAATTCTGATTTGATTAGTGTGCTCTCAATCAATAAGTTTCTTAAAAATTGTTGCAGTACTTTCTTAGTAGGAAAGACAAGTCATAAAGATGTCAAAGACAGCAGTAGCTGGCTATTCAGGCTTTATTACGGAAATAGGATGTTTATGGGCTACTGTTGTGTGTCCTGTGAGGTAACCACTCTATATATATTTGAAAAGCTTGAGAGATGTTTGTAGAAAGAAATTGTCTTCTGATTTTAGCTTTACTTTTCCAGGTTCTTTATATTACATTATTCCTTCTTGCAAGAAACCAGACTGATGAACTTATTGATGTAAGACTTCAGCTATTATGATATTTTATATCTATCTTTTTCTGTCTCCCTGATCCACATTTTTGCGTTTCATATTAGGTTCTTGTTAGTACTGCAATGACAAGTTGGATTTATCTCATCTTACTTGGTCTTCTTCTGTTTGGATGGGCAATCAAGCAATTTGTTAATGTTATACAGGTAACAACTAACAGCGTATGGAGGATGTGTGCACATGTACCATCTTATTACCAAGTTGTTTTTCCTAACAATATGACAATTATCTTATGGTTTCAGATGAAAACCGCAGCTGATGCTTGTGTGCTACATGACATGAACAAAAAACAGTAGCACTGAGGTAGCAGTAAACGATGCTTCTTCAATAATGTTTTTTCTGGATAGTGCACTTCTTCACTCATCCCAGGGTTCTTCTTGGTGGCAGCTTCTTGGTGATGACTAGAGTTGGAAATAGCTGCTAACTGAACTATGATTGACCACAACTGTTCATGACCCAAGGGCTAAACATGTGTCATTGCTCCCCCAAGGGGTAATGTGTGTTTAAGATATGGGCATGTGATTCTGCCTGTTGATTCACTACTGAAAGATTTGTGTGCGCTTAGTTGGAGTGTACATACTCTTTTGCAAATAGCAAGGTTTTGATGTTTGTTTTTGTTATTTTTTATAAATAGCCATTGGATTTTCTCTCCTCTTGGTTCATTAATTATCCTTTCAGTTTCACCATCAAAATTTTCTGATACCTCGATGATCATTATTGAATTGTATAGAGGAAAATGAAAAAAAAAAATGAACTTTTACTTTGGCTTACCTTCTCTATTTGAGAAGCATTCACTTGGGGCCGTATCACACGTAACATTAGGATTGTTGAGCATTGAGAATTGCTTAATACTTTACTTGAAAGCAATAGAATTTACGAATTTTGTCTGTCAGTAAAAAATATCTTCAACACTAGCAACATCACAAATCTCATATAACTTGGCAATAAAAATTAGCGCAACATTTTGATTCATGTTTTATCAAGACAAGTTATACGGCCTTTAAAATTGCTACTTCTAATCTTACAAACGCTGCGCAGTTACTTGAAAGGGTTATTAAAAAACTTCATAGTTCCACGAAATCATTGTCTGTTTGGGAGAAACATGATGTTCTACTCTACTTTTGTCCTAACATTCATTGCCTCAGCCAAGTTGATAGATGTGCAACCACAGTAGCATGGCGACCACCCAACAGATTTTGACAAAAAATTAAAGTCCTGGCCATCTCTGAAATCAGTAGGTCTCGACATAAGGGGAAAATAGGGAATTTAGACTTGGAACTGGAAATAATAACTAAAAAAGAAAAGAAAACAAAAAGAGAGAGAATGATATTGAACTGATAGTGCATGCTCTCTACTTCATATCAGAAGCTGACTCCTGGAAGCACATTCGGAAACAAAAATAAGTAGAAAAGGACAACCTGGAGATCTTGTAAATTGTAATGATGCCAAAAGATGAATCCTCAATCAAAAAATATATCCTCGTAAAAAAAATACATCACCTAATATCGAAGATAAACAAATGAAACACTGGATTATGATTAATACAGGCTAAAACCAAAAAATTGGCTGATGATAATGGCAAGACCTAAACCTATTGCAATAAGGGAGGAAGCCCAAGTGAGCTTCTCCGTAATTCTAGGAATCCTATCTTTCAGTGCCCGACTACATGAGCCTATAAACACAGTATAGCTTCCCATTGCTATAACAGTTCCAACCAAGAACATACCCAAGAAGGCAGCACCAGCCAAGCGAGAAGGCAAAGCAAGCGCTGGCAGGATTATCAACAGTGCATCAGGTTGTAGTCCATGGACAATGCCAGTTGCAAAGGTTGCAAACCCCACTTTCTTCTTCTTCCCAATAACTGGAGGCTCAATGCCTTCATAAACACTAACATCAATCTCTCCATTTTCTAGGGCAACATAAGGTGTATGGGCTTCAGATGCTTCCTTAATTCCCATTGCTCCAATAACAAGAAGGGTGAAGCCTACTACTCTTGTTCCCCATGTTCGAATAACCTCAATGTGGAGTCGGTCCTTTAAGAGCAGAAACAACAGGCCAAAAATCAGCTGTCCAGCATCATGACCACAGCCCCAGAGCGCTCCCACTGCCGCACTCTCCATCCTTGTGCGGCCTATAGACAAAGGAGCCAATGCAGCAAGATGGTCAGGGCCTGATAGGGTGTGCAGGCAACCAGCAAAGAAACCTGTCCATGCACTGTTTACTAATTCATTACGAACAAGCGGACTTCCCACTGTAGTCTTAGCTACTGCTTGAAAACTAGCGAAAGCTGGTGAAACAATGACCGGATGGATGAGCACAACAAGCACGGCTGACAGAAGAACTACAGCACTTGCAGAAATGACCTGATTTGAACCATAGATAACATGTAACATACATATAACATGTTGAGGGAAAAAGCACAATTCTTATTAGAAAGGAAAAGAAGTTGTAACACAGTGCTTTCTAGAGAAAAGAAATTGTAATGCATGGACCATTAATGGTTCCACTCTGTTACCTCATGATATGAGGTTGGCTAAGATACAAGGTTCAATCTATACTCTGCAGCTGGCTAAGTAATAACAACCAATAATATCATTTTAAAACTACATAATTGAAATTGCTACTATTTTACACCACGCCTAGGTGAACCTCTTTGATCTCCAATTTAAAATCCTATTTGTTTCTACAAAGAGGTCTGACATGTGCTGATTACTTCTTAAACCTCTCTAGTATTGGTATCACCTTGTCATCAATGCTGCATTTCCAAATGTAACATGTGGCTAAATACATTTGTACAAACATCTACTTAGAGTAAGAATCTATTTAGAGTTCAAGGTTTTTCAAAACACTTGGATAAAAACACTTAAAATATCATGAAAACACATTTATACAAAACTTCTACACCAAGCACGCGCAATAAAACCATAGACAGTAAAGCTCCGGCTTTCATGCAGATTCCGGGGAAGGGCCGCACCATCAAGTAATAAAATCCAATCCACGATATAATCCGATTGTCATATAATCAACAACAACAAACCCAGTGAAATCCCACACGTGGGGTTCTAGGGAGCGTGTATGGGTTCTAGGGAGGGTGGGGGTGTACATTGTCAAATAATCATGAATAACTAATGTTCAAATTAACAACTATTCTTTCGTCTTAATCATGAATAATGCAACTTGACTAAATCCACTGGGTACCTACTACCTCTATCATGTCATTTTCCTAAAAAAAAATGATCCCTAAATTTCTAATTATTTGCATTAAGAGCCCCAAAATTATACACCAGGCAAAAATGAGTAATACTACCTTGTAACGCAGGGAGGCTCTTTGAGCAATGTGGTCGACAGAAGGGAACTCCAATGCAGATCCATTAGGAATACCCGGGGACGAAAATGGGCTTTTTTTCTGAGGCCCATTTAGGGAATTGTTAGAAGAATCATGGAGACACTTGAAAGAGAGTGAGTTGACTCGGCGTGACTCGAGAGGAACTAATGAAGGGAGCTTAAAATGGGGAAATCTGGGAAGAGAAGGAGAGGGGTTTATTAAACGGAGTTTATTAGAAGAGGGAAACGGAGTAGTGGTTGTTGAATAGATAAGCTTCTCCATTACTACAATTGATTGATACTATTTGGGTATATATTTCAATCTTGAAAACTTCCTTCTCCTCCCTCTTTTCTAGTATATTATAGATTTTGCAAGAGGGGGAGGGAGTGGAGGAAGAAAAGTATGTTTGAGTTGGTAGAGGATAAGTAGCAAATTTTACATTTTTATCTTCTTCAATAACAAAATTTCCAATAATAAAAAAAAAACAATTAACCTTAAATGCCACGTGGCTTAAGTCACGAGAAAAAAAAAATTAAAAAGAAGTAGACTTCGCAATTCAAGTAATTCAGTCAGTAGAAAAATATGTCAATGATAAAGAATAGGCATTTTTGTAGCAAAATAAGATAAAATAGTACCTACCAAAATTAAAAGACAGGTAAAAAGAACAACACAAACACAGATGTACTGAGAAAGAGAGATGAAAGGGGAAGGGAGTAGAAAAATAATGAGAGCAAAAAGGACGAACGACCGTTCAACTTTGGCACATGAGATGGCGGGTTTGGCTAGGCATTTGGGGTGGTGTAATTGATTATTTAGTGAACAAGATGTATGTAAGTTGAGTCGCCAACATAACCTCATATTCTTTGGAGCTAAAACCGCGTATTATCCCCTCTTTCTATGGTGATCGTGGCGTACAACCATGTTCCTTTCTACTCGATCTTTCTCAGAAATTTATGTAGAATGGGGACAACTTATGTCTAGTGGATAAATATTATGACAAAGTATACAATATTAGTCGGGACAAAAGTTATTAACCTTCACAAAATCTTTATTGTCAATTTTACAACACTACCTCAACATACAATTAAAGATTATGCTCTTTAATTTCTAACTTAACTTAAAAACCTCTTCTTTCTATGTCCAAAACTTAGCTATAATTTTTTGTCAATATACTAACTGGGTTGTGCTACCCCGTCATGACCCGACCCAACTAAATTCAAAACCCTAGCCAGGCACTTCTCCGCTTATAGGGGGTGCTAAAACCCTCACAAAACCCCCGCCCTTTGTTCAGGACCTAACACACAGAGACTCTCACAGTAGAGTGAGCTCTGTAGTAAAAATGCCGCTAGGAGAAAGGCAAGGAGACGAGAAAAATGACGCCAAGTACTGTGGTGTCGAGGCTGAGTTCAACGATGATATGCCTCTACTCCTCTCTCTCAACATTCACGCTGGCTTCGACTTCGTTGTCGCTCCTTTGGTTAGTAACTCCCCTGTAATCCTAAACCCCAAACCCTAAATGTTGTTCAATACGTTTAATTAAATTTGGAAAATGTGATTAATAAGGTGATCAATTAGCCAGTTACATACTAGCCTAAATAGCTGATTTTGCTATGTGTGAATGGTCCTAAACCCGAAACCCTAACATTGTTCAATATGTTTGATTATTTGGAAAATGTGATTTATACGGTGACCAATTAGCCAGTCATATACCGGTCTACATGGCTGCTTTTGCTATGTGTGAATGGTCAGTATGTCACCAATAGCGACATCAATGGTGTTCCTAATAGCTCAATTGCTGTTAAATTGTGATCTTCGTCGCTTTTTACTAGGGCTGTTTGCACTACATTTCATTTGCAAATGTTGTAATTTGGGTTGCTAGTTGAATAATGCTTGGTGAGATATGTTATTTTGTGAGGCCCCGGCTTTGGTCTAGTGGTAAGAGTTCAGCTTGTGATGTGTGGATTAGGTGCACTTTACGAGTTATAACCCGGACACAGACAATAGTCAGGTATTTAAGTGGAGAAGAGTAGAGTGGCGGACACATTATCCTTCGAGTTTCTAACCTTGTGCCATTGGGTCTCAGAGATTTCTCGGTTATAAAAAAAGGACATGTAATTTTGGGAGATGGAAGACTTTAATGTAGATTTTGCTAAGCTAATGATAAAGGTTTTCTGTCTTCTTTCGTAAGAAAATTTGAGGAATAGGCTAGTGGAAAGGACCTTTAGACCTCAACATTCGGTTTGGTGATTTGATATTGCATTGTTTAATCCTTAATTTTGTGATGCAGATGGATCCTGCTTATAGGCCAAGCTTACTGGCGAGTAGCAACAATGGATCTGGGGTGCTTCCATTTGCTGGGTCAGACTTGGTGCTAAGCCCCTCCCAGTGGAGTAGTCATGTTGTTGGTAGAGCTTCTTTCTGTTCATTCTTAGATGTAATTATTATTTGGTGGTCTTAGTACTGTATGTTATTTTGCACAGTGAGTGTCTTTCCTATCCTCTCCAGCGGTTGAAACCCTTAATAGGAGCCACCATTTGTTAGCCTCTTAATGTCTAATAAATACATCTATTTGTTGTTTCTTTCATTGCGCTTCCAATAAAGGAATACACAGGTTTATACACTTCGGGTTTTCTCCCCTGTATATTAGATGTAGACTTGGTGTTTTTTTCTTGTTGTGGAGATGATAGTCAAATTGGATCATCAGATGATCTCGAGCATTTAGATGGAAAGACTCCCATTTTTATTTTGGGAATGGTAATATTGTTTATTGTTCAGAGGATTTACAATTAACGTCCCACAGTCGACCTATCATTATAAAACAAATTGTTTGTTAAGTCTTCTCAGTAGTCCTTACCATGAAATCTATTCATGAAGGTTCTAAATTAATGATTGAATAATTAGTGGATCATTCTTCACATCCATGTCAATTTTATTATTTCCTGGTACATGTGATCTAGGTAAAATTAGTTCATGGATCGACTTGGATTCTGAAGATGAGATTCTACAGAGGGATTCTGAGATTGCTTTGAAACAAGAAATAGCCTGGGCTTCTCACCTTTCCCTGCAGGTGAACTGACTATTGCAATATTCTATGTTGTGCCACATGAATGGAAACTGATCTGCAGACATTTTCTTTTCCCACTATTTTTCTTTTTTTTCAGATTTATGTCTTTTCTTGCAGTTTAGTCTTTTATGTGCTTCTGCAGCTCTGCTTTCTTGTTTCTCCGATATGTAGGGTTGCCACCCACTTGATCTGAAGTCAATACAAGATTTGTACTTATCCAACAGACAAAGTGTGCTTTGTTTATGATTCAAATAATATTTCTTTTGCACGCAAAATTTTCTAGCCTTAAAATGCAACATAAAATTTTATCAACATGAACAAGAATATTGTTTAACTTCTAATAACAGACTTCCCTGTCCATGGAAAAATGTCTTTTAAGGATGTGCCAAATGTGCTGGTTTGATTTAGAAGTTTGACCAGAAGAACTATGTTAACTTGACATGATAATGTGCCATGGTGTGGACGTGGTATGCGGTTTGTGGTGGATTTTGTCCAATTGGATGGGAGACTTTAGACTTTTGAGTCATAGATGGTGAAGAGGAAGGAGAACCAAGGGAGAACCGGATGTTATTGTTAATCTTCCTTCATTTCTGTCTATTACCTGTTCTTTTCATTTACATGCTAGCAAGAATGTCAGTGAGCAAAGTCGGGCAGAGACGAGAATATTGATTAACCAATGTATTCAAAATAGAAATGTAACATTCTGTGCTGCCAGTTGAGATGCCTGGTAGAAATTTCATCCTCCAAAGGAAAAGGGTCAGAGATTTGACCATATATAATCCGAGATTAGGGAACTTTGTCCTCTTTTAGACTTTTCATCTAGTCTTTCCTCCGCCGTTAGTAAAGAGTCTTGTTTTTTCCTTGACCTGTAAGCTCCAACATGAGGGTAATTCTAAGGTCTAAAGCCGAGGGATAAATTTGCACTTTTCTTCTCGAAAATTTTGGACATGGAGTCCACCCATTTTATGCCTTTTGGAGTGATGCTTTAATGCAATATTCCAAAAATTTATCAAGATTATGTGTACAAATTTGACAACCAAATATCACAAACATCAGTATCCTTAACCCTGCAAAAGTTATCCAGTCTCAGGTTTGTAAGTTTTAAGATACAGGAAATATGGAACTATTGTACTAGCAACTTTTGCATCTCTCTCCATGTTTGCCTCCATCAGAGGTATCAAAGAAATAGAAAAAATGGGGGAGGGGATTGATTGTGTGTCTGCAGTTACTTCTTTTCGCGCTCTCCCCTGTGTGCAACCTTTATTTGCTTGAATTAAGCACTACGGTTCTTTATTGCTTAAGAACCATCTGTCCTTGCAGGCGTGTCTTCTTCCTGCACCTAAAGGAGCGACCTGTGCTAATTATGCTAGATGTGTGAATCAAATCCTACAGAATCTAAGCAATATGCAGGTATCAATCTTGTCTTTGTTATAGTTTGGTACTTTTTCCCTATTTTTGTTTTAACATTAGAACTTGTGCCTGCATTCCATTACATTTTCTTGTTCTCACTTTCTGTGGTTTGAAGTTGTGGCTAAGGATTCCATTGGAGAAATCTGATGATGATGATGAAAGTAGAAGTCCTAACTCTATGGTGAGTAACTGCTGCACGGCTACTTAGTGAAGATCTATTACTTTATATTATCCTAGCTGTCATACTGAATAGATTAAGTTCAGAGCCAACACCTTAGTTTGATAATGGTTTTTTATGTCAAGCAGGGTGAAGAACATAAAGATTCCTGGGAAATGTGGAATTCTTTCCGTACTCTGTGTGAACATCATAGTCAGCTTTCAGTCGCACTGGATGTTCTGTATGTATATTTAATTATGTGAAGTGTAGTTAGTTTAAATCTAGTGGATTCTAGGATATAAACTTTGAGGAGAATCCTTTAAAGTTTAAAGACAGTTTTTGTTGTGATTCTGTCAAAAAAACTTATATGCGGTTTACTTCTTGCCTAGGTGCTCATTGCCCTCCGTGAATTCACTTACACGTTGGTTTGGCGAGCCTGTTAAAGCAGCCATAATTAATTCCAATGTACAGAAATTCAGTTGGTTTCCTATCAAAAATTTCAATTGGTTTTGCCCCATTTTCCCCGTATAGTGCTTGATATACTCCTTTTATTCTAAGTAAATGTTGCTGTACTCGTTCCCCAGACGTTTCTCACCAATGCCCGTGGCTACCCTTGTCTGTCAAAACGACACCAAAATCTAGTGACGGAGTTTTTCAACTTCTCAATTCAGGTAGCATATTCTCCTCCTCATCCCTATTTTATGGACTTTGCTCTTAACAATGGAGTTAAATGCATCTTCATCCCATCTAGCAAGTTGGAGAATAGGTTATCTAGTTATCTTATCTGCTTATTTTCATGTGCTCAGTTATCTGCATTCGGCTCCTGTCCTAAATAACTGTCTTGTTGGATAATCTTGCTGCCTTCATCCTTTTGGTGATCTTACCATGAACTTTGTTTCTTGCAGATAGTGATTTCTGGACAACAAATGCAGAATCTCCCCAAGGAAATTTCAGGGTCAAACTCTCACAGTATTAAAAGTCCAAGTGAGGGATCTGATGGTATGGCGTTGAACTGGTTTTGAGATTTATTTCCATAATCAGAAAGATACAATGATGATGTACTTTAAGCTGCCTTTGTTTCACTCCATTATTTTGTTGTGTCCTAGTTGGTGGTTGCTATTTCCACTGTCATAGGTGCAGTATAGCTTTAATTGTAATAACATTGCTCAGGCATGCAGCGACATCCGCTGAGGTCATACCTTGACTACGTTGCTTATTTGTACCAGAGGATGGATCCACTTCCTGAACAAGAACGCTTTGAGGTAGTGTATCTCCTGTGCGGTGGGGGGTGTTATTGAACTGGTGGTTCTTTTCTATTAAAGTTGAATGGCACTCTTGTCTTTTTTTCTTATATTTCAGCTTGGCTATAGAGATTACTTGCAGTCTCCCTTACAGGTATGCACTTCAACAGATGCACATTAGCATTACTTCAGTTGGTGAAATTTTCTATATGGCAGACTGGTGGTTAAATTTTCTTTTTGTTACTTTCTTTCCTTCAGCCTCTCATGGATAATTTGGAGGCCCAAACTTATGAAACATTTGAGAAAGACTCAATCAAGTACATACAGGTATTTTCAAGCTTATGGTACAACAGTAGAACTCAACTAAACTTACTCAGGGGCTTGTTGGTAGTTTCTGCAGTTTAGAATGTTCTGAAGCAAACAACTGGCATACTTTTGCAATTGTTGTGTGCTTATCGTGTGCTGTGCTCTAAAATATAAGCTGTTATCATCTATTGTCGCTTTTGGGAGTAACAATATGGCGCCCCATTTAGAGGTGTATAGATGTGTACAACATGGTCTTAGCAATTTGGCTTTAGTTATTACCGCCCGTGTAACAAGAGATCTGACTCTCTTTCACTTGGCTTGTGTTTTTTCCTTAGCTTTTTCTCAAATAGTTTCTTTTGGAGTTGTTTGAGGAATCTCATGGTTTTATTATTCAGACTGAAACTCAAATATTTGCGCCAGCTGGGTTTGAAATGATCTAATTATGAACAAAATTGCTTTGAAACTGTACCTTATGATCCTACTAAAGCAAGGATAATTTGAATCTTGTTACCTTAATAAATCTTCTATTGCCTTATGAAAGTTTGGCATGTGTAGATGGTTGCCCTTTTATTACTTGCATCCTTTTTATTAACAAGTAAAAGCCAAAAAACAGAATAAAAATTTCCCATCTTAACAAGGAAATTGCCAAGTTTCTTTTTCGGGTTGGGTATTAACTGATTTGCCTCATTCATTATATATTTGAAAACCATAGCTCTGCCTGATTACGTTGCTTTTTATGTGTTTAACACCCTTTGCAAATACATGCATGGAATACACACACATATGTTATACCTTATTATCTGAATTTCAATTAATTCCTTTACCTAGTGTTTAATTGTTTGTAACTCCCTTGTTGATGTAAACTCCATTACCAATTTCATACACTCCCTTGAGGTTTAAATAGAGGTAGGGTGAGATTTTTTTGCTGTGTATATGACCCACCTACTCGGTGCAGTATTAAGAAATTTCTTACTAATTATCCCAAAAATTTATTTCTGACTAGCAATAACTTTATTTCATGATCACTGTTGACTCCTATTCTGGCAGTATCAAAGAGCGGTTGCAAAAGCTTTAGTAGACAGGGTTCCGGATGAAAAGGCATCCACAATCACTACTGTAAGGGTTTTCTCATGAGATCTAAAAAAAAAATATCTTTTTTGCTTTAGATAGAAACTTATTCTCATTTAAACAGCTCAAGACATCATCTTCATTTCAATTTTAGTGGCATTCTCAGCTGTTAATGTGACTTCTTTAAATGCTTGTTGCAGGTCTTGATGGTTGTTGGAGCTGGACGTGGACCTCTTGTCAGAGCTTCACTGCAGGTTTAATTGTCTTCCTGTAGAAAATGTCAAGACAAGAAGAAAAAAATGGAATATATGCAGTTGATTTGTGCCAAGATATCATCTTATTTTTGTTTACCTTGTCGCTAACAGGCTGCTGAAGAAACTGGACGCAAGTTGAGAGTTTATGCTGTTGAGAAAAATCCAAATGCAATCGTCACCCTGCATGTAAGCAGTTTCTGTTCCTTTGTAATTTATATTCATGAACTTTTGATCTGTGGCAGTTGTAGCTATTTATTTTCTTTTATAGGTTTAAAATGAGCTAGTTCTCATACATTCCAGTGACTATTCTAAGCTAGCTGCTGAACAATGAAGTCACTGAAATAGCTGAATTGAAAAAAAATTGGGCTGATAAGGTGTTAAATAGTTAAAAAAATTATCAAGAGAAAATAATATCAAAATTTGAATGTCTTAGTTTTGAAATCTTGAAAGATGTGAAAGTTGCTTAAAAATGGAATCGTGTCAATACGGTGGAAGCTTCAATTTCGTTAATTGGTGTTTCCTGTACTCTATCCATTTAACCCCTTTGGAAGATTTGGGAGCTGACTGAGCTATTTTGCCATTTTAGCTGATCTCAGTAATGTTTTCTTTCTTTGTCTTTTTTTGGGGTAAATGCTATTTTATACAGAGCTTGCTAAAGATTGAGGGCTGGGAAAAAATTGTCACCATAGTTTCAAGTGACATGCGATGCTGGGATGCCCCGGAGAAAGCTGACATTTTGGTATTAGTCTGACTCTTCATTCATGAATAATCATTTTCTTCATAAAATATGAAATTTGTTTATCAATTTGAAAATTCTCATTTAAATTCCTCATTCATGGTTTGCTTTTAACTAATACAGGTTAGTGAATTGCTTGGGTCGTTTGGTGACAATGAGCTGTCACCCGAGTGTCTCGACGGTGCTCAGAGATTCCTGAAGGCAGACGGAATTTCAATTCCATCATCGTATGTATTTTGATACCATATTGTCATTTTCTTTTTATGTTCAACGGTGTTCACTGGTTTAACACAATCATATATGAGTAGGGGTTAAATCCTGCTCATCTGCCAAGTATGCAGTAGAAATGTTCTACTTAGTTCACATGTCTGATGATATTAATTTCCGCGGTTCCTCTTGCACAAATTTGGGGAGTTACAGTGATTCCAAGCATTTGACTGAATTATATTTTGGTGACATAAGCATATAACATTAGTTAGGAATTTTTCCTTTGAGAGAATATCTTTTTCATTTTCGCTTGCAGATTCAATTTATCTCCTTGACTGCAATTCCTGCAACCGATTTCAAAATTGACTATGTTTATAAATATTCTGAAATTTTACTGATGTGCCGTGATTCTAAGTTACTTTGCTGATCTCAGGTATACAAGTTTTTTCCAGCCTGTGACTGCTTCAAAATTATACAATGATGTAAGCCATCATCTCTTTTTGTATGATATGGGGTTTAAGGATGTCCCTCTTTAAATTGTATTTTCTGGTTATCTATTTTAGCTATGACATGGATTACTACTAACATCACAGATCAAATCTCACAAAGATCTTGTGCACTTCGAAACTGCTTATGTTGTCAAGCTCCACCGTGTAGCAAGGCTTTCTCCTCCTCAACCAGTAAGTTCCTTTATGTAGTGAAGTATCCTGATAAGTTTTATACTTATTCTGCATATGAGATCAGAAAATAAAGTTATACAGTGTTAGAAACACTAAACAGTGCAAAGTGATAAAAGACACTGTAAAAGTTGCTTAGTATTGCTATCTCAAGGAGAAGAAACAACATTAGGTTGGGCATGTAGAAGCAAGAGAAGGAAACGTAGGGCATGGGAGGTTGCATCAATAGCTCTTATGTGGGTAGTATGGAGAAAGAGAAATAGGAGAGTGTTTTATGGGTGTTGAAAATGATTTTGTACATTTGAGAAATAGTCTTTTGCCTTTGATAGCTTTTTGGTGCACCCCTAAGATTTCTATATGTACGGGTGATTGGGTGTCTTTTGTAGGAAATCATATTTTGATGTAGAATCTCTACCTTTTGGTATACCTCTTGTATGTGGAATCTTTTCCCAATATCAATAAAATTGTTTTCCTTATCCCCAAAAAAAAAAAAAAAACAATCATTAGATTATGTTTGTCAATCCCTTCAAAATGTTGTAGATTGGTTTCTGAAGGAAAAAAAAACTTAATATAGAAACATAATGAATTTTAATATAGATAATTGAGTTTACTCCATTTGTTCCCCAATCAGTATTGTAACATGAACCAGACATAAGACCCCTCTTTTCCACAAGAGCAGTGAAGAAAAGAATGAAATTTAAAGTGATTGAAAAAGGAAAATATTATGACTTTAAAAGTACCAGTGATTTTGAAGCGTGGTATATCCTGTTCCCAACTACACTATACTGAACCACATAATGTGTTCCTCAAAAAGTAAAGAGAACCTGATGGAACACATTGATTCTTGCATGAAAACTTAAAGAGGAAAACTAGCCCAAAAAGAAAAGAATTGAAAAAAAAAAAAGGATTAAAGAAGGCATAGGTACTGCTGCTGCTAACTCAGAGGTATTCCTTGATGTTGCATACTTGCATATGTCATTGGAGGAGCTATGATTTCTGCAACTTACATCTGTTACTCTTTGTTTTGTTAGGTCTTTGTATTCAGTCATCCAGAGTACTCAACTAAGAAAAGCAATCATCGGTATAAGAAGCTACGATTTGAGATTCCAACTGACACTGGATCAGCCCTGGTTCATGGTATTTTTCATACTCATTTACTAATTCATCTGCTTTACTTTGTAGGTAAATGCAATAAAAATGAATAATGACATTTGTGGTTACTAGTTTTCCACTCAGTTACTTGATTTACCTTATCAAAAGAAAAAAAAGGTCTGTTCAGTAAATTCTGATAAAAGGTGACAAAGAAGATGTTCAAAACACACGTCTTACTCTCTCCATCTTGAATTATTACTGGATAATATGATTCAAGTGATGCCTTAATTCTTAGTAAAAGACGCTGTAAAGATTAATCCGCTGAAGAAAATGGTGACATTTTGGAAATACTCATTGAACCCTGTCTAACAACAATCCAGAACAAGTGTTGTATCGCTATGTTGCTGGTACAATCGATTCAATTGTTGAACCATGAGTTTATTAATGTGCTAGTGGTATAACCTTCTGGTCAAAGTATAGATATAATCTTGGATGAATTGCTGGGCAGAGGTCTGCATGTCAACTCTGCTTGTGTTTTGGTATTTCCTTGTTCAGCCCATGCAATAAATCTATTTGTGCAACTGTTTTCTTCTTATTTAACAGTTTCAATTGACTTTTGGAACTGGCTCCAATAGACCTCTTATATGAAATTATAAGCGTTGATTTTATCATAAATACGACTAAAATATCTTTAGAAGTTAGTTAGAAATGATAATATCTTCAGGAAGCCAAAACTGATGGATTTGCAGTGAACTTGAAATTCTTTTTACTCATTCAATTTGGATAAGCATGAATACATAGCATCTAGCAATAAAACATTTTTGGACTCCTGTGCGTTCATCTTTTACTTTCCCCTTTTCTCTGGCGGGACTGTGAGTAGTCTATACAGGCATATGTGAAAGTTTTCTACACTGTTGATTTGGGTTCAATCCTCCTGATCTGAACAAGTCCATTTCCTTTTTACGAATAGGGGAAATTGGTTATGGGGATTTCTGAGCTAACCCCGATTAGTTTGGGAATGAGGCATAGTAGTATTGTCAAGTTTCAGCTGGTTTCACTACTGCGTTATCTTTAGATAGCAGAAGTTGTTCATCCTTGTGAGTTACTTCATTTTATTGATGTCAATGGTCATCTATCGACGAGCATATGGAAAATAGGTTTCTTTTACCGTGTTAACTGTTAAGTAATTCATTTTGCTATCAAGTCTATCGTCCAGTTTACATCTCCTGCATTGGTGGAGTTCATCTTATTTCCATGAGCACAAATAGAGTAGTGAGCTAGGAATGTATAGTTCGGGGCAGTTTTTTGGACTGATTTGGTGTTGGATTGTTGGGTTTCACCAATACTCTGGTTATTTAAACTTTATGCTTGATTGTTATAGTTTCTGTTTACTCTTTCCTGATTTGTCATTCGTTTTATGTATAAATAACAGGATTTGCAGGCTACTTTGATGCTGTACTTTACAAGGACGTTCATCTTGGTATTGAACCATCTACAGCAACACCAAATATGTTCAGCTGGTATGCTTGACCTCTTTTCTTTCAGTTATTTAACCGTTGTTTACACAGTGAATCTTTTTCTTCTTTCTTTTGATGTAGCCTGTCTAATTTCCAACTAAATAAGTAGGAAACATTTTGTGAAAGTGATATTTGTTTTTCTTTGACCCGTCTACTTCTTTCTGGGTTTAAAAACCGATTTTATTAATCTTTTCAGGTTCCCTATATTTTTCCCATTGCGGACGCCTATGCGCGTGCAACCCGGTATTCCTCTAGAAGTGCATATTTGGCGTTGTTGTGGTACTTCAAAGGTAATTACTTATTGTGTTCTATATCACCTAGATAAATGATTTTGATGATTAAAAACATGGGGGTTTTTCGATAATTTTGGGCAGAAGTGAGAATTTTTTATGTGGTGATCAAACCATTATATTTTATTGCAGAAGCAATTTCCTTGTTCCCTCTCTGGAAAAAAACTGAATCCATGTCCATAATACGAATCTCCATACTTTGAAAAAATCTGGTCCCAAACGTCGTTGCTAGTTTTTGTTTGCTGATCTATGAACCTTTTTCTGATAAAATAGGTTTGGTACGAGTGGTGCGTGACTTCTCCAAGCTCATCTCCTGTACACAACTGCAATGGTCGCTCTTACTGGGTTGGCTTGTAAGGTTTTTCCTCAGTGTGGCCTGGCCTTCCGAGACTCCACGGTGGCATATCAGAGTTTCAAATGAATTAGCGAACCAGCGTTACTAGTTAAACCTGTCAGGGTTATGTCTCCAATACGCTGATCTCTCGAGAAAGCTGCTGAAACTAGTGGTGCTCAGCACCCAAATTGATCGCTGTGCTCTTCATGATCCCTTTAAATTTTGTTCAGTGAAATTTCGTAGAGTTAGGTACAGATAACTTCAATCAATGTAGTCAAGTAATCTCTTTTTCTTTTTTCCTTCTAAAAGGAATGTTGGTTTGTGCTATAGGTGATCTTTCCTGTGTAAAATTCCCTAGTTGGCACTAAAATTTGTAAAAGCAAGATTAATTATGGTGATATTTTTTTCTGAATAAGTTTGTACCATTGCAGTTATATTTCTTATGTTCACGCTATAGTATTGCTAATAAAGGCTTTATGCTCTGTTTATACGATATATTAAAACATGCCCCCGATTTCTGTTGTGGCACAAGCAAATCTTGAAGGCTTGAGACCGTGGTAGCCATGGCTTGCCATTTAAAACCACGGATCTCTTTAGTGGACGGTGAAATGAAATGCTACCAAGTACCGTAAGATAAATGGCCATAAATGATTGTGACTTAAACGACGTTTTGTTTTCAATTTATGGTAGTGGCCTAGAATGAGAATGATAAATCTGCTTCAATATAATGTCATATGAATATTTTGAATTGGTAAATAATGTCGTAATAAATGCGGCTTGTGACGTATTTGCTGACTACTGCGCCATGTTACCATTTAATCTCCACACCCTAGCTTAAGTAAAGTTCTGTTCATGTTTGATTCTTAGCAAGTTGCAGGGAAGAAAAAAAAAATATATACTAATATACTAGAAACAAAGCTAGCTTGGGGCCTTCTTTCTTAGATATAAAAGAGACAAACTGACATTGATTATAAGGATAATGACTGTAGATTTTTTTTTTTTTCAAGAGTCCATATCCCATTCTATGTTCCCTAGAAATCTATGATCGTTTCTTGGACATGTTAAAAAAGCACCATATTCTTCTCCCCCACCGCGGCGTCTTTGTTCCTTTGTGATAATTGTATTTGCATAATGTATAAACTAAAGATAACTTATTAAATTAAACTTACTACTGTCATTTGTTATCCATATCTGCATAACATGTGAATCAACAACGCATACTCTCGTGATTGTGTACGTAATTTTTGAGATTTACTCGCCCCTTTATTTCTTTGGCATAATTTAGCTGAACAAGTTTTAAGTAAAAGAACGTTAATATGCAATTATGCATAAATATCAGCAGTATCCTTCTAGTGTGTTCATAACAAATCATATTTCAAGTCACTGCAGGGTGGAAGATGATAAATCTTGTCTTATTCTGACATGGCATTTGGATTGAGTTGTAGATAATTTATAATATAATGCGAGTCTTGTAATAAAAAATATATCTCTTATTGAATGTTTAGATCACTACTAAAAAAAATTGAATCTGCGACTACCAAATCGGTCGCCGATCGGTCGCCAGGTCGACCGATCGGCGACCGATACGGGTAGTCGGAATATTAATGGTAGCAAATAGCCCTGCGACCGAAAATCTGTCGCTACTTCGACCACCATGCGATCGCACAATAGCTCACATACAGTGATCAAGTATGCGACCGAAAATCGGTCGCACATCCTAGTGCGACCGATTTTCGGTCGCATACTTGGTCTCATTTGTGGGAATTAATGGTGACCAAGTATGCGACCGAAATTCGGTCGCACAGACTGTGCGACCGAAAATCAGTCGCATACGTGGTCTCAGTTGTGACCGCTATGCGACCGAAAATCGGTCGCCAAACCTGTAAAAACCTGCAATAAAAATCCTGCAATCAGGCACATCGCAACAGCAAAAACCAGCACCTGGACAGCAATAAAACAGCAATCCAAACATTTCAAAAACATCCATTCATTTCAAAAACATCCATACACCATTAGTTATATTCTAAAATTGTTAACAATACAACTTCACAAACATTTAAAAGACTACTGGGGCTCGGGCGAGGCTGAGCTAGACCCGGACTCGGAAGAGGAAGAGGAAGAGGAGCTGCGGCGATGCTTGCTCTTATGCTTTCTTCTCGATTTCTTCTTCTCCTTTTTGGCAAGGAGCTTTCTGATCATGTCATGCGTTTCTTGGTTTACCCTTGACAGCTGTGCGATCTGCTCTCTAATTTGAGCCATCTCAGCAGGATCAACGGAGCTCGCCGGAGAAGAAGTAGCTGAAGAGCCCAAAAAGCGAGAATTATGCTTATCCGGAGCATATAGCGATCCAAGACCATAAGCATATCCCTTCTTAACCCCTCCAACAGTATCGACCCATATTTGCTTTTCTTTCTCGAACGTCAATGGAGCCGGGGTGCTGCTTCCTGCGTCCGATGCTTGGGTCGATGTCCAGTCTTCCACGGCCTTTGTAGCCTTTTCCTGAATAACATAAATATAGTAATGATGTTAATAGAAAGACTAAACGTTGAAGGATTGAGGCGACTAAAGATCGAATTTTACAAACTTACCCATGCCTCTTTTGCGCGGGGCTCGACCCACTCTCCACCGCCCTTCTTGCCACCCTTTGTATGCCTGATCTTGTGCAGCTCGAGCACAGGAATAGTGCGCTTTTCTTTCTTTTCCTACAAATTAAAAAACATAATATGTTAGACAAAAAGCAACTGTTCAAGTAAATAATCAAACAATTAAATATACTGTACCAAGCGCATCTTTTGTGTAGCCGCGCTAATTGAGCCACCGGTATGGAGCGATCCACCCTTATCCGACGCTCGCGCAGCCTTTCCTTTCTCGCTCTTCGCCTCGAACTCGGGCGTGTGCCCACTGAGGGCCTTGGAGGAAGCCGGGCCTTATACCTCTATGCCGCGCATTGTAAAGGGTTTGCTTGAATAGCGCAGCACATTTCTTTGGGAAGATGCTGCGAATGTTATAATCCAGCCCCTGATGCCAGATACATTTGCCCTGAAAGAGTATCAAAATAATTTCTTTAAACATGTTCATGGTTTAAAAAACTACAATTAGTTTTAAACCAAATGCATATGTGTCACCTCAAAATCTACCAATATCTGCTTCTTTACTTGCTGGGGCACATCGCTCCATGTTCGCCAAGGCTGGTTCCAGTGCGCTCTCATGCACGCAGTCAGTACTTTGGTGGACTCATCGCTTGGGCAAAAGCTGCAAAAAAAAAAATTAACAAGAGTTATTCATAATACTAGCAAATAAAATAGGAACTAATCATTTAATCGACAAGAACTTAAGAAATTAGGTAGCTTACCCTTTATCCGCCTCGGGGTAAATAATCATTCTGCCTTCTAGCCGAGCGCCAGGCTCACCAATGTAATAAGGCGAATGGGGATCATACAGCATGAGCTCCTGCTGACTCGGTGGGTCGTCACAACTATCTAGGGGGAATTCAGGAGGCTGAGTCTCACTGTCATCAGCCTGGGAGGGATCGCCCTGTGTGGGAAGGACCTGTGTCTCAGTATAATCAACGGTAGGGAATATCCATTGCCAATCAGGAGGCAACTGAGACGGGGTAATAAGTGGTACCTGATATGGGCCAGGGGGCCTGAAAAAAGCTGGATCATAGCCAGGTGGGGCATCAGTAGGCAGCGAATGCGGGACCTGTGATTGTTGACTGTCACCACCCGCAGAAGCTGAACTCTCGCCCACAGGTCTCTTGCCAGGCCTTCTACTAAAAACTTTAGGGCATAACTTGTCCATACCTGTTGAAACATTCAAATTAGTTGGTACCAATTTTTAATAATCCTAGCCTTTTTTTGAATATCCATTGATCCGTTTGAATTCCATATTATATAGTAAGTTGAATGCAATACCAAACGCATACAATTTATCCGGTTTAGTCATAAGATGTTGCAAACATGAACAATCAAAACAACAATACCTAAACCCTAACTTTAAATGCATAACAAGTATTCCAATTGCCACAACCCATGACAAGACATCAGCACATTGCAAACAACTCTACCAAACAATTTCCAACATATCCCAACAATCACCATAATTAATCACAAACATCACAACCCTATATTTAAAGTTCATCAACCCAAAACAACTTATTATACATCACATTATATAGAATAAACTAATTATAACTAACAACTAACATGTAAACAATATATATAGGCTCTCCATTATTTATAAATATATATATAATTAAATTCGGATTATTAAACCAAAAAAAAAAAAAAAAATTACCTCTACTTTGTATTGGATCCAATGGCAAGAAAGTATGAGTTACCAATGTGCTATCCACCCAATAACTACAAAAAAAAGTGAATTAAAAAGTCATTATATGAGCTTTTAAAAAAATAACACAAATTACTAAAAAATGAAATTTACCTTGGATTTGTAGGTTGAGATTGTGTTAAATGTTATGTAGGAGGTAATGGAGTAGTAATTTAAAGTTATATGGGGTTTATAATGGTGGGAAGTTGATTATGGGGTGGGGGGGGGGGGGGGTTTCGGTTTTTAGGGATTTGGGGGGTTTTGGGATTTTTGAAATGGGGAAGAAAAGGGTTCTGCCCCGTTTTTAGTTACAGTTGTGCGACCGACATGCGACCGATTGTCGGTCGCATAGCTGTGACTAATTTTTCTGTGACAGATGTGCGACCGATTTTCGGTCGCCACCTTTTTTCGTTGAATGTGCGACCGAAAATCGGTCGCACAACTGTGGAGACCGAAAATCGGTCGCATGATGGTGGTCGCAGATTCAGCTTTTTTTAGTAGTGGATTGAATTAGTAAATAATGTATGATTTTTAAAGAATGTGTTCACTTTTTTAAACAAAATATAAGTTTGCTTGTTGTCATTTTAGTGTTTTAAATCTATTTATTATTAATATCCGCATTTGTTTTACACATAAAATTATGTATAGATTCTCGCTTACCATATGGATGTACTATTACTTATGTAAGGGGAAAGAAAAACCAAGTTAATGTTAAACTTTATGTAAAGATTAAATCTCCTCAAACCCCATAACCAACCAACCCCTAAATGTATCAAAACCATGTTCAAATGTGAATTATATAAGTTTACAGTGACCAGTATAGTTCAGGGAAGGTTATATTGTACTAAAATATTATTTTCCTCGTATATGTTCTTAACGCAAAACTATAAAAATTTATAGACAAGAGCAAATATTGCATAAAACTAAATGATGGACGAGATAAGGAAATTTTACCTTATGCTTAACGTTACTCCTTCCCTTCTGATATATGCATCAAGTTTTGAATAGGTACGAATTTAACAAATAGATAGAAATTTTTAAAAATTGTAATTTAATTAAAATGTAATTTATAATATTTGTGTAACTATACAAAACTTTTCATTAATTAAATTATAAACTGAAAAAGAATGAGTAGTAGTATACTTCAATTATGATCAAATTTTAACACTAGGTCCCAAGTACGCTTCATGTGAGATAAACGGCAAAACCAAAAAAAGAAAGTACACTTGGTGCATCTCTATTCTCTTGAAACCTTCACATCTTCCACTGTGATACTGATACCATGTCACATGATTAAATCATACTGAGGTTAATATATGGTCCTATGTTGTTCATGAATCAAATGTACTGTTTCCTATGGATCCTACACTAAAGAACCCTACAACTTATCTATGAATTGGAACCAACCAAACACAATAAGCTAAACAGTAAAAATGATTATTAAAGAGTGGTTTTGTTGGTAGAAGTTGAAAAAATATGCATTATCAAAAGAGATTTGTAATCCTGTTTTCTTCTAAATATGATGTATGGAGAGTGAATTTCTAATGCAGAATGATTCAGCTTTAAAAAAATTCCTTGAGAGGCCAACTAGGGAGATAGAATGAAATGTTTCAAATACGGAAAGAACCAAATATAGCTGCCATATAGGTTCAACTAGGTCTCCATTCCTTTTCTGGTATTGGTTCCAGCTAGTCCTAGATGCTATAGAGCTACCAGCTTTGGCCTTAACTAATCATCATTCTATCTTGTGGAATCCCTAAAGAAAAGTGGTTAATTGCGGTGGGAATGAAGAATATCGGGGAATGGGGGTAAAGAGCAACGTGTTAGCAAGTGTTTAATTTCATGCAAGACAAGGTGTAGAGACGTATCATTATCGGTGTGGCTTTTTATTGCCATATGATGAACAATATGATGCTTTATGCCTACCAAATGAAAATAATGTTAGAAGAACGCATACTCTTAGGTTGGAGTTAGTAGTATAGGGTCCTCACAAGTTACATCTAAGGTTAAGTCACTCGTTTTCTCAATGTTATATCATCATTATGCATAATAGGGACATATGACTAGATTTGCTATAGTAACCTATATTATATGTTACTACTAATAAAATTCAACTGGACACCCTCGACTATAAGCCTAACTCAACTCTAAAAATCTAGTTCAAAAGTAGGATGATTATATTGCTCGATGCTTATAAAGGGACAAATTAATATCCTTCCACAACAGTTTGTGAGATTTTTCATTCACTATCAAACCAATTGAAAGCATTAACAATAAAATACCATTAGGACATATAGTTCAAATCCATAATTATTTTACTTGGCAAGTTTAGGGAAATTAATGAAGTGATCAAATGTCCTACTAGCATCCCAAAACCTACTAGAAATGCAAAATTTTACTAACAAGAATTCCATTTATCACGGAAAGAAAGAAGAATAGCTATGTATGCTCCAACACAAAGTAATCCTCACCGAACAAAAAGATATTTTCTTGCAAGGAGCTAGGACCCTCAATTCACTAATATAAGGAGGACAAAGAACATGTTGGTACAATATACACAGTCCACTGGTTTTCTAGAATTATGAGTTCTAATTAGCTGGAAAAAGCCACCATTGCTCTTGAATCTGATTAACGGACCAAGAAAATCAGAACCCAACTTGTGTATTCTTAGCTTCATCACAAACCTCCAAAATCTTGGCTGTAGGTTTCTGCATAGAGCCAAAATACAGTAACATAATGGCATGCACATGGGTACCAACAATTTCTCCATCCTGTGTTAACTTATATATACATATATTTATGTGCATGTTAGTATCAAGGTAATTAGGAGAAGGGATGGCTCTACTTCTGGTTAATTCTTCAATAATGGTTTAGTTTTGATTTTGGTCTTCTTCTTAATTAACGCTTAGAACACTTGACACGTGGATACCTAAATCCACTAATTCGGATTAGGGGAACTACGACACTCCTTACCAAAAATAGATTCTTTATTTCTGCCTCGAATTTTAAATATGTGGTTAAGGACGGAGAGATTTCATTCATTCCCACTGATACACTTTTTTGCAACTAATCGTTATTACTATAACTCTTTCCATATCCCATCAAACAATTCGACGTTACAATACCTTGTATATATAAGAGGAAGGGCAAATTTACCCAATGTACAATTTCTTCCAGTTTGTCTTAATCTTGATAAACATAATCGTCTAAAATATATTGATTCTTGTAAGTAGGTGCTCGTAAAATAATCACGATTTGTGCAAATTGGACTGGACACGAGTGTTATAGAAATACCTTGTAGGAGGATGATTAAACGACATTAAATCTTTAATTTGATACTGACTAAGAAAAGGTTTGAGGCCACAGAAGTCAGTAAAATTGTAATCTCAACTTACTAACTTGTCTTGGGTAAATGAAGGTTAATTAGTATATGGTGTGTGACAAAATAAGAATGAATATCAGAAAGCCAGGAGTGCAGGGACTTGAGACTGAAATAAGTGCTGAATATTTGAACTGTAGTTGTGCTGGGACATAACTAATTCTATTTAGACATGAATTTCACTGGAAGAGAAGTTAAAATTTTGTGAATGAAATCTATTGTTTTTCACGATATATTCCTCGAACAAGTTTAACTTCAAACAATCTGTAACAGTCCAAGTCTGCTAGTGATATTGTCCTCTCTGAGCCTAGGCCCGCCCGGATTTAAAACGCGTCACTAAAGTCTAAGGCCAGTTAAGTTATATACCCAGCATCTCTTATGTGTTATGCCGATGTGAGACACTTAATCTTTAGTTGTGGTGTTACATACATCCTCTCTAAAACAGCCCAAGCCTGTTAGTGATACTGTCCACTCTGAGCCTAGGCCGCACGGTTTAAAACGGGTCACTAAGGTCTAAGACCAGTTAACTTATATACCCAGCATCTTCTCCTGTATTATGCTGATGTAAGACACTTAACCCTTAGCTGGGGTGTTACACAATCCATTCAATATTTAAACTACGGAAGATTCAAGTTACGTTAGATATAGTAAGTATGATCACTTATGTTTGGGTGGGGGGGTGGGGTGAATATATTAAAAAGAACTGATGGCCAAACTTATAATTGTAAATATTAAATTGCTATTTAGGCCAAAGGTGTTCTATAAATACCTTCATCAATTCACAATGTTGCACTCATCATTTCACAAAGATAACCACTTCTTGAAATCAACAATCTAAAAAAAGGAAACAAAAAATGGCTTCCAAGAAGGTTGTTTCTACTCTTGCTCTCTTCCTTTGCGTTAACCTTATTTTCTTTACACTTGTTTCAGCTTGTGGCACTTGCCCTAAACCTAAACCAAAGCCAAAGCCAAAGCCATCATGCCCTCCTCCTCCATATGCTCCAAAAAAGGAAACTTGCCCAATTGATACCCTAAAGTTAGGTGTTTGTGCTAATGTTCTTGGCTTGGTGAATGTAGTTGTTGGTTCACCACCAGTGACTCCTTGTTGCAGTCTTATTTCAGGACTTGCTGATGCTGAAGCTGCTCTTTGCCTTTGCACTGCTATTAAGGCTAATGTTTTGGGCATTAACCTTAACGTACCTGTCTCATTGAGCTTGCTTCTTAATGTTTGCTCCAAGAAAGCCCCCGCTGGCTTCCAATGTCCTTAATTAGTTGAATTATTTACCTAAAACTCAAAAGTTTCCATTTTCATTGTTTGTATTTTCTTGGAGGGCTTTTCTTTTGACAATTTTTATTTGTTGTTTCTTTTGGGTGGGGGGCTACATTGAAATGAAAGTTGTGCCTATGTATTAATATTGGTAAGTGTCTCACTTACCAGTTTATGTTGTTTATTACTCCATATATTGTTGAGATTGTTGTATTCAAGTTTCTGTTATTGGAAAAAAACTTGTTCCAGCTTTTATTCTGCATATCATATCTTACGTTTTCAATGTGTGATTTGAGTTGAGAGGTTTACTTTAATATTTCTTAGAGGTTCTTTGTAATATAAAGTGGCACTTAATTCACAGTTCAGTTGGTTTGCTTCTAGCTTGTAGTTGGTTGGTTTCCTGTAGCTTATTTTAGATTCTTGGCCTCATTGCTTCATTAACATTATCATATTCCATAAAAGTATATTCCAGCATTCTTTGTGCATAACACATGCAATAAGATTTTGTACATTTAGAGTATATTTTAAGGACAATCCTCGAGAATTTAACTTGCACACCAGTTGAAGGGAATATAATGTTTGGTTGATTTGGCATATAGCTTTATCATGGTATCAAAATGTAATGGAAACTATAACCCACAATAAAGACGTGGAATCTTTCTTGCATGAGTGTTCCATAAAGAACAAGAGAAACAAAACATTGGGAAGGGAATGATAATAGATTATTTTATTACTTTTTTGAAAAAATTTCTGAAAATCAAATACTACATCCCAGATATTATTTTCTGAAAAATATTTCTGTGATAACAAAGAACATATTTTTTCAATAATTTTCACTAAAATATAAGAGGGATATTGCAGTAAGAGGATACTTTAAGCGCACCATTTATATTTTGTCCCCATTTGAGGAATTATAGTAAAAGTAGTCCTATTTCATCACAAACTTTCATGGACGTCCAAAAGTTCGATTATTCTCACAGTTTGCCGATTAAACAACAGTAGCTTGCAAGTTTAAAGTTTAAACAACGGTACAAGTGTTTCCGATTTGACAAAACTTGTGAATATTTGAAGTTTTGGCGATAAAGCTTGTGATAATATTGTCACAAATTTTGACAAGCATCCATTGGAACTTGAAAACTTGAGTTATTATTGCCCAAGTTCCTTAACAAAAAATAAATAAACAACACCGGTAAAATGGGACTTTGGGACAACATATGGAGTTCATTCCTGAAACCTTAATCAAAGAATGGAAAAATTACATAAATAGCCGTTCTAATCAGGATGCATAAATTATGCACATATTATGTACATAAAATGCAACATTATGCATAAAATATGCAAAAAAAAATATTTTTTGTTAAATTTATCTAGCATTGTTCATGCTGCATAATTTTCCTATCAATAATCTGTGATCAATGAATTCCGGGGGAAGTACACAAATAGCCTATTTTACAACTATCTTTTAAGAAGCGCCATTTTTTATAAGAGTTTGCAAGGCATAACACTTCCCCGGGTTTAAGCGTTAAGTTGCGGCCAACTTCAGTCCCTGAAAACTGAAGCTCAAATTTGAAGGTTCTTTTTTGTTTGAGTCTACTTCAAGGTTGGGCCTAATTTCAAACCGACTCTATAGTTTTGGTCCAAAGTTTGCTCAACATCAGACCTAAAGTTTAATGGCTGCGGATGCAAAGTTTATCAAAGGGTAACAACTTAAATGGAACTGGAAAAATAGGCTTCATGACTGAATTTCACATGAATCAGTAGCTAATTTTTCTATTTAGGGCACCAAATGAATTCGGTGTAAAATGGGCTTGAACTGGGCATTCAATCAGTTAGGTTACCTTGTCATTGCTGACTACAGCTAAAGGGGAACTCGTGCCGATTGCCAAGTCCTTGGTATTGGGGGCCAAATTTGTAAATTTTCCTTATATGGGTTAAATCTGTACGGCGTGCCAGAATTAATATTCTGTAAATAAAGTAAAAATTTCGTGTAGGGGCCAGTTTGGCGCGCTAATTGATTTGTAGCCATAAAAAATTAATTCGCTCAGAAATAGCCACGTCCGGACAAATCCCAGTATAAATACTTGGGCTTTGAACAAGTTTTGTTCAAGCTCTCAACATTTTGTTATAGAACTGAAGCTTTAAATATAATGTCTCATAACAAAATAATGGAATTTATCCCTTTGATGGGACCTTTGTTATGGGATTTATCCCATTATTTTGTTATGGGATAAATTCACATAACAAAATAATGGGACCTTTGAATATATTAGTTCAAAGTCCCAATATTTTGTTATGTGACTTTGTATAAAGCTTCAGTCCCATAACAAAATATTTGGGCTTTGAATATTATGTTATGGGACTAGTCTGGGGTGTTTTTCCAATGCTAATGAAGAGTGCGCGCGCAAATTTTTGGCTATTCTTCAATAAATTTTTAATGAGCGCGTCCAAAAATAACTAGTGATCAAAATTTCTCGTAAATAAACGCTATTGAAACTGAGCTACGCATTGTAGGCAACTTAGTACTTAAATTTTGATTGTCTTTCAAGTCTAGGAAAAAAAAAAAAGGACGATGAAATAGGGTGAAAATGTTCAAACTCTCAGTATTTTATATCTGGATTTTACTGGGACTTTCACATAAAATTCCAATTTTTGCTAAAAATTTGAATAAAACTCCAAACTTTTTTACTGGAGTTTAGTTCAAAGTCTCAGGTATTTGTTCTATGACTAGCCTAAGTGTTGTTTTAACGCTAAGAGGCTGTAAGTGTGCGGGGGAGGTAATTTGGCTATTTCTCAATGAATTGTGAAATGGTGGACGAAACTCACTTAAGACATCCAAAAATAAAAAATAAATTACTACATGTACCCCCTTATCCTTGGTAATGGTTTTTTGTCCCCACTTAAGAATGATTTAGCAAAATAGTTTCGGTACGCAACACTTCACGTTATAAATTTACAAGTGTTCTATCGGGGGAAACACTTCAAGTATAAATTGCAAGTGCTGTCTGCAAAACAGCACTTCAAGCTATCTGGGGATAATGTTGACAGAGATAAAAGGTCAAGTACTGCCACGGGGGCAGCACTTGTCATTTTATACTTGAAATGCTGCCTCCATGGGTGCACTTGTCTAAGTTTAAAACTTGAAGTTTTGCCCCGAGGGAGCACTTACTTAAAATTAATGAAGTCATATTTGTAAAACCACTTTAAGCGAGGTCAATAAGGCAAACCACTGCTTAAAGTGCCATAGTTTTGTAAATTGTCCTCTAAAAATGGCTACGGATCAAAATTTTGCGGATAATTAAAAAACTATGAAACCGAGGCAATTGATTTTCCTTTTGGACCTCCATAAGGATGGTTTAGCAAATATGACCTCTGTTTGGTTTAATGAATAAATTTCAAACAAAAAATTCCGGTGAATCTTACAAAAGACGCGCTCTATCTCCACCCTCCCTTTCTCCATAAGTACTACCTAAGGCAGCACTTGCCCTCATCCATTCCCACATTCTCCTAGCTAATTGTCTTGAGGCAATACTTGCCCTCACGCCTTCCCACATTTTCCTTACTAATTGCCTTGAATAATTGTCTAAGGCAGCACTTGGCGTCACCCGCACATGCAACACTTGCCTTTGACCGTTTTGTCTATACAACACTTCCCATTGACCTCTTCTCACTTTCTCCCGGCTAACTTAAAGTATTATGTACGAAATGAAGTTAAGCTCATTTTACTAAAATCATCTTAAACAGGGACATATCTCAGAGCCAGTCAATTTAGGGACACCGTTATGAAATTTTTTGAGTTTTTGCAGCTTAATGGCTTTCTGTCGCATCATTTAACACTTCCACCCCCGTAAAAAAACTATCAGTATTTAAATTTTAGCCAAGTCGCCGAAAGTTGCCTGTACTCCTGGCGAATTGCCAACCCTAACAGGAATCAAAAACTTACTAGTAGTTCTTTTATGGGAGCCGGAATTATGAGGAGGGCCAAAAGTGTCCTATTTCTGTAAATCTCCCTTAAAAGTATTCCTAAAGCTTATATGTAACTTTCCAATATTTTCAATTACTAAATATGAAACTTTATTCGAAACTAGCAAAATAAATACATAAGGTAGTGTAGCAATAATTGTTGTTAAACAACTCTCCACATGAGCCTTTGGGGCCAATTTCCATATTTGCCTGACCCCTCGAGCTCCTCCCCAGCTAATCCACTTCCCCACTTGATTTCACTTTTTCTTTAATGGTTAATGGACTTCATTCTCCTACAAAAGATCCCAAGTGTTGGTGAAAATCTTACACTGCATCAAAATATAAACAAAGAAATAAAAAGTAAAGTTGAGTGGGATTCGACTAATTTAGAGAAATACATTAAACCTAAGAAGTGATTTTAATTTAAAAAGTTATTAACGTTTTCATAGAAATATTAAATCGAACATATTCTACCAGTGAACAACATTAGTTATTTCCTTTCATTTAGAATACCATTTAGAATATCAATAATTGGAACATATAGTCTACAAGCTATACTAAAAAAAAAAAAAGTGTTCCTTTATTTGATGGTGTGAACGTGAATGTAATAAAAATGTCTCCTACCAAGTTTCTAAACTGTCCCATTCCTTCACCAACCTTTTCTTTTTGACCCATTGTTTATTCCGCCACTTTGCTTCTGCTTTCATACACCCTCTCACTTTGACTCATAATATTGATTTCTTGTTTTCTCAACAATCTACCAAGAAAAATAAAGTCATATTGATCATCATTTCTTGATCTTAGCTTAATTAGTTTCTATCTTGTTTTAATTAATGGACTCACCATCAGTTTCACTAGAAGTTGAGGAGGCTCAAGCAGAACTTACTAATTATAATTCATCTATGGATGATCAGACAATTATAAGGCCTGTTACAAGAACAACTGGGACTCCTGCTGTTTTTGTCATGGGAAAACATCGTATGGCTGCTGCCATTTCTTCTCTTGATCAGCAAATCATTATCATTCAGGTCATTATTTTTTTTAAATATGATTCTTTTTTTCCTTGCTTGCTGGTTCTTGTTTTTGAGAAGTTATGTATTGTAATGCAGGAAGAATTGGACCAGCTTGAATCATATGGTCAGGCCTCCATTGTCTGCAAAGAGTAAGTTTTCTTGAAGAAACAATTAATATTAATAACCTGAAACGACATACTCAGTGTAGTTACACAAGTGTGATTTGCGAGGATAAGGTATGCATAGATAAGGTAGAGAGGTTATTGTCGATATACGCTCAAGCCAAGAAAAGTATTTAATTAGCTGACTTGCCCGTGCTTGGATTCTCGAACTGCAAGAGCGGATTTCAAAAATTTGTTCACATCATGTTATTAGCTGTGTATTCGAACTTCTTCGTATTGTTTGTTTATTTGGATGATATGATAGGTCAATCATTTGCTTTATTTTTAAGATAGATTTGAAAAATACAACAGTAAAAAGCTAAAGTGAAAGTAACATAATAAAAAAAAGGTAATGACGCAAATTAAATTAAATTAAATTAATAGCCTATTTTAGATTATTCATTTATTCATCACATTCTATTTTATCTTCCTGTTTTGTAATTGTTGCAGAAGCACAATATATAATGGGTGATTTACCCGCCACTAATATAATAAAATATAGCTAAAAAATAGTGAGTAAGACAACAATAAAAGGAACGACAGAATTAACGAGGTTCAGCAATTTACTTCTGTCTATATCCTCGGATACAATCAATCTAATATTTATTTCACTCCAAAAGAATATAAGTGAAATATTACCAAAAGGAGAAGATTCAAAGGCCTTGAAAGATAAGTCAAGTGAGGAAATGTAAGGTGTGTTTCAAACCAATGACTTGCTATTTATAGCCAAATGCTTAGTCCAATACATGGCTCTGAATCCGCCAACAGTGCCTTAGAATGAAAGGCCTAGAAGCAGTCAACAATGCTCCAAATAAAAGGCTTATAAGCTACCAACAATGCTCTTTCTTTTATGGACCAAAATGCACCAACAATGCGCTTTCTTTTATGGGCCAAATTCGGCTATCTTGCCAAATTTAACAAATCTCCACCTGGGCAAGATTCCTCATCTTCAAAATTCTCCCTATGACAAATTTTGGTTGTGTCTTCAACTTTAATGTTTAGCAATATTGATCAAGTTCATTCTATGTTGAAACTTGTCTGCAGTTACCACTTTCGTTAACATATAAGTAGGATTCTCTGTAGTTCGAATCTTATGTACCATGACTCCAATTTCTTTTATAACTTCTAGGATAAAATGATATCGAACATCAATGTGCTTCGTCCTTGCATGATACACTTGGTTTTTTGCCAATTGGATAGCACTTTGACTAGCACAAAATACCATGATGGTATCTTGTTCAATACCAAGCTCTTTAAGCAACCATTGAAGCCAAATTGCCTCCTTTACAGCCTCTATAATTTCTATGTATTCTGTCTCAGTGGTAGAAAAAGCAATTGTTGACTGCAAAGTAGGCCTCCAACTAATCGGTGTATTTGCAATAGGAAATACGTAACCAGTAGTTGATCTTCGTTTGTCCAAATCACCAACAAAATCTGAATCACAATATCCATCTGCAGACTGATTATCTTCCCGCTCAAACAACAATCTAATATCTCCCGTATGATGTATATACCGTAAAATCCATTTCACAACTTGTCAATATTCCTTTACTGGATTATGCATATACCTACTTACGGCTTCAACAACATGTGAAATGTCTAGTCTTGTGCAAACCATTTCATACATCAAGCTACCAAATGCATTCGCATACGGTACTCTTGACATATACTCTTGGCGCTATCTGAAATTGAGAAATTAAAGATTCAACTGAGGAAGGAGTTTGAGATGAAGGATCTGGGTGAGACAAAGAAAATTCTTGGCATAGAGATAACAAGAGATAAACATTCAAAGAAACTTTTTTTATCTCATAAATAATATTTGAAGAAGGTGCTAGATCGATTTAGCATGGATGAGAAAATAAAGTTGGTTAGCACTCCGCCTGCTCCTCATTTTAAGCTGAGTGCTGCTATGTTGTCGAAGAGTAAAACTGAAACAAGAGTATATGTCAAGAGTACCGCATGCGTTTGCAGTTGGTAGCTTGATGTATGAAATAGTTTGCACAAGACCAGACATTTCACATGTTGTTGGAGTTGTAAATAGGTATATGCATAATCCAAGAAAGGAACATTGACAAGCTGTGAAATGGATTTTATGGTATATACATCATACTGTAGATATTGGATTGTTGTTTGAGCCGAAAGATAATCAGTCTTAGATGGATATTGCGACTCAGATTTTGTTGGTGATTTGGACAAACGAAGATCAACTACTGGTTACGCATTTGCACACCGGTTAGTTGGAGGTCT
The DNA here is from genome assembly GCA_029990575.1 of Petunia axillaris subsp. axillaris. Taxonomy (NCBI): domain Eukaryota; kingdom Viridiplantae; phylum Streptophyta; class Magnoliopsida; order Solanales; family Solanaceae; genus Petunia; species Petunia axillaris. The sequence continues at coordinate 3,095,975 of JARKNS010000002.1, read as the reverse complement.
GCTTTGCAGTCAAAAGTTGCTTTGTCTACCACTGAGACAGAGTACATGGCAATTACAGAGGCAGTAAAGGAGGCAATTTGGCTTCAACGGTTGCTTAAAGAGCTTGATAGTGAACAAGATACCATCACGGTATTTTGTGATAGTCAAAGTACTATCCAATTGGCAAAAAACCAAGTGTATCATGCTAGGACGAAACACAGTAACATTCGAAATCATTTTATCCGAGAAGTTATAGGAGGTGGAGTCATGGTACAGATGATTCGAACTATAGAGAATCCTGCTGATATGTTAACGAAAGTGGTTTCATCGGTCAAGTTTCGACATTTGAACTTGATCAATATTGCTGAACATTGAAGTTGAAGACACAATCAAAATTTATCATGGGGAGAAATTTGAAAATGGGGAATCTTGCCAAGGTGGAGATTTGTTAAATTTGGTAAGATGTGGCCGAATTTGGCCAACAAAAGAAAGCACATCATTGGCGCATTTTGGTCCATAAAAGAAAGAACATTGTTGGCAGCTTCTAGGCCTTTTATTTGGAGCTTTGCTGGCCGCTTCTAGGCCTTTCACTCTAATACCAATTGTTGCGAAAGCACAATATATAGTGGGTGATTTACTCACCAAATTTACGAGGTTCGACAATTTATTTCTGTCTACATCCCCGGACACTACCAATCTAATATTTATTTCGCTCCAAAAGAATACAAGTGAAATATTATAAAAGGGAGAAGATTCAAATGCCCTGAAAGATGAGAAGGCAAGTGAGAAATGTGAGGTGTGTTTGAAACCAAAGAATGACTTGCTATTTATAGCAAAAGATTTAGCCCAATACATGGCTCTGAATCCGCCAACAATGTCATAGAAAGAAAGGCCTAGATGCGGTCAACAATGCTCTAAATAAAAGGTCTAGAAGCTGCCAACAGTGCTCTTTCTTTTATGGACCAAAATAAGCCAATACTGCATTTTTTTATGGGCCAAAATAACAATTTTAGTATTTCTTGATGGAATTGTTGTTCTTAAAAGGGAACAGACTTGGAACATTAATTGACAGTTGCAAATTGATCCGTAAAGTTTTAAATTGGAAACATGATTCTATTGCAGCTCTTTTCTAAAATTTGAGAGAATCAATCAGCATAATATTTAGTTAAAAAACACGAGAAACTAATGGAAAGCGTAATCTTAATATTTCCAAAGTTGATTAGTTAGGGATGTTAAAGCTCACTCTCAAAACTCAATGTAGATGCATGATGTTAATTTTGAGGTTTTTGTACTATAATGATTGTTCTAAACATTTTCGAAAGTTATGAAAAGAAGTGGTATTCTAACTTAGATAGCCCTGTTTATTTGTCTACAGACTTGTTTCAATCGTACAATCCAAACCAGATGCTCTGCTTCCAGTGTAAGAATAATCATACTTTTACACTTTTCATGAGTGTTATTTTGCCAATTATTATTATTATTATCTATTTAACTGTTCATGTTCAATTCCATAAGCAGAAAATGATATGCTAATTCATTCTTTCTTTCTTTCTTTTTTCCTAAAAATTAAAAAAGAAAGAATAAGAGGGATTAGCAGCAAACTAGTATGTGTCGTTCAGTACAAATCGAAGAAACGTAAGGTTATAATTGATAAAATCGGACACCAGGCGCACACACACTACGCCCATCACAGGGGTACCCACACACACAAGCGCTCACATTAGTTTGGACCTAACTTAATTCCCAAAAACTTGTTCAAATGGTTGAGGATTATCCAAAACTTATATGAGTATCTTGCCCCATCTCTTTTATCGATGTGGGACTCTTCCCACATTCCAACAATAATATGGGGATTACAAAGTCGGGATTATAATCTCCTATAGCATATGCATAGATAATTTTGGGATAAAAATCTCATTCCTGACATATTCCACATTTTCTCTCCAACTAAATATGAGATTAGTCCCGAAATTAATTTCAAAATTATAATCCCTTATCCCTCCTAGCCCTTCTAAAAAGGCACGAGATGCATAAATTATAACTTTCTTTTTTCTGGCTTTTCTTCATATCTTCCATGGTACCAGAAAGATAAATGTGATATTTGATTACAAATGATATGTTTTGCAGGACCAAAGGCCCAGCAGATGTTAAGTGGGATAGATGGTTTCAAGGAGCCAATGGATCAAGACGCAACAAACGCTGGATCTGAATTACTTTTCTCACCAAATTACCAAAAGAAATTAAGTAACACATCTGGATTAGTTAGTATTTCTTATATGTGTAAATACAATTAGAAATTTTATTTGTATATTTGCCTAGTCCAATATAGGACCACGTATCATGTAAAAATAAAGAGAAGAAACAAGGCATCCAAGGTAATTCAAATTGGCCTTTCCACAGTGTAGTAGTTTTACAGTACAATAACAAAAGTAACACTCAGTTAATGTGCATTCGTGAAATACTTTGTGAAAATGCGGAAGGGAAAAAGGCTCAAGTCTATTAATGAATCCATTGAAAGAAGAGTATGTTTCCAAAATACGAGGACGATAATTTTACTAGTCAGTGACCTTATCTTATCTGAAAAGCCATTTTTGAATGGAGTCACTTGAGCATCATCAAACATTAGTTAAAGTGAAACAAACCACAGCACTATATATAGATAAATTTCATGCATGTCATCAATGAGAAAATCTGAATATCTATCTCTTGGCTGATTAAGAAATAGTAGCTGGTTATGTTTTCTTTTTGACCACTTCATTCACTCAATTCTTCCTTTATTTGAAGAAAGTGAGCTGTTTGTGTCTGTACAAGACCCTACAGCTTTTCAGCGAGCTGCTCCATGTTTTGTTCACATTTCTTGCTTTTCCCGTCTATACCTTTACTAGTTGCGAGGAGCCGTGCCAGCACGAGCCCAATTTTCTAATATAATTTTTTAATATGAAAAAGTAGTATTCTATTGTTTCACATTATATATCATAATTTTAATAGGTCAGAATTTAATAAAGAAATACAGATGTATAGTCTAAAATAAGTCATAAATATTCACGTACTTATAAATAATTTTATTAATGACAAAGTAGTAATTTTAAAATTAAATTATTTTTAAATTAAGAAAGTTTTATTCTTTTCTAAACAAACTAATAATGAAATACTGCTATATAAATTGAAACAGAGGGAATGCTCATCATTGATTTTTTTTAAAATTTCATTGCTAGCTCTTTTACTCTAAGAAAAATACATGATATAAAATCTTCTTTGATAAATATGTAAGTTCAAACTTAAAATTTATACAAAGTACATTTGTCTAACTTGTGACTGCAATCGAGTTTATAAACAGGGTGTACAAAAATTAAAGAAATAAAGTGTTGTGTTTGTTTGACCAAAAGCAATTGTTCTAGCAGTATCTTTTTAGATAAGAAATTATTAGATCCGATTTGATTGTAATAAAAATGCATTAGCAAATTTTTGTGCAAGGTACTAAGAGAGTGAGATTAAAGATGAAGAAGTAAGGATATTGAATAATAAGTTTCATGCACCTCATTTCAAGTAAGAAACACTCAACTTGCAACGTCAACATGGAGTGTTAAAAAAATACGAATTTGACAAGTTCAATTGTTCAAGTGGTCATTACTATAGTACAAGTGTTTAAATAAAAATTCATGCAAAATTTAAGAGACTATATGTGTTTTTGTCCTATTTTTTATAATGTGCGCCCTATCTATAAATAAGTTGTGTATATCCACTTACCTATTAAATATTTTTGATATACTATAATTTTTTACTTTAAGATTTTTTAATTCATCTTATATATGACCGAAATATTAATTACTGCAATATAATTTAATTGATACGATTAACCTCACAATTTTTAACAATATTTTATTTTCTTTTTAATAAAAATCAACTTATTAATTTATGATGACGATCAAAAATCAATAATGCAATTCTTCATCCAAATAGTTGGCTCACATAACTCTTAAATCTTGTAAATCTGATTCATCATAAAAATGAGTCTTCTGCAAACAATTTATATTGACTAAAACACAATAGGAGAGTCGTTTTATTAGTAACTTGAGTACAACAACAATAGCATACTCAGTGATTTTCCACCAAGGTGAGGTTTGGAAAAAGTAACTTGAGTACAAAAATGCAAAAAACGTAATACAACAATCTTGCCAGCTGCACATGGTGCTGGATTTTGACACAAATTCAATAGATCAAAATAGACACATTACAAAGTGATATAATTATTATTCGATTATTCCGTTCATCACGTCTAACCACAAGTCCACAACCATATATATGCCTCTCTCCTAAGTCGGCATTACATGGTATTATATTAAACGTAGGAATATTCAATTATTTTTATGGTCTAACACAAACCTTATTTAGGCAGGAACAACCTAAAAGTGCAGTTATAGTGCAAGGGATATAAACACAAGGCTCGCCACAATCAGTTGATGATGTTTGCAGAAACACACGTGACAGTTCCACAGCCATTACGCGTGTTTCGGGAATACAATTCAATTGAACTGCACAAAATATATAAAAATCTGGTTGAGTATGTACATTCTGTTATGCAAAAATGAAAATAACTTATGCAATAATTAAGGGATACTAATAAGCGAAGAATACAAATAGGATAAAGTTATTTAATTACCAGAGAGTACAAGAAAGAAAAATGAAGCAGAAAAGCAACTTGGGTCTAGTCGTTTTTGTGAGTAATATTTTTCAAGACAGAGAAATATATAGAGAAATATATAGAGATAGAGAAATATATCGAGACGGTTAATCCCTAGTTCCTCACTTCACCTCACGATTTATTGATGCATCTATAGAGAAATTTTTCATTCTTCCTTTTTAATTAAAATATTTGCATATTTGTTACTTTACTTATTGATTAATGATTAATTAAAAAACAAGTAAATGATACTAATAATTAAGCTCATTATTGAAAACATAAATAAAAATCTAATGCGTGCAAAGTGTGTATCAAGTTAAGAATAGTCCTAACAGTTACACTTGATATTATTTTAGAGTCAATCAAATCATATATCAAACTACAAATTAATTTAATTGAGTATAAATATCATGTGTGTGAAATATTATACATTCTGATATGCAAAAGATAGAAACAACTTATGCAGTAATTAAAAGATGAAAAGGATAAAAAAAATAGAAGAGTTAATTTAGTTACCAAAGAGTATAAGAACAATAAAGCACAAAGCACATTTGAGTGAGTTGACTCTAGCCATTATTGAGAGTATTATCTTTGTCAATAGAGAGATATACAGAGAGAGTGTCTATCAGTTGTTCACTTTGATTCACTATTTATAAGTGTCTCTACACAAATTGTCTCATGTTCCTTGAATTTTTCAATCAAATAATTGCCCATTTGCTTTTAATACAATGAATAATAATAGTCCTAAAATAAAGCTTGCAAGCTAGAGCAGATTCCGATCCATGAAATGCTCTAGATCTCCCCAATATCAAGGCTCCCCCATCATCCTCGGTAAACAAACAAAAAGAAAGGAAAAAATATTAGCACAAAAGTTTATGCTGATATAGTTAATCATTTGAACCTGCAGGAAGTCAACACACATTGCATACGGTATTAATTTTAACCTGCCGTTGCCTTTTACTGAAGTTGAATGGTTTTTTAGTTCTCCTTGTGAATATAGCTATTCTTCTCAAGGTCACTGGTATTAGTTTTCACTAGAAATTTTTATATATTTCTTATACATATTTCATGTATATTATATGAATAATATATATAGATATACATATATAAGTATTCCACGGTGACCAAAAGAAAATCAAAATAATTAAGTAAAATATTTTTGAGAGAATGACATGATATATATATATATATATATATATATATATATATATATATATATATATATATATATATATATATATATATATATATATTAACTATTTCTTTTAAGGACACTTACAAAAATACCCACAAAACCAAAAATAATTACAATCACTACCCACTACTTTCAAATATTACTCAACCTACCCACTAAACTATTTACCCATTCTACTCATCCAGACTTGTATACCATAGTTTATGCAGTATACCATAAAGGTATACACATATAACTTATAAGGTATAACAAAGGTATAGAGTAATAAATGGTCTTCCAGACTTTTATACCATAATTTATGCAGTATACCTTAAAGGTATACACCTATAAGGTATAACAAAAGTATATAATAATAAATGGGTAGGTTGGGTAAATACTTTTAGTTTTATGAGTAGTGTAATTTTTAATGGGTATGACTTATAAATACTTTAAATTTCATGGGTATAGAGTGTAAAAAATCCATTCTTTTAAAGATCTATTCTTTTCGTAGAAATGATACCATTTAACCACTCTAATGGCTTTATTTTATATTTTAGTCATTGCATCATGAAACTCGATTTTTACGCTAAAAATTTCAGGACATTATTTTATAAGGTTAAGCTTTTAGTTCAAAATATAAAATAAATAATTATTTGTTGAAGTCTAAATACGTACACTAAAGGTGTAGCTAATTATGAACTTCACCATTTTTTATATATTTGATTGTCCAGTTTGCTAATCATGATCTTCATAGGTTTTTGTGTAATTGATTGTCTGGTTCACGTGAAAAATTAATTTATTAAAATTTATCCAATTTTAGTCCATTGGATCTTTTTTGTTTTTTGGTCATAGTAAAATAAAAAATATATCTTTTCCTTGCAACTCAGCAACTACTACTGACTACTTTTAAAAAGAATTTGCAATTCAATGTGGATATTCTAAAAATATAGCAAATATAGGCTATTCTAAAATATATCGCAAATATAGGCTATTCTCAAATATGTCGCAAATATAACTATCCATATAGGCTATTCTCAAATATGTCGCAAATATAGACTACCCATTAATTATCAATTTAAAATGTGGCTATAGGTCACATATGCAATGGCTAAACATTAATTTGTATTCAAAAACGTGGCTATGGGTCAAATTTCAACCGGACCTTGAAACGTGAGGCAGCTTTCGTACGACGTTTATATATTAGTACTAATGTTGATAAAGGGGTGACAAAATCTAACTCAATAGTAATATTCAATTCGCGGGATTATGCACACTCCAGATAAACTCATAAGCAAACATGTCAACATATTTTTTTAAAACTTTTAATAGTTATTTTTTTTTGGTTATTAAACAAATTAAAGAGTACAAATAAATTAAATAAACTTGATTAGAGTTTGATGGGTTGGGTTATGCTCAACATTTAATCCATCTTGACTTAGCACATTCCTACCCAATTAATCGTTATATGTTCATCACCTATTTATTAATACAACCTAAGTATATTTTAACTCGCTAATTTCATACTCCTCAACTACCAAATTTCCGTATGAGTATTTTGATCCACATTAGTGCACTAATGCTAGCGAGTCCCTAGTACACGAAGCAGTAATGGAGTGATCAAGTAGTTATACATAAATTATACTCCTGAACAAGAATAAATAATTACTCCATAATCATACGATAAATAATGAACGAAATTATTGTGTAGGTACTCCCATTTTCATTTTCATATTATGATTACACTTGTTATTTATATTCTATCTTATATAAAATAATACATAAATTTGATTTTATAAGGTTACGAAAAATTGTTCCATTAACGAAACAACGCAAGCGCAACTTACAAATATTTCCGCAAGACGATTCAATAGCATTTTGTTGAGAGCTAGCTCTACAAGTCCACCTAGACATTTTTATGCTTTTGAGCAATTCCCATTTATTGCCTAATTTTTAGGATTGTGTTAGACTCAATATCTAATTTCTATCATGTTATCAAAGTTTGACTCATCTCAATTCTTTTTTCCTCTGATACTGCATCTCATGTTATGTTGTTTATGCTCCACTGGACAAAATTAGACGAGGGGTATTGAATTTCCATATCGAGTTATGAGATGGATATTATAACTATTTATATGATCTTGCACAATTTTCATGTTTTGAAATGAGTTATCATGAGTTATGGCCAGTATCCATATACATATAGCAATTTTTGACAAACTAACAAACAGCGGCGTATACATAATACAGTGTTACCAGACAAGAAAGCAAGCAATATGGGTTACTCCGTAAGGGACAAAACCAACTTTTCTTCGCAGCTTCATTGTTTAGTTACACACATGACTTTTGAAATGTATCCTCTGTCTTGTTATATTTGATGTCCACTAACTTTTCTTTGAGTGTGACTCTTCAGCCATTTTTATTTCCCACTTTGTTACATTGTTTCACAACCATACATTGTTGATCCATAGGCATGCCTAAGGGCATCCATCCTCAAGTAAATTTGACTAGAGAATTTGATATGAGGGGGGGGGGGGGGGGTGAAGGATAAGCTGGGGAATTATTATATGAAGTTTCTAATAGAATAATGATAATAATGAATTAAAAGCATTTATTAAAGCAGGGTTGATAGTTGGATTAGGCTTAAGAGTGCATTATGATGGATGAAATTTCACCTATTTTATGTATAGAAGTCATGTGTTTGAGTCCTGTAAATAAAAAAATATTTTTTTTCGTTTAATACGCAACATGTATGTTAAGTAAATTTTGATGACAATTGTCAAATGATTATAAAATAATGATAAGTGGATGAATATATTGGTTGCTCTAACATAGAATTAGATACCAATGATTATAGAATTGGTTGCTCTATGGCCACAAGTAGTTATTTGTGCGCTTTGGTGAGTTCCAAGACTCTGCACTAATCCATTAATTTAAAAGAATGTTTTCCTCGTGTAATGGATAGTTAAGCAAATAACTTAGCTTCCTAGGTTGATTTCGATATTACTCCATCTGTCCCAAATTAGTTGACACTTTAGCAATTATCATTTATCTCAAATTAGTTGACACTTTAGGATCTCAAGACAAAATTTGTAAGTTTTTTTCAACTATACCCTTAATAATTAAAAAAATTCTCAACAAAATTTAATAGTCAAACATTAAATAAGGGTAACATAGTAAAATACATACTCTATTTATTGTTAATTTATATTTTAACAAGTTATTTTAAATAAGAACTTTTACGTTATATACTCCAAAGCTGAATCTATAAATACCAGTAAAGGAAAAGTATGTGAAGATTTTTCTTTCAAGTGACAAATCAACTCGATATGCGACAAAAATGAGTGATCTATTTAAATAGTTTAGTCCTTTTCGTTCGTGTCAAGGATATAGAGTAACACTAAAACAAAAGGTCAACAAATCTATGAGAGAAGAGCTTTGGCATCTGTTTAGATTAGCATAAAATAGTTTTAGTCAAGAAAGGACAAATTTGTCTCATCTTAATATAATGAAATGAGGAGTTTAGTTGCGTGTGATGTATAATGAACCTATTAATCAATTAATAGCGTGACAACCTCGTAAATTAATTTAAAAAACAATAAGCATAATAATTTTAATCGCCTCAGTAATACTTTATTATTATTAACAGAATTTGCTTTCTCATCAATTAGGAAAGCAAGATATGGAATGATTTGGTCGTATAAGTTAGTAGTAGCAGTATGCAACTGTAACTATATTTCTTGTACTCCCTCCCTCTCAAATATTTGTATTGTTGTAAAAACTCAAGATAGAATTAATTATTTTTTACGTTTTTGAAAGTAAGTAAGAGATTTAAAAAGATAGAAGCCTAATACATAAGAGTAAACTAATAAAAGCTCTTATTATTAGTATTTTTTTTTACGTAAAAAGAACAAATAATTTGTGACAGATAGAATACTTGTTCATTCGGTAAAGGCAATATGTAATATAAATAATGACAACACATGTAGTAGGGACAATAATAAAAACAACTCAGTTTGAGCATATTGAGACAGATTTCGTGTTCATATTGTTAACTTTTAATTCACACACTTGCTAAGTTGTCAAAAGCTCACTAGCTAGACAATGTGACAAATACACTTTTATCTCTCCAAAATTTGATAAAATCTTACTATAAAGTTTTCCTTATCCAGTCATTCTTTGAGGGAAACAATCGTAGTGTTTAAGAGAAAAAAAAACTTTCGACAAATACTAAAAGTATCCTTAAAATATGTGGTTTTAAATATATCAAAATATCTCTATGGCTATATATAATTAGAACATTTCGTTAAGGTCAAATGAACCAATTCAATTAAAGAGTTTTTCAATATACAAATACTTCATGGAGAAGAGTAAACATGAAATAATGTCTATAAGATGGAATGGAGAAAATAATTTTTTTTAGAAAATTGAAAATGCTAAGTCCAATTGGGAAAGAGAACATATATGTTGGCACCAAAAAGGACCAACAACGAAATATGTGAAAGGTTGTTAAGTTTTAACAGTACTAGTTATTGCAGACATTACAATATATAAATTTATTTGTATAAATTTAATAATAACTATTATGCAATGGTTTATTTGAAGACAACAATCTAAGAAACTTATCTCAAACATAAAAAAATTCGAAGAAATTTGTTCCCGCATAAATAGGCTACGTATTATGATCTATGTCGTACATACGACAATATGTTTACCCGCACCCGGTGTTTACACCAAACCAATAAATGCAAGCCATGTGTATTGAAATACATCCATCTATCACTTAATCATGGTTAGATGATATGAATTTATACTTTAAATTTTAACTACCACGGTTAGTTTGTATGGTTTGGTGTAAACACCGGGTGCGGGTAAGTATTTACCCAACAATATCATCTAACACAACATCTAAAAGCTTGTTTGGCAAGCTTTTTAAAAATACTTTTGAGTGTTCAATTACGAATAAAGATAAAAAGAAATATATAAGTTACTACTATTTATAACAAATAATTATTAGTTTTAATACATAAAGATGATAGAATATATATGTAATTTTGGTAAGAATTATTTATAATGAAAAAAATTTAAAAAAGCTTCATCTAATGCTTTTGGGATTTTTTTTCTTTTTCAAAATAAGCAATCTTTAATATAACTAAGCACTTCTATCCCCTTTAGAAGTTTTAAGGCTCTAGAGCCTGTTTGGGTGGACTTATAAGTCAAAATGTGACTTAAAAGCCACTTTTTGAGAAGTTAGGGGATTTCCTAATTTCTCAAAAAGTGACTTTTAAGCAACTTTTGACTTATAAATCCAAAAATTTTGAAGTTACAAATCATATATTAATGAACTTATAAATTTATAAGTCATTTTTAAGTTTACCCAAACGGACTACTAGTTGCGGAAAGGGTCATACAGATAGAATATGAATTTGAGAATAAAAGACAAGAAGAGAGAGTTAAAAAAAGAGAGAATATTTGGCTGACCTGCCAAAAAGGCTACTTTTATTAGCCACTCTTACCCACCACCTTTTCTAATTTATTATTGCTTCTTATTTCTCTCTTTTCCCATATGCCAATGGGGCAACATGGGCTGCCTATTGCCCACCCCTATTTCTACCCTTTCATAGAGAACCCACCCTGCCTATTGCCCCACCCCTTACCTGTCTTATCCACTTCTTGCCTAATTTCCCATTATTTTCACCAAGTACATTGATTGCAAAAAGGTCCATTGCATGCAACATTAACTTTCCAAATTAGTTCAGTTACTTTCTTGCCCTTCTTTCTCTTTATTATTCTCATGCATACCACATTTGGAAATTCTCCAAATGATGAGGTGGCATTTGTTTTATACTCCATCTGTTTAAGTTTACTTGTCCAAATTCAACTTTGCACTACAACAAGACAAAATAAGAAAAATTAAACTTGACAAATTTACCCTTATTTATTATACTTTGTTGTAGTTTTCAATTAATTGGAAATGGATTTTGAAGAATTTGACCATTTAATATCAAGGGTAAATTAGGAAGAATATAGCCAATTTTATCTTGAATTGCTAAAAGGACAAGTAAATTAATAATTTGACTTTGCTAAATTTGGACAAGTAAACTTAAACGGAGGGAGTAGTTCATAAAACTTAAATTTATAAATTGAATTTTGAACTATTTTGGTAGGAAGTTTGTGTTTGTGTCAAGCTCAATTTTTATAGTCTTTAAAACAAGTGGTACTATTTGATTTTTTAAAAATAATTTAGTAAGTTGAGTTTAGAAATCTTACAAAGAAAATATAAAGCAGCTCTGAACAAACACATCTTAAATATAAATCTATTATTCATGATCTAGATGGGTAAATTACCAGATTCCCCGTGGGTTCTACTTCTATATCCTTCTATAGCCGTCCTAATTTATTAATTGTGTCAATTCCTTTAATTATAAAAAAAGAAAAAAAAAAAAGGGAGAAAAGGGGTATCCTGTATTATACTCCTAACTTGTGTCCAATATTTGCCTTTTGAGTAACTTCAAACTACTATATGTCACAACATCACTTTTCAAACCATTAATGAAATGACGTTAAACCTATCCCACATAAAATAATAAACACATTATATCTTTGATTCTTGAGTTTCCTCACCCCTTATTTCTCCTCCTATTTTTCATCCACAAATGAACAACTCCACCGCCATCACCACCACCAGCACCGCCGTCAAACGCCACAAAACACACCACCACCACCATGATCATCATCATGAGTCCTTGATCCCTGGACTTCCTGATCATATAGCTCAAATTTGTTTAAATCTTGTACACCCTTTTACACTTTTTTCTACTTGCCATTCTTGGCGTAAGCTTACCTATTCTCCTTCTTTTCCACCATATTTTTCTATATATGCTTTATTATTACCTTCACAAGTAATAAATGAAACAACAAATTCTATAGAATTTGCTTGTTTTGATCCAGTTTCATCTAAATGGCAGCTTCTTCCACCACCACCGGACCCACCCCTTCGTCTGCTTGTCAAACATCCTTCGTTTATCTCAAGAAACCTTCCTATTCAATCAGTAAGTGTTTCAGGCAACTTGGTTTTACTAGCAGCAACAGCTGACCAATTCTTGCCTGCCATTTCTCGCCCTATAATTTTCAACCCCATAAAGAAAATATGGAGCTACGGTCCCCCGCTCGCCAGTCCACGTCGCTGGTGCGCTGCAGGCGCATCACGCGACGTGATTTATGTGGCGAGTGGAGTTGGGTCCCACTACAACTCCGACGTAGCTCGGTCAGTTGTAAAGTGGGACCTTAAAGAAAGTAACAGTAATAGGACCCCTGTTACCGGGTCCCATTACTATTGCCACAACCACATATGTAAACATGGTAATTATTGTAGCAAAAAAGACGTAACTGAGAGATGGAAATGGGAGGAAATAAGTGGATTAAAAGATGGTAAATTTAGTAGGGAAGCTATTGAAGCTATTGGATGGAAAGGAAAATTGTGTATGGTTAATGTAAAAGGTGATGCAGCTAAAGAAGGGATAATATATGATATTGGAAGTGACGCGTGGGAGGATATGCCGGAGGGAATGCTAGCGGGATGGAGGGGTCCGGCGGCGGCAATGGCGGAGGAGACACTTTACATGGTGGATGAATCCAAAGGAGCATTGAGAAAGTATGATGAAGGAAAGGATATTTGGGTGGAGATAGTTGAAAATGAGATGCTTAAAAGTGCACAATATATAGCTGCTGGTGGTGGTAGAGTGTGCGTGGTTGGTGGTGGTGGAAAGGGTATAACGGTGGTGGATGTGATGGCGCAATCGCCAAGGTTGATGGTGGTGGAAACTCCGGTAGGTTTTGAGGTATTGAATATACATGTTTTACCTAGGATGAACCAAGTGGCTGATTCTCATGAGTCAACAGAACGAGATGAATATTGAATATACGTACTTAGTTCTTTTCTTTGATTATATTTTTCAGTTTATTTTGTACATTTGTTCTCCAGAAAAAGATGAAAAAGGTATACGTCTCAAGTCACAAAGTACGTGCAATGCAAGAAATTATTTTCCATCTGCGTTATATACACATACTGCAAATTTTCTCCATGTGCTCCCACGATTTTTTACATGTTTTTATGATTAAGCAATGCTGTATGTGAAGCTAATATCCAAGTGGGATTGAATAAGATAAGAGTAGTAGTTTAACAATTGAAACAGGACTATGTGCATGTTCTTGAAGGTATGCAGCTAACATTACCACTTTGCTGGCCAAATTGTATAGTTTTTAGCTTACATGACTTTAATTTTTGCTAGCTAGGACTGTAGTATAATGAATGCAAAGTTTGGTAAAATTCACGGACAAAGGATTATAGGGAGGTGCTAACTAACTCTATGTTTCTTTAATTATTATCACCCTTTAACTTTTAGAATTAATTTCAAAAGTGGAGGACACAAGATAAACTAGCTAGTGAGCTTCACGGGTTGCTCTATTTGCATACACACAAGACACAACAGACAAGTCTACTTCTGGTCTATCTTTAGTTCTTTAAGACTATTTGCACACCCATTAGCTAAAATCATGCACTTTAAAGTTTTGATAAGTTCAAATACTTCGTCAGGCTAACATATATAACACATTATTTAGCTTTCAATTATAAACTGTTCATTATTTTGGTTCATCCGGTAATATATTGTCTCTCATCTAACGTATATTGTTAGGATTGAAATTATACTCTCCAACATATAGGACTTAGCCCCTGCGCATTGTGCATGCTAATGACAGTGGCGTTGATATATAGTGTGTGAAATAGAACAAATCTAATGACAAATGAACAAAATCGAAGGAATAATTGACCAAAAAAAAGCAGTACTGAAGGATCTTATATTCAATAGAGCATCTCCTCAAATTGAGTAACTTATACAGTACATACATACAAACCAATTAAGTGAAGAGAAACTGGTGATTAAGTATAGGTAGCGTGAACGTTACAAATGATGATTACTTTGATAAAAAAAAACATCATCTACCTACAACTAAGAAATTGAGTCATAATAGGAGAAAAATAGGACTACTATTTACTTCAAAGAGGAACAGGGGGTGGAGCTAAAAGAAAATTGCATCAAGGTATAATTTTCAAAAAATGGATGCATCTTAAGGGTAATCTTGGCTCCTATTTATAGATGTTGGATCTGACAAATGAACGGGATGAAGGTCATATGTAGATTTTACGAATTCCTTGTCATTGAAATTTGACTCATTCTATATCGCAATCAACTAGATAGATGGTTCGTCAATCGTAGTAGTGTATCATGCCATATCGACATACTGGTACGTGAAATTAGTAACTTTGACTCAACCACTATAAACATTAAAAAAAATTCAATAGTACAAAGAATCCTAGTAAATTAAATGGGCAGTGACAAAATTCTTAGTAGTTCATAACCATAAAGTTAAAATTCTAAATCTCCTCCAGCTGCTAGTTTCTGCTCATTAATTAAGTCGGGGATTTTATGGCTATTCTACTAAAATTTTGCAAGCGTGGGCTATTCGTCGATTAACACTATAAAATTGGCTATTCGTCAAAATTTCCCGTAATGACGACACACTTCAAAAGGGCCTTCACTTGTGTTGATTTCCAGTGTTGCACAGTCCACGCCACAGCTCAAGGTAAAACATCTGTTTTCAATTGCTGTAAATTTTGTTGTTTTGTTATTTTTGTCTGATTTTATATTTAAATTTGATGCTTAGGACCACTAAATATGGAATTGTATTTCAGTCTTGAATTTGTTTTTGGCATTTCATTTTAGCTACATTGGTTTGATCCCAATTTGATAGAAAGATAGGAAATAAAAGCACTGCATCGCGCCGCTAGTTAAGAGGCGGGGGAGCAGGTAGAGGTAGATTCAGGATTTTAAGTTTATGGATTTTCTACCATTTCACCATTTTGTTTATTGGGTTTATGGTTAGATTATTTATGCATATTAAGTGGATTTTTTTAACACAAATACAGGGTTTGAACCAAAGTTACTGGTTCTGCCGAACTCGTTACTTCATGGGAATTTGCCCCGGAGGCATAGGTGGATCCAAGATTTTAGAATTTTAAGTTTTGGGTTTTGGACCATAACCCTTTTTGTTTACTGGGTTATGCTTAGATTATTTATGCTATTAACACAAATACAAGGTTTAAGTGCATTTTTAACAAAAATACAGGGTTTAAGCTAAAGTTACTGGGTTCTGCCCCCCGGGAGCAGGTGATGTTAAGGTGCCCAACGGCAGTAAGAACTCTGAGAAATCTGATGGAAAATAATCAGTCTCAGACTCATACCCAGCAAAAGGTGCACCTTCACTATGACCACACTGATTCTTGCAAGTCCTCCAGATGGACAGCCAAGGAATGTTACCATTTCATGTATGCAAGGCCGTGGCACAAGGTTGTTGACTTTTATGGTGACATGGTAAAAGGCCACACTTCATTATCAAGCATATTATTCGGAAAAGAGACACCTGCTGCTGATCACGAAGATGCTGAAATTCGACAGGACCATAAGAAATTTGAGTTAGTGAGTTTTCCAGTTGAAGGAAGATGGGCGAGAGTGACTTTTAAGATTGTCCTTTCTTATCATGGAGGTTCTTTTGATGGATGGCAGAAGCAGCCTGGCCTGAATACAGTCCAAGGATTGGTTGAAAGATCTCTCGGTGAGTTTGTCGATGAGAAGAAGGCTCAATCATTGAAAGATAAGAACTTACCAGTGGAAGCATGCACTGTAGTTGCTGGGCGTACCGACAAGGGTGTTTCAGCCTTTCAACAAGTTTGTTCTTTCTACACGTGGAGAAAGGACATTAAGGTTCAAGATGTAAAAGATGCTATTGATAAGGCAGCACCAGGAAAGCTCAGGGTAATTTCTGTCACCAAGGTATCGCGGGAGTTCCATCCTAACTTCTCTGCAAAATGGAGACACTATTTGTATATATTCCCCATTGATGATGTATTAAACGGAGATCAGCAAGGTGTTCTAAACAGTTGTGCAGATGCTGATCATCAACAGAATGAATGTGGTGAAGGTGCTGCTAGTGAAAGTAATGGAGATATAATTGATGATGTCAATGATGAGATGGTGCATGGAAACAAACCAACCGAATTTGAAGTAAGCAAGGTTAACCGGCTCCTAGGTCAGCTTGAAGGAAAGCTTTTATCTTATAAAATGTTTGCGCGAGATACTAAAGCTTCAAGAAACACTGGTCCACCAACAGAGTGTTTTGTCTTCCATGCTAGAGCTATTGAAGCCTCAATACCATGTGCAAAGGATGGGAGTTATACAAAGACCATGTGCATTGAGTTGGTTGCTAACCGTTTCTTGCGGAGGATGGTTCGTGTTCTTGTGGCAACAGCAATTAGGGAAGCAGCTGCTGGAGCCGATGATGATGCCTTGCTGAAGCTGATGGATGCCACCTGCAGGCGTGCCACTGCTCCACCTGCTCCACCGGATGGCCTATGCCTGGTCGATGTAGGTTATACAGATTACGAAAGAAGAAACTGCCTAATTTCTTAAAACAACCAGGCAGACCAATTGTTTAAGTGATTACCTTTCTCAAAGGGGAACTGTGAATTGTGATGAGGAGCTTGCCAACAATTAGCATCTATATTCGTTCTCTAGTCTGCCGGCATGTTGTGCTGTAAGGGAGCATTTTTAGCTTGGTACTTCAGATAGTTGAATCAAGCCTCAACTGAAACTAAGACCACCATTCACTTTTTTTTGCACTTTTTGTTGAGTTCTTGTCCTTTAATTCTTTTGTACTGTCAACTTTATTGGTTGGGCTAATCTATACTTGAGTGAATTTAGAGCTATCACTTGATTTCATTTCAACAGTTTGTTTCATAGTGCAAAAGTAGTTGCAATTTTTAGCGAGGGAGCTTCCGATTGTAACTTTCCAAAATTTTGCTACATGAAATATTATGCATTATCCATCATTTCACTTCAAAAAACGAAAAGAAATGTAGGAAATAAATTGTATTAACAAAAAATTATTTTCATTTTCATGAACTCCTACTGTTGATGAGCATCTGTTTGATTTTTATTGTTTTTATACTAAAAGGACTTTGAAATGGATGTCCTAAGATATGCACTTGATAGTTCAGACACAACAAGAAAGGGAGCCTTGGAGCACCCCATGCCCTGCGTGAATGCAGAGTGCTTTTTTGCACCGGGCTGCCCTTTTTGCCCAGTTCAAGACACAACAATTATACACCTCAATTTCAGCTAGTTTGGGTTAGCTGTATAAGTCCTCATAGTTTAAGCTTGCTTCAGCTAATTTCTTGCTTTAATCTTGTTTCTTTCATCTACTTTATTTCATAGTTTTGTTATGTTATTTTCTCAGTTATCTAGCTGTCAAATTGCTCCTAATAACCAGATAAGAACTTGTATGTTGAATGGTTGTCTTATGTAGCAGGTGATTTTGTTTCTTAAGTGACTTTCTCTTATAGCTCATTGAATTTGGTCCGTTTTCTAATTTAAGGAAAGGTATGAAATAAATCAAATTGATATAAACTATTCCCATTTTTAATAACTGCAACATTCTCTTTGCAAAAATGCAAGGAATTACTGTTTACGTCAATACACTCACTCTCCACTTAAACTGTGCTTAGCCGGGAGCACTTCGTACATTATGTAAGCCCTTTAAGCTAGTCCACGAACTCCAAGTGGTCTTGCTCATATGTTTTATCCTTTATTGAACTTCTACCAGAAGAATATGATACAAACGTCCTATGACATGCACCTGATGTGTTCTGGACACGTCTCTGATAATTTTCCTTTGGTTTTCCTCGTTGTTTCACCCGCTTTTATTTCTCTGTTTTATTGGTTCTTTTTTTGATAAAATTAGTTACTCATTGAGAAGGCATCAAGAAGATGCAATAGTACAAAAGTACAGAGTAAGCTAGGAAAAAATGCAACGGTTTCTTTGGTTCTTGTTCTATTTTGAATTTCTTGTCAAATTGCAATTTATATCCAGTATGGGAATGGTTGTCTCCTCAATTTTAATGCAGTATCTTTGTACAGTTTCTGACAACCACATTTCAATTGTAATAAAGCAAGTACTACTTTGTCGCTTTGTGTGTGCTATGTTTGTTGGCAGTATATCTTGTGAGGTTACTTGGCCTTATCTTTAGCAAGTACTAAGTATATAAACATAGAGATCTACATTAGTTTCAGTACTGCATGCTGTATCTTTATGTAATAGCATCTTTACTGGCTGATGGAAGATCCATAGAAAAGGCGGGTGGGGCTTCAGGCGGCTTTTTTTATGAATATAATCAATCAAAGTTTTCTTTCTTATTTACCATGTTGAACGCGTAACACCCTCTTTGTTGATAAGAAAAAAACTCTTAGCTTTTTCCAACAAGGGCCTGTGCTACCTGATCTGTTTCTAAATCTTGTAGCATTTGATACTGTTTAATCATCCAAGTTGTTCCTTGTAAATGTAGTTTAACACCAATCAAACAAGAACACATGATGGTGACTGGTGAGCCAGTGCATGATAATATATATCAGTAATTGGAAGTTCTTTTCCATTTTTCTTTTGTGGGGGTGGGGAAGGGGAGGAGCTGGTCATTGAAGTGGTTTTGCCCCTACTTTTTTCTTGTTATCTGGGGAGAATATGGGCTTCCTTCATATTTCTCCCTTTAATCAGTTTGCCAGAATGTTCATCTAGTTATTCTTTGTTCTTAAGGGCTCTAGCATCTCCAACTGGTTTTTGAAGTGAGGGTTGCAATTCGGCACTTGCTTGCAAGACATGGCTGACAGACATCCTGTTGATCAACAGCAAAATTCTGAACCACAGATAAATTCTCATGCTTCAAGGGACGACATGATCGCCTGCGTGATGGCATTAGAAGCTGCGTTACTACCCTGTTTGCCTGCACGAGAACTCCAGGCAATAGATCGTTCAGCCCATCCATACCATCAGAGTGAGTAATTTCAGGTCTATATTTGTATGCGCAACATTACCAATTTTCTTAGATAATTGCAGATCTTACGTCTCTGGCATTGCCAGGTGAGTCTGTGAAGGGGCATAAGCTTAGTGATAAATCAGAAGAGAGGAATAAGATAGCAATATTGTCTTTTGATCAGGAGAAATGTTCACTTACATCCTGTGTATGTGAACTCCTGTATTGCTTTAGGATCTCTTCCATCAATGTTATATTTGAAATTCTATTTCAACCTTAAATGTTAGGAGAAATCTATGATGAGCTCAGTCTATGCAGCACTGTTGATTTCTGAGAATTGAAGTTGTGCTGCATTATTTTGATTCGTAGACCAGTAAAGTCTCACTACTGAAATGTGGCGGTGGTTAATAAATCAACTATAGTAAAATACACTTGTTAATAGACATAAATGGCTCCATCTTTAAAGTTTCTAAGTTAAATGCTACACATTTTTTTCTTTCCAGTATGCTTAGTGCTTCAGATTTTCGCCTCCCTTTAAAACTTAATATCTGTTTGTACTTAAGGTTTCACATGTAATACATGAAGCTTGTTCATCTATGGTTAAATTTTCATTCATTGGAAATATACTAAATCTCATTCTTCCGTATGATTTAAGTACAAGAATTATGTCACCTGCGATTTGATTTTAATTGCTAAGAACAGTCCTCTGATGGTTCATTATGTTTATTTATTTTTAAAAAACCCAAATCACATGTTTTATCCTGTGCGTTCTGCATATGCATGGAACTCTCCCAAAACGTACACATTCAGGGAACTTCAATCTCAAATATTCCACATTCTGGTCAAAATGTCAGTGTAGGCTATCCAGGCTTCTCTACATTGATGAATCAAAAATATATACGTGCTCTTTCTAGAGTTTGAATGTCTGGTTATCAAATTTTCTGAGTCGAGATTCTTTTCTGTGATTAAAAAGTACGAGTACCCAACTATTGATAAGAACTTTCATGCTGAATCTTCTTGGCGTTGCATTTTTCTTGTGATTTTTTGGAGAAATTAAGAGCTTCTACTGTTGTTTTCTAGAATTGTCTGGAAAATGGCAATACTTTCAAGGTCCAGTACTTATACTAACATTTTGTGTTGAAAGAAAGTAGCCTTGCCTTGGTGATGCTTTGGAGTTTGCAACTTTTCCTTATCAATTCCAGTTTTAGAATTTGCGGCATACATGCTGGCTTATTAGGTGTGGTTCTGTGTGGAATTCATCTAATGTTTATATTTTTTCCTTAGTCGATGTTGAGAGACATGCCAGAGATTTCATGGAGTCTGCCGAAAAACTGAAACTTTATTTAACTGGGTTGCAACGTGAAGATCTGCCTACAAAGCCTGAGATGCTTAGGAAGGTAATTTGTAGACACTTTGATTGATATGATGGTATCAAAGGACCTGTGACAATTATTTTTTACTTTATCAAAAAAAATTCTGCATACAGGAGATTGAGAAGATGGAAGAAGAGTTGGAAATTAAGACTGAGCTCATAGCTAAGCAAGAGAGACTGATTCAAGGATGGAGGAACGAGTTGAAAGATCAACTGGATAAACACATCATGGAGTTAGAAAGGGTGTAAACCAGTACATGAACTTTTTTATTGCAGTTGTGATTACATAACTCCTTTTATGTATTTTTTTATTTTTTTTTTTCATTCTGAATACAACTCTTTGATCTTGATGGATTTTGGGTATGAAGGTGTAGCATTAGCTTGTGAAGCCTGTCCCCTTTATTACCTTGGTTTTTCCAACAGCGTCACCATACATCTGATCAACATAACTGCTTTGGTGTTCCGCTTCTGTAATTGGTGCAATAATTTCAACTGTTTGCTCTAGGTGATTTTCTGCTTGCAAGATATGAAAAGGTTCTACAATCAAGAACAGAAAACTTTGATACACCTCAGTATCTAAGGTTTGCATTGTTTCTAAGTATGGATTTTACTTCTGATAGAAGTAATGTTATTTTTTGGCAGTGAAGAGAGCATAAATATATTACTACAGACGCATTTTACCTTTGACACAAGCAGGCGAAGCTGCTCAAGTGAAATGGTTGCCCCTCCCTTCCCAAATGTCAACGCTCTTATATTTTATTCATTATGATACCCTGTTGTATGTATGCTGAGAAACATGTAATTAATTACACTTTGCTGTTGAATTAAGACTGTTTTTATTAAATACCAACTTGGGTGGTAGATTTTCGAGCTTTTCTGCAGTTCCTTAACAAGAACTGCTCTTCCTTTCAAGCTCAAGTCATGGCCCAGCTAGTAAGCTTGGACTTCACGATATTCCAGCTCTCAACTTCACTTGGTACCGTTACAAGGCCATATTTTCAGCATCTTGCTGGGTTCCATAAGATGTTCCAAATGCCATTTTCATAAATCTTATCTTTCTTAGAGCTCTCCACTATCAGCTTCTAAATTTGCTTGTATAAATGCTATATTTCTATAGGCATTGCACGAGTTGTCTCTATGAATTTCACTCCACAGTCGATGAAAATGGGAAAGCCGGGCTTTCGCTTCCGAAAAAGTAGATTCGGAAGGGTTATGAGTGCACTTCAACTTGTGCTAGGGGGGCTTGTTATAATTGTAAGCCTTTCTAATTTATTTAGGTTCTATTCTGCTGGTTTTTTCATTCATGATGAGGATATATGCCGCCATTTTTATGGTGAGAAACAAGTATACGACGTAAAATCGCTTACAGCTCGAGTTGATGAAGTGCTTAATAAGATGGAAACTCTGCAAGAAAAGCTAGAACTGACTGTACAGCAGATGGAAAAGAATAAATTTGAGTTGTCTAAAAGCAACATTTCAAGATTTGAGTACAAGAGGTTCCTGGAAGAGGAGGTCATTTGGCCTCTGTCTTCAGCCTATACTGCCCTTAGGCAAATTAGGCTGCCAAGAGTTGAAGGAAATGGAAACATGACGATTAAAGAAGACCCCTTGATTAACACCTTTGTGATTGAGGATATCCGAAAGTATATCACCCCTAAGGTGAGTCGAAATGAAAAGGTTAATATGTATGGGACACCGATGATATATAACACGATAGGGCATGCGTGTGTTTTGATGAAGAAAGAGTTGGAAGAATATATGGAGTATGATGTTGGATCATATTGTAAAGATGACTGGAAAATAGCTCAGAAGCTCATGACTTATGGTTGTGATCCTTTGCCTAGGAGAAGATGCTTGACAAGGGCCTCTAAGCTCTATCAGAAGCCTTATCCAATTAACAACTCCCTTTGGACAATCCCAGATGGAAGAAATGTCCGATGGAATAATTACCAGTGCAAGAACTTTGAGTGCTTATCAAGTAAGAACCCGAAACGAGGCTACACCAAGTGTATAGGATGTTTTGAAATGGACAAGGAAAAGCTAAAATGGGCAACAAATTCTTCATTTCCTGTGGATTTCTTGATCAAAGATGTTTTAGCAATCAAGCAAGGGGAAATCAGAATCGGTCTAGATTTTGGTGTTGGTACTGGGACATTTGCTGCTAGAATGAGAGAACAGGATGTGACAATCATCTCAACTGCTCTGAATCTTGGGGCTCCTTTCAGTGAGATGATAGCACTTAGGGGTCTGATTCCACTATATGCAACATTGAACCAACGACTCCCATTTTTTGACAACACGATGGATTTGATCCATACGACTGGATTGATGGATGGTTGGATCGATCTGCAGCTATTAGACTTCATCCTTTTTGACTGGGATCGCGTTTTAAGACCAGGAGGCTTGTTATGGATCGACAGATTCTTCTGTAATAGGAGGGATCTCGACGACTACATGTACATGTTCCTGCAATTTAGGTACAAAAAACACAAGTGGGCTATTTCTCCCAAGTCGAAAGATGAAGTTTATCTTTCAGCATTGTTGGAAAAACCTCCACGATCTTAAAGATTTTATAGATGGTGTGCTTTTCTATTGTTCTTATTCTCTTGTTGTACTAACAGTACTGTGGAAAGCACATGCTCTTGTGGCTTGTTTTGATTATACCATCAGGAAGTTTTATGTGAGAATGTCATAAATCAGCAAAGCCAAACAAATGACATATTTAGCTTGCTTGTTTTAATTACTATATATATATATGTACTTCAATTAACAGTTATCTTCCTTTTTTTCGTGCTTGTATAACCAATGATTCTAACAAAATCCCCCATGTTTTTTATAGTGTTTTCCACTTTTATTTATTTATTTATTTATCATTATTTGCTCAGCTAATACTTTTACTTGTCCTTGTTAAGGCTTGGTGGTCGTGTGAGCTTCATCTACTACATCTGTATTTTCTCAGTTATTAAAAAAAGTTGTGTTCAGTTTATTTTCAAGGAGAACCAGTTGGCCAGCATCCATTCAGAGATGCAGAAGATCATTTGCAAGATCTCCCCCGAGTCCAACAAGACTGGCTCCAATGGAAAACTATTTGAAACTTGCAAAAGCCACAGCATATATCTGTTTGACGCATCAAATGTTTCATCAACGAGGTTTAACAAAAGTTACAGAAAATTTATTCATCACCAAGTGACATTATGACATCCAGATGGACACAGACAGATTGTTTTTTAGACTACCACTTGCAGTCACAGTACTCAAAAGCACGACTCATGACAACCCTACATTACAGTCTGCTCAGTAAAATACCAAAGATACAATCCAGACAAGAAAAACAACCATAAAATCCCAAGTGTCACAATCCAAATGCAACTCTAGAGTACGACGGATGATAGCATGCCACATGGGGAGTACGTTGAAAGGAGTCCTGGACCCATCACCGCTTAAAAACATGCTATTCCACCTCAGTTTTCCGAGCTGTAGGAGGTCTCGCCAGATGATGAACTCTCTAGCTGAAGCTGCTTCATCTCCTCATAAGCCCATTCAAGACCAGGACAATAGTGGAGTGGTGGATTGAACCTGGTGTCGCTGATGTCATCTGGCAAAAATGCGCCATTTCTAATCAAGAATTTAATTGCTTTCCGCTTTCTCTCTTTAGCTGCATGATGAAGTGGAGTCCCTGAAACAACCAAAATGATATAGAAATAAATTAAAGATTCATGAAAGGAAGAAAGAACATCGCCTTATGTTTTATTACTAATACCAATACATGCACTTACATGCACAGGCACCCTTAGCTCTAGCATCGATATCAGCACCTCTCTCAAGCAATTCATCCATAACCCGCACGTGACCTCCCTTGGCAGCAAGATGAAGTGGAGTCACACCAAATGATTTAGGGCCTCCTGCCATCACATTTGCATCCATGCCTTCATTAAGTAGTCTTCTAACCTGTCCCAAAGGAAAAAAGGAAATACAATCAGAGCAGAAAGTGAAATCTAGACCAATGAGAAGATTGCAGATGAGAGAATGTATTCAAAGGGCACGCATGACCCAATAATGGACACACAAAGATTTCTGTTACAACACATTACACTTATACAGAACACTAACTTGACAAAATGAATGTTGGAACAAACAAAAGCTGGAGAAAGAAAGGAGATGTGTATCTGAGTTTTCCTCAGAAAGAAAGAAGAATAGAACAAGAAAGTGCCACTTGACTTCACCAATTGAAAGCTCTGGAGAAATCCAGAGACTAATGTATTAAAATGCTCCTAAGAATACTTGGTGTTGAAAACAGCATGAGAGGGTAAGGTCTGGTCAGCATACTAAATTTCACTGCACTTCTACTATGGGTTCGTCTTATATTCAGACTGGGGGTAATATAAATAAACTGACTTCCTTCTCCTATCCCAACAAATGGGATTGATTGTCCTATTGCTTCTTTCATGAAAGTATTTAGTTCACGCATGGGTCCCTATCTACTTTCTTTGTGTTTCTTCTTTGAATAAAAAAGTGGTTTTATATCTGCTGAGTTCTCATTTAAAGGAGCTGAGCAGTCTCCCCACACTAAGATTTTGCCTGTCTCAATGCTATACTATTTTATCTTGGAAAAGCACTTATATGTATAGGTGACAATCCTTAGAGGTCCAATGATGACAACTATTAGCATGAACTGGTGACAAAAAGAATGAATAAAAGATAGAGAAAGTGGGCGGAGGCTCACATCTACGAGCAGGGTCCCTTAAGTTAGTTAGAAAGGGAACCAAGACTTAATTTTGCTTTTCTGCTGACCAAGGCTCGTAGGTCAAAAGTCAATACCCCTTGCAAAGTTGCACAACCAAAAAAAAAATCATTTTTTTTACTGGTGCATTTTACTTTACCTTTAAGCACCCCTAACAATAAACCACCAACACACTAACAAGAGGGGTTTTATGGTCTTTTCCCACCATCGGGAGAAAAGCTGAACCCAACTCATACTTCCTCTCTCCATCATGCCCCCTCTCCCACTTATCCTTCTCACCCTCTTATTCTATTGTGCTCACTAGAACTTCAAAAATGGTACGAGGAAACAAATTTTCCTTCAAATTTCCACGAAATAGGAGTACCTATCACACATATGAGAACCAGAAATACAAATATCGCAGTTTACAGTGATATCATCTTTTATCTTCCAATTCCCACCGCCCTCTTTTCATCTCTCAAACCATGGAATCATGCAGTCGGACGTGATTGGGTTAATATAGACACAATAGTACAATACTAACCCAGGCAGTGCTAATGTAGATGGTTAGCAAAATCCTTACCAGTTAGGATCAGTTATACGAGTCCTCAAAATGTAGTTTGACTATTTCTAATTTCGTCGCCAATCTATCACAACCCTCCTCGATGAAAAATCTACAATATAATCAAAACTCTCTAATATTGGACAGTTTCCCTAGGTTATCATCTCAAATGATAGTCTAGCTAAGGTAAATGCACAACTCATTAAATCAACCACACGAACAGAATGAAATCCACAAACCTTCTGTTCCAGTTAGTATAAACTAAATTTCATATAATGCAGACTTGGCAGTATCTCCACACCCAAATCAATTGCCAATACGATATCATAGAAAAAACAAATTCTTATTGATCAAATCAGTAATTAATAAGAAAAGAATTAAAAACAAAGATAAAATACCTGCTTCAAATCGCCTTTCCTAGCAACAACGTGGAGCGGAGTCCAACCACGATCATCCATATCACCTTCACCTGCAGTCATACGCAATCTTCTTGACGAGGATCTCCTAGTTAAGCAAACCCGATCCTCCCCCATTTTCTTTCTCTTTTAGCAAAACCAAGCTCTAGATTCTTTATCTATTCTTGCTTTTCCAAACCTTGTTTCGAGTCTTTCAACAAGTCCAACCACAAATTTTATCTCAGATACCGAATCTTGATACTCGAAATCAAACACCCTTTACACAACTAAACAAGAAAACCAACAATTTCAAGATTTGATCTTTCTTCAAATTTCAAGAAAACCCCACAAAAGGTTTCAGTAAAAAAGTCCCAAAAGAACTAAAAGCTGTCAAAAAAGCCCTTCAATTTACATAATTGTTTAAGGGGAAACCCAACAATTTCAAGGAAAAACAGATTTTTTCCCAACAAGATTTGATCTTTTTTGCAAATTTCAAGAAAACCCAAGAAAAGTATTCAGTAAAAGACCCAAAAGAAGTGAAATTTGTGAAAAAACCCTTCAAATTTACATAATCAAGAACTGAAAATAGAATAACAAAGAGGGGGAATTTAGCGAGAGGAATGATTGGCTAAATTGTAAGGGCTAAAAGGGTTCAAACCAGGGCCAAAAACACGAAGATTGGTGAGTTTATTGAATACATGTGATGAAGTAAAACAAAGGAATGAACAAATTATTATCATGATGTGATTTAAAAATAACAAGCAATTATAAATTGAATAGGAAAAGGAGACAGTTTTAAATGAATCCTATATGAATTTGGAATATGTTTGGGGGTTGCATATGTGATGATATAACAAGCTTTTGTGTTTTGATTTTTTGGGGGAAATTGGGATTTGGGAGGAACAATGAAACCCTAGACTTTTTTTCAAGAAGGTGGTGGCAGTGAATTGATGGTATAGAATTTTGATTGGGCTTTATATATGTGAAGTGAGATTGGGAATTTTGTGTGATTAGGATGATTTCAGGACACGTGTCTTCATCTAATGAGTTTGAGTAGAACATTTCTTTCAAGTTACAAGTCTCCTTTGGCCAAAAATAATTGAAAAAATTGGTTGGCCATCCAATGAGATTTTTTGAAATTTTATTAAAGATGGGTATTTAGAAAATTTTTTAAGGGATTTTTACCCTACATAACCATTTCCAACCTTTATCCACTTTTGTTAATCAAATTTTGTCCTTTTTTTCTTTTCCTAGCATATTTATTAAATATAATTTGATGATATAAATATTTAAAAAATATAGGACAAATATATATGTGTATAGAAGGTATATATACAAAATATCAATCTATTATATTTGATATTTTAATTATAAATTAAATTTTAAATATGAATTGTAGCTATATTATGTTAGTGCTAAATGACTCGTTAATATGAAATATTGTGGGCTATTTACGTGGAAATCCCAATTTTTAAACTAATTTTGACTAGCTTTTAGGTGAAAAACTCTTTGCGGTTATTAGGGGTGTACACAAAATGGAATAATCGAAGTACCGAATCGAACCAAATTAATTTGTTAATTTATTAATTCGGTTTCGGAGTATTTTTCAAACTTTGATTTTTGGTTTCAATATACTGATACTTCGGTTGCTCGAACTACCGAACATTTTCTTGAACTTTCTTTCAAGGTCATAATACTTTTACTTTCATCTTTCCTTCTACTTCCATTCACTTCCTATAATTATTCTGTTATAAACTCATTTCTCGAATAACATAAAAATTTTCATTCACAAATCACAACCAAGAGCTTAGCGTCTCATCTATGTCTTAGGGCTATGGGTTCTGATGACTACAGATGTTGTCGCTTCAGAAAATTTGAATTCTAAAAAAGGAGCAATTGGTCTTCTAGATAGTAGGTTTTGATGAGTATAAATATTTGTTGCCTTATACACTTTTTTTTTATACTAACAACATACTTTCATTTATTAGCGAATAATAAGCGGACAAGTTTGTGAATGTGTAGGTATAGTATCGGCTGTGCTACACGTGTCATCATCCAGATAATACAAGCATGACAAAATAGGAATATTATAGTGCATAACATAGTTGTTGGACTGGTTTGAGGTACTCCCACATGTAGCTAGATGGTCTGCAAGCATATTCTCTTCTCGGAAAATGTGCAGCAACTCCACCTCTCCTACCTCTGTGATCAAGTGTCTGCACGTGTTGAACAATAGCGAGTATAATTTATTTAGGTTCGCAGTATTATTTAGCAAAACCTGAGAGTTCGTTTCAATGATTAGAGGGGTGAGTCCCCTACTTTTAGCCAGTTTGAGTTTTTCTAGTAGAGCCATAAGCTCACTATAGATAGCACTTTGAGCGGAAATTTTTTGTTGAATCCCAATATCTAGTCACATGAGCAATTTCTGAATATTCCTCCTGCTCCTCCCATGTGAGTTGTAGGGTTATAAACCTCATCAATATTAAGTTTGAAGAAGCCTTTTGCAGGAGGCAACCACTTAGTCCGTAATCTAAGACTATTGGTAGCTGAAGATGACCCAGGAGAATATCCTAACGTGACATATTTAATGGCTACTTGTTTGGCTGTCTTGCATGTGATAGGTAGATTGTAAAGCATTGGCTTCTAAAATTTTCAAATGTGCCTATTAGATACTTGTTATAGACTTATATTTATAGTAGCCGAGGGCGGATAGTTGATTTTACTAACTAAATAGATACTTGTTGCTTTAGAGAATTGAATTCGGAGATGAGCCATTGGTTTTCCGAATTTCGGAAATCTGGAATACGAACTGATATCGACAATTGCCAAATATACCCTATTAAATTCTTGTAGAGGATTTCAAGAGAATAGAAAGATGTTTTTTGTTTTAGAGTGTTGAAATGTAAAATTTGAGCAATTTGGATTTCAAAATTTTGGGCTAGAAACTTCGGTATAAACCGAAGAATGGGGTGAACCAATCTAAATAAACCGAACCGAAGTATAAAAGTACGATTTTTCCCTGCACTTTAGAAAAAAAAACGAATACCGAAGTATCGAACAAAGTTTTAAAAATCGAATCAAAGTACCGAATGCCCACCCCTAGAGATAATTACAAAATTATCCGGTCAACTATCGGCCGTTAATTTTTTCAGCCAGTTCTTTTCCTAGTCGACCATAAGCTCTTAAAACCCTAACAACTAGATACAGTGACGCCTCCCTCGTCTCCTCCTTGTTCTTCTTGGCCTTTTCTCCTCGACCTCGTCATTCTCCTTCCTCTTGTTCTTTTTTACTCACAATCTGAAAAATATTTTTGTTTCTTATTAATCATCTTATTCCTCTTGCCCTTCTTCTTCAATTGCATGCCCTCTATATATTTTTTTTATTAATTATTCTAACTGAAACTAGTATTTTTATAAAATTTCTAAATATATAAATTATTTTTTTTAAAATTAATATATTACGGTCAAAATTAACATCAAAATAATCCAATTTGACTTTCAAAATCCGAACTATATCACAAAAATTTCGACGAGATTATACAATTTACCCACAAATTAGGCAAAACCCACCCACCATTATTCTTTACTTGTCTACCAAGTAAAAAGAATGTCAAAAGATTACCTTAAACAAATCTTCTCTCACTTCAACCTCAAAAGTCACAAATTTTTTTTCTCTTTCCCCACTCTAAAAACAAAACCAAACCCCTTCCAAAAATAGAAAAACCAATCCATGATGTTTGGTGGAGGAGAAGACAATGAACAAAACAACCTAGGACAACAATTTCCCCAACGTTTGATGCTTCCTCATCAGCAACAACAGCTTCCTTTCCACCTTCTTGATGACTTTCCTAAACGGGATGAGCGGGTCCCACCTTGGAGTAATCAAGAAACTAGAGATTTTATAGCTATTAGGGGTGAATTAGAAAGGGAATTTAGTTCAGCTAAGCGTGGTGATTTGAAGAACTTATGGGAAATGGTAGCTGTTAAAATGAAAGAAAGAGGAGGTTATAGGAGAAGTGCTGAACAGTGTAAAACCAAGTGGAACAATTTAGTCAATCGTTACAAGGTACTGTACATACATATGTTACATGTGTTTTAAGTACGACCCTTTTGAAATTTGTTGTCTAAAATATATCCTTTAACATTTGTCTCGTTGTATTGTTTCCAAATTTAGAAATGTGACATGTTTACCTTGGTATGTTAGTTTCTATGGCAGTACTTCCTTTTTCATGATAAGATATTTTTAAACATGTTTTGAAAATTTTCCTTAGTCGAGGGTCTATTGGAAACAATCTTTCAACCTTACTCAAGGTAGAGGTAAGGTTTGCGTACACCCTATCCTCCCCAGACTCCACTTGTGGGAACGTTGTTGTTTTTGTCGTTGTCGTCTCATTCTTTTTGGAGTAGAGGGAGTATATATTGCAGATATTTATAGTTAGAAGAATCTAAAAGTTATTTCTAATTATGGTCGTAGCTAAAGAATTGTAAAGAAATCTCTCACTCCCGAATAGTAGTTGTACCAAATATCTTTAAAGAGTAGCTTAGTTGGAAATGAAGGCCATGAGAAGCTATAGTTTGAACCCCGTGATAGAGAAAAAAAATCAGGTGATTCTTGCTAGTTGACTTAATCTTTGGCCAACGGATTAGGCGATATGTTGTACTAGTTTGAAATAGTTGATGTGCACACAAGGTGGAGCTGAACATTACTATTGTAAAGAAAAAAATTAGTAGCAGCGTAAACAAATTGGGATAGAGGGTTGAGGGAGTACCTCATATGTGCAAATGCAGTCACAATTTCGTGTCTCAATATTCATTTTGGTTGACCAATTGTGATAGTATGGTAGGTTAGAAGTTAATGCTCTGAATTATGGGATTGTCAGAATGGTTTGAGGGTAAAGTTCATAAGGTGAGATATTTTGCGTTGGTTCATGCATGTGTATCTAGGAAACCATGAAACTTTATCGAATAAATAACAAACTTTTAGAGCAGTATCTACAGTTCCCACATTTTTACTGAAGTGAGAAGTGAGAATTTGAAACTGAAGTGAGTAGTGCAGAGTAAATTGTTATTTCTTGTATCCCAATTTATATGTCAATATTTGAGTTGACACGAGATTTAAGACATTAATTCAAATCATGTGTTATATTAGTAGTAGTTGAAGAAACATATAATGGTTGAGAAGGTAGTTTATGACAGAAAACATCGTGTCAGAATTTTAAATTTTAAATTGTCTGAAAAGAACCTGAATATGGAAAGTTGAGAAAGTTTTGTTAATAGTTGGAAAAATTTATGAGAAAGGTTGAGATAGTTTTTTTTGTCTATCGGAAACAACCTCTCTACACTCTCACAAGGGAGGGGTAAGGTATGCGCACACTTCACCCCCCCCCCCCCCCCCACCAAACCACTTGTGGGATCTCATCTTGTTGTTATTGTTGTTGTTGAGAAAGTTTTGTTAATAGTTGGAATGTTGTATATGAATAGAACGGTGTCAATTTTTGGGGCCAAAATAAGAGTCATATAAATTGAGAGGGAGGGTGTTTTTTCATCTTGTAGATGTTTGTAGAGTTGTTGATTGCAGGAACACTGAGGATTTCATTTTAAAGGGGTGGTGCAAATAGGCAGATAGCTTCATAGATCAAGACTCCGTATTTCTTCTGGGAGATATAATTTGACTGGTATGAGATGTTCATTCTTGGTGGTATTTGGTTTTGGATGGATTGTATGAACAATTGGGTTTTGCTAGATCCAAATTTGAAATTTATAAACCAGTGTTGAATGCAGATGTCGTGTGTGGTTTGTCATCAAAGGCTTCCCTTGGAGTATATAACAACGTTTTACCAAATAAAAAAGCCTATCAGTATGTGCTCATACTGATGTGAATTTGCTTAGTAGCTCATGCTACCATGGAAGAATACATAAGTCGGTGATCTATTTCTTGTTATTTTGTGTGTTCAAGGCGATCTAATGATTTGCAATGAGATCTAAAATCACTTGTCAAGACTCAAGACTGCTTCTTTTTGGGAAGAAGAGAGGGTTGTGGACTTTTGTGATAAAAAAAGAAGGAATATTCTTTCACTGAAGCACTTCTCCAAAAGGAATCTCGTTCTTTTATCAGTTGATTGTGAGGTTGACAGCACAGCTAAGTAAAGAAAAAATCAGGGGTGAACTTTATGGTTCGTTTTGACGTACAATCAAATGGCAGGCAGTTAGAAAGGGAT
This sequence comes from Petunia axillaris subsp. axillaris, assembly GCA_029990575.1. Taxonomy (NCBI): domain Eukaryota; kingdom Viridiplantae; phylum Streptophyta; class Magnoliopsida; order Solanales; family Solanaceae; genus Petunia; species Petunia axillaris. The sequence continues at coordinate 3,062,957 of JARKNS010000002.1, read as the reverse complement.
TCTTATTCTCCCTCTGTACCTTGTGCTTTCCATAATGCTGAAGTTAGATTAGCACCTTCTTTGTCCAAAAGGGGAGAATTATTATTGATTTGCTGCTGCTGTGAAATATTTATCATAATTCCTACCCTTCAAATGGTTTCATAAAGTTGGAAAGATAGTAGAAAATATTTACTTGCTCCTTTTCAACGTTGGAGGCATTAAGAATGTTAATGCGAAGGGTAGTGTTTTCTCCTCTTTTACTTTCTAACAAAACATAGGAAATATCAGCCAACCTCTTTTACTTCTGCCTTTCTTGGCCCAAGGTATATTGCATGGGAGCCAACAGGGATAACCAACCTACTCCTTTTAGCCTAGGTTGGTTGCCTGGGATCCGATAGGGATAATTTTGTTTTCTACTCATTTATTCAATCCGTCATCGCGTTTACAGTATAGGATACACACTGGTATGATCCTCTCAAAAAACAAATCGAATAATCCCTCCAGAAGGCATTACTCTTTCATACATGACTTCCATTTTCTTGGTTCAATTAACTTGCCCAAAATGTTTCCAGACCTTCCTTGTAACTTAGAGGATACAGCTGAGAAATAGAAGTGTAACTAGCTTCTAAGAGTTGCAAGTGAAAGTCAAAGTCGTACCTATGTGGTAATTTTGGGGGCACCGGTGCCCGTTGACGTCAGCAAAAATTCCAGATGTGTAGGTATAGATACCTCAAAATCGGATAGATATATTACTTAGCACCCTGATTTATTGGCATATCTAATCTTAAATTCAGTGATGTGCCCGTCGTGCTCAAATTCTGGGTCTACCTCTGGTGAAAGTATAGACGAAGACCATTAAGCTTCTTACTTCTTTAAAAAAAAAACATTTCATTCTTCTTGTTGAGAGAATTGAGAGAAAAGGATGGGCTGGGGGAGTGAGTTAGGTATGGGGTGTAGCCGATAATACACAGAAGGCATAGCTCATGCTCTCGATTAGTCTTCAGTGTGACTAGTTTGTGCTTACTAGAAGCACATTTTTTTAATGTACTCTTTTTTGACAATGGAACATGCATTCTGAGGAGAACTGTGATATGGTTAATTGCTGATATAAACCTTTACCCTGCACGGGGAGAGAGATGATCGTGTCATGGCTGAATTTGCAGATGTGGTAAAAGATTTCTTTTACCACAGGTTAAAATTTAAGTTGGTTATTAAAAAGATAAGCAGGTTCTTGCCTCTTAACGTCTAGAGTCATCATGATAGTCCCCTTCCTTATTACACCGACTTCAGAAAACCCATCGTATCCCAAATAAAGAATAACTGATATCTGCTATGACATGCCATTGGCCTCTTATGACATGTTAGCCATTATTTAGCCTCCCTGCTACACGTACTTCTGCTGGCAACTGGATTGAATCATGTTAAGTTCATGGTGGCCCGTGATCCAATTTGGATATTTGTCCATTTGGATCTACAGTGCAATCCATAAGAGGCTAAAGGAAGGAGAGAGGCAGGATATTGCGCGGGGGGGGGGGGGGGGGGGGGGGGAGAGATCACGATATAAATAAATATATGAACTATCCATTTTTTTCAAGGGCCTGCCTGAATCTTGGAGGCCTATCATTTATTTGCTTCTTCTAAGTCAGGCTATTGGTAAGATCCAATTTCTAAGTCAGGCTATTGGTAAAATCCAATATCATCTTATTCTGTTTTTGCTGACAGATACTTCTAGACTTTTTATGTCTGCTATAAATCTAGAACTCCATGGTTTCCAGATATTACAGGGAAAACCTGATGCTTGGTCACATATGTAATCCACTTCTGCTAGTCAACTCCAAAATATATAGCCCCTCCACGGTTTAATAACATGCTGCTTCGTCTTTATAAATGCTTCAACTATTGAACTGTGCGGGAGTCTCTATACTTGTAGCTTTGCATTTCATTTTTATCACTTGGACATGGTTTAACATGTCAGAATTGGTGGAACAGTGGTAGACTGAGCTTCTCCTTGTTAGTGTTAGCTAGTTTTTATTTGATAACAAATGTCCTGATTCCCGTAGTTCAGACGATCACAATCATATCATTTGTTTTTTAATCTCTGGATAATATGAGTTTTCCTTATGTCTTGAATTTGCTCTGGAGAAACTTGCCTTTTACTTTAGATTTTGTTTAATGGGAGCTATAAATTTTGACAGGGTAAGGAAACATCTGATCCAGATAATGGTGGACAATTTCCATTTTTTGATGAGCTGCATGCACTTTTTACAGCAAGTACAAATAACGTACATCGACTACAGCTCGAGTCTGAGCCTAGTTCCCAACAGGCAAGGAAGAGGCCTCAGAGAACAAGTAGAGATCAATCTTCAGAGGAAGTCTCAGAAGATGAAGAAGGTTATGCATATGAGAGTGAAGAAGTAAAATTAGGAAAAAGAAGTGTCGCTCCCAAAAAGAAAATTGAAAAGGAAAAGCGGCCAAGAACAAGTAATGCAGAAAAACCTTCAAGACAGCCCAGCTTAGGAAGTACTAACAACACTGGTAGAACTGTTGATAATATTCAGGAAATGCTTAAAGAATTCTTTCAGCAGCAGTTGAGGATTGAGGTGGAATGGAGGGAGGCAATGGAGAAGCGTGCTCGTGAAAGAGAACTATTTGAGCAGGAATGGCGGTCATCAATGGAGAAGCTTGAAAGGGATAGGATGATGATTGAACAGGCTTGGAGGGAGAGGGAGGAGCAAAGGAGAATTAGAGAGGAGAGCCGAGCTGAAAAGAGGGACGCCTTGTTGACGACACTTTTGAACAAACTCATCGGTGAAAATCCATGAGATGATTATTTATATCATGTTTATATGATGGACACAATGAGGCATGCATTAGGTGGTTCATTGCAGAAGAATTATGTCGATTATAAAAATTTGCAGAATTAAGAGTTTGGCTTATATAGTACTCCACAGGAGTTCATTGTTCTCAGTTAGATATGTAGGCTTCATGATACATATTCATGCTCTTTCTTGTAAATATTTAATTACAGGAGTTAGTTGAGCTGAATTGGGTGTGGATAAAAGGTTCGGATTTGAGCTTTGGAGAAAAGTGAATTGTTTGTAATTTGATCAAAAGTAATGATGTAGGTATTCATAGCATTGTAATTTAAGCATTTGACAATGCAATATTTTCAAGGTTAAAACTTCGAGTAAAATTGTACATTTTGTTGTTAATTACTTACTATGTACTAAAACCGACGCTTTCCTTCCCCAAAATGGTTGCTGAGAAAGTTTGGTTAACTGATACCTGATGAATTAGAAAATTGGAAAGTACTTGTATACCTAGAAAAAACATAAAATCTTTTAAATACATAGTTGGACCAGGTGAATAGCTGTTTATATAGGCCTATACTTTCGGGTGGAGACTACGGGAAGAAGATGAAACTCGGATGAAGATCCTCTCCATTACACATGAACCTCTCCATTTTATCAACTACACATTTTAGATGAATGTCATGTGTCTTTTTTAATTTTTAAAGATCTAGATTATATACTAATAACTTAACTAGTAATTAAAAAGTTAAGTGAATAAATATTGGAAAACACTTTTAACTTTGGTAATCAAAAGATATTCCCAACTTTCAAATCGTTATTTCATTGGTGCAATTATATAAATAATTCATTTAATATTTTTATTTCCCAATTTTTTTTGAATCTTTAATTCATTCATTCTTTATCCAAACGTACGGTACAGTAAATAATTACTTCACATCAGTTGATATATATACTCCCCATCATTTAATGTTAGAATAATTGAAAACCAACCTTTTGTATTCAAAATATTGTGTACGATTATTTACACAAAGAAAAACCAGATTCTTATTTTTTTTATTTATTTAGCTTCACTTCACAGTAGGCATCAAATGCATCAACTTTTCCCTTTCTTCTGTATTTTTTAGTTTTGACCAACATCGAAATTTGTTTATTTAGTTGTTTCTAAAAAATAAAATATTTCGAAAAAAACTATCGCTGGATGATGCTAAGCCGATACGAATATTTTAAGTTTATGTATAAGAACTCTCCTGAATTGTGATGGTTGGTCTTTTTTTTTTCTTCTCATGAAAAAGATAAAGCAAAATCTGTTACTTGGCTCATGGCATACAATTTTAAAACTCTGCAAATTAGAATATATAAAATAAAGGATATTTATGTGTTCCAAAATTTGTCGTAATATCTTTTGGTTGCCAAAGTTAAATAGTGATTTTCCAAACTTATGCACTTAACCATAGTTAATATATTGATTAAATTAGTAAATTTAAGCTTTTAAATATTAATAAGACAAATGTGTACTTGACAAAATGGAGAGAAAATGTAATATCATTCACCCATGAAACTCCTGAGCATGCGAATCTAATCTTAGTGGGTGATTTCCAGAAATAGAAACTTTCTGGCGCCTATAAGAAAAGTTTAATGAAAACATCATCCACCCCATAAAAAAAGTTTTACAAAAATGACATCCGTACGAAAGACGTCATAAATAGGCACTTCTGGTGCCGCTGCTTCAATTTTAACCCCATAAGAAAAATCTTACAAAGTTGGCCCCCATCAGGAAAAAGGGAAGGGAAGCTGAAATGGAAAGTTTCTCTTGTTACATCAGCAACTTCGAAGATATAAGTATATATTTTGTGATTAGTTACTTAAAAAGAAAGAAAGAAGAGAGATAGCAAGATAAAAGTCGAAAATCTTATTCCTCTGCAGCCCGCACATATTAGAGACTAGAGAGTAGAAAACCATCTTTCTATTAAAGTTCCTGCTCAAACTAAAATAATGAAAAATAAAAGAGAATTATCATTTTCTGGCTTTTGGCCCTCTAATTAGCGTTTGGCCATGCTAGTGCAAAGTTTGTCTGTCTAGTGTCTACAGTTTTTTCAACACCGTCTCTGTAAAAACTTCTCTTCTTAGTTCTTGGACAAAAGTGCCATGGGATATACTCCCTCCGTTCCACTTTATATGAATCCATTTGATTTTGTACGAAATTTAATAAAAAGAATTTTTTTTTTGAAATTTGTGGTCTAAAATAAGTTATAAATATTTGTGTGGCTACAAATCATCTAGGGATGAATAAAAGTGAATATTTCTTTTCAAATTTAGAAAGATGTCATTCTTTTTTAAACTGACTAAAAGGAAATATGTTCATCCTTTTTGAAACAGAGGGAGTAGTATATTCTTTATAAATTCTTTTTCAACTCATCAAAAGAGTTTTAATTATAAAAAATTCACCAGGCACGTGTACATTGTAAGGGATCTATCATATCATATCATAAATTTATATTTCAACTATCATGTCACAGCTTATATGGTATAAACTTTTTTGTACATGTCTGTCTTAATTCGGAAGTTTGAAAAAAAGATGCACTATTTATGTCCAAATAATCAAATTCTTAAAAGAAAAGCTACTATAATCATTCATTCTTCACTAAAATTACTTAGGCAAGATCTTGTTATATATCCCCAGTTTGCACTTCTTTTTCTTTTGTATATTTGTTGAATAAAAAGTTCACACATGTGCTATTAGATAAAATTATGCTAGTTATGTATGATCTTGTGTTCCAAGTTTGTACCTTTTCTGAATTTTGATTAAATAACTGTTCAGACATGTGCTACTAAATGAAAAATCATGTTGGCGTATAGCGTCAAGCCCATTTCCCGCGCAAAATTAATACAGTACTAAGGGGTCGTTTGGTTGCCTTTGTATTAAAATAATACCTGCACAAAAAGACACATAAATTTAGTACCATGTTTGGTTGGTTTGGAGAAATTTTAATGCATGGTATAAAATTAATGCAACGTTTGATTGCGCTTTTGTATATTCCGCATAGCTAATACCCGCATAAGTTATGCGGGAATCTATGTACTCCCTCCGTCCCAATTTATGTGGCATTTTTCGCTTTTCGAGAGTCAATTTGACTAAACTTTGAAGCTAAATTGGGTTAGATTAACTCAATATTTTAACATTAAAATTTATATTTTTGAAAACTACTTGAAACGTACTTTAAGTTACAACTTTTCTCATATTATTTTGATGAAAAAATACGTCTTGAAATGTTGGTCAAAGTTCATGCAGTTTGAATCTCGAAAAGCGAAAAGTGCCACATAAATTGGGATAGAGGGAGTATTATTTTATGCGAGTCCATATAAGGCTCCACCTTGTCTCAGCCCATCTCACATTCATGAGATTGAACTCCTAACACTTTGTTTGGATCATTGTTACCCATTGTATTGTATTGTATTGTTATTATGATTACAATGTTTGTTTTGGTTGTTACTTTAATTTTGTTGTATTGTATTGTTAAGTTCCGTTGTTACCTAACAATGAAAAGACCCACTTTTTGTTACAACCGATTTGGTGGTTTTGCATTGTTACGCTTTTACACTTTCCCATCATGTCCTTAATTATAACCTTATAATCCTATTTTACCCTCTACCCTATTTTCTTATTTAAATACACCCAAGTAGTTATAATTTGACCCCATATCCCCTCTTCTCAAAATACAGTACGTTCACTGCCTCTCTTATTACTTTGTACGTTCCATGCCTCTTCAAATTCACAAGACATCTTGTTGTGTGATTACATTAAATATTTTATCTTAATTATTTAATGTATAATTCTTAATTTCATTAATTACAGAGCAAAAACGTGAAACTTGAGTTAGTAGATTTCATTAATTACAAGCCATATGTTTTTTTGTGATACAAAATATATGATGACACTTTTGTTAATAACTATTATTTGGATAATATGATTGCTTACATGTCGTTATGGAATATTATTTTTTATCTAAATTATTAATAGTGTGAACTTATTGTTATGTTTAATATTATTAACTTATTTTTTTAATTATTTTTATTATAATTTGCATGAATATATTTACAGGGTATAGTTGGTGATAAACTAGTAAATATAAACTGTCTCAAATTATATTAAATTTTTTTATTACTTAATATAATATTTAGAACAACTAAGGGTATATTAGTAAACTTATTAGTTACAGTACAATACAATACAATACAATCAAAACAAACAATAACAATGTTACTAAACAGCGGGAAACAATACAATCAATTCAAACGTTGTTTTTATAATACAGTACGATACAATACAATACAATACAATACAAAATAATACATTATGAAATAATAGGTAACAATGATCCATACAGAGTGTAAATCTGTGAAGCTTAACTTGTTTCCAAGCGTGCATCTCTGCAGAAACGGCCCGGGGACTTTCCTGACATGTTCACAAGACTCAACACCCTCAGAACAACCAACTAGGCAGTAGAGAAAGAACAATCACAGGTGCAAACCAACTATCTATATGCTAAATACCATCTGACAAGTTCACACACTTTCCATGCCTAAAAGCATATCAAATGTTGCAGCTGCAATGGATCAGATGCTGCCATGTTCATTATAGTTGCTTCTTGCTGAAACATGATGAGGCTGTCAAAATTCTATCTAAAGAAGTATAAAGTATGTACATTTTCGCTTTCTTTTTAATCAAAAGATGAAGTTGAAGTTCATCTTTATAATCAAAAGATGTAGTTGAAGTTCATCTTCAACTATTAATCCTCCATTAGGTATCTTCTTAATTATACAGATTCACAAGACAACAGTATAGAGGACACTGTAATAAGCTTACTGTTGGGCAGTGGAACAATGTCGAGTGCTTGTATATTATGTCAATTAATAGCACAACAAGAGTATGTTCTTTAACGGTGTGGGAGATTTCATTGTGAGTAATAATGAATATTAGTCTCTAGTTTTATCAGCAACTAAAAAGATAAGTATTAATTACTCCATCCGTCCCATTTTATGTGGAGTAGTTTGACTTGCACAAAATTTAAAAAATAAGGAAGATTTTTGAAATTTGTGGTTTTAATTTTCATAAAGTTCAATCGTTACTAAATAGAAACATGTGCTTTTTTAACTGACAAAAAAAAGTGTGTCACATAAATTGAGATTGAGGGAGTATATGGTTTGTGAGTAGTTAAGAAGAATCTGAAATAGGAAGGCGAGTCGAAGATTTTCTTCCTATCCAACTAGAAAAGAGTAGAGAAACCATTTTCTGCTAGCATTCTTAATTACTTGATTGGTGAGTATTTTCTTTCTTCTTGGCTTAATTTAATTGTTAAGTTTTCTTTCTCTAATTGGCGTTTGCCCATGCTATTATTTTTAGACACAAACTATGCGAAGATGTTTTTCAAACGTGCCTTGGGACATATAACTTATTTTTCAACTCACAAAGTTGTGACGAAGAGGCTTTGCTTAGTTGTTGAACATCTCTACCATTAACCAACATCTTGAAAGTTCGAGGAGGATAAGTGATAACACTATTCATCCTAATAGAAAAGGGCAAAAAACTCAAAGAATTTCGAAATAAAATATATAAAAAAAAATAATAACTATCGACCAAAGCACTTTTTCTATTGAAAGGAAGCTTTTCCCAAAGAACTTTTGCAGAAAAAGTTAAAGTAAAAGAAAGATGTGGTGTTTCAGTTCCTAGGCTGATAATACAGTACTAGTTACATCGTGTAGCGTTTCTTTTCTGGCACCATACTCCATCCGTCCTATTTTGTTCGTGTAATTTGACTTGACGCAAAATTTAATAAAAAAATATAAATTTTTAAAAATTGTGATCTAAAATGAGCCATAAATATTTGTGTGGCTATAAATGAGTCAGAAAATAAGTTTGGAATTGAATTGTTTTCAAATTTAGAAATATAGCAATCTTTTTAGAATACACTAATAAAAAAAGTATGACAAATAAAATAGGAGAGAGTAAGAGTATTAGTTTGGTCTTCAGTCTCATAAGTTATTATTTGGTTTGGTCTTCAGTCTCATAAGTTATTACAATCAGTTTGCTAATCCGCATATTATGTAGTTAAAACCATTTCGGTTTTTGGTCAGACTTTTGAGAACATAAAGTATTTTAAAACAAAAATATTATTTTTTAGAGATTTGAGGCATTAAATATTTTTAAGCATTACGAGAATCATATTTATGTTGTGTATGCCCGATAAAAGTAGAATTTATCTTTTTTAGCCAGTATATTTTGATTATTAGATGCCTAAAGAAAAAAAAAAACCAAAATTATTGCTTCATGCCATGGTTCCGGAATATGAGGAAGCTGTACTTGCTATTAGAAATGCATTGATTTTTCACTTTGGCCAGTTCAGATTGGTCGGACGTCAGTCCAAGATTTTGAAAAGTGTAATCAAAGATGGGGTATCTATACAAATCTTAACACGTTGGAAAATGGGAATTATTACTGTATGGTAGGACATATGATAATGACATCTCAATTAGTGTACCCCTTGAACATAAATGTCAAATGCTACAGATCTTTACGTCTTCCACTGTTTCTTTTTTATTTGGGAATGAAATTACTATATCCACCGAGGAAGCTGAATAGTCACAAGCAGGACCAAAGTGACAATCTAACTACGTTATACCCTAAAAGTGTCAATTAGTCTATTATACTTGTTCAGTTTTACCGTTTTAATATTTGTACTTAGCAGAGTGTCAACTAACCCCTATACTCATCAAAAACTAATCTTTTAAATGTTTTTCTGCTGATGTGTCAAGTTGTTATGAAATAACAATTTCCAAAAATTAAAAACTACAGTACTTCCTTTTTCCCTACCGAATTAGCTCATTTTTCTTCACTACTCCGTACTCCTATTAGTGGCTAGATCTTGTCATCCTCAATTTGTACTTCTTTTCTCGAAGTTTTTATTAAACAAAGGTTCACACATGTTCTATACCTGAGTGGTTTCTTTCATGTAGGCGTAACAAAAAAACAAATTAGAACTGCTACTAAAATTTAATTTTGTATTAAAGATCGTGACTGGAAATGAATCTTACTCTGCCGTATGGCGACAAGCTGTTCACCGCTTTCCAAATTATATATTCCGTCTATTCTAATTTATGTAGTATAATTATATCAATATGAAGTTTAAGGAAGAAACGTTAATTAAAATTTACAAATTAAACTATTTGAGAGTCAAAGAAATCCTTCCTTTACTACTATTTTTTTCCTTAAATATTGTTTAAAAAATTTATAGTATTACTATATTTCTTTATAATGGTTTAATTTATGTGGTTTCTAAGTATGACAGTTTGATCTTAAAAAATATGAAGTGTTAATACGGAATACACGTAGAAAACTAAATACTTTGAATATGTATTGTGAACTATAACATGTAAAATAAAACAAAGGAAGTAATAAATAAATAATAATAAATTATATAGAGGAGTAATAAAGTTAATATTACTCATAACTTGTTATCATTTAAAAGTTAACATCTAAAGGTGTGGTAAAAAGATGAGATTCTTATTCCTTAATTAGAGGTTTTGGATCCCGAATCTAAAAATATGGAAACATAATGAGCACATGCATAACTGAAATTTGGATATAAGAATTAAATTCAATATATTTACAGTTAAATCGTCTAAAAGAGAAATGCAAGTGTAATTAGGAGTATTTTTCTAATAGTACAGTAGCTCAAAGCCTCTGGCTTATATAACTAGTTACCTTCCAATAAATCCTCACTATCATACAATCTCTTCCACTCGACTCCACTCCGATCCCTTGTCCTTCCTTAGAGATGGAAGAAGCTATTCAAATCATCTCTACTTGTTTAGTTGGAGCACCAACCTCAGATACTAATGCCAAGGTTGATATGACACCATGGGATTTGCAATGCCTCCTACTTGACACTATCCAAAAAGGTCTCCTTTTCTACAAACCAAATGAAACTACATGTCTCATTGAACACTTAAAAACATCCCTTTCTCAGACCTTACACTTTTTTCCTCCATTAGCTGGTCGTTTATCCACCGTCAAAAATGTCGAGGATGGCACAATTTCTTTCTACATTAACTGTAATAACGCTGGCGTTGAATTCACCCATGCAGTTGCTCCAAAATTAACTGTGGCTTCAATTCTTGAATCTTCTCATGTACCTTCTTTTGTTCACTCTCTTTTTACACTCAATAATATTTGTAATTTCGAAAGTGTTACTAAACCTTTCCTTGGTGTTCAAGTAACTGAACTTATTGATGGATATTTTATTGGGTGCACTATGAATCATAGCTTAGGTGATGGTTCTTGTTTTTGGCATTTCTTCAATTCTTGGTCTGAAATATCACGTGGATGTGAAGTTATATTCTCAAAGTTTCCAGTTATAAATTCGTTTGACTCTCGAAATCCGAAATATGTCATCTTTTTTAGAATTTTTTGGTATAGAGGGAGTATTAAATAAACTCCCTACCAAAAGGTTAACTCATGGTACTGATTAATATGAAATTAAAAGAGCATAGGTTCACCAAAGCATGACACCAGATGACACAGAGAGCTAGGGGCGTGCAAAATCGAACCGGTACCGATAGCCGAACCGTTACCGCTATCGATAAGTATAACGGTATCGGTATAATGGTTATTGGTTCGGTGATGGTATTAATTTTTAATACCGATAAGATATCGGTACGGTAACAGTTTCTATATCTCTTTACCGTTACCATACCGATAACCGATAAGGTATTTTTTTTATAATTTTTATATATTTTATTTTATTTATTACTAGTATATTAGGCATGACTCACTTTATAATTAATTTTACTTTCTCGGGTCATTCTTATCTTTTCCTTTTCTTTTTCTATTTTTTTTTTGTCAATCCTTAAGACTTGTTGATTGCACTTGTTTACTTAGTTTGTTTAGATGATTTGTCTATTACTTTAGTGGTTGTTCATAGTAATGAAAAAATCTTACCCATTGACAACCATCCACCGAAAATTTGCGCATTATTTCGGTGTACCGGTTACCGAACCGTTAAGAACTGATAACCGATAGCTTATTGATACGGTATTGATTTTATATAATTACATACCGTTAACCGATATACCGTTAGCGATAAGTTCAAACTCGAACCGTACCGCCCCATGAACACCCTGCAGAGAGCTTGACAACGGGCCATAGATCCTTGAATACCAAGAATGTAAAACCACTCCAAGTGTCGTTGCTCCATCCATGATCCACCCGTAACAAATACCAATTGACCAATATTAGGAATCCAAAATGCCAAGATTGTTGATATCATGTCAACCTCAATAGATAAGGTTGACCTAATAATTTTTGAAGGATATTACTATTATATATATGGCGTGTGCGTTGGTGTAACCCATAAAACACCCTTTTTCAGCTCTCTACTCAGCTTGATTAGGATCATTTTTCCAGCTTGCAATTAATTCTCATTTTCAGCTCTGTACTCAACTTGATCTGTAATTTTGTATTTTTTTAATTCAACGCAATGCTATAAAAAATTTAAGAATATATATCCATATTAAGTCCACAAGTAGAAACTTCTAGGTTTAATTTTCTGAGATACTAAGAGTTTGAACAATATATTTGGTTAAAACTGAAAATGATTTATTTTAAGTTGGAAGTAGAAGAGTATTTGGCATTTCCAGTTGAGCTACGAGATGAATTCACTTTGGAAAAAATTTAAAACTTTATAAATATTTTTATTTTAATACTTTCTCAAACAAGTTGTTCAATACATATCACTAATTTAAATACCGGCGTTCAATAAAAGAGTATTCCGGTGTATGAAACATTTTTCCATTACACAGTATTTAGGGAAGGGCTGCATCCCAAAGAGATGTTACATAGAAAATCTACCCTGGGGTAAGCATCATTGGCTGATTCCATAGTTTGAACCTGTGATCTATAAGTTACACGGTCATGACAGCTTTCACCGTTGCTTCAATGCTCTAATATTGAATTTTAATATTTTCAAATATTAGGTCATACTTGCTAATTCAATATTATAGTGAACTTCTCTATAACAATCATTCACTATACTAATATTTCACTATAACAATTAAGTTAAAGTCAATTGCACTTGATTAACTTTCATTGACTTTATAACTTATTGGGATCAAAGTTGACTTTGTTTAGGCATCAACTTCAGACCTTTATGTTGAACTTCATATGTCTGAATTGGTCAACTTCAATTTCAGTTCAAAAGTTTCGGATTAAAGTCTTGAAAATAAAATCTCTTAACGGGAGTTGTCATTTACCCCATGTAACAGAATATAAACTAATCATTATGAGTGATTCTAGAATATCTTCGTTTATTAGCTTTGATTGATTTCTTTTCATAGGATTTTTTGTAATTGTATAAATAACTTGTATATTTATGAATAGAAATATATACAATTCTTCAGCATAACCTTTTTTTATTACATGATATTAGAGCCAGATCATCGAGTCTTTAGTGCGTCTACCCAGCACAAAGTGAATTAAGTTGGACAATGAGACCAGAAAATTATAGCGAAAAACATAGGACTATCTCAATAACTTTAACTATAACTTTGTATTAAATCATATTTGTAGGGCTATTCAAGCCCAAAGACGTGTTTAATATGATAGGATAGTGTTCGCTTTGTAAAACTCGCATATTTTTCTTTCAAAGGTCTCACTCGATTATCAGTATCTTTATAAATAGTTCCATTTTTAATAACTATCAATATGTGGCTATTGTTTCGCAGCTCAACAAAATTTTCATGATATTGTAATGCTATGTATCATCATCCCTGATTTGTTATATCGATGTGCAGCAGAAACCGATTAAACTAATACCCACGATCGACGTGAGGCAATTATTTTAAGATGGAGCAAGGATTCAAATTGCTAGCTCGTTCATGATTTGGGGTTAATCACAGGTGAGCTGAAAGAACGTGCAAATATTTAAAGAAAGTTGAAACTTCGAAGAATCTCTTACAAGTTATATAAACTTGTGTAATCAAACCAAAGTCTACAAGTTTATATAACTTGTTATCTTTTCATTCTCCTTCTTCCTTAATTAGATATGGAATTAGAAGTTAACATCTTGTCCACCTGTTTAGTTGTACCAATCTCAGACGTTAATGGCAAACCAAATGCTACTACTTATTCCAAGATTGAGATGACACCATGGGACTTAAAATGGCTTCTTTTTGACACTATCCAGAAAGGTCTCCTCTTCTACAAACCAAAAGAAAATACCCAGCTCCTCAAATCATCTTCATCTACCTGTCTCATCCAACACTTGAAAACTTCTCTTTGTCACACCTTACACTTTTTTCGTCCGTTAGCGGGTCGTTTATCCACCTTTAAAAATTCTGATGATGACACAATCTCTTTCTTCATCAATTGTAATAATGCTGGAGCAGAATTCACCCATGCAGTTGCTCCAAAATTAACTGTAGCTTCACTTCTTGAATCTTCACAAGTACCTTCTGTTGTCCACACTCTTTTTCCACTCAATAATACTCGTAATATTGAAGGTGTTACTAAGCCTTTGCTTGGTGTTCAAGTAACTGAGCTAATTGATGGATATTTTATTGGGTGCACTATGAATCATAGCTTGGGCGATGGTGCTTCTTTCTGGCATTTCTTTAATTCATGGTCTGAAATATCACGTGGATATCAAGTTATCTCCAAACTTCCAGTTATTGAACCTCGTTGGTTACCTGAGAATAGTAGTAGTAATATTCTTCCTATTCATCTCCCTCTAAACTTGGACGATGAAACATTATATGAAGTCTGTAACATTCCACCTTTGAAGGAAAAGATTTTTCATCTTAGTAAAGAAAGTATAGCTGGGCTTAAAGCAAAAGCTAATTCTGAGATGGCTATTCAATCCATTTCTTCTTTGCAAGCTTACTTGGCTCACATATGGCGGTGTGTTACCCGTTATCGAAAGATTGATGATAAGGAAGATGCCGTTATCATTATTATGATAGGCAATAGATCAAGGGTAAATCCTCTTCTTCCTGATGGGTATTTTGGAAGTACTATTCATGTCAAGCTAGTTAAAACAACGTCAGGTAATGGTCTCGAATGGATTGGTTGGGTCAAATTTGAGCGAGTCAAAATAGGTTAAATATAGGAATGGATCATATCAAATATGCCCAAAAGTTTAAAATTGGGTTGGATTAATATGAGTCAAAGAATGGATCTTAACCCAATTGGGTCAAATTGATGTTTGAGTTGTATTTTGACCTATCACACTATTTTGACATGTTTTAGTACAAAAGGTTATTTGTGTTCAATCCGTTGGACAGGTTACTAAAAATTGTTTTAATTGGCTAATTCTGATTGCAGGGGAGTTGCTGGAAAATGGACTAGGATGGGCTGCAATGCAAATAAACAAGATGGTTGGATCACAAGACTCTGAAGAAGCAGTGAAAATCTATAAAGAGTGGGCAGAAGAGCCATTTTTAGTCAATAAGTCTTCGGTATTTGTTGGGAATAAGTTGGCAATTAGCAGTTCTCCACGGTTTAATATTTATGGTAATGATTTTGGGTGGGGAAAACCAGTTGCAGTGAGGAGTGGGATAGCAAATAAAAGTGATGGCAAGGTTACTTTATATCCTGGAGTAGAAGAAGGGAGTGTAGATATTGAAGTCTGTGTTTTACCTGAGACTTTGCAAGCAATGGAGCAAGATCCAGAATTCATGCAAGCTTTCACTATTTAAAATCTCAAACTTTTTTACGTAATTAATAGAATAATTTTCTATGTTGTATTGCTTTGAATAGCTTCATTGCTAATTTGATCACATCTGTCATGAGTCATTTGGCATGATTGCATTAATTACCGTTGCATGGACTGTGGAGTTAACTTATATTTATTCAATATAAATAAGAAGATTTAGATGTTAGTATTGACTTAACAAATAGATTCTCTGAAAATTTTTCTATTGTAGGGTCCTCCAAGAAGGAAATTCAGAACTATTTAGGCCATTTAAACGAAAGCAGTTAGTACTAGCAACTACTACTATTATACAAAGAGATGTGCTACTTCTACTATATAGAAATCCAGATAGTTACAGGTAATCTAGACGATCTTTTTATATTATTTATAATTTAATTGATCATTACATATTAAATATTTATTTCATAAGCTGTCATGTCAGAGTGAATTCGTATTACATTTTTTTAGTACATCAACTTACTATTATAGTATAAAAATTACATATATATAAGTGTAAACTAGTACTAACTTATATCTACTGACAATTTAAATAATGATTACACAACTTGCGCGTCTGTATGTTAACTTATTTTAGCAAATCCTTTGTTTTATTCTCTGTATTATCAATTTTTTTTAATAAAAGCCTCCACATAAGGGGAGGGGGGTTTGGCAGACCCAAAATACATATTTCTTCCGTTTCAAAAAGAATGAACCTATTTCCTTTTTAATCTGTTTCAAAACGAAAAAATGGGTAGGTATTATGTATAGAGAACTATGTATCTCCTCATCTCCCTTCATCTGGCTTCTCTGTATCTCTCTGGAGACTCGCCTTCTTCCGTTCTTCTCATATCTTATCCTCTTTTATCTTTGATTTCCTGTTATCAGTTGTAATATCCTTTATATCAAACTTCAATATAATCAAATGTTTCCCTTTTATCACTGTTGTTGAATAGTATTCACTTCAGAAAACACTTCCATTACAAATATTGAAACTGCTCTAAGTCAGATTTATCATTTGTTCACTCCAATATTAACCTATTCCCTTCTTATATCAAATTAGATGTATATTATAAAATGTTGCTATTAAATAAAACTAATCAAGTTGACGTATAGCAACAAGCCGCCCGCTCTCTAATAAACAAGTAAAATGAAGAAAAGAAGACAGCACTCGTAGAAACTAGATAAAGAAACGTTGGATAACGTTAGTAGTTCTATAATTTCGTATAATGTAGCCGAAATTTATAAGAAATATATAATTTATATAAGCCTAACACTCAGCAAATTTTAAGTTCTAAGGTCACCTTCATGATTCAATAATGCAAATGTATATATATTTGTTACTATTTTCGTCCTATTTTGTATGGTATATTTCAACTTGCACGAAATTTAAGAATTATTTTTTCAAACTTATAGATTACTCCATAATGAATCGCAGAATACATGGCTATAAAGATTTTTATTAAGTGTACTATAGGAGGTTTAAGTTATATAATATGTATATTTTTATGTGACGTACAATTCTCTTTTAGACAAACTTAAAAGAAAAATGTGCATAATTAAGCTTACACGCTATACACTCTTATCTTTATTATCCTCCTTAAGTAGATTAAACTAGCTATTGCAAATGTTCTCCCTAATCTAAGGTAGTCCTTCCTTTTCGTCATTTTATATAACGCTGAGCATACTATACAAATTCTTATACTTTCTTCCTCATAGCTAGCCTTCCTCAGTAATGGAAGAAGTTCAAGTCATCTCCACCTGTTTAGTTGGAGCTTCATCAACCCCAGACAACATTTCTAAAATTGAGTTGACACCATGGGACTTACAATACATCCTACTTGACACTATCCAAAAAGGTCTCATTTTCTACAAACCAAAAGAAAATAACACTCTCCTCCTCGAGTCATTTTCCGCCACCTGTCTCATCGAACACTTAAAAACATCTCTTTCTCGCACTTTACACTTTTTTCCTCCTTTAGCAGGTCGTTTTTCCATGGTTAAAAATGCCTATGATGACACAATTTCTTTTTTCATTAATTGTAATAACGCTGGCGTTGAATTCATCCATGCAGTTGCTACAAAATTAACTGTAGCTTCAATTCTTGAATCTTCTCACGTACCTCCAATAATCCACTCTCTTTTTCCACTCAATAATATTCGTAATTTCGAAAGTGTTACTAAGCCTTTACTAGGTGTTCAAGTAACAGAACTTGTTGATGGGTATTTTATTGGGTGCACCTTCAATCATAGCTTAGGAGATGCTAATTGTTTGTGGCAATTTATCAATTCATGGTCTGAAATATCACGTGGATATGAAGTTATCTCCAAGTTTCCAGTTTTAAATCGTTGGTTTCCTGATGAAATGATCAATAGTAACATTCCTCCTATTCATCTCCCAATAAAGCTAGAAGATGATAAATTATTTGAAGCCATTAATCTTCCACCTTTGATTGCAAGGATTTTTCATCTTAGTAAAGAAAGTAAAACTAGACTCAAAGAAAGAGCTAACTCCGAGATGTGTATTAAGTCAATCTCTTCTTTCCAAGCTTACATGGCTCATGTATGGCGGGCTGTTACTCGTTGTCGAAAGCTTGATGATAAGGAGGAAGTTAGTCTTAACGTTGTTATAGGCACAAGATCAAGGCTAAATCCTCCACTTCCTGAAGAATATTTTGGAAATGCAAATCACAACAAGCAAGTGAAGACAACATCAGGTAATTGTGTCAAATGTATTGGACCAAAATTATTGAGTCAAACTGGTCATACTTCCTGTGTTCCAAAAACAAGTTTAGTCCATTAAAAAAGAATGAGATGTTTTAAATTTTGAAAATACTTTTTTACTTAAATATAGAGTATTATCTGTCCAATGTGTGCTATGGTTAGATAATGTATCATAATTGCACATGTCTCTAAATGTACATAATTCCATGTCTCTAAGTTTGAATATTAATGTTAATTGTTAGGGATTGAGTCAACAAACAAGTCATAACTCAACCCGTTTAAACTTGAGCTGAGTTGAACATCACTTTTCTGACTGCAGGGGAGCTGCTGAAAAATGGACTAGGATGGGCTGCAATGCAAATAAACAAGGTAGTTGGTTCACAAAAATCTGAAGAAGTGGTGAAAATCTATAAGGAGTGGGCAACAAATCCAATTTTATCCAACAAGGCTTCATTATATGTGGGGAGAAAATTGGGTATTAGTAGTTCTCCAAGGTATAATATTTATGGAAATGATTTTGGGTGGGGAAAACCAGTTGCAGTGAGGAGTGGGTTGGCATATAAAAGAGATGGGAAAATTACTTTATTTCCTGGGGTGCAAGAAGGAAGTGTAGATATTGAAGTCTGTATTCTACCTGAGACTTTGCAAGCAATGGAAAATGATCAAGAATTCATGGAACCTTTCACTAATTAAAACCTGAGACTTCTCTAGTCACTAGGATCATTTTCTGTGTATGTATTGTTGCTTTCATGTGTGAAATAAAAGTTCATTATTGTTCATCGGTCGAATCTGGCACGAGTGTCGCTTGGCATAATTGCATTAATTACCAATGCGTTACGTTAGAAACTCCGTGCACAAATTTTCTTTTAAAATAATCCTGCTACTTGCTTAGTTGCTTGATATATTATGGACTGATTAGTTGTAATATAATATAATGTAGCTATAAAGGTATGGAATATATATTCATATTCAAGTCGAGCACTTGCAAATTTTAAATTCTCAATCTCATGTCACCTTTCTGAAGAGCCCTACTTTACCGCTGACTTTAGACTTTCATGGTTGCATTGGGCACGGCTAATATATTATATTTCAAACACTGACATCAGTATTTGCACATACCGATGGTCATTGGTCAAACTATGGTATAACAAACAATGAAATACATGTATTTGAAATATATACTTGAATAATGTATGATACCTAAAGGAACTTTGTATTCTTTCTACTTGTTAAGCTCCTTGTGAGGTAGAATTGTTGTCATCTTCTACTGACCATCGTTTGACTCTTTGTTGAGCAAGTGTTACCTTCAAAGATGTACATAATTTTCTTAGCTTTAATTTGAAGGAATTTTCTCAAGTGACAAATAATAATGTTAAGAGTACTTTTCACCAGCCAATAATTTTGAAAAATCAAAGCACGTAACACAATATTTTTAAAATCATCATATATATGTAAACTTATAAACTTCAGGATCGAAAATAAGGACAGAAAAAGAGTTGATAGAATACCTGTTTATCCCAATCAGTTTTGACAGTGATTGTAACTAAGACAATAGTTTGAACAAGTGTGCCAATCAACATTCCAATCCATACCCCCTACGACACAATCCAACAACATAAGATAATAATGACGAATATGGCTTGTTTTCATAAAACTATTACCCTACAAATAGAATAGCTATAGAAAAATGGAATTGTAGAATACTTTTCAGTCAAAATTTCTTAGAAAAGAGGAATACTTACTCTAACTTGTAATTTTAGAACAAAACCAAGTATTACTCCAATAGGAATTCCCACCAAGTAATAGCATCCAATGTTAACATATGCAACAATTTTTTGCCATCCAGCACCAAGAGCCACCCCTGTACATGTAAATATCCCAAAAAAAAAGTGTCACATATCATAAAGGGGATCATAATAAAGAGTAATTGTGAATCAAAATTTGACGAGATTTAAAGCGGGTACCATACATCGAGTAGGAAACTTACCACAAAGAATAGGTTGAACGCTGTTAAGTAGGATTGAAAAAGATAACAGAAGAGCTAAATGATCGACTGCCTCTACTACCTCATGATCTTTTGTGAATACATAAGCCAGGCGTCCCCTCAGGAAGAAGAAAATTAAAAACAGGATGAATCCAATAGCAGATGATATTATGACTATTGTCTTGATTGAGAACTTAGCTGCCTTTGAGCTTCCCCTTCCCAGCTCATTTGCTACTCGTACACTGAAATTACAGTATTGCAAAACGAGCATTGTGGTTCATACTAATATAGATTTAACTTATGAGTTTAAGTTATAAGCGCTAACAGCGTATAATAATTTTCACACTATCATGTCACATTTATTTATTGTAGCAGTCTTATGTATTTACAAGATTCCAAAGCCCACTTTTTATGGAGGTTATTGTAATATTTCTTGGGTGACCTAAATTTTCAAGGTTATTAATCTAATAGATTTTGAATAGTTATGTACGTAGTTATTTTTCAAGTGACCTTATCATGTTAAAATTATTTACGCTGTCAATGTAATTAAGTACAATAAATTGAAATAGCATTACCATGCTGCATTCATGAAGCCAAGAGCTATCATCATTTGCCAACCATTGATGCTAAGGCTGCAAAGGTGGAAAAAATGGAAGTGGTCTATAGGATCCTTGCTTTCCCACTAGAAATAATGGGAAAGAAAAAAAAAAGAAGCAAAAGAACATACCATATAGAAAGGGCATCTATTTGAATCTTGGCATTCTTGAAGTATCCAGTTAGGAAAACCAGTATAGTGTTGTACCAGACCTCAAGACTTGTATAAAAAAAGAAAAGGTTACATGATAAAAAATCACAGAAATTCCATAAGCATTGGTATCCATGTAAAGAGGTCACAATAATAAATTTTCTTGTAACAAGTATTTGCATCGAGTCCAAAATGGGAATGTTGTTATTTGACTATTTTGCACTTGCAAAAGTTAAATTAGGCAACAATGAAACTGGATTATCATAAAAGGAGGCTAAAGGGGGGGGGGGGGGGGGTGCGGAGGTCTGAAATAGTTAAAGAGAAATATTTTAGGAACTCTTGATTTTAAGAATGTGAAATAAGGTTTTTGTTGTGTGAAAGTAACAAGAAAGTATGTCAATTTCGTAAACATAATGGGAGAAATAGCAAAATTCCACATCTCCATTTAATAATAGCTTGAGCTTCTGTTTTAACCATCTGGTGTAATGAAAAGGTATGACTCACCAGAGCATGACACCAGATGACAGAGAAAGCTTGACAACTGGCCAGAGATCCTTGAATGCCAAGAATGTAAAACCATTCCAAGTTTCTTTGCACCATCCACCCATGACAAATACCAACTGACCAATATTAGGAATCCAAAATGCTAAGATTGTGGATATCATGGCACCAGATAACCCAAAATTGAACTTCATTGTCAAAAGCCAAGATAGAAAAGCATGGATTGCTAGTGTTATGGCAGATATATATGCAATAATCATGTTCTTGCTTTGTGCTTGAAGGTACATTTGGCAAGTAAAAGACACAATATAAGCATATACTACAGGGATTAACCAAAGAGAAATTATTCCAGCCACTTGTGCAATATCATCTTGCTGGCCTAAAGCCTTAAAGATCGGAGTAGTAAATAGAAAGATTGGAAGTAAAAGAGTTGCGGCAATGGTAAGGACAATCCAAAATCTTTGAAGATGTAAGCCAAGCATTTGATATTGTTTTGCTCCATAAGATTGCCCACATAGAGTCTCCAGCCCACTTGCCATACCCAACTGTATATCAAAGAAAAAAAGGACTGGAATAATGAGATTAAAACAAGTCAGAAGTACATAAATTATACATTATTGGTATGTCTTGTTAAAAACTTACAAGGATGCCAATGCAAAACATGAGGAGTACACTGAAGACCAGGGCATAAGCTGCAAGTTCAGTTGCTCCAATACGACCAACAAAAGCTAAGCTTATTACATTTACTCCTAACGTTGAAAATCTGGTAAATATAGCAGGAGCTGCCACTACCCATAATTTCTTGTTTTCATTTAATATCCTCTTCTTCAGCTTCTCTTTTCCCTCATCTGCATTTTCAAATCGCTTCTCACGAAGCTCAGCTGCCATTTCTGTAACTTATCGACTTTTTTTAAGTACCTGACTATCATAGGATGAACGACATAATATTGTAAATTATGTACTCGATAATACAGGGATTAGAAATGAAAATATCAAATTAGCAAGAATGTAAAAAAAGTTTAGTAAACCTTAACTACAAGTGTAAAGAAGATATCATGAATGAATTAAAATTGTTAGTATTGCTTAAATGGAGAATCCTTACACCTTATATATAGCTTCATTTTCTTTTCAACTATCAATATGTGACTTTCATTTGCACGCTCAACAAGATTATTCTTATAATTAATCTGAAACTGATTAATTAATTCCCACGATCGAATGTGAGGCGATTATATTTTAAGATGGAGTAACTAAGGATTCAACTGCGACAGGTTGTTCATAATTTAGGGATAGTCACGTGCAAAATATAATTAAGAAATAATTAAAGAAAGTCAGCACTGAAAGTTGGAACTTCAAAGGAAGTACCGTACTAGTACTCCTAAAGAGAAAGTTGAAAAATCATCTATCGTGTAAAACTATCACTACAATTTTACTATCATTGTAATATATTTTCTTAAATTAGATTTTCATGAATTTCTAATTTCATTTCCTAAATTTTGTTAAATCATCGTGTTTTGTGATCTGAAATATCATTTTAGAGGCATTACCAGGCCAATATTGGACGTTGAAGAAACGTACCATGCGAAATTGCACAATTATCGCACAAGGCCTAAAAGTCGATTATTAGAGCAATTTTGAACCTAGAAAGAACAAGAAGAAGGCTGGGAGCAGTGAAGAACGAAGATCTAACGAGTTTTTCTTAATTCTTTCAATCATTTCTCGTAATTTACTGATTATGGTTGTTTATGTCATGAATCTTGTGAACATGAGTGGTTAAGTCACCCCTTCTAGGGTTGACGGAACCATAGTGGATGATGTGCCGAATATTTTATGAATTTATCAAGATTGACATGATTAGTCCTGATTATTCAACTATGTTATGATTGCTTTCAATTGTACAGCTCACAACTGAATGTGCCCTTTATTATTGTAAACCTTTGGAAGAGTGTTTTGAGTTAGGGTTAGTTGAATAGTGATACTTTAACCCAAATAAGGAATTGTTTAGGGAAGAAGTGTGGGGTGAGTTCACAAACAATGAACCCTTATTGTGGTCACGTCGGTAGTCCATCTTATCGTCATGTGTTAACTTGGAAAAGTAACTAAGGATAGTTATTGCTTGTTATCGGAGAATATTAGCGATAAACTAGGAGCTCATGATCATTAGGGATAGTCAAGCGAGATTGAATGCGTAGCATTCCTTACATCACTCCGATAAGTGGGGAAGTCATGTCCTTGGCTTGCTTTAGTTAATTATTTTTTTTTAAGTTCTAGTTTTCATACAAGTACCATTGTAAATTATTCCTGAAGTTGTCTAAACAAAAACTTGGTAAAAGTTGAGTTGGAATTAATGTTTGCTCTTTGTGGGATTCGACCACGGACTTATGTGAGGTTAGGTAATGGTTATTCCTGTCGGGTGCAATATTGTTCTAGTTATGGAGGAAATCATCCATGGCAACATTGTCAACTTTATTTGTTGAATAGATGCAATATGTGTGGTTGTAATGGTGGTCATTTTATTGGTTGTGCTTATTTATCTTATCCTTCCCCGAGCCCCTATTATGATGGTTCTATTTTTCCTGGTGAGGTTAATAGGTGCAATGAAGTTGAGGATGCTGACACGGAACACAAGGCTGACATGCAGAAGATTCAAGATATGTTCAAGTTCTTGTTGCAGAAAGATAATGAGCAACAACTCCAGATATAGAGACATGAAGTGGCTATTCGCAACCTTGAAGTTCAGTTGAGTCAATTAGTTGAGGTTTTTAATGCTCAGCAAGCAACTGTTGTGGATAGTGATCAATGAGAAATTAAGATGAGAAAAAAATGGAAGTCCCAATAGTGGAGTTAAGAGATGAATGCCAATCACCTAGCCAAAAGGATTTTGATGATGTTCATGTTGAAGAAGTGGTACTAGAGTCAGACACGAACATTGAAGATGAAATTTTAGTTGACTTCGATTTGTACAAAAAAGAGGATGTCAGTAACAAATTGAAATTTCCGTATTGCACCTTATTCCAGACACTTCTCAACATTATTTTCAGATAAGACATGAAAATAGTTTATCCTTTGAGCCAGTGGAAAAGTCAAAAGAAGAGGTGCATAGTGCTTACACCTCCCGAAGTGACTCCCAAAGGGAGCAAAACTAGACTACTAAAGCAAAACTAGCAACATTAGGACATCAATTGTAATGATAATTATTTAAATTCAAATTGAAAGATAAGTGTTTCTTTTTTTACTTAGGGTAAAAAGATAGCAAATATTTTTGAAAAAATAAACCTTACCTTATCTAAATATTTTTGTTTAGATTATGAATTGAATAAAAAAGATAAAGCCATAAACAGACTTTCTTTTTAAATGCGATAAGACTGAGATAAGGATAAGAATTCAAAAAATATATCTAT
The DNA here is from genome assembly GCA_029990575.1 of Petunia axillaris subsp. axillaris. Taxonomy (NCBI): domain Eukaryota; kingdom Viridiplantae; phylum Streptophyta; class Magnoliopsida; order Solanales; family Solanaceae; genus Petunia; species Petunia axillaris. The sequence goes on along the minus strand of JARKNS010000002.1, from coordinate 3,038,070 downwards.
TAAACTTAGATAAGTTTATCTTTGTGTAAACATGTCTTATTATCTTTATTAAGAGAAGAATATTCTAAACTTGAAAGATAAAATTTATAAATTGAAAAGTAAATTTTTGGATAATTAATTCAATTAGAATTCAATCAAACTTTATCTGCCAAAAACTATTCAAAATCATTAGCAAATATTATCTGCAACAACTATTCAAATTATAAACAAATGATAAAACCGAAATTGCATTCAACACCAAACTATATAAGCTACAATCTACATCTTGACGTGGGATGCTTCATTTGTTTATTTGTTACCTGCTCAAAAGTTTTATTCATCTATTCATACATTCTATAATATTTGATTTATCCATTAATAATTTATCAAAGCTTCAGTGAAAAATATCTATATATTATTAAAAGCAAAGAACGTTTAGGACAAAACGTAGAATAGAATATTAGGACAACAATTGTAATGATATTAATCCAAATTCAAATTGAAAAATAAGTATTTTTTTTATTTGAATTGAAAGATAAACATATTGCCTTATCTTATACAATTTTATAATTTGAATTGAAAGTTATCTATGTATATCTATATTTTTTATTTATATATATAAAGAGGACATAAAAGTTTACTGTTCTTGAATTTGAACTTAAAGATAATGAGTCTTCAAAATCAAATTTAAAAATAAGTATCTTTATCTACAAACAACTATTCAATTTTTTTAACAAACTTTATCGGCAAACAACAATTTAAAATATTAATAAAATGATAAGGTTTATAAGTTTTACTACAACAGTTTCCACCCATTTTGTGCTTCATCTAATCACCTATAAATTGTTGGCTTTGGTTTTAGTTTTATTTGTTCCAGTGACAACATGAAAGTGTGATAGCAATTATGGTTGAAGAAAAGCTTTAACTTATCGGGTATAGTAGTGGTATGACTTTAACCTCTAATTCAACTTTTATAATATTTTATCTTATTTGTGTTGGTTAGATGTACCTGTGTGGAACATACCAGAAGCACAAATGTTTCCAAGGTCAGATCTATTCTTTTGTTTTACTAAAAAGCTTATTGTTTTATTTGTGTGTTCATGATTTGGAGATTTTCGAGTTTGCTTTATATGGACTTTTAATTACTCTTTAGCGCACCTAATACTGAAATACTTTTTGAACTATGAGGGTTATTCGTTTATCAATTATTAATGTTGTGTTATAGCTTGGATGGAACCCCATGGCATACCATTTTATTAGATGATCTGCTACAAGAAATATGATCTATTTATTAGATGATCTGCTATGAGGGTTCTCTTTTAAATTTTTTGTGTATTTGTAGACCTTACTATAGAATTAAGAAAATTACATGTTTAGAAAAACTGTAGAATTCTTACAATTGCTATAGAGTAGCTATCACATATTATTTTCGGAGATGTTGAAGTTCCTGATTCCTTAACTTAAATTAACTTTTTTAATTGTATTCTCCGTTGATCTTAATAGGTACAACCAAAATAATAGTTATTAGACATAGATGTACAAATTATTTATTAAGACTAATAACTAAAAGTTGCAAGTTAGGATAAAATAAGACATTGTTGATTAAATCTATATCATAGTAATAAAAATACAGATAGAGTGACAGTTTTCACACTTTAAATATTTAAAAAGTTAAAGCAAAGTAAGAAACAAATATACTATATTCGTCAATAGTACATGAAAAATGCTCAGTAGCAAGGAAATGATATCAAGTATGAATGACAAGCTAATAAAAATTCACATGGTATTGTATCATACTAACTAACGGATAACACAATAACAATATTTAAGAAACAAAAAGAAAACATATAACCCCATATATAAATAAACTATAAATTTTAAACTAAATAACTTTATCCTTATCTCACTTAACCATTGTAGTTACAAGATTTATTAATGAAAGATAAATTATAAAATTTAATATTGGTAACAATTTGCTGATAGAGATAAAAGAAGTGTCCTAAAGTACGATGGGGTTCTAATTATCTCATTTAAAATAATTATTTTTATCGTTATATCTTTTAAATTTAACCATTCTAACTATAATGGTTTTAATTAAAAATTGATTCTGATAAAGAATATAGTAGATGTGGTTAATTTTGATTCTAAATGGAAATTTACGTAGTCTTTAATTTGAATTTATATAAGTAACTATTTTTTATATTTTCTTTTTGTCAAACTAACATTCAAAGTGTGTCACAATTTTAATTTTATAATCACTAATAGAATACAAATGCATGTCACAATATTGTAGATAAGTATAATTAATAAGTTTTGTTATGAATAAATATAAAACTGATCATGATTGGAATTCTTGTGTTGCTCATATACCCTACATAGCCTCTATATTATAACAACAGTGAGTGAAGGTGGTATTTGAATTGATATAACTATATGAAACCTTTAGAGAGTTTTATCCTAATTACATTGAATATATTTGAATAATATATCTGTTGTATTAGAAAATTGTAATTGAAGAAAGTGATAAATATTATCCTAGATTTCTGCCTTTTCAAATCTAAAAAGTCTTATACTTACAAGCTGAAATGAATTTTATAATTTGAATTTGAATAAATTTTAAGCGGGATTAAAGTTTCAACTTCTTAATCTTTTATATATATATATATGTACACACAAAAAAAAAAAAAAATCCTCCCATGATATTTTTTTCCCTCATTTTTCATAGTGTTTTTTATTCTAAATATGTAATCTATCTCCTTTTGTAATTGTTGGAGTACACGCTAAGTGGATATGGTCTTTATTTACAGATAATGTATGCAAAACACATCTTATGTGGTGCTTATAATCAGTAAGTTTCAACATCGTTTATAGGTTTTTCATTCTGTTTGGTTTTGTAAAATTAGAAAATTGCCATTCTCATTCAACTTTTATGGGGGGTTTTTTTTTTTTTTTTTTTTTTGTATTTTCTTGATGATAGGCCAAGGTTTTCACACCAATCATTCATGTTTTACAAAGTTAATTGTTATCCCCCTCTATGTAATTGTAATCTTCTTTATTGACGTTTCTGTAAAAGTTTATTTTGTACGATATATATTTAATTGTGTTGTATCTTTTGTCCGTCTCCTCGCCCCGGCATAGCGCTTCGCTTCCGGTTCTTCGGAAGAATCAACTTATGTCTCCCTTCTTCATTGATTTGGGGGCCGGGGGTACCAACTATCTGCTCTCGAATCAGATTCTGTTAAAATAGGCGAAAGAAAAGTACGACACTAGGATGACAATCCTTCACTTCGGAAGGGTAGGTTCCATATCGACAAGACCTCTAATTCCAAAATATATTTAATTGTGTTGTATCTTCTTTATTAGAATTCTTAAAATGATTAAGAAGCACTGATGAGAACTATGAACTTACGCTTAAACTTTAAGGATACGATAGTCATAGCCACTAAAGATCAACAAAATTTGAATCTCATTGAATACATAAGATTTTAACAGCAATTGTGAAGATTTATGAGATAATACACTACTAACAAAGATTTCACTTCTGAGTTAATATCACACATTCAAATATAGATTATGCAAAACAATTTATAGCCTCTACTGTTTGTTTTTTAATTTTTTGAATGTCAGCTTCAGAATGTAAATGAAACTTGAATTAGGAAGTCAAGTGACAATGCGTAACCTGGACCAAAAATTAGCGGGGAGAGATTAATGACGATTGTTGTTTGAATTCAATTTGTATTAGCGGAGAGAGATTAATAACGATTGTTGTTTGAATTCAATTTGTATTAGGTGTCTTGTCCAAGCAAAATATGGGATGATATTATTTTTTATACTGTTAATAGAGCATTGAGTCTTTTTTGTATTCTAAGAAACTTTTTTGAATAATACTAACGAATAAGGTTTTAAGTGTAAAAATAATTTTTCAAGTAAGAAAATAAATATAATTATAAAAACCATGAATGGATTTCAAGCAACAAAATAAAAGTACAACATACAATAAAAGATAGTACATAAGATTTTATATGTATCTTATATTAAAAAGAAATAAATCATAAAAAAAGATAAGATTAGAATTTGTTTGTTAGAAATAATCTTGCATGTTTGAACAATTAATAAATTATCTTTAGAGTTTTAGAAGTTTACATCTTATAAAATTTAAATCATAATAAGGACATTCATAAGAGATATGAAACTTCACATGTAGTAAATGTCAAATCACTAAGTCAAAATTTAGATGGATATACAATACAACATTTTGAATTCAAACATGGAGTTCATTATAAAAAGATAAATTTGTTGAATTTGAAATGAAAGATATAGTTTTTATTTCTCTGTCTTTTTCCTATTTAAATCCTTCAAACTCAAAGTGGGAGTCACATCCTCAAAAGCTCACTGTGTTCATTATTTCGTGTGAATCTCTTTGAGTTTGTGCATATTATAATCTTCTTATTTTTTCATTTTCATTTATATATTTGTAAAATTTGCACTGATATTTACCTATATTATTTTTTGGATAGCAGATATACATGATTTATAATTTTTACCAATTGAAAGAGATGGACAATAAGGAAACACTCACCTAAAAGCACTACCAGTTGTCTAAATTGGCAATTTGATGGTTAATATTTTTTTGTGGCTCTTCAATTTGACTTACATTTTCGTGGTCTGGCTGTGTAATTTGGCAATTGTGTTTTCTTATATGATGGAAGACAATATACTAACTCTAAAGGATTAAATCAAGTGGGAGAAGCTTCGTGACAATGTAATAGCGCAGGACAATGTATTTTAAGTTAATTCGTGAAATGGTCAGTGAACTTAGGCAAATTATCAACAAAAGTCATTTTTACTTGATTTTGGACAATAAAATCAATCAATTTACCCTACACCAGAAAAAGATTAAGTAATCTTTTATTTTAGTTCTTTTTATATAAAAAAAAAAAAACAGACCGATGTCTATATTAATTATAAAAGGACTGGTACTTTCTTTTCTTAAATAAGAATTGTTATTATTTGAGCTCCTCTTCAGAATCATTGTCGTCCTTCACAAGAGTAATCCAAATTATTTTCCTTCTTTAAATCAATTAAGATTTTTCAATTGAGTATGATCGAAAAAACCTGTAGATTGAATTTCAAAGATTTTTTTGGCTAAAATGAGTGATTTTATTATTCCAAACCAAAGGAAAGTAACATGCTTAGATAATTAGCGTAACTTCAATAACCGTTTAAGAAAATAACTCATATATTAGCGTATAAAGTATAGAAACAATAAAAAAAATAAAGAAACAAGATGACAACTTAAGCATTATTAGACTAAAGATGATTTATTGTAATAATAATTTGTACTTAATATACAATTATCTTCGTTTTAAGCGTTTGAAAAAAATATTGTAGTATGACCTAATATGCGCAATGAATATATGACAAATATTTATTGATACTTACCGCGCATCGCGCGGGTGCTATACTAGTATTGCTAAATAGAGAAAACAAAATAACAAGAAAAGCTTTGGGGGAAAAATGAGTTGACGTCTATGGAATTCCATCAAGTGAGCTTGCGAACTTTTGTCCAAACATTAGGTACTCCTTTATATTTCTTCTACTGTTATTGCTGGAGGATAGCTTGAAAAATACTATCTTTTAAGTTAATTTTTAAGATAATAATGACAAGACTAGAATGTGTGAAACAAATAGTTTTGCAAAGTTTTCAAGCAATGATGATGATTACATTTGTAATTAAGATGGAGTATAATGATTGCCTAGTCATTTATGCCATGGAAAGCAACAAAAATGTTTTATGAGATGGATTGTTGATTTGGTATTGATGCTGCCAGAGTGTCAGCTTAGTCTTCTGGAGCATTTTAGGTTGTTTCCGATTATTGTTTACTTTGGAATTTGAATATTTCTGTATCAGATGTATATAATTAAAAGTTAAAAGTGTAAGGATTATCTTTTTGCCTTTAGAATATGATTCTTTATATGACTCTAACTTGAATAAAAATTTGACTCCCAATTTATATCAAGATCAAAACTTGATTACATATATATCTAGACTCGGGTGTTATTGGGTAATACGATTGCGAGTGATTTTGGAGTTCGATTTTGTGGACCCGGGGTTAACTTTTAGGTTGACTTCTTAACTATTTTGGCTTAAGTTTGCCTTTAGCTTTTATATTGATTGTATTATGTAGTATTATTTTGCATAGAGCCGAACTGTTTGGAGGAAATTAAGCGAGGAAGGTCTATTAATGAGTAGCTAGTGTGAATAGGACCCCGAGGTAGATGGTTTCATTCCCTTTATTTGGTGAAATTATTTCACTCGGGATAATGTACATATATCCTTTATATGTGCACTGCCCTAGGTAATTAGATATAGTTCATATACCTATTTTTCGTATTTTGATCTATGATCTGATATTGTAGTGATTTTTCTTGAACTGTTAGCGTGTAGTCGTAATTGGTTTGTTCATCCTTCCTGTGGGGTAAGATTTGAGTTATTAGACCATGTGATTCATGGCTTGTAGGTATATCAACATTATTATTATTATATCCAGAGTTGGTCCATTTGGTATGAATTTCGGAGTAGGTCAATTATTATTATTATTATATCAAAGTTGGCATATTTGAATCTTTAATGTGATATCTACTTAAATTAATTCTTTTGGTTGACTTGTTGGTGAATGTGACATTTTTTAAAGGAATTTAGTTAAAGGCATATTTTTTTCTCTCATTTTCTTCTACTATTCTTTGTTAGACTTGTTTCTTATTAGTTTAGAAGCACGTCAATCCACATACTAGTCCTTTCTACTTATGTTGTTTCTGTTTATATTTTTTCTTTTATTTACTTTGTTCGGGCAAGTTCAGATCCGTGTTCTAGCCAGCTTCGTGGCTGAGTTTGGAGATTTTTCGAGAGTTTAGTAGTGAGCCAACCATCCTTGCTTCATGGTGGCGCACCTTTCAGTTTTCATCACTTATGTCATTCCTAGTTTCAGACATTTTACATATATTTAGAATTCTCTTATTTAGATGTTCGTGACTTGTATTGAGGACCTAAACTATTTTGTTCATAGGATATTCCGTATATTTATTCTACCTGTGGATAACATTTGAATGTTAATAAAATTTTCTTTATTAAATTATTATCAATGGTTTATAATTCAAGTGGGTTTGCCCGATGGGGTAGATTGAGGTGCCCTCACGACCATTCTAGCTAGGTAAATATTACTGATTACATCCAATCGAAGGTTTTGTTTCTTCTTCTACTTCTACTTTTACTTCAACTTTTTGTTTTATTTTCTTCAGCAGCAATCTAGCCTGTCTTTGGATCTTATGTTTTGTGTTGGTGTGCTCTTTGCTTTTTCCGATAAATGCGTAGTCTTTTTATATGAGGAAAAATAATACCTTTAATGTTCTTCACCCACCAAATTAGCCAAAAAAACCATGTCTTGTCCATCCAGATGTAGGCCTAATCTCCTTAAGATTAGTCAGTCTCCAAAATCATACCAGTTTTTTTTTGAATTTAATGAAGCAATTTTAACTATTGTTATGTCTTTGTCTTGGGTATTGCTTAGTATGGAGGAGGAGGATATGCTTAGCCAATTGCCAGACGAAGTTCGTGTATCAATTCTTTCTCTGTTGACCGTGGAAGAAGCAGTTGCCACAAGTGATCAGATATATCAATTTGGTTAATCGTGTTTTGGATTTGCACAAGTGTCCTATTTTACAAGAATTCAGTGTTTCTTTTCCTTTCCTTGAGAGTACTAGTGCTTCTGCTAAATCTCAAGTTTATAATTGGCTCAAGTTTGCATCATCCAGGAAGATCCGGTGCCTTAAATTAGACTTCTACGTCGATTATGTCCATTGGCCAGAGAATACAAGGCTCTGCGATTATGTCTTTCCAGTTGAACTTCTCTTTGGCTTAAAGACTCTCAAAAAGCTTACTCTAAATACCGTTGATGTGGACTGTCTGGCAGTTGAAAGTATACTCTCGAGCTGCCCCCTTCTTGAATTCTTATCTATCACCCGCTCTAGCCTATTACATCATTTGAAAGTTGTTGGTCCTTCCCTCAAGTTGAAGCATTTGGTGATATGGAAATGCCGTATATATTCCATGGAGATTCGTAATGTTGTTAATCTTGTCTCCTTTACATTTAGGGGAGTAACGAGTAACTTTTGCTTCAAGAATGTTACTTCAGTTCTTAATATCGATATTAATCTTTCCATGTATGCAAAGCTGTATGAAAATGCTCCCAGGATTACAACAAATTTCACCCAATTGGTGATGCTCTCACTTGAAGGCAGTCATTCATACACGGTGAGCATTTTCCTCCCTCCCCAGAGAACAAAGCTAACTAGTAGAAAATATAGAGAACCTTTTGTATTTTGTTTGTAGTGTATTTGTCTTAGATGAGTTTAAATGGAGAAATATTGTCATGAAGATTCATATAGCTTATCCACACTTGTTTTGGACTGAGGCGCTGTTGTACCAAACAAAGCTCTGGTGACTTTGATTTTCACGTGTTCTGTTTGTTTGTGTTTCTCAGCATCTTCATTTGGTGGATCTTCTCCCACATTCAGCAATCTCAAACTCAATTTGTGTGATATTTTTCAGCATGATCTTTTTGGTGGTTCTTTGCCAACATTCAACTATCTCAAATGGCTTATGTTGAATCTCTATGGTGTGGATGATAGTTCTCTACTTAGGATTGCTCCACTTCTAGAGGCAGCTCCATACCTGCAGAAATTTACAATCGAGGTATTAGTTTATTCTTTTCTTAACTTCTATGAAGATTAAAAAAGACGAACACATCTTACTCCTATGGTTACAGTTATTTCTCTTGTTTTCTCTCCAAGAACATCAGAATGAGTTGTGTCTGGTGATCTTTGTGTTATGCAATAGTCAACTGTGATAACAATTACAAGTATGTTCCAGTATTAGCTTGTTTGTGAAAAATTACCGCTCCTAGGAAGAGTGAGTGAGGGGGGGGGGGGTCTATACCCTTGGATTTCTAGTAACAATTTGGCAATTGCAATTTATGCTGGAATTTTCTCAAAGTTATTCAGAAAGTTAAAAGTAGTTTAAAGAATTTTATAAGCTTACAAACTTTAAAATCTATTGCTACAAACACAATTTGTTTAGCAGAAAATTTTGTTTAGCTTCTGAAGAAAATTAAATGTTTTTCATGAAATTTTACCATTGCATTCATTTTGTTTGGTATTCAAAATTTGGAGGGCCTTTTGTGATACAAGCTGCTGAAAGATCTAGAGGGCCAATGTAACAAGTTATGTTTGAGAATACAGTTATAATTCTCTTTTATTTTCAGCTTCATAGGTATATTAAGGATGTCCAAGAAAGAAGCATTTCTAGGAGGACCGTGAAAACTCCACATCAACATCTCATAGAGGTTCAATATAGAGGTTATTTAGGAGATGCAAATGATGTGGAGCTTGCAACTTACCTTCTTGAAAATACTGTAGTGCTTGAGAAATTCATTGTTGATCCTCGTGAGGATGTAAAAGATATAGAAAACTGCGAAGAGACTCAAAGAGCAAGAGATCTGGCTATGGTGCAGCTTCAACCTAAAGTTCCCAAAGGAGTCAAGCTGGTGATCATTTAACTACCAGTTGACGATGTTCTACAGTTGTCAATTCGGCCCGCTACAGGGTACGGATGTCATATCCTTCAGCAGTGTATTTATTGGCTTCCTCCAAAGTCTCTCTTAAGATATTTCTTTAGCTTCTACAATTTACTGGCAGTGTTATGCTTGTGGGGATTTCCATTGCAAATCTCTATCTCCTATAGAACACAGGTATATATACTATTTCAAAAATGGAATATGTTCTAAGCAGCAGCTTTGTCATATTGTTGAGGATTGCAAATAGCAGTCTATTTAGACTGTGGAATCCAGCACTGGAGCATACTTACAGGGCAGCAGCCAAGTGACTGAGATTCTAGCTAAATATCCAAGTGGTATTTTAGTTACTGAGGAGTTTATGTATTTTGACTTATTGGTTGGACTTGTCCAAGCTTATCGTATTGTAGTGTCTAAATTATGTAAGAAAGTAAACTTACGACTCAAAGAAAAAGCTAACTCTGAAATGTAATTAAGTCAATATCTTCTTTCCAAGCTTACATATATGGCGGGCTGTTACTCATCGTCAAAAGCTTGATGATAAGGAGGAAGTCAGTCTCAACGTTGTTGACTTTAGACTTCCATGGTTGCATTGGGAACGGCTTATCATATTTCATGCCACAACTTCGTAATGAAACTTTTTATATTTCAAACACTGACTTCAGTATTTGCACGTACTGATGATCAAACTTTAGTATTACAAACAATGATGCAGGTATTTGAAATACTTGAATAATGTCTGATATCTAAAGGGACTTTGAGCATGTTTTGCCAAGCTTCTGGGGAGCCAAAAGTGTTTATTTTTCTCAAAAAGTGCTTATTTTAAAATTTTTGGGTGTGTGTTTTTGAGTGGCCAATAGGTTAGATTAAAATTCTTCTGCCATTATATGAAACTTTCGGATCTTAAAATGAAGGTTTTTTTTTTTTTTTTTTTTTTGGAAGAAGCAATTTACCTCCTAATTACTGGATTTACTCAATGTGACTTTAGTTAAAATGGATAATAAATTTTGGATACCAAATGGTTAGACGAAGAAAAAGGGCGTATAAAATTATCATTAAATTTTACCTATCATGGGTAATATACATTCTAAATCAGATTAATATGATAAATTCTAATTTCAGTTTCGAAATCTGTTGCGTAACAGTGTGTTGTGATCTGAAACTGATTATATTAATTCCCACTGTCGAATTTTAACGCAAATACATGATCTGGGGTTGGTACTGCGTGTAGACATCATATTACTATAAAAGCATGTACTCAAAATAGGCAAAAGTCAGATTACCAAAAAGCTCCTATAAAAATTTTTTAAATTAGATAACTATCTTCACAAATATACAAAAACCCTACCTGCAAAAAAAAAAAAAAAAAAAAAACACAACACTAACACCAAGGGTTGCTCTTAACAGCCAACAGTTGCTACGCTTGGTCATTAACAGCCAACAGTTGCTACGCTTGGTCATTATTAAAAATAAAAACTTCACGTCAAACATTGCATTCCATCAGCCAAGATTTGCTATGTTTGGTTTCATTCTTTGGAACAATCAATTGCCCATATAGCTCTTCTCAATTAATTGTTGTGTTTAATTCATGCACTCCTTCTTCAGGCAACACAACTTTAGCAGGTCAACTCTTAATCTGTTTTTACCGTGCTTTTACTATAGTAAGGTTTCTTTCTTCATTGTTTGTGTCCGTTTATGTTGCAATATAAAATTCTTCTTGGGTTTGTGCATTCTGTGACTATATGTGTCCTTGTCTGAATTTACTTGGATAACTACACTCTTTGTTTGCACGCAATCATGCCGTTTGTTTGTTCAAATTTTCATGCAACTAGAATCGCATTGGAACAAAGACATAAGCTTTGGATTCATGTATTCCTAATAAATACTGTGCTTTCTTAGTTACTGCATGCAGATTTTGTGCTTAATTAGTTACTCCATATTTCTGTTGATGTTATGACAATGGCAATAAATTTTCTCTTGAAGACATAATTTTTCACAGTTTAACAACTTCGTAATACAATGCAAAATGATCTAACCTTTACTTTTACAACGGCTACTATCTTTGTGATATTTCTATTGTACTTCAATTGGGAGGCTATGATCGATAAGGCCTATATATAGGAGACCACAACAATTTTTCCCGGCCCTTTTGATGACATGAAGTAATTTTCTTTGGTGATTAGTTGGTCGTTGTGTGAGTTAGTTTATACATTTATTTATTCCTTTTGGGTATTTCTTATGTTGTGAATATATGAACCTTGAATAAAATACTTTCTGAAGTATTATAGATTGACTTGAGCCCAACGGTGTGAACTAATGACCAATGAGGAAGGTGAAAATCATGGGATACCAGAGTTCAAAGTTATCGAAGATGAATGCCGGTGCATCCTATATCACATATATCTGCCTCTGCCTCACAAATGTTGGTAAATGTTATTTTCTTAATGTAAGGTTGCTATAATTTATTGATGTGGTCATATTTCCTACAGTTAGCTACTCTGGGCGAATGTCGAAATACAAAGTTATCTTTGAATTCTAACTCCACAATTTGCTTGATAATGCTTCTTTATACGTGCACTTTTGTCATTGAGAACAGAATTCACGCGCAGCGCACGTGTCGGGAGACTAGTAGATATAAAATAATAGAACGTTGCAAATTATTAAAATTAGCTCCACAAAAAAAAAAAAAAAAAAAAAAAAAAAAAAAAAAAAAAGAAGCTTTTTCCCGCAGTTACCATCACTCCATCAGACCATCAGGATTTAAGTCTTTCTTCTTTAGATGAGATTTGGACTGAGTTTCAACTTTAGACTTTGCCGGCCAAACTTCAATCTTTTGTGTAGTTTTGGCACAACTTTACACTTTTAGTTTGAAGTTGAGCCAACTTCATTGTCATGATTTAAAAGTTAGCTTCAACTTTAGACCATGCAATCTAAACTTACGTGGCTATGTTTGCAAAAAAAGTTAATAAAATTGTTGCTCCATACATGATGCTGTACTATTAAGCTACATCACGTAATTCTTACACTTAAGTCATCGCAAGTCATACAAAAAGATCTTCAAAATTACATTGCCGAAAGACCACGAGATGTATCATATTACATCCACTAGTAGGCCTTTGGACAAATTTTGGACGTTGAACAAACGTACACTTGAAGTAAACTTTAGGAGTTAAAAATTTTTGCACTATAAGTAACTAAAATCAATTCAATAAATTATTGCATTTTAGGCTATCTGGCGGTGTTAAGCCCTTGTTGTGTTTGAATTGTTGTCATCTTCTACTGACCATTTTTTGAGTCGCTGTTGAGTAAGTGTCACCTACACAAATTCATAGGAGTATATAATTTGGTTCAGTTTTGAGAGAGACTTTCTCAACTGGCAATTGATAATGTTAAAAAGAACTTTTCACCAGCCAGTAAATTTAAAAAATCAAAGCAGCAATATGTTTTTCTTTATCATAAAGCAAACAACTTAGTATGTAAAATATATGTTCTGATCTTCTGAAAGAGGAGAAGAAGGAAATATGGATTAAAAAAGAGTTACCTGTTTATCCCAATCAGTTTTCAAAGTGATTATAACCAAGACAATAGTTTGAACAAGTGTGCCAATCAACATTCCAATCCAAACCCCCTACAAAACAATTCCAAGAACAAATCAGAGATTACCTTAGCAATTGGATAACAGGATTCTCTAAACACATCCCCATAGCACAGTAACATATTCTGAACTGCAAGCCCTATTCCAGGGTCTTAAACTAGCAAAGGAGAGAAACCTAGTTCCGCTCCAAATTGAATGTGATTCAATGGCCATTATTCAGATGCTACAAAGTTCTAATGGAACATATGCTAACTTACTTTATGATTGCAGGCTATTGCTCACTGACCTATATAGGGATGGTATCGGACACATATATCGGGAAGCAAATTTTGTGGCAGATCTTCTTGCCAAGGAAGCATCGTATTTTGTATCTTATGAACTGCTATTAAACTCTTCTTCCCATCTGAGGCAAAGAAGAGTCTCCTTTTGTACAAACTAAGCAGTCTTGATGTTAATATAAGTATTATGGCCGGTTTAGAACAAAAAAAGAAAAGATAATGACGAATGGTGAATATATAGCAATCCTCTCAATCTTATTATATGCATCTTATAAAGTTCCTTTCTCTTATAAAAAGACGACCTACAAATAAATGCGCAGCAAACCATAATGCAGTTTTTCAGACTGAAGAAAAACTTCTAGACGACAAAATGACTTTGGAAAAAGGAATTTACTTACTCTAACTTGTAATTTTAGAACATAACCAAGAACTACACCAATTGGAATTCCCACCAAGTAATAGCATCCAATGTTAACATATGCCACAATACTTTGCCATCCAGCCCCAACAGCCACCCCTATACATGTTGTAAACAACCAAAGAAAATAAAAATGTGTCTCACAAAACATAAATGGATTATAAAACAAGTAACATATATAAGCAAAGGGTAATTTCTACTATACATTAGTAAAACTTACCAGAAAGTACAGGTTGAACACCGTTCAATAAAATTGAAAAAGCTAATAGAGGAGATAATGCATCGACTGCATCTGCTACCTCATGGCTTTTTGTGAATAAATAAGCAAAACGTCCACGAATGAAGAAGAAAAACAAAAATAGGACGAATCCAATAGCAGACGATATTAGGAGTATTGTCTTGATTGAGAACTTAGCTGCACTTGAGCTTCCTCTTCCCAACTCATTTGCTATTCGTACACTGAAATTTCAGTATTATTGCAAAATATTATGAACATCATGATTCAAATAAATTCAACATTTATACATGCTAACAATATAAAAAACTTTACATTAATCTGTATATTTTATATGTTACGTTGTAGCGGGCAACTTGCTTGATTTTCAACTAATTTAACTGGTGAAGGGAATAGTGCAAGAACTTGAAGTAGCATTACCATGCTGCGTTCATGAAGCCAAGAGCTATCATCATTTCCCAACCGTTGATGTTTATGCTGCAAAGGATAAAATAAGAAAAAAGAAAAATTACTAGGAACCCTTATCAATCACAACAAAAAATGGAGAAATAAAAATTGAAGGAAGAAAAGGAACATAGTATAGTACCATATAGAAAGGGCATCAATTTGAATCTTGGCATTTTTCAAGTTTCCAGTTAGAAGTACCAGTATAGTGTTGTACCAGAGCTCAAGACTTGTACACAAAAATAAACAAAGTTACATCATACATATGCTCAAAAATCACTGTAATGTTGTGAGCATTTGTATCCATGTAAAGAGGCCACAATACCAAAGTTTGTAGTAACAAGCAATTGCATTTGAATCCAAAATTAGTTACGGAGAGGGGAGGCTACGATTCGAAGTTGCAAAAGTCAAGGACAACAGTTGAATTGGATAACACAAGGAAGTCGGAGAGGGGAGGGCTGGAATAGTTAAATTTAATTCTGCTATATTAGATAGTTAAAGAAGAACATGTCATAGTAATATATAATTATATACTTTAGGAACTTTTGATTTTATTAAGAATGTGAAATATGTTTTTATTTTGTCAAAGTAATAGGCAACATGTCACTTAGTTAACAAAGAAGAACGGAAGAAATAGCGATTATGTTTAACTATATGATATCGAATTTTATTGATCCAACTAATATATTTTACGTCTAAAAAACCACTAATAAGTGCTAAAAAGCTCCCTACTCAAAGGTTCTCGAGGTACTACATTAAAAGGCATAGGCTCACCAGACCATGACAGCGGATGACAGAGAAAGCTTGACAACTGGCCAGAGATCCTTGAATGCCAAGAATGTAAAACCATTCCAAGTTTCTTTGCACCATCCACCCATGACAAATACCAATTGACCAATATTAGGAATCCAAAATGCTAAGATTGTGGATATCATGGCACCAGATAACCCAAAATTGAACTTCTTTGTTAAAAGCCAAGATAGGAAAGCATGTATTGCTAGTGTAATTGCAGCTAAGTATGCAATAATCATGTTCTTGCTTTGTGCTTGAAGGTACATTTGGCAAGAAAATGACACAACATAAGCATATGCCACAGGGATTAACCAAAGAGACACTATTCCAGCCACATGTGCAATATCATCTTGCTGGCCTAAAGCTTTTAGGATTGGAGTAGTAAATAGAAAGATTGGAAGCAAAAGAGTTGTAGTAATGGTAAGGACAATCCATGATCTTTGAAGATGTAAGCCAAGCATTTGATACTGTTTTGCTCCATAAGATTGCCCACATAGAGTCTCCAGTCCACTTGACATACCCAACTGCACATAAAATTTATAAAATAATTTAATCATTTGAAGAATCCAAAAAGTAAAAAAGAACTCTATATTGAGACAAGAAAGCTAGAAGTACGGCAGTTAAATGAATAAATAAAGTCCCAAGTTACATAAAGTTAATCTTTTTTTAACACTATCATGTCAACCTACTACAACATACTATAAGGTTGACCTATAATTTGTTTAGTCCTAAGATATTAATATATATATGGCGCGTTTGTCAGTGTAAAACTAAAAATTAGCCATTTTTAGCGCTCTATTCAACTCGATTATGATCATTTTTCTAGCTTGCATTTAATTCTCATCAATATCCGGAAGCCCTGTCCCCCTTAAGCCATTTACTAATTACCACCCCCTTTGACTTGACTCCCGGGTCAACACCCAAAGAAAAGAAACTACTCCCTCCGTTCCAAATTAGTTGTCGCTTTTAGCTTCTTCACACCCATTAAGAAAATTATTAAATAAAGTGTGTATTTTACTATGTTGCCCCTATTTAATATTTGACTATTAAATTTTGTTGAGAATTTTTTTAATTATTAAGGGTATAGTTGGAAAAGACTAACAATTTTTGTCTTGAAATCCTAAAGTGTAAACTAATTTGGGACACACCATTTTTCCTAAAACGACAACTAATTTGGGACAGAGGGAGTAAAGATGATTAGAATTGGTCATAAAAACTTACAAGGATGCCAATGCAAAACCTGAGGAGGACAGTGAAAACCAAGGCATAAGCTGCAAGTTCAGTTGCTCCAATATGACCAATAAAAGCTAAGCTTATTACATTGACTCCAAATGTTGAAACTCTTGTAAATATAGCAGGACCTGCCACTACCCATAGTTTCTTGTTTTCATTCAATATCCTGTCCTTCAGTTTCTCTTCCTTTTCCACTATATTATTCCTTTCTTTCTCTTCTAATTCCTCATCATCTCCATTTTTCAGCTGCCTATTACCGTGATCAGCTGCCATAGTATCTATATGTGATCATAAAATATAGGAAATGAGTATTGAATAAGCAAGAGTGTAAAAGTGCAAAAGAAAAAAAAATAATGATTCTGAATGAAGAAAAAGAACTCACCGGCTGGTTTAAAGGATGGGAAAGAAAAGTTGAGAATGGGTATAGTTTTCTCTTCCCTGTTGCTCTTTTATAAAGTTTTCTTATTTGTCGAATCACTATGGTTATCGCGATCTCAATTCTCAAACTAATTAAATTAATTCTCATGATTGACTGTTACGTACATCGTTCAACGTTCATGATAATATGATATGGTGTTAGTTCTACGTACACATATAAAATAATATAAAACATGCGCTTTTTATGGAGTTATTGTATATATTAAATTGAGTTATCTACTCAGTTAGGGATTTGATTAATTAAACGTAGTGATGTTATATATAGAGTACGTTGTACCCAGTTAAGTGGTATAGTGATTACATTTGTTTGCACCAAGTTAACGAGGGACGAGGGTCTCAATATTAATTATTCAGAATTTATACATTACTTCTGTATATTTTTACGTCTAAATCTTATTCATTCAAAATCTCAATCATAAGTGGGTTTACGTTTTCTTTTAACAACCACTTTATGTGTCTGAATATTCAGAGTACTATAATAAAATTAACGTGTTGCCAACAATTATATACTCCACCCATCCCGGTTTATTTGTTCTGTTTATTATAAATATTCGTCTTAAATTATAAGCAAAATTTTTTTTTGGTCCTTAGTAGTAATTGCTCTTGAAGACCACAAATATTAACTCAATTATAGATTAATATTGTGATTATTCAAATACCAATGAAGATATAAATTACCTAAGGATAATATAGCCAATAACTCTTAAAAATGAAACAAGACAAATAAAACGAGACAGATGTCTTACTCCATCAAGGTTCCGCACAATGTCCCTTCATCCTTAATGGACAATAAGCCATGTGACCTAGAATACAGTCTTTTACAATAGATTGAAAAGGAAAAAAAATGTCACGTGAAATAGAAATGATATGCAATCTCAAACCTTGGCCAATTTATCAAATGGATTTGAAAACTAAGCTAGTTCTTTCGAGCTGAATGGACAGTAACATGCAAGGAGTATTCAAAATGCCTAGAATGTAGTGTTGAATAAACTTGCATGCCTCATTGGTCTTCTAGTCATGTGTTTTCCAAGACATTTGTATGATCTTCTTTGATCAATTTCTTCAGTTTTGAGTTTCTTGATGAGGTATGTGTTCCAATAATTCATTATTTCATTATATGTTCAACCAGGTAATCTTCTAGCAATAACAGACCAACGACTTCATAGTTCACCCATCTTAACCTACAACTCTTGCCACATCTTAGTAAGCCTGATCAATATAATATGCAAACAAACACTTGATAATTACTCCCTCCGTTCCACAAAAATAATAAAGTTTGACTTGGATCAGAGTTTAAAAAAAGAAAGAAAACTTTTGAAACTTGTGATCTAAAATAAGGCATAGATAAATGTGTGGCTATAAAGCATGTCATTATTTGACAATAAATTGTTTCCTAATATATAATTGTGTCATTCTTCTTGGAACGTACTAATAAGAAAATAGTGTCATTCTTTTTGGAACAGAGGAAGTAATACAGTATAGTTTAGTTCTATGCATTGACAGTGAATATTTAAATAAATCAATTCACTTAAATGATAAATGCTGCTCATAATAACTAAAACTAGTTACTCCACATGAGAAATAATTGCTACAACAAGTTAAATACTAGTAGGAGTATTACATTGGCAGTTGTAAAATGTGATTACCAGATTTCTTAGGAAGAGATCTCCATCCAGCTTCTCCATGCACCTTTCCTCAAACCTTCTTTATTACAGCAGGGTTTTCTTCCCATCCCTATCCTTCACTAAAGCAAGTTTGGTTATATTTCAGAGACAATATGAGGGATTTGGTTTTATGGTAAAAATGCAATGAGGGGTTTGTGTTATATTCCCTCCATTTCATTTTAGTTGTCACTTTAGCAAAAGAGGTGTGTCCAATTTAGTTGTCACTTTACAATTTCAAGACTAAAATTATTAATTTTTCCAACTATATCTTTAATAATTAAAAGAATTTTCATCAAAACTTAATAGTCAAACATTAAATAGAGATAATATAGTAAAATACACACTCTATTTAATACTAATTTTCTTAATGAGCGTGAAAAAATTGAAGGCGACAACTAATTTGGGACAGAAAAAGTATAATTTATGGTAAAGCACAAAATCAAAGGAATAACCTCAAAGCAAAGCTCCTTTTGTAGTGTGTGCATGTGTCTACATAGTACGTAGTGCGTATTATTTAAGTATAATGAAGCTGACCCCAGGTCTAGAAGTTATTAAACTATTTCCCAAATGAATATATTATTGTTCCCAAGCTGAAAAATAAAAAGGTGTGCGAGACTATCATTTTTCCTATCACTTGTAATATAGTGTATATATTTGGATCACCGTGTATCGAGATCTGAAACTGATGAATTATTTCCCACAGTGGAGTTTCAAATGCAAATACTTTAACATGCAGCAAGAAAATATGGACATTAAGTACTATATTACAGCCATTACTAGGCCTTTGGACAAATATTGGACGTTGAGGAAACGTACAATTGAACTAAACTTGGGGAAATTAAAATTTGGCACTACAAGAATTTAAAATCAATACAAGAAATTATTGCATTTTAGATTATATTGTCGGTGTTAAGCGCCTGATGAGATAGAATTGTTGTCATCTTCTGCTGACCATTGTTTGACTCGCTGTTGAGTAAGTGTCACCTACACAATTTCATAGCAGTATATAAATTGGTTAAGTTTTGAAACAGATTTTCTCTTTTTAACCAGTCAGTAAATTACCAAAAGCAAAGCACGCGATATTTTATCTTTATCATAAAGCAAACGACTTAAAATGTAATATATGTTCGGAATAGAGTTACCTGTTTATCCCAATCAGTTTTCAAAGTGATTATAACTAAGACAATTGTTTGAACAAGTGTGCCAATCAACATTCCAATCCAAACTCCCTACAAAACAATCCAAGAACAAATGATAATGACGAATGGTTAATATATAGTAATCCTCATTCCTCTCATCTTATTACATCTTATAAAGTTCCTTTCTCTTGAAAAATGACGACCTACAAGGCTACAAATAAATGCAGAAAATAGCAATGCAGTTTTTATATAGTGACTATTAGATAAAATTAAAGTAGCTATATATAGTCGTGAAAAGGAATTACAGAATACTTCTCAGACAAAACGAAAAGCTTTTAAACTTTGGAAAATAAAGGAGAATACTTACTCTAACTTGTAATTCTAGAACATAACCAAGAACTACACCAATCGGAATTCCCACCAAGTAATAGCATCCAATGTTAACATATGCCACAATACTTTGCCATCCAGCCCCAACAGCCACCCCTATACATGTTGTAAACAACCAAAGAAAATAAAATGTGTCTCACAAAACATAAATGGATTATAAAACAAGTAACATATATAAGCAAAGGGTAATTTCTACTATACATTAGTAAAACTTACCAGAAAGTACAGGTTGAACACTGTTCAATAAAATTGAAAAGGCTAATAGAGGAGATAAATTATCGACTGCCTCTGCTACCTCATGACTTTCTGTGAATAGATAAGCAAGACGTCCTCGAATGAAGAAGAAAAACAAAAATAGGATGAATCCAATTGCAGACGCTTCCAGGACTATTGTCATGATTGAGAACTTAGCTGCACTTGAATTTCCTCTTCCCAACTCATTTGCAACTCGTACACTGAAATTTCAGTATTATTGCAAAATAAACATCGTGATTCGAATATATATATATATATATATATATGCTAACAGTATAAAGAACTTTACATGTTCTAGCTGGTAATAACGTGCTTGATTTTCAACTACTAATCCGACTTTTTATGTATAGTTAAATGCAGTTATCATTTCAATGACATAATAGTGTAAATTTATCCGCACATAACAGTTCAACTCTATTTAAATATTGAACTATGGGATTACTATACGTATTTTCCCTTTAAAATCACTCAATGTAGCAGCAGGGAATAATTTCTACTGTACTAATTTAAATGGTGGAAGGGGAATAGTACAAGAAGTTGAAGTAGCAGTACCATGCTGCATTCATGAAGCCAAGAGCTATCATCAGTTCCCAACCGTTGATGTTTATGCTGCAAAGGACAAAATAAGAAAAAGGAATGGGTAAGTATTTTGGAACCCTTACCAACCCACTACAAAAAATGGAGAAATAAAAAGTTAAGGAAGAAAAGGAACATACCATATAGAAAGAGCATCAATTTGAATCTTGGCATTGCTGAAGTTTCCAGTTAGAAGAATCAGTATAGTGTTGTACCAGAGCTCAAGACTTGTACACAAAAATAAATAAGGTTACATTATACATATGCTCAAAAATCACTGTAATGTTGTGAGCATTTGTATCCATGTAAAGAGGCCACAATACCAATTTTTGTTGTAACAAGCAATATAATTGCATTTGAATCCAAAATGGAAACGGTAATTTAGTTATACACACGGAGGGAAAGTCTTGTTATTTGACAATTTGAACTTGCAAAAGTCAAACTGGACAACATAAGGAGGTCAGAGGGGAGGACTGGAATAGTTAAATTAATTCTGCTACTGTATTAGATAGTTAAAGAGGAACATGTCATAGTAATATATACTTTAGGAACTTTTGATTTTGTTAAGAATGTGAAATATGTTTTTATTTTGTCAAAGTAATAAGAATGTCAATTACTTAAAAAGAACGGAAGAAATAGTGATTACTATCTAACTTGGGTTATTGTGTTTAACTGTCTCATATCGAATTTTATTGACACAACTAATTTATTTTTACGTTTGTCACGGGGTGCTTTTGTGATGTCTTGGCGCACGCAATGATTTTGCACATATGCGGACTTGAGGAATGTCAATTGCTCGGCCGAATGTCAGCCATGCGTTGGACGAGTGTCAGTCATATGCCAGACGAGTGTTAGCCGTGCGTCGGACGAGTGTCGACTGCGTGCTTGAGTGGGAGTATCACTCGTGCGCTAGACAAGTTCTACGCATGTGCTAGTCGAGTGTCGGCAAGGCGCTAGACGAATGTCAACCATGCGCAGGCTGAGTGTCGATCGTGCAAGCTATGTGCGGCGACGAATGTCAGTGTCGCTCGTTTTGGAGCTTTAGCGAGAATCATAAAACATAGGGCGGAGGTCTTACTCCTAAGATGCTATATAGTGTGCACACAAAATATGGGGTCGTTTGGAGTTTGTTTACCTAAAGGCTTGACTAAGCCAAGATGCAGTGGCATTGTCGTAATTATGCTGATCTTCCAAGGGATATATCTCTTTCCACGAGTATGGGAATGGGACAAAACTTCGTAGAAGTGTGAAAGAAATCAAGAGAAATCTTTAGGAACAAACGGTGCCTTATTTAGATATCGCAGTTGAGAGAAAATCCATAGAATGATTGATGGAGAAAAGGATGTCAACTGCTAAGACATTGGTTTTTCTTTTAAGAGCATATATAAAGGGGCATGCAAGGTGATAGCTTACCAGCCCTCTCTGTGGGCGTTGTCGGGACATTGCACCAAGTGAGCTGCCTTTAGGAAGGACTTCAAGGGCATGCCTAGACATCTCAGAGGAGTGTCTAAGGTATACATAATGTTAGAAATGTTAAGTTGTGTATAAGTTGGATTATTATTCATGTCTCATAGGGAGAACATATGTAGTGTATGATGTATGATAGTTATAAATAGGGCTCCTTGTAAACACTATTAATAATATATCAATAATATTTCCTCATGTTCTCATATGGTATTAGAGAAATTATGAGGAAACCATCGATGTGCATCATACCAGCAAAAAAAAAAAAAATCGTTGTTGTGCACTTTTCCGACGACTTAAGATCTGTTTACATCGATCTTTCTTTTTAATAGTGTTGTACGAAAACCAACACTACCATAAGGTTCGCCATTGTCCGGCGACCAAACCCCAAAAAATACCTCCGTCAAAAACCTCTCCACGCGCCGACCAGAACTAGGGTTCTGGCGAGCGAGTTATCCCACGCACTGGTGCATGAGCACTTTTCTGGCTATTTTGACAGCGATTCTTCTTTTCTTGAACTCGTCTACAATTTCCGACCTGGCCCATCGACTTTCTATCAGATTTGGACAACTTCCTGCGTCGACGGTTACTGTTCCGGCGACTGCATTCACTGTTTTGATTTTTTGCTACTTTTTTACTAATTGGTGACTGTTCCAGCAATTCCTCAGCACTATTTGGTGATTATTTGCTAATTTTTTGTTAGAAGTCTCCAATTCAACCATGTATTTGGGCTCCTTGTAAACATTGTTAATAATATATCAATAATATTTCCTCAGTTTCTCACACATACAAGTTGGGCAACTCTATGGACGACGTATGGCCAGAGGGCTAACGTTTGACGCACAACGAGTGATAGAGGCTTATCTTAAGGAAAGACTAAGCCACCCACGCTGTCTTTGGGAAGGATAAAGACCTCTGTACTTATTGAGTACTCGATGAGCTATCAAGAGCCTCATGTATTGACTTGTTAGCATGACCTGGATTCTGCCTTGCAAGCAAGGGTCTGTTAGCCTATAGGTGCAGTCGTGGGTCGATGTTGCACTACCCATGATGGAGGTATGATGCGAGGGGCTGCACTTGCCAATGCCAGGAGACATTGGAAGGTATACTTTGATAGACACACCTGGCAAAGGCCAAGGGCTTAAGAGTTGTCCTATTCGAGCGAAGCACGGCCAGATGCCAAGGCACAAGGCGAGTGTCAAGCTTGAGAATTGCACTGTGCGCGCAGGAACGACACTTAGTGCTTGGCGAGGGATGGACATGTCCATAGCCAACCCTGGATGTGTGCATACGAAATTTTTCGCATATGAGACGCGTACAAGGAAGAAACCTTCAGACGACACAGTTGAAGCTAAGCCACTAAAATGAACAACATACAAATCAAGGACAAGGAGCATGTTGACTTGTAGTCAAGTGGGACTACCACTGTTGCACAGGTTATTTGTGTGCCACTATCATGGGAGTGGAGTCTGCCCACAATTTTGACCACTAAGTGAAAAGTTCTCGAGGTACCAAATTAAAAGGCATAGACTCACCAGAGCATGACACCGGATGATAGAGAGAGCTTGACAACTGGCCATAGATTCTTGAATGCCATTAATGTAAAACCGTTCCATGTATCTTTGCACCATCCACCCATGACAAATACCAATTGACCAACATTAGGAATCCAAAATGCCAATATTGTTGATATCATGGCACCAGATAACCCATAATTGAACTTCATGGTTAAAAGCCAAGATAGGAAAGCATGTATTGCTAGTGTAATTGCAGCTAAGTATGCAATAATCATGTTCTTGCTTTGTGCTTGAAGGTACATTTGGCAAGAAAATGACACAATATAAGCATATGCCACAGGGATTAACCAAAGAGAGACTACTCCAGCCACTTGTGAAATATCATCTTGCTGGCCTAAAGCTTTTAAGATTGGTGTAGTAAATAGAAAAATAGGGAGTAGAAGAGTTGTGGTAATGGTAAGGACAATCCATGATCTTTGAAGATGTAAGCCAAGCATTTGATATTGTTTTGCTCCATAAGATTGCCCACATAGAGTCTCCAGTCCACTTGACATACCCAACTGTACATAAAATACAATAATGAGATAAGAAAGAAGTTCCAACAAACAAAAATGAGTCCAAGTTACATATATCATCAATGTGTGCATCAGGATAGGTTGCGTACATCATATCTCTTGGGTGCAGTTATTCACCAAACCTGCGTGAGCTAGATCGTTTGTGCACCGACTGTTATTTTGCCCTTGTAAGACTTTTCTACATTATTAGGTCAATCTACTACAACAAATATAGTTGACCTGATAATTATTTGAGGATATTATTATATGTATGGCGTATAAGTTGGTGTAAACCAGAAAATAGCCATTTTCAGCGCTCTACTCAACTTCATTATGATCATTTTTCTAGTTTGCATTTAATTTTCATTAATATCAGGAAGCCATGTCCCCCTTAAAGACATTTGCCACCCTTTGACCTCACTCCACTTTGATCAGAAACAAAGTAAAAGAAAGTATTGATAAAGAGTTAGTCCTATAAACTTACAAGGATGCCAATGCAAAACCTGAGAAGGACAGTGAAAACCAAGGCATAAGCTGCAAGTTCAGTTGCTCCAATATGACCAATAAAAGCTAAGCTTATTACATTGACTCCAAATGTTGAAACTCTTGTAAACATAGCAGGAGCTGCCACTACCCATAATTTCTTGTTTTCATTCCATATCCTGTCCTTCAGTTTCTCTTCATTTTCCAATGTATTATTCCTTTCTTTCTCTTCTTCCTCATCATGTCCATTTTTCAGTAGCGTCTCACTGAGATCATCAGCTGCCATAGTATCTATATATGATCATAAAATGACGAACGAGCAAGTGTAAATATATATTAAAATCAGAAATATCAAATAAGCAAGAAAGTAATAATGCAAACGAAAAAACTGATAAAAGTAGCTAAGTGAACCTTAGAACTCACCTGCTGGTTTAAAGGATGCAAAAGAAAAGTGGTGTAGTTTCTCTTCCCTATTGCTCTCTTATAAAGTGATGAAGCTACTCTTGCAGTACTTAATTTGGACAGTTACGTACAAATAAAGAAAAGAAACCACATGATGTAGGGGAGGCAGTGCAAAACTGTGACATATATAAGGTACTTCATTAATGAAGTAAGACTCTCACCATAGAGGGGGTATAGTAAGAATAATTCATATTCATTAAGATATCGAGTTTGAATCCTAAAAATAAAAAATTGACGGGTAGAAAGTAGCATAAATCTAGTTTAGTCGACAGTATTTCAGATTCTTATGATATTCTATATTCTTTCTCTCAACTGTCGAGTAACTGTGTAACTGCAATCTCAATCATCAAACTAATTAAATTAATCTCACGATCGATTGTTACATAAACATCTCAAGATGGAGAAAGAAGTCAATTGCCAGAATTCATGATTAGGCGTTAGTACTACGTACACATAGATATAAACTAAAAAAACGTGCGTATTTTATGGAGTTATTGCAATCAAATTAATCCACATGATACCGTTCCAACTACTCAAAAACTTCGATTAAATGTAGTGTAGTTATATAGAGTACCACAAATGGAAATTTGTCCCCAGTTAGGTGGTATGTTATAGTACTCTATAAGGCGAAACTCATCATGAAATATCTTCATTTCACAGAGTTATCTAATAGGTCAAGGTATTTTGCTAGTAGCATTATAACTGTTTTAACATTGCCTTGAACTATAAAGTGATCTTGACGGTACTGTCAATAACAATAACTGACTATTTGGCGAACGCAGGATTTTTTGCAAGCAGTGTCACATTTAAAATAAATTTTGAAGGTCGAGGATTCAATCCCTACTTTAAATGATAAACGTTCGAAAATTTTGATAAAAAAAGCTAAGTTATGCTACAAGCGGGATTTAAACTCTATCAATTCTAGACTTTCTAACGGTGTTTAACCACTAGACCGGTGAACCATGGTGTTTCAAGCAGTGTCACTTTCTTTATTTGTACTAAATATTACTATGATTTTTTTATATATTTATATACATATACATAGTAAAAAAATTCGGCGAAGCGGTGTCCCGTGACACCCCTTGGCATAGGGTGCCTATGCCCCTAACTATTTACATTGTATAAAGACCATAATAACTCAAGTATTATGTGGAAATGGTGTGACCATCTCATCTAAAAGCTTAGAAGATGTGATACACTTTATTAATTTAATTAGTTTCTCAACGTGAGCCTGTTTGGCCAAGCTGCCAAAAACAACTTATTTTGAGAAATGCTTTTTACCAAAAGTGCTTTGCGAAATTAGCAGTTTGTGTTTGGCCAAACTTTAGAAAAGTATTTTTATTATTAATTTGTGATTAACCAATATTTAAAAAAAGAATCAAATTACGAAAATGGATATAGGACAATATTAATTTGATTAAATATGAAAGTTTGATATAGGTATTCTTGTCTCAAATATTCAAAAGCACTTATTTTTTAAGAAACTACTTTTTTAGCTTCTTCCCCACAACAGAAAAATAGTCTCTGCTACCACTTAAAAGCACTTATTTTTCCTTAGAAGCTTGGTCAAACACATCAAATTTTCAAAATAAACACTTTTTGAAAAAAATATAAATACTTTTGGCTCGCCAGAAGCTTGGCCAAACATGCTATCACAAAAATTGAACTATTGAATTTTAGAATCTCTCATTTTTCCCCTTTTTACAAATTTACGTGAAAATTAGGCACCAATAAATGAATACCACAACTCTCGAACTTTAAGAAATGTCATGGATTTACGAACTAAACTGCAAGAAAACATCTTGGCGTTTAAACTAAACTCCATGAAATGTTCCTGAAGTTTAATAGATGTAGCTAGGGGTGAATATAGGGCAGTTTGGTTCGGTTTTACCATTAACCAAACCAAACCAAATATATCAATTTTTCAAATCTTTAAACCAAACCAAACCAACATAAAGTCGGTTTTCTCGATCTCGATTTTCTCGATTTTTTTTTAGATAAAGTCTCTACAACAAAAAACATGCAAGTGTTGCTTTCAAATATTTCCTACCATCAACCATCTATGTATGTTATTTATATTCAATTAGACATCAAAAAGAATTGTATATACATCTTAATAAGACAATGAAATGTGATGTACGTAAATTAGAAAACTAAAATATTATCAAGAGAGAGTACCAAGATATTATGATACTAGTTTAAAAGGGGAATTTTCAAAACTAGGCACCCCTCAACACAAAATTACAAATGAGAGGCCACATTTCATCCATAGCACCCCTTTATTTTTACATTACACAACATATCACCCCCTTATTTTCAAAATTACACAACATAGCACCCATTTAAACTAAAACCCTAGGAACCACTCCCTCACCCTCCCCCACCACTGCCCCACCACCAGAAATCGGCCCGGCGGTGGCCGGTGGCCGGAAAACCAAAAATTCACCGGATTTGTTTATTTTATTTGTGGATTTGTTTAAATAATTATTTTTGATAATTTTATACACCTAAATCTATCAAAATAATAAATTATACATGTAAATACATAGAAAAATGTGTATGCAAGAAGGGAAATACAAAAATATACACAAAAAACATAAATTTTATACAAAACATCCATAAAAAGTGCACAAATCTGAAATTTATACAATTTATTCATTGTTCATACACGTATATACAGCTTTATACAAATTTTACAATACATAGAATGTGTTTTATACACTGTTAATACGTACTTATACAGATTTATACATTTTTATACACGTTTACAGAATTGTATAAACTTGTATAAAAATGTATAAAAGTGTATAAATTCGCAAAACTGACTTTAAACAGAGCTTCGGACAGCTTTTACACAAAAGCTTAACAAACATCCCAGATCTATACAGTTTTATACAAGAAAAACACTAGATCTAAAAAGTTTTTAGAAAAAACTAGTAGATCTCAATGAATACTTATGAAAATTGTGTAAAAAGAAGAAGAAATATGATAAACAACTTTTTTAAACAAACTCACCGGAGTTTTAACCGAGATTTACAATCAAAATCGACATTGTTATACAAAAAAAAAAAAAAAAAAAAAAGAACAAAAAGAAAACGAGACGAAGAAGAAGCAGCATCAGCGGTGGTGTTGGTGACCGCGACTTCAGTGGCTTGGAGGAGAGGAGGTGACGTTGGGGCAGTGGTGGAAGGGTTGGGGGTGGTGGCGGCGGCTTAGGGTTTATGGGGGAAGAGAAGAGAGAAAAATGTGAAGGAGAGAAGGAGAAGAGAGGGAAAATGGGGGGCTAGGGTTTTTTTTCTTTATAAATGGGGTGCTATGGAGTGAAAGAAAAAATTAAAAAAAGGGAGGGGGTGCTATGTCATGTAAGGTAGCAAAATAGGGGTCTTTTTTGGTAATTTTCATGAGTAGAGTGTCTCTCAATGTAAATGTCCCAAAATACTATCAAGTTGGGCTAACGTGATGATTTCATTAAAATTTATTAGCCCAGTTATAAATTGTCAAAAAGACAAGACAAACAAAGTGTAAAAATTTCGTGCAGGGCCTGTTTGGTGCGCGTTAATTGATTTGTAGCCGTCAAAAATAAATTCGCTGAGAAATAGCCACCTCCGGACAAATCCCAGTATAAATACTGGGGTCTTGAACAAAACTTGTTCAAAGCCCCAATATTTATACTGGGAAGCTTCAGTAAACTAACCCCAGTATAAAATACTGGGGCTTTGAACAAGTTTTGTTCAAGGCCCCAGCATTTTGTTATGGGATTTTGTATAAAGCTTCAGTCCCATAACAAAATGCTGGGACTGTGAACAAAACTTGTTCAAGGCCCCAACATTTTGTTATGGGACTGAAGCTTTATATATAAAGTCTCATAACCCATAACAAAATGCTGGGGCTGTGAACAAAACTTGTTGAAAGCCCCAATATTTTATTATGGGACTGAAGCTTTATATATAAAGTCCCATAACAAAATACTTAGGCTTTTGTTCAAAGCCCCAGTATTTTGTTATGTGACTAGTCTGGGGTGTTTTTCCAACGCTAATGGAGCTTAAGTGCGCGCGCGAATTTTTGGCTATTCTTCAATGAATTTGGAAACGGTGGATAGTCCCCAATGAGCGCGTCCAAAAATGGCTAGTGATCAAAATTTCCCAAACAAAGTTTAAAATTATATATAAAGAGATTCAGAATAAATATTTTTTATATACAAATGTTTAAAAATAATATTTAGAAAATATTGCTTCGGTTTGGGTTCGTTTTTTTTTTTTCGTAAAACCAAACCAAATCAAACCATGAGTCGATTTTTATTTCAGTTCGGTTTGATTTACCGGTTTGTTCACCCCTAGATGTAGCTATTCTTCTTAAATTCTGTTTCCTTTTAATCTCAATTTCAAGCATCATGTTACACTTTAATCCCAATTTCAGGAAATCCTATGATCATGAAAGAGTAGGGAAAACAGAGTCCATCACATAATAGATTTTTATTTGATTCTGCTAATGCTATTCACAAATTAGAAAAGGAAAAAGGAAAAAAAGGTCCACACTTATAATCCACAAAGCTGCAGGCAACATGTACTCGATCCAGCCGTTTATAACAACAGTCTTCACTCACTTTTAAGCTTTAACAACACAACTCACACAAGCAAGTAGCTTTCAAAAGCAACAAAAACTACTTCCAAGTATTATTCTGAGTTGCTTGGAGGCTTTTCCTTAGGATGCTTGGAACCATAGTGATCCACAAGTTGATTTTGATTTGCTAGCTGCGTCTGCAAACCCACATAAAAAACTCTTGGTTAAGATAAATCCTTCATCAAAATTGACTGCCTATCATACAAGTACTCTGAAACTGCCATAGACTTCATTAAAGTAAGGGACATCTGTCATGTCTTGACAAATGATGTTACAAAGTAATCAAAATAGTTGCTCCTATCTAACCTCGCAAAGAAAGAACACAGAACTACTAGTAATAGAATGCCCCTTATATAAGGTATAAACCATGTCGCCTAGTTGTTTGTAGAATAAATGGTGGTTTCAGATACACACTCGTCAATTCGTTTAAAACCTTAAGCAGTCTAAGCATAAGATAAGGTCAGTGATGGCAAAGTCCCTCATAATTGAGCCTAGAATGCAGTAATTAGGAAAAGTCCTGTGAAGAATGGTGGAAACCAAAATTGGAAGGCATAATGAAATTTATAAGGTTGAACCTTAATACAATAACAACATACATACCTAGTGCCCACAAGTTGGGGTCGGTAGAGGATGAGGTGTACGTAGACCTTATCCCTACCTTGATTAAGGTAGAAAAAATGTTTCCGAGAGACCTCATCTCAAGAAAAGTATTTTTGAGAACATATTTGAAAAGAAGAACAAGATGAAAATACCAATTTATGAAAGTACTAACAATAGATAACCATAGTAAATAAAACAACAATAGCATTAGTAGCAATAGCATTAGTAGCAATACAGACAAAGAATAAGATAAAATAAAAATGAAGGACAAGATACAAATATTATATATAAGAATAATACCAATGCTAAGTGACGGAAATCGCTAGGTTACCTTCTAACCTTCTACCTAAATTTCGACCTCCACGCTATCCTATCTAGGGTCACGCCTCGGTGGTCTGAAGGTGTGATATATCATGTCTAATCACCTCGCCCCAATTCTTCTTCGGTCTATCGTGTGCCACTCCCTCTCCTCCATAAATCCAGCATTGCCAACCCATCGCACCTCCTTACTAGGACATTTGTGCGCCTCCTTTTCACATATCCTTTTCACACACCCGAACCATCTCAGCCTTGCTTCTCGCATCTTATCTGCCATTGAGGTCACTGACAATTTCTCTTGTATGACCTCGTTACTAATCTTATTTATCCTAACATGCCCACCCATCAATCTAAGCATTCTCATTTCTACTTTTTTCACCTTATGAATGTGTGTGTTCTTGGCTGACCAATCTCTGTCCCATACAACATAGCTGGTCTAACGGCCATTTTAAGCAAATTCTTTTATAAGTGGAACTAGCTGAAATTTGCAAGATGCTTAATTCTTTTATAAATAGGTTTGTTGTCTTTTCTGGAAAAATTAACTAATGTCAATAAGAATGCTCTAGACATACTTGTAACTAGAGAATTAGGGCAGATAAGATAATGCATCATCCTCTTCCCCTTGCTCCATCTAGGACCTCGTCATTTTGCCCTACCTAGCCTTTACCTTCATGCTTTCAATGTTAGTGCCTCAGTGGTCTTCTCTAATACCTTTTCAATCACTTGGTAAAACAATTTAAGATAAAGCATTAATCTGATCTTCTCCTTGTTTCATTGTCCTTCTAGTGAAAGATAGACTGTCAAAAATTTTGCACCAAGGTCTGCACCTCATATAACTGGGATAACAGAAGGGAGCACCACTAGGCCTAAGATATATTCTTGGTGGAGTACTGCCCACCTAAGAGCTGCTCCTCTCCTACATCCAGAGGCAGCCCTCACATGCATTCAAAACTCTAACTAGAAATAAAAATTAAAATGACCCCAAACCCTTCTTTCATTTGAGTATAATACCTATTTAGCATATTCCAATTTGTCACTGTTCATTCTTTTGCTGAACAGGGATAGCATGAAACAAGATCATCTAGAACAGTTTAATACCCATGTGTTTTGCCTAAAACTACATTTCCTTTTGTGGCACACCCCACCCAAAATTGCTAATCCCAAGTATGTTTTATAGCTTGCAGTTTATTTCATTTTATCTCAAACTAGATTTTAAAGTTGGCTATTCATTTCAATATCAACCTTCAGTAGGTATATATCTAGTGACTGTTTCATTGATGACATTTTAGTTTTGGTAAGTATATGTTGACAACTTAATGGAAATTACAAAATGGTACAGCTAAAACCTTGAAGTAGACTGAAAAAAAGAATCCTAACTTCATAACTGCAAGTACAAATATGACTGGACAAAAGATCTCTAAACATCTTGTGCGCATGTGCACATAAATTCGGCTTCCTATTCCTCAACTTTCATAGATATAACATTTGTATTAATCTTGAGCCGGGGATCTATAAAAAAACCACCTCTGTACCTTGCACAAAGTAGGGGTACGGGCTACGGACTGCATACATCCCACGCTCCCAGACCCCACTTGGTGGGATTACACACACAATATGTTGAATTAACTTGAATTAACTTTAACATATACTCCCTCTGTCCCAATTTATGTGGCGGTGTTTGACTTGACACGAAGTTTAAGAAATAGAAGTTGACTTTGTAAATGTTCAAATTTACCCATGAAAAAGTAAAAGAGAAGATTGTAGTAATCAAAAAGTTGTTTGTGGCTTTTAAAGTAAGTAGGGCCTATCATGGATAAAATAGAGATAGTGCATTAAATAGTTGACAAATAAGGAAGTGTGACATTATTTTTGGAACAGACCAAAAAGGAAAATGTAACACATAAATTGAGACAGAGGGAGTAATAACCTAAAAACATAGATAAGATGAAAGACGAATAAGTTCTAGTTGACCACACCAAGCGAAGCTAATACGATAACAATGCAAAAGGCAAACCATGACACATCTTCAGAGGATTGTGCATGATAAAGGCCAACTCTGGTGTCCCTAAGGAGACGGTTGGATAATTGAGGCATAGAAGTACCTAAAGATACCATGTTTAAATCCCACTACAACAATCAACTCGAACACATTTATCCCAACCTTGTTTACCTGACACTTGTGCTAACGGTAGCAAATTGCCTAGTGAATCTGTATGAATATGCTCAAGTGCCTGGAACACCATCCTTATTAGTCCAATAAAAAACAAGACCAAAAACAAAAACATTGGCATTGGTTCTAGTTCTCTACAAACTCTTAAGAAAGACCCCGACTTGTAATGGGAAGGCCTCCGTCAGTACCTGAAGACACATCAAAATGATCTTGTTTTCCTCTATCCACTTTTAATTACAGGTGCTAACGGCTAATGACACGAGGACTTACTCCCCATCTAGATCAAACAAATCAGCCAAATTAGAAGTACCTCAACACATCCCAAGTGGTTGAAGCATAAAAGCAATAACCTGAAGATTCAGGTTCAAATCATAGCTACAACCTATCGACCCCGTTGGTGCGAGCCTACCTACTTTATCCTTTGCAGACACACATGTGCTTCATGTCAAGCTGAAAAAGCTTATGTGCGTAGATTAGAGCGACCCACATATAAAAGAAAAGCTGAAAAGGCTTAATAGTACCAATTTTAATAATGGGATTTGCAGATTCCTCGTAAATTAGAGCCTGTTTTACTAATTAATCAAGAAAGTGGGATCAACATATAATGATTTAAATACAAGAACAGCGTACAGAATTATTGAATAGAAAGATAACGTACTTTACAAATGGGACAAACGACTTTGAGACCAACAGCACGGGCTTCAAGTTGAGACCCTTTTGATTTCTGATTCTTCTCTGCATTTTTACGCTGTGCTTCGATCTTTTGCTTTCCCCTTGTCATTTCTCCTCTTTCTATCTCTCTCTATCGTGCGTTGTGTGTGAGAGAGAGAATGACGTGGTGGGGTTTGAACCCAATTCAGCAAGTGGTCACCGCCCTGCTGTTGTGAAAACCAAAGACAACCTCATTCACCAATTCTAGCCACCACTATTATTATTAAGTTTTAAGTTTCACCTATTATATGCTTGTAATTTTATACTTTATCGGTCCGTTTCATTTTATGTGACAAATTTTAGAATTATAAATTAACATAATTTGTACGGAGTACTGTTTTTTTTTATAGTTTTTAAATATATAATTTTAAAAAAGAAAATTCTGAAAAATTTATGTCTGAATTTACTGTCAAAAATGTACTTCGAACTGTGTTACTAAATTGGGATGGATTGGAGTGTATACTTTCCTTATGCTTTAGAGCATATAATTTTAAATGGATAAATCAAAGTTAATCTATTTCATATTTGTTTGATTTGAAAGTTTTAAGAAAATATATGTGACTCATTTTTTCTAATTACAAAAAAAATGACTTCCCTACTGAGCGGAGGGAAAACAAGTTTCAAACTAACAATTCACATGTATAGTTTACACCCATTCACCCTTTTCCCCTTACCCCCTACAACATACACTCCTACCCCATACTCTCATACCCCATACCCTACCCTAACCTAATATTATTTGAATTTGGGTGGGGGGCAAATGGGGTGAGGGGATCGGGGGAATGTGGATGATAGTGGACGTAGAGGCTGAGTGTTGATGGGAGGGTTAGAGGTAAAGAAAGGAGGGGTACTCAAAAGGGATTTCTCTTTTCATTATTTAGCTACCAACAACAATATACGCAGTGTAATCTCACTAGTGAGGGAGATGAGATGTATGCAGATCTTGCTCCTACCAAGATTGAGAGGTTGTTTTTGATAGATCTTCGCCAAAAAAATAAAAATTTAAAACATGTTTGAAAAAACAAAACGAAAATATCAAAATAAAGGAGATACATGGTTAAAAAAAACTATTGGCAATAAAGACACAAAAAGTAATAGAACCAATATACATAAGAATATTACAAATGCTAGTAAGACCGGCGTTGCTCGACTGCTATTTAACCTTCTACCCTAATTCTCGTCCTTTACACTTTTCTATCTTGGCTCATGTCCTTCATGATCTGAATTCTGAAGGTGGCCATATCTCGTCTAATCAGCTCGCTCCAATTTTTCTTCGACCTACCTCAACCTCTCTGAAAATCTATCATTGCCAATCCCTTGTACCTCTTCACTAGAGTATCTGTGCTGCATCTTCTCGCATGTCCGAATCATCCCAGGCGCACTTCTCGCAATTATTTAGCCACCAAAATAAGTGAATTCTTAAGTACTTTTTGAATGAAAAAAAAAAAAAATATTTTTCCTTGTTATCAAACACGTCCCTAGAAATGTACAGGCTGTGGTTTCACAGTTGTATGGCGTCGGTCACTCGTGTAAAGAGGCAAGCTTTCACACGTGCGAGACTACTCCACTATCATTGGCTCACACTTTATAATTCCACCCCCATCTTTCTCTAAAAAAGCTTTTCACTCAAATCAAACAGCTCACACTTATAGTACTATCCCTTTGTTTTTTTGTACTTTCTATTTTCTGTACACTTTCAACTTTACAGCTCAACTACTTCACATTTTTTCTCTCTCTAAAAACTAACAAGCTTCCAGTACTCACTTGCAGATCGAATCTAGATTTTTCCAGGTACTTGTTAGTTGTACTTTGTGCTTTAATACTTGTACATTCTTCATTAATTTGATACTTATAGAGTTTATTATTTATTTGTATTTAATTGTTGATGATGATCTGTACTATTAGTAGATGAAATTAGATGTACTGAATGCTTTAACAGTTGCACTATTATATTTTTGAAATGTTTTACGAGTTACAAGCGGTTCGGTTTGTTGTAATTGAAGAATTTAAACAAGGTAATTTTAATGCATTTGGTTATTCTTCAATGTATCGATGAATTAAACTAGGCGCCTATCGTTTCACCTTGTGAACGTGTGAAAATAGTTAGTGGCTGTTGAAAATTGAAATGTAAGAAATGAGTTTTGTATGTCTGTTCAAAGAAATTCATCGAAGGGGAAAAAAATTAGTCGACGAAAGAAGGTAAATGGAGAGGTGTAGTCTGAAATTTATTGTTAGTTTATGAAGATAAGTTGACATAAGTCATCGAGTTTTAGTGGAACATGCTAAAAGATACAGTCATATTATCCAGGTTTAGGCTACGAAGAAAAGATAAAATGGGGCACATTTATCTTTGATGTACCGAGGTTTTCTAAATTGCTTGCTGGAGGGTAAATGCTATGCTTATAAAGTGAATTTGGTTGAAGGGAGTGTTACTTAACAGAAAGGCCATGACTGATATCTTTGTGCTCTTTTCCCTGTATGTTCGTTGTTCTTTTACTCAATTATCGGTCAGCTGAAGCATCCCAGACGATTTTGCTTCAGGTGGCCTAGCTTTGATGCATTTTGAGCCCATTGCAGGATTTGCTAAAGCTACTTTTGATACTTGCAAACAGTAGTATATTCTGACATTCTGCACACTGTTTGAGAAGTTATGACTTCTGTCAAATGATCACCAAATTTAGTAATCTTAACATAATGTATACCAGTGCTTAGGACCCGTTTAACACAATAAATTTGTCTCTAGTGAATTTTTTTCTTTTTCTTTTAGGGAAAATTAAATGCGTAAGTCAGACGACCATTTGTTTTATGAAGTGGCTAGTAGTGATAACTGAATGCATTGCTTTAAAAGTAATCTCTGGTTTTCTTCCTCCATTTATTTATTTGTTTTGAAAATATGCTTTCCCCGCATTTCAACCCTTGAAGTGCTTCCTTGATCATAATGGGATTCTGGTTAATGCTCTTTGATTGTTTGTGTTTCGCCAGGAAGCATCCCTTATCTTTCTTTGTTGGCCTCTCTGCGGCGTCATCAACTTGTCAACTGTATGTCCGAGGGAGCCGCAGCGCAGCCTGGTGTATCAGATGTTTTTTAGTAACACTATTATGCTTGACCAGTGCCGTGATGGGCAGCTTCTTAGTGAAATTTCAGGAGCTGTTATCTTTAAGCATACTGTTGCTATACATTGTCGTAGAAGTTGCACAAGCTCTCAGTCCTGATGGTCTGGTGTTACTCTTGTCTTCAGTTTTCTTGCCTGTGTCGGTGTGGTTAATAGGCTAGGTTCTAATAGTATTATAATATGTTAAAATTGGAGTATATGATACTTCATTTGATACTCGATGAAGATAAAAT
The DNA here is from genome assembly GCA_029990575.1 of Petunia axillaris subsp. axillaris. Lineage (NCBI taxonomy): Eukaryota > Viridiplantae > Streptophyta > Magnoliopsida > Solanales > Solanaceae > Petunia > Petunia axillaris. Next base: position 3,000,760 of record JARKNS010000002.1, on the reverse strand, counting down.
ATGATGTTAAGTTCTTTGGTTGAGTTCCTTATTCAACGAGTATTACTTTTGAGAAATTTCACTGGAGGTGTTGTGAGGTTGATTTTCCATATAAAATGTTTTATTATGTTTTCCTGATAACCGAAATAAGATTTTGCCTTGCCTTTGGTGTTTTCAGTTGTCAAATCTTTTGTGCATAATCAATATGCTATAGAACTGACATTGTTACAGATCCCATCCCATAAGCATTACAGGTAAATCCATAAATAGCGCATTTTTCTATGTTTGCAGGTCAAGCATTAGTTAACTTTAGGACGGCAATACCAGGTTCAGATGGTATGCTTATGCATTGGAGACCAGAAGATGCTGATCCATGTGGCTGGAAAGGAGTGCGCTGTGACCCGAAGTCCAAGAGAGTTATATCCTTGTGAGTATCTGCCGTAATATTATCAAACTTTATCTCTAATTGTGATAGTATTGTCTTGGTTTTACGTATTGGTCAAATTAAGCATTTTGGAAACAAATTTCTTCAGAAACTTATCTGCACTGATAGGAAATCTTCCTGTTAACTCAAAAGTTGTTTGTTCTGTTCTTCTAAACAAGTTGTTGCATTGTGGACCTTATTAAAAGTTTATGGTGGAAAGTAGCAAAGCCTTGGTTGAATATACCATGACCACATATCATGTTCTTCTAGTTTCAGGCATGGGTACTTTCCTGCTGGATCATATCCTTGTTACAGCATTAAGTTATCTTCAAACTGTCTTTTGTTTCTTACAGTGGCTTATTCTTAAGGACCTTCACTTGTTTTCCTTGTGCTTTGACTTATTTATCATACTTTGTTTTGCAGATTCTTTTACTTTTCTTCGCAATTATTTCTGGCCATTTAAGCTGAAAGTTAATACATTAATTTCACAAAACTTCTGTTTAATTTGCCATTCCTGCTTCTGAAGGAACTTTTTTTTTTTTTTTTTTTTTTTCCCCCTGGTGCTTTGACATTATTAGTTGCAGATTTTACCTTTCTTCACAGCGACATCTTGCCGTTTAAGCAGAGAGTTAATACGTTTAATTTTCATAAAACTTTTATGTCACTTGCCATTCCTTATGTAGCCAGTTGCATGCGGAATTTTATCATTTGAACTGCTAAAAGTGATCGATGTCTTGAATCATCCAGGATCCTCCCTAATCACAAGCTGAGTGGTCCTATTTCATCAGATATTGGGAAGCTAGACCATTTGCAGTTTTTGTATGTATTCCTTCCTATTCTCTTCTATGTTGATTTTAGTGTTTCTACACTAACACGTATGAAAATGCAGACTTCTTCATGACAACAACTTCTATGGGCCTATACCCCCTGAATTGGGAAATTGTACAGAGCTGAAATCTTTGTAAGTGTGCAATGTAGTTGTTTGATGCAGCCTGCATATTTATTTTATCATTTATCAAGATTGTGAAGTCTTTTCACTATTAATCACTTAGGTGGAAAGGAAGATTCCAACTTTTCCTACATATTGCACTTGATAGGATTATCTAAAAGTAGACTGAGACTTTTATTAGTCATTTAAAGATTGGAGGCATGTTGTGCTCAAAATATTGTAAGGTAACAGGAAATTTGAAGAACTTGATGCAGCCCGTGTAATACCTTAATATACTGTTACTTTCCGTTCTTAGTACTAAACTTTTTTTTATAAGGATTATAAGAAATAAATTCTAGTCTAAATATGTTCTCGGATTGCTCTGAGTGACTTGTGTTTGTTTATTCCGCAGTGCTTGAACATCCATGCATAGTTAGATGTCTAGGCTTGTACACCCACATGGAGCTTCGGTTGCTAAAAATAAATACTTAAGCACTTCAACTGCAAAAGGCTTACATATTTCAATAGTGCTAGGTTATATGGTCTATAGTATAGTACTTACCTTGATGTTAAAAAGACTGAAGTCATTGTTTCAGTTTTGATATGTTCAGGGAAATGATTAAGGGATTATTTGTTTTGGCTTTGCATACATTGTACTTTGTCTACCTTATCCAGAATTTTTTTTTTTTAAAAAAAAAAATTACTTTGTCTCTATCAGCAACTGCCGGTTAATTTTTGGCACTTCTAATCTCCTTGATGCAGATCTCTGCAGGGTAATTACTTAAGCGGTTTGATTCCTGATGAGTTGGGGAACCTACCTAAGCTTGAGCATCTGTAAGTTTCTTTCCATTCATGTTTGATACTCTTGTCTGAGCATGCCAATACACATTGGTCAAGTTAACTATTTTAAAGTGGGAGCTTGTAAAGTAGCCGTCTTTCATCGATTCTTAATTTCAACATTTCATATTAGTGCTAGAGTAGAGTAGCATGTCTTTGTTGGTAAGTATCAAAATCTTGTCGGCTGTTTTCTCCCTCTCTCTTTTTTTTTTTTTTGAGAAAGTAACAAGTTTTATATATAATATATGAACAATTCAACACAAAGGCTGTGTTGAATCCATAGTTACAGTGTTCAGAACATGATTACAAAAAAATATGTCCTTGATCATCTTACTTGAATCTAATACTAGTCACAAAAATTCTAAAATATTAGTTAATGATTCAGTGATATTTATGAGCTAAAATATCTTGTCGGCTGTCTTCTCTATCTATCATTTCCTTGTTCACTTTAAATCTATCTGCTGGAGACACAATATGGCAGTTCTTTGCTCTCAAAATTGAAGCCATTAATTTAAAAGGCATGTCAAAAGGAAATGTTACCTTCTTTTTTTTTTTAAAAAAAAGGCATGTCAAAAGGTTTTGTTTAAATTGTCAATTAAATGCTTATATTTTAACGGAATGTTAGAGGGGTGTTCTGTTTTTTTTTTTTTTTTTTTTTTTTGGTTAATATGTATATTAAAGGTGAGATGTTATTGCATAGGATAAACTGAAATTCCACATAAAAATGCTATCCCCGTTTTAAATGTACTTAGCTGTTGATCTTTTATAAGCAAAAAGAATATAGCACTTTCTGATAATTGGCAATTACTTTTAGCTGGGAGGTGTTATAATTCTTAAACCAAGGGGGAAAGATGGCAAAATGCCAGAAAGCTTGATGAGAAATCTTTTGAGCTGTTGGAAGTCATTTTTGAGGTCACAATGACTTGGCTGTTACAACTATTGGCAGGAGAGGGGGCTGAAGCAAAGGGATCATACTAGAATAAACATACATACAGTTAATGAATTCGAACAAAGTGAACTAAAATGCTCAAAACCTCAGGATATTATAGAAGAACATGGGACATGGCATTTCTTCAAGATGGAAAAGGTGTCTTTTGTTGCATGGGGTTAGATGAAAAGTTATTAGGTGCACTAGGGTGGCAACCTGATTGCAGAAAATGCTCAATATTTGCATCAGACTCATTCATCTCACTTGAACAGGAGGTGTTCACTTACACAAGGAGTATGAGATCCATCTCATTTTAGAAAAAGATTTAATGAAAGCCAGAATCTATTTTATCATTAACGACATTTTGAGAAGGTCTTTGCATCCTGTCTTTCCTTAATTCCTGAATTGAGTGGTGGCAAGTTGAAACATTGTAGGCCATTTTAGTTTGTTTGCAGTTTATAAACCACAATTTCCAAGAGTCCAAGACCTTCACAGAAAAGATTGAAGAGATTCTAGGAAAGGGTTCAGCCACTCCTTGCCAGGGTTGGGTCACCAGTAAATCTTGTTAACCCCATGCTGCCGGATCCGTCTCAATTTGGTATCAGAGCCATGGTGCACAGTAGCAATAGGTGATGAGTTCAACACTTATATTTCTAATGAATATCATTAGGAACAAAACTACTGTTAAAAACAATAGAAAAGAAGAATATGATATGCCACAGCATCTAGATCTACTTAATAAATGGACTATTCCTAAGGTTCAACCTAAGCTAATATACCAGCTAGGAACCTTTGTGGGATAATTATCTTACCGTTGACCAGCGAAATAAAATTTTAAATGAAGTCAAAACCGAACCAGGAACATCTACAGCGGATAATTCTAATGCTGTTTATTCATTGGTTGTTAATATAATTGAATACTTTTCAGGAAGGTGGTCTGACAATAGTGAGACTATTCGAACCCTCTTACAAAATATGAGATGTAAGACTCTAACTTCATTCCGACTCTATAAAGATACATTTCTTTGCAGAGTTATGGAGTTACCAGAGTGTAATAGCTCTCATTGGAAATCTAAATTTATAGATGGACCTCCTAACCTCTTTGCAGAAAGAGTCAAAAAAGCTCTTAGACAAGGGGGAGTTCATATCAATTATGATGAGCATTCTTATGGAAGTTTAGTTGGAATATGTATCCAAGAAGGATTGGCGTTATGTAATGAAATTAAGCTGAACCAGGAGCTCAAACGCCATCGTCTTAATGAAAGACAACAGTTGGGTGAATTTTGTGGACAATTCGGTATGGATGATCCACGAACTCGAACCAAATCGAAGTCTCATAAGCTTCATAAAAGCAAAACTGGTAAGAAACATGATTAGCAGGAATGGAGACGGAAATATTTGGAAAGACGCACAGAAAAGCGCGCTAAGAGGAAAAAGGCTTTTAAAAAGCAAAAGGATATTGCTAGATCAAAGAATTCACAAAATTGTTATACATGTGGAAGATTTGGTCACTATTATAAAGATTGCAAAGTAAAAGATAAGATCAAAGCTCTTAATATAGATGAAGATCTGAAAGATTCTTTGTGTAAGATCTTATTAAATTCTGAGCCAGAGATATCGGATCCAGGTGAGGAAAATATCCCTTCAAAGGAAGAACTTAATAAGGTCTTCCAGGATGAAAGTGATATTGTCACAAGCTCTGAGGATGAATGTGATCCTTGCAAGATTGGACAGCCTTGTGATAATGAGGAAAACGATGAATTTAAAAATTTATTTTCTCAATTTAATATTAACACTTTGGATAATGATAATTTAATAGAATTGTTAAAGATGGTGCAGGATTCTGAAGTTAGATCTAAACTAATAGATCAAATCAAGGGAAACTTTGAGCAGAAGGAATCTGGAGGTCTTAAAAAGGATTTCTATACGCCTATGGATAATACTCCATACACCATGAAGGAAGTTAAAAGACTTCTAGAACAAAGAAAAATGAGTCATAGTAGTTCACCTACTACGTCTCAGGATTTGGAAAAAGAGGTGTATAACCGGAAACAGGAGATTTATAATCTCAAGAAGGAAAATAAGATTTTAGAATACAGGATTTCAAGAATTGAAGGAAAAGGTAAAGAAAAATATGAAACCCCTACCCCTTCTAATTTTGAAAATCTTGATGATAATATTATCAATATTTTTAATGATATGCAGGATGTAGGGAAAAAAGAGTTTTTAACCACTCTAGAAGTTTTTACTTCACAAAAGTTTTTTATAAAAATTACTCTTCTTATTGATTATAATTTCAAAAAAGAATTCATAGCTCTCGTTGACAGTGGAGCAGATTTAAATTGTGTTCAAGAAGGATTAATTCCTTCACGATCTTTTCATAAAACTACTCATAGTTTAAGGTCTGCTAATGGTGAGAAAATGCAGATTGAGTACAAATTGCCAAAAGCTTCTATATGCACAAATAAGGTATGTAAACCTCAAAGCTTTGTTTTAATAAAAAATATGTCTAACCAAGTTATACTAGGAACACCCTTTTTACAAAAAATATTTCCTATTACTAGGATTGATAAAGATGGGATAATAGGAACTTTTCAAGAAAAACCTATTATTTTCCAGTTCATAACTGAACCGATTACCAGGGTTTTAAACCAGTTAAAAGATATGCTAGCTAAGAAAAGTCAGCATATCGATTTTCTTAAACAAGAAATTTATACTTTGAATATTGATGAGATTTTAAAAAATCCCAAATTAAGAGAAAAAATTGATTTTATTATAAATCAGTTTTCATGACAGATTTGTAGTGAACATCCAAATGCTTTTTGGAATAGGAAAAAGCATGTGGTTACACTTCCATATGAGGAAGAGTTTTCTGAAACTAATAGTATTCCTACTAAGGCAAGACCTTGCCAAATGAATTCCGAATATTTGGAGTTATGTAAAAAGGAAATAGATTCTTTATTACATAAAGGTCTTATTCGATCTTCCAAATCTCCATGGTCCTGTACAGCCTTTTATGTTAATAAACATGCTGAACAAGAAAGAGGAGTTCCGAGGTTAGTCATAAACTATAAACCTTTGAATAAAGTTTTAAAATGGATTAGATATCCTATTCCTAATAAAAAAGATTTATTGGATAGGCTCCATAATGCTATTATATTCTCTAAATTTGATTTGAAATCAGGGTACTGGCAGATTCAAATAGCTGAAGCTGACAGGTATAAAACTGCTTTCTATGTCCCAATAGGACAGTTTGAATGGAATGTCATGCCATTTGGATTGAAAAATGCTCCTTCTGAATTTCAAAAAATTATGAATGATATATTCATTCCTTATAGCAATTTTATTATCGTTTATATTGACGATATATTAGTATTTTCAAATACTATTGAAATGCATTTTAAGCATCTTGAATTATTCAAGAAAATTATTATACAAAATGGTTTGGTTATATCTAAACCAAAAATATTTTTATTTCAGACAAAGGTAAGATTCCTTGGTCATAATATCGAGAAAGGAAAGATTATACCTATTAATAGGAGTATTGAATTTGCTTCTAAGTTTCCTGATGTTATAACAGACAAAACTCAATTACAGAGATTTCTAGGTAGTTTAAATTATATTGCTCCATTTTATAAGAATCTTGCTAAAGATACAGCTATCTTATATGATAGATTGAAAAAGATTCCAAAGCCTTGGACTGATGCTCATACTAAAACAGTTCAGAAGATCAAGGAGAGAGTAAAGAACCTTCCTTGTCTTACATTGGCTAATCCTATTTGGCCAAAAATCATTGAAACTGATGCTTCTGACATTGGTTATGGAGGGATTTTAAAGCAATACTCTCCAGAAGAAAAAATTGAATATTTAGTTCAATTTCATTCTGGCAAATGGAATAATAGCCAGAAAAATTACGCAACTGTCGCAAAAGAAATACTTGCGATAGTAAAATGCGTATTAAAATTCCAAGGTGATTTATATAACCAAAAGTTCATTATAAAAACTGATTGTCTATCAGCTAAATTTATGTTTAATAAAGATTGTAAACATGATGTTTCTAAACAAATGTTTGCAAGATGGCAGGCATTATTAGCCCCATTTGTTTGAAATCCAATATAAAAAAGGAGAAGATAATAGTCTTCCTGATTTTTTAACTAGAGAATATTTGTCTAGTTAATGGTGATTAACTACCAATATTTTTATGTGCAGACAATCAGATATGTGCTGGCGTAGGAATGTTTATTGTCCTTATTGCCAACACCAAATTATATCAAGACAAATGAGAATATTATATTGGGATTTGCTTAATACAAAAAAGAAGTTAAAATACTGGAAAAAAGAGTCCATGGATTTATTATCGAAAGCAGATTATTTCACTGAAGAAGATACAGATAATATCTCAAGTATCTTGCAAAGGATTATTAATAGAATTAAGAAAATAGATACGGATATAATGGGAATCCGCAATATTTTGGATAATTATCCTATGTTTCTGGCCTAACAGGTTTATGAATTATCATGTTCAGATTATGCACCCTGGTTATGGCAGCCCAACCTCTAATAGAGGAAGGGGAAACAGAGGAAGAGGCACCGGTAGAGGTGCTGTGTTAGTCCAAATGGGAAAACAAAGGCTTATAGCCGAAGATTTGACAGGATCCTCCTCATCAAATAATAAAAAGGATGATACTATGTCATACCAACAGTATCAACAATTCTTGGAATGGAAAAATTCGCAAGAAAAGCAAAATGAGGGAAAGGCTAATATGCCAGAATCATACTCTTCTGTTATACTAGAAGATGACAATGAAAACATACAGTCGTATGTCAAAATAGACTACAAGGAGTTAATATTATTCCTTGAACATCGAGACCTTCAATGGAAGGATGAGCCATGGAAATTAATGGCAAAATATCTGAATAATACATCATACCCAAGCTGTACTTATAAGTACAGAGCTCATTTTGAGATGATACTCTCATGCACAGGATCATGCGAAATATCGCATTTTTATCCAGCGAACACAAGAAAAGTTTATAACTTTTCTAAGATCATAATTAAACATATTATATTGCTAGAAGAATGGGGTTTGAGCACCCTGACTGAAAGGAGTTATATCCATCCTGAACAGAAAGTTCCAGTAAAATTCAATTACTGGGATTATGTGGAAAGCTTTCATAAAGCTTTATTATACGAGAATGATAATAGAAAACATTCTTGGTTAATTAAAATATGTGGAGAAGTTTATAAACAAAGCAATATACCAAACTGGTTCTCTCAATGATATTACTTATGGTCCTACCGTTAAAATATTACCAGAACCATTGCTCAGTTTATATACTGATTGGTTGGAGGTATCTCCAAAAATTCAAGAATTACAAAGGGGTAATACTCTAATTGAAGGAAGTTGTTATATGAATTTCTTCATTGAATACTCTATTCCATGGATAATGAAATGGTCCGTTGAAGTGGATTATACTCCACAAAATATTCCTGCTTTATACAGAAACTTTTATACAAGATTTTGGAAGAAGTTGATTCAGAAAACAACTGATGGACATATGCAGTGTCCAGAAACGATTGATAATATAAAACAATCGATTGAGGAATATAAGCAGACTGATCATATGAAACAGCAAAATACTCCAAGTCCATATCAACACATAATTAATAAAATCCAAATGAAGAAAGGGCTGATGACAAAAGCGGAAATTTTAGCTTCATATTTTGAAGAAGTTAAAAAAAATTTGATAAAAAATCTTGAGATTGAAATTCCTTCGGATGCATCTATGGCCTCTGCAAACAACACAGAGGATGAAGAAGAACAGTGTTTGGCAGGAGAATCTCAGTCAATCACTGACAATGATGTGGATGATTATATCACTAACATCATGACACAGGTAGCTGGGGAAGAATTGCCGAAAGTAGCTGGGGAAGAATCTTCCTCCAAGAAGCATACTACCAAAGGAAAAGAGCACAATGGAAAAGACAAGGCATAGAGAATTATTGAAGAAATCTTCAACTTTAATAAAGTAGCTTTGATAAAGTTACAAAAACTTTAAATAAAGTAGCTTTGATAAAGTTACAAAATTATTGGCCACTTGTCGGCCATGTTTTCCATACTTTATTTTTTAGCCGGCCATTTGTAAAGGTTTGGGCCATGCTAGCTTTATTTTCTTTTTAGAATTTGTCTATATAAGAGATAACAAACTTAGTTCAAAGGGCGAAGCTTTAGAAAATACACTTCTCTCTCTATTAGAAAATCTCTCCTTGTTAACCATGCATGGGGTTAACAAGATTTACTGGTGACCCATCTTGTTAACCTAATCTTGTTAACGGATCCGGCAGCATGGGGCTAACAAGATTTACTGGTGACCCAACCCTGGCAAGGAGTGGCTGAACCTAAAATTAGGTTCAACAACAGCCCTGAACGCCATCCTCGGCTAAGCGTGCAAACAACAGAACCTTGGTTCTGGCGTTCAACCTTCCGCCTGGGTTGTATATCCAACCATACTTTTAATACCACCACATGCTGAGATTCTAATCTTAATCTGTTATTAGAATCATTTTACCCTAGTAGCCTAGTGTGATAGAGCTCAACACTTAATGATTTAGCCTATCATTTAGGCCAAATACCAAGATATTAAATTTGTTAAATTAAACAAAATTAAAAAAACTATGAATACCTTATATTGCGCTCAGCAAATAGAGGAGTTTATTATGACTTTTAAAATTTTTACAAGGAGAGATTTTCTAATAGAGAGAGAAGTGTATTTTCTAAAGCTTGTCCTTTTGAACTAAGCTTGCTATCTCTTATATAGACAAATTCTAAAAAGAAAATAAAGCTAGCATGACCCAAACCTTTACAAATGGCCGGCTAAAAAATAAAGTATGGAAAACATGGCCGACAAGTGGCCAATAATTTTGTAACTTTATCAAAGCTACTTTATTTAAAGTTTTTGTAACTTTATCAAAGCTACTTTATTAAAGTTGAAGATTTCTTCAATAATTCTCTATGCCTTGTCTTTTCCTTTGGTAGTATGCTTCTTGGAGGAAGATTCTTCCCCAGCTACTTTCGGCAATTCTTCCCCAGCTACCTGTGTCATGATGTTAGTGATATAATCATCCACATCATTGTCAGTGATTGAATGAGATTCTCCTGCCAAACACTGTTCTTCTTCATCCTCTGTGTTGTTTGCAGAGGCTATAGATGCATCCGAAGGAATTTCAATCTCAAGATTTTTTATCAAATCTTTTTTAACTTCTTCAAAATATGAAGCTAAAATTTCCGCTTTTGTCATCAGCCCTTTCTTCATTTGGATTTTATTAATTATGTGTTGATATGGACTTGGAGTATTTTGCTGTTTCATATGATCAGTCTGCTTATATTCCTCAATCGATTGTTTTATATTATCAATCGTTTCTTGACACTGCATATGTCCATCAGTTGTTTTCTGGATCATCTTCTTCCAAAATCTTGTATAAAAGTTTCTGTATAAAGCAGGAATATTTTGTGGAGTATAATCCACTTCAACGGACCATTTCATTATCCATGGAATAGAGTATTCAATGAAGAAATTCATATAACAACTTCCTTCAATTAGAGTATTACCCCTTTGTAATTCTTGAATTTTTGGAGATACCTCCAACCAATCAGTATATAAACTGAGCAATGGTTCTGGTAATATTTTAACGGTAGGACCATAAGTAATCCACCATTGAGAGAACCAGTTTGGTATATTGCTTTGTTTATAAACTTCTCCAGGTGTGGGGCCCAGCTTATAGTACATCGACTAATTCCGCCGAATACCTGCCATCTCTCACAAGTAACAAGGAAAAAGTTTGTGGCTGACACAGCTGGCTTGCATAAATTAGTGCTCCTACAGTTTAACCAAACTGATGTGGATAGGTCATCTTAAAAAAATTTGAGCCAACTTAATTGGAGTATTAGATGTATAAGATAATAATTAGACTTAGTGCTCCTACCATTTGACCAAATTGATGTTTGTTTGAACTACTGCAGAGATCTTTCAAGCAACTCACTCAGTGGAAACATCCCAGCATCACTCGGGAAGCTGACCAATCTTATTTTTTTGTGAGTTGATTTGAGTCTATATCTTCTTTCGGTTGAGTTGGATGGGCTTGGGCCTCTTGTATTAATCTTCTCGTGAAATGTTTACAGCAATGTGTCAACAAATTTTCTGGTTGGGCAAATACCTAGTGATGGGCACCTTGCCAACTTCAGCAATGAATCGTAAGTCCAAGGTTTTAAGTTCCTTCATCCTAAGTTGATTTTAATTGTCAAAGCATCAGGGTCCGTTCTTGGTCATTCTTTTTTCTAAAATTCGGCCTTATATTCTTGCTCAATTTTTCTATTATCTAACGCATGTTATTTTTGTCAAATACCCGTATCATACTTCATTTTCAACTGATTGTATTCAAAAAACGTCAAAGGAACTTAGTTAAAGCCCAGATGATCTTGAGGACTTAGGTTTCTCCAGTGCATTACGTTTATCTGATCCATCAGAGTTCTAAAGGTCCATGACTGAATGGCAAGTGAATATCAGGGGTAGCGTTTCGTACTAACCTCGTCCCTGATTTCATGTGCACAGTATGCTGCCCTAGCATGAATTATGACCTCACTATTGTAATTGACATCTGAAGCACTTATCATTTTATGACAGCTTTCTCGGAAATCGTAAATTGTGCGGCCAACAAGTTAACGTGGTCTGCGATGCCAGAGGCCCTACATCCTTTTCACAGCCCCCAGTTCCAGGTAAATATGATATGTAAGATGGGTCTGTTATAAAGTTGATGTTGGTGTTATGTATATGTATATATGTTCTTCTAAGAACTTCTTCACTAATTATTTTTCTTATATATGTGCTTCAAGCATTAAGTAGCAGTATGATTTGTTGAGAGTGTAACTTGATGATATCTCAGTTGGATCTGTAGCTCTTCTACTTCTTTTGTTTCTCTAGTTATCGTGATTCGTGTTGACATCTCATCTGCATTCTTTTCAGGTGAATACCTAAATAAGAAGAAGTACTCTGGTCGACTGCTCATAAGCGCCTCTGCAACTGTCGGTGCGCTACTACTGGTGGCACTGATGTGTTTCTGGGGCTGTTTCCTCTACAAGAGACTGGGTAAAAATGACAGCAGAAGCCTCGCAGTGGATGTCGGTGCAGGTTTTCGTCGAGAACCCATGCAGAAATTACTATTTTGAAGTTCTTGATTTTGTTGTTTCATCCTTCTGAATATCTTGCATCAAATCCTCTTGTTTAATTATCAAAATTCTTAATTCTTCAGGTGCATCAATTGTGATGTTTCATGGAGATTTGCCTTACTCTTCTAAGGATATCATCAAAAAGTTGGAGTCTTTGAATGAAGAACACATAATTGGTTCAGGGGGATTTGGCACCGTTTACAAACTTGCAATGGATGATGGCAACATTTTTGCTTTGAAAAGAATTGTTAAGATGAATGAGGGATTTGATAGATTTTTTGAAAGAGAGCTCGAAATTCTTGGAAGCATTAAACATCGTTACCTGGTAAATCTGCGAGGATATTGCAATTCTCCCACGTCAAAGTTGTTGATATATGACTTCTTACCCGGAGGTAGCTTAGATGAGGTTCTACATGGTGAGTTATTCTTGCACTATTAATTATCTTGCTGCGTATGATATAGTTAGAATATTTGCTTATTTAAGAATTTAGCATGTACACTGGGGGTTGAGTAGAAATATGTTGGACCTTTTGCCTCTAATAAGCAAAATTAAGGTTTATGTGCTGCATTCTTGACAAATCATACCGCATTTCTGTTGGCAGTCTTCCGTGTTACAGCTCTTCATTGTACCTTAGGTTGCTGCTCAACGGGAGTTAAATAGCACTACCACTAGCATTCTGATTTATCATTTTGATAAAACACAATCTAATATACAATCTTCATGAACTTAGAAATAATGAGCTGACAGTTTCCATTTTAACAATAGAAATTATTGGACACTTCCCTGTAGATGATAGAGTCCTGCTTCATTGTCTCAAGCTGTGGTAGCTCTGAGAATTGTCTCTGGAGTTCTCTTTGCTGTATGCTCTTTTTTTCTGTTTCACAATCTTATCACATGGAAAGAAGGGTGTTAGTGGTGCCACACTGGTTAAGCTAGTAGGAAAGGAGACTGGTTGTAAGAACAAAGAGGTGCCATTGAGTATCAATTCAGTTTGTAGCTGGCTAGAAGGTGAAAATAGTTTTAACAATTCACCTATAAGACGTGGGTCAAATAGATAATTTAAGATGGCCATGCAACTTCAAAAAATGAGATTACAATACTGGATCTTTGTGCTTCAAGAAATTACTAAAATAATCAGTAATCAGGTGCGGGCATATGTTGACTTGGATCTTTTTAACTATTAAAACAAATTATGATAACTGATCCCACTTTTGGTCTTTTCATTGATCCAAACCATTAACAAATTTGGTCTTCTGTAATTGCTCTAGCGTATGTGAGGTTAGGAGGCTTGAATTTAATAGGCTTCTCCGGTTAAAAAATAAAAAAAAATGTTTTTGATGTTATATGCAGAGAGATCTGAGCAACTAGACTGGGATGCACGGTTGACTATAATCGTGGGAGCTGCAAAAGGGCTAGCTTATTTACATCACGACTGTTCACCTCGAATAATACACCGAGACATAAAGTCTAGCAACATTTTGCTTGATGGCAATTTTGAGGCTCGGGTATCTGATTTTGGATTGGCCAAATTGCTGGAGGATGAAGAATCTCACATCACAACCATTGTAGCTGGCACATTTGGGTATCTGGCTCCAGGTACACACATACTTCAACAAATATATTCTTACTTAAATTTTTGATACTCATAAACATTTCAGTATATGCGGAAGTAATTCATGTTAATTGCAATAGTTGGGACCTGCAAGAGAGATTTGTTTGGTTTTCCTTTGGTTGTAATTGGGTTTCAATTCTCCTTCAAAGTACACGAAAGTCAGTTGTTTCTCCTCCTTCCATACTTGTTTCCCTTTGTCTTGAGTAGAAATTATGAGGTCGAGTTTAGTAACTGATGGACCGAGAGGAAAGAAAATGGTTCTATTATGGAAGCTTCTTATCTTGGGCTTTAGGAGATGCAGTATGTTAGTAATGCGACTCTGTGTAACATTGTAATATTGCTTTTGATGCAATCCATAACTTGCTGCATCAGTTTGTACAATATAGTCGCCTTTTCATGTCATCCAAGATAATCAGATATGTAAAGGCTCGTGCCAAAGGTTTTCTACCTAGTTCTCTTTGCCATGTCATGGAGATGCCTATTACTGTATGTTCTCTTTTGTGCACGGTATAAAATGGTCATTAGACCAGCGTTGTTGTATGGGGCGAAGTGTTGGCCCGTCAAGAACACACACATTAAGAAAATGAGTGTAGCGGAGATGAGGATGCCGGGAGGGATGTGTGGGCATACCAGGATGGATAAGGTCCGAAATGAGGTCATTCGTGATAAGGTGGGAGTGGCATCGCGATGGTTCGGACATGTGAAGAGGAGGAGCACAGATGCCCCAGTGAGGAGGTGGGAGGGGTTGACGGTGCTGGGTCTTCGAAGAGGCTGAGGTAGACCGAAGAAGAATTGGGGCGAAGTAATTAGACAGGATATGACTCACCTCCAGATCACCGAGGACATAACCCTAAATAGGAAAGCATGGAGGTCGAGGCTTATGGTAGAAGATTAGATAGTAGTTGAGAGATTTCTGTTATATTGGCATTAGTATGATTCGTATATATTTGATATCCTTGTCTTATTCTTTGCCTTTATTGCTTTGGTAGTTTGTTCTTGTAGGTACCTTTAGTGTTATGTCAGTTTTCATCTTGTTGCTTCTTTTTATACATGTTTACTAAGCTTTTCTCTTTAGCCGAGGGTCTATCGGAAACAGCCTCCACCTTGGTGGGGATAAGGTGTGCGCACATCTCACCTTCTCCCGACCCCATATGTAGGATAACACTGAGTTTGTTGTTGTTCTCTTTTGTGCATGGTATCTTCTGATCTGCTTCTTCCGTTGTATATATGACGTCGTGGTATTCTGTTGTTTTCCAGAGTACATGCAGAGTGGTAGAGCTACTGAAAAGACTGACGTTTATAGTTTTGGAGTTCTGGTTCTTGAAGTAGTAAGTGGGAAGCGGCCCACTGATGCATCATTCATTGAGAAGGGCCTCAACATTGTTGGCTGGGTATGTCATTTCACTTATTTCTTCTTCCTTGAGTTATTCAAATTTATGCTCTCTTCTAATTCCCGACACCCCGTTGGAGAATAGGCTGACTTTAAGCTTTGAAAAAACCAAAATGTTATTGTGACCATCTGCTGTCAAGATAAAGGTTATTTTGAGTTAACAGATAAGTAAATTAAGAAATGTTAAGAGTTCAAGGGAACTTCAATAACTAAAATAGTAGGTGGAGTGTCTCCACCTTGATGTGAGTTATGCAACCAAGGACTCATCTTATAAAATAAGGAGGTTCTGATAATAGGAAAGGAATATGATTGGGGGACATCAAATAATTGAATCACCATGCTATTTATCATAAACGCTATCAACTACAAAGCAGTGTAATTTCTCCGCATGCATAAAGGTTGTAGCTGTTCAACTTAATTCCTGGGAACTCCATGGGTTGGAAGTGAAATCGTTGAAAGGTGAAGTAAGGGAGGATTAGCAATGAGCATAATGTATTATAAAGGTCAGATTTACATTAGAGATAATTTACGCAATTAGCTCATTAAGTATTTGGCACAGAGGAGGAGGGATGGGTTAGAGTTCTTTTTATTTAATTCTGTTATAGGTTGGAATCATCGAGAGTTGTAGCCAAGCCTTGAAGCACCAAAACTGTGTTGATATTAACTAGAAAATAAAGTTTTAATCGTCTTTGAAATAAACGACTGTCATATACAGGCAGGTTATCCAATGACAGTGCTCATCAATGCTCATCAATTTAAAGAATAACGTACTTTCTGTTTTCCATGCTGGTCAAATCACGTGAAATGATACCTGGCTTCCTGAGTACTGATCTTAAAGCTTATATCCTTAATGCAGTTGAATTTTCTAGCTACTGAGAGTAGACAACGGGATATAGTTGATCCACATTGTGAACGGGTACAGACAGAAAGCTTGGATGCCCTGCTTTCAGTTGCGACACAATGCGTGTCATCGAATCCTGAGGAAAGGCCCACAATGCACAGAGTTGTACAGATTCTTGAATCTGAAGTCATGACACCTTGCCCTAGCGACTTCTATGATTCGAACTCTGATTGAAGGCTGTAACTTAAAGTAGAAAACCATTAATGTTGGAGTGTGCATCAGCTGCTTCATGCAACAATATTGAGGAATGGTACAAGCAGTGGGAGGAAACCTGCAACAATTGCATTGTACGCTGTTTATTCATTCTTTCTGCAGATTTGCCACAAGAGGAAAAGGCTCTTCGCTCCACAAAACCTGAGTTGCCAGTTGTACTTAGTTCTATTTTTTTGTTTCTTCATCATTTTTGCTCCCTTTGCATTGAGGTTTTCCTCCACACTCCAACCCCTGGGTGTATGGGGATTGTACAAGTGGTATGGGCAATCAGATCCCTCTTTCTCTGTTGTATATCTTCCTTTGCCCTTTCTTTTTAGTCTTATTTAATTTGTATATGAAATGATTAAATTGATTTGACATCAACCTTCTGCCAGATTTCTCATTTTGTATATTGTAATTCACCGCAATAATTGTTGTGTGGGTTGGATCAAAGTCGTGCTTTATTGGTGTATTTGGCGTTGACCGAATGTGGGAGGAGTGAACATATTTAGCGTTTCAGAGCTTTCCTCATTTTAAGAGCACATTGGGTTCCTTTTAGCCAGTATCTTAGGTCTTCATTCTTTTGTTTGTCGTATGTGTTTCAGGAAAAAAAAAAAGAATAAGACAGAAGAACCGTAGACAAAAGATGGATAAAAGAACAATAAACGACCGGAATAAACATTCAATTATCTAATACAGTTATATGGCATTCCAGGAGGAGATAATAAAAGGAAATTGCTTAGCTATCACATCTTTTTGCTGAAAGAACACATCACGAGATATCTTGGCTTGAGAAAGTTGTTTATTTGCTATTCTGCTATACGGAATTCTTCATAAACAGCAGTGTTTCTGACTTTCAAGATTCTACAGAA
This sequence comes from Petunia axillaris subsp. axillaris, assembly GCA_029990575.1. Classification (NCBI taxonomy): domain Eukaryota; kingdom Viridiplantae; phylum Streptophyta; class Magnoliopsida; order Solanales; family Solanaceae; genus Petunia; species Petunia axillaris. The sequence goes on along the minus strand of JARKNS010000002.1, from coordinate 2,983,472 downwards.
AAGAAAAAGCCACTTCCGCTGCCATCCAACATTCAAATAAAAAGGAACTGAGTGATGTTTCACTCGCTAGATTTTATGGACTCAACCAATTAACTCATCAGTCATAAAGCTAAATTGATTTAAGTACTTAAGTTTGCTATGAAATTGCAAGAGCACAGAAATTTTTAAACTGCATACATGAGGGTACTGCATGTATCTATACAAATATTTTGCAAAAATGGTATGGACACAATAACAAAATGTTAGTTTACAAAAGATAAAAAGTTTTTTCAGGAAACCTTTGACTGCAGTTTGGGGAGAAAGCTATTAGCTAATGACAAGACATGGCTCCTTAGGCTTTCCAGAAGAGGACGCTCTGGTTTCTGTACACTATTTATTAGCCACTGATATTCGGACAGTGCCTTATCTGGCAATGGCTCCATCAGTTCACATCTAGCCAAGATATCGGATGGAGGGACTCCAGCTATGAGGTTTGTCTCAAGTTTTGGTCTACCCTTAGTAAGCTCTTTGGAAATTTTGACAGGGGATTCAAGGGCGTTAGGTGAAGCACCTGGGATAGTGTCGTCTTTAAACCTTTCGGCTTGCAAGCAGAATTCTATCCACTGATGCACTACTGGTGATGGTCCTCTAACTCTTCCTCCAATTTGATCAGTTGCAATTCTTGAAGCAGCAGGTATTGCCTGATGGAAATATTTTTGCCAAGTTATTAGCAGTAGAGATGATCCCATCTACAAAAAAATCTCAATACTAGCTGCATTTTGTACAGCTGGTAGTTTACATTGTTTTAAACGTGTCAAAGGGCATGAATGTGAGATGCTTTGTGCACCAGGCTGCCCTTTTTTATTGAAACATGTCAGGGAGATTTAATAGGTTTAGTTCAGAAACCTATTCAGTCATGTTTGGCAACTAAAATGAACAAGTTAAAAAAAAAATGCTAGACAAAGGTCATATCAGGTTGTAGAGAAACAGCAAAGAGAGCAACCTTGGGATTGGGAAGGGACATTTGCGGATAATCCATGTATAGAAATATCAAAATTAAGCAAGCATAGACAAGCATCTAAGATAGGACCTTAACCAATCAGACAATGATTCAGTTTCTGCCAGCAATATAAAAGTTTGCTATCCTGACCGAAGTGTCTTGTCTTTTCTTTCTTTTTCACTCTAGATTCTGTCTATTTTCTCAAAAAAATAGTTTTACATACACTTGGGTATGGTTTTCAACTTCACATTAATGAAGTGTTTGGTAGGAACCTACTTTTAATTTTTCAAACTCAGAAGAAGATATTTTTCGTCTGGAGACGTATACTCCAAACACTGACAATCAAGTGTCCACCAAAAAAAAGAGAGAGAGAGAGAGAGACAAGTTGACAAAGATGGAACTTTAAATCTATATTACCTCTTGGAGAATTATCTGTCAAAGGAGAATAGACAAAAATAGATTAGATGATTAGGATGAACATATAGAGAGAGAACTCCAGACATACCCAGCAATCAGCCCACAGACTTGCACCAGATTTAGGAACAACTACAGCAATATTTGACATTCGCTTTGCAGCAGGAATAACATCATTGCTCCATCCAACAGCTACCCATACATCTCCAACTCCAAAGGCTTTGAGATAGTGACCACTATCAAATAGCCGGACCTTTTGAGAGATACAGACATTTAGATATCCAAATACTGAACAAGAATATTATTATTCAATCTCCATGCATTTGGCGCAAAAATATCAACTTTGCATGCAAATAGAGGTCTCACATCAAAATGCTAACACCTAAGGATCCACTTTAAGTGGATTTTAATCAGTCAAGTATTCATTTAACTATCAGAACTATTACATAGCAAGTTACCCTAGTCTTGCAAGCGTTTGAGATCTATCAATAAAAAGCAGCCTTAAATATTGGGAAGGGGAATCACGACGTGGAAGCACACGACAACACGAGATGAAGGGAACAACCATACCCTGAAATGTTAGGAGAAACTACCAACTGCACATATGATACTTAGAAAAAAGTGGATGTAATAGATAGTAGGACAGATTTCTTGGAAGCTCAAAATGAAAATTTTGTTTGTTAAGTTTTTGGCAGCAATTTGGTGCAATATCAGTGAATTTACTTCTGAATCAGAATTTAGTTTAAGTTGTGTATGACCAACTAAAGCACCTCATGTATAGCTCTATATCTTGCATTACTAACCCACATTTATTTCCTCTTCCAGTCAATGTTGTAGATTTTACTTTTTCATTTTTGTTTAAAAAAAAAAAAAAAAACACTTAGCTCATCCGTTAGTGGAAGATTTGTCTAAAAGACATATCGCCCCAGACTGGACAAATCAAACAGCATTAAAATTTTTCTCCAAAAACATACCCCAAAATCAACCTTTCACGACCACTAGCCTAGGCAGTTTGTACTATTTCTTTAAACTACCTGTTTAACAAGTGATGCAAGATTCTGCTGCACGGCCTCTCTCCCACCAACAACTTCAGACATGTCAGTTGTGTTGTATGATGCCCCCATGTACTTTAACACTGCACCCACAATCTCTCGTGGTGAATCAACCATTGAAATTTTTCCAGCAAGCTCAGGTCGCCATAGATCAGACCAGTCCTGCACTAGGTGATTTACAACCCTGAGTAAGCTAGCAGTCATATAGAATGTAACATTTAGAAATATACATTGACAACAAACACACTGATGCTCTCGACTCAGAGAAAAGTTACCTCTATAGGAGCCATTTTACGCTTTTGAAATTCGCTTTTCTTGTAAGCTATCACTATGCTTCCCCACCTATATGGAGCCGCCCATATCCTACCATGAGAATCCAATTTCCCTTCATCACTCCTGCGCAAATATACCTGGCATTATTTTAAGTCAAAGGGAACTATCAAAGGGATCCGAGTACAAGATAGAAATATTATGATGTTTCCAATACAGATGTATAGAAGAGACAAGTTCTTTTTCTTTTTACCACAAAAGAGACAGTTTAGTAATACTTAATTTATCAGAAGGCATGGAATATTTTGGTCAGATGTGAGATATAGTCTTAATAAAATAAATAAAAAATGATTTCAGCCTCAAAACAAGGTGCCTCCCATGCAGGGCCAGGGCAGCTTACGATGCAAGAGCTATTTCCCCTTGTGCTCTTCAAAAAAAGGTATGTCAGGTTTGAGATCCTACATTGAATAAGGGTTCAATCCTTCCAAATGTGATAGGTGTAGTTATTTCTTGGCACTCGTTCTACATTATACCAACCTAAAAAGAGCGATGAAAAATGGATTTCAGGTTTGATGGTAGCTAAAAATTTTGTCAAACAAAACTCATCTAATATCTTTTTTAAACGTTAAGAAGGTCTCATTTAAAGTGTAACGTCGACAATTGGTGTAGCATTAAAGTTTACAGATTCTCATGCAATCACTGTTTGAGAGACAAGGAATCGCCGCATTATTGCTATGATTTCAAATAAAAAGAAAGAAGCCTTGGTCAGTTTTCTGCCTTAACTAAAGCAATCTGGCAATTCTCAGAATGACGCCATCTTTTTAGAAGATGATAAACGAAAATAAAGGCGGAATCACCTGGAATGCTACTGACAACCTGAAAGACAATAGAATGCGAAAGCACTCCTCAAAACATAAAAGAAGATAGTCTTTACCTTCCATTTGTCACTTAAATTTTTAAACCAATCTTGATCTTCTAAACCAGGGATCGGCTCAATTAACCTCTGCTCGATGGCATAACTGAGCCAGGAATCACCAAGAGTGACAACATCAGCTGCCAAAGCAGATTTGGGATTAAGTTTACCCGTCTGAAAAGGTATACAAAGTTCATGAAAGATGTCCTGCAGGCTTTGACGAAACTCAGAACGTAATCTCACTCTCTTCCCTTGAGACCGCAAGAAATCCTACAGAAAATGAGCAAAGGGTCATTATAATTGTGGACGTGCACAGGATAATTTTAAAAAATATCAGCGACAACTGAAGCGGCTTAGTAATATATGATATTAGACAGTTTTTAACCAACTGAAGCGGCTTAGTAATATATTTTAGTAAAAAATATCACTCTGATTTTAACCAACTTTTACAGTTTTTCTCGCGTTACTTGCAACCTCTGAGTCCTTAAATTCTCTCTTTTTTCCTCCACAGGAATAACTCTTCTCCTCAATTATACGCACAGTAAATTTATTTTGCTGGTAAAACCAAGGAGCAGCATTAACAATACAATAAGTTTGCAGCCAAATGCTATAATCGATACTGGTCGTACACAAATTACAGGTGCAATGGTGCTAGAAGACTAACATAACATCATAATCCCTTTGTACCACACAAGGTCTAAAATGATCATATACTGAAAGTAAAATAGCGAGATATGGAGCAGAGTTAGCAGACCTTGAGCCATACAGGAGGAAAAGAGTTACTGAGAGACACAACTCGTAGAGGAACAGTCAAAGCATATGTCTTTGACTTCCATTTATCAAATGCTGCTTTAACTTCATCATCATCAATATCCTCCTCCACACTTTCTGATTTTCCATCTCCACTACCTATGCAATAAAAATTCCATGACACCATAAGTAGAATTAAAACAATATTCCTTCCATCCCGTTCAGTGCGAAACATTTGACTGAACACGGAGTTCAAGAAAAACGTGTGGTATAAAACAAGCCGGAGAAATCTATCTGGCTATAAATATCTCATTAAGTGAAAACTTTGAAGTTTAAAGTTTAATTGCTTCGAAATATTGAAAAATGCTATTCTTTTTTAGACTGACCAAAAAGCAGAGGGTGTTATCCAAAATCGGAAACAGCCTCTCCATCCTGGTACGGTAAGGTCTGCATACATCTTACCATCCCTAGACCCCATTTGTGGAATAACACTAAGTATTTTGTTGTTGTTGTGGAGTAATAATAAGTCCGTGCACCTATTTCTTTTTTAGTCCGTTCAGGAAAGAATTGCCACTTTCTAAATTTGGTTCCACACGTTGAAAAATTATCCATAAATAGAACTACAACAACAACATATCACCTATGATCCCACAGGTGGGGTCCAAGGAGAGTAAGCAGACTTTACCCTACCTCGAAAGAGGTAAAGAGGCTGTTTCCGAAAGACCCTCGGCTTAAAGAACACATTTTTTTCAAAAAGGCAGTACCTTGAGATTCTTGATTTTGAAGCTGAGCTACACAAGGGTCTTGAACATGTGTAGAAGCCGCTACAGCAGGAAAGGCAAAAAGGGTAAAACCCAAACTAAAGAAAAGAACAGTAGAGGCAGCTATACGCCGGAGAACTTCGCCGGAAGCCGGAAAAGCCGCCGTGTTCCGGCGAATAGGAACTGCAGAGGCACTTATAGAGAGCCTACTAAGCTTCTTTCGGAAGTGTAAAGTTTGAGAATTGGCAAGTTGAAGTGTGTTGTTGTAATGGGGTTTAGAGTTGTGGGGATTTGGGATTGAAAGAGGAAGTGAGAGCAAAGACATTTTACACACAGTCACTGTGTGTTGTGTGTGCAATATAGAAATTATATATAAGGGAAATGAAGGATTTTTATTTATGTGAGAGTTAAATAATTTTCTTGAATTAGGATATTTAAAATACAGTATGTTTTTGTTTTTAGCTAAAAAGTTTATTGAAAACAGTATCTCCACCTTGGTACGGGTAGAATCGGGTACATCTCGGCTTCTCCAAACACCACCTTAGTATGGGTAGAGTCACATATATTTTGTCCTCTCCAAACATTACTTGTGGGATATCACTGGATATGTTGTAAAATAGTACTAGTATGTTTTTGTTAACATGTTTATATAGTTCCTAAATGGCGCATATAACCACCAAAGGTTGAGATCGTGTGGTAATAATCTTTCATTGTTAATTAGAAGTTTCGTATTCAAGTTCTGACAATAGAATCTCATTCGATAGGTAACGTTTTACCTCATAGTATGAGTTTTCGAAGCAACATCAGGTGAGAAACAAAAATAAAGGAAAAAATATATAAATGGTGTATGAGTTTTAATTTCATAAAATGGAGAACTTGTAATCTAGATTTACACAAAAATTATATGCGATGAATAGTATTTTGAACTGTCATTGTTTGTTAAGAAAAGGAAAACGTATGTTATTTGATGTGCTAATTTAGATATGATTATTTGATGTGTTAATTAATTTAGATATGACATTTTTAGTCCTCATAAGTTACTAAGCTCCCGTTTGTTTATACTTTTTGGGGGGAGTTTTTGAGAATTTTTTGGAGAAAAACTGTTTATTTATAGTATTTAATCAAAATTTGGAGTAAAAAATCCCAAAAATCAAAAAGTGGCTTAGTAACTTATGAGGACTAAACACTTCAAATATTTTTTCAAGTTCCAAAAACGCTTATAATCAAAAATATTTTTTCCACTCACAAAACTTCAAATATTTTTTCAAGTGAAATGTATGTCCAAACACAATTTCAAGTTCAAAAAATTCTTTTTCAACTCAACTTCAAAAACTCAAATTCTCAAGTTTCAACCAAATCTATGTTCAAACGCTAGCTTAGTAGAAAAGGCTTAATAGCCTGGGCTTCGAGAAATTTGCTTACAAACTGCTCATTAATTTACTCCTATGAGACTCCGAAAAATTGAGCAACATTTGTATAACAACATTAAAAGATCAAGATAGGGAGAATAAAAGAATATTATATATTAGCTAGCCAATCCAAATTCTTTAATACATAAGTTTGTACCCCCATCCACACTAGCTTAGTACTGGGTGCAATCTGTAGGCAAGAAAGAAATTGTGTTTGCCACAAGATCATATCCAATTTCAAAATTCGCCTGTGCCATGTTCCCAAGTATAGCAATGTCGTCCTGCGCTGGAATTATAGTTAAACAAAGCAAATCTGCAGTCAGTTGTGTAAATGTGTGAAGTGGTAACAACTCTACATCTGCATTTGTGAAATGTGCTACAATCTTTGGAGCATCAATAGGGCCAGTCTCAGTCTGGTAACATAGCTTTAAAAGTCCAGATGGATCCTCCTTCCTAGTTCCATTAATAGCTGCAACCAAAGCTGATTCCAAATTCGCGTATAATTCTTTAGGAAGCAACGTTAACGTCGTACCAGAATCGATTATAATGTTTCCCTGATCATTAGAACTGATTTTAGAAGATTCGAATGCCAAAGTATTGTCTCCAACACTTATACTTTCCAAATTCAGAAAATAGAATGTTTTATCCTGTTTTCTTATCAAGGGAGTTGAAACAACGCCAGGGCCAGACACAATAGCAGTGTCACCAAAGTTTATGTGACTAGTTCCATTTAATGAAACTAATGGCATTAAACAATAAGAGAATTTTCCATTAATTTGTTGATTCAACTGGCTGACAATTGAGACATCGCCACCACCTAAGCCAATGATACCAGAACTGGCGCTACTGAACGTGCCTTCATTGTCATGTCCACAGCCGAATAGGATGTTAGGAATAGAGACACTCTCAGCAAATGTGAAAGTTTCAATAGAAAGATCACCTGTAGTGTGGGATTGGTCACCGTAAGTCACTCCATACTGACATATGTTGCTATTGTTACATGTGGGAGGCCATACTTCTTGACAAACTTGGTCTTTACAACCAACAGTTTTGTAAGAAGAGCTACTTTTGGGATTGAAAATAGGTGCCAATTGTTCGAAACAATCAACACAAGGCTCACATTGTGTCCAGGTTAAGTCACTACCAGTATCAGCTACTGCAAGAATATCTACTGGTGGAGTTCCAATAGAGATTTTCATGAGGTATTCACCTGGGATTGGAGAGATAATCGATTGGATTGAACCGGAGTTCTCTTTGAAGAATGAAGCCCGTGAAAATGATCGGTGGAAGGCGTTTCGGAAGCGGTCTGATGGATTGTGTGATGAGTTGTAGAAAGGTGAAAGAGGAGAATCACGGTGGATGAGATCAAGAGTGAAGCCATTTCCACGGCAAGAAACGAAAGAAAGATGAAGAAAAGCTAAAATGACTAATGAATGCATAAGAGTGAAAGCTTTAGTAAAATTAATCTCCATGACTTGAGCTTTGGAGAATGATGAGGAATGGTGAAGAGGAGCTTATGTTTTGTACCATTTTATAGGTAATTTAAGAATTTATGTAATCATAAGACTATGGAAAGTCAATAAGTGAGAGTACTGTTGTGGTGCAGTGGAGAATATGAGTTTATAATAAAGATACCTACAAAAATGTTAGTATCAAATGAAACATTTTGGAAAGTTGTTTGCATGGGAAGTTTTACTTTCCATAGAAAACATTGATGTATTTAAGAGACCACCATATCTAAGAAGGATTTACCTTGTAGCATTGTGGCATTAACATATGTAGATTACAAGTTTTACTTTCCATAGAAGCCAATGAGCCTGTTTGGGTGGGCTTATAAACAGCTTATTTTTAGTGGCTTATAGTCAAAAAGTTACTTTTAAACCACTTATGCTTTATAAGCTCAAAAATTTTTAAGTTATCAAACATATATTAATGTGTTTATTAACTTATAAGTCACTTTTAAGTTCACCCAAACAGGCTCAATGTAGCATTGTGGCACCAATAAGCACCTTTTGTGCACCTTACAGTTTCTATCACTTATAGGTGCAACTTTATAGAGGCTAGCCGCTATGTCTATCTTCAGACCGTTCGAATTGAAGTTCAATCCAAGTTAGTTAACTTTAGCCACTTTGATCTAAAAGTGTCTGAAGTTGAAATCTACTATTTTTTATTATTCTTTGTTTATTTTTTGATCAACTTCGTACTATAAGGTATGAATTTGGTTTGAATTTGAGCCCAACTTCAATTTTTTTATTGGATTTGACTCAATTTCAGAAGAAAAAAATTAAGTTGCGCAAAGTTCACACTATGAATATTTAATGTCAACCTTTATGGTTTGAAAGTGAGTTGCTACACTTGCAAATAATTTCTAAAAGTGAATAAAAATTAAATAACATGAACAAAACTGGCTGGGGAGTATTACACAACTACGAGACCTTAGACAATGATTTGCCTAACTGACCTCGCTTAAAATGCTTTGCAAGAATTGCCTCCACTAACTTTAAGTAAGGGCTACAAGAAACACTTGACCTTTTATAACTTGAAGTGCTACCCGCGGACGGAAATATCCTTATGAAAATCTTATATTGACGCCTGCATCTCGCATCCCTTTTAAGTAAGTGCTGCCCCATGGTAGCACTTGACCTTTTATCTTTTTCAACATTCTCCCCAGATAACTTGAAGTGTTGCCTTGCAGACAACACTTGTCCTCCCTTTTAAGTAAGTACTGCCCCCGTGGTAGCACTTAACCTTTTATCTCTTTCAACATTCTTCCAGATACTTGAAGTGCTACCCCCATAGGCAGCACTTGCCATTTATATTTCTTAAAGAGGCAGTTTATACCTTGAAATACTGCACCCGTGGTAGCACTTGTCAATGAATAACTTGAAGTACTGTCCCGATGCCATTTTGCGAAATCATTCTTAAGTGTGCACAAAAAACCATAACCAGAATAAGGGAATACATGTAGTGAAATATTTTGAACTGGCTGTGTAGTAAAATTCTTACCATACCTAATAGTAATTTTAATAGTAATAAACACTAAGTTTCTAATGTGTAAGAAATGATTATACTCGTGGCTAAAGGTGTTCATGGTTCGGTTAAAAGCTGACTTAAATCGAAAATTGAATCAAAACAATTAAAAAGCTGATATTATTGTGAGTGTGGTTTAGTTTGATTTTAACTTTGAACCGACAATATTTAGTTTAGTTTGGTTTTATGAAAAAAAAAATTGAAGAAATAATTGAACCAAACTAACGAATAATACATAATAGTTATAATTATATATTTCAACTTGTACTTTTATAATCTAATATTATTTATTTTATATGAATCAACAATTTGTGTTGTAGGCTAGATGTTAATGGATTTTACCCTTATAGCTAACTCTTAATAAGTCTATTTTAAAAAGAAATCAACTTATTTAATAAACTAATAGCTTCCGTTTGTTTATATTTTTGGGGAGATTTTTTTGGGAGAAAAACTGTTTGTTTATAGTATTTGACCAAAATTTGGAGCAAAAAGTCCCAAAAATCAAGACCAATTTTTGGGATTTTTTGAAATTTTTTGTATATTTCTCACAAAACTTCAAATATTTTTTCAAGTGAAATATATATCCAAACACAATTTCAAGTTTCAAAAATTCTTTTTCAACTCAACTTTAAAAACTCAAATTCTCAAATTTCAACCAAATCTATGTCCAAACGTTAGCTAAAGCTTCTACTTTAGGTTGTAAACTCACAACTTGCATACACATACTTGCACTGCTAAAGCCTAAATACTAAACAAATTCCAATATTAATATCATTTTTGCATGTTGCAAGTTGATATATGAATGATGAATACTGAAAGTAGTATCGTGTGAATATATAGTGGCAAGAGCACAACATTTTAGATATACGTTAGGTGCTCAGAATTTCAAGTCACTCAAAATATGGTATGACTAAGAACTTAATTGTATTTCTCTTTAATGGTTTTTTCTTTGAGGAAGAGTTCTCTTCATTTGTCAATAACCAATAAAGTAAACCAAATCAAATCGAACCGACAATAACTAAATTGATTGATATAACTTTTATTGAAAGAAAATCAACCAAATCGAACCGTGAAGATTCCAGGGCTATTTTGCAACAATAAAAAGAAAAACTAACTTATTTAAAGGTATATTTACAGAACCATCACGCTAGAGTAATTGATTTTGCCTTATTGACCTCTACTACAAGGATGAGGCTCCTCTCTATTACCTTTTCCCTCCATTTCCTCAAGTTTTTAGTTAGGTGATAGCCACATGTCACAATATAAGTGCAGTCATGGAGCAACTGGTAAAGTTGTTTTTGTGTGACTTATACTCCAGACTCTGCGTGAACGCGGAATGCTTTGTCCATCGGACTACCCTTTTTTTTATGTCATAATATGAAATTAATGGTTGGAATTTCATAAACTAAATCAAGGTCGTAACTATAGTTAAAATAAACAAATATTTTCATAGATTTGCTCCAAATCTTTTTTTTTTTTTGACCATTCCAAAATTTCAGTTGCACAATATATCACCCATAACTATATTGAAATTTTTTTCTCACCTTCCCTACTTTCCTCCTTATCAGATCTTCATTTTATAGTTCAAACATGAGAAAATAATAGATCAATGGTCTTTATTCTTGAATATTTATAAAATAAAAATTAAAAAGAACTACTGTATGATATTAATTTCAAATATTTAGATTCAAGAATGAAGTTGTAGAATATCATCTGTTTTATTGTGCTACATGAAATAAATGATCTTTGTATTTTGAGTTAATCATTACTGGTAGCTTATTTTAAAAGAGATAGTGCCATTGAAGGAGTAAATTTTATGTAATTGTGGTAGAAGAGATAACAATGGAATTTGGATTTCAAGGGATTGAAAGAAATGCGATGTTTGGCGAGTTTTTCTTAGGGTTTACTTCTTTTTTCTTTTTTTCACAATTAAGCCAAGGGATGTCCCGCTGATTTTTTTTCCCTTTTATGAATACAAAAGAATGAAGACATTGATGTACTCCCTCCGGTCCATTTTATTTGATCACTTTTCTTTTTTAAAAATCAAATAATGTAAACTTTGACCAATATTTTGAGATATATTTTTTCACCATATTAATATGACAAGAATTGCAACTTATAGTACTTTTCGTGTAGTTTTTTAATATCTAAATTATAATTTTAAAATATTGACTAAATCTAGTTCAATTTGAATCCGAAAATTCGTCAACTTGACTCTCAAAAAGTGAAAAACATCAAATAAAGTGGACCGGATGGAGTATACTATTTGCTTGGATGGATATCACACAAGCAGAGCTCAAAATAGGAAACGGAGAGCAAATTAAAGTTTTTGGTTTATAAATGGAGGAGATAATGTACAATTAGAATTGTGGAATAATTTAGTGGAGCAAATATATGAAAATTATTATCCTAATTATGGTTAGAACTTTGATTTAATTACTTAATCAATTCTTAACCATTAATTTTATATTGTAACATGTCCCTCGTCTAACTAAGAACTTCGAAAAATGAATATTAAAGAAGAGGTATTAGAGAGGAGCCGAATCCACCAATTACCACAAATAATAGTAATTAGAGGACCAAGAAGGAAGGTACAAAATGAGACTAGCTAATCCAATACCCAAATTATCACATATATAACTTTTCAACACCAAAATCCACAACCCTATAGCTAAATCCTCATTACTAGTACTTAGAGCAATCTGTAGGCTTGAAGGAGACTTTGTTGGCCACAAGATCATATCCAATTAGGAAATTAGCCTGCGCCAAGTTTCCAAAAATAGCAAATTGATCTGATGGCACTAATGTCAAACAAACCAAACCTTTCTCTACTTCTGCAAACGTACTTGAAGGTGACAACTCTAAATCAGCATTTGTAAAATGTGCAACAATAGTGGGAGCATCGATAGTGCCATTCTCAGACTCGTAACATAGACCAAAAGTCCCCGTTGGATCTTCCTTCTTAGTAGCATTAATCTTAGTCAGCAATCTTGATTCCAAATTAAAGTAAATATCATCAGGCAAAAACGTTAATGTCGTACCAGAATCAATTATAATGTTGCCTTCATCAACACCAATAGCAGAAGAAGCAATTTTAGAAGATTTGAATGGCACTTTCTCATTCCCAACACTAAAACCTTCCAAAGTTAGATAGTAGAACGTCGATGGTTCCTTATTAATCAAGGGAGTTGAAACAACTTTAGGACCAGTCACAACAGCACTACGACCAAAGTTGATGTGGCTTGTGGCATTGGCAAGATTTGATTGTAATGGGTTTGGGATTAAACAGTAAGAGAATTTCCCATTGATTTGTTTGTTCAATTGATTGATAATTGAAACTTCACCACCACCTAAGCCAATAATGCCAGAAGTATAGTTGTTAAACGTGCCAGCATTGTCATGACCGCAACCAAAGACAACGTGAGGAATAGCAACTTTCTTGCCAGAAGTTGAAGGAAAAGTGAATTTATCATAAGCAATGTCACCAATACTATGGGATTGATCACCATAACTCATTTCATATTGACAAACATTTTGTCCCACACAACTCCCAGTATTTACTAAATTACATTCTTTATCTTCACAAGCCGCGGTTCTATAAGTAGAGCTTTTATTGGAATTAAAAATAGGTGCTGATTGCTGGTAGCAACTTATGCAAGGCTTGCATTGTATCCATGTTAAGTCACTGCCAGTGTCAGCAATGGCTAGAATTTCAACTGGTGGAGTTCCAATTGAAAGTTTCATGAGGTATTCTCCTGGGATTGGTTGAATGTCTGATTGGATTGTGTCAATAGTGGCAAAAGCATTTGTCTTGAAGAAGGAATTAGCCCGTGAAAAGGATCTACGGAAGGCGTTTCGAAGGCGGGTTGATGGAGTATTTGATGGGTTGTAGAGAGGCGAAAGAGGAGAATCACGATGAATAAGATCAAGAGTGAAACCCATTCTACCATGATTATTTATTTCACGGCAAGAAACTATACAAAGTTGAAACAAAGCTAAAAAGACTAATGTAGGAAAAAGAGTGGTAGCTTTTCTATTGTCCATCTTCATGAAAAGGGTTTATGAGAGTTGATATGCTATAATTCAAGAATGATGAGAATTGATTGATGAGGAAAAGGTTGTGATTAGTACCATTTTATAGGTTAAAGTAAGAGTGGGAATGCATGTAATAAGAATATGGAAAGTCGAGGGAAATAAGGGATTTGGGAGAATGCATATTAAACTTAGGAAGAAATCTTAAAGATATTATACCAAATGCAAAGTAAGAGTGTAACCATTCTTATTATTATTTTTGGGAAAATTGATTGCATGAGAGTCTACTCTCCATAGAGGATACGGTATTATCAAGAGACTAATCCAAAATGATATATACTATGTCTTTCCCATATATATTCTCTATTCACACCTTCTACAATCAATAAAATTAGCCAATTAATGCATTTATTTTTTAGGCACTGATTGTTTAGCTTTTGTTTAGAATTACAACACAACATCGTTCAATATACCATATCAATGTGTAAAAAGCCAAAAAGGTACTCCTACTATCTAATAGTACTACTATACTCTCTATTTTCGACTAATCAATTTCCAGCTGATAGAAGAAGATGTGTATTTTTCCCATTATTTTTAATAAAACACAAATTGATAGAAAAGAGAGCATACCTCAAATCAAATCTCAAATCTGTAAGATTGCGAATGACAATTAATGTTTGATACTTTTTAATATAAATTTAGAAAATTATATCAAGCCTATATCTTCATCTTCCATCGGAGCCTGTTTTTAAAAGATACTAGAGGAGAGGATATCAAGGTTTAATTGATTTTGAACCTAACTAGATAACTAGGTAAAAAACACTGAGGATTAAAAGAATTATGCATTAGGTGTATTAATATGTCCCTTATTTGTTTACATCGTGAGATGGGGCGCAAGTTGCACCAAAATTGGATACTTTTAAGCAAGGGTCTGACATTTTATTTTAAAAATACATTTCACACTTAACTAAAAGGAAATTTATTATATATGCACAAACTAATGCAACCAGAGACATTTGAAAATTTATATATATGGAAACAGAAAATCTACTTTTGGCTAGGCTTGGCTAGGTGTCCCCAAAAAAAAAAAAAAAAAAAAGATTTAAAAATAGGTTCATTCTTTACCTCAACTATTAAGTAGATGAAAATCCACTTAAAATGTACTCCCTCCGTTCCAAAATGATTGTCATAGTTTGACTTGGAACAGAGTTTAAGAAATGTGGTAAGACTTTTGAATCATGTGGTCCAAAATAAGTCATACATAAATATGTAGCTATAAAGCATTTCATTAAGGGTAAAGTAGTAGTTTCAACTCAAAAATATTTTCAAATTTAGAATTGTGCCATTCTTTTTGGAACGGACTAATAAGGAAACTATGACAACCATTTTGGAACGGAGGGAGTATACACTAACGTAATACTAGTAAATATTAATAATTTATACTTTCTTTTTCAGTGTAAGCAAATTTTCAATCACAATGTAAAATAAAGTTAGTTTTATGGTTACTTAAGATGTAACGACAGTTCGTATTAATTCAACATAGATTGTGTTTTAGCAATAAACAATTTATGGTTGGACATAAATTTTAGTTGAACAAAGGTTGAAGTTTTGCGAGTAAAATATACTAATTATAATAACTCCAAAACAATCAAAAAATATGTCCAAACAAGTGTTTCGATATTTTTTTTGAAACATTGTTTCCAAGTTTTATGTCCAAACGGGACTACTGTGCTACTTGTTTATGTGACGTAAAAATTTTTAGGCGTCACATTGTAAATTGACTCTATGTATGGTGACCTAAAGTGTGATTAACAAAATTAATTTCTGTAATTAGATTATCTAGTGTGAATTGTCTGATAACCATTGTTTATTTATTTCTGTCAATTTACATTTGAGATTTTGGGATCAGCGTCAGCCATAGTACACGTTGCCTCGAAGTGCGACCCGGAGTAATCTTGCTTGCTTT
The DNA here is from genome assembly GCA_029990575.1 of Petunia axillaris subsp. axillaris. Classification (NCBI taxonomy): domain Eukaryota; kingdom Viridiplantae; phylum Streptophyta; class Magnoliopsida; order Solanales; family Solanaceae; genus Petunia; species Petunia axillaris. The sequence continues at coordinate 2,967,896 of JARKNS010000002.1, read as the reverse complement.
TGTTGAATCCTACAGTATTTGAGAGTTTCAGTTCTAAGTATGGTGGTGCAGCACCAACTATACATATTAATGATAAGTTGGTATTTTACCAATTTAAAGGCTATTTTAAATTTTTATTTTTGAATCCAAAAACGACGTTATGTGCTATTAATGCCATGAATTGCTTAGTTTCAAGTTATGATGAGTTACAAGAGTCGTTGACTAAAAAGTGAAGCTAAAAAGCAACAAGAGAGCCAAAGTATCAAAAATGCAACTGGACAAGGAAGGGCGCCCCACGCTGATCAGGATGCGCCCCGCCCCGCCCCTTGGGACGCAGAAGAATGCCAAGTCTGGAATGACTGAGGCCGCTCCGCCCTAATCAGGGGCGCCCCACCTCCTGGGAGGCTGTGAGCTTGAAATTGTGGAGCTACAGAGGGCGCCCCGTCTCAAGAAATGGGCGTCCCGCCCTTGCCTGCAAAACAGTGAAAATTAGCTAAGTCATAGAGAGGGCGCATCGCCCCGTGTCCTTGGACGGGTCACCCATGGTATTTTAATAATTATTTTTCAACATTGTATAAATAGAACAAGCTAGGGTTTTAACACACATTATATTCTACATTTCACATACTACTCTTAAAGGCTTGTTTTGAAGACAAGATTGAAAGGTTCCATTGATTTGTAAGCTTAATATCTTGTACGATTGAATCATTAATCTCATATCAAATACATGTTTCATGTTTGAATCCATTACATCTTTTCATTACATGTTCTTGTGTTTGATTCAAACCCCCTATTATGAGTAGTTAAATTCATAATTAGAGGTGTAAATGTGCTATAGGTGGTAGAAAATCAATGAGTGTTGTTTAGATTCACCCTACATAACATAAATAACAATTATCCAACTCCAATTACATTAACATCAAAATCTTGATATTCATCCTATTAGGGTTTAATTTCTAAATTGCTAGTTAAAGACTTGAGAGAGATTAGCTAGCGTAGATTAGCAGAGTTGACAAGGATTTGAGTTCTGTTGGCTAAGACTTAACCTAACCCATCTAAAAGGGGTTACACTCGAAAGAGGTCTCCTTTCCTTGGGTCCATTAGTAGAGCTTTATGCGCTTAAGTCTTAACTATGACTTTGGCGAGCGTAGTGAGGTAGACCGCTCCTAGGCCTGGCGGATTCTAGGGGTTACAATAGAATGACTCGACCATATTTAATACTTGTACTATGAAGGTGAAACTATTCTACTCATTGATTGGACACCACCATTAGCTATTTACGCCCCTAGCTTCTTATTATAGAATCAATTACTTGTTTTAATTAAATTGCTTTGCAGTTTAAGATAGCTTTACAACAAATATTTTTTATTTCTGGGACTCTTAACTAACATCAATTGTATATCTATTTGCGACTCTCTCACTTGAACGGCTAGTTTCTTTGAAAAATCGACCCCGACTTATATCGGATTGAGCGTGGATCATTTAACTCGCACCAAGATATCTAAATGACATATATCTAAGCAGGGGAGACCTCCAAAAATAGTTGAAAAGCAAAATATGTTGCTCTAGATAAAGTAACATTTTTTGTTGTATCATTCAATTTAAGATTAATTCTGAAAGTTTATTTTTTGTTCTTTGACTTGCGCGAAGTCAAATTACGCCATTTAGATTGAAATCGGAAGAAGTATCAACTATGAACTATAACAGGTTACGTTCTTTTAATCTTTTTCCTTTTGATGTTTCAACTACAATTCACTAATAGAAATCAAAGGTAAATTTTAAATTGTACTCTAATTAAACTTATTTCTGAAAAATGTTAACCAATTAATGCCAAGAAAATCATAGTATTATTAAACACGGTAAATGGGAAAACAAAGAGTATAGTAAATGAATCTCTTTATAATTGTTGTTGTCTCTTAATTACTTTCCTATTCAATTTAAGTAATTCACTTATTCTTACTCTGCATTTGGCAATTAATTTAATTTTCTTCCAAGTTAATATGCATTCCCCCAAAATTCCAAATCCCAAATATCCCTTGACTTTCAACACTTACAAGCATTCCCACTTTAATTTTAACCTCTATAAAATGGTGCTTAATCACAAGCTTTTCTTCATCGTTTCTCATCATTGTTTAATTATACCATTTACCAGTTATCATAAACTTTAGTCACCAGGATGAATACTAAAAAAGCGAGCACTCATTTTCCTATATTAGTTCTTTTAGCTATCTTTCATCTTTCTTTGGTTTCTTCCCGCAAAATAATGAGAAATCAAGGAGAAAATGGCTTCACTCTTGATCTTATCCATCGTGATTCTCCTCTTTCACCTTTCTACAACCCATCAAATGATCCATCAAATCGCCTTCGAAACGCCCACCATCGATCATTTTTACGGGCAAATTCCTTGTTCAAGAAAAATTCGTTCAATACTAATAACACAATCCAATCGGATATCGAAGCAATCCCAGGAGAATACCTCATGAAATTATCTATTGGAACTCCACCAGTGGAAATTCTTGCCATTGCTGACACTGGCAGTGACTTAACATGGACACAATGCAAGCCTTGCATAACTTGTTTCCGACAAATAGCGCCTCTTTTTGATTCCAATAAAAGCTCTACGTTTAAGACCGTAGGGTGTCACACAGAAACTTGTACATCAACAGGGTTTTCTTCTTGTGTTGAAGGAAAGACTTGTGAATATGAAATGAATTATGGTGATCAATCCCAAAGTAATGGTGACCTTGCTTTTGAAAAGTTTACTTTTCCTTCTACTTCTGGCGAGAAGGTCTCCATTCCTAACGTTATATTTGGTTGCGGTCATGACAATGCTGGCACTTTCAGTAACTTTACTTCTGGTATCATTGGCTTAGGGGGTGGTGAATTCTCAATTATCAACCAACTGAAAAAACAAATCAATGGTAAATTTTCTTACTGTTTAATTCCAAATCAACTAGACTCGCGAGTAATCTCCAATGCCACTAGTCACATAAACTTTGGCAATGGTGCCATCGTGTCTGGTCCAAACGTCGTTTCAACTCCCTTGATTAAAAAAGTCCCGTCTACGTACTACTATCTTAATTTGGAAGGTATCAGCGTTGGGAATAAGAAGTTACCTTTCAAATCATCCAAAATGCCTAATGATCAAGGAAACATTATAATTGATTCTGGTACAACATTGACGTTTTTGCCTAATGATTTTTACTTGAACTTGGAATCAAGATTGATGACTTTGATTCATGCTACTCAGAAGGAAGATCCAACGGGGACTTTTGGTCTCTGTTACGAGTCGGTGAATGGTACTATTGATGCTCCCAAGATTGTTGCACATTTTACAAATGCAGATTTAGAGTTGTCGCCTTCGAGCACGTTTACAGAAGTGGAGAAAGGTTTGGTTTGTTTAACATTAGTGCCAGCAGAAGATATTGCTATATTTGGAAACATGGCGCAGGCAAATTTCCTAGTTGGATATGATCTCGTGGCCAATAAAGTCTCATTCTTGCCCACAGATTGCACCAAGTATTAAGGGTTGAAGAGTAATTTATGTAACCAATATATTTGTCTAGCGAGTTTTTATTCCTTCTTCATTTCTTGGTGATTTGATTAATGTTAATTATCTGTAGTAATTGAAATGTTTTTCAATTCTTGATGTCTGAAATTTGTTTCTTCTGATGCTTGGCAATGGAACTATAATATCTTATATTATAACACGCTCTAATGTCCCAAGAAGATCTTGCATGAATGTTACGACTTCTTTTTATGTGAGTAGTAACCAGAAAATATATTGATACCAATTACAACAAAAATACAAAATGAATATACAGTACAAAAAGCCAAACAAAAGAGACTACATTGCATTCGCCGTATCTTCTTAACTCCCTCTTCAGTCATAGAATTTTGTCATGATCATATATGTAATGAGGAAGTTAATTTATCCTTCTCTACTATCAAAGCTTGATCAGAGAACACTCTATATAATAGTCTCCACAAAGATATCAAGAAAATTGTTAGAGCATCTACTGCTGTATCTCCTGAAAATTTTTTATAGCCTTGCAACAAGAAGCAGCCTTACCTCAATCTTGGGTTGTTTCAGTTAAAGATTGCGCAAATGAGCAACTCAATCTTATTATTTTAAATGACTTTTACCTCTTCGATTTTGATTCAACAGGAAAAGAAAGAGACACAATTCTAGTGATAGAATTCTAATGGCTGCATCAACTTATCAAGCTGGGGTAACTCCACCAGGAGGTGTCTGGCAAGACATTTATAGGCCTGATGACAATATCACCAGCAATGATGGCAAAATGCCGTGCCCACAGCAGGACAGGCAATAATGGACTCTGTTCTTACTTCTTAGCTTTTAACTCCGTTAGATATTTCTTGTCCCTTCGTACCATATATCTCCTCACTATAGGATTTTCTATGAACTCCAATTGTATGTCTCACTTCATGCCATGATAGTTGTCTTTTGTGTAACTATGGTTTCCATTTCGCCTAACTTGGGATCTCTCTCTTCCTTTGCGTCATTTTCGTCCTACTTGAACTAGTTTCGGACATAGTATCAATTAAGAATTTTTACAGAAAAGTTTTGAGAACAAACATAACAATGTTTTAGCAAAATTATCTAATATAGAGAAAAAAATTAATTACAAAATATAGCAAAATATGGTATAACATAGCATAATCTTACATTATTCTCTTATTTTTCTCAATTTCACTTTTCCTCTTTTCCCTCCCTAAATTTCACTTCCTCCTGACTTCTTTTAATGTTGTATCTCAGCTTAGACCAGCCGCACAAATATCTATGGCTACAAATTTCAAAATTCTTACTTTATTAATGTACCAAGTCACTGTGACAAATAAAGTGGGACGAGAGAGAGTAGTTGGTTCCCAATACCCATTGTTGCCTGTCCTGCTGTGTGTGGCAAGGACATTTCGCCATCATTGCTGGTGTTATTGCCATCAGCCCTATAATTGTCTTGCCAGACACCTTCTGGTGGACTTAGGTACAGCTTGATAAGTTGTTGCAGCTATTGGAGTGGCTATCACACGAATTCTGTCTCTTTCTTTTCCTGTTAAATCTTTAGTTTAATCAAAATTGAAAAGACATAAAAGTCGTTTCAAATAATAAGATTGAGGCTGAAAAATCCTTGTTTGCTCTCTGCTAATTGATTGCTCATTTGCACTATCTTGAACTGAAACAACCCAAGATTGGGTTATAATCAAACTCAAAACTAACTGTCAAACTAATTAGTTACCTGGAGAAGAGGGTACTCGAGGGAGACAACGTTAAAGAAAGAAATTTTGCAATTCTCATGTATGAAACTTATCTCAAATGATGAAATGTACAAGTAGCTAGTTCCAACCATGAAACTCTAGAGTTGGCCTCTATCTTTTCTTTCTATCAAAAAATTAAAGTAAAGCTGAACCTAAATTCTCAATAATCTTAAAGGAGAAATAAACTCTCGCTTTACAAATATGATGAGGACACAATTCTACACCTGATAAACGAGTTTAGTATCTCAGTTTTGTCTTTTTGTTTGGTGATTTGCTATATTTACTTCAAGATCTTCTTGGGACATTAGAGCGTTATAATATGGAAAACATCAGTAGCATCAGAAGAAACAAAATTCAGTCATCAAGAAATGAACAGCATTTCAATTACTACTGATAACACTAATTAAATGGCAATTAAGAATAAAAACCCGGTAACCAATTAATATAATCATTACATAAATTAGTCTTTTCAACCCTTAATACTTAGTGCAATCCGTTGGCAAGAATGAAACTTTATTGGCCACGAGATCATATCCAATTAGGAAATTTGCCTGCGCCAAGTTCCCAAATATAGCAATTTCTTCTGCTGGCACTAATGTTAAACAAACCATACCTTTCTCCACTTCTGCAAACGTGCTCGAAGCCGACAACTCCAAATCTGCATTTGTAAAATGTGCAACAATCTTGGGAGCATCAATAGTGCCATTCTCAGACTCGTAACAGAGGCCAAAAGTCCCCGTTGGATCTTCCTTCTTAGTAGCCTTAATCGAATTCTCCAATTTTGATTCCAAATTCAAGTAAAAATCATTAGGCAAAAGCGTCAATGTTGTACCAGAATCAATTATAATGTTTCCTTGATCTTCACCAGAAGTAGAGGAAGTCACTTTGGAAGATTTGAATGGTAGAGTCATATTCCCAACACTGATACCTTCCAAACTAAGATAGTAGTACGTAGGCGGGTCTTTTTTTATCAAGGGAGTTGAAACGACGTTTGGACCAGAGACGATGGCATCATTGCCAAAGTTTATGTGACTAGTGGCATTGGAGATTACTGGTGAGTCTAATTGGTTTGGAATTAAACAGTAAGAAAATTTACCATCGATTTCATTTTTCAATTGGTTGATAATTGAGACTTCACCACCCCCTAAGCCAATAATACCAGAAGTATAGTTACTGAACGTGCCAGCATTGTCATGACCGCAACCAAATATTACGTTAGGAACGGACACGTTCTCGCCAGAAGTAGAAGGAAAAGTGAAATTTTCAAAAGCAAGGTCACCATTAGTGTGGGATTGATCACCATAACTCATTTCATATTCACAAGTATTTCCATCAACACAAGAAGAAAACCCTGTTGATGTACAAGTTGTAGTGTCACACCCAAGGTTTTATACGTAGAGCTTTTATTGGAATCGAAAAGAGGCGCTGTTTGCTGGAAACAAGTTTTGCAAGGCTTGCATTGTGTCCATGTTAAGTCACTGCCAGTGTCAGCAATGGCAAGAATTTCCACTGGTGGAGTTCCAATTGATAATTTCATAAGGTACTCTCCTGGGACTGGTTCAAGAGTAGATTGTATTGTGTCATTAGTATTAAAGGAGTTTTTCCTGAACAAGGAATTAGCCCGTGAAAATGATCGATGATATGCGTTTCGAAGGCGATTTGATGGATTGTTTGATGGGTTGTAGAAAGGTGAAAGATGAGAATCACGGTGGATAAGATCAAGAGTGAAGCCATTTCCACCATAATTTCTTATTATTTTGCGGGAAGAAACCAAAGAAAGATGAAAGATAGCTAAAAGAACCAAAGTAGGAAAAGGAGTGATTGCTTTTTTAGTATTCATCTTGGTGACTAAAGTTTATGTCTGATATTCAACAATTCAACAATGATGAGAAACGATGAAGAAAAGCTTGTGATTACTACCATTTTATATAGGTTAACATAACAATGTGAATGCTTGAAAGAATGTGGAAAGTCAAGGGATATACGGGATTTGGAGGAATGCATGTTAATGTTAACTTGAAAGAAATGTTAAATTAAGATACCAAGTGCAGAGTAAGAATAAGTGGAACTTAAAATCTGAACACGAACGTAGTTAAGAGAGAACATTAATTTTAAAGAGATTCATTTACTATACTATTGTTTTCCCATTTACCGTGTGTAATTATACTTCGATTTTCTAGACATTAATTGATAACTTTTTTAGAGACAAGTATATGTACGGCATAATAATCGTTACGTAAAATAATTTCTAATTTCTTTTCAAAATGGTGCTGTAGCTCATGCCTGGTGTATTAGCTAGTTTGCACAGGAGGTATCTTGCTTTGTGCTGTAATTTCGATTTTGACCTAATTACCTTCATGCTGGTAGAAAAATTTCTTTCAGCTTATTGATTAATTCAAGGGAGAATTACACAAATATACCATCCTAATACCAAATTTACAAAAAATATCAATACTATACCATTTTACAAAATATACCAATACTTTTTTTACAAATCATATACAATCTCCATTAAAACCATACAAATGAAGGTTTTTAACCCTCCCACACCCACTGCTCCCAGTTTCAGTTTTTCCTCTGGCAGCCAGTCGCCGGCTGCCGGCGGCAGGTGGCCGGAAATGTTTTTTTTTTAAAAAAAAAAAATCTGGAAAACAATATAAACGAGCATAAAACATACAAAAAATACACATTCATACTTATTATACATAAAAATACACTTATACCCGCAACATTCAAAGACATACAAAATAAATTTTTGGATATGCAAAACACTTATTCACATACACTTAAAACACACATACACTTAAATATGAGTAGATACAAAAACATACACATACACAACCAAAAATATTCCAACCATACAATTGAAAATACAAAAATACAGAAATATACAATAACAATAAAAAATTCAATAGCCATTCGAAAAGGTTTTAAAGTGTATTTAGGCACAAAAAATATACATACACATTAATACAAAAATGTATATACATACACATTAACACACTTCCAAAACAAAAAAAAAAGAAAAAAGAAGGAGAGAATCAGATCGGAGGCAGCAGACGGCGCCGCCGACGAACACCGCCAGCAATAGATCTGGGAGCAGCGGCGCCGTCCAAAGCAGTAGCAGCAGCGCCGCCGGAGCACAACTCTCGAAATTGGACGAAACAGTAGCATCAACACCCAAAAAACGAGCTGCTTGGCCGGAGAAATACAGTGGCTAGTCGCCGGAGATGGAGGAAGACGGCGGGTGGGTGGGTGGTGGGTAGAGGAGGAGAAAGAAAAGAGAGAGAAATTAGGGTTTTGTGGTAGGAGAAAGGGGGAAATGAAAAAATTGTATGAATTGTAATATATTTAAAAATATCGTTATGTTTTGTAATATGTTAAAAATATCGGTATTATTTGTAATTTAGCTATTAGGATAGTCATGTGGTGTAAATTTTCCAGTCAATCCAAAGAATACTTGACTTTTTGTCACTGAGGAATAAATACTTGACTTTTTGTCCAAAGAATGCAACATGTCAAAAATTGTCGCACCAAAAAACATGTCAGAAATTTATACTTTTCGGCTTTCATTAATGAATAGGTTGGATTTTCATCTGACCCCAGCCATCCAAAGTGAATTGTACTTGAAACATCAAAAGGAAAAAAAGAACAAAAGAACGTAATCTATCATTGTTCATAATAGATTCCATTTCAATCTAATGACGTAATTTGACTAGGCACAAGTCAACAACAAATTACAAGGAAATCTTTTTAAAGTTGAAGTTGAAATATAATTTTTGGAATTTGATGTTGTGTTTAGATATACATTTTACCTAAAAAGTAGTTGAAGTTTTTTGAGTTACTTATGATTTTTAAAAAATTCCAAAAATTCATCAAAAACATCCCAAAAATTATGTCGATTTTTTTAATATGAAAATTTGCTTCCAGGTGTTATAAAGGATTTGGGGGGGGGGGGGGGTGTAAAATGACATAACAAAAATGTTACTATATCCGATGCAAGTCAAAAATTTAATCTTGCAACCACTTTGTAGGGTACTGAAAGAAAAGCAGCAATAGCAATCAGATAAAAGGTTTTTTAAGTAACCACCAAAAGTCTAGGAATGTTTTTAAGAATTTTTAGTTAAATCCTAAAATGTTATTCGGACTTAGTTCAAAGTCTTAGAAGAAATGAGATCACAAATTATGAAGCTCCAGGAAATTTTTTTGAAATTTAGTGTAAATTTTTAGAAAATTTTTTTGGAGCTATTCTTTCCAAAATCTTAATGTTTTAAAATATGGTTACTATTCTAAAAATTTGTAATTGTTAGCTAACTCTCTTTGAGCAACTTAAAAATTGACTAGTCATCAAAATAGTCCTGAATAAAAGGGTAATTGAGTCGGCCCGCTAACCCCCATTTTGACGGCTTTAATTGACAGAGTTTTTTAACACAAAAGTACAAACATGCACTCCTATATTACAAAAAAATAACAATATTATACAAATTACAAAGCATAGCAATATTTTTCTAGCATATTATTTTCAATTCAAAACACCCAAAGTCACAAAGCACAAGAGAAATCTTCCAATTTTTTTTTACCCCGCCAGATTTCGCCATTGAACCACCGGAGCCGAAGGCGACCACCTACCTCTGGCCAATAATTCTATATGCCCGAGTTACTCTCAACCCTCTCACTCCTGATTTGAACTCCATTTCTCCAGAAAAGCTGTGTATCACCATTGATCGGAGATTTTTCCAAACAGTTTCAGAGATTTGGATACCGACAAAATTGAAGATACAAAGTTGACTGAGGCCGGTTCAGCGTAGAGATTACGATATGCGGGGACTGATAATTCAGGAGTTGTAGAAATAACAGAGCCATTACTAGAAAAAACCCACCAAAATTCCTGAATTCAGTTTTCAAGATTCAGGCTATATCCACTACTAGAAAAAGAGTAAAAAGCTACAGAAATATTGGAGACGGAATTCCCTCTCCAATCAGTTAGAGAGAGAATTCTGTCTCCAATCAGTGTATTGAGTATAAAATTAATTAAATTGTTAAGAATTGGAGACGGAATTCCGTCTCCGATCACTCACAGCTTTTTTCTAAACAATTTACTTTCACACAACGGGCTCCCAAATTATTTTCACAACACACCAAATTTTCAAACCCCTCCCCGGCGAAAATTCATCTCGGCTCCCCATTTTCTCTGGCCAACTTATTCAAGTAAGTCCCCTTTCATCTTCCCCATTATTTTTCCTTCAATTCGTATCCCCCATTATTTTCCCCTCCCCTTTTTCCCCACCCTTCGGCCCCCATTTTCCCCTTTAATTCGCCAGAGCTTGCCTTTTAGGCTCCACATTTGAAATTCATTGTGGTCCCTTGCCTGTTGAGCTATTTTGACCTTTTGTTAGGGTAAAATTTGTATCTTTGTGGTAAACGTATTTGTAAATAACTTTAGAGACGAGACTGCAAAAAAAAGTTGACTCTATAAAGATTTTTCATTTGAGATTATGATTCTGTTTTCGTGGACTTGTATTTTAGAACTGAATCTCGATGGTAGAGGTATTCTTTGAATCACATCTATTACAATACATATGACTATATGAGTGTTTGATATGATGATCTTGATCACTTACCTTTTGTTCGTTTGATGTTGCAGTGTGAGCACATGGTGTTACTTGACTTAAGAAGGGTAATTTAAAACTAGAAAGGAAGATTGTTATAGGAGTTCGTGATTTCCAAATCCATTTCATCCACTGTTCAAGAGTCAGTTGTTTCTTTGCTGTTTGGAGGATGATTAATCTGTGGAATGGTAGAAAATATGTTTACTTCAATTCACTAAGATGAAGCTTTCTTAATTTGGTCAAATTTTGAAGAAGCAATTTAAAATCGTGAGTTGCAAGTAGAGCACCACTATCGAGATTCGAGACCAAGAGTATGTAACTTGGAATTTGACCTGAGAAAGATGAGCCACAAAGATCAAGATTTTTATTTTCAAAGAGGGAATTCCGTCTCTAAAAAATAAAAATAATTTCTACACTTTGTGTTCGAGACGGAATCCCCTCTCCAAGCATTCACTGACACAAGCAGGCGCGCCAGTTACTTTTTGAAATTTCGTCTACAGGTTGGCCAACGACGCGCCTTTTCGTGAAGGACGCGCAAAGACGGAATTCCGTTTCCAAACTCCTTTTAGAGAGAGAATTCCGTCTCCAAACTTTGACGCAACACAGATAATTTCTAGTAGTGATCTCATATTGGAAAGATCAGATCATAATTAGAGGATTAGTTGTTCTTTCTGTTCTTGGAACTTTATTTTATATCATTACTCATAAGCTCAATCTTGCTGTTCGAATTATTCCTTCTCTTAATGTTGCTACTGGTTTGCTTGGTTTTTTTTTTTTCTTTTTTTTGTTTCCATTAAGTCATGGACAGGTATTTATCCAAGTTGGATTTTGAGGTTCAACCTATTACTAATCAAGAGAATATTGTTATTCAGACTTGTATTGTTGCTTGCTATGGCCTTGCTTTTAGTAGTATGTCATTTTCTAGTTTTTTTTTTTAAAAAAAAAAATAGTAAACGGTTGTATCGGTTGTAGGGGAGGTTGTAGGGGAGTTGCCATTCTGAGGCACCGTTATTGCCGCCATCGGTAGTAGAGTTGAAGTGTGATTAGATTTTTTCTACTAAAGACCATTCCCGATCTCCCCAGTTTCTAGTCTATTTTTTTCTGCGAGATACAGCGAGATACGAGGTGGTTGGTTTCTAGTTAAATTGTTTCAAAATTCAGAAATATGACACTTCTTTTGGGACGAACTAATAAGGAAAGTACGATAAATAAAATGGGACGAATGAAGTATATTTTTGTTCCTATACTATCCTCTTAGCTTTTAACTCCGTCAGTTTTGTCTGGTCCCTACGTACAATAAATCTCCTTGCTAGAGGATTTCCAAATGTATGTCTCACTTCATGCCATGACTGTCTATTGTGTTACTATTATAGTTTCCATAAAACGTCACCTAGGAATTTTGTTTCTTCCTTTGCGTCCTTTTTGTCATACTCGCACTAGTTTCAGACATTTCAATTAAAGTTGTCAAAATGAGTTTGCCCTTACGACCGGCACACAGTTAGCCCTTTATTTGGTTAATCTAATTGGCTCGAGTTTTGAGTACATATAAAACTAAGGCTTATAGGCTCGATCCTAGTCAGCTTCCTGGCCCTTGAGGCTACCCCATGAAAACAGCAAAAACAAAAGTTTGAATCACTGACTTGTCAATAAGTGCTTTTATAAATGAAGTTCTGTAACAATCAATTTTGAGTGTTTTTGGAGGAACTAAGTGTAACAATCTAACCATTTTCTCCAATTATAACTTATTTGGATGGTTGTTACCCATCGTTTCATAATATATTTTATTTCTTTTTTCTTCGGTGTGTTTTAACTATCATAGTGGTTAACATTTAGTAATTTTAATGTGATTAAATATACCTTTATATCTTTATAATGTATAAAATATAGTAGTAGTAGTTATTAGTTTAATGTGGCAAAAATAATTTTGTTTTAGAGAATTCCTTTCATCAAATCAAAGTACACAAGAAACGTTCCCAAGAAGTAGATAGATTACTAGTGTTTTATACTGGAAAAAACTTTTTCTATCAGTATGAAAACTAACAAATTAACACTCATGGTAAACCAGGCAATGCATGAGCTAGTGTACCTTCTTACATAGAAATTAGAAAGTGTTTTAACGAATATCATGTTGCACTGTATACTTGTTTCTAAAGAAAGTTAACCAATTAATGCCAAGAAAATCAGAGTGTATTACTACACAGGTAAATGTGAAAACAAGAATAATAAATGACTATCTTTATAATTGAATCGTCTCTTAATTACAAATATTTGTGTTCAAATTCAATAATTCACTTATTCTTACCCTGCATTTGGTATCTTAATTTAACATTTCTTTCAAGTTAATATGCATTCCCCCAAATCCCATATATCCCTTGACTTACCACATTCTTACAAGCATTCCCACTTTTATTTTTAACCTATATAAAATGGTGCTAATCACAAGCTTTTCTTCATCGTTTCTCATCATTGTTTAATTATACCATATACCAGTTCTCATAAACTTTAGTCACCAAGATGAATACTAAAAAAGCAAGCACTCCTTTTCCTACATTAGTTCTTTTAGCTATCTTTCATTTTTCTTTGGTTTCTTCCCGCAAAATAATAAGAAATCATGGTCGAAATGGCTTCACTCTGGATTTTATCCACCGTGATTCTCCTCTATCACCTTTCTACAACCCATCAGACAATCCATCAAACCGCCTTCGAAATGCCTATCATCGGTCATTTTCACGGGCTAATTCGTTGTACAGGAAAAACTCCTTTGATACTAATGACAAAATACAATCTACTCTTGAACCAGTCCTAGGAGAGTACCTCATGAAATTATCTATTGGCACTCCACCAGTGGAAATTCTTGCCATTGCTGACACTGGCAGTGACTTAACATGGACACAATGCAAGCCTTGCAAAACTTGTTTCCAGCAAACAGCGCCTCTTTTTGATTCCAATAAAAGCTCTACGTATAAAACCCTGGGGTGTGACAGTACAACTTGTACATCAACAGGGTTTTCTTCTTGTGTTGATGGAAATACTTGTCAATATCAAATGAGTTATGGTGATCAATCCCACACTAATGGTGACCTTGCTTTTGAAAATTTCACTTTTCCTTCTACTTCTGGCGAGAACGTGTCCTTTCCTAACGTTATATTTGGTTGCGGTCATGACAATGCTGGCACGTTCTATAACTATACTTCTGGTATTATCGGCTTAGGGGGTGGTAATTTCTCAATTATCAACCAGTTGAAAAATGAAATCAACGGTAAATTTTCTTACTGTTTAATTCCAAACCAATTAGACTCACCAGTAATCTCCAATGCCACTAGTCACATAACCTTTGGCAATGATGCCATGGTGTCTGGTCCAAACGTCGTTTCAACTCCCTTGATTAAAAAAGACCCGCCTACGTACTTTTATCTTAATTTGGAAGGTATCAGTGTTGGGAATAAGACGTTACCATTCAAATCATCCAAAATGACTTCCTCTGCTGCTGGTGAAGATCTAGGAAACATTATAATTGATTCTGGAACAACATTAACGTTTTTGCCTAATGATTTTTACTCGAACTTGGAATCAAGAGTGATGACTTTGATTAATGCTACTAAGAAGGAGGACCCATCGGGGACTTTTGGCCTCTGTTACGAGTCTGAGAATGGCACTATTGATGCTCCCAAGATTGTTGCACATTTTACAAATGCAGATTTAGAGTTGCCGCCTTCGAGCACGTTTACAGAAGTGGAGAAAGGTTTGGTTTGTTTTACATTAGCGCCAGCAGGAGAACTTGCTATATTTGGGAACATGGCGCAGTCAAATTTCCTAATTGGATATGATCTCGTGGCCAACAAAGTCTCATTCATGCCTACAGATTGCACCAAGTTTTAAAGGTTGCAAAGCAATTTATATAATGAATATATGGCTAATTGGCTAGCTAGTATTATTATTCCTTCATTTCTTGGTCATTTGATTAATGTTATCCGTAGTAATTGAAATGTTGATCTATTCTTGATGCCTGAATTTTGTTTCTTATGCATGTCAACAGAACTATTATTTTCCCGTACTATAACGCTCTAATGACCCAAAAAGATCTCGCAATTAAAGCCTGAGTGGTTACCAAGTAAATCTATTGATACCGATTACAACAAAAATACAAAAATGAGATACAGTAAATAATACAGATAAGCAAACAATAAAGACTCCGGCATAGAATTTTTTCCTGATCATATATTTAATGAGGAAGTTAAAGTTTATTTCTCCCTCTCATTTTGGTGCCGTCTCTATTACTTGGAGAACTAAACAGACTATTCTTTGCAATCTTGGGTTGTTTCGGTTCAAGATTGTGCATATGAGCAATCAATTTTGTGACTTTACTATCATCCTAAATAAAATATACTTAGTTTAATGTGACAAAACTAATTTTGTAACACTACGTTAAACATTGGCGAAATTAACTTAGTCCGAAGAAAACTGAAACTTTTGCAACCCAAAAAAAAAAAAAAATTACTAATTAAGGTTAAAAAGATTGTTGGAAGAGATTCTTCATTGATTAAAACAGATTATCCTTACCATGTTTTTCTGGGGTTGCAAAATCATTAATATAAGAGAGCTACAGGTAAGCAAGTAGAATATCCATACCCTTTTTCTTGTATACTATTTTTGTATTGGGTAAAAATCGGCTCGCGTTGATTCGCCTCGGCCATGCGATGATAGCAACCGAGCACTTGACGATAAGTCAGAGACCGAAGCAAATGAGTGGATCGCTGAAGTTAGGCATCGAGGTCGTCACCGAAGGCAAGCCGCAAGTTGAGCTTCGATGACATTCACCTCGGTCAAGCAACAGGGTCCTACCACCGAGGTCATCTGCTTGCGCCTCGGTAAGTCCTCCCGGTTCAAGCGGCTTTGCATCCCACTATTTCAGTCCACTACTTTGCCCATTAACTCCATCCATAAATGCTCCAGACGTGGGTTGGCCATGAACAAGTGGTTGGGAACGTGGGACGATATCTTGTATCTATAAATAGCACTTCATTTTACATTGTACATATTCAGAAATACATACTGAAACTGTGCCGAATTTTGTACTCATTGCAATATATTGAAATCCAGTTATTTTCTTGCATTTTACGAGTATTTTTGGTATTTATCGACTTTGATACTAAATTTTGCTTATATTCTAACCCAAATTCAATTTGTGATCCTAAAACTGATTTCGGCCCATACAACTTTCATATAGCAACATCGACATCAATTTGAAAATATCCTTACCTTTTTCTTCTCATAAATATTGTACCTTTTCATACGGCATATATCAACATCAAAATTATCCTCTACAGCTAATCGTTTAATTAAGGTCCATTATCGTTAGTTATCTGATGTTGAGAGATTAATAGAGCTGGTAGTCCAGTGGAAAAATCATTTAAAAGAAACAGATCTCACCTAATTGTTTTGATAATAAAAGGTAATTGAAAACAACAAATTAAAGGAATAAGATTACCCTTCCTTAAACTTTGGTCTGGCAGTGCCTCACCGTGAATATTTTAGGCTTAAAAAACCCTTATTTACTAATGGAATATTAATTAGTCCGATTTTTCTAATACAATAATTAACATATGATCTGGCCACGTGCAAAAATTTAATTCGCTTCTTATTCTACAAAACCCCCAGCTCTCTCATTACTCCACCTTCACCATCATCAAAACAACCTTATTTAGTCTTAAAAAACCCTTATTTACTAATGGAACATTAATTAATCCTCTCGCAAACCACATGGGTATACTTGGTCCTTTTTAGAACTTAAATTGTGCTCAGTTAGTAAATAAGGACATTTCTAAACCCAAAATATTCACGGTGAGGGCACTAATAGGCGAAAGTTTTAACGGAGGGTAATCTTGTTCTTTTTCTCAACCATCGGGCGAAGAATAGCCCTATTCCTTTCTAACAACAACAACAACAACAGCTTATCCAGTAATATCTCATAAGTGAGGTCTGAAGGGTGACATGTATGCATGTAGACACTGAAAATTTATCAAATTAGGGCTTCTATAAGGTGAGCCCATTAAGGTTACTTGAAGGCTACTCTACTTAAACCCTAGATCACACCTATAAAAAGGATCACATATTCCCTTAGAAGACATCTCAGAAATTAGAAGAGATCACTTCAAATCCCACAAATCTGGGATATTCACAAAGAGAAAGACACCAAAACGTCTTTCTCAAAATTATGTAACAATGAAGTTGTTCAACTTCCTAGTTCGAGAAATACGCTGCTAAAGTCCTCGAATCATGGACAATTGTGGAGAGAAGACTCGAATCATGGACAATTGTGGAGAGAAGAATCAAGGGATAAACAGAATTGTACCTACAGTTTTGATAAATAAAATTTCCTTATTTTTCTTATTTATTTGTGATTACAATTTATTTCCCATATCTGAAAATTTGTTGCAAACAATGCATATCTAACCCCCATCAAGGTGGAGAGGCTGTTTTCGATAGATTATCGGCTAGAAAAAAAAATATAGAAAACAAACAAGGCAAGGACGCAGAGCAACAACCAAACCAGAGCACTAAAAACAAACATGATAGCTCAACTGTTCACATAAAACTCCAACAATCAAAGCGATAGCATTAAAGATGCAGAACAAGATAACACTACTATGTATAATTAAGAATAATAAAGCTAACATATCCATTAATGTGGTTTGAAATTACCCATTGTAGCGGTGCTAGAAACTCAAAATCGTCTACGTCCTTCTACATTTTTCATTAAATTCTCTTGCACAAGTTTATTCCATTGGATTATTATCAATATATATTCTACAACTATCTGATAGGGTCATTGTCACATGAAACATCTAATACCAGAATGACTGTTAGAAAACTATACATTCCCAAGACACAATCGCCACCCAATGAAAGTGAAAGAATAGTCTAGTTGTTTTCTTAATAAAGTTCCCCCGACTCTTCACGTGGAGATGTATTCTTGGCCTCCATTAGTGTGGGGGTGTAAATACAGCTTATTGCTCCCTATAAAAACCCTTAACCAAAAGCACTTCTAATTCCTCCACCAAAAGTATCATCAATTTTTTTTTTTAATTAATACTAGCTAGCCCATTAAAAGCAACATATGGAGTTGAAGAATCAGTTTTTGAAGCAAAGACGAGGGGCCAAATGCAATGAAAAGTCTGAAAAGAATTATCATGAAATTCACCAAGTAAACAGCAGATTTTCTTGGGTGGCAGCTTCCTTTTCCTACCTTGTGAAAAAGGCTACAACATTTTATGAATGGGCATGCAAGTACAACTGTACAGAAGCTGCTGCTAGTGAGCTGTGGTTTGATGATAATGAAGTGATGATGGTTGATACTTATTTTGCAATCCCAGTTCTACCAGTCACTGTTATGCATGAATATTAAATACTTGAGTTATGTGATAGATAGAACATAGAACACTGTCGACATCGACCTGAGCATGAGGTTTAACTTTTGAGTCACATCGTCTCATCGTATTATAATGATTTTCTTCAATATTTTGAATAAAATATAGTTGCATTATTAAGTCAAAAATTGTTTTTAATTCCATTGTTGAATGTGCAGCTTGATTTTCTATTTTTCATTGTCAAAATCCTTCTGTTCTATTTTCACCTTTTTGTTGTTATTTAAAAAAAAAAAAAAAAAAAAATTCTGGGTTGTGTGCATTTCGTGGTAAGCTTCTTGTTTTTTCCCCTTTCCAGAGAACATTTTAGTGGCAAGTTCAGCGCATAAAATTCACTGAGAAATGATAAAGAACCGTATTAACAAAGAAATCGTATCCACTTACCTTGAATTATATACGTAACTAACCTTTCCATTAACTACTGTTGCATTGTTTCCAAATTTATAACTTTAGTTAGATTTATGAATTTTGGCTTGATAGTTTGCGGTAGTGACTTTACTCCATTAAAACTTAGTTCCATTACTTATCAATACATGCTTAGATTGCACACATGTCTTTGTTAATATAGAAGGTTGAGATTTCATTTGATTTATTCTCTATTATTATAGTTAAATTTTAATTAATGATAAACTGAAATAACAAAATAAATTAAAATCTGTTGAGGTCGCCCATGATTTTGTAGATACCATTACATTAGAGGTTCGCTCTAGGACCATCCACTTGGTTAGTTGATTATATACGAGTAATTTGATTTTGGGGACTATATTATCATGGCAAAAGTATCAATGTTTCCTAGTTGATATTCAGAACGAAGGAATATACTGAAATCACTTAAATATGAATTTCAGTAAAAAATACTGAAAATTTGAATATGTTAGTTAAAAAATTCCAGTAAAAAAAATTGAGATTTTAAATATAAAGATCAAGGATTTTTAACTGAGACTTTAACTCCAAATTATTTTACTGGAGTTTTGTTCAAATTTTTAGATGTTTGTACTATGACTAGTTTGGGTGTTGTTAACACCAATAAATTATAAATGTGCAGGGGTAATTTTATTATTTCTCGATTAATTTTAAAAATAAATTCACTTAGTACGCCTAAAATTGACTAGTTATCAGTTTTCCCAAAGTCAGCGCAACAAGTATTGTAATTAGGTTATCGAAGACCAAACGAAAAGATAGGAGAAGTATCCGGATATGGATTTGAGCTTGAGCATACCCATCATAAAGGGGAAAAAAAAAACAATAATTGCTCCCCATTAAATAAAAGCAAAGGTTCCTCACGTTATCATTAGACAATACGGTGCAATCCCATCATCCCTAATAAACAATTTAATTGACAATATTTATTTTTTTATCTGTATTACCGTACGAATCAAAACGAGACAAAATTAGTATTGTTAGATATTTGTTGAATACCCAACCTGATAAAAAAAAAATTACTATAACATCGTTGAATAGTCCCCCCATCAAAAGTTAATTTATTCGTAATATTATGGAAAGGACAGCGTGAGAAATCTTGAAATTTTGAATTCAAAGGAGATTCACAAACCCTCGTTATAGCAGCATTTTAATATAATGGCCTAATTTCCTCCGGAATTAATTTTTTATGTTATATTTTACCTCTTTATAATAGCAATGACATTTATTATAGCGGTACACTCTATATAAAATTACCTTTCTATAATGCTATTGTCAAATATTGTGTAATAATATTTTGCAAAAGATATATTATGTATAAAATAAAATACAATATATTTATGATAATCATTCATAATATAAATATATTGCCTTTTACATTCGTACCATAAAAATTCTTACGTAAAACTTGATTTTTTTACAGTTTCAATTAATTTTAAATGCATATATTCCTTAGATTTTAATTTTTTTTATTGGTACGGCACAACTAGTTATCGATTTATTAATAAAGTATTAACCTTTTCAATTTTTTAATTAATGAAATATGAAAATCTATTGATATTTTCTATTTAACATGTATTTTTTGTGAACTTTTTGACGATAACTGCTAAATGAGATCTAAATATCAAATGACAGTATACATGTATGACAACACCTCACTATAGCGGCCATGAAAATTCCAGACAAACGTTGCCACCATAGAGAGGTTTGACTGTGATTCCAAGAACATGAAAATGAAAATAAACAATTTCCAAATAGATAAGGTGGAGAATATTTAATAGTAAACGAAATAAAATAATTAGTTGATGCGAACCTGGCCTATCTATGGTGTAAAGACACAACAATACGAAAGAGGAAACCACCAAATATTATTAAGATTGAATCCACATGACAATGTAACCACTAACTAACAAACATATTCTCAAATTAATTAGATCCATTACAATAACTTTGCCACGAAGTGAAGATTCGATTTTTTTTTTTTTGTGGTAAACATGGTAGTTATATTAATACTAAGTTTAGCATTAGGTATTGGAATAGTAGTGGTGCCTCCAATACGGTCTATTACAGCCATATTCTCATAAGTACTTAAAATATTACAAGTAGTATTTGTAATCTTCCTAGCATACTTAGTAGCCTGTTTATCCATATAAACAGTCTTTGATGAGCTTGGCAGGTCGTTGTGACAAAAAGTGGACCTGACTTGGAGGTATAGAATGGACTGGACTGCTTCTTTAGCCAAAATATGAGCCACCCTATTTGCTTCACGGAATGTGTACCGTACCACTGGGCTCTCCAAGTTCCTTAGGGCGGACCTGCAGACAAGTAGTAAGTTAGAAAGTAATGGATTAGTATTTTCAAGTTGTTGCAGCACCTCAACTGAGTCGGTATCTTTCTCAAGAGGGTGCAGGTCATGGCGTTGAGCAATGTCAAGGCCAATTTTAAGTTCCATGTACAAAACAGAATATCCAGATAATTTCATTGAAAATCCAAGGATCTATTCGCCAAGATGGTTTTGAAAGACTCCACCAACACCACCTATATGGGTGGTAGAGTTAAAAGCAGCATCAATGTTTAATTTGATAGTATTTAAAGCAGGTGGCCTCCAGTTAAAGTTAATTGTAAATTTGTCTATTGAATGGTATGTACTACCCGTTGAAAACTTGTATTCTAAGGCTCTAGTGACAACGTTTTCGACATGGATATGTCTAGTCACTTGATGATAAATGCAATGGTTTCTATTAAGCCAGATATGCCATAATGCGAAGATTCAATTGTTATAACAACAACAATTTAGAAATATGTATTGAATAAATAAAATAAGTGATAAGTCTAACCCTATCAAAATATTTACGGCATTACCATTTACCAGGTATATTAAGGTTCTAACATAGAAGTATCATATAAATTATATTTAAATAAGGACTTAATATTTTAACAAATCACAGTTAAATCATAGATATCGCCGTTACTTTTTACCATATTCTATTTATTTACTTTTACTTATTTTTCTAAATTTGGCTATAACACAACTCATTTGTCAGTATATCTAGCCTTTTTACATATTTTAACGTTTGTAATTATTAATCTTTTAAAATTCAAACTTTATGTAAACAGTTGAACCAATTTTAGTGAACTTCAATATAATTACTATTATAATTATATATGAATGTCTTCATTTGTTTATTTTCATCGTGGTGGTGGGTGACCACAATCCACAAGAACGTGCATATTCGAATTAGATTAGTTTTCTGCTATAATATTTTAATCTCATACTCAGATTAAAGTATTAATGCTAGGTACTTTACTAATAAATTGCTTCTCATGGCAAAATAAGTTTAGATTATTTCAGAGTGATTTTTATATGTAGGATCGATCGATTGATCATAATCAATTATACCGCGACCTCAATTTAATAGAATTTTATATATGAACTCACTGTCACTATTCAATACTCCTATATCATTATCCATTTAATTAATAGTTCTTTAAAATGAAATAATGACACTTCTTTAGTTCTTTTTTACTGCATGCACTTAAATTCTTTTGTAAATACAACTATAAATTTATATGTATTTGGCCAACTCGGGGCCAACATTTGGTTTGTGAGCTCTGTTTTAGCTGCAGAAACAAGAAGAAAGAAGACAACATTTGACAAACCACAGAATGGTAAAAGGGGCAATGCAACAATGGCTACGTGCAATAATCATTTTGCTGATTTATTTAAGAACCGAAGGAGGCGAAATTAAGATTACTTTTGTTAAGGATGCTGTGGAAAAAGGAGCTGGTGAGTAACCAAAGTGATTATCTTTTTCTTTTACAATAACTATGAATCTTTAAATTTTGATGCCAATGATGTGTTCACAGTTTGTTTGGATGGGACTCCGCCAACATACTATCATGATGAAGGTTCTGAAGATGGGGTTAACAATTGGTTAATCCTCTTGGAGGTTTGTCTCTCGAGTGAAATGTAATAAATTTAAGTTGGGCATCCTTGGGCTCGGTCTTAACTCTACCCCATAAGCTAGCTCAAAGAGAGTAGGATTGCACAAGCCTTTCCTTATATAGGGCTTCTTTCCCTTGCCGGTGTGGGACTCCTTGCCCCAGCACCAACATTCATTCAACTGTATGTTAATCCTATTTCGCATTTTAGTTCATGTTAGGACTTTGGAGTTTCAGGGAGGAGGATGGTGCAACGACGTCGCAAATTGCCTTGAGCGAATGACTGGTGATTATGGATCATCTGCAAACTGGGAAAAGAATAAAGTGTATTTTTCAGGGATACTGAGTAGCTTGGTTATGATTAATCCAGGTGGAGCTTCATCCTTTTTTTAGACTTGTTTTCTTGCCTGTTTTATAATTCTTCTGATGAATGGTGGTTTGGAAATGGTAGACTTTTACAATTGGCACAGAATCAGGGTTAGATATTGTGATGGAGCATCCTTTACTGGTGACGTTGAAACAGTTGATCCGGTAAATTTATATTAATGCTATACTAATTATTGATTTGATATAGCTGGCGTTGCTGTCCTAGTCTCTTGATTCATGGATCCTCATGAGTTATTTCAGGAAACAAAACTACACTTCAGGGGAGCGAGGATTTTTGCGGCTGTTATGGAGGATCTTTTAGAGAAAGGAATGAAGCACGCTGAAAATGTATGATGAATCAATCGATTAAGCACTCTGCTTGCCTACATTGCAGATGGTTATACACTCATCATCCCACATAAGTTAAGTTACTGACAGAGAGTTTTAAAATGGTAGGCTATTCTGGCTGGATGTTCGGCTAGTGGTTTGGCTGCAATTCTACATTGTGACAACTTTAAAGCTCTCCTGCCAACGGATGCTAATGTAAAATGTGTTTCAGATGCTGGTTACTTTATCAATGCGTAAGCTTTCTTGTTGTTTTATATAATCACGGTCTTCTCAAAATTAAGAAGAACATTGGCTTTCCTCCCTAGTAAAACTAGATGCTTTGTTGCAGGAAGGCTATTGATGGTTTGAATCATATTGAAACGTTCTACAATGATATTGTTAGCTTACATGTATGCTACTTTAACCTTTTCCTTATGATACTTTCATTTGTCCTCATCATACCAAAATTGATCCATCAACGAACTCTAAAGTTGGTGTAAGAATAGGGAGGGAAAACACAGAAGTAACAGTAAAGTCATTAGGAAAGTTATATAGATCTAACTACACTTGTCCTGATTGATTGGAATCAGGGCTCTGAGAAAAATTTGCCTCGATCGTGTACCTCAAAACTGGAACCAGGCCAGCCGGCTGTTCTGGTAAGAGCAGTTGCTTACAGAAGATATTTTCCCTTTACTCTGATGCAATCTTATGTGCAAACACCATAATCATGTTGCAGTGTTTTTTCCCACAAAATGTAGTGCAACAGATCCAGACACCACTCTTCTTAGTAAATGCAGCCTATGATACCTGGCAGGTCAGTGCATACTTGATTTTCTTTTTTTGGTTGCTCCTTCGATTGTCTAAAGGCTTTTTGAAACTGAGGCGTTTTAAGGTCATATGATTCTAAAGTTTCAGTGCTACACTGTACGAACAAACAGATTATCCTCGTCCCCTTATTGTTTGTCAATTTGATTTACAGCAAAGATAGGAATTTGATAGAAAACTTAATTACCTTTTCAATCAAGTTATTGTCTTTGTTGTAGTAAAAAAGTTCACTACTACCACTTTAATCAATGCAAACTATGTGATTAACGCTTAAGTGGCAAGATGCTGGAGAAATGGACTAAAGCATGGAAGATGTTTTTAACTACCATCTTTGAAAATTTGAGCTTGATGTGGCTTAGTTTGCTCTGTTCTACAAAACAAGTTCTGTATCGCTGCCCTGTCTTGTATATGGTGTGAATTAGGTAAAATAATTACTAGGAGTAATATTTTGTTATGTGGACTTAGCTGCATTAAAAATTAGTCTTCATTTATGCCAAAGTCTGTCTTACAAACACCCCCACACGCTATGTATGTACATATATGAGGAAATCATGCCCTTTTAATATTTTTTTTCTTTAGATAAAGAACATTTTGGCACCTAGTGGTACTGCTGATCCTCATGGAACCTGGAGCAATTGCAAGCTTGACATATTGAAATGCTCGTCTGCTCAGCTCGAAACCATGCAAGGTCAAGACTCTAAGCTTTTTGGTTTCTGTATTCCTATGTATTACAAAATACGTAATAAGCTATCTAATCAACCATGTTTTCCAAACTTTCATGCTAAACTTACAAGCACTATGAGAAAACGAGAGGCTTTGCGGTTCTTTAATACATTAAGAAGTTAACAAGGGAACAAACGATTCGCTCGTAGGAATTTAGAGCACCTATGAGCAGGTAAAATAATACTACCTCCACTGGATTAGAGTAACAACAATATCTAATATGTGAATTATTTCGCAGCTTTTAGGTTGGATTTCTTAGAAGCATTAAAGGCGCTTGACTCTTCAGAATCAAGTGGGTATTTCATCAATTCATGTTATGTACATTGTCAAACTGGATCACCAAAAACATGGTTAGATTCCAGTTCTCCAAGATTAGCTGACAAGGTACGCAATCATCCAAAAGCTGATTTGATGTTAGGTCTATATTTTCATATATCACACGTCAAAAATTTCAAAGTTTCAAAAATTTTACTTGTGTGGTCCTATTGCTACAAACATCCATTGACTCTGCTAAAACATGTATTTACAGACAATTGCCAAAGCTGTTGGAGACTGGTTTTATGATAGAAGTCCATTCCGAGAGATTGATTGTCCATACCCCTGTGACAAAACTTGCCACAACATGGTTTTCAAGGACGTCCAACCGTTGTATATGGATGTGAAGGGTTTTGATGGAAATTATTCTATGATATCATCAATATAGAAACTTTCAACTTCTCAAGAGGGGGAAAGAAAAACATGGAATTAAAGAATTATGTCATTGTATATCAAATCTTTTACAATAAGGGAAAGCCAACACTGCACTGTGGGTTGAAAGGATGGTTTGTTATCCTAAGTTGGGAAGTGTGGACTTTGTCCCACATCCGTGGACAAAAATTTTTTTTTATGCGTTTTAAGTTCTTAACTTGTTAAGCATCCAGTATAGTGTGCAAATATGATATACGATATATTATATATTATATTTTAAATATTTCGATTTTTATTTTTTATTTCTATTACAGAAAAATTAGTTTATTTGAACTTAAATTTTAAATTTAATTTCAAATAAATGGTTGCATCTGTTTGTGAAATAAAACGTCTTTTCCATCTTTTGGTGCCATATAAATACTGACTATTTCCAACGAAGTAACATAAAAAAAATCTGCAAGTATCATTGTTGCTTGTTGTATCCTGAAGTAGAATTGTCTGTATTCCTCAATTTGTATACGAGCAATATCTCTTTTAAGGAAAGCCGAATCTTCGACGCCTCAAGTATATCTCGTTTTCTATTCTGTATTTTTTCTAACATGTGTTGTGTAAGAGCTATGGCCAACCCCAAGAGAAACTACTACTCCTAATATTTGCATTGAGCAACCTGCTGGGAATCTTGTAATTAGTTTTGAGGATCTACCAGTAAGTGCCTCCAAGTTTCTGTCACTAAACTTTATAGCAATACAAACTCTATCTTTTAGTTTCACAAAATAGAAAGAGGGTTAAGATTCATCCTTCAAACATGGTAACCAATTTAAGTGACAATTGACAAGCAACAGACATTATAGTAGATAAGCGAACTTTGTTCCTTCCGCTTATTTCTTTAGATCAAGGATCTTCAAATAATATCCTTTCACTAGTAAGAATTGGGGGGAAAGTGCCAGTGAGATCTAGCCCACATGGACTCAGTCATTCGCCCCTTTTGCATAGTTCCACATAGCCTTTCACCTTTTCTTCTGTTAAGATCCATCTCTTCAAGGTTGAGATAGTCATCTATGCATTCTTGTTGACATTTATTTTCCTTCTCTTCAGGAGTTATTTTACAATTTACCAATGCTTGAGGAATTAACACTAAGAGAAATATGCAAAGTTGCAACAACACCATGTCTTGTGTGACAGGGTGATTTTAGTACTTTGAACAATTCATGGCAGCAAGTATAAAGTAATAGAGACAAAAGATATACGGGAAACCAATTTTCAACCTTTATATTAATCCACAAAATATAAAGGAATAGCCACCAAGGCCAAACATCTCCTTCCCTATCTTAGTTTAGTGTTGTCTACATTTCTATTCTGTCTAAGTTACAAAAATGGCTTACACTTGGCAAAAAACTTTGGGGGAAAAATGTAATAAATAAATTTAAAGAAAATATTTATCTATTGTATAATATTTTAATGAATGATAAAAAGTTTAATCAATATTTTGAAGGACCTTCATGTTTTTAATATAGTATTGATAGATAGAGATTTAAGAAAAGCTTAAGAAAAGTAAAGCGTAATGTATTAACCATAATTTGTAAGGTGTGTCACATCCAAAATTGACAATTATTTTGGATTGGAAAGAGTAAATAGTAGTAAAACGTAGAGAGAGAGAAAGAGTGATGAAGTAAATACAATTACTACTATTTATTCTTTCGAATTCAAAATAATTATATATATATATATATATATATATATATATATACACACACTATTCATTCTGTTCTAATTTATTTGTAATGTTTGCATTTTAACGTTTCTTAAGAAATGGGAATCATTTAGACTATTTTACCCTTATGTATAATAACTTTAATTTCAGCCATATTCTACTAAAAGGAAGATACAATTAAACGAGACAAATATTCAGCAAAATTTATTTTCAATCAGAACCTTCAAAAAAATGATGAAATTAATGCTGAGGAATTTATTCTAGTGATAGTAAAATAAAGGTTACTTCCATCTATTTTCATTTACTTCTTTAGCGTCAATATATCCAAATCATCATTTAACTAATAAGAATTTCTTCTTTTCTAGAATAAATCTTTGTTTATACCCACTTCACCCCCCCCCCCCCCCAAAAAAAAAAACATCAATTTTTGTTGTTGTTATTGGTTTCTGGAGCGTGAATCCCAGGCTGACTCCAAGGGGCGGGGTCTCTGTGCCAACATGGGTTCAGTCTTTCCTTCTCCCAGCATTGTTTCTCATACTCTTTCGCCTTTACTGCATCTGATGCACTAAAATCCATCGAATAAAGGTCCAAGTAGTAGTCTACGCACTCTGAAACACAAGCTTCATCTAATTGTTCACGTGTATATCTACATTTTACCAGTACTTTTGGAAATAATACCAAGTATATTATGCAAAGTTGCAAGAACAACATGCCTTGTTTGTCAGGCATTTTCGGTTACGATCCTATTTCCTGCCCCAAAAAGAAAATTATTGGTCAGAATATATGTAAAGGAATTGTTGTAATCCATTCTTTAAGTAATAAGAAAAAACAACCGTAATTTTGGGTTTGATGAGCCAAATGACCAAATAACCTAGGAGGCCGTCATCATTTGTAGAGTAACTCAAACAGATTATTATATTTCATGGTGCTTCAACTTTTAATTTATTCTATTTGAATCACGAAGCTTATATTTACAATGGAGAAAATATTATTCGTGTTTCTAAGGATCAAATTAGCATTTTTGGTGATAGTATTTTATTTTTAATTTTATGTGATATATTATACGACTTTGCTTTGATCAAGTGGAAGATGGATGATCATGTATAAAATTACTCTAACTCAAAATAAAGGCAGAAATATAATACACTTGAATTGTGGTCGATATATAATATCAACATTCAAACAAACGTCAAAGGTTAATCGTAATTGGAGTGTGAATGAAGCACAAAATTATGGCTTTTGAATAAACCAAATAGAGTATGACAATAACAATTTTGGATGATATACATGAGAGACAGATTACCCAATTTTCATATTACTTTTCTGAAGAAATATATTGCTCCTAATAAACGGAAAAAAAAAAAACTAGTTACTATTTGTCTTATTAAAATTTAAAATAAACGAAAACATTCTTAGCAGGAAGATAAATTAATGATTTCTTACCCTATCAGAAAGTCGAGCTATGGTTTCTTCAATGTTAGTAGACAAATTGGTTTGATGGAGTTTAATTGAGACAAATGGGAATTTCGATAAATAGTTGTCTGATATTGTAACGTATGGTCCAATTCAAGTGCATGCATTTACTCTATAGGGGTTTCATAAATATATGGTCTTGTGAGTTGTGAGGTTTCGGATTGTACATATGTCAATGTTATAAATTGGAGCTCGACGTAAAGGGTTCAAGTGTCTAGTATTTTTCTTAGTGTTGGTTTTTGTCGTGTGTCGTTTGTCATTTGTTCATAAACTTGTAAATGCATGCCAATTTCATTTGGCCTAGCTTGCCAAATTACATTACATTCAAGTATCTTCTTTCCCCACTTAATTATTACTAGCTCAGTAAAACGTAATGTGTTATGAATGTAATCAAGATGGTGGATCCCTATAGAAAGATGACAATTACATTTGGGACTCTGGGAGGATAGTCTATATATAGAAGTAGAAAATAATCTTTTAGGTCTTATGCTATGATGTTTGTTTTTTATTTTTCTTAGCTAGTTTGTTAGCTAAATCTGGAACCTCCCTCCCTTCTTTATTTTTCGTTTTCTATCCCTTTTGGTTGTAAGAATGGAAACATATTCTTCTATCAATGCCTATGGTTACCATTCTCCTTATCAGTATGATCCGCCTTCGTTACATTGGTGCTCTCGTTGGTCTTACTCCATGCCTCACACTCAAATCAACACCATGTCAGATCAGCTGCTAGCTATACAAGAGAATCTCACTCGTGTACTCGTACAAGTCGAGAGTGCCAAGTCCTCTTATTCCCGTTGGAGCGGACTCATGGACTCGATAAGCAATCAGATACAAGAACTGATATCTGAAGAGTCTTCCTTAAAACACTCTTCCTCGTCTACTGATTGTGTCGAGCACTTGAATAAAAAGGTTGCATCTGAATTAGAAGATGAAGTTTCAAATAGCGTGGCCAAAGTATTTGATGAAAACTCCCAAAGAAATGTGCCTATTGAGTTATCGCTTATCTCTTCCACAGTTTCACATGAAAACAGTCTCTCGTGGGTACCTACTCAGAATTTGTGCCCACTTCCTCATCCCAAAGTTGTTGCTTCAATTTCCCCTAGCGATGTGGAGTTGGCCAGCAAGCTGGTCGATGCAATGCCAGATAGGGAACTTTTTGCAAAATTTAGTGGTCCTAATCGAACTATTGTGTCACCTTTTCATGCCTTTGGATTATACAATTGCAAATGGGTGGATACTGGTCAGGTTTTTTGGGCTTACCTCATTTGGTTTTATGGACAAAATACCCTTGTCGTCATGTTGCTGTTGTTTAGTTTCTCACTTCACATGATCATTGATGAACTATATAGGTTTGAAAATGATGTGATGAATTTGGCAGAAAGAGTGGCAATAATGCTAAAGGCAAATGATTGTGGACATCACAGACCACTTCTTGGATATCCTAACAATTTATTTGAGATTGCATATTATGTATCCATCATAGACTTTCCGTTTGATCCTGGTGCATGTTTGCTTTGGTTGAGATACATTGCCAATGTATGCAAAATGGTAACAACAACTAGTGTGGGCAAGAATAAACAATATGCAAACCGTCTGACAAATGAAATGCATTTAGATAAAGTGTTGACTGTTATGGAGGTGTCCTATGCTATTGGTCGGGAAGCGAGAATTTGTTCCACGTTTCTTAATGCTAGTGTTGGTTCTGATGGTTCTTGCTTTTGGAAGGATATTTTTAATCTGATTTACATTTGCGAGTGCAATGGTATTCCTCAACATAGGTTGCTACATCTTCCATTTCCGGGTTTATTGGGGCTAGCTTCGTTGGATTTTGCGACCATGGACTTCAATATTAGTTTGCTGGATAGCAAGAGAGTTTTATTTAGTAAAAAAATTGATGGCATCTTAGTCTATGTCCTTGAGTCTCCTTTACCACTGCCTACTTTCGATAGTTCTAGTGAGATTGTAATTGGAGTTGTTGAGGCTGCTCAGGGTAGTATTATGTTTGTGTTTTCTTTTTCTCCTGCTGATGTGGCTTCATTGATGAAAAGAGGACCTATACAAAGTTGGGGTCTTGCTTATGTGGGTACTAAAATTGGTCAGATCTATAGTACTCTGACCCCTTTCCTTAAAGAAAATGTGACTCGTCTTGTGGTTGTGTTTATTGCTAGATTCTTGGATATGACATGTATTTGTTCATGCATTGGACAGTTTTCTCATAAAATGGTTCTTGCCGTGAGGTTCCAGAATGGATCAAAATGGAAAGAGCTCTTTACTCTTCTCTTACATTTTGTTCATTTTCTTAAACTTCTGTTATCTACATTTCAAAAGCAGATGTTAGAGGAACTTGCTACAGGAAATGTTGGGGAAATGAATATGACAAAACTTGTCTACTATGAGGCAGAGAAAATGAACTTGGATCCACTTATGACTATGGTGGCTGTTCTAGAACTCACAATGTGGGTATCATTATACAAGGAGCTAACGAGCCGACTAGTTTTCTTGGTTGCCATACCGGCACTTGCTTGTGATCCCTATCTCGTCATGAGTCTGTTGATATTTCCTAAAGGTTGGGAGCCCTTGAGTATTTCCCTCAGTTCACTGCCGCTAAGTTTGCAGGTAATATGGCTGTTTCAGACTCCAACTCATTTCTTGAGATCATGGCAATATATGTCGATTGGGAGCCAAGGGATTCAAGACTATGTTATGGGTTTCCATGGCAGCAGTTTGATAAATTGTGGAGGGACAATGGAGTCTCTTATTTGAGTAGAAGGGCATCTTTGCTTGAATGGAAATCAGAAAATGAAAGAACGTTTCTGCGGCCATCATTGAGCAAGATATTCCTGACAAGCTATGTAGTCTTAGAAGCTTTAAAACTTGCTGCAATAATTGCTTTGGTAGTAAAAACAGTAGCAAAGGTTGATCTTGTTATGGAGAAAATTCTTGGTCTCCTTTCTATTGGTGCAAAAGATGAGCACGCCAAAGTATTTTCCCAACCAGTGGACTTTGCCTCTATTGAAGTCCATATAGCTGCAGCTAGTTTACCAATGCCTTCATTTGCGGACTCGAACCTTGAGGACAAGGTTCTTATTAAGGACGGGAGGAATGTTATGAATGTAATCAAGATGGTGGACCCCTATAGAAAGATGGCAATTTACATTTGGGACCCTGGGAGGATAGTCTATATATAGAAGTAGAAAATAATCTTTTAGGGCTTATGCTATGATGTTTGTTTTTTATTTTTCTTAGCTAGTTTGTTAGCTAAATCTGGAACCTCCCTCCCTTCTTTATTTTTCTTTTTCTATCCCTTTTGGTTGTAAGAATGGAAACATATTCTTCTATCAATGCCTATGGTTACCATTCTCCTTATCAGTATGATCCGCCTTCGTTACATAATGAGAGAATGTGTTGAAGAAAATACAAACAAATATACAGAATTAATTTACAACAATATGATAAAGTTTGGAACAATCTTAAGCAACATCCAGTGAGTTTTATTTAATGGAGTAGTTATGTTATTCATTAATAGAGATAAAATTAAACAAAAAAGATATCAAAAATTCTAGGTCGTACATATATGAACTTCTTCCAAGTCACTAGCTTTGGCAAAATATCCGCAATCATTTTCTATATAGTTATATATATAATAAGTAATTAGTCTCAAGTAAAATTTTGAAAAGACCAAATTAAAGGTGAACTTATGAGCCAATGTTGGAGATTTGGGGTGGAAACAATTGCTTTGTACTTCAACCCATGCTGGGAATATATCCATTTTGTAAAGTTGCTCTTATTTCATTTGAAAGTGCATTTAAAAATATTAACCTACTTTTTTCGTTCTAAAATAAGCGTCTATATTTTCCTTTGAGATTGAACATCGGCATAGTCGGCCTCCTTTGATTTTAATTATCACACGAATTGAATAAGGTAAAAAAAAGAAGCACAATAAACAACTGGTACTTACCATGGGGAGTTTGAATCTGACTAGGTGAACATTTATTTTATCTTTCTTGCAATAATCCGAAGCATTGTAATTAAGGATCAGTACCCTTGGTAACTTAACTGTTATTTCAATTAATTTCTAAGGTGTGTGCTACATCAAAACTTGACAATTATATTGGACTGGATTGCGTAATTAGTAAAATGTAGAGAAAGAGAGCGCGCGTGTGCATGGGCATGTGTGATGAAACAAATACAAATATGCTATTCCGCCAGTTTCAATTTATGTGTTATATTTGCTTTTTACACGTTTCTTAAGAAAAGGAGATCATTTTGACTATTTTATTCATATTAGTAGTAGTTATTTACATCTTCAATCTTATGCCATATTAGTCTCTCTGTAATAAATGTAACTCTAATTATATTTCTACTTTCAAATTCAATAAATATTAAGGACAAAGTCGAGAAGAAAATAATTAATTATATCTTGGTATTCTAATAAAGTGAAATATTTTTTTATATATATTTACAATAACCACAATAAATAATTTGAGACCGAAGAAGTATCAAATTTTATGATAATACGATAAATCATCCTTTAACTAATAAAAATTTCTTCTTTTCTATATTTCTAATTAGTGAATGTAGAAAATATATATATGTTTAACCCCCCTCCCCCTCCCCTCCAAAAAAAAAAAAAAAAAAAAAAAAAAAAAAATCCACATCAAGTTTGGTTTTTCAGTTATTGGTGTTTGGACCGTGCAAGCCAGGCCGACTCCAAGTTGGGGGAAAAGGACCAGGGTCGTGCCAACATGGGTTCAGTCTTTCCTCCTCCCAACATTGTTTCTCATACTCTTTTGCCTTTTCTGCATCTGATTTAGTAAAGTCCATGGAATAGAGATCCAAGTAACGGACCACGCAGTCTGCAACACAAGCTCTATCCAATTCTTCAGGTGTATCACTACACTTTATCAGTGCTCTTGGAAATAATACTAAGAAAAATGTGCAAAGTTGCAACAACAACATGCCTTGTTTGTGAGGCATTTTCGATTTCGATCTATTTCCTGCCCCCAAAAAATGTTATTGGTTAGAATGAAGAGCAATTGTACATGTTGTAATCCATTCACTAAATAATATGAAACCACGGTAATTTTATGTTTGATGATCCCAATGAACAATTAACCTATTACTATCATGAAGCTAATATTTGTAATGGAGAAATAACTTGTTTTGACTATATATATGTATGTATTTATGAAACAAAGAGAGTAAAACAATGTTAAATTCCTCTATGTGTTTCTAGGGATCAAATTTTGCATTTTTGAAGATATTATTTTATTTTTTGTTACAAAATTTCGTTATACGACTTTGCTTTAATAAAGCAAAAGTTGGATAGCCACATATATTATTACTCAAACTCAAAATAAAGACAGAAATATAATACACTAGAATTGTGGGCGATATTTTCTAACCCTGTAATATCTATCTCCAAACAAACGTCAACCGTTAATCATAATCGCGAAATGAGCAAAAAATTGTGGCTTTTATATATACAAAATAGAGTATGACTAATAATCTTGGATGATATACATGAGAGGCAAATTACACAATTTAGTACTTATTACTTTTTTGAAGAAATATATTACTCCTAAAAGTGAAAAAAAAAAGAAGAATTAATTACCAGTTGTCTCATATAAATTTAAAATAAACAAAAACATTCATATAGACAGGAAGATAAATTAATGATTTCTTACCGTATCAGAAAGTCGAACTATGGTTTCTTTGATGTTGACAAATTGGTTTGATTGAGATTAATTGAGATACATATTGGAAGCTCAATAAATAGTTGTCTGATATTGTAACGTTTGGTCCAATTGGATGTATTTACTCTTAATAGGGATTAGGGGGTTTAATAAATGGTCTACTGAGGTTTCAGATTGTACGTATGCCAACGTTATAGATTGGAGCTCGAGTAAAGGGTTTAAATGGCTACTATTGTTCCTAGCATTGGTTTTTGTCGTGTGTTGTTTCTCATTTGATCGTAAACTTGTATAAATGCATGCCAATTTATTTGCCCTAGCTTAGTAAATTTGCTTTCTATCTTCTTTCCCAACTTATTAGCTCATCAAAACATAATGAGAGTGTGTGTGTGTGTGTGTTTTGAAGAAATTACAAATACAAATATATCATTTTATGATAATATGATAAAGATTGAAGAACAATCTTAAGCAACTTCCAGTGAGTTTTGATATTTCCTATAATTAAACAGGTACTCACTAAAAGAACGAAAATTTAATAAATATGAAAAATACTACTAGTAGGTTGTTAGTTCTACATATATGAACTTCTTTCCAAGTTGTTAACTTTGACAAAATATCCCGCAAGGATAAGGGCAAAATATCTCCTGGAATCTATTCCCATCGAAGAACCAATCTCCAACTGCTGTAGCGATTTTCTGTATAGTTGTATATAAAAAGTAATTAGTCTCAAGTAAAATTTTGAAAAACCTAAAGGGAAATAATGACTGGGGAAGCTGATCTGGAAAGCAAATTACAGAAATAAAATGACCTTATCAGCCAGTGTTGGAGAGTTGGTTTTGAACCAATAGTTTTGTACTTCAATCCCATGATGGGAATGACAGGAGGTGATGAAGTATCCATTTGGTGAAGTTGGTCTTATTCCATTTGTAAGTGCATTTAAAAACATTAACCTAAAATCTGAAGCAATATACAACTCAGGATCAAGATAGAATGAATATTATTATAGTCGGCCTCATTTAATAACTTTAATTAGTTATCACATGAATTGAATAAGGTTAAAAAGAGATAAATTAACAACTGGTACTGACCTTGGAGAGTTTGGATTTGACTGGGTGAGCATTTGTTTATATCTTTCTTGCAATATTCCCAAACATTGTCCGGATCAGTACCCTTGGGAACCAAACTGTTATTTACCTATTTTCAAAGTTCAAGATATATCAAAATAATAAAATTAATATTAATCGTTACAGTTCAATCGGAAATAAAATAAACTGAAACAATTTGGATATAAGTACTAAATAATAATAATATATTAGGAATATATTTTCTAACCTGCCAAGAGTCATAGGCCGAGTTGATAATGAAAAGTGGTGTCCTAATATGTTGGGCTACATATTGAGGGAAGAAGCACTGCCAAATCATACATTAAACATCATTTGGAAAAAGAATAATTACAAACGGAAAACACAAAAGAAATAAACATCATCTAGTAATAGGGACCAATTTTATTCCACAAAGGAATTGCTCGATCTTACCAAACTCGGCTCAATGTGGGAGGTGCATGATGCTGGCAGGTTCTTGGCTGATCCCTAATAAAGAAAACCAAAAGAGAGTCAAAACATATATACATGTATATGTTCTAGGGATAAGAAAACTATATATAAAGGAATAACATAAGCATATAGCATATATATGCTTAAATCTTACGTGCAAATTAACAACTCTTTTATAGTACTCTTGGATATATGGTTCACCTGAAATTGTGTTTCTGCATAAACTCATAAAATAAAGAATCAGTAATAAGAATACTTTAAAAGAAGTTATCACGATTATTCATGGATATAAAACTTACACATTTACAAAGAAACCAGCATCAGAAATACATTTTACTTTCGCGCCTGCGGGGAGGAAATCTCTAAATTTGTCACAATTTAGAATTGCGGCTAATCCTCCAGCTGAATTTCCACTCAAAATGGCCTGTATCATGAAATAGTAAACGAAAATAAAAAGCTTGTTATATCGACCGCTAATACTATATATATATAGGGACAACTAACATTAAAGACGTACGCACATTTTGAGCATTTATCATGCCTTTGTCCAACAAAACCCCCATGATGGCCTTGAAAATTCTTGCCCCTCTGAAGTGGAGCTTAGTAACCTAATATTAATAAAGTTTGTCATATAACATATTAGAAAGTTACTAGTATCATACGAAGTGTCTAGATGTGAAAAATATTCGAACTTACTGGGTCAACTTTATCAATATCACTGGTAAAAGATGACCCATCGCAGTACTTAACCTTTACTCTGTTCCAGTCGTAAAAGTCTGAAAATTTTGACACAATTGCCTTTTCATTAGTTAGGAGTTCTAGTTAAATCTAAACAAGAAAACATGCCTGTTACCTAATTAATAGTAATAAATACCTGGATTTTCACTAGGTTTGTTGCTTAGAATTCCCGTAAAATAACCAATATCAGCCATATGTTTTGATGATCCATGCGTGTCATTGGTACGGTCGATGCACTGAGAGATCGTAGAACACCATCCACCACCCTAAAAATTTCAAGTTAAGCAAATTAAAAGAAAGAGAAGCAAAAATATTTGCGCTATCGAGTCATATATAATTAATGTATACTGTATTATTACTTGATTAATGCAAGAAAAAAAGCTAAATGAAGAGTTTAACTCTAACCTCAAGGTGGACAATCCAATTATTACGTCCATAGTTAGTTCCCCTATCAAACAGGTAAGCTGGAGCACTGCCGTCCAAACAGACTGACGTATCACCATGCAACAGAGTAAATAATGTACTGGTATTAATTTATTTTTTCTCTAATTCAAAAACAAATTAAATACTCAACTCTGTAGAATTTTCACCTGCTCCCTTTTCAATTGCGTCGTAAACTCTAGTTATATTGACTTTTAAAATTTCGTCTGCACTAACTTGAGAAAGTGTCAAAAGAAGTAGTACTACAAAAAACATCTTGCTCTGCTGCTATTACTTGAGCTCTTTTACTTAGCAATATAAGTATATGCTATGTGGGATTCTGTGATCTTCTTAACCTGTTGAAGAGTTTCAACAACTTTGGCTATATATAAAGATCTTTGAGAATGAGTTCGGTAAAGTTTTCAAACAAGCCACGTACGCGGGTTTCTTGAAAAATACTCCCTCCGTCCCAAATTAATTATCACTTTAGCAAAATGCGTTCGTCGCAAATTAGTTGTCATTTAGGATTTCAATGCTAAATTGATTAGTTTTTCCAACTATATCCCTAATAATTAAAAAAAATTCTCAAAAAGAATGATGGTCATGAAACATTAAATAGGGATAAGATAGTAAAATAAACACCCTATTTAATGATTTTCTTAATGAGCGTGAAAAAACTGAAGACGGCAATAAAAATAGGACGGAGGGAGTAATATTGTGGCCCATAACTACATTTATTCACAACTAATAAGCACATTAAAATTTTGTTAAAAGTGCTAATAATTTGTCTAAATGGTAGTAGCTTTCAACTCTAAATGGAAAATTAGTTTTGTAAACTTTTGAAGCAATATGCACCCAAGGGTGTGGTCTAGTGGTCAATGAAGTGAGATAGAACCCTGAGGTGTCAGATTCAAATTCCAGTGGAGGCAAAAAAACACTAGGTCTTTCTTCTGATCTATCCAAGCCTTGGTGGATAGAGTTACTTGGTACCTGTTGCTGGTGGGAGGTGGCAGGTATCCGATGAGATTAGTCGAAGTGCGCGTAAACTGGTCCGGACACCACCATTAAAAAAAAAAAAAAAAAAAAAAAAAAAAAAACTTTTGAAGCAATATTCGTAACAAAGTATGTGATTTTTTCCTTGGAACAAAGCACATGGCATTGGGAATTGACAATACCAAATCATCTTTACTTGTTTGCTATTTTTGCAGTTGAATGAAATCTCCATAAGTGTTACCCTTTTCCTTAGTTCTGCAATTCTTTCCGAAACATGTCAAATGTGGTTGTAAATTGAAATCAGTACAATCACTTTTCCCATTACTTTTGAAACATGTCAAATGTGGTTGACCTGAATACATCCCTTAGGAAAGTTATATAGATTTAATTTCACTTGTCCTGAGTGTATTGCATTGTCTTGCAATCAGGGCTATGAGAGTAATTTGCCTCAATCATGTACCTCAAAACTGAAACCTGGCCAACCGGCTGTTTTGCTAACAGTAGTTTTTTTATTTTTTATTTTTTTCCTTTTACTTTTATGCAATTGTTTTTCCAGCGTACAAAGATGTAGAAAAATCAATGTGATATATAGGACAACCCCGAACCCACAAGTTGTTTGTATCTCCTTAAGGAATCTCAATGTTAGTAACATTAGCAATGATTAACAATATTTTTACTTTAGGATGTGCCTCCAAGTTTTTGGCGCATAGACTTTTTTTCCAACACTTTTGAAAGGAGGACAATAGGACAATAGTTAACAGTGGCACTGAATTAGCCTATTTGTGCAAATTTCTCAAAATGTTATGTGCTAGTACTATCTTTGGGAAATTTTCAAAAATAGGCCGCTTACTTCCAAAAATTACAAATAGGATGCCATATTTTTTTCATGCATAACACACATCCCTAAAATTACAAATTTTAGCACTCATTCATAAAAAAATACTTTAGGTACCAAATCTCCCCCTCCCCAGCCACTAAACCGCCGATATACACCCTCCCCCGCCGGTGGTATCGTTACTTTTTTGTATTTTACTGAATTTATGTTGTTTATTGCGTATAAATCATTGCTTTGGATAAGTTTATACACACAAATCTCCCCCAAAAAATAAATTATACATGAATATACATAGATAAATGCATAGCAATAAGAGAAATGCAATAATATACAGATAAAAAGTAAAAATTCATATAAACATCCTTAATATACAAATTTATTCACTCACATATACATACCCATACAAATTTATACAATTTTATACACGTGTATATATTTGTACCAAATTTTATAACTTTGTATAAACTTGCGGCAGACTGTGCTATCTCGGGAAAAGGGTGACAGGTCGGGTAAGATTCGAAAATATGGGCAATTTTTGGTAATTTTCGTATTTTGCTTGTCTTTTAGTGTAACTATCCCATATCGTTATACTCTCTTTTCTAAAAGGATGGCACAATTGTATTATTAATATGTCAAAAAAGAATGACACAATTTTACGGATCCGTTGGTTGATAGAATTTGAGGACACTTTCTGAAAAAATATTTTTAATAACAATTGTTCGTTTATAAAAATTTTCACTTTTTGAAATAAAAAACTAATTGAGACCAGTTTATGAGAATTTTTGATAAAAACACTTTTTCCCACTCACAAATTTTTTTCATTTTTTACAAGTGAAATGAATGTCCAAATACAACTTCGAGTTCCAAAAATTATTTTTCAACTCAACTTCAAAAACTCCTTGTTTTCAAGTTTCAATGTCCAAACGCTAGCTAAATTTTAGAAATAATTTAACTTCAGACTTACTAATGAAATGCTTTCTATCCGCATATTTATCTATAACTTATTCTATACCACAAGTTTAAAAGATCTTCTCTTAAGTATTTCTTAAACTTCTACCCAAATCAAATTATGACATATTTTGTGGAACGGACGGAGTATATAGTTTGAAAGTGTTAAAGTTTTAGCCCTATCGCTAGAACACGGAGACACTTCTGGTGATCCTCCAGACAAACAAGGAAGCTCTGGACTGTATTTCAAGATATAAGTTCTGGCGAAACGCTAGAACTTTCTCCGTATTCTGACGATGGACTAACACTTAAAACATTTTCTTATTAATGGGTGCTCGAAATGTGACAACGGTTCTGTAAATTTCACAAATATTATATATCATGTCTTATTAAGCCTGTATCAAACGCTATCTTTTGATATTCAGAAAATAGTGTATTATGGTACTATATTAGATAAGTTAACTCCGTTCCTTCCATTTACTTCTTTGTATTAACTTATTTAGGATCAGTACAGACAAATAATATCCTTACACTAGTAAGCATTGGGAGCCATAATTAAATTTTGGCTTCTCAGACCTTTTCTGTAATAACGGTGCACGTCTCTCTTCCAAATTGGGGGAAAACGTCTAGTAAGATCTAACCCACATGGGCTCAACCTTTCGCCCCTTTTGCATTTTTCCACATAGCCTTTCACTTTAGCTGCATCAAGATCCATCTCTTCAAGGTTAAGATAGTCTTCTACGCATTCTTGCTGACAAATTTTTTCCTTTTCTTCACGAGTTATTGCTTTACAATTTACCAATGCATTTGGAAATAATACTAAGAGAAATATGCAGATTTGCAACAACACCATGCCTTGTTTGTTAGACATTTTCCGTTTTGATTCTATCTCCTGCCCAAAACATAAACTAATATTATTTGTAGGGGATATATCTCTTGAGTTATTACGTAGCCAA
The DNA here is from genome assembly GCA_029990575.1 of Petunia axillaris subsp. axillaris. Lineage (NCBI taxonomy): Eukaryota > Viridiplantae > Streptophyta > Magnoliopsida > Solanales > Solanaceae > Petunia > Petunia axillaris. Next base: position 2,926,997 of record JARKNS010000002.1, on the reverse strand, counting down.
ACAATATAACTTCTCCATTCAAACATACGTTTAATGGTTAAGTGTGTGTGTGTGTGTGTGTGTGTATATATGTCGGCTGGAGTGCAAATGAACCAAAAAATCATTGTGGCTTAAACATATATATACACACAATCAAATAGATCATGAGTTTGTATGAGACTAGTATTTTTGAATTATAAATTGGAGCGACACATTACCCGGTTTACATTCGGAAGGAATACATATTACTGCCAAATAGATGACAAAAAACGCATGCTCTAGTAAGTATTTGCTAGAGTTTATTCATTAAAATAAAAACATTTATAGCCACGATGATGAAAGCATACGGTAACGAGAATAGAAATGGAAATAGAATAATTTCCAGAAAATGATCGATTAACGATTTCTTACCGTATCAGGAATAATGTCGACAAATTGGTTTAATAGAGACAAATGTAGAGTTCAATAAATAGTTGTCCGATATTATAACGTATGGTCCAAGTGCATTTACTATATCTTTAGGGGGTTTGAACTTTTGATAAATGATCTTGTGAGGAGTTTCGGATTGTACGATTTTTATTTCTTTTTTCGGGTTGTACATATATACGTATAGACAATGTTATAGACGGACGGTAGGGTCACGGGAGTTCTTAGGCCTTAGCATTGGTTTTGTCGTGTGTTAGTATTTGTTTATTATCTCTTCGTAGACTTGTAAATACATTGCATGTACTTCCTCCGTCCCAAAATGAGTGTCTATCTTTCCTTTTTTGTTTGTCCCAAAATAAGTGCCTCTTTCTATATTTGGTAAGTTGAAAATTCAAAAATCATACATGGCAAGTTTACAACCACAAATTCAAAGTACTTTTTAGTACATTACACTCATCTTTAATTTAGCACCACAAGATTGAAAAGTCTTCCTATATTTCTTAAACTCCTTGACAAGTCAAACTAAGACACTCAAATTGGGACGGAGGGAGTACCTTTCTTTCTCCTCTTATTAGCTCAATAAACGTAAAGAGAGATAGAGTGCGTGTGCGTTCGTGTTTGAAGCACATACCAAAACAAATATACTACTGTACCGAATTTACGATAATATGATAAATTTTGAAGAACAATCTTAAGCAACCTCCGTGGCTTTTAATATTTTCCCTAATTACATGAGAATGCAGTTACTCATTATAAGAACAAAAAATTAAGGAAAAACGAAAAAAAAAAAAAACTCTCCAAGTTACTAACTTTGGCAAAATGTCCCACAAGGATAAGGGCAATATATCTCCTGGAATCGATTCCCATCTAAAAACCAACCTCCAACTGCTTCAGCAATTTTCTATATAATCATATATAATGAGAGTAAGTCTCAAGTAAAAAAATTTAAAGGAACAAAAGGGAAATAACTGGGAAAGCTAAAATGTTAAAAAGCAAAAAGAAAATTAAATTACCTTATTAGCCAGTATTGGAGAGTTGTCGTTAAACCAATAGCTTTGTTTTTCAATCCCGTGATGGGAATGACAGGAGGTGATGAAGTATCCTTTTGGTGAAGTTGGTCTTATATCATTTGTAAGTGCATTTAAAAATGCGAACCTAAAATCTGAAACATATATACAACTCAAGATCTAAGAGAGAGAGGATTAATATATATTCTGCCTCGTCTAGTTTGTATAATTATGATCACATGAATTGAATAAGGTTAAAGGAGAAATTAAACACAATCACCAACATGGTACTGACCTTGGAGAGTTTGGATTTGACTAGGTGAGCATTTATTTATATCTCTCTTACAATAATCCCAAACTTTATAAGGATCAGCTTCCTCCGAAATCAAACTGTTATTAACCTATTTTCAATATCAAATAAAAGACATATTTATTTTTCTAAATAAAAAGCCATACTAAAAGAAACAATCTGGTTATGTATAAATAGGAGTGATGATATATAGGAATATAATTGCTAACCTGCCAAGAGTCATAGGCCGAGTTGATAATGAAAAGTGGTGTCCTAATATGGCGTGCTGCATATTGCGGGAAGAAGCACTACAAACATTGTATTTTGTATTAGTTGCAATATTTGGAAGAAAAAAAAGGAACTGATTGGTCTTACCAAACTTGGCTCTAAGTAGGAGGAGGTGCACGATGGCAGCAGGTTCTTTGCTGATCCCTAAACCCCGAAAGAGAGAAAAAAACTTATATACATATGATAGTATGTTTTAAGGATAAAGAAAAAAGAACGCAACTCTAATATCCATATATAAAAAGTAGTATTATATAAAAGGAATAAGGATATATATAGTATAGTAAATATATCAATAACATGATGCTTTAATTTCTTACATGCAATGTAACAACTGCTTTATAGAACTCTTGAATATGTGGTTTACCCGAAATTGTATTTCTGCATAAAATCGTTAAGAATCAGTGATAAGAATACAGAATACCAGAAAGTTATCACGAAAATTCAAAAATATAAAGACTTACACATTGACAAAAAAGCCAGCATCAGAAATGCATTTTACTTTAACGCCTACGGGGAGGAAATTTCTAAATTTGTCACAATTTAGAATTGCGGCTAATCCTCCTGCTGAAGTTCCACTAAGAACGGCCTATATCATGAAATTAGAAAATTAATTCTTATTTTATTTCTGCCACAAATTAACTATAAACTGTATATAGGGGTGTCAATTATAACCCAAAAGTTTTGGACCCGCCCAACCCGCCCAAAACTTCATGGGTTGGGCCCCAACTAATTAGATGATGGGCTAATAATTGACCCGCCCAAAGTAACCCATAAAAATTATGGGCCAAAACTTAGCCCATAAACTTGTCCTCATTGACCCATTTTTAAAATTAGGTATGCTTGGTTTAAAATTGGATTTAAGTTGGGCGGGTTGGGCATTGACCCATTTTTTAGCCCATTTTGACCCGCTCATCTTGACCCAAGTAAACTTTGGGCGGGTCAATAACCCGCCCATTAATTTATTCAACCCATTTAACCCGCTATAATTTAACCCAACCCGCCCATTTGACACCCCTAACTGTATATATAGACACGAATAGAATTAAAGACATACATTTTCAGCATTTATCATTCCTTTGTTCAATAAATCCCCTATAATGGCATTGAAAATTCTTGCCCCTCTGAAGTGGAGCTTCGTAACCTAATTAATAAAGATTGTCATAAATTTTAATAGAAAGGTTACTAGTATAATACAAAGTTAGTAATTTCTTGCGATAATATGAAACTTACTGGGTCAACTTCATCAATATCACCTGTAAAAGATGACCCATCACAATACATAACTTTTACTCTGTTCCAGTTGTAGAAATCTGAAAATTTTGACGTAGTTGCCTTTTCACTAGTTAGGACTTGTAGAAAATTTTAACCAAGCTAAGAAAATGTATGTAACCTAATAATAATGCTACCTGGATTTTCATCAGGTTTATTGCTAAGGACTCCCTGAAAATAACCTGAAGCATTCATCAGTTTTGATGATCCATGCGAGGTAGTAGTACGTTTAATACACTCTGAGACGGTAGAACACCATCCTCCACCCTAAAAATTAAATTCAAAGTTAAAATTTAGAAAGAGGGAAGCCAAAAAATGTTACACAATCAGTCACACATAAGTTAATTCGTGGTTAAATTACTCTGATAGTATAAAAATATCTTTTCACGGTAAATTTATATACTACATAATTAAAGCATGAACATGAAGAATTTTAACTCTAACCTCAATGTGAACAAGCCAACTATTAACTCCATAACCAGTTCCCCTATCAAACCGGTAAGCAGGAGCGCTACCATCTAGACAAACTGACGTATTGCCATAAAAAAGAGTAAATAATACTATTAGTTTACAGTTTTATCTTTCTATAATTTTAGAAATAATTAAATAACTTAAAAATTGAACTTTTACCCGCTCCTTTTTCAATTGCATTGTCAAGTATAGTCGTATTGACTATCAAATATTGTGCAGCACTAACTTGAGAAAGAGTCAAAAGAAGTACTATGAAAAACAACATTTTTACTCTGATGTGAATTTTTTTTTCAGCAACTTTAATTAGCTATATATGTTATCTGGAGTTTTGAAATCTTCTTAATCTATCGTAGTGTTTCAACAATCATTAGCCTATTTATAATAGAATGTGTACAATAAAACAAGCCACATGGGTTCGTGAAAAAATAATGCAAATGGCCATAACTATATTACTGAACAACCAATCAACACAATAAAATTTTGTTAAAAGTGCTAATAATTTGTCTAAAGAAAGTAGCTTTAAACTCTAAAGAGATAGGAGTATTTTGGTTTTGCTAACTCTAGAAACAAGATTCTTAACAAAGTAGTATGTGATTTTTCCCTTGGAACAATCCACATGGCTTTGGGAATTTGCAATACTAAACAATCTTTACTTCTTTGCTATTTTTGCAGCTGAATGAAATCTCCATAAGTCTTACCTTTTTCCTTTTTCCTTTTTCCCTCTTTACTTGTGCTATTCTTTCTGAAACATGTCAAATGTTACCATCACTTTTCCCTTACTTTTAATTTGAAACATGTCAAATGTGGTTGACATGAATACATCCCTTAGCATGGATGGATAAAGGAAGTTCAGTCATTATTTTAAAGGTTGTGGTCAAGATGGAATGCACAATTGAGATTTGAAATGAATATCCAATAGGCCTGATGAAATAATATGAATTGCATGTCTGAATATTAGGTTGAAATATGGTCCATGAATATTACTAGGTTGAGCTTAAGCACCGCCACCGATATACTACTACTAGTAGATATGGTCTATGGCATATGGAATAGTAAGTAGATGTTCTGCTCGTACAGAGTACCCAAATTACTTGTGTCAATGGATCACTAAGGGAACACTTGAATCTAATTTGGACACTGTTATTTCTTTAACCTCTTCCAGAGATTAGTTGATGATAACCATACTTAGGAGATAATTCACTCTTACTCAAAGAATATCTATTAAAAGTTGAACTCCCACGGACCTAGTAAAAATAAAAATAAAATTTTCAATATTCTGAATTGCAAAGAATAGTATTACTGGTACAAAGGCTGAATTGTTGACTGTTACATTACAATATAAATTGACCTTGTACTAAAGATACAGAACAGTTTCTCTTGAGGGACACCAATGCACATAATTCTGTGCATTACTGCCTTTCCTTTATTGTAAAATACTTGATACATTCTTCTTTAATTTCGTATTTCCTTCCTCTTTTAGAAAATTGAAATCCACTATAGTAACAATCTCAGAGAATAACTACTATTAATAACCTATATCATCTGTATCCAACGGTTGAACATCCGACTCGAAGTTACGGTTGTGACAGGTTTTGTCACAGGGATATGGACAGTCAATCTCTTGGAATCTACTTCTTTCATAAAACCAGTCTCCAACTGCTTTGGCAATTGTCTGTAGAACACATGTTTTAGTAGAGTCAGTGGTTGTCTAGAATAGGACAACAAAGGTATAAATCTGAAACTTAGAATTTTTTCATATGATACTTAACACCAAAGTAGTCTTTTAGTTGATTGCATACCTTGTTAGCTAATAGTGGAGAATCATCCCTTAACCATGTCTCCTGAGTTCCAGTTTGACAATGTGCATAACACGAATTGATGTAATACCCTCTTGTTGAGGAAGGGCCTAATGAATTTAATGCTTTTAAGAACTCTGCCCTATAGCCTGACAAATAACTCCATATATTAGACAAAAAAAACAAAGATCACCTTGAAAGGAAACTAAGTTTCCGTTAGTAACTTTTAATGAAGATATTTTATATTAGCTACACAGGACAGCGTGATTCAATATTGTAGTTTACTCTGATCCGGTCAAAGTGGTTTCCCGTTACCAAGCACAGAAGTGCTCTGAATTCTTATGACCAAATCTCCCTGGCCTTTGTAAACTTATTTTAATGTATTAAAGAAGAGCCTCAAGTTTTCCGCTTGTTAGTTAGCATGAAAGATAGGAAACATGTTTAGACAGCTGAACATTGCAATCCAAATGAATGAAGAAACATTAAAGTGATTAAGAGTCTTGACCTTGCATGGTTTGGAGCTGCGCAGTCGAGCATTTCAATATGTCAAGCTTGCAGTTACGCCAGGTTCCACGAGGATCAGCAACACCAGGAGCCAAAATGTTCTTTATCTGAATGTATTTTTAATACTAAATAAGCAAAAGCCAATCATTTAAAGGGCAAGATTGTCCTCATATCCAAGTATATACATGGTATGTCTATATATACATAACTTTGGGGTATATAATGAGGACTAAATAAAAAGGCAGCTATTTCCCAATAACAAAGTAACTAATTCCTTACCAACACTCTACTTTGTACAAACATTAATATAGGGCAGTGATATAGAGAACTTGTTTCACAGAACAGAGGAAGCAATTCACATATAGCACAACTTGTCAAAGAGCTAGTTGGTAAAAACATATTCTTCCTGCAGCAGTGCTTTTCTCCAGCATCTTGCAACTTGAGCTTTAACCACATAGTTTTCATTCATTTAGGTGGTAGGTTTGCTTGACTTTTTTAGTACACGAGAGACAGTAACTTGAAAAGGTAATTGAGTTCTCGTGCAATCAAGTAAGCTCAACATCTTGGATGACTTTCTTCTCTACCAATTTCTGTAATCCTCTTATTATCAAAATGATAGAGGATGAGGAGAATCAATTTGTAACCCCTGTTAGCTTAAATTATAGAATCCTGTGACCTGATGTTGCCTCTTGCTTCCTTTATGTTTATTCTGATCATCTCATGAAAAGTCAGATGTTTTAAAGATTTTTTTATGTTTATATCATCAAAGAGATATCCAACTGCGCATTTCAGTTCCTAGAACATGCAGAACTTGGAGGAAATCATAGTCCATGTGGACTACTTTTTGCCCCAAAAAGAATAAAGATCATACCAATATGGCAATATCTACTAGCATTGCTGACAGTGAACTTTCCTAAATCTATTTCCACCCACTCTCGAGTACATCATCAGACGAGTTTTAAACTCTTATTCCATATGCATCAAAATAAAACGGAACAATAAGAAAATTGTAGACATGCACTGACCTGCCAGGAATCATAGGCTGCATTTACTAGGAAAAGTGGTGTCTGGATTTGTTGCGCAACATTTTGTGGGAAAAAGCACTGCATCATAGTAGTGGTGTTGTCAGTTTTCACCAAGATTACTAAATAAGGGGAAAATAAATTTGTAAAATAACTGTTCTTACCAAACCCGGTGCTAGTCTTGAGGTACATGATCGAGGCAAATTCTTCGCAGAACCCTGAAACCAAGAAAATGTAATACACTGAGGAGAAGTTCTATAGCGCTAATCTAATAGCTTATTTTTCAGATAATTCCTTTATATTGGAGGGGCCGGGAGATTGCTTACAACATTATCCCCACAGGAATTGACCAGTTTATAACAAGACTTGAAATCTATTGCTTTACAAGCCACATTGTTAGAATTAAGCAGGATCCTGTTTAAAATTATAATTAGCAAACAATACTATATATAATGTTTTTCTTCCAATTACGAGCTAATATATAGCTTCATGAAACTTGAATTTTGTGGTGGTAAATCTATTCCTCTAATGCCATTTGTGGAATTAGACAGTTTCATAATGGAGATTTGGAATGACACTGCGATAGAGGCTCTCGAAGCTCTTCAAGGGAGATTCTATCATGGTTCATTGAGAAAGTCATTGGGAAAAGCTGTTGGCAAGGATTCAAAAGATGCACAGAATGTTGGTCTATTTGACATGAGAGATCTAATAGTTTTAACATATGTGGTCCTGTTATTCTAAACATTTTCAAATGCATCTAATAGTTCATCAATATTTTAAAGTTGTGAAGCCGTTGAAGGTGTCTGATTAGAGGAAGTTCTTACCCAAAGTTTACTGATTAGATCAGGAAGAACTTCTGAACTGCTACCAAAAACACCCTCTTTACATGATTAGATCAGTAAACAGAATTAGTTACTTTACTGATAATTCTGTTTTTCCCTCCCTATTCTTACCCAAAGTTTACGGTTCCTCGTAGGTCTGAGAATCAATTTGGCATGAGAGGACAACAAATAACCAGCAGAATAAATGATCAAGCATGGCAGTAAAATCCAAAACAAGCAACATCAAAATTATCATGGTATAAGGAAGAGGTTACAGAGGCATACATGAGTTTTAACAACATCACTGTAGAACTGCTCAATATGAGATGTACCAGCGACTGTCTTCCTGCAACAGAGAATCAAATTTTACTCACAGCAAAGAGAAAAGCTAGCTTTCTTGCTGATATTGAGAGTCCAATGGTTATTTAAAAAACCAACAAGATAGCTTACGTATTGATAAAGAAACCAGCGTCTGAAAGACATTTTACTTTAGCACCGGGTGGCAATAGAGCTTTAAAGTTGTCACAATGTAGAATTGCACCCAAACTACCAGCTGAACATCCAGCTAGAATAGCCTATCATTACAAAACTCTCTATCAGCAACTACATAATGTAAAATATTAAGTGTATAATCATCTCGAAAATAGGCAGAGGAGTGCTTAATCAATTGATGCATCTTACATTTTGAGCGTTCTTCATTCCTCTTGCTAAGAATTCCTCCATAACAGCTCGAAAAACCCTGGCTCCTCTGTAGTATACTTTTGTTTTCTGACATTATTCAACATGTATATCAGACTTGATTTAGGTCTATAATCTTTAATATTAGGAGACTAGGACAGCATTGTCATTCCTATCAAATAAATTATTATAGTGGTAACATAAAATTACCGGATCGACTGTTTCAACATCACCGGTAAAGGATGATCCATCACAATATCTAACTCTAATTCTGTTCCAGTTGTAAAAGTCTACAATTTTAGAAACACCGTTAATCAGAAGAATTTAAAAAGAGACAAGCATGAACACCATGTATATGACAAGGGTGAAGCTCCACCTGGATTAAACTTAGCCTTGTTGCTCAAAATCCCTGAAAAAGACACTTGCTTTACCATTTGTTTAGATGATCCAAGTCGTGTTTTTGTACGGGATAGGCAAGTCGTGGCATTGTTGCACCATGCTCCTCCCTGAAATTCCAAAGTCATACGATGAACTCTAATTTAAATCCATGTATGCAATTTAACATGTTAAAGGTTTTCAATGAAATCATCCAAAAAGTCTTCAAATTATGCGTAGCTCTAGTCATCCAAGCAATCAATCAGATAGTATTATTTAATCTAACTTTAACTTCTTTTGATCATTTATGTACCAGCAAAAGCTCAATCTAGTTTCCAAAGGTGAAGGTTCAAAGGGTAACAACCGTATTAAAATAAGCTTAGGAACTAGAGAACCTCAAAATCTAAATCTGAACTCCATTTTAAACATAGGATCTTAAAGAAAAATGGATAGTATACTGTGAAGCAAATTTGTATTGCATTAAGAGACAAACCTCAAGTTGGATAAACCAATTGTTAGCCCCTGCTCCAAATCCTTTATCAAAATGGAATGCTGGTGGACTTCCATCCAAACATACTGCAAACACACAGTGGCATAAAAATCAATATATTTTCGTCGTAAATCTTTTTCTCCGAGTTAGAGGCGAATTCAAGATTTAGATTCCGTGAGTTCTATGTTCAAATATTACTAGTTCCTAAAATATAGAGTACTTCACTTCATTTGTACTTGGTTTTGACACAAATAAACACAAGTTTTGCATAACAATAAAAGATACTAATAACTTTGATTGACATAAATTCTTACCAGCTCCTTTTGCCACAGCACTATTAAGATAAGTAATATCAACCAAGTGTCCTTCGGTTCTTAAAAGTATCAGGAAAGTGATTATTGCACGTATCCATTGTTGCATTGTCCATCTTACCATTCTGAAATTATTTTGTCAAAAAGAGTAAGTAAAACTGCAGAAGATCCTAAGAACTGAAAGAACAAAGTGAAATAGAAAAAAGCATTGTTGGAAATAATCAGTTACAAGCATGTAGTTAAAAGATAGCCCAATTCAGGAAATAATTGACACTTAAAGATTTCATTTATTAACCATTAATGTACAAAAAAAACCATGATAAATAAAGTGCCAATAATAATTCACATACCCATTTTGGAATCAACAAGAATTTACTAAACATAGAACTGAAGAGACTAGTTTTACATAGTACCTGGAATAGCAAAGAGACTGAAGAGAATCTTAAAATGAGTTTACTATTTGGGGTAATGTCTTTTTCAAGAGCTAGAACAGGGGTCCTAAATAAAATGTTGGTCTAGACTAGAATCATATGTTTATTTATACTGAAAAAAAGAAATCTAATAACGTACTGAGAGACTGTAAATCTTAGAAGTAAATTGATATTTTATGGCGCTTATTATTCGAATAGAGAAATGTGGTGTTATAAAGATTTACAAACTTTGGTGTATCAGTTTTTAATTGATCTAGGTGAAAAGATCCAATAAGTTGTAAATTAATTCTTGTAAGTATATTATACATAATCAATACTACTACTATAATTTAGCATGTTACTAGTACCTTTTTACTTATCCAAACTCCCTATTGAAGAAGAAAGTGCTTTTGTAGAAAGGATGAGAATAAAGAAAGTAAAAGAAGCTACCGACACTTATTCGATTGCGACATTATTAACAAAGTTAATGTAAGTAGAGTAGTCACTTTTGTTAAGAAAAAGGTTGCTAAATACAGACATACTCGTTAGATTTGCTTATGACATGTGCATGTGCCTATTGACGAATCTTATCGATTTACGCGTTCCTCATTCAATGAATGGAGATCACAGTTGGCGTGAAATTGGAAATCAGAGAGGTCTTTTTATATTCTTTTATAGTACTATATATGGTATGTTTCGAATTTCGAAAGTCAAACAAATTTATTTTTACGTGAATTTGAACATATAATCTTTAATTTTTTTAAAACGTTATTTATATATTATAAGTCACAATAATTAATAATTCAAAATATTTATAAAACATATGAAAATATTACGGTCAAAGATAAACTCGTTTGACTTTCAAAAAACATATCATTTTGGAATGAATGGGGTATATGTTTTTTTTTTTCCTTTTTTGTGGTGAGTATTTTTCTATTCTATTGTTCTAAGCCTATTCTTCCGGAGGATCAATATTGATTATTTCAAAATATTACTCCAATTAGTGTGGGATGGAGATGGTTTACTACTGATCCAATCCCTCTCACAAGAATGCCTATTATAGTAAAGCACATTTTACATTAATTAGTTAAATTTTATTTTATTATAACGTCATGATCTCTAATTAAAAAAATATTGTAACATTTTTTATTAAGAGGGTTTTTGACTAAGCTTATAGAGTGGTCAAATTGAATTATAAGCACATTTCAGCTTATCTATGTGTTTGGTACCATTAAAAATGTTCATAAGCCAAATACTTAATTATAAACCAAAATCAGTCAGAAATTGGTCACTCCCCAACTTATGGCTTTCAGTTTATAAACACTTATCTGTTTCAAACCTATATATCTAAATACATGAATGTTTATACATATAATTAGTTTTAGTATCTAAAAGAACTTTTCAGTAATTGATGTTTATAAACTACTTTTAATCAGCTTATCAAATTGAGCTCATGCGTGTTACGCCCTACGTTTCAAAAATGATAATATAATTTTCTTATTAGCCCGTTCCAAAAAAAAAAAAAAAACACACAATTTTATATTTGAAAACAATGTATAACATTAAGCTTCCCCCTTTATGCTTATTCAGATGATTTATAGCCACACAAATATTTATGCGTTATTTTGAACCACAAATCTACAAAATCTTCTATTATTTCTTAAATCTCGATTCAAGTCAAATTATGACATCTTCTATGAAACAGAAAAAGGGGTTGCACATCAATGAATTGTCCCACATTAAAAAAATGTACATTATTGAGCTCAAATTGATTAGCTAATTTAGTCCATGTAACCTTGGTCGATGACATAATGGAATCGGAGCCACCCTCTCTCCTTAGTATCGTTTTTAGATTGGGAACGAACCAAGAACAAGTTGGTAGCTGTCACATGAGCAGTTTTTAGCAACCGATTCTGCCGAGGTTTTCCCCTAGGAGGCAGTCAAGTCCCATCTGATTTAGCCGACTTTCGTACTTAGCCAAAATTTCGTTCTTTTGACTAGAATAATTTTAGACAGCAAGAAAAGTAAGAACACAAGCATATACGGGAAAATCTTCCCACCCTTTATATTTATATCACAATTCAAATACAAAGGAACGTCTTCGACATCATCCTAAGCCAAGAACACAAGTCGTTCAATGAATTTTCTACTTGGAACACACTTTTACAAATCCTCACGTTTGTTTCTATGTTTTCCTCTTTTCAATTCTGCCTATAATGACTGAAAATAACAATTAATTACAAAGGGAGCTGCCTTAGGCAGTTACAAAGGGAGAAGGGGACGTTCGACACCTATTTGCCCATGTTCAGCAGCACTTGGCCATGTTTGGCCCACGTTCCACACATTTCTCGGCGCCCACGCCAGTTCGAAACCGACTTCACGTGCGCTGCACACCTGCGCGCACGGCCGTGGCTGCATGCCTTTGACAACCAAACTGCGCCTACGGTTAGCCTTGGCGCTGCCTACTTGCGCTCATCATCAATGTCATGCCTTAGCCTGCTTCGCCCGCTCATGCACGCACGCCTAACTCAAGTGACATGCGCCATGCCTTTGTCTTGCCTTGGTTTCATGCCTTGGCCTTGTTTAGCTGCCCGACGCCCATGCCATGCCATGGCGCCACACTTTGCACACAATTTTCCATGTTCCATCAGTCACGAATAAGCCAACAAACAATGTCGTCCACCTTGATCATGCACGCTGCTATCTGTACTTAAGCTAATAGCAAGGTTATCGCGTCAAATCCTTGCTACTACTGTGTCATGTCGAGTTCCAAAGTCAAGCCCTAACAGTAGCCTAGTAATAATGGACAATGACTGGCGGGCTGGCGAAGATGACTTTTTAATAATGCAATATAACCGTAGTTTGAACCTTGGAAAAATGGAAAGACTCCCTTCTTTTTCCACAGAGATGTACCATATCCCACGTACTAGAGACTAAAGAAAAAGAGAGAAGGATGAGGTTTGTCGCCTAGGAAAGCATAATATTAAATTATGCAAGATTGAAAGGAACTTTAGGCAGACAAGTGAATGACGGTGATTAATTTAAAGCATAGAAGTTGAGGGTGAGAGTTGAACTAAGCTGTCATTCACCAACTACGAATCTAAAGTTGGCGAACCTTATTCGTGCATATACTCCCTCCCTCCCTCCCAAATTAATTAACACCCTTAATTTTTTCACGTAAAAAAATTATTAAATAAAATCTATATTTTACTATATTATCCTTATTTAATATTTGATTATTAAATTTTGTTGAGAATTCTTAGGACTCATATTTTTTCCTAAAATGTCAATTAAAATAGAACGGAGGGAGTACAATACTTTTCACGAAGAAATTTAAGTGAAGCACTTTAAAGAATCATATACGTAATTTTCTTTTACGCCTTACAACACATTTTATTTCGGGCTATTTCCTGCAAAGTTTACATGTTAACATCAATATACAATTCCTGGTAAATTTTTGTTATTTGTTTAATATTTTTTCTATTGAAAAGGCCCTATTAAAATATGAATCCACATGATTTTAACAAGGTTAGAATAACCATAACGCTGTAATTTGGATTAGTACTAGAGAATTTCACATGGCTTAAATCTTTCACCCCTTCTGCATTTTTCATTGATATCTTCTTGAGTAAGATTCTTAGTAAAGTCCCACCCGAAAACCCCTCAATCTTCTCGGCATTGATAGTAGCAATATTCAGCCAATTCTTCACGAGTCACTCTACAGTCTACCAATATCTGAGGGAACAAAACAAAGACAAAAATACAAATTTGCAACACCGCCATAATGTGCTTAAAACTCATGTTTTTTCCGGGATCTATTGCCTGCTAAAAAAATACTTCCTCCGTCCCAAATTAGTTGCGCTTTTAGCTTCTTCACGCCCATTAAGAAAATCATTAAATAGAGTGTGTATTTTACTATGTTACCCCTATTTAATGTTTGACTATTAAATTTTGTTGAGAATTTATTTAATTATTAAGGGTATAATTGGAAAAGACTAACAATTTTTGTCTTGAAATCCTAAAGTGACAACTAATTTGGGACACACCATTTTTTCTAAAACGACAACTAATTTGGGACGGAGGGAGTATTATGTTAGCAACAATAGGTAATTGAGTAATACACTTTTTGAATCTAAATTCACTCGCCCCCATATATCCCTCCATTTAAACATAACTAGGTAATCATAATAAGAATGCAATAACGAAATGTGGCTTTTAAGTTAAAAACTCGGCTTATTGAGAGAATAATTTTGGACAATATATAAACAGTAACCACCTATAACCTCGTAAAAAATTGTTTCTCAGAAAATTTATAATAAATATAACATAAATTTTCATTTACGGCGATTTATATCAAATTAGGTTTGCTTACACAATTTTGACAGTGAAGCTATATTTGCAACAATCTTCTCTGATTGGTAATGCAAAATAGTGTAATTGTATATATCTGAGGCAAGAGATAGTTCATAAATAGGTACTCTTTGACAATGTAACGTATGTTCCAATTAATATATTTACTCTTTTGAAACAATCAAACTTACATTGAATGTGTTCATCAATATCTAAAGTTTGGTAGTTCAATATAGGTCATTGAACGCTACTTAATTATCTGAATTATTATTATATTATGTATTAAATGATATAACAAGGAAATAAGGATAGTAACTGAAATAAGAAAAGGGGATGAAAAACTTAAAATTATAAGGGAGGATGATGAGAGGCATCGAGAGAATTAGAGATGAAAAGAATAGAATCTTGCATAATCAACTTCACATTTTTAGCATACCCTCTGATGTTCCTATACAATCCTATTTATCAATCTGGATCCAGATATAGCCACTTACACTAGTTCGAACCTGCTGCTGGCTGAGATTCCAAAAAATTTTAACCACGCATCCTCAAAATTGACTGATGTTGTTTTTTTATCCGTACTTAAGATATTTTAGCAAAATGACCTTCATTTTATCTATAGGCAACACTTCAAGTTATCAATCGAAGAGTACGCTTCTTAAAAATAGATCAAAGGGCAAGTGTTGCCTGCAAGAATATGAAAAGAGATTAAAGGGGCAAGTGATGCCCAAGAAGATATGGGGAGAGATTAGAGGGCAAATATTTTGCATATGCGAGAGGGGATCAAATGTAAGTGTTGCCTTTTACGAGAAAGAAATAGCTGAATACAGGCGTCATTATAAGATTTTATAAGGAAATTTTTATCCGGAATTTATTCATTAAACTTACCGAAGGTTATTTTTGCCAAACTACTATTAGAAGGGTCAGAAAGGAAAGTTATTACTTATGGTGGCATAGTTCTGCAATTCTCCCCATTAGGAAATACTCTTGAAATTTTTACATAAATAGCCCTCAATATACCATATTAACAAGTCGTCCTTCACTAACATAATGTAGTCACAATATTTATATTTAAAGTTTGATTTATAATAAAATATGACATAAAATTACAATTAATATTCTTTATATAACTTCTACAGACACATATATTTTGCTTATATTTCTTAAATATTTATGTCATCAAATTATATCTAAAAAATATGCTAGAAAAAGAAAGAAAAGACAAAATATGATTACAAAAAGTGGATAAGGATTTGGAATGGTTATATGGAGTAAAAATCCCAACACTCTTTTAAGCCTATTTATAACGGCTGATTTGCAAAAGTATGACACTGAAAGCAATGGTTTGTATTTTTTCCCGCGCTAACAGATGGTTTGCAGAAATGCCCCCGCTAAGATTTAATGAAAACAATTCGGGGCAGGGACTTGCCTTTATATTTTTCCACTTTTCAATACTTATCACTTCAAGTATTGGCAATAGGTAATACTTGCGGCACTTGGCCATAAGTCTTTGCAAAAAGGCAAGACCTGCCATTGACCCCTGCTCGATTTGCCAACACTTGAACTGCAAGTATTGGCAAAAGGCACACTTGCCGCACTTCGTCGTAAGTCTTGGCAATTGCCCCTTCCTGTTTTCCCTGCATTCTCACCATATAACTTGAAGTATTGGCAAAACAGCACCCGCCCTTGAAGTATAGCCAATTGCCAAGACTTAAAAAAATTTTGCCTTGAAGTTTTGGCTCCGGACTAATATAAGGGCATTAAGCTAAAATATTCATTAGCGTGGGCAATTTTGTAAAAACCATTCCTTATGAAGGGTATTCAGTGAAATTTTTTGATTCATAACCGGAGATGTACAAAAATAGGACATTTCTGGCGCTATTTCACACTTCCGGCCTTTATAAGAGATTAGCTAACAGCTTCGGTCGCCAGAGTTGTTAAGAGTGACCTCCAAAAGTCCATTGAAAGAGCAACGGCAAAACCTCGGCAGTAAATCTGATGATGCTATACAGTATGTGCTGCTGAAAAATGTGCAAGCAAACTTTTATTTTAATTTTTTATTCTTTTGTAATTAGGCCCAATTGGGAATATTATATCAAAAGTATATATTATCCGAACACAAACAATTTTATTAGCTAATTTTTAAAGGGAGAGAAAACAAGATATGTCCAAATACACATGATTTGAACAAGGTTAGAATAACCATTATGTAATTTGGAAGGGATCAGGCTTATATACACTTTCACATGGCCTAATTCTTTCACCCCTTCTGCACTTTTCATCGACCTCTTCTTGAGTAAGATGCTTAATAACCTCCCACCCATAAACCCCCCAGTCTTCTGTGCATTGATAAAAGCAATAATCTTCATATTCTTCAGGAGTCACACTTCTACAATCTACCAATGTCTCAGGGAATAAAACAAAGACGATAACACAAATTTGCAGCACTGCCGTAATTTGCTTACAACTCATTTTTTTAATTTCCTGCAAAAGAAAAAGAAAAAAATTATGTCAGCAACAATAGGTAATTGAGTACTAAACTTGTGTATTTAAAATTACTTGCCCCCCAAATCCCTTCATTCAAACATAACTAGGTAATCATAATTAACAAGAATGCAGTAACGAAATGTAAACGTGGCTTTAAGTTAAAAACTCAGCTTATTGAGAGAATAATTTTGGACAATATATATACATTATCTACTCATGTCACCTCATAAAAATTAATTCTCATAAAAGCTATAATATATAAAATGATACATATTTTTTCTTTTACGGCGATTTATATCAAATTAGGTTTGCTTACACAATTTTGATTAGTAATGCTTAATAGTTACTATAATTTTATATATCTGAGGCAATAGATGGTTCATAAATAAGTACTCCTTGACAATGTAACGTATGTTCCAATTAATGTATTTCCTCTTTTGAAACAATCAAACTTACATTGAATTTGTTCATCAGTATCTAAAGTTTGATAGTTCAATATAGGTCATTGAATGTTACTTAATTATCTGAATTTTTATATTATTATATTAATTGCTATAAATTTATTTAGTACTAGGAGTGATAATTATTAGTACGTTACTGATTATAAGAGATTAATTGTTGGTGACGGTCTCATGAATTACTAATGGCGTACATTTTGTCATAAACCTTCCATAGCCTAGCCCCTCCTCACATGGGAAGCAAGCAAACCAAATAACGTTTCCATTTTGTAATTGATTACTACCGTAATAAAAAATTATTTGAACGATTTAACATATTCCTTTAGCAATTGAACTCTACACTTTTGGTAAGAGTAGAACAAAATAAACAAATCAAAAAATTTATTTCTCCTCGTATTAACACCTTTAGATGGCAATGCACTTTAAGGTCGTTTGGTAGCAAAGAGGTTAATCCGGAATTATAATTTCAGGATTGTTAATACCACCTCTTATGTGGGATAGTTAATCCCACATTTTTAGTATAAAACTTGTACTAGTACTAACTACTCCTAATACTTTTTCCTACCAAACATTAATATAATCCTAGAATTATAATCGCTTATCCCTCCTACCAAAGTTGTGTCCTACCACTGACAGGAATGGATGCTAAAATCATGTTTAAACCACCATATACCGCATATGAGTTTCGTAAAAGTTGGTTCACATTAAATGTACAAAGGCAGAAAATACTCGAGGGTTGTTTGGTTGAAAGGGAAGTTAATAGGGAATGGTAATGTATGAATTGGTTATGTAGGGATTAGTCGTAATGCATGGATTGATAATACAGAAATTAGTAATGCAGAGAATATTAATACATGAATTACTAATATTGGAATTATAATATAAGGATTATTTCTCGTTCAATATTTGGTTTATTGAATTAAAAGCTATTACACACTATTACTATTAAAATAGGCTTTTTTCTTTTGAGAGAATAAAATTGGCATTTACTATATGTTATACCCTTCTCAATTTGTGCCCAGCCCACGCTCAAACAACGCTGAAATTGCCGCAAGAATATCCCTCACTAAAAGCTCCAGACGTGAATAATAAGAAGAAAAATGCAACCCAAGTTAATTTGAACAATTATTTAATCACTATTTTGTGATTTAGTAGGCAAAGATTATCTGGCGTTGATGCACAGATTAGAGTTTTGAAGGTTCTAAGAAATGAATGAGGGTATTTATATCATTTTTTATTTTAATCCATGTATTACTAAGATCTTCTATCTGACATAAACTAATTCATAGATTGATGTATAACTTATACCAATATTGACTATGCAGGAAAGGGAAAAATGAAACCAAACAATGTATTACTTATGCTGAGTTTCATACTAATATTGTTTTAACTTATGAATCAAACCAAACAACGTACTATTAATACTGAATTTTATACCTATATTATCTTGTTTTATGCAACCAACCAAACGGCTCCTCAATATAAACTATATCTCTATTTTAAAAGGTAGAATTAGAACTCATGCGGGAATCGTCCCAGGACGTGGCACTCGTAAAACGCCATTGAGCTTACGTGGGGCTCTTGCATCGTGAGGCTTACCGGAGGTTTGACATTGACTTGTGAGTTAAACGAAGATATATTGTACAAAAATGGAAGGGGACATTTTCTGCCTTTATAAGAGATTGACATACAACTTAGTCGCCAGAAGTTGTTAGTGTGTCCTCCAAACGAGTTGAACAAAAGAAGAACGCAGAACGCATATATTATCTAAATACACATAATTTTTATTAGCTGATCTTTTAGCGAGAGATAACAAATTACAATGTCTGAATACACATGATTAGAAGGGGTCAGGTTTAATGGACAACTTGGCATGGACTAAATCTTTCACCCCTTCTGCACTTCTCATCGACCTCTTCTTGAGTAAGATACTTAATAAACTCAAACCCAAACTGCGCCCAATCATCTGTACATTGATAAAAGCAATAATCTTCCAATTCTTCAGCTGGCGTCATATTTCTACAATCTACCAATGTCTGACGGAATAAAACAAAGACGACAACACAAATTTGCAACACTGCCGTAATTTGCTTACAACTCATTTTTTTTATTTCCTGCAAAAGAAAAAGAAAGAAAAATATGTCAGCAACAATAGGTATTTGAGTACTGAACTTGTGAATTTAAAATTTACTTGCCCGGCCACAAATCCCACCGTTCATACATAACTAGGTAATCATAACAAGAATGCAATAACGAAATGTAAACGTGGCTTTAAGTTAAAAACTCAGCTTATTGAGGGAATAATTTTGGACAATATGTAAATATTATCCACTCATGTCCTCTCATAAAAATTGATTCTCAGAAAATCTATAGCAAAATGTTACATGATTTTTTTTGTTTACGGCGTTCTATATCAAATTAAGTTTACTTACACAATTTTGACAGTGAAGCTATATATGCAACAATCTTCTTCTGATTAGTAACGCACAATAGTATAATTTTATATATCTGAGATAAGAGATGGTTCATAAATAGACACTCTTTGACAATGTAACGTATGTTCCCATTAATGTATTTACTCTTTTGGCAGTTCAAATTCAAAAGGTTATTGTAGTATGTTTCATTAGATCAAGTAGGTCAATTAGAAAAAGTGTAGGACATTCATCACATGACGTAACTATGAAACAACAAACTTACTTTTTTTGTGTTCATCTGTATCTCAAGCTGTTTTGTAGTTATATGTAGGTCATTGAATGTTACTTAATTATCTGAATTATTATATTACTCCGTATTAAATTAATTGTTTTACATAATTACTTAATTGTTGGTGACGGTCTCATAAGTTACCAAATAATTCCTCTCATGGGAGGCCAACATGAGCAAGCAAACCAAATAACGTTTCCATTTAGTAATTGATTACTATACTAATAAAAGATTATTTGAACGATTAACGTATTCCGTTAGCAATTGGACTTAATCTACACTTACGGTAATAATCTTTTTAAATTTTCTCTATTACCCTTTGAATTGATTTTCTTGTTTTGAGTTGTTAATTTTGCTAACATGGGCGGTATTCGTGTTCTATAATACCTAAGCATTTCATGAGCTTGAAAATTTGAATATTCTTGTCCGAGATGGATTTTAATCTGAACTATTCAGACGGCGCCTTAAAACATGTCGAAGTGAAAAACAAAATAAACGTTCTAATTTGCGATAATAAAACGAAGTTTGAAAAACAATCTTAAGAAACATCCAAGTGTTTTTTACACTAACCTCAGTTACATATGAGGTAGCTTACCTTTTACAATAGATACTCTAGCTACTAGATAGACAAAAGAACATTTGAAATAATAGCACAACATGAGCACACCTCACAAGTACTGGCAATATTTGCCACAAGGATATGGGCAATAAACCCCTCGGAACACACTCACACTCCTACAGAAAAACCAGTCTCCAGCAGCTTTTGCAATTGTCTGTTACAATGTCAATGAGTTAGGGTCGAGCGTCAAATAACAACATATATGCATAGTAAAAGATGAAAAATATATAATAAGAAAAAGAAAAAAATGGAAAATTACCTTGCTAGCTATTGTTGGGGAGGAGCTGTTTGACCAGTAGTTTTGTTTCTCAATTCCATCGTGCGAGTGGCAAGAGGAAATGAAAAAACCTCTAGTTACACTTGGTCCCAGTTGATTGAGTGTGTCTAAGAATGTCAGCCTGAAATCTGAAACAAATTCAAATAAAGCAAGTGAGAGAAAGAGAAGAAATTACATTGTAGTATTCACATAGATGACTCCTTATATAACTGACCTTGGAGAATTTGCAGTTGATTATCTGAGCAATTATTTATATTTCCTTTGCAATTCTCCCATGCATGCTGAGGGTCAGCACCTTTGGGGACCAGACTGTTATTTATCTGATTTTCAAGAGCAATCAAAAGGCAAAAACTTAGAATTGGAGGGGAAATAAAAGAAATAAAGTTATACTAGGTAGCATATGAAAACAATATAACTTGTAACCATAGCAAGTAACTTTCTAACCTGCCAGGAATCATATGCCGAATTAATGATGAAGAGTGGTGAGAGAATATGTTTTGCGGCATATTGAGGGAAAAAACACTGCCAAATCATTTTATTCATGTATTAATGAGACGCATCATGTTATTTGGCTAATTTTTATCCGAAAAGAAAATACTACTAATTACTCTTACCAAACTTGGATCTAATAAGCTCAAGGACGTGCAAACGGGTGGCAGGTTCTTGGCAGATCCCTATAAAATAACCAAAATGAGAGTTATAAACACTGTCTATATACGTTAGGTACAAGAAATATTTACAGAGAAGTTGAGATATAAAAGAATGAAGATCACAAAAGAGAAAGCTATTTAGATGATGCTCCTTACATGCAAAGTAACTACTTTCTTAAACTTCTCCCTAATAACTGGTTCACCGGATATTGTCTTTCTGCATGATAAACTCATCCAACAGTTAGTGACAAAACACTCAATATGGGTTTCTCTTCAGGATTTACTAAGACAACTTACATATTGACAAAGAAACCAGCATCAGAGATGCATTTCACTCTGGCAGTCAAGGAGAATAAAAATCTGAACTTGTCACAATGAAGGATTGCAGCCAATCCTCCTGCTGAAGTTCCACTAAGGATGGCCTATCATAAAAATTTGAAATTTTTTCGTGAGCCACTTTGAGAGAAATAAGAGGACCAAAAACTCCAGGAAGGGGTGGGGGATTATTCAAGAAACGTACATTTTGAGCATATACCATCCCTTTACGGTACAATAGTTCTTCCATGATTGCTTCAAAAATTCTTGCCCCTCTATAGTGTAGGTTAGTAGCCTGAAATTTTTGGCATTTGTAGTTAGAAAATTAAATCGATAGAAAACATGATAGACGATAATGAGAGGATTCTGACTTACTGGGTCAACTTCTTCAATATCACCAGTATATGATGACCCATCGCAATATCTAACCTTGACGCGGTTCCAGTTGTAGAAGTCTAAAAAATTGTTGATTAGAGTTATATAACTGCCACAATACCGTAAAGAAGTAAAGACAAACAAAATAAGGTAAATGCATCTAACCACGTACCTGGATTCAGATGAGAATCGTTGCTTAGAACTCCTCTAAAATAAGCAACACCAGGAATATGTTTCGAAGATCCAATATCCTTTGTAGCACGATATAGACAGTCGGAAGTAGACTCACACCAACCCCCACCCTAGATATTCACAGTTGAAGATGAGTAAAATAAAAGAGAATTAAACAGCATTAACCAAATTAACATGTAGGAGTAGTAGAGGACTAGAGGAGTCTATATATATATTTACCTCAAGGTGAATGAGCCAACTATAAACTCCAGAGCCTGTTCCAGGATGAAAGTTGAACGCTGGAGCAGTTCCGTCCAAGCACACTATAATACATACACAAATTAAATTATAAGACTACAGTAGTCAAGAAAATGCGTGAATATATATAAATGAGGGAATTTTTTTCTAAAGAGAGTTGTGACCTGCTCCTTTGGCTACTGCACTCTCGAGATACGTTGTATTAACAATGAGGTGTGCTTGAGTTGTCCAAAGACACAGTAGAGAAACTAAACAACATAACGTCTAAACATTAATATAATACTCTTAAAACAATCCATTGCAGTAATCTTATTTTAATAAACTACATCCACATAGAATTTCTATATAACTCTGACACCGTCTTTTGAAAGTTCTTGAGGACACATTTTTCATTCTTAAAATTTCTTTAACTTTAATAACGAAACAACTAAATATGATTCATCAGTAATAAAAATGTCATTTTAGCGTACGTGTAGTAGTGAGTTACACAAGAAAACCTTACCAAGCATAACAAATATTGCCGCCATTAGCTCTGAGCTACAAGCCATCATTTTCATAAATCCAAGTGCTCAGTGAATTAGAAAGCTAAATCCAAGTGCTTAGTGAATTAGAAAGCTAAAAAAGAAGTTTAGAGACAGTTTCTCTCTCTCTCTCTAGCAAAGAAACAAGAGCTTATAGTTGTAAAGAAAAAGCAGAAGTGAATTTGATAGTTCTGAAATGTAACAATAGCACCTTGTTATATAGGCATTAGATTACATGCAGTAGCTTGTTTCTGATTTGGCCTAATCCATTTTAGAGATAATTTAGCGATCACTGAGACACTAATCAAATGCACCAGTCTTTTTAAACACAACCAAACTAAGCAGCCAGTGCAAGAATCATTTGTAGAAAACTCTTTTAAATGGTATACCATATTGGGTATGTCCATGCATGTGATATACTTATAACTCTTTCAAATTTCCACCAAAACGTATGGTCCCCTCAGACTAATTATTAATCCTCTTTGAACTGGTTAACGTATTTATTGTAGGACAAGTCTTCTATATCAACGTGTTTTCTAAATTTATATGTGCCTAGCTACTGCCTATGTGACCATTTCTTTCTAATTTTGGAGCACACACATTTATGTTTCTTTCTATAAGCCCATACATGAAACAGTAGTACTGTTTCTTCCTACATCAGAATAGAGAAGAATATTGAATAAATTAAGGAATTGAAGTAAGGTTTGATTTACCTTAAAATATCACCTAACGCAATTTTACATGAATTTCAAAAATGTAAATTTAGTGAATAATACAATATATTTTGCGATTTCAGATCACTACAAATGTATAATGAATATCTTAAAATCCTTTAAACTGGAGTGGCAAACTATTTGGATATGTTACGATTAATCTGGTTTATCATACTCTCCTAAATATAGGGTGCATTTCCGTAACTCTTGGCTATTATTTTCATATGTACTCATTGTGCTTGCATGCATAGCCAATTTTGGGCGTGTTGGTATAGTTACAACTTATAACCATTTTGGGCATGCATTTACAAAGCCTAGCCGCTCCAAAATATAAGGCCTTTCTTTAGACCATCAAGGCAGAAATTCAGGCCAAATTAAGCTAACTACAGAGTTGAACCTGATGTTTTTCTTTAAAAAAAATATAAAATTGTTTTGCTTTATTTTAGACCAATGGTGTAAATTTGGTTTAAAACTATGCCCAAATCACACTTTTGGCCTGAAATTGACTAATTTCTAGACAAAGAAATTTAAATTGAGTGAACTTCATGCCTCGGTGTGAAGCTTAAAATGTAAAAGCGATAGTTTGTAAGTGAGCGACTACACTTACAAATTTAAAAAGTTGTTGCAAATTAAATGGCATAGGGAAAACAGGTTTACCCGGTGAAAAATTTACTTAAATACAGAATAAGCTTGAAAAGTTTGCATAAAATAGACACTTTTGACGCAGCTGCTACAATTGTAACCTTTATGAGAGAAGTCTTACAAAAATATCGCTATAAGGAAATGTTATTGGCGATGCCAGAAGAGCTCTCCTACTTACTAGATCTTTAATCCAAGAAATTTCTTACGGGGGTCATTTTTATACGAAATTTTTTCTAGATGATAAATTTGTGAGTAGATGCTGAAAGTGTCCTTTGTATGTTAATCAACCAATAATCTATCAGCTAAACTAAATTGGGCCTTGTCGGACGGGTAATTTTGATCAGTAGCCATTTTTGGACGCGCTCATTGGGGACTATCCACCGTTTCGAAATTCACTGAAGAATAGCCAAAAATTCGCGCGCACACTTAAGGTCCATTAGCGTTGGAAAAACACTCCAGACTAGTCCCATAACAAAATATTGGGGCTTTGAACAAGTTTTGTTCAAGGCCCCAGCATTTTGTTATGGGACTTTATATATAAAGTTTCAGTCCCCATAACAAAATGCTGAGGCTTTGAACAAGTTTTGTTCACAGCCCCAGCATTTTGTTATGGGACTGAAGCTTTATATAAAGTCCCATAACAAAATGCTGGGGCCTTGAACAAAACTTGTTCAAAGCCCCAGTATTTTATACTAGGATTAGTTTACCTCAGCTTCCCAGTATATATACTGTGATTTGTTCGGAGGTGGCTAGTCTTCAAACAGTTTTGCATCGCTTGCTAGTATTCATTTAACGCGGTCAAAACAGGCTGCGTGACTAAATTTTTACTGTCGGGACGTGTGCGGCTGAATTGCAGAACTATTGCACCATAGTCGATGATTTGCCTTTCTGATCCTACGTAATAGTGGTTTAGTAAAAATGCTCTCTACTTGGTTTAATGAATAAATTTCGAACGAAAATACTCCTATGAATCTAATAATAATGCTCGTATTACTGTCCTTCCTTTCTCCGTACGTATTGCCTAAGAGGCAGCACTTGCCTTTGTCCCTTCTTTGACAGGCAATACTTGCCATTGAATCTCACATTCTCCTAGATAAAGTGTTGTATGTGCAACATTTGCCCCTTCAAATCTCTTCCAGCAATATTTTTGGCTAGCAATTCACTATAGCCACGAACTTACTTCCGATGACGCCAGCAAAATTAACTGATAGGGGCTACTTTTGTAAGATTTTTCTTATGGAGTCCAAAGTTAGAGTGGTAGTGCCAGAAGTATTGCAAAAACTTCATTTTAACATAATTTTGTTCCGGTTCTCTTAGCTGTTGTTTTAAAATTATGGTAAGGAGAATAAATGAGAAGATAACATCAATCCAACAATTCAAATGGAGCTTCACGAACCATTCCTACCCACCTCTATTAAATGGTGAATACCATATTGGGGATGTTCATTTTTGAATCCACGTTACTACATCAACCAATTATAGCAGCCAATATATGAGTTAGCTTCAAGAACTAGCCAAACTTCATTAAATGATATACCCGATTGGTGCTTGCTCTTGCAAATTCATGTGATGAAATCAATTAATTGTAGCAGTCTGCAATGTAAGAGCTACAAGAACCTATTCCAAGATAAAACTTTTAGCAGATTTTTAATTGCTTTTTCCAATAACAGAACATAAAGCTTGTAAATGCAGATATTGACCCGCTCTTCATTTTTACCTACCAATATTTGCCTTGTGAGGTAGGAGTAATTTAATGGACGGTTCCATATTTTGGCCTATAATAGACCCAAAGCTGTTCCATGTATAACTTTGACCAGATTAATGTATTCTAGGACAAAATATTCAAATCATCTCTAACTTGGCCACCAAAAATATTCATGGCGATGTGACCCTTTCTTCTAATTTAGAAGCAGTGTTTATATTTTGTAGGACGAAGCAATATGGACAAATCGTCTCTAATGTGGTTTACTAAGTTAATCTGTATATACCCATGGAACCCTTTTCCTAACTTTGAGCATATATATGTATTGTAGAGCAAAGCAATTAATATGGCCTGGTCGTCATCTCTAACGCCATTACTAAGAATAAGAATATGGATACACATGTGACCCTTCCTTTCTAAGTTTGAGCAGATGTATGTTTTGTTCTTTACTTATTGTCTTATTTGGACTTTAGTAGTAATTATGCAGATGTGCTATTTGACTGAACACTTGACCCTTGGCCTTAATTAAACATAGGCGTATGTGATAGTGGAACACTCATCAACGAAACATATGGGGTCGTTTGGTTTACTATGTATTAAAATAATACCAGCACAAAATCCAGCACTAAATTAGTATCATGTTTGGTTAGTTTGAAGAGATTTTAATGTTTGGTATAAAATTAGTACCACATATGGTTGCGCTTTTGTATATTCCGCATAGCTAATACCCGCATAAGTTACGCGGGAATCTATGTATTATTTTATGCGGGGTAGAAGGTGGAATAAGTAATGTGGGTATTAACAATGCAGGTATTAAAATTTGAAATGACAAAATTAACCCTCATAATTATAAATATATTTTTTTAATTTTATTCAAGGAATAAATAATATATTAAATTATAATATTGTATATTAATTTGTAATATATTAGTGATTCAAGAAATAATCCATACGTTATAATACATGCATAGTTAATACACACATTACTAATGCACGTATTATTAATAACCGCATTACTAATACCCGCATTATTAATACCCACATTACTAATACGTACATTATTAATACCCGCGTAAACTCTATCTCAACCAAACGACCCGTTAGTACATACTTATGCTGGCTTATTCTCTCCAGTCCATCTAATTATTTGATTTTCTTAACCTTTTTTATATGGTCGGACAGACTTTTTTCTAGTTTACTCTTTTATCGATTATATTATCATGACAAGTTTCTTAAAAATCGTCAATACTTCTTCTACATTTCCCTACCAAAAGAGATACTCGTGATTACTGTTTAAAAATTACTTTCTTATAATCGTTGGGATAGGATTAGAATTATCTGTGACTTATTTGTAATTAGTGTTTAGGTATCACTTTAATCAAAGCCATATAAACGTATAGTTATTTGCATAGTAGTAATTATACTTTCGATTTTTTCATTTAAACACCTCTACATGATGAAATGAATATTACTATCTCACCATTAAGTATTGACTATGCCTATGCGGAGGAACCATAGCTTACGTGGCAATATTACGTACAAATTGCATATAAGAAATTTCATTAAAACTATTGAAAGAAAAATCCTAAAGGTCAATGAAAAAAAAAAAAAAAAAAAACCCACCTTCCCCATCTCTATCTCCTCCATCTTCTCCAAATCCCTCACCCCACTGCTCCCTTTTCCTCATCTTCTTTAAATCTTTCTTCTCACACTGTTATTAATAATTTGGACTTGGGAGTGATTTACGTATGGATCAAGTGAGTAAACAACCTAATAAACGAGTAGTCTGAAATCCCGGTTAAACCAATTAGCACGTTAATTTTCTGAGTTTATCATATCCTTCTTATTATATTCCTTAATTAATGCTTATGTTGGTTATCTGTAATTCCTATTGAGTTTCCATCTAATACAATCCTGCTTCTAATTTATTATTGTGTGCTACTGTAGTTGGTAGAAGCAGAAATATGATCTATGAATTTGTTCCGTTTGGGTGTTGGCCTGGTGTCCTGAATTCCAGCCACCCTGAAAATTTAAACGATAAATCAAGGGAGTGTTAAATATGTGTTATTAATTACTAGTACAGTAACTCTTATACATACTGTACCTGTTTTTCAAAGGAGTAAGAAACAACACGACTATGAAACTGAAAGTGCGTATAACTCTAAACTCCTGAGCGAGTCCTTGATAAAAAGTTGAATGCCGGGAACTTCCATCCAAGCTAGCATACTCTAATTAATTAAAACCAACATCAACCAGAATATGACAGCTTAGACGGAAGTCCTCCCGCATACAGCTTTTATAGACTCCGGTAACAATTGAACATTTCAGTCTTTAACATTTCTAGTTTCTAGATAATAATGGCGTACGTAGACAAACAAATTTAAACAATAACAGAATACTAAACGTACGGGGTAACTATTGGACACCATGAGCTTTGAGACGTACGTAAGCTAACGTTACGTATTGACAAACATAAAGATATTAAGAAGAAAAAGAAGATAACGAAAAATAAAGATATTCACTATCTTGCAATGAGTATCTAGCTAGCTCCTTTTATAAGCGCAGATGGAGTGATATAGCATTACAAACGGTGTCGTCCTAGAAATGTCTAATCATTTAAAGCGATACTTGCATTATAAAACAATGCTGAAATTCCTTTAAATTTCTTCGGATCAGAATTGAACTTTTGATGCTAGAATTAGAAAAGAAAGTTGTTATTGTGAATTATTTATAAAAAGATTTTACATATTTCTTAATTTTTCATTAAATATGTTTGTGAGAAGCTTTAGAACCTGGCCGCTTATGTGCGTACACTACAATTGTTCGAAACTAAATTTAATAGAAAAAGTCAAATAACGCACACTTTGATGTCGTTTCCATCCTCAGAAAAGTTTTTAAAGGAAAAAGCAGTAAACTTGTTAAATGTGCGATATACGTTGCCCGCTCCTATACATTAACTGATTAACCTATGTGCACTGAACCGTTTGCGCCAAAAAATACAATATAATGAGGAAACAATCGTTTATATTCACTTATAATTTGAATATCAAATGTTTACCCTGTTATTTTAATATATTTTCTTTGCTATTTTTCACTAATCTCATGTAGAAAACGCCATATACTATGTATATAATGGACTGGAAAATTAAATTTAACTGTTACTGAACACCATGACTATGAACCTTTTCTACATTTAACTACAACAGCCCAAATGAATAATGAATGTGCCTAAAGAACACAACTGGAGGTGGCGAAACCCTCCACCAATTGTCAATAAATATTGGGAGTACTTTTTACCATGTCTTCCGATATCCAGCATTATAGGCCATGCTGTGTTGCGTAAGATTTGCCTAATCTCCTAGTTTTAGCAACCTATGCACTAGCTGTTTCTTTTTCCTAGACGTAATTGACGTACGTTCCCTTCTATTTTTCGTTTTCCATATAAGTGAAATAAAAAAAGAAATACTGATTATTTGGAATTAAATTATTGTAAAAATTTAGTTTTCTCTTTCTTTTCTTTTTTTTGGTCCAAAGGAAACACGAGAATAAACTACTCCTATATGTTGTTGCCAGTCTCCGGAGTCTTTAAAAATGAACTGAATTACTCCCTCTGTTTAAGTTTACTTGTCCAAATTCAACTTTGCACTACAACCAAAACAAAATAAGAAAAAGTAAACTTGACAAATCTACCCTTATTTATTATACTTTATTGTAGTTTCCAATTAATTGGAAAGAGATTTTGAAGAATTTGACCATTTAATATCAAGGGTAAATAAGGAAGAACATAGCTAATTTTATCTTGAATTGCTAAAAGGACAAGTAAATTAAGAATTTGACTTTGCTAAATTTGGACAAGTAAACTTAAATGGAGGGAGTATGAAACAATATAAAAGAAAGAGACGGTAAAAATTAAGCATACACGTGCAAAGAGAAAAGAAGAAAAAAAGAAAAACATGAGTTGGTATAACCACGTGGAATTCTTTATCGTTTGTTGCCGTGAGATATCACTGTTTTTACGGTCGACTTTTTTAACTAGTTGTGAGTTAAAATATAAGATGTTTTATAAGATGTTCAAGGGCAAGAGCTACAAGAGAGCTATATCACCACTACTTTTATTTGATTATGATTAATTTTAATGTCAGTGATACCAAAAGAATAGAAGGTTACGTCTAAGGCTGTCTAATAGCCCGGTTTGGGCCGGGCCGAACCGGACCGGACCGGAAACCGGTCCGGACCGGACCGGACCGGCTCAAACCGGGCCAAATATAAAAAAAAAAAAACGACCCGGTTTCGATCCGGCACGTCCAAAATGGACCGGACGAACCGGACCAAAATGGACCGGAAACCGACCGGACCGGACCGGAACCGGACCGGACCGGATCGGCTGATGGGCTTAGCGAAAACTAGCCGTTGGGCAACGGCTATTTCACTTTTGGCCGTTGCCCCAACGGCCAAAAATGGCTATTTTGGCCCCCCCACCCCCCTAGGGCGCCCCCATACCCCCCTATCTATTTTTTCTATAAATACCATCATTTTTCATCAATTTATTCACAATTTCTCTAATATTCTCTCTAAATTTCTATCAATCTCTCTTATTTCTACAAAAGGCTATTTGCTAAATTGCATACTAAAAAAATATTTGGAGTAAAGTGGAAATATTGTTCGGTGCGGTTCCGGTCAAGTTTCAATTTTCACTTCCTAAGTTCTACATTCTAAGTTCACGATATCAAGTAAACTCGTTCTTACTTTTTATTATCTATTTTATTTTTGTGCAATATTATTGTTTGTAGCATATTTTAGTAATTTGTTTGAAGCATATTTTAGTAATTATAAAAAATGTCTGGAATTTTGAGATCAATTACTAGGCGTACGGGTAGCGGTCGTAGATCAAGTGCTTCTAACCGGGGGGGGGGGGGATGATGATAGACGTAGT
The DNA here is from genome assembly GCA_029990575.1 of Petunia axillaris subsp. axillaris. Classification (NCBI taxonomy): domain Eukaryota; kingdom Viridiplantae; phylum Streptophyta; class Magnoliopsida; order Solanales; family Solanaceae; genus Petunia; species Petunia axillaris. The sequence goes on along the minus strand of JARKNS010000002.1, from coordinate 2,895,687 downwards.
CGTGCTTTAGGTAAAAGACCAGTTGGTACTTCTAGCGCTCCTTCTCTTCTAGATGATTTTACTCAGGAAGAGGACTCGCAATTTTTGCATGATATAAATGTTGGTGCACCACTAGATAATGATATGTTAGAGACACAATATGAAGAGTTTACCGAAGGGGCTAATTTAGATGAAACACCCACTAGTCAATTTCACGGCGAACAACATGAAGAAACTGAATTACCACCTATGCCTCCTAGTAGAGAACGATATGCACGACCCGAAAGATCGGATGTGTGGCTATTTATGACTAAAGATATTCCGGCTCAGAAAGCTAAATGTAATCTTTGTAAAAAAGTTTGGGAATTTAAAACCGGCAGCCATAATAGTGGGACGGGAAAGTTGAGAACACACTTAGAAAACCATCATAAGGAAAACTGGGAAGCAAGGGCGGGTGGCCCTCGTTCAGGGAATAGAATGGCTCCATCGCAAGGTAGTGGAATCCAACAGGAAATTAACCCAGTGACGGGGGGGCTTTTGCATTATGATAAAAAGAAAGATAGGGAACAAATGGCAAAAATGATTGCGGTAGAGTGCTTACCTTTTACATTTGCTTCTTGTCAAGGTTTTATTCGTTATATTCAAACCGTATATAATCCATCTTTTCAAGGTTTTCCAAAAACTACGGTTAGAACTGATATTATAAAATTTAAAAATGAATATAGACAATATTTACGATATATATTTTATCACTTTGATTGTAGAGTTTGTCTTACTTCTGATTTGGGTCGTGGTGTAAATGGGTATGAGTATTTAACAGTTACTTGTCATTGGATAGATCTTAATTGGGTAATGCAAAAAAGAATTTTAGCATATTCTGCTGTCGATGAACCACACACGGGAAATTTTATTAAGGGAGAAGTTTCGGATATTTGTAAGGCGTATTATCTTAGTGATAAAGTTTTAAGTATAACTCTTGATAATGCAGCAAACAATGATTATGCTATTACTAAGTTAATACCCGCATTGCATCCCCCTTTTGAAGAATTGTTTCATGTTAGATGTGCATGTCATATATATAATTTAGTTGTAAAAGATGGACTTAAGTTATTTGATCCTACTATTATGAAGGTTAGACTCGCAATTAGTTATATTTTTAAATCTAAAAAACCGGATAGATGGAGGGACTTTCAAGTAGATTGTCTGAAAGAAGGTATAACTCCTAGAAAAGTTCCAAAGGAAGTTTCAACTAGGTGGAACACTGTATATGACTCTTTGAATGTTGCTTACATTTTACGAGTGCCTATTACTAATTATTTTAATCGCAAAGTAGCTGATGTGTATCACCTAGAAGAAACAGATTGGCAAGAAGTTGAGCGTCTTCTTCAATTTTTAGAAAAGTTTTTTTATGCTACTAAAGAATTTTCCGGTCAATATTATCCTACAATCACTACCATGTTGTATTTTATAGCTGGAATAGCAGAATTACTTAACGATTATAGAGTAGTGCCTGGTTATGAAGTTGCGGTAGAAGCAATGCTTGAAAAATTTAAAAAATATTTTTTTCCGATTCCACCACTTTATTACATTGCATCTGTATTACATCCATGTTTTAAACGTTTTAATACGGAAATGCTCATTAGAGAAATTTATCGGAATTTGAAAATTACTGATGAAGAAACACCAAGTGTAGAAACAGTTTGTGCGCAGGTAATTGTAGATTGCCAACGGATTTATGAAAGGTATAGGAGTGCAGCTGATAATGTTGTTCCAAGTGTTCCAAGTGGAGCTGGATCAAGTTCAACGCAGGCTCCCAAAAGACCTGCAACCGGATTGGGAAGTTTTTCCAGCCTCAATCAAAGGCTTTCTAGCAGGCAGTCGAGTAGCAGCGGAGGGTTCAACGAGCTTGATGTTTATTTACTTCATGCTTGCAAGGATGTTGATTATTTTAGAAGCGATGAACTACTGCCATTTTGGAGGGATCAACAAGCACAGTTTCCAATTTTAGCAAAAATGGCGCGGGATATTCTAACTATTCAAGCATCATCTGTTGCTTCAGAAAGCGCGTTTAGCCAAGGAAGATTACAAATTGGAGATCATAGACATTCATTGAAGGAAGAAGCAATGGAGACGGCCGTATTATTCAGAGATTGGATTAGATCGGAGCGAAGAAATTTTGGATTTGCAGAAGATAAAGTAGCCGATTCAGAAGCATCATCAGAAATTTTATCAGGCGATGGAAGTTTGGACAATGAAACTGAATATGAACAAGATGACTCTTTGCCACCGGTTCCTCCAGAGGTGCCAGACGAAATTATTCAGAAAATGAGAAGTTTTTTTATTAATATGTAGTTTTTGCAATTTAATATCTATGTACTTTGCAAAAAATCAACCATTATCCATTATTCAATAAAATGCGTTACGCCTTGCTATTAAGTAAATCCTTTGTTATATTCTCAAGTGTCCTTTGCTATTAAGTTTCCTCTTTGCAATTCAATACTAAAATACTAAATACTAAAATACTAAATACTAAAATACTAAAAACTAAATACTAAATACTAAATACTAAAAACTAAAATACTAAAATACTAAATACTAAAAACTAAAATACTAAAATATTAAATACTATTATACTACTAACTTAGTATTAAGTTTGAAAAATAACAAGTTATTAAGTTATACTAGATTACTAAGTTTTATAAAAAAACTACTCAATTATACTTTTATAATACTAAAATACTACATTACATAAATATTTTAATACTAGATTACTAGTATTATATAAAAGTTATTACATAAAACTAAAATTTAAACAAAACAAATAACCAAAAAACAAAAAACAAAAAAAAAAAATAAAGAAAACGACAAAACCGGGCCGGACCGGACCGGACCGGAACCGGACCGGACCGGCCCACTTCAAATTTATGTCCAAATCCGCTCCATTTTGAAAAATAGCCGTTGGCAACGGCCATAAACGGCTATTTTTCCCACCCCCACACCCATAAACGCCCCTACAACCCTCCCCTACCTATTTTGCCTATAAATACTCCCATATTTCATCAAATTAATAACAATTCAATATTTTCTATTCATTTCTCTTAAAAAAAAAGCTATTTTATTAAATTTTCTATCAACATGGCTGCAAATGCAAATCAAGTTCAAGGTGCTACTAACGTAGGTCCGTCTGCTGCTCCAAAAAGAACTAAACGATCCGAAGTTTGGGAATTTATCACAAAAAATAATGATACCGGCAAAGCTCAATGTACTCTTTGTCAGAAAGTTTGGAATTGGGAAGATGGAACAAATACTGGAGGGACAATGAGGTTTAAGAGCCACTTGGAAAACCATCATGACCCCGAATGGGCAGCTCGTGCTGGTGGCAAATATCTGCAACCACGTGATGACTGATGATTGAGTTGAGTCAGTGTTGAGTCGATGAACTTGAAAATTTATGTATTTTTCTAATTTCTAGTCTATTTTCATGTTTTTATTTTTCTAATTATGCATTTTCATTTTCCAACGTAATGTAATGTGTGTATTGTTGAATAATATATGTGTTTTGTGTTTTTTATTTAGATTTTAGTATTTTAAAAAATAAAAAATTTAATTTAAAACAAAAAAAAAAATAATTAACGAACCGAACCGAACCGGATCAAACCGGACCGGGACCGGTACAATATCCGGCTGCCGGTTCCGGTTCCGATCCGGCATTGGTGCAATTGCACCGGTGCACCGGACCGGAACCGGGCCGGTGTCGGATTTTTTTTGGCAACACAACACCGGACCGGACCGGACCGGACGAGCCGAACCGGGACCGGACCGGACCGGGTCAATAGACAGCCTTAGAACTTACGTCTCTAGCAAGTTGATTGAAATTTTTTTAACGTGATTGAAATAGGGATAGAAGGTGAAGGTATTCATCGAAAGTCATGCACGGAACACACTTTAAACACTCAAAATGCTCTGACTTGGTATATTGGGCAATTCAATTTCCGAGTACAGCACCAGGAGTATGGGAGGAATTTTATTCTCTGTAGAGTACTCTAGTAGGAGTACTTAAATATTCATTGGTTGTCAAATTGAAATTGAATATGCTTATTGGCTTTCCCATTTTCCGAATCTTACCAAGCTGATGGTATGGGTCATTTTTCTCTTCAAATGTCATGCCTCTCTTTTTTTGGTTTGTACAATTATTATTACTACTATTATTAAATGCTTATGTTTCCAAAAAATAATAATTTTCTTATTTAAAGAGTTTGTTAATGTTATAATGCATATTACTCATTGATTGAGAATCAAAATGATCATTGTGGGGAGAGGAATCGAATTGGGGAAAGAATGGAAATTCTCTTCTCATTCCTTCTAGAATCGGGTACAAGTGTATATATACATTGGGTGAGAAATCCGGGTCGCATCTCACTTACTAAAAATTAAATCCGAACAGAGGCCGGGTCCCCATTATCTGTACACTTAATATACATTTTGCACAACTAAGATACTAAACTAATGTATGTTCACAATATATCCTAAAACGGTACAATTACCATCAATCTGAATTACAAGTGCAATTAATATGGAGCTATATTATGTCTAACACCCCCCTCAAGCTGGAGGGTGGGTACACACCAAGCTTGAAGAGAATGAAATGGTGTGGTCCACCCGTGAGTGCCTTGGTCATGATGTCAGCCAATTTGTTCGCAGAGGAAACATGAGACAGTGTAATGAGCCCAGAATATAGAACATCTCGAACAAAGTGGCAAGCAATCTCAATGTGCTTGGTACGTTCATGAAAAACTGGATTAGTGGCTATGTGGATGGCAGCCTAACTATCACAATGAATGGAAACAGAGGAAGAGTAATGTGTCCCTATATCAGCAAGTAATCTTTCCAGCCAAATGATCTCAGCAACCATCTTTCTTATGGCTCTATATTCTGCTTCAGCAGAGGAGAGAGACACAGTGGGTTGCTTCTTGGATTTCCAAGAAATAGGGGCACCACTCAAAGTGATGAAATAGCCAGTGATGGACCTCCGAGACAGGGGGCAAGCTGCCCAATCTGAATCTGAGAATGCTTTGAGAGAAAGATCTGCAGAGTTGGAGAGGAGAATCCCTTGGGCAGGATTGTTTAGCAGATACCTTAAAAACATGTAGGCCAGCTAAGAAGTGTGGAATCTTGGGAGCAACCATTAATTGACTAAGATGTTGGACTGAATAGGCAATATCAGGCCTGGTGTGTTGAAGGAAGGGAGGGATCGGGTAAAGGATCACCCACATCAGGTCTGAGTTTGACAGAAGCATCCAGGGGAGTGACCATGGGCCTCAGGTTTGTACATTTGAACTCTTGTAGGAGGTCTTTGGTATATTTGTGCTGGTTCATCAAGTAACCACCAGGAGTCTTAGTGGCCTCTAAGCCTAGGAAGTAGTGAACAGAACCTAGATCCTTTATCTTAAATTGGTTGTCAAGAAATGTCTTTAAGGATATCATTTCAGCATCATCATTACCAGCAAGGATTAAATCATCCACATAAACAGCCAACAGTACAATGGATGAATCTGTGGACATAGTAAAGAGAGAGTAGTCATTTTTGCTAAGGGTGTAGCCTCTAGACACTAAGGACTGAGAAAGTTTGGCAAACCATTGTCTAGAGGCTTGCTTGAGGCCATAGAGGGATTTTCTGAGTTTGCATATAAGTGGAGAGCTAGCAGAAGAGTTGACAGTGAGGCCTTGTGGGATTCTCATGTATACTTCCTCATGGAGATCCCCATGTAGGAAAGCATTATTGACATCCATTTGATGGACTGTCCAGTTGTGTTTGATGGCAAGGGTGAGGAGACATTTCACAGTAGTTAACTTGATAACTGGACTGAAGGTTTCTGTGTAATCAATCCCAGCTTTTTGGGTGTCTCCTCTAATGAACAACCTGGCCTTGTATCTTTCAATTGTTCCATCAGATTTTTGCTTCACTTTGTACACCCATTTGCAAGGAATTGCCTTCTTGCCATGGGGAAGTGGAACAAGATCCCAGGTTTGGTTGGCTTCCAAATTAAGCCTGAAACTCCTTCAACATGGCAGCTTGCCAAGCAGGATGAGTAGCAGCTTGGTGATAGAATTGTGGTTCATAGAAAGATAGTGCAAAGAATAATAATTTGGAGGAGGGTAGAAATGAGGGAATCAGAGATTGTAGGGCCATGTTACAGATGAAGTCCTTCAGATGAGAGGGTTGGGAAGTGGTTCTGGATGATTTTTCTGGTGGGAAGTGGCTGAGGAATGACAGTATGCCTGAGAACAAGAGGAGGCTGTGGTGGAAGAGGATGATATAGGACTGGTGAATGGTGTTGTAAGGGTGGTGATGTATGAGGTGAAGAAGTAGTTAAGAGGGGAAGGTACAACAGAAGAAGGTTGAGGGGGAATATCTGTGTAATATGATGAATTTAGTGGAAAAATGGGTGAAGAAGAATCTGAGGAGTTAGAGTGATAAGGGAAGAGATGTTCATGGAAAATTACATCCATGGAGACTAAGATAGAGTGTGTTTCCAAATTTAGGAGTTTATACCCCTTCTTTCTAAGAGGATAACCTAGAAAGACACATTTGACCACCCTAGATCGAAACTTGTCCCTGCTTGTCTTTGGCAGGGTTGCAAAGGAGAGGCATCCAAAGGTTCTTAGGTGATCATAAGATGGTGGTGAGTGGTAAAGTTTCTCATAAGGGGAGAGGTTGCCCAGAACTGAAGAAGGTAGCATGTTGATGATGTAGGTGGCAGTTAACACACACTCTCCCAAGTATTTAAGTGGGAGGTTGGACTGAAAGAGCAAAGCTCTAGAAACCTCCAAGAGGTGCTTGTGTTTCCTCTCAACAACACCATTTTGTTGTGGTGTGTGAGGGATGGATGTTTGATGTAAAATCCCAGCCTTTGAGAAAAATTGTGAGGCTGTTGTGCTAGAACCAAGTTCAAAAGCATTATCAGACCTTATAGTAAAGACTGATTTTTGAAAGTGTACTTGAACCATCTTGACAAAAGCTTTGATGATTGTAAAAGCATTGCTTTTGCAAGAGCAAGTGAGTCCAAGTCACCCTAGTATAGTCATCTACAATGGTAAAAAAATATCTATGACCATTGTATGTCCTAATGTGATATGGACCCTACAAGTCTATATGTACAAGTTGAAAGGGATGAGATGAATGGATGGTGCGCTTTTTTTTTTTTTTTTTTTTTTTTTTTTGCTAAACCAGCCATAATACTTATATAATAACAAAGTCATTTAGTTTACACAAAATGTGACCTTTCTTTCCCGCAAGTGGGAAGAAGTGTCTAATAAAAGTTCATACATAACAAAAGGGGGAGTATAATCAAAGATCCTACTATCCGCTAAGGAAGCATCAGCACGTCCATGTTTGGCTAGTAAGTCAGCCACAAAATTTGCTTCCCGATATATATGCTTCATATCATCCCGACACAGATCAGCGAGACATTTGTATGATTGCCAGTGAATCACATTCTACTTGCAGAGGAGTTAAATTCTTCTCCTTTGCCAATTTAAGACCATGGAATAAGGTGCTGGATTGAAATGACAACCTTTGTTATCTTACCATAGGGCAGATTGAGCATATAAAAGAGGGTTTTTGTGACAGTTTATTTGATAAGTAGTGGATATGTTTCGCTTTCCGAAAAGGGACATGTCCCATCTTTGATGCCAATAGAGGTCTGTCTTCTTTATTGAACAATCTGAATTACAAGTGCAATTAATCTGAAGCTATATTATGTCTAACAGTTAATAATCGACATTGTGGTTCCAAGAAAATCTTTTTCTTTTTTTTTTCACAAATCAATTTTTGTTGAAATGTACATTATCTTTACTTCAGCTCATGTGTCCAATTCCCATCGCAGCACAAAGGTCGTACTCTTTAGCCATCATATATTACATCATAATGTAAAAGAAAATAGTGGTTTCTTATCCTTTCCTGCTCGATCATTCAGTCTATTTTAAGATGGCCATTTCCTCTCACTTTTTTTTTTTTTCTCGTGGGTGAATGTATTTTAATGCAATGGTCCTCTAATTACTTGATGAAAGAAATCGTTACAGTGATTAATAAATATAACAAAAATAAAATTGGTGAATTGAAGTACCAGTATATTTAATACAGTTGCACCATATGAAGATCCATTACTATACTCTATATTCCTCTTGTATCTAAGCTTTGTGTCCGAACAGTGCCACTTAAAAGGTGATAAAGTCGACTTTTAGATAGGCAAGTACTAATAATTAGTATATGATTCTAATTTCTATGACATCTAGAACCGCATGATTTATAAAATTGGAAGAAGTTTGACGTAGTATTTCTTTCTTATCCTATTATCCTTTATCCTTGTAATTCACGTATTGTTCTTGTTTAGTAACTTAATCCATTTTGTCCCTCACAAAATGCACTACGTAAAGATTTTTACCATTACATTTTTAAACATGAGCTAATTAAATATAACACACGTTTGTAATTTTGGATGAGGTCAGTACTCGCCAATAGCTGGACATCGAAGATAACTTTCTCCCCTTCTGATTCTTTCTTCAATCTGTTCCCAAGCAAGATCCTAATTAAAATTTGTTTTAGCATCAACAAAATATGTGGTAACCACCCTTTCTAAAATATGGACTTATTGGCACTTTTTATTATACGGAATCTTTTTTTAAGTCATGTTACTCAAAACAAAAAGGGTGACACTATGTGAATTGAAGATGCATGCCAAATTCCGCGCCTTTCAAACAAAGATAGGTAATCGTAGTAAGAAGGGAACGAAATGTAAATGTGGGTTTTAAATAAAACGAACTCAGTTTATTGAGAGCAATAACTTTGGATTATACTATGTAATATCAGAAAATATTAGTAACGTTTTTCAATTAATTAATGGGATTAATATCATAAAATTGAAGTTATGGTGTCACTTATATGACTATTTTACATCTGAGCATATATCATCCCTTTACGGTAGAGTAGTTCCTCCATGATAGCATCAAAAATTCTTGCCCCTCTGAAGTGGAGATTAATAGCCTGAAATTTTTTCACATTTTTAGTCAGAAAACTGCACCGACAAAAGCTTGTAATGCAGTAATGAAAAGATTATTACTTACAGGGTCAACTTCTTCAATATTCCCGGTAAAAGATGATCCATCGCAATATTTAAACTTAACCAGATTCCAGTTGTAGAAATCTTAAATTATTTCGAAAAATCTTTTCATTAGTGCCGTAAATATCTTCAAAAAAAAGAAATAACATATATCAACCTGGATTTAGTTGAGAACCGTTGCTAAGAACTCCTTTAAAATAAGCTACACTTGGAATCTTTTTTTAAGATAAGTCATCAGCTGCACGATCTTGGAAGTTGGAAATGGTATCGCACCACCCTCCTCCCTAGAAATTCAGCAAAAACAACGTATTAACATAAAGGTAAAAGGGGGAAAAAAAAGAGACAAGAAGAAGAAGCAAAAACTAGCTAGTAACATGAATATATGAGTCTATACCTGAAGGTGAATGAGCCAGTTATTAGCTCCAGAGCCAGTTCCCCGGATGAAAGTTGTATGCTGGAGGACCTCCATCCAGGCATACTATAATATGGAGTAAGCAACATTGATCAGAATAACTTAAATTTAATTAAGTTCTCAATAAAATAACATATTTGCTAATAATAAAATTGTAAAACTACATACATTAAGTAAAAAAATGCAACTATAAATCAGGGAATAGAACTTTTCTACAGAAATTAACTTGTCATCACCTGCTCCTTTTGCAACTGCACTCTCCAGAAAGGTGGTGTTGACAATGAAATCCCCTCCAGTTGTCAAATGACACAGTAGAGCAACTAAAACACATAACCTCTCATTGTCAGTAAAACAATCTTCGAAATATCCATTCCACTAAATTAATCAACAGAGAATATTAAGCCTAACCCAACCAAGGAAAAGAAGGAGGAAAATTAGCTAGGAAACTGAATAAATGAGTCTATACCTGAAGGTGATGAGCCAGTTACATGCGGGAGGACTTCCGTCCAAGAATACTGTAATATAAACGGCGTTGATTATAATAACAGAAAATTAAGTACTCATTAAAATGACATTTTTTCTAATAATAAAATTGTAAGACTATATACATACAAACCGAAAAAAAAAAGTGTAACTGTAAATCTGGGAATATAATAGGTCGTATTAACGTTGAGATCCGCTCCAGTTGTTAATTGACATAGTAGTGAAACTAAACAACATAACATCTAACTGTCAGTAAAATACTCTTTGAATTATCCATTGCAAACAATTTATTTCAGTAAACTACATCAACAGAGAATGTTAGCTGCAGATAAGTTCAATCATTTTATTACTACTCTAATATATTCTAAAAAATAATGTAGACCAAGTTTGCTATGTAAAGCCACTATAAAAAAACTTTTGAAGGAATATATACGACGAGGATGGCAATTGAGAAATGACAAAAAATCTTATTTGTAAAATGGTTGGTATTTCAGCCTAAATAGTGTGTTAAACAAGAGTTACCAAGAAAAACTACATATATGGCCGCCATTAGAGAATATGGTCTCTCTTTCACTCTCTCTTGCAAATTAAAGAAATAAGAGCTTATAACTGTAAAGAAGAAGAACAGAACTTGGCACTTTTGAATGTAAGAATATCGCACCTTTTTATAGGCGCTACTTGGTTGGATTAAGCCTAACCCTGTAATCCATATTAACGATTTAATTCTAATTTTCTTAGCAGATAAATTAAATGAGAAACTAAGGAAGAAAAAAAACGAACCCTTTAAAAGTATATCCTTGCATGTTACTCATAACATTAACCTATCTTCTTTAAGTAACCAATTAGAAGCCAGTAAAAGGAGCTTTAGGGAACCATTTTCTAGCTAGCTTTATGAGTAAATGGTATACTAGATTGGGGGTGTTACTTTTGGATCCGTGTTACAATACTACCACCAAATATAGCAACCTTCAATTAGAGGCCCTTGCTTACTAATTCAACCAATTAATCTTTGCAACTAGTAAGTAAAGGTATACCGATATTGATCACAAGTATGTATGGCATGTGATACCCCTCAGATTTAACTATCTTTGAACTGCGCATAATTGTAGGACAGATTCCATAAATATCGTGGTTACAAAAATTGTTTATGCTTATGCAACCCTCTACTCCTCTTTCTGCATATATTCGGAGCAGTATTAAATGTTTTGCAGGGCAAAGAAATTTGAGCCCTTGCAAGTTGCATGTGATTATGTTTCTCCCAACATTAAGGATATGAAGTAAGGGTTTAATTTCCTCAAAAGAATTATCTGACCCAATTTCATACAAATTACGCTATGTTAAAATTTGTGAACAAAAATGTTTTTATTAATATCAGATTACTCTAAACTTGTAAGGAATATCTTGAAATTCGTCAATGATCTCGATGGAGGACTAGCTTGATATGTTGGAATTAATGAGGATGAGGTTTATCATATGTCCGGAATGTGTCTATTACTAGTAATCTTGCCATTTATTTCACATGTAATTGTACTCCAATTGAATCCATTTTACTTGTTTAATCATAACTTTGTGAGATAATTGAAATTTCTCGATCAATGAGTTTGATGACTTTGTATTTGACCCATTGAGGTACCGTACACTACCAGACCCGACGTTCACTTAAAAATAGAACATTACTGCATGATTGGCTGGGATTAGGCCCACAACATTTAAGAGATATTAAGGTTCTGGATTTTTAACCGATATTTTTAAGTAGAAACTAGGAAGAAATCAAAATTCTGAAGTCTGAAGTATATCATCATGTGATAAAACCAACTAGTCTTTTTACCATAGCCAATCTTAGCAGCCAGTAGAAAGGAGCTTCAAGAACCTTTTCTAGCCAAACTCTTTTTAAGTCGTATACCATAATTAGGAGATGATCTTTAAAGATCCGTGTTACAACATCATACCAATAATAACAGTCAATATTGATGGAACTTCAACAAGGAAAAGAAAAACTAGGTGCTTGTGATTCGTCGATACATGTGATAAATTAAACTACTACGTTGTAAATAATACTCCTTCTGTTCCAAAATGGTTGTCACAGTTCGAATTTCGAGAGTCAAACGAGTTCATTTTAACCGTGAATTTAAGCTTATAATCTTTAATTAAGTTTTTTGTAACGATGATTATATATTTAGAAACTACATAAAAAGTACTATAAGTCATAATAATTAATAATTCAAAATATTTAAAAGACATATGAAAATATTACGGTCAAAGTTAATTTGTTTGACTCTCGAAATTCGAACTATGACAACCATTTTGAAACGGAGGGAGGGAGTAGCAGCCAATTATGAAAGAGCTTCAAGACCTTTTTTTTATATCATAAAACTTTTAACAGCTCTTTAATCCTTTTTTTCCATAACGGAAACATTATGCAAATTCGAAATAAAATTGACCCGTCTTAAAGTTTTCACCTAAATTTGAAGCCTATGAGGCCTCCCTCCAACTTTTTCAGCAGGATCCAAAATGACATTAAAGTCTCCTCCTATACACCATGCTCCATCCACCACCATATCTACATCTGTTAAGCTACACCATAGCTCCTTCCTTTCAGCTGCTGTACATTTTGCATATACAGTAGTGACAAAAACACAGTATTTACCAAATTCATCCTTCAGCTTTAAAGTGACCTGTTGATCATCATCAGCAAAGATGATATATGAGTTTTACAAACCTACTACAATTAGAAAAATAATACGTAAACAAATTATAGAGGTGATGCAAATTTTGCATTTTTGCCTTATTTTTATTTTCGAAGTCATTGGTAAACTGTAGAAGTCCTAAAGAAGACGGACTATTTGTGCTATCTGTAATGCTTGGAAGATTATAAGGTTGTCGGGTGGGAACTATTTAAAGATCTTACTTGGGAACAGACTGAAGAAAGATGCAGAACGGGAGAAAGCTATCTTCCATGTCCACCTATTGGCACGTATTGACCATATCGAAAATTAAAGACATGTGTAATATCTAGCTCGTGTTTAAAAATATAATAATTAAAATTTAAAGTTCTGCATTTTGTGAAGGACAAAAGGGATTTTATTATTAAAAAGATCGAGATATGAATTACAAGGGGAAAGGATAATAATGATAAGAAAGAAACACTCAAAACTTCTTCCATATCTTATAAAAAATCATGCCGCTCTTTAAATCACGTAGAAATGATAATATACCTAATTATACGTAGAAGCATTCGCCTATCAAAATCGCCCTTTATATTTTGATATTAAAGATGCACCCATTCATTAATCCATACAACTTTAAATCACGTAGAAATAAAAAAATTATACGTAATTACTAGTAGCACTTGCCTATCAAAGTCGATCTCTTTTTAATAATAAAGATGCATCCATTCGTTAATTAAACGGAAGAGAAATAAATTGTCTAGAAATGTCATGAGCAGTGGCCTTTCTATAAATTTTTAATGAGAGAGATTACGCATACTGAATAGACATAATTTAAAGAGGCTGGTAACTGCGATTGTGGATGTATACCATCATTACTAGTTTATATCTGGAATATCGGGACATGGCATAAATCTTTCACCCCTTCGGCATTTTTCATCAATCTCTTCTTGAGTAAGATGCTCAATAAAATTCCACCCATAAAGGGTCCAGTCACTTAGGCATTGATAAAAGCAATAATCATCCAATTCTTCAGGAGTTCTTCTACAATTTACCAATGTCTGAGGAAATAAAACTAAGACAAAAACACAAATCTGCAACAGTGCCATAATCGGTTTACAACACATCTTTTATTCCTGCAAAAACAATTTGTGACAAATGAATTTTTGGTTACTCTAGAGGTCATCGGTTTGAAGTATTACTCAAAACAAAAAAGTAGAAATATCCACTGGTATTTTCGGGGAGATCTATTCTTGTGCCTCCTTTCAAATATTTAACATGGTAATCAAATAAGAATGAACTAAAGGAATCTAAATATGGCTTCTAAATTAGAAACTCAGCTTACTGAAAATAATGACGACAGGCATTATAATTGATACATATATTGCCCCATGAGTAGAATATAATGGTAACGAAGTACCTTTTCCCTCCTTGTCTTTCTTGCTTCCAATTGATAGATTTAATCTCGTCTTACCCGTCATGAAATGAATTATGTTGGGATTATACAAGAAGAATAAATAGATTATATTGGAGGGTGAGTCATACGTTAATGTACGAAACGGAAAAGAGGTCGAAAACTAAGGTGCGCTATAAAGAATTAATTAACCAGTTGGACATTATTAGAGAGACAAAACCCCGTTAATTTGATTAGTTTGAAGACTCCTTTCATATTCACTTTGGGCAATTCATGAAAGAGTGAATCGGTAAAATAAGAAAAATATAGTACTCCTCATGAGTACTTTCAAGAAAAAGATGGAATTAACTTTGCTTACACAATTTTGACGGTCAAGCAGCTTAGCCTGCGCTAAAATTTTATTCAGATTGTTTAACACTTATAAAAAATTATGTGAGATAAGAGATGGTTGATTAATAGGTCTTTTACGTTGTAACGTATTGTCCAAATTAATGTATTTACTCTTTCTGGTAGTTCAATTTCAAAAGTTTTAGTGTGTTTAATTGGATTAGTTCAATTAGGCATCACATGCATGTAATAACAAACTTACATTGAACGTGTTCATCAGTTAATTATATTATCCAAATTAAGTTTTTAATTCAAATATAGCTATAGGTCACCAAATGTCGACTTCATTATCTGCAAGAAAAATACTTAGTACTTCCTCTGTTTAAATTTACTTGTCCAAATTCAACTTTGCACTACAGCCAAGATAAAATAACAATAATTAAACTTGTCAAATCTACCCTTATTTATTATACTTTGTCGTAGTTTCCAATTAATTAGAAAGGGATTTTGAATAATTTGACCATTTAATGTCAAGGGTAAATTAAGAAGAACATAGCTAATTTTATCTTGCATTGCTAAAAAGACAAGTAAATTAATAATTTGACTTTACTAAATTTGGACAAATAAACTTAAACGGAGGGAGTATAACTTATGCCCATGCATGTGACTCTGTCTCTCCCAACAACAGAATAGCGAGGAATAATGATCACCGTTCGGTTGGATACTCTTACAGAGAAACTAGGAGATAACGTCAACCTATCTTTTTAATATAACTATTCTCAGCAGCCAGCGCATGGATCTTCACGAACCATTTCTACCTAACCAAATCTTTTAGTAAATGATAGAGCCTTTTGGGAATGTTCTTTCATTGAATGCAAGTTACAACATCAACCAATTATAGCAGCCAATACAAGAACGCTTTATTAAATGACACAGCAGATGAAGTGCTAGTTTTTGGTAGATATACATGTGGTAAATTCAACTAATAATAGCAGTCTGCAATAAAAGAGCTACAAGAACCTATTCTAAGATAAAACTTTTAAGTAGGAGTAACAGAGTATTCGTTCCCTTTTGCCCATAACAGACCCTAAAGCGCCTTGAAATACAAATATTGACCTGTTTTTATGTTACCTACAAATAGAAATAGTTACCTTCTGAGGTAAGAGTGTAATTTAATGGAGGTTTCTTGATAGGTCTGTATCTCCCAAAAAATATATCAGGTTTTACAATTAGATTTATATTTAGTTGAGTCTTAGGCGACCGTTTTATATCTCAATTTGATCGTTTGACAGGCAGTTTACGTGAACGAATTAATCGACCTCAAGAGTTTGATGCGGGAATAATTCTAAAATCGATGTCAAATAGATTCGGTATTAAATGAATTCGATGTCAATTAAATCCGATGTCAGGCAAGGATATGAATGCTGTCTAACAAATTCGAACTCAATGAAAAGACAATGATATACGATGAAATAACTTCGTTTTATCAAGATTCACAATTATCCGAACACGATTATGATACTTGAATCAACGAAAATAATAGCGATACGATGACAACTAAGTGAAATGAATAAACGTAACACAGTAACGAATGAACAAACGTAATCGACAACAGATCCGATGAACAAATCAAATAGCTGACAAATGAATGACGATAACAGATTGTCCCAGTTAAACACAGATTTAAAGATGTTACGATCAAGATAGATGCAGATCTAAACGAAGCAAGCAACAATTAAATAATCAAAGCAGTAAAGGCTTATTGTATTTGATGGATCGATGGATGTTGCTTCAATGGAAAGAACAGGTCTCCCTCCACGTTTGAGCCAAATCACGATCGAAGCTTTAAATACAATGACGGTTTCTGATGTAACAAACTGATAAAGGTAAATGACTGTTGAATATTTTCTTAACAAGAGAATAGTGGTTTGAAGAATAGAGTAATATTTTGCTCAGATGAACGTATCCAAAAATGAAAATATAGGGCCCTATTTATAGGTTGAAATGGAGGAGAATCCCCAAACCCTAGCAGACTTCCACTTCCCCACGTTTCTCATCCCACTGTTGCACGTCGTCATCTGCTCCACTAAATCCGCTTTATCTGTTCCGATTTTTTAGAGATGAGGGTCAGTTTGATCTGATCTTCAATAATGTTGTCTCCGATTTTATCCGATCAACATCGCATAACCGAACCAAATCAAACCGAAGCAAACTCTTTCCGATCTCATATCTTTTCGAAGTGAATACGCATATCGGATGCGATCGAGTTTGCTTCTTTCGTGATCGGACAGAAAACAGACCAATACAGATAGTCCCCCCACTTGCCAAGTGTGTTCGTAAAGCTTTTGGCAAGTGGATTTGAGTTTTTAGCGGGAAAACACGTGGCACGTTCGTGTCCCTCCAATTCGAAATGTCAAAACGTCGCCTCAACTTCCCATCGCTACACGTGTCAGAAATTGTGCGGGCAGCGACCTTTGACGGTTCCCGAGGCAATGATGAACTCTTCTCTATAAATATCCGCTTCACTTCCAGCTTTACAACTTCTGAAACTTTGTTAAAGGAACCAATTTGCGAAAATTTCTTCAAATCCCACAAAATCTTCCATTCTAAACCGCTGATTCTTGCTGTTTCTGCCTTTAGATTTAAACATCTTCTTACAAATTTCACTTTACCGCGAATTCTAACAATGTCTACCTCATCACAGAACATAGTAGGGGTTGATATCACTTCTACTACGGCAGTTACCGCCACGGCTCCGCCGCAGTCTGCTGCGGTGGTGGAGCGAGCTTCCGCCATTGCAGACCCTTCAGTAGACAAGAAGGGAAAGAAGCGGAAAGAAAGGAAAGTGAAAGATTACGGTCCAAAAAAGTCATGGTCGGAGATCCTTCCGAAAAAGTTTACGTATGAGAACGATTGCAAAATCAGTGAAGCGGAGCAGGGGAAGAAGAAAAATATCCCGATCGACTCCGTTTACTGCACGATCACGCCGGAGGCGATTCCTCGGGTTCGAGAGGAGTGTGGTTGGAGAGTGGGTGACATCGATGTGATGTGCCCTCCGAGGAAGTCGACGTTGGCGACCCACGTTGAAGGTCATTCCGTGGTGTTGACTTACCCATTTACGATCGGATTCTCCCTTCCGGTCGATAACATCATCGAGGAATTTTGCAGGATGTACAAAATTTGCCTCGGTCAAATTTCTCCGATGATATGGAGAACGATCATAATCATGCGATACATCGCACAGGTGGCGGAAGTGGAGCTGACACTTCGTCACATTCTCAACATATACTCTCCTCGAGTTTATAAAGGAGGAGTGATAAATTTGGCTAAACGAGGTCAGCGGGCTTTGATCTCTGACAACGATGACGACCTCCGAGGATGGGATCAGCGCTTCGTTTTTATTCCCACGGAGCAACTAACCGACCCCGGAAGTGAGCCGCTGCCGAATGTCTGGAATCGGACTCGTAAGTATTTTGTTTTACCTTTCCTTTGAATTGCTTTTGGCAACACAATCTAAATTCCTCTGAAAATCTTCAGCTGAGGCAGTTGAATTCGATCAAATTTCCGACATCGTACCCTGGCTGATAAGGGTACTTGAAAAGACGACCAATGACAAGCGAGCCTGGAAGCCGGTCGCAGCTTTGAAAATGCTCAAAGCCAAAAATCATGGTAACTTCACTGTTTTTGTTTTTACTTCTGTCTTCGTTGGTGTTTTTCGATACTTAAGAAAATTCTTCTTCAGGTATCACCGGTGCTGGGGGAGAGCCAAGCGACGAGGAAGTTGAGCCCGAAGGCGGTGAAAAACCCGATGACGCTCCTCCTCCAAAGAAAAAGAAGAAATCATTTCAAGACTTGAGGAACAAGTACTTGCCTCGGGTAGTGGTTGCAAAAGGGCAAGGGGATAGCTCATCGGTTGCGCCCCCAACCATAGAAGATGTGATTGCTGGCACGAGTTCGGCGATCGCGGCGGCGAAAGCTGCCGAAAGAGTGGCTCCAGTTATTGACATCGAAGAAGAGGGTCATGGGGAGGAGTCAACGTCGGATCAGTTGGTACAGCGTCCCAAAAGGACAGCTAAGGAAAGACTCCAGGAAACGGCCATTCAGCTTAAAGTGGCCGAACAGGGAGATATTTCCGTGGATGACTACCATCTCTCCCCCAACGCTGAAGATGCTAACTCAGGTTCGGGAGGCTTGCCTAGCAGGGAAGGTGTTCTTGTTCCTTCGATCGCCGTCCCTGAAAATCAAGAGGAGATGATCGAGGCCCTCGATCGTGAGCTTGAAGGGAGGGATCCTGCAAAGGGGAAAGCGCCGGCTTTGGATCGGTCAATTGAGACGATGAAATCCAAATTCGATGAAGAGACGGGGTCATCGTTTTTCAATACGGATCATGCCGATCCAATTGTTCCCCTTCCTCGAAGTGAAGAAGCCGCTGCTTTTGCTGCCTTAGGCGAGTCCGAGAAGAGGGGCGTTAGATCGCTCAAGATCGAGGTGCCAGCCAACGTTGATCTGCTTAGATGCCCAAGGAAGTTGGCGAACTACTTCTTCGATGTCATAGGTCCGATGGAACAAGCTCGGCTGAATACACACGAGGATTTGAGTCTGCCTTCCCAGATTTCCTACGGCGCTTTTAGGGTAAGTTCTATTTTTGGAGCTCTTTTTTACTTTAGAAATTCTTCGCTTTGGATTGATTTCATGACTTTGAAATTGATCTTCAGAACTGCATAATGGCAATCGAGACTGCTGATCGGATCCGCCAACTTCAAGATGGGGCCAAAGTCTTAAATGAACAGATCGTTCATCTAACTTCAGCGGGAGAAGAGTTACATCGGAAACTCAAGGCATCGGAGGCCAAGAATGCTGAACTTTCAGCCAAATTTGACGAAAGCGCGAACGAACATGCTCTTCGTCAATCAGAGTTGGAATCTCAGATCCGAGCTTTGAATTCGCAACTGAGTGATCATGAAGCCAACTTTGACCTGAAATTGGCCGAACTCAACTCTATTTTGGAGAGCAAAGACAAAGAGCTAGCTGACCAATCTGAGGAGTTGACTGCTCTTCGAAGAAGCAATGATGGAATAAAGGCTGAAGCTGCCAGCCTAACGGAGAGGAACTTGCTACTTCAGAAGGAGTCTAACGTCCTAAGGCGTGACCTTGAAGAAGAATTTGATAAGAGAAAGGATTTGATCCTTGCCGAATCAAGGCGCGACGTCCTAAGGGAGATGTTAGACCGGACTGTCGATGTTCCTACCGAGTTGAGCGAAGCCATTGCCATCGTAAGATTGACTCGTGAAGAACTTGGTCTTCCAGCGAGTTCATCCGATGAGGGTTCTGACGGGGACGCTGATGAATGATTTTCTTACTTTTGCACTTGATCGATTTTGAAGTCCATGTATATAATGGCTCATGAAATCATCCATGTATATATGACTTATGAATGAAATCACTTCTGTTATTGCTGTGTTGTTTTTTGCTTTTCGAAGATAATTTAATCGTTCGAAGAATTCTTACGATAATCGTTGAAAGAAATGATTGGGGCCCAATGTCTTAGTGCGTAGTAAAGAATGACGTCTCATTTTCACGTAATGCACTCTTCGAACATTTTCACGAGTTCGGAATGAAGAATTTAACACTTGGTGAACAACTTAGATGTAAAATCTGATTAAAATTTGGAACGATCTCTGAAATCGAACAAATGTAAAGAATGAGTATAACCAGTGTTGTATTATTGAAGTAGACCGCTAATGGGTCTTTGATACATTCGGGATCGTATGATTCGATCGATTACAAGATGTAGCCGTAAGGCACAGACATTGATCACTATTGGATCGTTTACATGAGACTGATGACGCTTGATTTCAAACGAGCCGCCAATTCGGATGACTTGGAGCTTTTGCCGAAGTTTGAACGAGTCCCCAGTTCGAGTGAACGTTGGAACTTCTGTCGAGTTTTGAACGAGTCCCCAGTTCGAGTGAACGTTGGAACTTCTGTCGAATTTTGAACGAGTCCCCAGTTCGAGTGAATGTTGGAACTTCTATCGAATTTCGAACGAGTCCCCAGTATCTGCCGATGACCCTCATGCTACCTTCATCCCCCCCAGTGTTTGGGTGCGAAAAATGAGTAGGCGAACACTGGTCCTTCGACTTCGTTACCTGAAACAGAATCATTGGGAGACCAAAACCAAGAAACTCGTTATAGATGAAGACCACGTTAGAGTGTTCGTCAGATTTATCGACCCCGATCGGAGCGTTTTGAGCTCGAGTGTTCGCGGGTGATGTTTGTCATCATTCGACTCCAACTATGCCTATCATCTAAAAATGTTAGTACCAAATAATAAAAGCATCTTCCGATGGAGGAATAATAAAAATTGCGAAATGGAAATAAAGGGTGAAGATTGATACCGCAGAACCTCAAAAATAGTATTTCTTCAGTTGTGTGACGTTCCAATTGAAGTCTACCGGTTTGGAGTCCATTGTTTCGAGTTGGTATGAACCTTTTCCGATCACTGCCTTGACGCGGAAAGGTCCCTCCCAATTTGCTCCTAGCTTCCCTTCGTTGGGTTCATCCTTCTTTGGTCTTTTGATTTTCAGCACATAATCACCTACATTAAAAGATCGATACCTGAGTTTTTTGTTGATGTAGTTTTCTGCCCTTTGCTTTTGTGCTTGTATCCGAACAAATGCCATATCCCTTTTTGCTTCGACCAGGTTCAGATCTACCAGCATGGTTTCTTTGTTGGCTTCTTCGGTGGAGTGGGCGAACCGAAGGCTGGGCTCCCCCACTTCCACCGGTATCAGCGCTTCTGTTCCGTAGACAAGTGAGAACGGTGTCTCCCCGGTACTGTGTTTTACCGTTGTCCGATGAGCCCACAGTGCTCCGGGGAGTTCGTTCGGCCAGTTGCCCTTTGAAACATCCATCCTTTTCTTCAAGTACTCGAGTATTGTTTTGTTGGAAGATTCAGCCTGTCCATTTGCGCTGGGGTGATAAGGTGTTGATGCAATTCGCTTGATCCCCCATTTTTCGAAGAAGGCTGTGATTCGCCTTCCCACGAACTGCTTACCATTGTCGCATGTGATCTCTTTCGGGATCCCAAAACGACAAATGATATTCTGATGAATGAATTTGATAATTTCCTGTTCACGAATTTTAGCCAAGGCAATAGCTTCCACCCATTTAGAGAAATAATCTGTGAGAATTAAAATAAACTTTACCCCACCGGGCGCTGTTGGAAGCGGCCCGACCAAGTCCATTCCCCACTTCATAAATGGCCACGGTGACGTGACCGAATGAAGTGGTTCTGCCTGTTGATGTATGAGATTTCCAAATCGTTGGCACTTGTCACATTTGCGGATGAATTCCTTGGCATCATCTGCGATCGTTGGCCAATAGTACCCAGCTCTTATGATCTTTCGAACCAATGACTTGCTGCCGGAATGATTGCCGCATTCGCCTTCGTGAACTTCTTTCAGCACATAATTTGTTCTATCTGGCCCAACACACTTCGCCAAAGGGCCGCCAAACATTTTCCTGTAGAGTTGATTTTCAAGAAGGCAATATCTTGCTGCTTTGGCTTTAAGTGATCGGGCAGACTTCTTGTCATCGGGAACAGTACCTGCCTGCAAGTAGGACAAATATTTGCTTCTCCAATCCCAAGTTCGATTAACATTGTTTACCTCTTTAATGCTCCGACATAATGGAGATTCGAACAAGTGAACCACGGTCTCATCGAGTTTTTCATCGATGGCTGCTGCCGATGCAAGGTTTGCTAAAGCGTCTGCTTCGATGTTTTCTTCCCTTGGTATCTGGGCTATTTTCCACTCCTGAAAAGAAGTTAGAAAATTTTGTACCTTTTCGAGCAGCTGTTGCATCCTTGGATCTCGAACACAGAAATCGCCTTGGATTTGATTTACCACCAGTTGGGAATCACTTTTGATATCTATTCGTTCGATTTTCAAATCCTTCGCGATCTTTAAACCTGCAGCGAGGGCCTCATATTCGGCCTCGTTGTTAGTTTTTGCATGTAATTTGATCGCGTACCTGAGCTTTTCACCCGAAGGCGCAATCAATAGAATTCCGAGGCCAGTTCCTTTGACGTTGGAAGCTCCATCGGTGTACATTACCCAGATCCCGGGGTCTGGATCTCTCATCATCAACTCTTCCTTCTTTGCCTCCGGTAGAATATTAGCGCTGAAGTCCGCTACAAAATCAGCCAAAACTTGAGATTTTATGGCGGTACGAGGCTGGTAAGTGATATCATACTCACTCAGCTCGACCGCCCATTTCATTAATCGACCAGAGAGATCTGGCCGATGTAAAATATTTCGCAATGGGAACGTAGTTATCACGGATATTGAATGACATTGGAAATAAGGCCTTAATTTGCGTGCAGCAGTGACTAGTGCAAGTGCTAGTTTTTCTAGATGTGGGTACCTTGTTTCGGCATCTAACAGTGTTTTACTAACATAGTAGATAGGAAATTGGTTACCTCCATCTTCGCGAACGAGGACAGCACTTACAGCGACATCGGAAACAGCCAAATAGACCAGCAGCATTTCTCCTTCAATTGGTTTTGACAGAAGCGGTGGATTTGAGAGGTACTGCTTCAGTTCCCGAAGAGCTCTTTTGCATTCTGGTGTCCATTCGAAACCTTTGCTCTTTCTCAATACTGAAAAGAACTTGTGACACCGTTCAGATGACCTCGAGATGAACCTGCTGAGATAGGCTACTCGACCGGTCAGTTGTTGAACTTCTTTCTCCGTTGTCAGGTTCTCAGGGATATTTTCGATCGCCTTGATCTTGTCTGGATTTGCTTCGATTCCTCTTTGCGATACGATGAATCCCAAGAACTTACCGGATCCAACCCCGAACGCACACTTCTCTGGATTCAATCTCATGTTGAATTGTCTTAGTATTGTAAAAGTTTCTTCCAAATGAGTCAGATGATTTCCCTTCTCAAGAGATTTGACCAACATGTCATCGATATAGACTTCCATGGTTTTCCCAATCAAATTTTTGAACATAGTAGTGACCAGACGCTGATAAGTAGCGCCGGCATTCTTTAGGCCAAAAGGCATGACCGTGTAACAATAAGTTCCCATGTCTGTAATAAACGATGTCTTCTCCTGATCTGATGGGTCCATCGATATTTGATTATAGCCTGAATAGGCATCCAAAAAACTCAGCATCCCGTGGCCCGCCGTCGAATCGATCAATCAATCGATGTGAGGCAGTGGGAACGAATCTTTTGGGCAAGCTTTGTTGAGATCGGTATAGTCGACGCATACCCTCCATTTGCCATTTTTCTTAGGTACTACGACCGTGTTCGCAAGCCATTCTGGATATTTTACTTCTTTAATGAACCCATTTGCTAACAGTCTTTCCACCTCATCATTGATTACCTTCCTTCGAAAACCTCCATTTGGTCGTTTCTTTTGCTTCACCGGTCGATGTTTCGGGTCGACATTTAACTTGTGCGTGGCGACTTTTGGATCGATTCCCACCATATCTGCATGGGACCAAGCAAAACAATCAGAGTTGTCCTTGAGGAAGGATATGATTTTTGCTTTTACGTCGATGTCCAATTCAGCTCCAACATAAACTTTCCGATCAGGATTATCATCGAACAATGTTACTTCCTCAAGTTCTTCTATCGTAGAGTCTCCAGCTTCTTGTCTATGCGGTTCTCTCACACATGGTGGAACCTGTGCGAAGTCGCCTTCGACTTCGGATTCCGGTAGCTGCGTTTGATCGCACAACAGAGCCGAAGTGAAGCTTTCGTTCACGGGTCCCACTAGCTTACATGGTGAAACCTGTGCGAAGTCGCCTTCGACTTCGGATTCCGGTAGCTGCGTTTGATCGCACGACGGAACCGAAGTGAAGCTTCCGACCACAGGTTCCACTAGCTGTGATTGCTACAATCGGAAGCCTTCCTTGACAGCTACTGAGTAACAGTCTCGTGAAGCCTGTTGCTCGCCTCTGATTTCGCGAATTCCCCATGGGGTAGGGAACTTTACAACTTGATGCAAAGTCGATGGAACTGCTCCCATAGCATGGATCCATGGTCGACCCAAAATCACGTTATATGCCATTTCGCCCTTCATCACCTGAAACGACGTCTCACTCTCCACTCCTTCTGCATAGGTTTTGATTGTAATTTCCCCAACGGTCACCTCACTTGAATTGTTGAAACCAGACAGGACCGTTGAGCGAGGCACAATCTTATCGCTCAACTGCAATTGTTCAACCACCCTTGCATGTATGATGTTAACCGAACTGCCAGCATCGATTAACACTCTTTTCACATCGGCGTCATCGATCCTTGTTGTTACTACAAGTGCATCATGATGGGGATGAATCCTTCCATCGAAATCGGAATCCCCGAACACGATTTCATCGGTCATATCATCGCGTGTTCGTTTGTCTCGTGTGAAAGAGACCTTTGCATATTTCTTCGTAGTGTAGGTTACCCCACAAACACCATCTCCTCCGGTAATAACATTCACCGTTTTCCTGGGAGCAGGAGGTTTTGGTGGTTCATCGTCTTTCTTCCTATTGAAATTGTTTCGTCCTCTCTCAGTCAAAAATTCGACCAAGTGACCCTTTTCCAGCAAGCTGGCCACTTCATACCTCAGCGCCTTACATTCTTCCGTTGTATGGCCGAAATCATGGTGAAATGCACACCACAGAGTTTCGTCCCTAGTATTTGGACTTGACTTTATGCGACCTGGGAATTTCACAACTTTGTCACCCATCCCTTTCAAATGATTCACCAGATTTGGTGTCGATATGCAAAAATTGTATTCCGTTACTTTTGGAGGCAGTGGTCGATCTTTTGGAACCGAGGATGTGTTTGGCTGGGCTTTCTTTGATTGATTTTTGGAGCTACCAGCTTCGTGGTTGTTGCTCCCCATTCGATGGAAACTGTAGGGCCCCCATCGTTGGTCCCTGTAGTCTCTTCTGTCATTATCAACCCTCCTTGCCGGCCGGTCATAATGATAATTATTTCGGGCTAGCTGCAGTTCTTCCTCTTCAGCCCTGATCCTCGTCTCGCACTCGAGGTACAATACATCGAAAGTCCATGCATCAATCTCCCTAAGACGATCTTTCAGTTTCCATGCCTCAATTGAATCAGTGCGCAAGTTGTTAGCAAAGGTCAAACATGCCCACCTTTCTTCGAGATTTGGTATAAGAATTTTCTCATCGTTAAATCTTTTTAGAAACTGCTTGATAGTTTCCCCGGGTCGCTGCCTTACGTTCAAGATGTCTTCGACCCTTGGTGCTATCTTTTTTGCTCCCGTATGTGAACGAATGAATTTCGCTGACATGTCATCGAAACTTAGTATTTCGTTTTCGGGCAACTGTAAATACCATTTCAGCGCTGCCCCCTTCAATGTCTCACAAAACTTTTTAAGGCTGACCGAATTGATCTCCTCCGAGGTCAAGTCATTTGCCTGAACCGCAACCGAAAACATATCAATGTGATCCCTCGGATCTGTGGTTCCATCGTAGCTCAAGCTTTCTGGTAACTTGAAAGTCTTTGGTATAGGTAGTGGGGCTGCACTTGCTGGAAAAGGACGTTTTGAGATTGACTTTGTAACGCCTTTGTCAGCCAATTTTGGAACGCCTGGCAATTTCTCCATAAATGACTTGATTTCATTGAACTTCTTATCGATGTTATCATTCATCATGGTCTGCATTGTTGCCATCATTCTTACTTCTGCTGTGACCGATGCCGGAGCTCCCATAGCTTCGGCGGCTGTACCCGATCCCCCTGATCCGACCCCTGCTGCAAGTCCCCCTGTTACGGCGCCCTGAGGAACCGAAGTCGGAATGCTTGCTGGAGGTGTGATCGGTGGGGTAGGTGCCTTACTTCCGATAGAATTAGATAGTGCCTTCAACTGCTCCTGTATCATTTCGAACTGAGCATCATGCCGCTTCAGATACGCAAACAGTGCTGCGTTTGCGCTTCCAGAATCAGTTTCGACTGCAGGCTCTTCGCCTGAACGCCGCGCTTGGCGTGCGTTCAACTGTGAACCAGCAGGAATGTTGTCGTGAGTTGGATCCTGCTCGTTGTTGGTAGATTCATCGACCGCTTCAACATGGGCCGGAACATGAACCCCGTCATTGGGATTGAGTAGCTGTTGACCGTTCAAAGCGTCAATGTTGCGTTCATCTGCCATTTCAGGACAAGAAAGCAAACGTAAGTAGTATCAAGCGGTTCAAATTTCGGAATAAATCGATTGCCTAGGCCCCACGGTGGGCGCCAAACTGTATCTCCCAAAAAATATATCAGGTTTTACAATTAGATTTATATTTAGTTGAGTCTTAGGCGACCGTTTTATATCTCAATTTGATCGTTTGACAGGCAGTTTACGTGAACGAATTAATCGACCTCAAGAGTTTGATGCGGGAATAATTCTAAAATCGATGTCAAATAGATTCGGTATTAAATGAATTCGATGTCAATTAAATCCGATGTCAGGCAAGGATATGAATGCTGTCTAACAAATTCGAACTCAATGAAAAGACAATGATATACGATGAAATAACTTCGTTTTATCAAGATTCACAATTATCCGAACACGATTATGATACTTGAATCAACGAAAATAATAGCGATACGATGACAACTAAGTGAAATGAATAAACGTAACACAGTAACGAATGAACAAACGTAATCGACAACAGATCCGATGAACAAATCAAATAGCTGACAAATGAATGACGATAACAGATTGTCCCAGTTAAACACAGATTTAAAGATGTTACGATCAAGATAGATGCAGATCTAAACGAAGCAAGCAACAATTAAATAATCAAAGCAGTAAAGGCTTATTGTATTTGATGGATCGATGGATGTTGCTTCAATGGAAAGAACAGGTCTCCCTCCACGTTTGAGCCAAATCACGATCGAAGCTTTAAATACAATGACGGTTTCTGATGTAACAAACTGATAAAGGTAAATGACTGTTGAATATTTTCTTAACAAGAGAATAGTGGTTTGAAGAATAGAGTAATATTTTGCTCAGATGAACGTATCCAAAAATGAAAATATAGGGCCCTATTTATAGGTTGAAATGGAGGAGAATCCCCAAACCCTAGCAGACTTCCACTTCCCCACGTTTCTCATCCCACTGTTGCACGTCGTCATCTGCTCCACTAAATCCGCTTTATCTGTTCCGATTTTTTAGAGATGAGGGTCAGTTTGATCTGATCTTCAATAATGTTGTCTCCGATTTTATCCGATCAACATCGCATAACCGAACCAAATCAAACCGAAGCAAACTCTTTCCGATCTCATATCTTTTCGAAGTGAATACGCATATCGGATGCGATCGAGTTTGCTTCTTTCGTGATCGGACAGAAAACAGACCAATACAAGGTCCATAATAGAGACCCAAGTTGTGCCTTAACTTTGAGCAGATTAATTTATTGTAGGACAAAGTAATATGGACAAATCGTCTCTAACTTGGTTATCTAAAATATTCATAGCTAGCTATGTGATCCTTTAATTTCTTTCTAATTTTGGAGTAGTATTTATGTTTTGTAGGACGAAGCAATATGGACAAATCGTATCTAATGTGCCCATGTGACCCTTTCTTTCTAACTTTGGTCCGTGGAGCAGATTTATGTATTAGGAGTGCTGTTGAGGATAAAGCAAGAAATTAAAGCATATGACCAAGTACTGCAGTTACTAAGAACATCCATACCCATGTGATCTTTCGTTTTACAGATTTATGTTTTGTTCCTTGAATTATTGTCTTATGTGCTATTTGACAGGTTTTAACCCTTAACTAAAATAAGTTCGTGGTTGTGGAACGTATCATTAACGAAGCATAAACATACTTATTTTCTACCCCAAACGTTGACTCAAAAACATGCTTCCATAGTATTGTACAGCTCAATTAGAGAACACTCCCATATCGTGTACCTTAAAGTTATGTAGTTATATCCTCTTTTAAAACATTAAATAAATTTTTAACTAGACGTTACATATATACGTTCTTTTGATATATACAACACATAATTTATTCAAATTGGATGGGCTAAAGTAACACATAATTTATTCAAATTCAAAGGAATCGTGGTAATTATTCTAGCGAACATGGAAACAATCTTTCACCCCTTCTGCATTTTTAATTTCCTCGATCTGGTCTTGGTTAAGACCCTGAACTACGTACGATATCCCAAGTCGCATAGACAGCCAAGCATTCCATAAAGCAAAATTTCTCTCCGCCTTCTTCATGAGTTCTACAACTTACCAATCTCTCAGGAAATAAAACTAAGACACAAATACAAATTTGCAACAAAACCATAATTGATTTGCAAGACACTTCTTCGGTATTATTTTCCTGCAAAAATTTTACGCGTCAGCATCAATAAAGAAATCTTGAAAAACGAATTATTTGAATAATAAAATAAAACAAAAATTAAGTAAATGATTTAAATGTTGCGACTTCTAATCGCACCTTATAGAGGCATCGATATTTGAAATGTTACAGAAAACGGGTAGTTATCCACTGGAAATTTATTTCTTGTACATCTAAGTATAATCGTATATCCGCTTGGATGATATAAACATTACACACATATTACCTTTATAATATACACACTGAATCTCAGAAAATTTATGTATTCAAACAGTATGCGGGATTTCATTCACCTGGTTGATTGATCTCATAAAACTAAATAAACAATTATAGCCATGCAGATGAAATCTTCAGGAGATAGCAACAACTCTAAGGAATACTTTCAAGAAAGAGGTGAAATTAAGTTGCTTACTCTATTTATGGTTCTGTTTAATCAAGTTAAAGTGACACAAACATAGCTAAATATGTATATATGTATTTGACTTGCAACGTATGGTCCAAATATCTTTACTGTTTTGTTGGAAAAACACTTTTATATTCATTGTAGGAGGTCAATTAGAAAAAGGAGTGGTGGAACTACAAATATGTGTCGTGCATTTACATTACTGATATTTTCCAATTGAGATATATTTTAATTGTGAGTTGTGACACCTTATATCTAATTAAACAACTGATATTTACTAGACTGTATTTTCTTCTTTAATGGTCCTATATGGTAGGATACCCTTGAGGTCAACTTTTATTTCAATCTTTATTTTAATTTATGTGAACTTGTTTGACTAACTATAGAATTTGAGAAAAAAGACAAAATTTTAAAATATATGGTCATAAAGGTTGGTCACAAAATATAAAAAGGAGGTTCAATTTTTATTTTTTTTTCCAAATTTAGAAATAATTAAGCCAATCTCTTTTTAACATTAAAATTCAAAGAGAATAAGGTCGCATAATTATTCTTGGTTTATTCCGTATTCCACTTGGAAAGACGGCCTCCAATGTGTCATTTGAGATACTCCTGTTTCTAAAATATTTTCTTTTATAGCTTTCGTTTACCTATAAAAGGAGCTAGCTATTAACAGCTTCTCAGCAGTCATCCCTACTCCCTTTTTTCTTGTTCTCCTTCGAACTGAAATACTGAAATTTTTTCTTGATTTCCTCACCTACGTACTTTACTCATGGCGGCAGCATTATATGTAGTGTTGGGTAATTTATCTTGTTTAACTTGTTATTAGGTTGAACTGCATGTTAATTAATATTTTATTATTGTTATGTAATATGAGCTTTGACATTTTGTCTTAATTTAGGAGTACATTAAGTTAGTACATGTAACAGTACTATGCTTACTGATAGATTTCTTCAGAAATATTTTCAAGAATAAACAATATCAAGCTTATTAACGTTAGTATGGTTTCGTTTTTATAGTTTTTGTTTTGAGCCTTCGGAGAACAGAAGCCGAGGACAATACTCTCTATGTTAATACCACCATTCTAGAGAGTGCAGTGGCAGATGGTGCAGGTGAGATGTATACTTTCAAATTTAGTTTTCTTCAAATAATGTTGGGATAATATGAAAAATAATAAGTATCTTATTTATAACTATTTTATATAATAATGCCAGTTTGCTTGGATGGTAGCCCTCCGGCTTACCATTTTCACAGTGGAAATGGCTTGGGACTACAGAATTGGCTCATTTTCCTCGAGGTTAATTAGTTAGCTTTATTTCTTCTTTAATTATATTTTTTACTTTAATAGTATCAAGTAGTTTTGCACAAATGGTAGGTTCAAACCGAATTGTGATTTCAAGCTTTATATTTACTTTAGTTTTTCTCATCTCAAATTCTGATTTTTTATTTTTCAGGGAGGAGCTTGGTGCGAGACCATATTAGAATGCCAGGATCGTACTAATGGGGCACTTGGATCTTCAAAACACATCAAACCCATAGCTGCTTTCACTGGAGTTTTAAGCAATGACTCTCTCAATAATCCTGGTACGTCGTCCCGTACTAAGTTACAGATTTCTATATTTCTTCTTCTTGAAGATTTTCTTCTTCTCCTAATTCGACGTTTATCTTTGTCATATAATATTTTTCAGACTTCTATAACTGGAATAGAGTCAAAATTAGGTATTGCGATGGATCATCTTTTACCGGTGATATTGAAGAAGTTGATCCCGTAAGTAGACGTACATTTCCATATTAATTAAATAGTGTTAAAAGTTTGTTGCATTTAGATGACTTTTATTTCTAACTGCTAATGCTAAATTTTATATCAATCAGGCAACTAATCTCCACTTTCGAGGGGCAAGAATTTTCAAGGCGATAGTGGAGGAATTATTAGCTAAAGGAATGTCCAACGCACAAAACGTACGAATTTGTTTATTACCTTTCCAAGCACTCTTATTTCTTGCTGATCGAGTGGCTGAACGTAAATAAGAAAAACTCCACATTAATATGATTTAGGCCATCCTGACTGGAACTTCAGCTGGAGGGTTGGCTGCAACGCTCAATTGTGATAAGTTCAAGGATTTTCTCCCTTCCACAGCTAGAGTGAAATGTGTTTCTGATGCTGGTTTCTTTATTAATGTGTAAGTATTATTCACGATATATTCTCAACAACTTTTGTTTGTTGATTTTTGTAACTAATTTTCGTGTGAATTTATGCAGAAATACTATTGCTGGTAAGCCGGAGATTGAAGAGAAGTATGAGAGAGTTGTTGCGTTGCATGTAAGAATCGTCGTTTAACTAGTTTTTTCAATTGTTAATTATCGCATATTTTAACCCCTCTTATAGGACATAATAAATTTTTTGACTATTTTGAAATTTAGGGGTCAACCAAGAACCTGCCAGCATCTTGCACCTACACATTGTTTATAAAGCCAAGTTTGGTAAGAGAAACTTATCATGGGATAGAATTGGCCCTCCTATGCATCACATGATATATTTCTCACAGCAGACTCTTTGATAATTTTGCAGTGCTTCTTCCCCCAGTATGTAGCACAACATATTCGAACCCCTCTGTTCATGAGAGAAAAGGAGAAGATCAAATTTTTTCCAATATTTTGCTATGTTCTCATTTCTGTACAAGTTCATCTATATATACAGTAACAAGGGAATAATCCCATAACAAACTCTTAGCTAGCAAACAAAATAGCTAAACTAACTTGACTAACACTAGAACCTTCTAGAATGCTAAATCTAGCTAAGAATCTATTCTATACTATGCTGATTAATGAACAAAAAAACAGACGTGTATATACAAAAGAGTTGGCCCACTTGAAACAATAAACTTGCCCAGATCGTCATGTCCAGTTCAGCCCATTAATAAAATGATCCGGCCCACATAATTGGTCAAAGTCAGCCGACAGAAACAAAGAGTCAAGTGACTCCAAAAGTCATCGACTTTGTCTCTCCCAATTTCCTCGACTGTGTCGCTTCCGATTTCCTTTTCTCTTCAGTTCCTAAAACAAGTACAGAACCTACGAAAACACTTTGATCGATCGGAGCTCCGGCTTCTTCATACATCATTAAAGCCTTCGCCGGAGTTCTGTCAATACCCCCCTTCAAGGTGGAATCCGGTGATCGGACTCCTAACTTGCCCAGAAAAGTACGGTGAAGAGGGCCTGCAAGAGCCTTGGTAAAAAGATCAGCAACCTGAGAAGAGGACGGAGTAAAAGACAAGGAAACCAACCCATCAAGTAGTTTTTCACGAACGAAGTGGCAATCAAGCTCGATGTGCTTCGTTCGTTCGTGAAAAACTGGGTTTTTAGCGATGTGGATTGCAGCCTGGTTATCACAGCGAACAGGCACTGGTTGAGTGAAATTAATGGCAAAATCAGAAAGAAGACGAACAATCCATGAAATTTCAGCAACGAGACGACGAAGGGACCGATATTCAGCCTCCGCCGATGATAGAGACACGACCTGTTGCTTCTTTGATTTCCAACAAATAGGAGATCCACCCAAACTTAAGAAAAATCCGCTGACGGATCGACGCGTATCAGAACACGACGCCCAATCAGCGTCGCAAAATCCTAATAACTGGAAAGAGGGGTCCGATGAAAGGAAGAGCCCCAAATCAGGATTGTGACGTATGTATCGAAGGGTGTGTAAAGCAGCCTGAAGATGACCCGATCTGGGATTTTGCATGTACTGGCTTAGCGTTTGGACTGCAAAAGAGAGATCCGGTCTTGTATGGGTGAGATAGTTAAGTTTACCCACAAGACGACGATACAGAGTCGGATCTGAAAGAGGAGCACCCATATCGGCACATAACTTTGTAGAAGGATCAAGAGGTGTGGTGACCACACGTGAGGGGGCTGTATCAAATTCAGCCAAAAGATCAATGGCATACTTGCGCTGAGTCACAACCAAACCATCAGGTTCGTGTAAGATTTCCATACCTAGAAAGTAACTTACTCTGCCCAAATCTTTGATACGAAACTCTGAATCCAAAAAAGACTTAATTTGATGTATTTCTGTTGTGTTGTTGCCAGTGATAAGAATATCGTCGACATATACTGCAATAATTGTGATCAAGTTCCCATTTTTCTTATGAAACAGGGAATAATCATTCAAAGAAGAGGAGAAACCCCTTGTTCCCAAAGCCGATGAGAGACGAGCATACCATTGACGAGAGGCCTGCTTGAGGCCATAGAGGGATTTGCGAAGAAGACAAGCATGCTGAGGAGGAGCAGCCCCAAAACCAGGTGGAAATTTCATAAAAACCTCCTCGTCCAAGTCACCGTGAAGAAAAGCATTGTTGACGTCAAGTTGAAACAGAGTCCAGCCCTTCTTAATTGCTACACTTAGAAGACAACGGATGGTGGTCATCTTGACGACCGGTGAGAAAGTTTCCGTATAGTCAATACCTTCCTTTTGTATATCTCCACGAATGACCAATCTTGCTTTCAATCGTTCAAGGCTGCCATCTGATTTTAGTTTTACTTTGTACACCCATTTGCAGGGTAGAGCCTTCTTGCCAAAAGGGAGAGGGACCACATCCCAAGTATGATTGGAGCTCAAAGCATCAAGCTCTTTGTCCATGGCAGCTTTCCAACCAGGATGGAGTACAGCTTGTAGGTAAGAAGTAGGTTCTGTTATATGTGTTATGCAGTTCATTATGGTCTGATTATGTGGTGAGAGGGCAGTGAATGCATAAGAGTGAAAGGGTGTGATGGGTGGGTTAGGAGAGATCACAGAGTATGCTGCATCACAAACAAAATCAGAAAGGTATGCTGGAGGGACTGATGGTCTGGTACTTCTGCGTAGCTCTTGTACTGGATCCACAACTCCCTGGGATGAAGAGGGAAATGGTATAGGGGAAATAACAGGGGAAGAAACAGACTGTCCAGGGGTAGAAGACACATTAGGAGACTGCCTGGATGGAGACTGTGTAGTAACAGGACTTGGACAGTGAATAGGACTAGGGACAGTGAAAAAATCAGTTCCCTCTGCTGATGAACTAGAGGATGAAGCAGGGAATAACCTAG
Source organism: Petunia axillaris subsp. axillaris (assembly GCA_029990575.1). Lineage (NCBI taxonomy): Eukaryota > Viridiplantae > Streptophyta > Magnoliopsida > Solanales > Solanaceae > Petunia > Petunia axillaris. The sequence continues at coordinate 2,861,436 of JARKNS010000002.1, read as the reverse complement.
ACATAGGAATAGAAGAAGCAAAGGGGAAAATGGACTCAAAAAATTTAACATCTCTTGAAATAAATATTTGATTTGTTTGTAAATTAAGCACCTTGTACCCTTTCTTGCCAAAAGGGTACCCTAAAAACACACCAGGCAGAGCTCTAGGCATCAATTTATCCCTGCCTCTTGTTAAAGTAGAGGCAAAACATAGACATCCAAAAGATCTTAGGTGAGAGTAATCAGGGACTTGGTGAAATAGGACTTCATAGGGAGACTTTTGGTTAAGGACTGTTGAGGGAAATCTATTGATCAAGTAGACAGCTGTTAAGAGACAGTCTCCCCAGAATTTCTTGGGCAAATGGGACTGGTAGAGTAGAGCCCTGCATGTTTCTAAAAGATGCTTGTGTTTCCTCTCTACCACCCCATTTTGTTGAGGGGTGGCTACACAGCTAGTTTGGTGAACAATGCCCAAGGATGCAAAGTAATCTGATGGTAAAATCCCAGCCCCTAGTTCATAAGCATTATCTGACCTTATAACCTTAACTTTGGCAGAAAATTGCCTTTCAATCATAGAGAGAAAAGTCTTAAGGGTGCTGAAAGCATTTGCCTTAGTTCCCAACAGATATGCCCAGGTGGCCCTAGAAAAGTCATCTACAATAGTTAAAAAATACCTCTCTCCCTTGTAGGTAGGAACATTGTAGGGTCCCCAAGTGTCTATGTGGATTAGGTCAAAACAGGCTTTGGATTTGATGGTGCTGTGGGGGAAAGGGAGTTTGGACTGTCTTGCCATTGGGCAAATGTCACAGGGTATACTGTTTTTATCTTTGGATGCCATAGGGATTGCTTTAATATTACTCATAGCAGGATAAGGGAGATGCCCAAGTCTAAAATGCCACAGTTTACTTTGATCCAGAACTTCAGAAACAACAATTTTATTCATACCAAGATGGGATTGAGAAGGAACAAAGTCCATTACAGTAGATTCTAAAGACTCAACAGACCTAACAACTGATTTGCACATGGATGTTGGACTCACTATAGGACCAGACTTGACATAATCCTTAGGAGGAACAGACTGAACATTAAAAACATTAGAAATGGACACTGTAGACATAGTTGAATGTGGTTCTTCCAGTACATAGAGCCCTGCATTAGCTTTACCAAACACCATCTGCCTCTTCAGAGAATGGACCTGTAGCACACATTCATTTTTAGTAAAGGTTAAACTGCATGCATGCTCTTTGCATAGCTGATTGACTGACAACAAGTTATGCTTAAATGAGGGAACATATAGAACAGATTGTAAGGTGATGTCAGGAAATAAAGTGACTGAGCCTACACAAGTGACCTTTACTTTGTATGCATTAGGCAGGTTTACCATTATAGGTGTAATTAATTCCCTAAGATTATGCAGAATACTTTTATCATGAGTCATATGTTGTGTGGCCCCTGAATCTAATATCCAAAAATTTGATGTTAAGGTGGAAAAACAAGAGGTGTAGGCATGACAAGCTGTACCATTACCAGCAAAGGATCCACTGCCACTAGGCTCAGAGTTTGAAGCATTTGAAGAACCTGCATGAGCTGATTGAAGCAAGTGTATCAGATGATCACATTGCTCCTTGGTAAAACCTTGAGCATTAAAAGGAGAGGTGAGTGCTGAGTTGTTGTCCCTTGGACTAGCACTCCTAGTTATCATTCCTTCTTCCATAGCTGCATTTGCCAGAGTATTACCATTGTTCTTTTTAGCTTTCAACCTACGACAGTCATCTTTTACATGTCCCTGGATCCTGCAATAGGTGCAGTATTTACTCCCATTGTTTGCCCTTCTTTGATCATTATTGTAAGTCCTGTTCCCATAATTCTGTGACTGGTTTCTGCCTCTGTTGTCACTATTGTTCCTCTGTGTGTTATAATTTTGGGATCTTTGTGAATTAACATTAAATGCTGCAGAGTCATTGTTTATGTGTCCAGTGTTGTGAACTTCTCTTTGAGTTTCCTCATGTAAAATAATAGAGTATGCTTGAGCAGTAGTAGGTAGAGGCTTCATCATAAGGATGTTGCCCCTTATACCTGAATAGGCTTCATTCAACCCCATCAAAAATTGAATAAGTTGTTGGTCTTCTTGTACCTTAGCATTGTGCTTCTTTGCATCACATTTGCACTCACAAGTACATGTCACAAAGGTGTTCAGCATCTTCATTTGATCCCATATCTTCTTAAGTTTGTTAAAATAACTAGCAACATCATTTGCACCTTGTGACATGGTATTCAGATCCCTTTGTAATTGAAACATCCTAGTTCCATCAATTTGGCCATATCTTTGTTCTAACTCAATCCATAATTCTTGTGCAGTTTGAGAATAAAGCACACTCTCAAATATCTCCTTACTTAAGGAGTTAAGAAGCCAAGCCAAGACCATGTCATTACATCTTCTCCAATGCTCAAACAAAGGATCTCCTTCTTCAGGTTTAGTAAGCCCCCCATTTATAAATCCTAGTTTATTCTTAGCTGATAAAGAGATTAATACACCTCTCTTCCAATTTCCATAACTAGATCCATCGAAACTGGTGTTGATCAGATTCATACCAGGAGAATCTGATGTAGCTAAGAAGTAAGGATGATTGGCATCCACAATTTTGGAAGATGATCCATCGTCCAAACTTCCAGACGAGTTGATTCCAATGACTGTATCTGCCATGGATTCAGCAAGGAAGATTACTTAGGTGAAGGAGATGATACTGGAAAAAGAGAACCCAGTAGAGAGGGCGTTTAGTGCACCTGCTCTGATACCATGAGAGAAAAGGAGAAGATCAAATTTTTTCCAATATTTTGCTATGTTCTCATTTCTGTACAAGTTCATCTATATATACAGTAACAAGGGAATAATCCCATAACAAACTCTTAGCTAGCAAACAAAATAGCTAAACTAACTTGACTAACACTAGAACCTTCTAGAATGCTAAATCTAGCTAAGAATCTATTCTATACTATGCTGATTAATGAACAAAAAAACAGACGTGTATATACAAAAGAGTTGGCCCACTTGAAACAATAAACTTGCCCAGATCGTCATGTCCAGTTCAGCCCATTAATAAAATGATCCGGCCCACATAATTGGTCAAAGTCAGCCGACAGAAACAAAGAGTCAAGTGACTCCAAAAGTCATCGACTTTGTCTCTCCCAATTTCCTCGACTGTGTCGCTTCCGATTTCCTTTTCTCTTCAGTTCCTAAAACAAGTACAGAACCTACGAAAACACTTTGATCGATCGGAGCTCCGGCTTCTTCATACATCATTAAAGCCTTCGCCGGAGTTCTGTCAATAGTTCATCATAAATTCAGCTTACGATTCCTGGCAGGTTATTATTAAAAATTTCTAAGATTTAGAAACTTTAACTATTCTCATTGCTGCTTTAGTTTCTTTTACTTCCTTTCAAAAACCAAAATATAAATGTTTTTACCTTTGGATTCTTGTAAAATTAGGTGAACAACAGCTTTATTCCGAGGGATGCTGACCCTCAAGGTATTTGGGATAACTGCAAGGACCATATAAGTAAATGCTCACCTAGTCAACTCAATATCCTCCATGGTCAGTATCTTTTGATTCACTTTTTATGAGACACATTTATATGCAAAGAGTCATATTTTTTTTTAACTCTCTCTCACTCTCTCTCAGATTACAGATTGAAGTTTTTAGTGGCACTAATTGGATTAGGACCGAGTTATTCGAGAGGATATTTCATAACTTCCTGCCATTTCCACAATGGCATTGACAGACAGAGCTATTGGTTCTACCGTGACTCTCCAATATTATGTAACAAGGTCATTTTATTCGTTCGCTCCTACTTTTAGCAATTCTATATTTCTCCATTGCTGTTGAGACTAACTACGTTGTTATTACAGGCAATTGCCATAGCTGTTGGAGACTGGTTCTATGACAGGAGTGGTTTCAAGAACACAGACTGCCCCTATCCGTGCGGCCAAAAGTTTTGCCACTATGTACATTGAGTACTTGGAAACCATGCTTAACATGTTATTCAACAATTAAACTTTAATGTCATTTTGGTTAGATGTTCTACTTTAATGAACTATGATATGAACATTTTTATGTCTAACTCTCTCTTTGAATGCATATCAACTTTCCATCTCATATAACTGCTGTAATAATTATTGTCTTCTCTAACACATTAAATTCTTAAATGAAGCAGTAGACATTAGTATCACTTTAATTACTTTCATAAATTCTTGGCCATATATATCACTTCTAATCATGAGAGGGTGAAAACTGCAGTTTTTTTTCAATCATTTCTTTTTATTGAGACACAATCTTGGTCGATGTAGCAAAGCATATACTCTTCCACGCTTTCTAGATACCAAAATAACTCCCTTATTGCTAAGGAATGTATGTAGTATTACAAGAAAATATTGTTAAAACTGTAATAACAACATATTGAAACATTTGAAAACCAATCAAATGAAAAAATGATCACTTATTAGGTCTAGACTTCCTTGATCAAATCCTTTCTTACCATTTTACGGTCCATACGAAACCACGCAATTGTTTTTCTCTTCTCCTAAATGAGCTAAAATAGAAGTTCATATTTGTATGATTGCTCAGAGAATCCAAGGGCAGCAAGAGTGAGATGGCACTTGCTAACCGTCCACACTAGCTTTGCGTGGAATAATTTATAGGATAAAACAAATGGAAACTCGCGAGCATTTGGATTACATTGGCTACGACCTACACCATCTAAAGGGAAAAGACCTAAAAAGATCATTCCCGCTCGGGTTCTTGGACTAGGGTTTTTTGCGCCCCTTTATTGATCCTAACGGGCTTGATGAGGTAAATCCTCCTTATCCCTAACGGGTTTTAAGGACTACAATGAGGTCCGATCATTGATGTTATCCATATGATTTGTAAGGTTAAAGCAAGAGTTTAACTAAAGGAATCTTGTCGGTATGAGTAAACCCCTAGCTCATTCTCCATATCTATATACATTTTAAAGTGTTGAAGTAATTTTATGCTCTTAATATTAATCGTTAATTGTAGTTGTAGTTATTCAATTTCTATCAATTTATACTTAGGAATATACGAACAATTTGTAGAACTCGTTACTATCCAATATAAGACTAAGAGATTGCAAGCTAGTTCTCTGAGAAAATCGACCTCGGCTCTTAGTTAGGTACTGCTATCTTTGACAATCGCCCCACACCTTTATAGGTGAGTGGATTGAGCGTGGATCACATAACAATACTTTTACAACAATTACATAACAAAACAATAATTTTCACTTTATTATCCTACATATATTAGTTTTCTCTCTCTCTAAACATAGGAAAAATCTCTAATTTCTTCGATCTCCCTCCTCCTTCTCTCTCCTCTCCTCCACTCGCCGCCGGCCACCTTGTCGCCTCCATCGTTGCGTTGTCTCCAGCAATTCTGCCACCATGTCCGGCATCCATCGGAGTTGCTGCTACTGTTCTTTTCTTCCTGCCAGATCTGATCGTTGCTGCATGATATCGTTGTTGCAACAGCGGCTGCTCCGATCCACATATTTTTCTGGCAGGTTATTCCGATCTGCTCCTTTTTTTTCCTTTTGAATGTGTATTTATGTGTATGTCTTGTGTATATTATTTTGTATATATAAATACGTATATCTTTGTATTTTTTTTTTTTAGATGAATGTCTATCTTCATTTATTGTATGTGTATATGTGTTGTATATATGTGCATGTTGTTGTATGCTTGTGTATATGTATATCTAGAGTAGAAAAGTTATTTTTATATTATTTTTATCTATCTTTGTATGTTTGTGTATATTTTTGTATGTGTTTATGTTTGGTTATATATTGTTTCAAAGCATTAATTTTAAAAAAGTTTCAATGTATATATGTGTATTTTTTGTATGTTTGGTTTTGTAGATTGATCCAAAAAATAAAAATAAAAATTCTGGTAGTGGTGAGTGGTGGCAGTAGTCTCATATGACAGTTATGAGTGGAGAAGCAGGGAATAAGGAGATAAAACCCTAATTTGTATGTATTTGTTGAAACTTAATTATATATGTAGGTAAAAAAGGTATTGCTATATTTTCTAAATTATATACTATTGATATTTTTTATAATTTTAATGTTAGAGTTGTATATTGTTGTAGTTGTCCCTTTAAAAAAATACTTTACTCATATAATCTATAATTTGCTTGACTCGAATTTCCTTAATCTGTGAAAATGTTGTTCCTCAGTCTCTTCCTAGAAAGCAAATTAGGTACTCTTTTGTAATTTTCTGTCCTTTTGCTTAATCAACTTAGATGTGCAAAAACTGAACTTTCCTTATTTACGTTAGTTAGGACGATGATGCTGTTCACCCCCAAAACTTTGGAGCTAACTGGTAGCTGCACGAATTGCGTAGTCATTTGAATTAAATTTTTTTTTAAAAAAAAGTTTTATTTTCCGAAAAAATAAAACCCATGAAAATGCAGAAAATGTATGAATAATTGCGGTACATAATGAATTGTTAAAGGATTACAAAATTAATTGAAAAAACTTAATACTAAACAATGGCAAAAAAGTCTATTTTCTTTTTGTATTAAGTAATATTAAATAAGTTAAACGAATGTTATAAAAAATTCAAACTAAGAGAGATAAATATAATATTGTGAACTACAAGAAAAATGAAATAAATTTAGAGTGAGGTCTTTAAAATTATTCCCTATATTAAATTTTTAAATGAGAAAGTATAAATCTTTCAATACAATTACATAATGTAAGTATATTTTTTTACCATCTAGTGTTGGGGTGCGCAACGTCCCATTCACATGGATACAAACCTGGGCCCCTTTTGCAATTTTCTTCCATATCTTTTCCCTTTTCGGGATTTTTATCAATATACATATCCATATCACGATATAAGTCGTCTAGGCATGTTAACTCACAAAACAATCGTCGATCTTCTTGCCAATTACTTCTACAATCCACCAATGCCCTAGGAGATAATGTCAAAACAAAAATATAAGTTTGTAACAAAATCATTATTATTTGATTACGTGACATTTTTCTATATATATATATATTTCCTGCTGAAAGAATAAAAACGTTTGTTATATTGATACAAATAGAGACTTCAACATATAGTTTCTCGCGGTTTGCTATTGAAACGTATTATCCAACTACCTTGACTTTGCATACATTGCATGCATTTAATTATTGGACATCATACATTGCATGCATTTAGTTACTTGCGGTTTGTTATTGGACATCATACATTGCATGCATTTAATAAGTTATTGTTCTATTTAATTATCTGAATACATTTTCTCCAGATTAACTAGGCTTTGTTTTCAATATAATACTTTAATTATTGCTAATGCTACCTAAATAAAACGTAGTATGTGTTAATCTAAGTTAACAGTTTTATCATAAAGATTAATAACACAATATATTAGAAATACCGAGATCAAACTAATTAGTGACTTTTGGTATCAAAGACGTTGTTGAATTATAACAATTCGAAAAAAATTTCATTGTAGAACAACCCATTTACTTTTTTCATTAATCTGGGTTGATTACCACTAATCCTTCGAGAATCTATTAGAAACAAGTAAATTATGAAAGATAGGCTAAACCTTTACTAGAATCACGTTTAATAGAAATTATAAACCACCTTAGTCCTAATGTATAACTATCTACAAAGAGATGATGTGGCTTTCTGTTATGTGTCATTGCAAGCCATGGGATTTGAGTTCCACATCGGCCAAATAGAGGGTTGCTGTGGAGCTTATATAGCCTTCGGCTCTCCCACCTTAATAGCTAGCTTTTGGGGTGTGGTTCTCCCAAGGTTATATCAATGGTATCAGAGCCATCCACCACCTTCCATGTCCGTTGACGGCGACGACGAAGTCAGTATTATAGTGTTCTATCATGGCTAGAAAATTGTCGTTCATCCACGGGATAGAAATTTGTCTAGCGTAGCCGTTCGAGACGATGGATGCGGAGCGTTGTGGTTTGTTATGTGCCATTGCACGGTACGGGACTTGAGTTCCACATCGACCAAATGAGGCTTGATGTGGGGTTTATATAGCCTGGATCTCTCCCACCTTAATAGCTAATTTTTGAGGTATGGCTCTCCCAAGGTTGTATCACTTTCCACCTCATTAATTTTTCTTTACCATTGACGGGAGCAAAAATAGTAAAATCATGACTTTCGTATAACAAAATAAAGTATAGTACAGCAGCGTTATAAAATAAAGTAATACTTGGATGATCACCCGTAAACTTTACTATTATGTTTTTGCAGGAACAAGATTCATAGAAGGATGTCTTGTAAGGAAATATGGTGGTGTTGCAAATTTGCTTTTTCTTTTTTGTCTCGTTCATGGTAATTCCTAAGGTTTTGTAATTAAAGGTTTGACTAGATTGAAGAAGGAAAAGAAGGCTACTGCCACTAAGAATGCGTCATATGATGTGTACGAACTCCATTAGAAATTTAATGGGTAATGAATAAGGTATAAGATGTCAATTTATTTATAATTAGTTTCTCGTTGCACGTGTAGATTGTGTCTTATAGTATACAGTGTTTATAATGATACAAATTAATATAGTTAAAACAATATTTTGATGAAACAATTATACTGAAAAAAATGAAGCATAAGTTTTTATGAAAGATTTACGGATATGTCATATTATGGAGACTTATTTTTCGAGGTCAAATAAAGATAAATTAAGAATCAATATGGTGGAGGCGAGATAGCAAATTAAATTCTAATGTCATGCCAACAGAAATTGCTTTTATGTGAGAAGTCGTTTGCATTGGTTTTACCAAGTAAAATGGAGTGAATACGAAGTCCAAAAGTTAAAAACAAATTCTTCCACAACTCCAAAAACCAAATACACATCTAAATATTTTCGATCACATGTTTGGTTTAACCCGAAAATATTTCAACAAATTAAATCGAATACGCGATGATAAAGGTAGTACAAATAGGACCGGCATCAAACCATTGTTCTAAATAGCAGGCCGTTAACCTATATGCTGGGTTCAAGATCAAATCGAATCGTCACAAAGTAATGTTGAAACATCAGTCCTAGTCATAGTAATCATATGCACACAACAAAGCCCCAAAAATTTATTTGACATGCATTGTGGTTGAACAGATTTAAAAAAGACATTTAGTTACTATAATTACTTATTAAAAGGACAAAACCTTTAGAAAGGCACTTCAATTTCTAAATATGTGTATATATGTATCACAGCTAGAGTACTTTAGGTTATTTAAATTGTAATTCAACCTTTTAATTTGGACCTCTCACTTTTATTTATCATAGTACCACTATAGATAGATAACAATACATGTTAACTAAACATATAGTAACATTGAATTGACTTATACATGTTGTAGAATATAAAGCATAACCAACCGATCAGGAAAAACTTTAATAAATTTCTCAAGGATAATTAATATTATCAAATATAAAAGCAAATACACATATTGCAAAATATACGTGACTTCACATGAATTTTAAAAGATTTTAGTAAAACTTACTTGTCATGATGAAATTTTATGAGGATTGTCTTGTCAAACAACACCTCAAAAAAGTTTAGAGCTTTCACAGTTTCACTCTTAAATCACAAGAGAAAATAGACACAATGGGTTATACTAAAATAGTGATCACTTCAAAATAGTAGCATTTGTAAGTAAAAACCTTCAATGCACCCTCCCCACCGTTTATAAACAAAATGGGATGGTATACTACTAAAATCTGATGGAATCCCTCATACGTATTAAAAATATTCAATAAGTACTTGGTCTGTCAAATAAAATATTGCAAAATGAAGGAAAATAAGAAAAAAATTTATCGGCAAACGTTGGTAGATAGTGAAGAATGGTAGATCCATATTAGGAAATGACTTGTTCACACTTCATTTGCTGGTAAAGAACAATTATATAAGAAATGTGTCTTTTCATTATAAGCCACCAATGGTTACTTGTAACATTCAAAACGTTAGTTAGGAAATCTGAGGATCGCAACTTTTCAAAAGGACCGGATATATCAAATTTAAGTATTACTTATTAATTAAATATAACTTTTAGGGTATTTTTAAATTTGTGAAGGTTAATTTGGTAATATGACTTTTGCTCTTTTTGACTACATTGACTGCATGCTTTTATAGTAATACTAGTTTCTCGACACGTACATTACATGTGGACGTCGAGACATAATAGACAATTTTGTAAAATGATATTAATATTTAAAACACGAAAGATATAAGTAAATAGTTAATTAATTATACATAAGAATAAAGTACATATTTTTGTGAAGGGTTTGTTTGGATCATTAGGTGATGGCTTCTCTGGAGACTTTCGAGGTAAAGATAAGTGAATACAGCAGTAGCAGTAGCTATAATTATTTTAGTGAGTATATTGACATAATTTCAATTAGTAAAAAAAAGGCAAGTACTACTAAATGTGACGTAGTAATCCAAATGTAAACACACTCGTATTCACATTAAGCGAACCGACGACATATATTGTATATATATGACATATATTGTATACATATCACACTTAACCACAATTAATTATATATAAATATAATTTTTCCGTAATCCAAATAACTATTAGAATAGTGTAAAATTTATATTGGATGCAATGGTAAATTTGTAAGGAAAAGAATAACAATTTTCAAATGAAAATTCGTTCCAAACAAATAAGAACTTTGTAAATAAATGATTAAATAACAATAATTCCATTTCCGAGTAAAACCTCATCTTATGCAGAACGTCGACTAAAACAGCCAAGTTTTTTTAAAAAAGAAACAATGTCTCAAACATTTATGACAAAACAATACATCGTTCATGTGTTCACGGTCAATAACATTAAAATATTTTTATCTATGCAGTTGTTTTGCATCTTTATTTTTAAACTGCACATATACATCTTGTTGCCCTTCTCCACTAAAGTGCATACTTCACTTGTGTCTTGCGCGATCGTTGCAACCTTAAAGATGTCGTACTTATATCAAGTTCAAATACGATGTCATGCAGTGGTTAAAAACCCAGGTCGTCTCTATACAATTACCAAAATAATCTAAATCACATCAAAAATTTAAATGGAAATTCATATTCTCTTAAATGATAATCTATGGAAGTACAAAATTTCATATATTAGGGGTGTTTAAAAATCATTCCAGAATCTTTATGAACAATATGGCTATGCATTAACTTGCATATTTTTTGAATAAGATATTATCTCAGGAAATTGTTTTGAATTTTTGTTTTGAACTGTTTCCTTTAGAAGGTGATGCTTTCCTGAGTTTTTTTCCATGGAGATACCTCAACAGGATTTCCAATGCAATATGAGAGGAGTGGTTTTGTTTTTGTATATTTTAGGAGTGTCTTTTCGTAAACGACGACATCCTTTTGGTAAGAGGTATGAGTGAATTAGTTAACTACTCCTATTAGGAACGTTAGGTCCTATAAAATAGTGATGCAACAAATCAAATATAAAGGCATAAATTAACCATACAAATATGGATAAATATGGTATTTTAATTATTTACAAGGGCAAATAGGTAATCTGACTTTTAAGCTTTTTGAAGACATGCTTTTATAGTAAAATATGATGATGATGATGATGATGATGATATGATGTGATTTGACGTGAAATCTGGTTTTGTATTTTGGAATTAGGGCACATAAGTGAGTGAATTAATCAACTAGCAGGCACGAGAAAGGTGAATACTATTTTACTGTACTATTTAGATTGTGATTAATTTTAATTTCACTAATACCAAATTAACGGATAATGGTTACGTCTCGCTGTAAGTTGAATGAAATTTTTTTGAGAGAAGTGATTGAAATAGGGAATTGAAAAAGTGAAGGTATTCACTGAAGGTCGTGCACGGAACACACCTTAACACTCGTCAAAATGATCTGACTAGGTAATCTGTGCAATTCAATCCCGAGAACAACCCCAGGAGTATGAGAGGAACTTGAAAGTCTTAGTCGAGTATAGTATTCAAAATAAACTTGACCTTATTGGCTTTCCCAGTTTTCTAATGTTAGCAAGCTAAGGGTATGAGACATATACGAGGTAAAAAATTCACCCAACAGCCACTTTTAACACTAGTATTTGGTTTGAGACCACTATTTTCTTTGGTCTTACAATAGAGGCTATTTTTGGGCCTTTACTAAATAAACATTGACTTAAGTTCTGATTATTGACTGAAGTGCAGTCTATACGGCCCCTGGACTGAAGTTCCATCTTTAAGAACTGAACTTCAGTCCATATGGTCCTGGACTGAAGTTCCATCTTTATATGGCCCTGGACTGAAGTTCCATCTTAAGAACTGGACTGAACTTCAGTCAACATGGCCCTGGACTGAAGTTCAATCTTTATGGACTGAACTTCAGTCAACATGGCCCTGGACTGAAGTTCAATTTTTAAGGACTGAACTTCAGTCAATATGGTCCTGGACTGAAGTTCAATCTTTAAGGACTGAACTTCAATCCGGTCTCTGGACTGAAGTTCTATCTCTTTAAGCGAAAGTGGTCACAAATTAAATATTTTACTATTAGTGGCCTGTACCCAAATACCAATAGTAAAAATGGCCTTTCATGTACTTTCATCCATACAAAGAGGCTTATAAGAAAGACGAAATAAATTTGGAGTGGGCCTTTGAAATTATTTCCTATATTAAAGTTTTAGATGAGAAACTATAAATCTTTCAATGCCATTACATAATGTAAGCATTTTTTACCATCTAGTGTTGGGGTGGTCGATGTCCCACTCACATGGATACAAACCTGGGCCTCTTTTGCAATTTTCTTCCATATCTTTTCGCTTTTCGGGATGTTTATCCATATACATATCCATATCACGATATAAGTCGTCTAGGCATGTTAACTCACAAAACAATCGTCGATCTTCTTGCCAATTACTTCTACAATCCACCAACGCCCTAGGAGATAATGTCAAAACAAAAATGTAAGTTTGCAACAAAATCGTTATTTGATTACGTGACATTTTTCTATATCTATTTCCTGCAGAAAAAAAAAAGTTTGTTATATTGATACAAATAGAGACTTCAATATATAGTTACTCGCGGTTTGTTATTGTAACGTATTATCCAAATACCTTTACTTTTACTCTTCTGAAAAGGCGTGGACATTATACATTGCATGCATTTAATTAGTTATTGTTCTATTTAATTATCTGAATACATTTACTCTAGGTTAACTAGGCTTTGTTTTCAATATAATACTTTGTAATTATTACTGACGCTACATAATAAAACTTATGTGTCAGTCTAAGTATTAACAGTTTCATCATAAAGATTAATATCACAATGTATTAGAAATACCGAGATAAAACTATACCTATCAATCAGGCCTGGACCGGCCCGTTAAGAGTCGGCTCATCGGTCCCGGACATTACCGGTCCGGTCCGAACCGGTCTTTTTTTCAAAAAATTGAAGCCCGGCTCGGCCCTTAGCCCATTAACTACCGGACCGGTCCCTTTTTTTTCTTCTTTTTTCTTTTTCATATTTTAGCTAAGCCTATCACTTTGTACTTGCAATTGGAAGGATATACAATCCTATATAAAAAGAGAAGGAAGGTGAAAGCAGGAAAGAAAAGATCAAACATTTTGAGATCATATACTTTGACTCATTGATGGAAACCAAGTTTAATCACTATGTTAATTTGATGCACTACTCATGAAGTAAAAAATCATTGTTATTATTTTAAGTAAATACTCCTATCTCATCATTACTATAGTATACTTAGTCAAATAGATACAATTTTAATACTACAACTCAAGGGTGAGAAGCTGAGACTATCAAATTCTCTTACAACCAAGAAGATAAGTTGTATAAAATACTTAATTAATATATATTCTTGATTAGCAATGAAAAAATAGTAAATGAATATGTTCGTTCGTTGTACTTAATAAAATTAAAAATATCTTTGATACTATTGCATATTGAGGATTTCTAAAAGGGGCTAAATGCTACATTATACTTTGTATGATTTTTGGCAAAAGCATGTCTCAATTTCCTTCGATATATAGTATAATTTTTCTATGAAAAAACCGGTCCGGTCCGGTGCGGTCCACCGGTGGACCAAAGACTGGTCTTTTACTGGTCCGGGCTAACCGATCTTTTTTCTTAAGCTCGGCTCGGCCCGCAACCCGCTTCCTTCTTGTCCCGGACTGCTTATAATGAACCGATCCGGTTCGGTCTTTTACCGGTCCGGTACCGGGCTAGCGCGGCCCGATTGACAGGTATAGATAAAACTAATAAGTGACTTTTGGTATCACAAAAGTTGTTGAATAACAATTCGAAAAAACTTCATCGTAGAGCAACCCATTTACTTGTTTTCACTTAATCTGGGTTGATTATCACTAATGCTTCGAGAATCTATTAGAAACAAGTAAACTAAAGATAGGCTAAACCTTCGCAGAACCATGTTTAAGAGAAATTATAAACCACCTTAGTCCCAATGTATTATTGTCTACAAAGAGATGATGCGACTTTCGACCTCATTAATTTTCTTTACCATTGGCCGGTGTAAAAATAGTAAAATACATGACTTTCGTAAAACAAAATAAAGTATGGTACAGTAGCGTTATAAAAATAAAGTAATTCTTGGATAATCAATAAATTTTATGAATAGTCAAATTATTTGCGATTGAGGCAAAATGGAGAAGAGGTGAAAGATTATTGGCCTAATTCAATTTTCCGCAATGAAACCGCTGGAAGCGCCATCACAAATATTACAACATACACAACTGTCACAGAGATTTTTGAGAACGAGGAATAAAATAATTATTTTCAAAGTGTGCAAGTTCAATTCTATAGCTTAAATGATAATTAATACTATACACAAATTTTAACGTCAAGGTGCTAGACGAAAAACAAAAGGCTATGTCTCTTGCAGAGAGTACTACTGCTATAAACTACAAGTAAGAAATGATGACAAATTCATTTTGCTACTCTGTGGTAGATTACTACAGCAGTTTGTGGTTGATATGTACATCAAATTAAAGACGACAAGACTTGAATATTTTAGAAGTGAGCAATCAAATTTCCGACGGGAGATATATCAAGGTATCGTCGATAGTGTCATGGCAGAGGAATGTAGAGGCGACATGGTCAGCCAAAAGATACTACTTCCAGGATCCTTGGGGGCCTTCGGGATATGCAGAGACGCTACATGGATGCTATGACTCTGGTTCAACACTTTGGAAGACCAAATTTATTTATAACAATGACTTGCAATCCTGAATGGGAAGAAATAAAAGAAGAGCTATGTCACGGCCAGCTTCCTCAAGGCAAGTCAGACTTGGTAACTAGAGGTTTTAGAGCAAACTAGAAGATCTTAAGGAACAGATATTCCACTTACCTCATATACACCTTCTGATAATACTTAAACAAGGTCACAAGATAACATCAGCAGATCAATATAATAGCTTCATCTCGACAGAACTTCCTGATAAGAAAAAATATCCAATCTTGAATGAAATTGTTGTAAGGCATACGCTACATGACCCGTGCGGTAAAAATCGTCTAACAAGCCAATGCATGAAAGATGGCAATTGTAAGTATCATTATCCTCGACCGTTTAGCAACCAATCAGTACAAGGAAATGATGGATACCCGATTTACAAAAGAAGAAATGATGGGCAAACGGTCAATTGTTCGAGGCATGACGATGAATAACCAATGGGTTGTGCCTTATAATCCTTATTTGCTGATGAGATACAATTGTCACCTCAACGTTGAAGTATGCTCTGGAATAAAAGCAATAAAATATTTGTACAAGTATTATATAAAGGACATGACAGATGCACAGTGCATGTGGAGTGTGATGATGCACATAATGTTGTTGATGAAATTCGCAATTTCCAAGATGCGCGGTGAAATGCAGCTTCAATCTAAGTGAAATGCAACCGCCTGTTATTAACCTTCAACTGCATCTACCTGGCAAACAATCAGGTACCATCAATACTTAACTCAAATACTTACTTGATTAAAAAGACACTCTGAAAAAGCAAAATCATCACTTATATTCTAAATGCATATCTACAATGCCAGTGTACTATTGGAAAAAACAAAATCTGTGATTTATTATGGCCTTCGACAATGTCAATCGAACGATGCTTACCGAGTATTTTAGGATGTGCTCTGATGCACGGAAATATCTATATACAGAATTTCCAAAGCATTATATATGGAATCCTCAACCCAAACTATGGACAAAAAGAAAAAACCGCACAGTCATTAGTAGAGTTAATGCAGGTAAGAAACTAATGCATTTAATTTATAATTACTTCACTTCATAACTAAACTGTAATGACTTTAAATTGTTAATATTGCAGCAAACCCTCGAGAAGGTGAAAGGTACTATGAGAGATTATTGTTGAACCATGTTAGAGGTCCAACGTCATTTCCGGACTTGCTAACTGTTAATGGAAAGTACTGCGACACTTTCAAAGAAGCGGCTAAAGAAAGAGTCTTATTAGAATAAGATAACAACATTTACGAATGTTTATGTGTAGCTGCACTTTTCAAAATGCCATCAGCACTGCGGAGCTTGTTCGCAAAAATTTTAGTACACTGCAATCCAACGGATGTTAAGAAGCTTTGGGAAACATATTATGATGATATGTCAGAGGACTTCCGGAGGATACATGTGAGCTCACCTGATGCACAACTACATTTTACACTGAAAAGCATAATTTTATTTTTGGAGAGTATGGGCAGAAGTGCTGGAAATAATGATTTACCGAAAGTTAATCAACAATTCAGTGCAAATGAAACGTCTGAATGCAGAGAGATAATAGAAGAAATGTCCCTGAAAGTCCCCATTGAAGATTTTGAAGCACAAACAAAGTGCAAATGAAACGTCTGAATGCAGAGAGATAATAGAAGAAATGTCCCTGAAAGTCCCCATTGAAGATTTTGAAGCACAAACAAAAAACTCTGAACAAGCATAAGCTTTCACTACCATATTGCACACTGTCGAATCGAGAAATACAAGATTGTTCTTCGTGGATGGGCCTGGTGGAACTGGGAAAATATTCTTATATCGCGCATTACTGGCAAATATAAGATCAAAAGGTATGATAGCACTCGCGACAGCAACAAGTGGAGTAGCGGCCGCAATCTTACCGGGAGGATGCATAGCGCACTCCAGGTTTGACATACCTCTTCAGACAAATGATACAAGCATAACTAAGATGTCCAAGCAAAGTGGTGCTGCTAAGTTAATACAAAAAGCAAAATTAATCAAGCACCAATGGCACAATGCCACACAATAGAAACATTTGATAGGAGCTTTCGCGATATAATGGACAAGAACTTACCATTTGGGGGGAAAGTGGTAGTGTTTGGAGGAGATTTTAGACAAGTGCTGCCGGTAGTTCCTAAATCGACAAGTGCAGAGACTGTTAATGCAAGTTTGGTAAAGTCATACTTGTGCCTTTAATGGAAAAGATTCATTTTACAATAAATATGAGAGCAAGAGCAGATCCAAACTTCAGTGACTTCTTACTTCGTGTTGATGACGGAGATGAGCACATAACAAAAGATAATTTGATTCTTCTCCAGAAGAAATAAATGTCAAACACACGGCTGATAGTAACCCGGAAGAATGCTTAATTCGAGAAATATTCCCGTCCCTAACTGAAAATGCATGCTCATCACAGTTCATAATAGAACGGGCTATCTTAGCAAGCAAAAATGAATATGTAGATCAACTGAATGAATTGATGATATCCAAGTTTCCAGGTGAAGGGAGAACGTTTATTAGCTTTGATTCAGCAGAAGATGATACCAACAACTACTACCAAGAAGAATACCTCAATACTTTAACACCTAATGGCCTCCCACCACATAGATACACAAAAAATAATTTAATGTCCAATTTACATTTACCATTTAATATTGTGCATACACAATAGATTTGTACATATACAACGACTAAACAATTAGAAAAATTTGCTTAATTAAATGCTTCATTCAACAGGTTAGTGTTAAAGCAGAATGCACCAATCGTGTTACTTTGAAATTTGGACCCTTCGAATGGCATGTGCAACGGTACAAGGATGCTATGTAGGGGGTTTGACAACAACGTCATACATGCAGAAATTACCACAGGTCAAGCTGCCAACAAGCATGTATTCATCCCAAGAATCCAACTTTCACCACCTGATAATGAAGATATCCTTTCAAATTTGTTTGTAAATAATTCCGCGTACATTTATGTTTTGCTATGACAATCTACAAAGCACAGGGCCAAACAATGCCCAATGTTGGATTGTATCTACCAGAACACGTTTTCTCGCATGGCTAGCTTTACGTCGCGCTTTCAAGAGGAATATCGATGGCAACAACAAGAGTCTTGATAGCGACAGAGCAACCAAAAAAAAAAAAAAAAAAAAAAAAAAAAAAAAAAAAACATACACCAAGAATATCGTTTTCAAGGAAGTATTAGATAAGCCAAACCACATATGATATGTTCGTACAAACAGTATATGTATAATTAAAAGGGAATTATAATTCATCGCCATAAAAATTGATTGAGAGCGAATTCTCATTCAGATTTATTGACATTAGATGTTCTCAAACGCAGGTTCGTCCATCACAGATTCATCATAAACTGGACTACCAGGTAGTTAGATTACAATACACATTTAGTGCTTATACAAAAACACATATAGAAATTAAAGACACAGTTGGAGTACATTTCTTGACGCATATGTGTTCTACTAGCTCCAAAATATAATCATGCAACAATAAGAGCAGTTACTTTGTTTCTTTAATTAGTTACTTTGCATATCGAAAATCCACACTGCAGGCTACTATGGAGGAACTAAACTCGGCATCTTTCTTCCTCTTCCTTGACCAAGCCACTAAATATGTTATTTTCCTATGCAGGTTAGGCAGCATGGTTTTATGGGAGAATATACATCTCAGAAAAATGCTTCAACATACATCTTCTCCAGAATACTCAAAAAACCATACAACACCCAGTTACTAGAAATGTTTTGTCTTGCAAGTTAATCAAACTTAATTGCACCCAGTGTTATGTACTTAGCTGTAGAACATTGGAAATACTAAAGATGAATTCTATTTATGTTAAGTTACTATAGTAAAACACCCACTTCAAGAGCTCCAGTCGAGTATGCCAATTGCTTAACCCAACTATCATGATCAAGAAAAGTAATTAAAAGACAGAAATGTATTACCAATACTCACATAATTTAGCAAAACAAATTAGCAACTACACACGGCATCCATGTGAAACGCACGTGCTGAAACACTAGTGTGTGTGTGTGTATATATATATTTGTGCACTGTTAATGCACAATACTTTTGTGCACGATTAGTGCATTATAAATCGATAGTGAAAAAATATTGTGCAATAACCGTGCACAAAACTTAAATTGAGCTCGATTTCCTTTTTTGTTTGCAGATCTAGTAGTCTCAAAATGGCTGAAACAAAAATGATAAATTTAAAATTTGATGACAGGCTATCCTTACTGTTCAGTAGGAGGGCTGGCTGTAATCCTGTATTGTGACAAGTTTTGATTTCTTTTCCCATTAACTGCTAGAGTTAAGTGCATCTCTGATGCTGGCTTCTTCGTGAATGTGTAACCCAAATTTGGTAAGAGCAACGATATTTACTCATAAATTCCAATACATCAAATAGTTACATGATGTTTCCCGTCTCACTAATAGACATGATTACGTTGATTTGGCAGTGCTTCTTCCCTCAATATGTTGCAAAACATATATTCTCACCCCACTTTTCATCATTAATTCTGCTTATGATGCTTGGCAGGTTAGAAAATTCTTTTCCTCTGTATATGTTGTTCTCATATGCTAGTAATTACTTTATGATCTTTCGTTTCACTTCAAATTCTAAATGATTTTTTTTCTTTTGATTGATCTTGAAAGTTAGATTAACAACAGTCTGGTTCCCCAACATGCAGACCCTCAACATGTTTGGGATAGCTGCAAGAGAAATATAAATAATTGCTATGTTAGTCAACTGCAAATTCTCCAACGTCAGTTTACATTTACATTATGAGATCACCTAAGCTACTGAATACAATGTATTAACTCCTCTCTTTAACTCTCTCTCACTTTGCTTTTGAGTTTGTTTCAGATTCAGGCTGACATTTTTGGACACACTCAATCGACTAGGACCTAGTTTGACACGTGGATATTTCATATCCTCTTGCCATTCCCACGATGGCGTAGAGAAACAACGCTACTGGTCCTACTGCAATAACTCTTCTCCAACAATAGCTAAAAAGGTAATTATATACTGTACTTCGGACGTAGTAATTTTCAGCTTTCCATGCATGTCGGTGTTATTATTTGATTCTTGACACTAATTACTCATTGTAACAGACAATTGTTGCAGCTGTTGGAGACTGGTTTTTTGGTAGGTGTCCGTTCCGTGGGGTTTCTTGCCCGTATCCTTGTGTCAAGTTTTGCCTGTAGAGGCGCCGATCATGTTGTACTATTTTCTTACTTTCAACAAGTGGAGTAATTACTAGTGTATAATAGTATAATATCAGAAACAACAGGAGGTTGCTTAAGATTTTTCTTCAAACTTTCAAACCCCAAATATTATTGCAAATTGTAATGTTTTTTGTTTTTCTTTTCACTTCAATATAATGTATCGTGTTTTGATCAAGCAAGTTATGAAAGAAACTTAATCATATTACTATAAAAGCATGTCCTCCATAAAGATGAAAGTCAGATTACCAAATTGCCCCTCTGAATAACCTAAATACTTTATTAAAAATGGAAAAGAAAAACCCACGCACCTATTAGTCAACCTTCACATCTTCCTTAACAATCACAACCCTTAAAAATGTTAAAACGTTACAAACAAACTCCAACGCTTCATTTTTTTTTTGTTACTGAGCCGTGAGTACCAAGTGGACAATTTATATTTTTTATTAGGGAAAGATAGGTTTGCTTGAATATTCAGAGGAGAGTATATCCTAATGAATGGTTGTGCCGGTCTTCCAAAAGAACGTGGATCTACGTCCTCATGGTTGATGAGAAGCTTGAACCTTCTACCCCTAATTAATTCACTCTAAAAGAAAGTGCTGATGCATTAAACAGGTTCCACTTTTAAACTTTTATTTAAGTCGAGATTTTTCTGGTTCAATATCTTTCGATTTCTTCTACTAATTCAGGAAAAAAAGAGACATTGAGTAATATATTCTTAGCCGTGTCGATCTACACTTGCAAATAATGCATTGACACAACTATGCAGCTATTTGACACTTTAGTATCAAAAATAACAAAGGTATTTTAACTCATTCTAAAGCACTTCTAACTTTGTAATTTGACTTTATAATTATTTTTCTTTTTGTATTATCAGTTTCTTCCATTAAACAATAACATGCTTATTTGCTCTGAAACTTATTTGATCAATTTCATGCAGACACTGCAATTCGTAATCTACAATATTTTGAATATTACTTGACGCTTGTGATGGATAACAATGTAACCATGTTATGTTATTTTATGCTGCACAATAATTAATAAGTTGCACTATCACAAAATACATTCAATCAACATGTTAGAAAGCTACAACTGTTTGTTTAGTTATTTATTAATTGTTTGGAAGGGAAGACAAGTTGAATAAGTCTTTCTGGGTTAAACATAGATTGAGTTCTATATGATGTATCAAGAAATTTTAAAAGAAAAACAAACCACGAAATACAACCGCCAGAACCTGGCAACACACGGGGTACGCCAATAATGATGCTCTCCGTCAAGAGTTGCCACCTTCAAACTTTAGGAAGAGTCGCAACCATTTAGTTTTATTTCTTTCAAAGTTAATTGTTACATTCATGTTTCTCTTCACTCTTGGATCTTCATCAGTTTCTTCCTCTACCATCCTTGCGCCTTTAATTTTCTTTTCTTTAGAAGATGATTGATTGCATGCAATACAAGAGATTTACTCTATTTTATGATCAACTTAAGGCCAGACTCAAAATATTTATTTCTTTTTTGTCTGTATTTAGTTCCCTAAAGATTTTGTTATTATAGAAAAACTTACTAAAACTTTAAATTTCATTTACTATTATACTTTGTTTACTTTTTCAGTGGAAGTCATGGTATTTACAAACATGTGAACATTTGTTTGTCCATGCACATGTATGGTAGTTTCTTAAAGTGCAGAAAGGGTTTTGGATCTTGGGATGGTTTGTATTGGAAAGATGCGATGGAAATTTAATGCTTAAAGCTGAAAATCTAAGAAGTGCAAATCGATAAATTGTTATGACCTGAACTGTTAATATTGTTTGAAGACCATCTGAAAATCAAATTAGTCGTTTAGGGCTGGGATGAGGATGAAAATGACTACGCATATAGTAGGATTATATTAGGAACATATAGAAGAACTGTCAGATGCACGTTGGCTTCGAATGCCACTATTTCTATTGTCTGAATTTCTATATATATATATATATATACACACACACACACACATACATATATATGATTGACCAATTACATGCTTCACTTATAATCATAGTGAAGTTATTTAATTATTTGGCGGATTGATTGAACTTTGGTTTGGCTACCAAACAAGCGAAATCTGAAGGTTTGAAAGTTTAGGTATCACTATAATATTGATTTTCGAGATTATCTTTTAGTTAGTTTTGTTATTTGTAGATAATGCTTAACGCTTGAAGTTTGAAATAGAGAATTACTTTTTGATGTAGCACAGTGTCTATACATTCAACCAACATCTGAGAAGGTCAGAACATTATTTGTTTGCAGTTTTAGTAAGTAAAAATTTGAGTGCTTTTTTCATCAAAGGAAGACAGATTGGATCCTTTGCGGATGACTTAAATACACAGCATAGTATTACAAGATTTGGCATACACGTGTCGAGACACTGGTTAGATTAAAAATCTCTCTTCACAGTGTACTCCATCTCGGGCAATAAGAAAATATATCTAGGTGGCTAAACCCAATTAATTTTCAAGTTCATATGAAATGCACAAGTATTAGTAACACAAATCGTTGATTGTGACGCTCACCAGAGATGGAACTGAGCTTGCAACTTCACGAAGTTTATTTGTCCCTCAAAATTCTAACTAAGGAAAGACTATTAACATAGCATCAAATGGAAAAAAGGCAGCGTGACATTTCTCTATGATCACACATAAAATTCTTTCTTTTTGATCAACCAAGAGGGAGGCCACTATAACTAGTCCACTAGATCCAGGAAAAATCACCATAAAGTTCCCGTTATGCAGGTCAACCAAAACTGGGGAAACAACAATTGGAGCCTTCACCGAGCTCGAAGAACTCGAAGGGATTAATTGTGGCCAATTGATCTTGAAGATATGGTGATTTGAACCATCTTTTAAGCTCAATATCATATCCATACATGTGTAGGTCATAGGTGAATCAATAGTGTATTATATTGTTACTGAAAATTGCTAAATTCTAACTAGAAAAAATGAATATAATTAAAAAAAAGTATATATTGGAACATGAAACAGACACTTTTCTGAATGTTCTTCAATTAATTTCCAAATCAACATTTTGGGGACGATTAAGAAATAAATACATGTTTAATAAGTTAAATGCATAACTTAATTGCTTCTTAAGAAAATAATACATATAAAAATGTCGCTAAAAGAATAAAGAATATATATATCCCTCTTGTGCTTTTCTTATTCCGCAATTTCTGGATGATTTCAGGTGCAAAAGTTTGTTGAGGGGAACTGGTAACAATTCAGAGGGAAGTCCAGCTTGTCTATCAATTGGACAGGACTACGATCAAAATACCAGTCAGCAAATGCCTCTGCAATTGTCTGTTAAAAAACACAACACATTGTGCACAACGGCAACTTAATTAGACATTAATATTGTAAAATAACTTACAGTAAATCATATTTTATATACAGAATATAAATGCACAACGAAGGATCATGAACACCAAAATTGAAGCAAGTCTACCTTATTATACATCGTCAGCGACCCATTCCAGAATTGGTCTCTTACTATTTGGGAATGACAAAAGCAAGCGTCAATAAACATTCCTCTTGATGAAGAATGGCTTTGTTCGGGTAATGCACTTAAAAGTTCCTGTTTGAAGTCTGAAATATTAAAACAACAAAATTGTATAAGGTTCCAAATTTCATGGATAAATTGAATCCAAATCTGAGTGGGTATATAGACAATTTAGTAAGCCAATGCTCAGTTCGGATAAAAAATAATGCATTTTAATAACTTGAACAGAAAGTTTGGCCTTGAACTTTCTATCACTAACCTCGAAAGGTTTTAGCAAAGCTAGCTGAGCATCTATTCATCATAAGGGCATCGTAATAACCAGGAAGAGTCTTGTTTATCTGGAGATATCCAAAGATTGTAAATCAAGACAAGAAAGATAATGTAAAAGGTAAAATTTGAAACTTGGTTGAGATCTTAGAGCATTTCTTTTGAAAAATTAACACACGTAGTTAGATATGCTAGACAAGCTACAATTAAGAAAATGGCAATTGTCTATCGACACATGACTCGAAAAACTGCATATCATGACATAGTTATTGATAGTAAGAACACCAATTTTTTCATGCATTTTATGGAGAATTGAATTGACCTGAAATGTGTCGAACATAGAGTTGACTATGAAAAATGGTGTCTTGATTCCTTGTTGAAAATATTGTGGAAAAAGACACTGCAAATTCATTTAAACATAATGTAAGTTTCAAGAGACATTAGTAATGCTGAGTAAATCCTTTTTGGATGAAAATGTACTCTTACCAAGGAAGGGTTCATTTTTGAAGTGCAAGATTCTGGCAACATCTTTGTTGAATTCTGCATTGAAAAGTTCAAGATCATAACAAATATAGATTGATGATTGTGAGAATGGATGAACTAGGTATTACATACTACTACTATATATATATATACCCCCACCCAAACGTTCTTTTTAATTGTTTCTCTTTCGTTGTTTGTTATACGCTTTAAAGCCCGATTAATTCGAATTTGCACCGGAAAATCTCACTTTGTGGCAAAACTTCCCTATTAAAGACAGTTTCATTTCTATAATTCGAAGCCGAGACCTCTGGTTAAGGATGGATAAGATATTTATAATCCATCATCAACCTTTGGTGATCCCCCTCCACCTTTTTATTTCCTCTTTATATATCTAGATCGTTTAACAAGTCCATGACTTGACATCAGTAGAATACTGCCTCCAATTTTTTGTATGTTCAATAGAGCCAAAGATCCCCCGCCCTAATCAAAGTATAGCGAGTACCCTCGAACCATATAAGATAGTTACACCTATCATATACCACCGAAATGATAAATATAGGTAACTATCCATAAAATGAGAGAACATAGAGATGGAAGAAATGTACATGTAAGCTGATAAGTCCTTCATTGACAGTTTCCATGAATGGCATTTCCTTATTGTTTTTCCTGTTACATAAACAACATTGTATAACTCATCTAGCAGTGCTAATTAGTAATGAGTCATCTAAGTGATAAATACATGTAACTATTAATTCACTACTTGTTAATTACACTTGTAGGTTAGTTCTTACTTGTGGAGAAAATAACTACCATCAGCGAGACACTTCACTCTAGCTGAGTTAGGGAGAAGAGCTCGAAAGCGATCACAATGTAATATAGCAGGCAGTCCTCCTGCTGAACTGCCTGTTAGAATGGCCTGCAAAACAAAATTACAAGAGCTTTAACACACTTGAGTTATATTGATAAATATAATATAATTAGGTAATTAATTAAACTGTGTATTCTAACAACTTAAACTTTCAGATATAGTAGTTATATAGTATAATTTAACATACATTTTTAGCATTCTTCATTCCTTTCGCCAAGAAATGCTCGATCATCGCATGAAAAATTCTCGCGCCTCTAAAGTGAAGTTTAGTAGCCTGAGAAACATTGGCATATTATAGGAAAAATGGGTAGTTAATTTACATGCATATAATTGTGCATCTACAAAAGTAAAGGGAATTATAGCAAATTCTGATATATTCATCTAGCAATGTTATGGAGGAGTAAATTAATACTCCAATTCGTTTGAAAAACGATAGAATATGCAAGAAAAGGAGCTTAAAATAGTGTACCGGATCAACTTTTTCAACATCTCCCGTGAATGATGATCCATCGCAATACAAAACCATGACTCTATTCCAATTGTAGAAATCTAAAAGTTTAACATAAATGGATATAACTAAATGAGAACATTTAGAAATAACATCTTGATTTGATGAGATTTTAAGTACTGAATGCAATTTTACCTGGATTTACTGTTTTATTGTTGCTAAGTATTCCATAAAATGATCTTTCCTTCTCAGCAAGTTTCGAGGAACCTTTTTCAGTCTTTGTGCGTAAAAGACAATCTATCACGTTATAGCACCATTCTCCTCCCTAATTAAATCAAATTATATGAAGATAGAGTTTAGACTAGTGTTAGTAGACCAAAATAGCAGTGCTAATTATGTAAATGCTTCAAGTTTTGTACAAAACTAGCTAAGTATTTAACTTCATATCACCCACCCTATGATAGATAATCCAATTATTAGCTCCTTCTCCATGTCCCTCGTCATAATAGTATGCTGGTGGACTCCCATCCAAGCAAACTATAAAAGCGTTAAAATTTACAAATATCATTAATATAGTTATATTCTTTAATTGCATATGATAGTAACATTATGTAAATATATTTAAATAGTTCATGCATGACATATAAGAAGAAGTATATTATTACCAGCTCCTTTTGAAATGGCACTTTCCAGAATAGTTAATTTAACCATGTTTGATCCTTGGCTCCCTCCAGTTGCATTTTTTCCTTTTGAATTTGTCGTACTTTGTAGAGTAGTTAATAAATGATCAACCGTGTTTGATACTTGGCTCGTTCCAATCACACTTTTGCCATTTAGCATAATGAAAGAACAAATGAATAGGCACAACCACTGCAATTTTCCTTGTTCCATGCTTCTTCTACACACCGTTAAAGAAACATAATTCGTGAGAAACCATATAAAATCTATAAAAATGAAATGACCGATTATGTAATAAGAATTTTAGACTTTGAGACTCTTATGATCTTGTTATTCATTTTTTTCTTTTCTTGTTTGGTTAAGTAGATGGTTTTTAAAAAAAAAAAAAAAAGAGTTGGTCACAAGAATGAATTTGGAGAACAGATTGTAACTAAAAAAAAGAATAATGGCAACATTAATTTGTGAAATCTTCATTTTTTTTTTTTGTTGAAAGATAGCAACATTTCCTTGAACCCTATCGATTTCATACCTCATAAAACAAATCCTCTTAATTACTCCACAAATTATGTGATATGAAAGCGAATTTATGGTGTTCTAATTGGCGTAGCAACTTGCATGGTTTTTATATTGAGGTGAAACAGGAAGAGACGAGGTTGCTATATTTTCGCCATAACGATTTCCTTTTTTGTATTTGCACAAAAACCGGGCTTTACTTTTACTATATATACGTACTTACATTTTGACTATTCGCTGTTCACAAGAATAGAGAAAATTCCCAAAAATAGTCCGTTAAGCTTGGGTTATCACCCAAAAGTAAATAAAATTTAACGATATTACTATTAAATAAAATTTAATCAAAAGAGAAAAAGACTCTAAAGAGCGGCCATTCTTTTAGCGCTAATCGACCAACAATCAACATTTGCAAAGCATTAGAAAGCATTACCATAATCGTTCAAACTTTATGAAAAGTTTTTAAACATCTAAGGGGTCGTTTGGTTGGCTATGTATTAAAATAATACCAGCACAAATTAAAATCCAGCACTAAGTTAGTACTCATGTTTGGTTAGTTTGGAGAGATTTTAATGTTTGGTATAAAATTAGTACCATGTTTGGTTGCGCTTTTGTATATTCCGCATGAGGGAATCTATGTATTATTTTATGCGGGGTAGAAGGTGGAATAAGTAATGTGTGTATTAGCAATGCAGGTATTAAAATTTAAAATGACAAAATTAACCTTCATAATAGTAAGGATATTTTAAAATTATATTTAAGGAATAACTAAATATTTTAAATTATAACATTGTATATTAATTTGTAATATATTAGTGATTCAAGAAATAATCTCTACGTTATAATATATGCATAGCTAATACCTACATTACTAATACCCACATTATTAATACCCGCATTACTAATATCTGTATTATTAATACACACATTGCTAATACCCGCATTACTAATACGTACATTGTTAATACGCGCATTACTAATACGTACATTGTTAATACCCGCATAAATTCTATCTCAATCAAACGACCCGTTAAGGATTTTTTAAGAGTTCTAAACTATTTCCAGGATCTTTTTTGGAATTGAAACTCCATAATTTTTTCGTGAAGTGCAGTTCAAAACCTCAGGAAACAGTCATGAAATTTTGGATTGCATTCAAGGATATTGGATTTTGCAAGCGTTGTGCCTATACTTCTACTTAAAACTGTCCAACTGCTGGCTATTAACTAACACTATAAATGTGGCTACCAAATCTAAATTTCACCAAAAATATGTAAGACAATGCAGATAACAAAACAAAAACTCTAAAATAATTATCTTATATTATTGTTTTCTCTTTTAATAGTACACAACATTTTATAAATGGGCCTGAGGAGAGTGAGATGTATCAAGATGAAAAAGCTATTTCTAATAGACCCTTATCTAAAGAAAAATATTTACAGATAAAAAACTAGATTGACATATTGAATAGTTTGACATTATTCAATATGTTAATTTAATTTTATATCATAAATTATTAGTATTTAATTATTAAATTAGTAAAATACTTATCATTGCAAATATGACAACTAAAACGGAAAAGGGTCAAAAATACCCTTAACGTATTGAAAATAGATTAAAAATATCCTCCATCCACCTATTGGATCAAACATACCCTCAACGTTATTTTTAGGCTCAAGAATACCCCTTATTTTACCGAAAAATGACATGGCATTAGATGGTCTTTCAATTAAATATGTGTCATTGATTGATTGGTACACATGGATTCCGCCCAAATCAAAAGATCCGACCCATATTGAGGATATTTTTGACTCATTAGGTGGATGGAGAGTATTTTTGATCTATTTTCAATACGTTTAAGGATATTATACATTAATATATATGTGTTTAAGTCGTACTTTATTATTTCAAATATGCTTCTAGTTATTTTTTTTAATCGATGGTCTATCAAAAACAGTCTCTCCACTTTGGTGGGGGTAAGGTCTGCATACTTCTTTCCCCAGACCCCACTTGTGAGATTACATTGAGTATGTTAGTGTTTAAGTTGTACTCTCTATTTTATTTTATATTGTGTATATATATTGGTGAGATGTAAATACCTTTTTATCAAAAACTTATTTTAAACAAATAATAAATCAATAGCTAATTTTCAAATCTACCAATAAATTTTAAACAGAAAAGGACCAAAACTTGTCCTAAACTATTGGTAATAGTTTTGAAATGTCCTTTGTTAATATTATGGGCAAAATATATCCTCTACTATTTTATTTTTTTTTTTTTAAAAAAATCAGTTAGTTTTAAGGGTAATTTTGAGCCTAAATAAAACATTGAGGGTATTTTTAGATCTAAAGGTTAACGGTAGGGGTATATCTGGCCCTAAAGGTTAACGAAGGGTATTTTTAAATCCTTTCGAATAGGTTAAGGGTATTTTTGACCCTTTTCCGAGTCCGTTTCACAATGGAACCATCAATTGACCAAATTGACTGTGTCTGTGAGAGAACCTGAAGCAGTGCAAATAACAATGAACCACCACCAGCAGCAGCAGGATCCGGATCCCCAATTCCCGAACCGGAATGAAGATCCAAACCCGAATCCCCAACCCCAGCCTCGGCGTCCACGTGGCTTCGCGGCCACCAACACAGCAGGAGGTACAAACAAGAGCAGCGGCAGAAAAGAGAGAGAAAAAGAAAAGGAACGGACAAAGCTAAGGGAACGGCACAGGAGAGCAATAACGAGCCGTATGTTATCAGGACTCCGTCAGTACGGGAATTTCCCGTTACCAGTTCGTGCTGATATGAATGATGTGCTTGCTGCTCTTGCTCGTCAAGCCGGTTGGAACGTTGACCCTGATGGTACCACTTACAGACAATCCCCTCCTCCTCCGAATAATAATAATAATAATATCGTGAGCTCCCATTATACTCTCTCCGTTCCAGTTTATGTGAACCTTTTTAGTCCCCGAATAATTTAATAATGATATGAAATGTAGTATAAATTGCTTATCTTCTTGTATCAATATTCTGTTAACCTTAAATGCGGAGTAATTCTCTTTTATGTCTCTCTGTTAACCTTTTCGTTTTTCGAGTTTCAGTTTGATTAGTCTTTAAAACTAAATTGAATTAGATTAGTTTAATATTTTAAAATTAAAGTTAAAAATATTCAAAAACAAAGGGTGCGAAAAGTAGTATAAGTTGCAAATACATCATAAAATGTTTGTCAAATTTCGGGCATTTTAGCTCTCGAGCGAAAAGGTTCAGATAAAATGGAACGGAGGGAGTAGTAATTATTTTAATTTGTGTTTTAAGTATGTGACTTTAATGTTGAAGCTTGGGAGATTAGGGGTCAATCCCTAGCACAATTGAAATGTGAGAGTATTGTTTTTCATCTACTTAAGTCTTGGCGGACAGAGTCGAGGTGTGCACAAGCCAGCTCGATCACTACGGTTATCAGAAAATTATTATAGATTAGAATGTCTTTAAAAAGAATTGGAAAAAAAGAAGAAGTTGTGCAATAGTACAACAACAACAACAACAACATACCAAGTATGATCCCAACAAGTGGGCTTGGGTGGGTGGGGTGTATGCAGACCTTAGACTTACTCCTACCTCGAGTGAGCTAGAGAGGCTGCTCTTGGAACACCCTTGGTGCAGTAGCATTAACTGAAAAATGATATTCGTACCTTTGGCTTACCTTAAGATTTCAAAAACTCATGAGAATTCATATGTATCTGTTGTTGCATTGATAACACCTGGTCTCATTGGCCTGTTGATGTCTTCTTAGTATTCTGTTTAGACTTTAAATTGTCGAGTATTATGATGTTTTAATTATCATTTCTACTGAATGAATTGTTTAGGGGACTTATCAGGTGATGTCTGTTGAGAGTCCAGTTTCTGGTAGTTCTTTGAGAAATTGCTCAACTAGAGTGTCGGTGGATTGTCAGCAATCGGTTCCGAGGATCAATGAGTGTTTATCGCCAGCATCTTTTGATTCTATTGTAGTCACAGAAAGTGACGTCAAGGTTGATAAATTCACAAGTACTACCAGCCCGATGAATTCTACAGAATGTTTAGAGGCAGGCCAGGTATATTCTATGTTCTTGTAATTTGAGGATACTGTCTATTAAGAATAATGTTCAACGTTTATTTTTAGATCAACTCGTCAATCTTGGAAGAACCTAGTAGTATGGGTTCATTTTAGTAGCAAACACCAGACTTAGCCCTTCTGATTACAACATGGTTGCTTGTATAGTTTTTAAGCTATTTTAAATTTATAATTAGACTACATTAGTAGTAGCAAGTAACCAAGAAGAAACTTAGCTGTTCTTGGTACGACATGGTTGCTTGTGTAGTTTGTAAGCAATTTTTTAATTGATGGATGGGCGACATTAGTTCTCCCATTGGATGCCGTGTGGATAACAAAATTTACTTGTTGCAGCTCATGCAAGAACTTCACTCTGGGCAGCATGGAAGTGGTTTTTCAGGAACTGAATACGTCCCTGTTTTTGTTTTGCTCTCTGTAAGCAGCTTTTCCACTAACATACGTTTATTCCTCATTATAAGTAAAAGGAGGAATCATATCATCACATTTTCTAAATTCTAATTATAGTCCATACTTAAATGTTGGCTATTTTTGTTACAGAGTGGTCTAATCAACAATTTTTGCCAGTTGATGGATCCTGATGGTGTTAAACAGGAGTTGCAGCAGCTTAAATCGTTAAACATCGATGGTGTTGTGGTAAATTGCTGGTGGGGCATAGTTGAAAGCTGGGTGCCTCAAAAATATGAATGGTCCGGCTACAGGGAGTTGTTTAACATAATCCGAGATTTCAAAATGAAACTACAGGTCTTAAAACACTCATTGTTTATATTGTACTCATATTGATGCCTCGCAATCCCTAACAAATTCTAAACGGGTCATTTTTTGGCAGGAACTTTGGTTTTCCTGCTTTATCCCATCCTATGTCTTATAGCATTATGTGTCTTAACTCTTACATGCCATCTATGCTTGAGATGTTTCATTACATCTCTACATGGGAATAATACCACCCCCCTTCCCCACCAACCCCAATTCCTGCGGGGAAAGTAACCCAACATGAAGAAAGTGAGAATTGGTAAATGTATCCATTATGGTTCAGCTTTAGACTTTTCTTGATCTCAAACTTATTTGTAGATATTTATGGATAGATGGATTGAAAATGACACAGTGTTTTATGGGGTTTTGTTTTTTATCCACAAAGGTCGTAATGGCATTTCATGAAAATGGAGGAAGTGATACCAGTGGCATGTTCATATCCCTTCCTCAGTGGGTTCTGGAGATAGGAAAAGACAATCAGGATATATTCTTCACCGACCGTCAAGGAAGAAGGAACACTGAATGCCTTTCCTGGGGCATTGATAAAGAACGAGTATTAAGAGGTAGAACTGCCATCGAGGTATTAAGTTTTTCTTTATTCCTTCCAAGAGAGAAAAGCGAAGACTTCCGGATTCTTGGTTGGCATATTTCTCTAATAGTGTATGTTATGCAATCATATAGATCACAGTGTCAAGTCTTTGTTCAAAGATTATATTTTCAAATGAATTTGATTTGAATTTTTCTAAGGGACTTTCCACAAGTAGATTTAGAAGTGAGAGGTTATTTGGGTTTTGTAATAAGTAGCATTCTGATTGATATATCATTCCCAACATAAAGAGTGTTTCTCCACATTGACTATGTTGATGAGACAAAATTACAGTTAAAACCAAAAAGGAGAAGTACTGTAATTGTCTAAATTGTGACTAAATATTGGTTGTTTTGATCGCTAGTTAAAATCAAATGTTGCAGGTTTACTTTGACGTGATGAGAAGCTTCCGCACTGAATTTGATGACTTGTTCACTGAAGGTCTAATTTCTGCTGTAGAAATTGGACTTGGAGCTTCTGGGGAGTTAAAATACCCTTCTTTTTCTGAAAGGATGGGGTGGAGGTATCCTGGTATTGGTGAGTTTCAGGTATTTGTTATAGGAAACCTGTAATGTATAAAATGTTACTACATGATTTCGTCACCGTTACTGATTCTTTATTAATTTTAGAAAAAGATCTTACCTTGTTTCCATGGATCTGTTTGATAACGTTTGTGTACCTGAAATAGCTAGATCCGACAATGACTAGTTTTCCAATAGCCCAATTTGATTTTACTTGTAGCTGATATTGGGTCCCAAAATATCTACAAAAACTTAGTTGACAAATTGCACAGTTTTTTGAACAAAGCGAACAGTTATGACTATAAAGAAATTACAGTCTGCTCTTTAATGTGTAGATCTTTGATGTGGCTGTTTTCTTTATTGTGCTGCTTGGATGTGAGCCTTTAGAGAACCATCATTGGTGTTGGTATCCATTCTTATTACAAAAGAAACTAATGATATTTCGTAGAGTAGACAGCCGGATGATGAAAATCCTGATTCAGCGACTGATTTATTAAAGGGGAAAAATCCACTTGCACTCTGGTCAGGGGCGCATCTGTTTTCTTGCTCCTGTGCATTAAGGACTGTACCACTATATATGCTTAGAAAAAGCTTATTTTGGGCAGCTTTACTTCCCTATGGTTATGGTACATCCCTTTCTTATAGCACAGGCTATGAATGTTAGTGAAGCAGATGAGAAAAAATTCATTTGCACCTTACTAAAACAAAACCTTTTTTAAGGAGGAGAAGACAAACAATAAAAAGTTTACATAGAGACTTCCGCAGATTCCTCGTCAGCACCTATATTCGGGAGCTAAGGCTCAGGGCATTATTACTGCAGCTGTTATAAGATACAGGACAGTTGAAAGTAAGTCTAATGTTTGGATTAAAAAGACAAAGCAGGAATAATTGGTCGCAAATAACTTATGCATAAGGATGATGGCTTTTGCTACAGTATGTCAGATTTGTCCGCTTGTGTTTTAAAGTGGTATTTCTGAATACATATTAATAACCTTTTCCATTTCTGAATATACATCAGTTTTCTGCTATTGTTTTAGTGTTATAGTAAGCAATCTGACCATGCACTAATGATTCTCGCTTTCTTCCTAGAAATTTTTATGCAGCTATGTTAGACTCTCTAATTGGCTTCAAATTTTTCCTGTTCCAGTGCTATGATAAATATTCTCTGCAGAATCTTCGAAAAGCTGCAACGTCAAGAGGACACTCTTTCTGGGCCAAGGGACCTGATAATGCTGGTTATTACAATTCTAAGCCACATGAAACTGGATTCTTCTGTGAGCGAGGTGATTATGATAGCTATTATGGGCGGTTTTTCCTCCACTGGTATAGACAGGTCTTGATAGATCATGCTGATAATGTTCTTTCCCTCGCATCTCTTGCATTTGAGGGAATTCAGATTGTTGTAAAGGTATATATATATGGGCCTAATTCAGCTCATCATACATACTCTCAACATTTGTTCTTTTCCACGACTGACATATGTATGTGTGTGTGTGTGTGTGTGTGTGTGTGTGTGTGTGTGTGTGTGTGTGTGTATATATATATATATATATATACACCAATTATGCTATTTGAAACCCAACTCAATAGTCGGTCTTTCCTTAAGAATACTAAAAGTTCTAGAATTTTTGTAGTTCAAAGCATTTACTCCATCTATCCCAATTTATGTGAAGGTGGTTGATCGGGGACGGTGTTTAAGGAAAAAAAGGACTTTGAAACTTGTGGTTTAGAACAAACCTTAGAAATTTTTGTGACTGTAAATTATCTCATAAAGTTAAATTGTTTATATAAAAACGTGTCATTCTTTTTGGGACTGTCCGAAAAGGAAAGACCTTCACATAAAATGGGACGGAGGGAGTAATAGTCTTGGTCAATTGTAAATTGTTCTAGGCCCCATCAAGTGGATCTGATAATCCTTGCTGGGTTTCGGGAGGGGTTGGGGGAGGTACTATTTAATTCCTTTTGCACTAGTAAATCAATTTTCTTTTTCTATTTTTATTAAAAAAAGAATAACTTCATCAAAGTATGTGCATGGTGAAAGAATTAAAAGACTGCGCTTGTTTCATATTTGCTTTGAGTTATTTATCGCTGTGGAAATTGACCTTAGCTGGTACACATTGGCACTAGTGTTCTAGGTAGATGACACTAGTATAAATTGTCTAAAGGAATTACTGTAAATGAAGAACTTTGATACAAGCATATTGTCCTGGTGAATGATTCCTTTTCTGTAGATTCCAGCTATTTATTGGTGGTACAGAACGAGCAGCCATGCTGCGGAGCTCACAGCTGGATATTACAACCCAACAAACCAGGACGGCTATTCTCCAGTTTTTGAGGTTCTCAAAAAGCATTCTGTGACAATAAAATATATCTGCTCAGGAGTTCAGGTTCCCGAAACTGATGAAGCATTGGCTGATCCAGAAGGTTTGAGTTGGCAGGTATTGACTTCTGGACAACCCTTTAAGAACTCTCTTAAGGGGCAATAAAGAGTCACTTGGAGATTAAACTCGTCACATCTCCAGATGCGCATCCCCTTACTTGGAGCATACCTTTCATATATTACAGGTTTAATTTTCTTTTTCTTTACCCTTAAACGCCTCTACGTTTCTGCAGATCCTGAATTCAGCATGGGATACAGCTCTTCCTATTGCTGGTCAGAATGCCTTCCCATGTTATGATAGAGAAGGATTGATGAAGCTGGTTGAGACTGCAAAGCCTACAAATGATCCTGATCATCACCATTTCTCTTTTTTTGTGTTTCAACAACCAGCGCCTTTGGTTCAGAGTGCAATATGTTTCTCAGAGCTGGACTACTTTATCAAACACATGCATGGTATGGTTCTCTGATAATCATTAGCACCTTATCTTTTGGTCTGGCTGGGGTATGTTTTCTTCATAATGCCAAATATACATCAACTAATCAAGAAGTGTAAAGCATATGAACATATTGTCATTGTGATGCTCGGAAGTATCGGAACACAAAAAGTTCGACCATGAAAGAAGTGCTATGTTCACTGTCATTCTTAACCATACAGTCTCACTCATTGATCAGAAAAGCAGTTGCAACTCTTGGTTAGATGCCTCTGTAAGGTAGCTGAAATGGTTTATTTGTTTAGAGTGATTTATAAATACCAAAAACATTCATATACACAAAGTTGTAGTTTTTGAACTGTAATAGACCCCTGTAACTCTGACTAACTTATATGCAATCTTGTCTTTAATTTCAGGAGAAATCATGAATAATGTGGAATCTTAAGTTGCCATAGTCTCTTTTGCTTGTAACGAAGAGGATCTTTTATATAACTTCATAACTTTCGTCCTATGTACACAAATTTACGGGTCAGTTGATGTAAATGTAAATGGAATTCAGCTGATTTATTTTTAAGTTGCACTTTCTAAGGTAAGTACTATTCAATTCGTATCATGAGTTTCCATTGCTACTATGGTTGGCTTCAAGTTGAAGAGAAACAAGCAGTTTTCCTTTTTCTTTAAAAGTAGAATCATGCTTAGTTTCAGTGACCATATCTCTTACCATAAGCTGATTTTCGGATTATCATAAGTTAAAGATGTTTATCTCTTACCATATACACTTGAAGGTTGTACACTTGGTTCCATCAGATAAAATGCTAAAAGAGAACAAGGTCTCAAGAGGTTTGCATGAGAAGAAGAGAGCGAAAGGTAGCCAGGGACAACTTGCCGAAACAAATATCTAACAACCAAAGAGATCCTCGGCAAGTCATACCTGGCTGCAATCCACTCTCCACTTCTTCATGTATACTCTCTTGAACAAAGTTAGAAGCATTTTTTTTCTAGTTCTCTTTCCGTTCAATATCTTGCATGGGAGTGGACAAAGATTGCTTTAGATATATACATGGAAGTTGATATATTCTCATATCCTCATTTGATAAGAGTGTCTTTTCGAGAATCTGTGGGTCATTTTGCCACAAGTTTGCAGCACCAACTTTTCGTTTGTGTTGACATTTCAGTTGAGGCTGATGTGTAAGAACTGTCCCATCGTAATTCTGAGGCTCAACAAATTGGACTCACACTCCAGGGAAAACACCAATTGACTAGTACTAAACGTTGGTTGTTTAACTTATCCTAATCCTCTTTCTTTATCAAGGCTTGGGACAGCTAATGCAAGTATACTCGCACAGATGGAGTTACACTTCAGCTAAAAGAAAAGATGGAGCAGAGTGTTTGGATTTGACTTGGCAAAAGAAATGTTTGAATGGTATATGAAGATCAAATTTCAACTCCATCTGTTTTTGTCTGACAATTGGTTAAACTTGAAAATCTCCTTTTATTACCTGAAAATTACGAGATTTTAGACCCCTCCCAGGAAAATCTGAAAATTTAAATGCATGGCTCTATATTGGGTTTTGGAATTACTGTTGTCGTACATTCTCTATGGTGATATATCACAAATTCTGGAATGTAAAGTATTTTAGTGTTTTCTCTAGCCCCCTTATACACCATATATAGAATTATTATTTTGCCTGTTGTAGTATTTGCATGCTTTATGTTTTATGTAATTAGTCCCATTTGGGATGGTCACGCGTAGTTATTTTTACGTAACATTGTAGTTGGAAAACATTTTACAGTAGGTAGTTTATATTTATGTAACATTATAATGTATGTCGAAGTTAAAACTCTTTTGAAAGTAGGCCTAATCACTTGCGTGGCTTAGGTATTGGCATTATCATTTTGCGTCTACATTGTCGGTGTAATCGTGCAATCTAGAGCTAGAACCTTACTCACTAGTCCCTATCATTAAGATTTTCGACGAATATTTCAACTATTTGTTCAAAATCCCTCTTTTATTGAATATCACGAAATCATGAATGAGCTATAAGGGCAAAAAAATAGCAGTTAATTTTGTCTTCATGAAAACTAAACCTCTGTTACTTGCATGAGATGTTTCTTCTCTATGTGTCTTCCTACCTAGTTAATCATCACAACAAAGGAAACGTTAGTCGGTAAGTTGGATTAAAAATTTTAATATGTTGTACTACAATACCGAACAATATGTGTACTTGATATCGATCATAAGTTATGTACCATAGGACGTTGTGTACTTAATTTTTGGATAGTGTTGCAAATTGTTGTTTAGCATATTAAAGATATCGGATGGGGGTGGGGATGGGAGTAGAATCTTTCAAAGGGGACTAGGACTTTAATTTTGTACATGCTTGGCAAATATGCCACTTTTTCCTCATAGTTCTTTGTATATTCATTGATCAAAGCTGTATATTATGTCTTTTAATTTGTTGTCTCCTAAAGTAGAATAATTTTTGGTGGTCCTATATGTGTAGGCAAAAAGAAGGTGAATTTCTTTTCTACTAGTAGTAGTTTTAGGTGTAGTTCAGTTTGAGCTAAACCTTCCTTTTCCTGTCATTGAGCAATTCCTTTTAAAGACATTATAGTTTAGTTTTAGGATGTTCCGCTTGTTTATGGTAGGTTTGGTTTTGGACTTACTGATTTTTTATCATTTTATTAATGTGATTTTTATTAAAGGTGCAACGAGATATAGGTGTAAGAAGTAGACTATTGTGCTTCCACAATTTGGAAGTTTTCCTCGAAGGAGAGTCTTGATCTACTGAATTGAAATAATGGCCAGAGAATGACGAGTAATTTCTTATGTTGAAATAGTTGCTCTAGCGTAGTCCCATTATACATTTCGTGATCTTGTAATCAGGGATTTTTGGGTGAGAGAGAGACTCCTAAGTATTTAAATAGTTTTTTAGGACTCAAGTCTCAAAAAATAGGTAAAAGGGACACTTTTAAGATTAGTACTAATTACTAATATTTTAAAAGCCCCTCAAGCGTTTTTATTTACACAAAGCCCCCACCTCTCATCACCCACCCCATCGACCCTTAACCCCCATCCGGCCCCCACCCCCATCACCCCGGCCCCCACCCATCCATTATTCCACCACCACTCACCGCCACCTTCTACCACCTCCTACCACCCTCCACTACCCACCACCACCTTCTATTACCCTCCACCAGCAACCACCACCCTCCACCACTACCCCACCACCCTCCACCACTCCAAAATTGTATAAACATACATAAAATATGTTTACACATCTGAAAAACGAGTAGAATTAAAAAAACTTAAAAAAGAATGAAACAGGAAGGAAGAAAACGGAGGAGAACAAAGAAAAAATAAAATTGATACGAAGAACAAGAAAGAAAAATAACGTGGATGGTGATGAAATAAAATTTGTAAAGAAAGCTAGAAGAAAGAAGAAGGAAGAAAAAAAAAAAAGAGAGAAAGAAGAGAAGTGGTAGAATTAAGTTTGAAATAATTTGAAATATGAGAGAGAGTGTAAAAGTAGGTGGGAAGGAGGGAGATTGAAAATTTGAAAATTGGGGTGTTTTTATAAATCCGAAAATATTTAATTTGCCCACAAATTTTTAATGACTACACTTTAATCCTCACTTAAATTAATTAAAAATTGACTTGGTCTTATCCCTTATTCTTATTTAAAGACTTGG
The DNA here is from genome assembly GCA_029990575.1 of Petunia axillaris subsp. axillaris. NCBI lineage: Eukaryota > Viridiplantae > Streptophyta > Magnoliopsida > Solanales > Solanaceae > Petunia > Petunia axillaris. The sequence goes on along the minus strand of JARKNS010000002.1, from coordinate 2,821,684 downwards.
AAGGTCTTTTCCCTCTTTTCTCTCTTGTAATCAAAGAATGGTGTTGAAATGGCTAGAAATTTCCATGAATCAAAGATGAGCTCATCTTAGAAAAGATGGTTTGAGATACTTTTTAATATTGTTCACTTCAATATTACAAACGATACAACAATATAAACTACACATCCTTCATACTCCATAATTATTTAATCACTGTCCAAAAATATATTAGGTGTAATAGGAAAAAGATTCTTAAATTTTTTATAATATGTTGAGCCCTTGCATATTTTTGTACAACAAATTGTAGACAACCTGTTGAAATTTTTCCATGGCCAGTGGAGGCAAACTTATAGCAATGTGAATACCTTTTTCACCTTTGTTATCTTTTACAGGTACGAAAAAGCTGATCGAAGATATAGCTATTGGAACCCCTCCAAAAATGGGCTTTCCCCATCCAAAATCAACTTCGTCAAATCCAGCAGATCTATTATCTGAGACAATAAAATTCCAAGATTTTGTCAACTCTGGTCGCCCTTTAATCACCATAAGATCTGCAAATGATCTAATGTACTCTTCATTCATATGATCTTTAATATTCTTCACCAATTCAACTGCATATGTTAGTGGATTTGAACATAATAATCCTGCTTTTGATATTGCTGCTGGAGTAACAAATGCATTCCCATAATATCCACGTGGCAGTTCAAATTTTAGCGACTTTCCACGTACATTTACAAGGTATGTCATATGAACAATTTCATCTGGATGTAGACCAAGAGAAATAGTGCGACATCTCCATAAAAACGCCACTAATAACTCGAAGTTTGTACTTTTACAATTTGGAGAAACTTGATCTTTAATTGCTGCCATCTCCTTATTTCCAAAGAAAAATGGTTGTTGGATTAACTTGTCTTCCATAGATTCCCATGCAATTCTTGATTCCATTTGCTCATCAAACTCATGGTGTTTAAATGTAATGCGTGGTGATGATCTTGCATTTAGGATATGCCTTTGCCATACGGGTAATACAGAAGGTGAAGAAGCTCCTTGAATTAATTCACTTAATGCATTTTGAAACATTGTTATGCCATAGGCATCCATCATAGTGTGGTTAAGTCTGATTCCAACAGCAAATCCCCCACAAATAAAACGGGTCACCTATACATAGATGTTAAATTAGTTAGAGTTTAAATGCCATGAAATATGATAGCGTAAAAGAGATTTTATTACACAATCACATCACATAAAAGATAGTAAATAAGTAATTAAAAAATAAAGGATTGGTAATATATATATATATATATATATATATATAAAAGGCATGTTATCTGCTATTATATGTAAAATATGCTTATAGTGTAAAATACAGTGTATACATAATGTATTGCACTAACAGTCATATGAAGATTTTTTAACGTTAACAATGTTGTTAGAGAAATTTTGATGATTACGGAAAGCAAAATCATGGCAACTCTTGGCACACATCATATTAATTCGGAAAAGAAGAAAATAGTATGTTCATATTGTCATCATTTCTATTTCTTATCTAATTTTATTTGCTTTGTATATATGTCTTCCGTTTTTAAAGATGTTTGATTAATTCATATTATTTAATTTAGTCAATTAATAGTATGAAAAGTTGATGTAGTTGTATAACAATATTGTCAATTTTCATTTTCCATCACTCAACCGTGCATATTGAACTTCTTAAGATGCTGTAAACAGATCTTTTATAGTAGTTGAAAGTACATTTTTTATTGAAATTTATAAATTATGTAAATCCCAGATTTTTAAGAAAGAGATTACTTTATCCATACGTTTTCATCAAAATATATACTGTAATTGTGATCAGATTAAGCAAAATGTGACCGCTGACATTAAAATAAGAATGCAGAGACTATATGCTTGTAAGGCCGCATTTATAGTTTATAGCCTAATATCCTACGTACAAAAAAACTTATTCTCACTCAGTATTTATATAATATAATTTACCATAAGCCTCATAAATTAACTGAGATATTACTTAACCACGATTAAATGACAAAATCGAAGTTTATATACAAGACAAATGTCTTTTTTTTACTGGAGACAAATGTCTTTCCTATTTTCTCCTTTCCCTGGGCTTCTATGTAATGAAATTTTTGAAGGAAAAAAATAAAGGATATTAATTGGTTGTTTACCTGAACCAACAAAAGAGGACAACCAATGATCCCATCAGAACCAGGTACGTTGTACAGTAGCAAATCAAAGTATGGACAAGGTGGTTTGATGGAGTCTCCTAACTTGTCAAGTTCCACATTAGCATCAGCTTCTACAAACAAAATTCCTTCACCAGTGCAATTCACCATAAGCTTTCTATTAGGCCCTTCAATGAGTCTACCAGCTAATGGATAGTAAAACACTAGTGCTTTGGACAGTCCATCTTTGATGACCTTTGCAGGATCTTTCCCTTCCATTGAAGAATTATATTTGTAAAAAAAGAATATGGGAATTTGGAAACGAGTACTCCCTTGATCATCTATATCTGAAAGATGTTTTGTCTCACAAGGTGTTACTGTTGCTGGAACTACTAATTCTGGCTTTTGATGCCTTATTGAGATCAATAAAGGTAGTGAATTTGTCATAGTTTGCGTCATCGTCCTAGTTAATATAAGAGATTTATAGTATCGGATGACTCTGATTATTGATTTTTTGCAATAGAATTATGTAATTTCTTATGCATTTTGCATTTAGCTTTATAGGCAACGTCGGACGAGTAAATGGTTCAACGGCCACAATAAAGTGATTGAAAAATTAGACAATGCCCTAAATACCTAACCTAGCCACAAGCAGTGGACCAGTGGTTACGTACTGGTTAGGTACTGAAGTAAATATTTTACACGTTTAAATAAGCATACAAATTGAGATAGAACATAGGTTTTGTGAAAAACATAAAAACGTTTCTCTTGCTTTTTTCATGAAAATCATAAGATGAAGATCAAGGATTGAGATAGAAAGACATCATATCATATTAATATAAAAACAAGAATCCGTAAAAAGTAAAAGACGAAAATATCTTAGCTAAATAATAATAATAATAATAATAATAATAATAATAATAATAATAATAATAATACTCTAAAAGCTATACATATTACTCCAATGCATCAGCCAGTCTTGAGCAGGGCTTTATTTGTTTGGTCTTTTGGACTTCCATTAGTTGTAGTCCATATTCATGAATGGCCTCCTTACATTTTTTCCTGCACATTATATATAAAAGTGCACAAACTTTTTTTAAATCACTAAACTTTTTTCCTTTCCATTCTGTCAGAAAGTCCTACTTATCCATATAATAACACAATTACTTTTTCCTTCTCGCGTGCTCCACAAATTTACTTTTTATTTTTATTTTATGTTTTTATTTTTTCTCCATGACTCTATATATATATATATATATATATATATATATATATATATATATATCTTTTATTTACTTTCTTTAAATGCCTTCTATTGCTTTTTTAAATTGTTCAAATTATAGAGATATTCTTGAAATGCAACGTATTTGTCATTATCATACAATTTTTAATGTTGATGGTTGCTAGCTACTAGCTAGAGACAATAGGGTTTGGGGTACTTAAAAGAGTAGCCTTACGACAAACTTCCATTCTTAACCATGGTTGGTGCTTTCTTGAATATATTGTACGATTAGTTCTTCATAATTATGTGCTTTCTTGAATATATTGTACGATTAATTCTTCATGATTATGTGCTTTGGATAAATTTTAGTACTGGATGAATATGTTGATAACTAGGTTGATGGTGTTCACAACTTTGTCATAGAGTTTGTAAGCTTGAATAATGTACCCTATTGAGGTCGATCAAATCGGAAGCATTTACTTTTTAATATTGTCACAACTTTATATTTGTGTAATTTTTATTTTTTGAAATAATATTTTTTTGTATAGGTACACACACAAAGCGCGTACCCAAAACTAGTATTGTCTTAGATATTTGAGCACTTTTAAAGATATTTTCACTTCTACCCTTAGGTACTTTCCTACAATTATTGGCAACTTCTATTATTACATTTTCTCTCTAGAAAACTCATATATCATCTCTTTTTTCTCCCACCATGGGTCCATCGCCAAAAGTGCCTACAACCGTCGTTGTCCTCCTCTTTTCATTTCTAGCATTAATTTTTCAAAAATCATACTAAATTAGCGTAGATATGATTTTAAAACCATAATCAAAATTAAAAATTATGATCTGATTTTCGAACCTTGCCCCTTTCACGATTTCAAAAATCGTTATAGTTGAAAATGTCTTGTAGTTTGGCTCAAGGAGAGTAAGAGCCTGTTTGGCCAAGCTTTTGGGGAGCCAGAAGTGCTTATTTTTTTCTTCAAAAAGTGCTTATTTTAAAATTTTGGAGCGTTTGGCCAAGCTTCTACGAAGAATAAATGCTTTTGAGTGGCAGCAAAAGCTATTTTTCGCGCTGTGGTGAAAAAGCTGAAAAAAGTAGCTTCTTAAAAAATAAGTGTTTTTGATTATTTGAGACAAGAATACACATTTCATACTTCCATATTTAATCAAATTAATATATATCCATTTTCGTAATTTGGTAAAATTTTAATTTTTGGTCAAATACAAATTAATAACAAAAGCACTTCTCCACAATTTGGCAAAACACGAATTGCTTATCTCGCAAAGTACATCTTTGAAAAGCACTTTTCAAAATAAGCTGATTTTGACAGTTTGGTTATATCGTCTGTTTCCTTGTCACCATTTTCTTTATTTCTTCATACCCCGGAGCTTCTAGGTGACATCAGGCACAACATTAAAAGAAATTCACATTCATACGTTCACATAAAGCCATCGAGTGAAATGATAGGTGTCCTAGTGGACATCTCGCCAGCAAAATAAAATTACAAAGATCATCCATTATAAAAATCCTCGAGAACATTTGTCATAAAATATAGGGATTGAGAGCAAAGTATAATCCAGCCATTGGTTGTTTGGTCCGGGAGTATATGATGACTTAATCATCGTTAGCATAATTCTTAACCTCTGTTGGACATATTTCTTAAAGATGTGGTCAAACATTTATCATAATGATCTTCTCCATCTGACTCGTTGAATTGATTTATTTGTAAAGGAAACGTATATGATGACTTAATTATGATTTGATGCCGGATTGGCCTTGTTTTATTTTTACGTAAAATTTTATATATAGGTAAAGTGATGACAATTTGGTATTCTTGATTTGTAAAATAGACAGAGTATTTTTGCTTAGTTATGAATAAATACGGTCGGATTGTCTTCGTTCTATATTAGCATATGTATTTTTATTGATGAATGAAGTGAAGATGATTTGGACTCATTTATTTAGAAAATGTACTTAAGTTTTGTGCTCACATTATGAATAAATGATGACGGATTTTGGTAGTTATGTTTTATTTTGAATTTTTATTGATTTTTGTATTTATCATGTATATTTTTGTGGATGAACGAAGTGAAGATGATCTGGACTCATTTGTTTCTAAAACGGATGTAATTTTTGTTTTAATATATGCATAAATGCAGACGAATTGTCATTATCTCTAATATATAAGCACTTGAAGGTCTTTTTTATGGATGTGTGAAGTGAGACTGATTTGACTTTATTTCTTCACAAAACAGATACAATTATATGCATAAACACAGACAGATTATCGTTATTTATAAATATATAAGCACTAAAAGGTTTTTATTATGGATGTGTGAAGTGAGGCTGATTTGACCTCATTTTTTCACAAAACTGGCACATATCATATGCATAAACACAACTGGATTGTCGTTATATCTAAATATATAAGCACTTGAAGGTATTCTTTGTGAATCAATAAAGTATTTATGATTTGTCATCATTTATTTATAGAATAACATGATTTTTTGCTTACTATATGAAGAAATGATACCGGATTAGTCTTATAATATATTTTGCTTTGATTTTTGTAATTACGGAAGTGCTCTATTAGTAAGGGTATATCTGTAATTTTAACTTCATTTAATGTAAAAGTGCTCACATCTTTAAGACCACTTAAAAATAGCTCAACTTTTTAAGACCATGCTCCTTTTTGCTTATTTGTGTAATTTTCCCTAGAAAACACGGCTAAGCCTAACTATACAAAGAAGATCGGAGATTTATGGTAATAGGATATTGCAGAACTAATGTTTAACTTTTGATTCATTACATCAAACCTCGCGCCACAACTATTTCTGGCAAATCGCTAGAATTTTAAATAAAAAAATCATGGTGTGCCCTAGCATAGTCGCCACAAAAGACTAAAAATTAAATTTGAGTACTTTTCTGCCAGGATAATATTAAGCACAAGCAGACGTGAAGGCCACTCGGTGAAAATTTCAGAGATAAATTGCGAGAATTTTTGCCCGAAATAGACAGATTTTGCTTTGTCGTTTAAGTTTTGATCCCTATAAGAAAAATTTTACAAAAATGGCCTTAACCAGGAAAAGTTGTTGTCGATAGCTAGAGGAAAAAGCCTGGTGGTCGATGGGTATTATCTTATGGGGGGCCATTTTCATAAGAGTTTCTTGGAGGCTAAATCTCTAACGGGGCGCCAAAGATGTCCTATATCAGTAAATCATCCTTGATAGTTCTTGGGTTTTTTTACATAAAAGTACAAGTTTTAGAGCTTAATTACCAAACATAGCAATATTTTAGAAAAATAACCCTATATAGAGGAAAACACAAGTTAATTACAAATATAGCAAAAACATAGCAATATTTTCCCATAACATACCAAATCCTTACATTCTTCCTCTTATTTTCCCTAATATCATTTTTGCTCCTCCCATTTCTCCCTATTTCACTTTTCCTACCACTATTTCCCCCAATTTCACTTTTATTCCTATCATTTCCCCTAATTTCACTTTTTCTTATCTCATCCTCGATGTATCTCGTTGTATCTCACCGTATCTCAACCGTTTCTGCACCGTTTTAACCGTTTCTGCAGCACCGTATCTCAGTTGTTTCTGCACCGTTTTAACCGTTTCTACAGCAGCGTATCTCAAATATTTCTGCACCGTTTCAACTGTTTCTGCAGCACCGTATCTCAACTGTTTCTGCACCGTTTCAACTGTTTCTGCAGCACCGTATCTCAACTGTTTCTGCAGCACCGTATCTCAACTGCTTCTGCAGCACCGTATCTAACTGTTTCTACACCGTTTCAACTGTTTCAACACCGTTTCTGCATCGTTTCAACTGTTTCTGCAGCACCGTATCTAACTGTTTCTGCACCGTTTCAACTGTTTCTGCAGCACCGTATCTAACTGTTTCTGCACCGTCAGGACTGTATCACCGCAAAAATTAAAAAAGAAAGAAATTGACTTAACAATGTTAAAGAAACGGGGGAATGAGAAAATAAAGGAAAAATTTCATAGAATAAAATTTGATATGAACTTGCATACATTTCATTAGCCACTGTTTGAAAGATTAAATAGATAAATATTTCAGTTCTTTTATACTCTTGCCTTTTCAAAAATTTCAACATCGCCTTAGTTACATAACAGGTATTCATCGCCCATTCCCATTGCGAAGGCACGCTTCACCCACAGCTCTGTGTTTCCACACTCTCCTCATTCGTAGATCTTCACAAATTAACCATTCCGGAGATCATCTCTTCCACAGTATATATTCAAGCAGTGGTCCAGTCGTTTGTTTCCTTAACAAAGTTTGAACTTTATTCCTCAGCTCTTTTCGTTCTTTATTTGCATAAGAATGTATAACATGAGTCACAGATCCTCACTTTTAGTCAACCTCTTTTCATCCAGGTCAGCCATTGTATTACTCATCAAACTCTTCCTTCTCTTAAGCAGCAACTTAATATCTTCATCTATAGCTGCAGTACTAACTCCGCATAATAGTATTCACATTCACAAAAATATCCAAATAGCCCATTCCCATTGCGAAGGCACACTTCACCCACAACTCTGTGTTTCCACATCTCCTCATTCCCAGATGCAACAGAGAACCAAATAGAAACGGGGGAGGAGGGTGATGGCGCTGGGTGGTGGGGGTAATGGTGGTGGGGTGGTGGTAATGGCGTTAGAGTGGGGGTTATGGTGTTGGGGTGGTGGGTGTGGGGTGATGGGAGAAAGAGAGAGTAAGTGAGAGAATTTTTAATTTGGGGGAAATGGGAAGTGAAAGTGAAATGTGTTAGATTATTGTTAAATGTGTTAGAAAAATAATGCTATGCATTGTAATTAGAAAAATATTGCTATTTTTTTGTAATTAAGGGTGAAAATTTATATATTTGTGTAAAAAACCCATAGTTCTTTCATGGGAAATTTTCAAAAATAGGCAACTCACTACCTAAAATTACAAATAGGAGGCTATTATTTTTTTCATGCATAGCACTCATCTCTAAAATTATAAAATTTAGCACTCCTTCATAAAAATACTCTGGCTACTAAATCTCCTCCTCCCCAGCCATTAAGCCACCGGCAGACATCCTCCCCCGCCAATAGTGTCGTTATTTTTTTGTATTTTACTGAATTTATGTTGTTTATTGTGTCTAAATCATTACTTTGGACAAGTTTATACACACAAATTTCTCCCAAAAAATAAATTTTACATGAATATACATAGATAAATGCGTAGCAATGAGAGAAATATAAAAATATACACAAAAAAGTAAAAATCCATATAAACACCCTTAATATACAGATTTATTCACTCGTATATACACACTTATACAAATTTATACAATTTTATACACGTGCATAAATTTGTATAAAATTGTATAAACTTGCGGCACACTGCTATCTCGGGAAAAAGGTGACAGGTCGGGTAAGATTCGAAAATATAGACTATTTTTGGTAATTTTCGTCTTTTGCTCGTCTTTTAGTGTAATTATCTCTTCTTTCATGGCCGTGAGCCTATGTCATAGTCCGATGAACTATGACACTGGGTAATTGGTTTGCTTTTTTGACCTCCATAATGATGGTTATGCGAAAATGTCATATGTTTGGTTTATTGTATAAATTTCAAATAAAAATACCCTATGAATCTTATAAATGATGTGTTGCATCCACCCCTTCCCTTTTCTATATCTAAAAGTGCTACTTAGGCGGCACTTGACCGCACTCTTGCCACATTGTCCTAGCTAATTACCTTGAAGTAATGTCTGGGCAGCACTTGCCCTCATCCCTTTACCAATCTCCAGGATATCATTGTAAGCCATATCCTCATTCATCACTTGAAAAACAGTCTTCTTATCGACTCCCTCAACAGTTGTAGTAAGAGTGATTTCTCCAAGTGTCTTTTCGGTTGAGTTGTTGAATCCTGTCAATATGGTTGCTTTCGGGACGATGAGGTCCTTTAACCACATCTTTTTAACGGCGCCATAATTGATGATATTTACCGAGCTGCCAGGATCAATCAAAACTCGCTTGACATCACAATAATTAATCCTCAACCATGATCACCAAAGCATCATGATGGGGAAACCTTATCCCATCACAGTCTTCTGCATCAAAGACTATTTCATTTTTCGACCCACTAGCTCGGTTCCTTTTCTCCACAGTGATTGAAATCTTCATGAATTCTTCGCAACAGCAAAGTTGACACTGTTCACTTCTGATCCCCCATTTATAACATTTACCACTCTTTTTGGAGACTGCGCCTTCGGCGGCTGTCCCCTCTCTTATTCTTAGCAAAATTCTGCTTTCCGTTGTCGGTGAGATACTCAGCTAGCAAACCCTTTTTGAGAAGATAAGCCACCTCGAGGCACAATGCTTTGCAGTCCTCGATGGTATGACCATAATCCATATGAAACTTACAATGTTGAGTTTGATCTCTCTTCCCTGGGGGCGTTCTCATGTCCCTTGGAAACCTCACACATTGATCCGTCATTCCTATTATAGCGCTTACCAACTCAGAGGTGGAAACGTTGAAATTGTAATCAGGGATTCGGGACAGGTCTTTATTCTTGGATACCAAGATGGTCCCTAGGAGTTCTTTTGATTGGCATTCGTGTCGACTTTTCCCCCCAAAGCCTTTGGCTTACATGTTGTTGCCCTCCGAGGCGTTGTCTTACATGCTGCCTCTGTGAATTATAAGGCTCGTATCGCCCCTTAGAGTTCCCTCGTGGCATATCGGCGCGTTGAGAGGACTCTGTATGCCCTCAGTATGAACTGTACTGACCTGTCATCCTCCAGTCGGCCTCTTCGAGCCTAATTTTTGCAGAAGCTTTGTCGTGCGGTTCATCCTAAGTCTGGGCCTGATATTGCTGGAGCTCTTTCTTCAATTCAGCAGCAGCCTCGGAATTGCTCACATTTATATTTCTTTCGAAAGCCATGACTGCCAAACTATAATTCATTTTTTGCAAGTCTATCCTTTCGGCTTAAAAGCGCTCGAGGAAATCCTTGATTAGCTCAAGATATTTTTGTTTAACCTTGAAGATATCCTCCATTCGTTCGAGGATTTTCTGGGCTCCAGTATAGGCCTTGATAAACATATCAGTCAATTATTCAAAGTTCGATATTGACTCGGAGGGGAGGTGCATGTACCACCGCAACGCTCATTTCTCAAGGGTATCAGCAAACTTCTTAAGAAATATTGACTCCTTTTCCACCGGGGTCAAGTCGTTGCTCTTGACCATAGCCATATATTCAGTTATGTGATCAACAGGGTTGATTTTCCCATCATACTTCTTCAGGATTTGCAACTTAAAATGTTTGGGAATGGAAGAGGGAGAAGCCTTGGGCTTGAAAGGTTGCTGCCTGCATTTCTCAATATCTATAGCTCGTTGAGATTTCTTGACTCCAGGAAGATTTTCGAGCCACTTTTCCATGCTGGCCTCAAACTCTTTCTTCCATTTCTCAAAATCCGACGGGATGCTAGTTTCAGCTACCGTTGGAGCTACCCCGAAGGGTTGATTCCCCAATGGAGCAAACCCCAGTCCACCAGATGTGGCCCTGTTTTAAAGTCTCCCTGTTGTTCGCTCGTAGGAACAACGTTCGAGATGCTTCCATTGAGTGTGGCGGGTAGAGGCTCGGTAGGATTTGTTGCGCTTCTCCCATTTCAAGAGAAAGTAGTAAATTGCTCTTGAAGCCGTTGCAAAGTGGCCATCACATATACTTGGAAGAGGTCACTTGAACTTGATGAAGAAGGATCGGTCGGTGGTGGAGTAACCTCAATTGAGGTGGCTAAACCAGTTGGCAATGTTAAACCAATTGACGGAGTCAAACTAGCGGGCGATGTTAAACCGGTTGGTGGCATTAAGCTAGGTGGTGGCATTAAGTCGAGCGGTGGTGTTGAGCCAGTTGGTGTTCCACCACCTGACGAAGTAACGCCAGTGATCGGGTCAGGAGTTTAGACCGTCGTGTTGTCGAAGTTATTAGTATTGTCTGCCATTGAATGAATTTGGTAAGAATAGTATGTAAAACTGGGAATGTGACTTTGGAACAAATATTATTGCTAATTCCCCACAGACGACGCGAATTTGTGTTGGCCTAAATCTGATTAGGACTATAAATCAATTTTGTTTCGGGGTTAACTAGCAATTATTTGGATCAAAGCCGTAAAATAATAAGAAATTCGGTAGAGATAATTGAACAACAGTTAGGAGACAAAAAGTAAGTGTATTTGATATATTTATGGATTTATTTACATTATCTTTCTATGACTATTTATAGTCTACAAGAATAAGAAGAGCAATAAATGCATTCAATAGTCATTACTCCACGTTCAATAGTGGTCAGACCATGATCTTCCTCTTAAATGTGTAGGCAACGGTCGTCTGTTACAAAAGACAAGAGCTCGTTCACAGAAAAATGAACTTCACTGAGGGGTAAACCATACGCCTCGTGATGGTTTTAATCGTCTCGAGTGGTAACTTGTAGTCAAGATCCAATTTTTGCCCGACGCATCCAGCCTCGGGAGTCGAGCGAGCGTCTTCGAGAGGTCGTTTCCAAAGGATTCAACCAAACCATGCCTCGAGCCTTAGCGTCAAGACTCGGTATATTTTCACCCAATACAGGGTGTTACGTACGCAGTCTAACCAAATGCAAGCATTAGTAGCTATTTCCATGGCTTGACCCCGTGACCTATAGGTCACACGAAGACAACTTTACCAGTTGCTTCAAAACTCTCTTCAATACTGAAAATTATCATTACGATAAATAAATAATAATATGATAACTTTCTAGCTTGTTGATATGCAATGATTAAATAAAACAACTTATTTCTTGATTGGCATGAGTTGAATTGAAGTTGCTAATTACGTGAAAAAACTCCAACTATGTTTGATAATTTCAGTTCTGATGTGGCCGTGGATGAGAGCATACTCTATTTGGAAAATTGGAAGATTCGAGTTAACTGCATTTTTTGCGGGTATAGTGTATACAATTGCAAACCATATATATCCAGAGGCATTGTTTATCTGCCATGAATTGTTAACGTACTTGCAGGATCACATAACTTGAAATTACCACGTGGATGTGATGGCAACATATTTCACACTCCAGCAACAGTATCAAAAGCTGGAATGTTGTTTCGAATGTGCAGAACATAATTTTCTTCTTAAAGAAAGAAAGCTAAGGTATGATTCACATTAGCTAGTTTTCTTCTGAAAGCTTTATTATGTGCATGTTGTGGAAGAATTATCTTGGTTGTCTTAAACGGAAGGAGTATTAACTAAATTGTACGTATTTTATAATTTGTTTTAAAACTTTGCAAAGGAAATTCGTTGCTAAATCGTGAACAATCATTAGCCGATAATTCCGTCTACTACTTCCTCTTGACAAGAGAAATGCATATGATTTAATTTATGTTACTTTCCTACCTTAAAAAATGTGCGGGACTGATCAGCAAATATAATGAAATAACAAAGGGAAAAGCCTCTGAATCTTTGATTTGAATGGCTTCTATATTCTGGATTACATCTTGAAATGTTTCTGCGGAGGCATGTTTATAGCTACCACAATAAACCTTGCATAGGAAAGTAACACTTGTGACTTGTTAAATGACACAAAAATGCTTGCATAGGACAGAACACTAGCAGCCCCGCCCAGCATAGCTTATTCCCATCCATAATCAACTTCATCAAGACCAACAACTGCAATGTTTGAGACAAGAAATTTCCAAAATTTCGTCGAGAGTGTCACTGCTTACCATGAAAATCTGCCAAGTATATGATAATACACTTCCTTCACCTGTTTTAATCAGCTCAACTGCAAATGTCTATATTTGAACACAACTATCCAGCTTTTGATATTGCTGCTGGAGTGGGAAATGCGTTGCCGTAATATCCACATAATAATTTCAAGTTATGTGATCCTGCTAGTACGTTAACAATGCATGGCAGATGAACAGTGCCTCTGGATATATATGGTGTGCAATTGTACACTATTCCCATAAAAAATGCAGCTAACAACTCGAATCTTCCAATTGAACAACGGGTTGGTTTAAGTAGATCTCCAATGGCTTCAATCTCGTTACTATGAAGGAAAAACGAGCAGTGGATCAACTTGTTTTTCATAGCTATCCATGCATTCCTGGACTCAGCTTGCTTATCATATTCATTGTGTGAATGCACTGCATCAAAAACCTGGCACTTAAGATCAGGTCCCTTTGCCTGTTCAAAATAGAAGCAGGAGTAACTTGGATAAATTGACGAAATGCATTTAGATACAACTTCAACTAATAAGCCACCAACCATCTATGATTAACTCATAAACCAATGGAGAATGCACCACACAAAAAGGAGATGGAAGGTAAGAACATACTACTTACCATTCCGACTTCTTTACTTCGCAGAATTAAAAAACAGTAGCTTGAAAAGGCGATTTGTTCAATGTCTACTCCACTCAAACTTTGACCAAATTTGACTTCAGAAACTGCTAACGAAATTAAAAGGAGGCAGTGAATTCTATCCATTGCTCACCTAAACTAACAGCAAAGGATACCTACAGTTCCTTCAGAACCTGGCTCACTCTATAGTAGCTCTTCTAAGTATGACTTACTACAGTTGCATCAGAAACAGGATTCCTTCACTGTTACAGTTGCCCAAAAGCTTCCTATCAGGCCTTTCAATGACTGGACCAGCTAATGGGTACTAAAACACCAAGTGATTTTGACAATGCATCTTTGATGAACTTTGCAGTATATGTCCCTTCCATTAAAACACTATTACAGTAGAACAATACCCCTGGAACTTGTATACAACGAGACTTTCTGAATTATCTAAATCTGAAAGATGTAATACTTTAATTTGCGTTTTAGTATCTGAAACTGTTTCTGGCTTGCATCGTCTCCATGCATAATCACCGAAGGACAAACAATCGCCAGGGTATCATCGTCCAATTTGTCAATAAAAGACAGAGCATAGTCATGAAATATTGTAACCTATGGTGATTGTACCCCTGCCATTTATAGAAAGAGCATGGTTTAAGCGTCGGTATACGGATTCTTGCTACCCATAAGCTGTGGGATGACCCATTAAGTACGGTAATAGAGAGCCCCAAGTTGGATGATTATAAGTTTGGAGATTGTGATTTGGCACCACCTAAAAGAAAAAGCTTTCCTTTAACCAACTTTACCCAACCGATCAAAAAGTTCTCCAATAAATTAAGGAATATAACAATAGAAAAATTGAAAGAGTACTAAATTTTACCCACAAAAAGGAACCATATGGGCAGGATTACATTCACGTTTCTTTCACGCTGCAGTATAAATTTTAAATTGTACCGATGGTACATACCTTCCAGTGGTCTTATAATTTTGAAATCTTGCCATCAGCAACATGGTCCCTTCATGCTATAGGCCCTTCATCAATCCAATAGACAGCTTTACCAAAAGCATAAAAGCTTCCCAGCTTCACATCAACAACGACCACAGAGAAAACGCAAATGATTTTGAAATGAGAAAATTTTAATACTTAGGCATAAAGGGGCAACTGAATTCACAGATACAGTAGGCTTCGGCACCTCGTGCATGAGAATAATGATATATGAACTGAAAGATACTGCTTATGAAAAATTAACAGGGCAAATTGCACAAAAATACACGTCTTTTTGGAAATACTTCCAATCATACGTGCGTTATGGAACTGTCCTACAAGTCGTTGATATTTTGAGGAATGTAACAGAAAAAGCCAAGAATGAGGATGGCCATAAACCGTCAAGCAGCATATCATTCATTTTGAATACCAATCTAAACTTCATACTCTAATGTTACTCCCACATGCAATTCTTTGTTACCGAGCAATTTACATATGATAACCTAAACAACCAGACTCCTCATTCAGAGCAAAGCTAGGAATCGAGAGACTATTCATATTTATACTTGCGAACAACTGTAAAAAAAAAAAAAAAAAATTGTGAATGTCTCTAGGATAATACTGAATGTAGCTCGAATCCCAGGAGCAGACGAGCAGCCATACAGAACTTACTCTTTAGAGTGCTGTTGTTAATTTTGCAGAAACAATCAGCAGAGTGATAACATAGCAGGTCTAACTCGTAGATTGAGAAATCAGTGAAATTGTAAATTTTCAATTTCCTGCCTAGTTTCGCCAAAAGAAACTGGCAACAGGATATCAAATATCAAACTGAAACGTCCACTAATCCAATTCCAAATTCAATTCAAACACTTTTGGCTACAATTTTTCGATGGCTTAAATCTACCCTATACCTGTACATTTTCAAACCATAAAAGGTCGGAAGGCAGGCATCCAAACCAAGCGAAAAGAACGCTTATTAGCCATCATGTTGCTAAGAGAAGAAAAGCAACAACCTCTAAGAAACTGCAGTTGTGATACTAATAAATAACGAAACATAGCTTTTAAAATACACATCAACAGACAGTCACAGGGCATTTCAACTATAAAATACCAAAGATGTCCCATTTTCAATTTCGGCATTGTAACTATAAAATATCAAAGAAGTCGCATTTCCATTTCCATTATGACCATGACTCTCCACCTAGTTAAAATACAGATCTCTGTTCAAAGATCGCTTGCATTTTCGTAGCAACATTAGTCTTTTCTCCATACATCTTGAGAAAAAGACTTACGAAATAGTTGCCGAATAATCGTTTACGCCTGTCTTTTCATGAAAAATGCTACCTTTTTCATTTTCTATTAATTCACATACCACCACTGATTGATTAAATCATGTCTAAACTTGACGCTAACAGTATCTCAAAAATCAAAGATAAAATTACCCTTCACATATTTTACACTATGTACGTCTACTTGGAAGGCAACAATTAATAATCCAATAAGTTATATACACGTCTGTGCAAAACAATTTTAAACTATGAAATCACATTTAGCTGTTGTAGCAGGTAACTAACTTTATTTTACATCGACTTTGTATAACTTATATAAGCAAGATCTATCAGTGGAATTATATGTTCACCAATCTACAAAATTAGATCCAAACAAATCCAATCTGAAGTTAAAAATACACATAGAAAGAAGTAACAACAACAACAACAACACATACGCAGTATGATCCCACAAGTGGGGTCGGGGAGGGTAACCTGAAGTGAAATAAATGGGCATATATTGGTTGGAGTCAGAACGAAGCTGATTCAGCCGATGGCAATCAGAAATATTAAATTCACAGCGGTTTCCAATTCAGTTGATGCAAGGCGGGACTTACACTTGGCGATATTCAAACATATATATATTGTGAATATATATATATATATATATATATAGGATAAATAAAGGGTGATAAGTCCCGACCTGCACCAAGCGAATTAGAGACCGCCGCAATAACTGAAAATGTGAGAGAAAAATAGAACTGTTTTTAAGGCAGAGGGTGGGTAAAGATGATATTTATAGATGATATTAACGAATAGGATGATGACATGTGGATAAACTAGATGCTTTCTGCAAAAATTGGAAAGATCGAGAGGGAGAAAAGTGGTTTGGTTTAAAATCAGTGACATAATAATAAATGTGAATATTGGGGCTTAGATTTGGTGTGAAGATACGGTGTCATTACTGTCACATTTGACACGTGACCTGCGAAAGTAACGTCTAACAGGGTGTTGGCTTAGGTTAAAAAGCTAATTTTACTAGTTTTTAACTTATTTTTAGTCTTTGGAAGTGTTTGAATAAATTAATAAGTGCTTAAAAGCATAAATAAACCGAAAGTTACATTATGAGGTGGGCAATCCTAGGGGAAAGTGCACGAAAAGTCATTTTTGCCACTTGTCTTTGTACATGCCACTAAAAATGGAACTTCAGTTCATGGCCATATATGGACTGAAGTTTAATCCTTAAAAAGGGACTGAAGTTCAGTCCTTAAAGATGGAAGTTCAGTCCAGGGGCCGTATGGACTGAACTTCAGTCAATGATCAGAACTTAAGTCAATGTTTATTTAGTATAAGGCCCAAAAATAGTCTCTAGTGTAAGACCAAAGAAAATAGTGGCATCAAACCAAATACCAGTGTTAAAAGTGGCCGCTGGGCGAAATTTTTACGCAATCCTAACTTAGAGTAGCTTTTTCATTTTTTTAGTTCGACCCAGATTTACACCTTTATCCTTTATATTTTTCTATAATTCCACTAATACCCTTACTAACAAATACCCTAAATTATACTCTCATTTTATTTTGTTCATTTTAATGATATTTTAATATAAAAAATACTTTTTAATCAAATGCTTCAACTATTTTATTTCAATTTCAGCACTTCTATCCAAACACGTAACTGTTAATCTAAATAAGCTCTAGCACTTATAAAATACTTAAAAGCTGCCCTTTTTTTTTTCACCGAACCCGAACTGGCTCTAAATTCAGTGAAGAAACAAAATACTATTCTCTCCGTCCCACTTTATTTGTTATGTCTGATTTTTTTTTTTTTTAAAAAAAAGGAAAAAAATTGTCATATTTTTGTATCTGGAAACAACTTTATTCCAACATTCTCATTTTAATTATTTACAACTACATAAATATCGATAACACTTATTTTATACCATAAATTTTAAAAATTTTTACTTTTTTATTAAACTTTGTACCAAGTCCAATTATAAATAACAGAGTGTGACGAAGGGAGTAGGTACATATTTGTATGACTCTAAATTATATTAGCTACCGTTTGTACATAGATTTGGTTGGAACTTTGAAAAATGAGTTTCTTATTTAAAAGATAGTCTTTGCAGTTGAAGTTGTATTTGGATATATATTTTATTTGAAAAAAAATCACTACAAAAAAATCGGTTTTAGCGTCGGGTTTAGTGACGGATGGCTTTAGCTACACCGTTATTATCGACGGACCAATGACGGAAAAAAGATAAATAGCAACATAAATCATGTTTAACGACAGAATTAAGCAGTTTAGCGACAAAAACATTCCATTGCTACTTCAGTTTTTTGGTAGTGAATTAAAATTTTTGTGAGTAAAAATTCTGATTTTCAAAAACTCATTTCAAAACTTACCAAAAAGTAAGTCCAAATAAATATTTTCAGAAGATATTTGAAATAGGAGCTTTAAATTATGAGTAAAACACAAATTTTGAAGTGAAAGTATTTCTACGTAAAGCTATAAAACATTTTATGAAAATTAATCAAAAATTTATGTAATATAAATTAAAAATGAGTATTAAATTGAATTTTGTAATCAGACATCAGATACCGTAGAGAGGATTCTTACATACAAGTTCTACCCAAAAGCTCTCTTCAAATTAGATTCTCTATCCCGATTGAGAAATCAAGTAAAACAGAGACAGGGAAATCAATTGATAGTGAAACATATTGCTTTAGTCAAATCACATATTCATGTATGGGTAATTTTAATAATGCATTTCAAGCTACAACATAAATTATTGTATCCCCATAAATAGAAGGTTGATGCATTAAGAAACTACAATTATTTAAAACCAAGTGTCACCTCAAAACATATGACAACATTATTCTTTCTTATTTTGAAAAAATGATATATTTTGCCCTTAAATAATTTCATAACTTTTCCCTTTTTTTGCATGGTTCGTGAAACACGCTCAAAAGTAAAAATGCTTTGTTTCAACTTTTTCTTGGTTTATAAGATGTGAGAGAATTGACAGGTTAAAGAATTTACTGGAAATGATATTGGAAAGGGAAGAAAGTCATATATAAATTTAAAAAGTTGAGTGAATAGTCGCACCCTATACTTTTATTTGATCGGAACATATTCATATCGAAAAAGACAGCATACCATATTCGATTACTCAAGTTATATCCACCTTGCATTATCTTTTTATTATTCGTTTCATATTTAGTGGCGTACTCGGAATAGTTATGCATGGATAATATTTCTGACTAAGAATAGTTATTGATTTTCTTTAATTTCACCCTATTTTACTGTCTGTTGTGGGCTTGAAATGTAGCGCTGCAATGAATTTCCTTGACGAGTTAACAAGATTTATTTAAAAAAGAAGATTTATTTCAAAAATGATGACTACCTGTGGATAAGGATAACAATACGTAACAAGAAGGCTAGACTTTCCTATGTTATATGGGGAAACCATAACTTTGTAGGTGCATAATTTCCTATGCTTAGTAGCCGTTTGGCCATAGATACTAAAAAATTTTGAAAAATTAATTTTTAAGTTGAGTTGAAAAATTGTATTTGGAAGTTGAGGTTGTTTTTGGACATAAACTTTATCGGAAAGAAGTTGAAAATTTCGTGAGGAGAGAAAATTGGTTTTTTAAAAAAAATTTGAAAAAGGGTAGAGCCGGTAAATACTTCGAATTTCAAGAACATAATGTAAAAAACTCTATTTTTTTACCCCGTAAAGAATATGAAATTAAACTTGAAACCAGAGCATAAAAATTAACACAAATCAGAAAAGTTTTGGGGCCATTGCTTGTCTCGTACTTTTTTGACTTTGTGATCCAAAAAAAAGTTGTTCCCCAAAATAAAATCGCAAAAGAAAAATAAAAGGCAAAACAGAACAAATGCATTATAGTTTGATTAATCTTTCCCTTATACTACGAATCTGGAATAATTATTTGTTCCACCAAATAATCTAACGTCATTATCCCAAAATTAGTCCTTTTAGCCGGAAAGCTAAAGTTATTTTGATCCTTTTACTCTAGTACTCTATTCTTGTGTCTACTAACAAACAAATCAAGTGATCATCCACATTAGGTCCAATTTTATAAAATATTCTAAGTCAGAATTTTCTCCAAACCTTATTTGTGGGATGACACTGAATACGTTGTTATTATACGAGTTAAAACTTTTACGCATTAATTTTTTATTTTCTGATGTAGCATTTACACAACAACAAAGCATAAACGTTAACATGTCATATCCTAGCGTTCATCATGAACTCTTCCTAATAGGACTAAAGTTGTAAGACTTTTCTTATAGAGGTGCAAACCGATCTGTCTATTGATTGCAAAAGCTTGTTAAATATAGGCTATGGGTGGGTTACTGCCAATTCATTCTGTTCCTCAACACATGTTTTCTGGGCTCTATACAAAAATAGACAATAGTATCTCAAAAGATACAGTTATTATTTTGTAATAATTCATATTTTTATTGTTTGGTGGCGATTTTAAATCAATTTTCAAAAACTATTTAAGTTACAAAGGAAGTAAGTTGCATTTTGAGAAAAAATGGGTGCGACGTTATATAATATTATTTGAAATGTTAACCTTAAGACGGCAAAATAGTAGCACATGGAATTTCCAGAGATATTTCCAGCTAGCTATTGGTACGTGAATTATTTTTAAGACGACTTACACGTTAAATAGAGAAACAAAGATTTATTAATTGATAGGTTAGAGATTTCTTAGAATATTTATTTATCGTAGTCCTTATAATTTTAGTCTTTGTTATAATATTATTATAAATGGCCATTGCATGCAAGAATAACATACAAAATTTAAAAAATTAACATATGAGATTTTTACGCGGACATTATCTTCTATTCAAGCTATAAAAAAGCACAGAAAAACAACTTCCTCACCAACTAAAAAAGTTAGGGAAATCGAACTCGAACAAATTTTATATGTTATTTACAAATATGAATAATGAGGGAGGTGCGCGGTTCTGATCCGTGATAATGAATTTATGGAAAGTATAGCTACTTGAAAAGATAAACGTTGTGCAGTAATTACAATATAGTAGCTGTCTTTAAGCTCTAATGTTACTCTAGGTTCAAGTTTTTGACAAAAAAGTCAGGTTAATGACAATGTATTCCCCTACTATTTAAAGATAAAAGAGATTAAAATGTTTACGGGAAAACTAGAGTTAGAAAAAATGCAATTGCCTAATTTTAGTTGACAACGATAATGCAATTGCCTCATTGTTAAACAAATTTGATTAATTCCAGCAGTTAATTGTATATTCCCTACAGAGCTTGATGGTTTATTTCACGTTCATCTTGTCTTTTTCAAAAGTTTTAAGAGTGTATTATAGTAGTTACTTAAATAGAAGAACAATAAGTATTACATCTTTTAGTCATTCAAGCTATCGCCAATTAATGGTTCCAGTCACTATTTGTCAAAGTATGACTTTTTGGTAATGATTAACGTGATCCAAGAATTAACATTAACAATTAAATAGTGAAAAAATGATATTTCTTCACTGATTTTCCATAATCCTTATTTAGTGATATTTTATTTTTTCTCTTCGTCGTTCAAGCAATCGAGGGTTAACTGTTCCAGGCTTTGTCAATGTATGACATTTTTTTTTTGTAATGATTAACGTGATCCAAGAACTAACGATTAAATTAAAAAAAACGATACTTCTTCACCGATTTTCCATAATCCTACTTGTTGAGAGTTTTTTTTTTTTCTCAGCTCGGCTAATGATTTAAGTGTTCAGATTAATGCGCCAATGTTATAACGCATAAGTGTTTTCTTAAATTTACTTGTATAAGTATGTTTTAAACTTGCATACGTGCATTTCAAGTAAAATAATTTTTTTTTATGAGTTTAAGATACATCATTCAACATGTTTATACTTTATACTTCGGTTATAATAGTAACATATTTTGTGAGAGAACTCGAACCTTTCATGGGACATTATCACAGAAACGATGCGTACACCTGAGTGCTAATTTTTCCAGCTCATCCAAGAAAGAAATAAAGACTACTTCATGACATTGTACCGTAAATCTTCAGATTCTAAAATTAGGAGAAAGCTCTTGCATTTTGGGAAATAAAGACACTTCATGACATTTTGAAATGCCATACATTATGCAGCAAAGTGGCCACTATAACGACGGTTCCATTTACATATAGCGGAGGTTTTAACAAATCGCCGAAATATGATTGTCGGAAGGGATTATGACATTTACTGAAGTCGCTGTTAGACTACGGTTATCTTTTCTCAAATTATAAAAAGACAACTCGGTGCACAAAGCATCCCGTGTTCATACAGGGTCCCGCAAAAGGTCCCATTCCAAGGGTATGATATATATGCAGACAACTTTACTTATTGCTCAAAGGTTCCCCTTCTTTTCTTATACTTTCTCATGTAGTAATTAGTAATTCTTAACTAATTAAAACAATAAGGGTAGATTTAAAAGAAGTTCTACTAATAAATAGTAACCTATTTAAAAGAAAAACTTAAAATTTTTGAAAACAAATTCAATCTGACAAAGGACTAATAATTTGGGCCAGGTATAGACTAATATTCAGTCTATTCAATTGACATTTGCTACTTAAAAATAAAATAAAAATGTGTTGGCATCCTCCTCCATTTCAGTCTATAAATATGTAAATGAACTTTGCTTCCCTAACAAAGAGAGGGAAAAGAAAGCTTTGGATATATCTATATCGAAAATGGTTATAGGGAGCGCAGTTGCAGAACCTGGACAAAATGTTCACTTGGGCTCACTCTCCTCTAGTCAACTAGATTCCCTTACAGCTATTTGTGACACTTTCTTGCCCTCCATTGATGCTAATTCTTCTATTCATCAAGAAACCATGGATGATTCTGTCATCAAATTCCTTCACACTTCTGCCTCCATGAATGGAACTCCTCAACACGTAAGACTTTACACTTTAAGTGGGAAAATATTGTCATTAGTTTCTTAAACTAACAATTAATGATTGTTTTTTGTTAGGTTGCATGGATGATAAGTGAAAGATTACAACATCCTAGGCTGAACTTATGTAAATTAGCTCTATCGTTATTGTCTACAAGGATAGGAACCTTCATACTTTGTGGTAAGGAAAGCTTGTCGAGCCAGTTTCCATACATGCAGAGCTTCTCTAGTATTTCACCAAACAAGAGAGAAGTGATAGTTCAATCATGGTCACGCTCCAACTGCAAACTCATCAAACTTCTTTTCATTGCCATGAAAGTTCTAGTTCTCCTTGCATTCTACACTCAGGTAGTGAATTCTTTACATAAACAATCCATTTCATTAATCAAAACTTAATTTCGATAAATGTTCTATTTTTTACTTCAAAACACTATTATACTATTGTACTTTACATGATAGTATTCAAAGTACGATAATCAAACTACTTTAATTTTCGGTGTGAATTTTAACTTAGCATCTTCAAGGTTTTTATTTTAAATAAAATTGCCTTATTTCGATATAACATAGAACACAAGTCATACTATTTAATAATTTAGAATATTTAAAGAAAATACTTGAAAAGAAAACAGTCTCGAGGAGGAAAAGCCTGTTTTACTCTCCAAATATAATACTGTCACATGATTAAAGTGGAACAGAGGGAGTAGTAGAGATTAGGTAGCTGATGAAATGGTTCTTGCCATGTTTAACTTTTGCAGGTGAATGATAACAACCAAAACCCATCATGGGAAGCAATTGGCTATGTTGGACCTGATCCAGATTTCAAGAAACAAAAACAACACAAAATGAAAGGTGAGCAAAGGGAACATCAAGGACCTTCGGATCAGGAGGAAGAGGAGAGGCTATTTGGACCACTTTACAAAGGAATAATTAGTCTTAAACAACCACAGGAAGACCTACTTGATAAGCTACAAAATGTAGGTTTTTCTATCTCAAAAACCCATGATAAAAGAAGCTCACATATTTGTCCTTCTTTCACCGTTGAATGTGATGCTGTGGTAGTTGGCTCAGGCTCTGGTGGTGGAGTTATAGCTGGTGTTCTTGCAAAAGCTGGTCACAAAGTGCTTGTCTTAGAAAAAGGAAGTTATCTTGCTAGAACAAATCTTTCCCTTCTTGAAGGGCCTTCATTGGATCAAATGTACCTTGGAAATGGACTAACAATGAGCAAGGATATGGATGTTTTGATTTTTGCAGGATCAACTGTTGGTGGAGGCTCGACGGTAAACTGGTCAGCTTCACTTCAGACTCCACCACATGTTCTAAAAGATTGGTGTGAAAACTATCAACTTGAAATGTTTCAAAGTGAAAGCTACAATGAGGCATTGGAAACTGTTTGCCAAAAAATGGGAGTTCAAAAAGAGATTGATGAAGAAGGTTTCAATAACATGATTTTGAGAAAAGGGTGTCAAGAATTAGGGTATCCCGTGGAAAATATTCCTAGAAATGCACCTCCAGATCACTATTGTGGTTGGTGTAGTATGGGATGTAAAGACGGGAAGAAGAAAGGCACAGCTGAAACATGGCTAGTCGATTTAGTGAATTCAGGAAATGGTGCAATACTTCCAGAATGTGAAGCTCTAGAGGTAATCCATGAAAAACAAAATGATAATGAAAAAAGTAAAGCTATTGGAGTTACTTGTGAATTTCAATATAAAGGGGTGAAAGAAACTTTCATGGTGAAGTCAAAAGTGACGATTGTAGCTTGTGGTGCTCTTAGTACCCTTTCTTTGCTAAAAAAAAGTGGTCTAAAAAATCCCAATATTGGTAAAAACTTACACCTCCATCCAGTCATTTTTGCGTGGGGTTATTTTCCAGATACAACATCAATACATAATTATAAAGTGTGGCCTGAATCAGAGAAGAAGAGTTATGAAGGAGGAATATTGACAGCAATGTCTACGGTTGTTTGGAATTTTGAAGAATCAGGCTATGGTACCTTGATACAAGCACCAGCAGTGCACCCTGGCATGTTTACAGCACTAATGCCATGGGTTTCAGGCCTTGACATGAAGATGAGAATGTCCAAATTTGCAAGAACTGCGCATGTATTTGCTCTGGCAAGAGATAAGGGCTCAGGGGAAGCACTTTCACCACATTCAATAACATACAAAATGGATCAAATTGATGAAAAAAATCTAAAGGTATGTCTTTTTTTTGAAATAATTATATTTTAGAATGGTCAAGTGTTTGCTCTATAAATACAAAAATTCCCTATGAAGTGGCTATAAACTATTTGTACTATACAGAATGGCTTTCTTACGTCATATCCTGAAGAGACTTATATGTATTTTCCCAATCAATATAAAGGCTATATCTCTTTATTTTTAGCACGTCAAGACCTCCTTTAACTCCCTTTTGTTTCTACTATTGTATTTTCTAACAGGTAGGACTAGAGAAGGTGTTAAGAATCTTGGCAGCTGCAGGTGCAGAAGAGATTGGAACTCATCATGGAACAGGAAGGATTTTGAAGGTGAAAGAAGCAAGTAATGAGGATTTTGAAAAGTTTGTGAAAGAAGAAAGTTCAAGAGAATTTACAAAACCTTCAGTGCTTTTAGCTTCGGCACATCAAATGGGAAGTTGTAGAATGGGAGTTGATCCAAAAATATCAGTGGTTAGTCCTAAAGGAGAGACATGGGAAGTAGAAGGTTTGTTTCTTGGTGACACAAGTGTTTTTCCAACTGCCCTTGGTGTGAATCCAATGGTCACTGTTGAGGCCATTGCTTATTGCACTGCACAAAATGTACTTCAAGTTCTTAAAGACTCAAAAGGCAAAAATAATAAATAGAAAACTGTTGCAGAGGGATTGAGCCGATGAACTGTTCAAGGAAATTAATTTCAGAAAAGAAGATAATCAACTTGAGATTCCTGTTCTTCATGTTTTGTTTATGTTCATTTTTCAGATGCTTTTCTTTAGAAAGTAGAGGTGTTTCCCTTATGTAACACTATTTTCGCTTGGATGTTGAATAAATATTAAAAAAGAGATTCCACGAGCTTGTAATTTTTACCATTATAAAATTTAGTACGAAAAATCCCAGATCGAGTTTCAATTTAAATTCAAGTTCGTTAACATATTTTGGTAAATATTATTACCCATATTGTGCTATATCAACTCCGTATTTCCCTCTAGTTTGACATGAAAAAGAAAGTCTCCAATGGGATGTAAAAAACTACTATAAGTGTCTGATGAATCCTATCAACTTTAATATAAAAACACAGTTGATATTATTATTTTCCCGTTGAGATTGTTAAGATCCAAATTCAATAGGCCATGATCGGAACTCAACAAGCATTTATCTATCAATTGAATCCGTGACTCGAGTATATGATATTAGCAACATATTAGTAAGGGATGTAACCGATATCACAGCGGCATGATAGTACGAAACATATCATGATCATAGATCTAGAGCATCCCAGTAACTGTGTACAATAATGTAGGTACTAGCATAGGGTTTTCACATTAGACCAATATATGCATACCACGTGTTAGCACATATATATGTCTTTATCAATTCAGATGCGAAGTCAGGTTTTGAAGTTTTGAAGTTCATAATTCTAAACCTTCTAAGTTAGAGGGTTCTAAATTAATAATTAAAACATATAAAATATTTTTTTCAAGGCAAATATACATAGTTTGGACAAAGTTATGGGGTTTGGCCGAACCCGTACTACAATGCTAGCTCCGCCACTGTTTATCTTGTTACTGAATCTGAATATTAAATCATTAAGATTCTTTATTTTTCAGCACCTGAATTACACATTTATTAAACAAAATAAAATAGTTATCTATTAAAATATGAAATCTTTAAAGATATATTTGATAAACTTTTTAGACTTCTGAAATGCAAATTAAAATTATATATAAACAAACACAATTATTGTAACCAAATGTATTTGATAAAATTTCCAAAGTGTCCTCGTTCCTGAGTAGATGGCTCAAATCATCATCCAATTTTTGGTAATTGGCCGTGGAAGTCATCTTCCTTTCATTTGTCATTTTAAAGTCATCTAACTTTGTGTAATTTGCTTAAATGGTCATCTCCACCACTTTTGAAATTTTCTGGTCACCGGCAGATGACGTGACATTCTTCATATTTTTTATTATTAAAAATATATAATTCAATTCTTAAATAATTTAAGACCATGACCCTATATACCCGACTCAACATGTTCACTCTATAAGAGATGGTTTTTTTGTTTATATTAATAAAAATGATGGCTTCCTCTCTCTAGTTTTACGCATAGACTACTTCACAGGAAAAAAAAGAATTCCTTTCTTAAATCACTCTCCTGAAAATAGAATCCTTGAGTTTATCAAATAAAGAAATCAATGAATCTCTAAGAGATGGGTTAGTTGATTTAACTACTTGATAAACTCATGGAATCCATCTTGAGGATAATAATTTGGAAGATCGAAAGTATTTGCTTACTGAAGAACCCTAATTAGCGTAAAATCAGAGGGAGGAAACCATCTTTTTGTTTAAGAATTTAAAAAATTGCATCCCTTATACAGTGAACCGATAATATTGGGTTGAGTCGGGTGTATAACGTCAGGGTATTAAATTGTTTAGGATTTGAATTTAACATTTTTAATAGTAAAATAACAAAAAAATGCAACGTCATTTACCGATGATCGAAAAATATCAAGACCGGTGGAGATGACCATTTGAGCCATTTGCACAAAGTTAAATGACTTTTGAACGACAGATGAAAGGAGAATGATTTTTATGATCAATTACCTAAAATTAGATGACTATTTGAGCCATCAACTGTTCAACTCCCTCGTTCCTACACTTGACGATTATCCACCACATAAAATTGAACCTTTTGATTTAATTATTGAGTAATGCTACTACGTTAACTTATTTATCCTGCTCCTTCGAGTCGTCTAGAGGCATTAGGCAGGGTGACCCCCTATCACCATACCTTTTCATTCTTTGCATGGAAGTCCTGTCCCGTAATGTTAATTACTCTGTTAATGAATCAAGTTGGCATGCTATAAAGCTGTCAAGGTCAGGACCTAAGTTATCGCATCTTCTTTTTGCAGATGATCTTATATTGTTTGGTACGGCCACAAGACAAAACACCCGCACAATCAATGATGTCCTCTCCAACTTTAGCAGAATCTCTGGCAAAAAAATTAACTTCTTAAAATCTAAAATTTTTTACTCTAAGAATACCTCTTTGCATGTTTGTAATGATATTTATGTAATTCTCAATATAGATACTACTTCTTCTATCGGTAAATACTTAGGATTCTCTATTACTAATCATTGCCCTAAGAGCTCTGACTACCAATCTATCCTGGATCAAATTAATTCTAAGCTTCAAGGATGGAAGACCAACTGCATGAGTATCGCAGGTCGCGCTACTTTGATTAATTCAGTTCTATCTTCTATTCCTACTTACTCTATGCAGATAAATTTTCTCCCGACGAAAATAATCAACAACATTGACCGTGGGCAGAGGGATTTTCTATGGGGCTCTACTTCTGAGAAAAAGAAAATTCACCATGTGAATTGGAACATTGTGACCGCTCAGAAATCCAAAGGTCGCCTAGGTCTTCACAAAGCAAAACTCAAAAATTGAGCCTTAATGTCCAGTCTTGCTTGGAGAATTAAAAAAGCTAGTACAATGCCATGGGCACAGGTGCTTATTCATAAATATGGGAGAGGAGGTAACCTTACGCATGAAATAAAAGCCAAGCAATCTGACTCCTATATTTGGAAAAGCATTGTCAAAGCTAACCAGATCTGCAAGGAAGGAACTTCTTGGTTAGTAGGAGATGGAACTAATATCCAGTTGTGGACTGACAAGTGGATATATCCTAATACCACTTTAAGATCCTTGATCAATGGACCAATCCCATTCTATCTATTAGATATAACCGTCCAACATATTCTCAGCCCAACATCTTGGAATTTATCCAACCTATCTTTTGAACTCCCACCCCATATAATTAGCCAAATTTTCAACACATTTAGAAGCACTAATGGAAATTGCGCTGATAATTTCCATTGGAACTTGTCACAAGATGGATCCTTTACCACTAAATCAGCCTACATTCTATATGCCACACTAAATTCCAGCCCTCCTCTTGAAACCATTGATACTCTTTGGCTATGGAAATTGCGTATTCCAAACAAGATTAAATACTTTATGTGGTCTTTCTTACACAACAAACTTCCAACAACTCAAAACCTTTTTCATAGACATATTGTTCAAACTGATTGTTGTAAACACTGCCCCTCAATTCCTGAATCTTCGCACCATATTTTCGTGGATTGTCCTAAATTAGGAAAGGATCTATGGGACTATCATCAGCTACGACCGCCTCAAAACTTTTATGATTGGGTTAAAAGCTTGTGCAGACGCAAAGAAACCCATCCAAGATTAAAGGGAATCCCATTAGGAACTTATATTCCGTTTGCTTTATGGACAATATGGAAGACTAGAAATAAAAACATATTTGAAAATTCTTCCATAAAAATTAACATTACTTCAATTATGAGACAAGCGGGAGAATTCTGGTATATTAATAATCCTCCATCAAGGAACAATACTATGAGTAGTATTTATATTAAATGGCAACCTCCCGACACTGGATATTATAAGCTCAACACGGATGGTGCCTACAATCCAACAGAGACCACGGGAGGAGCAGGAGGTGTAATTAGAGATTGCCAAGGTGCATGACAAATGGGCTTTGCTAAATATCTTCCTAAGAGCTCGGTCATTCATGCCGAAATAACGGTACTATATGAAGGACTTCGACTAGCAAAGTTGTATAATCTTAAACCACTTCAAGTGGAAATTGACTCTAATATCCTTCTACTCATGCTTCAAGGATCTAATGAAATTTATTCTAATATTTTATATGATTGCAGGTCCTTACTTTCTGACTTAGGATGCACTGAAGTCAGACATATATACAGGGAAGCGAATTTTGTTGCTGACTTACTATCTAACATGGCTGTAATGCTTCCTGTATCCCTATGGTTTATTTACATGAAGCACCTAGTTTTGTTTTATATGAACTGGATCTAGACTTTTCTTCTCATCTTCGAGAAAGAAAGAGGCACTTTTGTAACTTTGACCAGTGATGGTATTATATATTAATGCATTCATTAGCAAAAAAAAAAAAAATTCTTTGTCTTATAATTGGGTAAAGATACTTGTATTCTGAAATCTTCTCCGTTTAAGATGAAAACGATGACTATGCTGCAGGCTTTGAAAAACGAAGACTAAAGAGAGGGTGAGGGATGAGAAGTTTTGGGCAGAAAGAACAAGAAATAAACCGTGAAAGTGGGATGAATAAGAAATTCGCATTTGGAAAGTTCATGTGGCAGACAAATCCTATCAAGCATATAATTTGATAAGTATATTAGAAAATCTCAAAATAATAAGTAGCAATTATGTAACTTCTTTTGTACAGCTTAGAGGTATCAATGTGTCTGTGTTTTTTTTCTAAGTATTGTCCTTATTTATGAATTGTTATATTTATTTTCCTAATTTAATTGATAAGGGTACTCCCGACGGGTCTAGGGGAGGATGTCGGGTACCCGCACGGCCTAGCCGAATTCCGGGTCGTGTCATTTTGAAACATCTCCGAGGTCAGGAGAAGTTAAATCGAAGGCATGCCAAATGGGTTGAATTCATTGAGAGTTTTTCTTATGTAATTCATTACAAAAGGGGAAAAGACAATGTTGTGGCCGATGTGCTATCAAGGAAATTTTTCTTAGCGACCACTCTCGCCTCGAGGCTCATGGGATTCGAAAGCATCAAGTCGATGACGAAGGCGATCCCAAGCTAATTGCAAATGGAATTCCAGCTAGCTTTTGGTCGTTGGATAATTTTTAACAATAGCGTTATCCATGAATTACGTGTTAAATAGAGAAACAAAATCTTTTAAATATTACGTGCGCTAGTGATGGCCAGCTAAAAAACTTAGAAACGCAGTACTGCATATCATTCGCGTACAAAATGGATGAGGGAGATGCTCTGTCCACGTGATCCCTCAATAATGGATGATGGAAGAAATGACTACTACATTGAATTCATGGAGGATAGACAGCAGATATTTTAACAGCTTTAAATATATAGTGGAAATTAAATTTTTTTTATTAAATATAGCCGTGTTGAAGCCTCTAATGGTTGCTTAAGAGTCATGTTAACATAAAGGTTCAAACTTATATTCCTTCCGTCACATTTTAAAATTTAAATATGTGGATTTGACTGGTTACAAAATTTAAAAAAAAAATAAATTAAATTCTATAGTTTAAAATTAAATATGTGAACAATGTGGGCAAGTGACTTTAATCTTGTGGTCAAAAATAAATTTTAGAATAAAAAAATTATTAAATATGAAAAAAGATAATATTTTTGAGATACACTTAAAAAAAAAAAGAAGATAAATAGACACTTAAGATGGAGGGAGTAGTATGGCGGTATGGCCGCAGTGATCAAAGTTAAGTTTTTATGATTGTAGAGGAAATTCATGTTAGATCTTGATTGTAGATTAAACTACATCAACCTCAGGATCTACTATGTAAAATCATCAAGAATTATAAACTTAAAGCGGAAGCGTACCTGAATCCATAGCAATGGTTGTGACTCTTCAGTCTCACGGTCTTAGGTCTTCCAAACCATTACGTGGGGCATTCCAATCTTTGTCTGACGATGGGATATCAGAAAAGAACCCTACATCTGATTTGGGGACCATAACCCTATTTATAGTTGCACACACTTTATGTATTTCTAATTAAGCCCATCATTTAATTAGAATATACATCCGGGTTTCTACACATAAGACCCATACTTTATGAGGTATTTAATTAGGCCTATCAACTTTAAACTTTAGCAGATCACTTTAATTAGGCCAATCTTTAATGATAGAAGTTTACATACAATTATTTATACTTTATATATGTGTCAGTCCATATATTCTTACAATCTCCCACTTGGACTACACATATATACATAGACATTACCTTATAATTGTATGTCATCTTATGAGCTCAAAATATTTACTATCATATACTGAAGTACCTCTAAACAATCTCGTCCATCAATTATGTCAATATAGAACCAATGCGGCTTTCGCTACATTCATATCGTAACTAAACCTTCCTTGATCACGTATACCAACATAACTAAATGACATAGATCAAGCATGGATGCGTAGCGTGGAAATTACATGTAATGTGATCTAAACATGCCTATTTCCAACTGGTCCAACCGAAAAACAAGTCAGAGTGGAAACTCAACTGAATACTTTATTTCTGCAGAAATATCCTTAAAATATCCTTAAACTGAAACCGTAAACCTGAAACTATAAACCGAAAATCGAAGTGTGTCCATAACAAAAGAACATCAAAAGGTTACAAACTCCCACTGAGTCTGAATATCCTTAAATGACATGCCACCTCTATGAGCAGTGCGCTCATGAAAAGCCTTCGGTGGTAGTCCCTTAGTATGTGGATCCACAATATGGAGTTTGTACCAATATGTTCCATAGACACCTAACCACTCTGAACTCTAACTTTAACAACCAGGAACTTTATGTCAATGTGCTTTGACTTTACTGAACTCCTGTTGTTATTGGAATATGAGGCTGCTAACTTATTGTCACAAAATAACCTTAGTGTCTTTCAACTTTATCCTTAATTTGTAGCAAGTGACAAGATTCTGCAGTCATATTCCATAACTTTGATGCCTTATAATGCACCATAAACTTTACTGTCATGGTGAGATGAGCTATGAGTGTCCATATAACACTCTTCCTTATATAGCTCATCCACCAAGTATACAAATAGAACCTTTGCACTATCTTGCCATCTAGTGAAGTCAGTATCTAAATACTTGATTATCTTTAACTTTTCCGACTTCCTGTATGTGAGCTTAAAATCTTTTGTTCTCTGTAATTACAACATAAACCGTTGGCTACTCCTTAATTCTTAATTTCAGCATTTCTCAAATATATGCCAAACATCCCAATAATGCACGCAATATTTAAATGCGTACAAGCCTAAGTATGCATTAAACATCTGTAACTAAAGCACAATAAATATTTTTTTTTGTTTTTAATTACAAAATTATCTTAGAGCACTGTTTAAGACTGAATCTTTCTCCTTTAGCAATAAGGGTATCGCCTAATTCACAATCTTTCATACCAAATCTTTAATATCTTTCCAATATAGGCTTTTGTGATAATCCAAAAGTTCCTTGAGAGTTATCTCGATGTATCTGAATCCTTATTCAAAACTTGCATCACCAAGATATTTTATCTCAAAATTCTTTATCAAAAATATCTTGGACTTACACAACAAGCCTATATCGTATGGATCAAGAAGTATATCATAGACATACAAAACCAGATAAATATGCTTACTCCCACTGACCTTGTGGTATACAAAATAATCACTAAGATTTATCTCGAAACCAAATGAGACAATAACTTAATGAAATTTGTGATACCATTGATAAGACGCTTGTTTAAACACATGGATGGATTTCTTTATGAAAATTCTTTTAGAGAAAGAGCTTCATTGCTTGGTGTCAAACTAGGATATGCGGTAGAAAAATTTTACAAATTATTGACTTTGCATTATAAAACACAAAGTTTTCTAGTTGTACATTTGCTCATCAAAATAACCATTGAGAACAACAATATTGTATCCATCTATGTAGCTTAATATCAAAATCTTTGATCAATGCCATTATAGTTATGAAAGAGTCTTTCAATGAAACTGAAGAGAAAGTCTCTTTATAATTGATGCCTTCTTATTTCTAAGTGAAGCCTTTAGCGATAAGACGTGCCTTATACCTATCCACATTGCCTTTCGAATCCTTTTTGGTTATAAATATCCATTTTCAACCAATGAGCT
Organism: Petunia axillaris subsp. axillaris; assembly: GCA_029990575.1. Classification (NCBI taxonomy): domain Eukaryota; kingdom Viridiplantae; phylum Streptophyta; class Magnoliopsida; order Solanales; family Solanaceae; genus Petunia; species Petunia axillaris. The sequence continues at coordinate 2,787,789 of JARKNS010000002.1, read as the reverse complement.
TCGCACCTTCAGGCAACTGGACAAGGTCTCGCACATCATTATCCTTTATGTGCTTCATCTCTTTATTCATGGTATCAATATAGCTTTGAGAGTCAGAACTTTTCATGGCTTGACAAAAGTTGACAGAGTCATCTTTCATCATCTTAATGCCAACTTTATGTTCTTAGAGAAACGCAATATAATTATCTGAAATTGCACTTCTCCTCTCTCTCTCTATATCTTTTTTTTTTTTTTTTTTTAATGGCATTGGTTCTTGAGGCTGTAGAGTTTGTTCTTCGGGAATAACTTTTTGAACGTGAAGTTCAATAATATTGTCTTGATCCGGAGTTTCTTCTTGAACTATCTCAGGTATAGTAAACTGTTTCTGAGCTTAGTCAATAGCAATCTGACGAATATCAACATATTCCTTTTCCAAGACAATGTTATTCTTTCTTCCCCTCAAACTCAACATCCTTAAAGAACCGTACATTATTCATCTCATAATAGCCTTCGCTGTGGGATCCTAAAACTTGTAACCCCTGAACTTTTTAGAGTATCTAATAACATAACAACTGAAAGTTTCTTTGTCCAGTTTTATTTCTTTTGGCCTAGAAGGCCTTGCCTCAGCTGGACATTCCTAAATGTGTAAATACTTTAAACAAGACCAATGCTTATCCAAAACACATAAAGGATCTTTTCAGTTGCCTTTAGCCGAAACTCTGTTAAGTAATAAGTTGCAGTTTTTCTAATGAATTAAACAAAGAATCCATATCTTGAAAAGTTGTCTATGGACATTATGAGATATAGTTAACCATTCTAAGAAACTATATAGAATTGTCCAGAAATACCAAATCTATAAAAGTTCTAAGACGTATAATTTCTTGTTGGTTCCAAATCTGTTAAGATTTATTTATTTCCTTTTATGCGATTTACGCATATATCAAAACTGGATAAAATTAATAGGGTCGAGACTGCTGTCAGACACAAATCTCTTTTTCTCCATTTAGAGATATGACTTAATATATTGTATCATAATGAAGCAAAATCTCATCGGTTAGTAAACATGCAAGGATTCTTTAAATGAAGTGACTATATATATAGAAAAACTTTGGATTATTGTAACCTCATAAAGAACCCGAACCAACCAATTTTGAATTATGAGAGAGACAATATTTTCATATCAAATGAACAACAATAACCGAATTTGTCCAACCTTGAAATGAAAATTATATTCCGTTTAAAGAAACGGACAACATAAGTCTTACTCAAATTCAAATATAAACTAGGTCTTAACAATAATCTAAGAGTTTTAATAGCTTCAATCTTAACCGAGTTGTCGTTACCACCGTAGATGTATCTTTCACCATCATTAGGCTTTCGACAATTCATACATCCTTGCATAGACACACTGATGTGAGGTGTTATACCAGAATCCATCAACAATGTGTGTCTTGGTAATGAAGCCAGACTAACCCCATAACAAACAAGGTTAAGAAAAATATCTTTATTGTATTATTTCTTCTTTATCACCGTAACCACAACTTCCTTATTCTTTATGTACTTTATTGAAATATGATTTGTCAAGAGTGTACAATTTCTATCTTTTCATTCTTGACAAATTCCTCCCCCTGAATGTTCCTGAAATGGCTTTCTTCATGATAATCATAGACATGCAATTTGATCTCTCCCACCTTTCTACCTCCCTCCTTTAATAAGAGGTAGTATTTTCTGTAAGAGGTGGTAATAAATAAACTCTTAATGCATGACTCCGAGAAACATGTTAAGGTTCTCTTGCCAAGTTTAAACTAATTGCCATTTAACCTAAGAATTGAGTTGATGTTAGGCAGTAAATCTTGCATGAGTAATTTTAGCTTAATCAGAGAACAGCCCAATAGCAAAACAAGCTCACATAAGACTTAAACTGTACTGAAAATAAATTTGAATAAAGGTAAACCCCATCTCAAGATACCGGACACTCCATTAATATTTCATCTTTGGACAAAACATTAACTTGTAAGTGATATCTTGACGTAGTAATCAAACACTGATAATAAAGAATATGTCGAATAGTAAATCTTCCTTTGGGCCGATTTATTATTCACACATAAAACCAAATAATCACCACATGTTTATCACCACAAAAATGCACCTGCAATTCTGTCAAATATTGACCTTCCTTTGGGCCGATCAATATTCACATAAGTTACACGTACACAACCTTTTACATTTTAAGACAAGTAAATCTCCACAAGAGAGGTCACTTTGGCGACATCGAGCTTCAATTTATTCATCTCAAAATATATATATATAAACTTACCAATATTCAAATCTAATTTCAACAAATTGGAACATACAAATCCAAGTCAAACTAAACTTTTGGTGGGCCCAAAAACTTAATTAAACCAAGCACTTAAAGCTGCTAGTACATGTATTTATTTTCTAATTGATGATTCAAATTAATAATTCAACGAAAAACTGAAACTGAAAATAAAAAGAACTTTGAACCTTTCTAGCAGCCGCCTTATCCCTGAAAAACAATTTGTATTCCGTAAAGCCCTCTAAGCCAAATTGTAATTTATTTTGACCACAATTAAAAAAAAAAAAATTACTCCATTAGAATAATTTTGGCATGACTTTAAAGGAGTACCCAATAGTTTTCTTAAAAGTTGATATGGCGTAAATAATCTGCACTTACCCATGCCTTTTCTCCTTTTTTTTTTTTTTTTTTTTTTTTTGGTTAAACTACTAAAACCAAAATATTAACTAAACATAGTCTTCACAATAAAAAATTGGAAAACCACCTTAAAGATCCCACCCATGCCGTACAGCGGCATCAACGATAATTGGGACTATTTTGAGGTCAATAATTAACATCAACTTATATTAGTCTTTATTCTTTAATTACCAAAATCCATAAAATAATGGTAGCTTCACTTAAACCAAAACTTAACCAAATCGAATGCTGCTAGCTATTGCGATATCAACTTAAAACTTTTCTCCACTCGAAATCCTTTTCATGCCATAAATTAATACTATTATAATTTAAGCAATTGACATCATAGCAGCCATGAAACAGTAGCGTCATTCACAAAATCCTCAAGCCGCAACAATAGTTACCAAGTACTACTAATAGCTTTAAATACGAAAGGAGATAAACAAACATATTAATAAACACTTTAACAGGGATACTTGTCTGGTGGCATTAAGGAGCAGAACCTCCACTTTTAGCAAACTTTTCGACAACGTAATCCTTAGATTTTATATAGACAATCCAAAGATGCTATACATTTGGAGATTTATACCGTAAGAGCCATGCCGCCAGTAACCCTTATTATGATTAATTTTTCTTAATATCCTTAGAGCACAAATAATAACATGAATCTCAATGATTTAACGCAATAGAGGCTCTTGATACCACTTGTTAGATCTTGATTGTAGATTAAACTACATCAACCTCAGGATCTACTATGTCAAATCATCAAGAATTATAAACTTAAAGCGGAAGCGTACCTGAATCCATAGCAATGGTTGTGACTCTTCAGTCTCACGGTCTTAGGTCTTCCAAACCATTACGTGGGGCATTCCAATCTTTGTCTGACGATGGGATATCATAAAAGAACCCTACATCTGATTTGGGGACCATAACCCTATTTATAGTTGCACACACTTTATGTATTTCTAATTAAGCCCATCATTTAATTAGAATATACATCCGGGTTTCTACACATAAGACCCATACTTTATGAGGTATTTAATTAGGCCAATCAACTTTAAACTTTAGCAGATCACTTTAATTAGGCCAATCTTTAATGATAGAAGTTTACATACAATTATTTATACTTTATATATGTGTCAGTCCATATATTCTTACAATTCAAGCTAAGGAAAAGTATCAAACACTTGCTCGCGCCTGTATTTTTATACAAATTATAAATGAAAAACATCTCGAATTCCGCATCGCCGACTAGGAATAGTATGGCCGCAGTGATCAAAGTTAAGTTTTATGAGATTATTTATTGTGAAAATTATATTAGCAGAACAAAAAGTCCTCATTATATATTTTTTAGTCTATTCATTTTAAAATAATATTTTAAATAAATATTTAATCACCCCCTATAATTTTTTTATAGTCACTCCGTTTCTAGGGTTTGTGGCTTCCCTTTCTTCTTCTTCTTCTCTTTTCTTTCATCAGCCACGCCGCCCCTCCGTCTTACCACCGCCCTCGTCGTCCCTGCGCGATGCCTGTCTTCTCTACTGCTCCGGCGAAGCAGCTGCTGCTTCGCCGGAGCAGCAGAGAAGACGGAGCAGTTCTATGTGCTGATGCTGTTGCAGGTTCCGCCAACGAACTCCTAGATGTGCTGCTCCAGCGATCGGGCGGTGCTCAGGCGAACTACACCAGCCATTGCTTCTTCTGTTTACTTTTTTTTTTTTTTGCTGCTGGTATTATTTTGTAGATATATACAAATTCATTATATCTAAAATGTATATACACTGTAAAAAATACGTATACACGAAAATAATTGAAAAATATGTGTGTATACATTGTGTATAACTGATAAATCTGACTATATACACCGTAAAATTGAGTGTTGACATTGTGTGTACGTGAGAATAACATCTGTATACACCCTGACATTGTTTGTACTCACTAGTATTCGTTTTTTTTGTATATTAGCTATAAAAAGGACAAAAGTTAAAAGGGAGAGTTGATTGGTTGTTTTGATAACTATCCACCATTTATATTCCATGGTGGTTGCTGACTTACTTATATTCAGGGATTTGTTATTAATATCTTGGGGAATTTTCAAAAATAGGCAGCCCACTACCCAAAATTACAAACAAGAGGCCATATTTTTTTTTTCATGCATAGCACCCACCCCTAAAATTACAAATTTTAGCACTCCTTCATAAAAAACACCCTAGCTATCAATTTTTCCCCTCCCCAGCCACTAAGCCACCGGCAAACACCTTCCCCCGCCAATGGTGTCATTACTTTTTTGTATTTTACTGAATTTATGTTGTTTATTGAGTCTAAATCATTGCTTTGAACAAGTTTATACACACAAATCTCCCTCTAAGAATTAAATTATACATGAATATACATATATAAATATGTAGCAATGAGAGAAATACAAAAATATACACAAAAAAAGTAAAAATTCATATAAACATCCTTAATATACAGATTTATTCACTCGCATATACACACTTATACAAATTTATACAATTTTATAGATTGTATAAATTTGTATAAACGTGTATAAACTTGCGGCGACTGCTATCTCGGAAAAAGGGTGACAGCTCGGGTAAGATTCGAAAATATGGGTCATTTTTGGTAATTTTCGTCTTTTGCTTGTCTTTTAGTGTAATTATCCCTAATATCTTTTTTATTAACAAGATCCTTTATTGCGATGAGTATGGAAAACATGTTGAGTCGTGACACAACAAATAAAACCATCCTAACAACAAATTTGATGCAGCAGTTAATTGTATATTCTGTACATAGCTTGATGGATTATTCCACGTTCAGTTTGCCTTTCAAAAGTCTTAAAGATTGTATTGTCGTTAAATTTAAGTAAAAATATTTCGTTTAGTCGTGCAAGCAATGACAATTAATAGTTCCTATTGGTCAATGTATGACTTTTTATAAGATCCATAATTAACAATTAAACTGAAAAACTATATTTCTTCAATGATTCTTCAGAATCCATATTTGTTAAAAAAAAAAATTCAGCTAACGCTATAAGGGCTCGGATTGATATTAAGCCTATGACATAACGCATAACTGTTTTCTTATAGTGTTTAGTTGCCAAATCATGATTCAGATTACATTAGAGCCTGTTTGGCCAAACTGTCAAAAACTGTTTATTTTGAAAAGTACTTTTATCAGAAGTACTTTTCAGATAAGTACTTTTGAAGAATAAGCAGTTTGTATTTGGCCAACTCATTTGATAAGTATTTTTCTAACCAGTTTGTGTTTGAATAATCTTTACAAAAAGTACTTTTGAGTGTCAAATTACGAAAAAGTGGATTAGTAAGATTCAATACGCAACTAATATTATTTAAACGTATCAAACATTTAAATATTTTGTTAATAAAAGAGTTAATTTAATATTTTATTTTCATTTAGTTTAAATATAAAATATAAAAAAAAATATATTATGGTTTTTAATCAATAGAAATAAGGTTAAACCAAAAGAGGGAAGCAGAAAACAAAGTTTTATTCATATTTAAGAAATATATCGATTAAAATAATTAAATATAGTATGGTAAATAAATATTTTTGGTAAGAATATTTTTATCTTAAAAAATTATAATAAACTGCTTCAAATTCTGCTTCTGGGAAGAAGCAGAAATTTGTAGCTTCTCCCCAACAACAGATAAACTGCTTCTGCTTCTTCTCTAAAGTATTTTTTTCTTTTGGTCAAACACTTCAAAATTCTTCAAAAATATTTTTTTTTGAAAAAAAATACTTTTTACTTATGAAAAACTTGGTCAAACAAGCTATAGAGTTGCATACGCGTGTTTCAAGTAATTAAAGTTATAGTAAGAAGGGTGAATTACACAAATATACAACCCTAATAACAAATTTACAAAAAATACCAATACTATTCAATTTTACAAAACATACTAATAGCTTCTTTACAAAACATATACAAGTTACAACAAAACCATGGAAATGAAGCTTTCTTCTTCTCCCCCAAGGCACTACTTCAGTTTCAGGTATGCCGCCGGTGGCTGATCACCGCCGGCCGCCGGCGGCAGGTCGCCGGAAAATCTTTTTTTTTTTTTTTTTTTTTTTGTAAATCTGGAAAACAAGCATAAAACATACAAAAATACAAATTCATACTTTAAAAAAATATATTTAACCAATAAAAAATACATAAACATACATAAATTTTAAAATATACAAAATATACATTTATATACACTCACAACATACAAAAGCTATACAAAAATGAAAATGCAAAAAATACAGAAATATACAAAAATATACAGATACACAACAAAAAAATTCCAAACATACAATTGAAAATGCAAAAAATACAGAAATATACAATAACAATACAAAAAATTAAATAGCCATTTGAAAAGATTTTAATGTGTACTTTTACACAAAAAAATACACATACACATTAATACAAAGGTATATACATATATACACATTAATACACTTCCAAAACAAACAAAACAAGAAAAAAAAAAAAAAACAAGAGAAGCAGATCGGAGCAGAGATCTGCTTGGCCGGAGTAGGAGGAAACAGCAACAGCTAGTCGCCGGAGATGGAGGAGGAAGGACGACGGGAGGTTCTAGTCGCCGGAGATGGAGGAGGGACGGCGGCTGGGTGGGTGGTGGGTGGAGGAGAAAGAAAAGAGAGAGAAATTAGAGTTTGTGATAGGAGAAAGGGGGAAATGAGTAAATGGTATGTAGGGTAATATATTTAAAAGTATCGTTATTTAGGGTAAATGTTTAAAAGTATCGGTATTTTTTGTAATTTAGCTATTAGGATTGTCATCTAGTGTAAATTTTCCTAGTAAGAATTTGCATTTTGGGATACATATATTTCGTGAAAAATTTTGTAAAATTTAGAAATAGAACACTTTGGTGCCATTCTAACATTTTTAGTCCCCATAAAAAAAACTCTTACATTTGTAGCCTCCATCGTCATACTTCATCCCCAGCAATCGCCATAAATTTTTGAACGAAAGTTTGGCAATTAAGGCTAAAAATAAAGAGTTTTTTATGGAGGCAAAAAATATGACGGTGGTGCCAAAAGTGCAAAACCTTTCAAAATTATATGCCGGGACTAGCATAAAACTCGAATTTATTAGTATTAGTGATATTTTTTAGGATTTTTACAGAAAAGTATACAACTTTTAGAAGTTATTTACAAAACATAGCAATATTTTAGCAAAATTACCCAATATAGAGGAAAAAAAAAGTTAATTACAAAACATATCAATATTTCCCCATAACATAACAAAACCTTACATTCTTCCTCCCATTTCCCCCATAACATAGGAAACCCTTACATTCTTCCTCCTATTTCCCGTAATTCTACTTTTCCTCATACCCTCCCTAACCCTAACATAACAAAACCTTACATTCTTCCTCCCATTTCCCTCATAACATAGGAAACCTTTACATTCTTCCTCATATTTCCCGTAATTCTACTTTTCCTCATACCCTCCCTAACCACCTCATATCTCGCTTTATCTCGTTATATCTCAACTACCCACCATCTCGTATCTCGCTGTATCACAACTACCAACCACCTCGTATATCACTGTATCTCAACTACCAACCACCTCGTATCTCGCTGTATATCAACTACCGACCACATCGTATATAGTTGTATCTCAACTATCAACCCCTTCGTATCTCGCTGTATCTCAACTACCAACCACCTCTTATCTCGTTCTATGCTTTATCGTCTCAACTAACAGCCACCTCGTATCTCGCTGTATCTTGCCGTATCTCGATGTATCTGCACTGTTTTCCACCGTATCTAACTATTTTTAGACAGTATCTAGCTGTTTCTAGACTATTTCAAGATTTTTTCATTCTGTTTGTGCGTTGTTTCTCACGGTTTCTAAACTATTTCATCTTTTTTGCGTTGTTTCACATTATTTTTTACATTTTATTTCAGACTTTTCACTAGATGTTTCAGACTGTTTGAGCAGCTGATTCAGACTGTTTCATTGTTGTTTCAAATTGTTTCATTGTTTCAACCGCTACAATACATTAAATATTTTGAATATTTTAACTAGAAATATCTTCAAATAGCAACACCTCAAACTTGGACTTGGTATTTTAATTATGTTATGGTACGTTTTGTTTGAAGGCTAGAAAATCGTTTGGTTCATTAACTAATGATGCAATGATTATAATTTGAAAGTAATAACGCTATATTCAATATTGAAGCTATCAAATATTGTCACGTATAAAACAATAAACTATTGATAAAGTTTGTGACTTTAAAATGTAAAACAAAAAAATCATTATTAAAAAAAATTAGTACGTTGTGTGAAAAATTAATCATCCAAATTAAATATGAAGGTAGAAACAAAGAAAATAAATTGAGTATGAATAATATGGAACTCTCGTGACATCTTTCCATTTCACACCACACTCGTGAGCTTATCCTCAACAACACTCATTTTTCAGTATTTTATTTATCTGCTTAGAATAACCAATAAATCAAATCTCTCATCTATCTGCTCCAAAAAAAAAAAAAGGAAAGAGAGATCGAGGTTGAGGTAGCGGTGACACCGCCGACGTCTTTCGCCGAAAAAGTGAACAACGTTGTGCACCAGCAGTGGTGAAGAAGATGACAGCGAGCCAAGGGACACAGGAGAAAGACGACGGTTTCAGATTGGTGGCAGAAGGGGTGGTCGGTGGAGGGGATTCTGGTGGCGGAAGTGGTGGTTGGTGGAGGGGATTTTGGTGGTGTTGTGCAGGCAGTGAGTTTTTCCATTTCTGACTGGCCCTTTTGTGTTTTGATGGTTGTGAAATGTAATATAAGTATTTATACCTTGCTAGAAAAAATATTGCTATGTATTATAATTTGTAAAATATTATTATATTTTTGTAATATGAGGGGGTAGGTTTGTGTATATATATAAAAAAAATATCTATAGAAGAGAAAAGGAATAAACCATCTTTGGCTCCCTCCCCTAGCAAGTAGGCACTAATCAGAAAAGACTTTGAGAATATGAATGAAGTTAACCATAGAGAGATGTAATGTGGTGGACGATACTAATACCTGTACTTTTAATTAAATTTCGATGATTGATATGTGGGAATAACAAATTCCTAACAGAAATTATAGTGCTTGTGGGTACCGAACATGACCCTGTCCATTACTATTTCGTGCAATATTATTCAATAGTTGTATAGATTGGTGTCATGTGTGCACCTACATAATTAATGGATGAGATCATTTTATTCCTAACAACTAAATATGGTAGTGTAATTTTAAGCAAAAAATACAATCAATCAAACGGGCAAAAATTAATCTTGCATAATTACATATAAACATGAAAATAATTACGTCTTGACCGCCAAAAAGTCAACAACTTCATCTCATTTGGAAAAAGATCATAAATATCTCCAAAGAGTTCATATATTAAAAGGAGCCAATGTGCAATTTTAAATTTATCTGGCTAACATCTTTTTAATAAGATTTTTGACAAATAATAGTTAACACTAAAAAAATAACATCATTTGCTTCATCTTGTCATAACATCTGCTAAATAATTGGATTCACTAATTGACAAGTTCAGTATACCCGGAAAAACACACTTAAATATACTAGAAATAAAACGTACATTGATCATAGTAGATTTTTATCTTGAAACTTTTGTGCTCCTTGACTATCGGAAAGGATCATCTGTCCAATATAATTATGTTAGATTAATTTTTTCCTTCCTAATATGTGCCGTTTGGTGGATTGTATATTTTTTGCTTAAAATTACACTACCATATTTAGTTGTTGGAAATAAAATGATCTCATCCATAAATTAAACAGGTAGACACATGACACCAATCTATACTACTATTAAATAATATTGCACTAAATAGTAATGGATGTGATCCCATTCCCTCTAAGTATCAATTTAGTTCAAATATATTTTAGTAAATTAAGATATAATTATTTTTTCTTCAAATAACTCTTGTAAAGTGTTATTTAGTTGCCAAAGCATAATTGATATATTATAGTAATAAAGAAACCAAATGATTAAGCAAAAAAAGAAGAAGAGATTTTTACATGGCATTTATTAAAGTTATAAACAAAAAGTAAATACATTATCATTATATTATACACCATAAACTAAAACTATTGTATTGGACATTTTTAATCAAGGATAGGGTCTGTATTATAGCATCTCAAAGCAGTTACATCAGGCTGGACATACCCATATCCTGCAGCAAATTAAATCAACAAAAAAGAAGAGATGGTCTAATATAGAGTTTATCTTGCCTAATTTTAAGGATAATATATTACAGTATATTTTATCTTATATGTATTGATAATTCAATACACCATATATTAATGAGTATCACTTAATGAACTCCTAAATACTAGCAATTATCCTATAACACACACATTAATCGATAATATAAATTACCAAATATCATTATCTTCAATTTTAATGAGATCTTAATAAACCAAACCACTGTAAACCTTCTCCTTCCCCATAGCAAACACACCATCGAAAGCAAAAATATTAGAATATTGTATCCATACGTGAGTAACTCAGCATTGTCAACATATTTGCTGCCTAATAATACAAATAAACAATCAATCTTGTATTCATTTCTTATACTTGATTTTATAAACAACAGTAATTAATAAAATAGTTGTGGTATATTTTGTAAGTAATAACTGGACATTTCACATGATGTAGCTAGTATACAAAGCTAAGACACAAAATATATTTTTAAAATATTATGAACAAATAGTATCCAAAAGATATGCGGCATATTTTGTAAATATTAATAGGATATTAACTTGGAATGGTATGCAAAGGCACAATATACTATTGTTAGAATATTATTGACAGATAGTATCCAAAAGATATGGGGATATTTTGTAAATAATAATAGGATATTGACTTGGAGTGGTAAGACACATTATATATTTTTGGAATATTATATGCAGATTGTATCCAAAAGGTATGAGGTATATTTTGTAAATAATATTTAGAATTTGTGGTCCTTTGTATGGATCATTATCAGCAAATAATTGGTAAATCTCCATTTACGTGAATATCCACTACAACTATTTTTTTTGGAACATTATCATCAAAGATTTAGGAGATCTCTCATTTAAAAAAAACTATTGAATAGCTATCAGTTGTTGATTTTTTTCCATGGCCAAATAAATGTAAGTTACATGTTGTTTATGGCTACATGTTGTAAGGGGTTGGCATCCTACTCGTTTGCAGTTGACTTATCTTATGAAGAAACTACATGTGCGATTGGCATCATATTCTTTTGCAATTGACTTGTCTAATGTAGAAACCACATATGCAATTGGCATCCTCCTTCATTTCAGTCTATATATAAATGCCTAACTGAACTTTGCTTCCCTAACAAAAAGAACGAAAAGAGAACTTTAGAATATAGGAGTATCTATTTATCAGAAATCAGAAAATGGATAGTGGGAGGGAAGTCATGACAGTAGAACTGGGAAAAAATGTTCACGCGGGCTCACTTTCTTCTAATCAACTTGATTCACTTACAGCTATTTGTGACACTTTCTTGCCCTCCATTGATCCTAATGCTCTTCTTCAAGATCAAACATTGGATGATTCTGTCATCAAATTCCTTCACACTTCTGCCTCCATGAATGGAACTCCTCAATATGTTAGATTTTAGAATTTCAGTGGGAAAATAATACTGTTTTAATTAGTTTCTTATTCTAGCCACTGATGATATTTTTTTTTGGTCAGGTTGCATGGATGATAAGCGAAAGACTAAAACATCCGAAGCTTAACTTATGTAAATTACCTCTATGGTTATTGTCTACACGGATAGGAACCTTTATACTTTGTGGTAAGGCAAGTTTATCGAGCCAGTTTCCATACATGCAGAGCTTCTCTAGTGTTTCACCAAACAAGAGAGAAGTGATAGTTCAATCATGGTCACGCAGCAACTTCAAACTCATCAAACTTCTCTTTGTTGCTTTGAAACTTCTAGTTCTCTCTGCATTCTTCACTCAGGTATTGAGTTATTTTCATAATCCATTCACTTTATTCATCAAAATCTAATTTTGTTAAATGTTCTCTTTTTTCAAAACGTTATCATACTCCCCCTCCCGCTGTTGCATATATGAATTCCCTTATTCTAGCATTTGCATGATTTGTCAACCGATGGGTAAAATTTATGATCTCCAATACAACCACATAGGAAATTTAATTCCCCTCAATATCTCTCAAGCTATATATAGACATACCTAAACAAAGTAGACTAAATCTTAGTACTAATATATAGACATGGAAAATCATACGAACTGCCGATTCCATATGTCTCTACTAACGACACACACATTCCAAGTACTTTGATTTTTGCTAAGCAATTGGATTAAACGTGACATGATAGAGAAAAGTAACATCAACTTTTGTCATTTATCCAAAACCATCACCATAGTAATCTTTAGGACTGTCTTTAGGAGTTAGGACTCGATTTAGAGCGAGGATTTCTATCGTAATCTCAATATTTACTGCCTTTTGTCTTTTTTTAACTGTCCCTTTAATTTAGCCAATTATATTTGGTTCAAAATAATTGCCATTTAGAAAGTAAAGGAGGCATTATTTTATTTGTTTTCTTTCAGATTTAGAGCATGTTTGGCCAAATTTCTAATAAATTCTTATTTTGAAAAGTGATTCTCTTCAAAAATATTTTTTGTAAAAGTACTTTTGAAAAGTACTACTAGTAGTTTGTATTTGGTCAACTTATTTGAGAAATACTTTTGTCAATAGTTGAGCATTAATTTGTGCTTGGCTAAATTTTTCAAAATGTATTTTTGAGTATTCAATTACGAGTAAGGACAAGGAGAAAGAGAGTAAAGTACTATTTATAGCTTATAATCATTAATTTAAATAAATATGAGTAATTAGTACATAAATATTTTTTATAATGATATTTTTGTACTGAAATAAATAAAAATAACTTCTACTTTTAAGGCGAAACTATTTTTTTTTTTTCAAATTCTTCCTTACATTAGGAAAATAAATTTTGTTGTCAATCAAAACACTTATTTTTCTTCTAAAAGCTTGACTAAACACCCCAATTTTTTCAAAATAAATACTAAACAAAAAGTATTGGTGGCTTCCTAGATGCTTGGTCAAACATGCTTTTAGTCTCGCTCCACTAAATGATGTGAAATGCAGATGAAAAAGACTAATATTTTCATCCATTAAATCCAGCCTATTGATGATCACTTGATCTATCAAGTGGTAAAGTTGACAATGTTGGTATACGCAACTGCAGCCTTTTTCTTTTTTCTATGCTTCTCCAAGTCAACCCCAGCTTTAAACTTAAATTTAACTAGATGCTCTCTTTTGAGTCTTATTTAAGTTTTGTCTCAGTTTAAAGAATTTGTAAAAAAAATAACTTAATTGTTTAATATTTGATGTGTGCGCAAAAAAAAATTGTAAATAGTCTAATCACAAATTTTGCCGAATTCTCTTCAATTGTTCATAAGTTTTTGCCGAATGGGCAACACTTGCAGGTGAATGATAACAGCCAAAACCCATCATGGAAAGCAATTGGCTATGTTGGACCTGATCCAGATTTTAAGAAGAAAAAACAACACAATCCGAATGGTGACCAAACGGAACATCAAGGAACTTCGGATCATCAAGAGGAAGAAGAGAGGCTATTTGGACCACTTTACAAAGGAATAATTAGTCTTAAGCAGCCACAAGAAGACCTACTTGATAAGCTACAAAGACTAGGATTTTCTATCTCAAAACCCCATTATGAGAGAAGCTCAAATGTTCATCCTTCTTTCACTATTGAATGTGATGCTGTGGTAGTTGGCTCAGGCTCTGGTGGTGGAGTTATAGCTGGTGTTCTTGCAAAAGCTGGTCACAAAGTGCTTGTCTTAGAAAAAGGAAGTTATTTTGCAAGAACAAATCTTTCCCTACTTGAAGGGCCTTCATTGGATCAAATGTACCTTGGAAATGGACCAATGATGACCAGGGACATGGATGTTTTGCTTTTTGCGGGATCAACTGTTGGTGGAGGCTCGACGGTAAACTGGTCAGCTTCGATTCAGACTCCAATGCATGTTCTAAAAGATTGGTGTGAAAACCATCAACTTGAAATGTTTCAAACTGAAAAATATAAGGAGGCTTTGGAAACTGTTTGCCAAAAAATGGGAGTTCAAGATAAGATTGATGAAGAAGGTTTCAATAATATGATTTTGAGAAAAGGGTGTCAAGAATTAGGGTACCCTGTGAAAAATATTCCTAGAAATTCACCCTCAGATCATTATTGTGGGTGGTGCGGTATGGGATGTAGAGATGGGAAGAAAAAAGGCACAGCTGAAACATGGCTAGTGGATTTAGTTAATTCAGGAAATAGTGCAATACTTCCAGAATGTGAAGCTCTAGAGGTGATCCATGAACAACAAAATGATAATAAAAAGAGTAAAGCTATCGGAGTTGTTGGTGAATTTCAATATGAAGGGGTGCGGAAAACTTTTATGGTGAAATCGAAAGTGACAATTGTAGCTTGTGGTGCTCTTTGTACCCCTTCTTTGCTCAGGAGTAGTGGTTTAAAAAATCCAAATATTGGTAAAAACTTACACCTCCATCCAGTCATTTTAGCATGGGGTTATTTTCCCGACACACCATCAATATCTGATTATAAAGTGTGGCCTGAACCAGAGAAGAAGAGCTACGAAGGAGGCATACTGACAGCAATGTCTGATGTTGTCGGGAATTTTGAAGAATCGGGATATGGTACCTTGATACAAGCACCAGCAGTGCACCCTGGCATGTTTACAGCATTAATTCCATGGGTTTCAGGCCTTGATATGAAGATGAAAATGTGCAAATTTTCAAGAATTGCGCATGTAATTGCTTTGGCAAGAGATAAGGGCTCAGGAGAAGCACTTTCACCATATTCGATTACATACAAGATGGATCAAATCGATGAGAAAAATCTAAAGGTATGTCTATCTGTGAAATAAAGTGTGTTCAAACAGGGTCCAGGTTTTGCACTACAAATACAGAAATTTCCTACGAAGTGGCTGTAAACAAAAATTTATAGAATATCGATTCAATCTGTTGTATCTTGAATAAACTTATTTGTATTTCCCAATCAGTATACAAGCAATATATCTTTATCAAAAATTATTTTCACAGATCAAAACGTTCTTTAATTTCGTTTTATTTCTCTTGTTGTTTTCTAACAGGTAGGACTAGAGAAGTTGTTAAGAATCTTGGCAGCTGCAGGTGCAGAAGAGATTGGAACTCATCATGGAACAGGAAGGACTTTAAAGGTGAAAGAAGCAAGTAATGAGGATTTTGAAAAGTTTGTGAAAGAAGAAAGTACAAGAGAATTTAAAAACCTTTCAGTGCCTATAGCTTCGGCGCATCAAATGGGAAGTTGCAGAATGGGAGTTGATCCAGCAATATCAGTGGTTAATCCTAAAGGGGAGACATGGGAAGTAGAAGGTTTGTTTATTGGCGACACAAGTGTGTTTCCAACGGCGCTTGGTGTGAATCCAATGGTCACTGTTAAGGCTATTTCTTATTGCACTGCACAAAATATACTTCAGGTTCTTAAAGACTCAAAAAGTGAATAAATAGAAAACTATGGCACAGCAACTGAGGATGAATTGTTATTCTTCATGTTTAACGTTTTTTCTTTGTTTTGTTCTTTCTCTTCTAGAAATAGGAGATATTTCCATGAAGTTCTTTGTTACTATATTCTTTGTTGTGTTGTTTCTCTCCTAGAAAGAGGAGATAATTTCATGAAGTAACTGCTTTTGTAATGTTAGGATCCAAATTCAATAGGTTGTGATAAGAGCATTCAAGGAGCACCTACGAAATGCAATCAGCTACTCGAGTATATGATACGTAGATACTAGTAAGGGACAAGCAACTGATTAAATATCACTCTGGCATGATAGTTCAGTCCTTAAAGATGGAACTTCAGTCCAGGGCCCTATGGACTGAAGTTCAGTCCTTAAAGATGGAACTTCAGTCCAGGGGCCGTATGGACTGAACTTTAGTCAATGAACAGAACTTAAGTCAATGTTTATTTAGTAAAGGCCCAAAAATGGTCTCTAGTGTAAGACCAATAAAAATAGTAGCCTCAAACTAAATACCGGTATTTAAAGTGGCCTCTGGGCGAAATTTTTACCTTAATATGGTGTAATATTGTTCTTTTAGGACCATTAAGAGATTTATACACCTTATAAGTAGACTCTCAAATTTTTTAGCCATCAATGTCGGACTTTCTTCACACTCTAAACACGAACAACTTTTGACCTGCCCGTCAGAAATTGAAAGCTGATGTTAATTTTGCACAAATTATTATACAGAAACAAAACTTAAACAACTTCTTACCTGATGCAACTCGGCTCGTGAGCAAGCCACTTACAAGAAGCCAAGCACAGGAGTTGCAACAGTTGCAGGCCACTTTTGTACAACTGGAGCTGCTGGGACTGATTTTGGAGGCTTCATGACCTGTTTGCAAGCTCACTGCCTCAGAAACAAGAAATGCTCCGCAATCACGAGACATCAAAGCGATTGCACAAGGTCAAGAAGCTGCTCATCGCGATCACAAGATATCAGACGCGATCGAGTAAGGACGAAAAGATGAACAGGGCGATCGCGAGGATTCAGACGCGATCGCGCAAAAAGCTGATAAGGGTTAAAGGCAACTGTCTTCGCGATCGTGTGACTATAGCCGCGATCACGTGGCATCACGTAGCACTAGTTATTCATGCCACGTGATCACGCGTGTCCTAGCGCGTTAGCACTGTGACGATAACCAGAACACTATCTTTAGTTTAATGACTTGTTGCAAGCACATGTCAAGGACAATTAAGGCATTGTTGCCATATTTAGGAACCACTATATAAGGTCTTTATCTTAATTTATTAGGGTTAGCTTTTGATGACATTAATGATTGTGAGATTATTGGCAAGCTTGTTTGCTTAAGCACATTTTGTACTTGATTTGTAATTGGATATTGATTCAATTTAGGATCAATTAATATAGGTTCCTTTTGTTAGAAAATTAATGAGGTGATTAGGTCTATTTTCCTATTCTATTTCTTTAATCCTTTCTAAAAAGTGGGTCTTGATTTTAATCCTTTCAATTCTTGTTATTTCCTTTTTCTCGTTGTTCGGTTTATATCATTAACAAAGAGACATTCACTGAATGACTAAAATTGTTTGCCAACTATTTGCTACGACACGAATAGAAAGTAGTGTTTGGTATTATTACGGCCTGGCCACACAGTTGATTGTATCCGCTGGTGTGCATGATGGGAAGGGGCGGATCTGCCCTTAAATCGGTGGTTCACAGGAACCCATACTTTCTCCATAAAACTAGATTTGTTATGTATATATTTTATAAAATATGTCTAGTATGATGTTTGGAAACCATATTATAAAAGTTTAAATGGTTCACTTTGTCAAACGGTAGTTCACTTACGCAAAGGAGTAGAGATCAATCCTCATTTAGTTTCCTTTAAAATTTGTTTCCTTAATATGTCATCATCTGATATTTGACATATATACACAATAAATTTTTCGACGAAGGTTATTCGTCAACCACTTTTGGGATATTGTAGTTCCGCTCCTAATAATAGTGAAACCATCCTCTTAAAATTCTAAATCCGTCTCTGATGATGAGTTATGTTATATTAGCCTTGCAAGTATTATTAACTATGGGGAAATCCATGATAGAAACAAGAATATAAACTAATGGTAAAAAATTACTCGTATTGGATGTTTACACCCACTGCATTTAGGTTAACCATAGAAGATAAACTAAAAATCATTAATTAAGAGCCTATTTATTAAAAAGTAAAAAATTCAAATAATTTAAAATCAACTCCATGTTAGATGTCTGTAGCGCCATCTCTGACATTTTATTTCTTGTTACTACCTCGCTTTGAAGTTACAGCCATTTCTTTCTTTACCTATTAAGTTCTTTTCCCATTAGAATCAACTCTGGAATTACAAAATTGATGTGGAGTTTAGTGTAAGGGAGATAAGGATAAAGAAATTGACATATACTCCCTCCGTCTCAAATTAGTTGTCGTTTTAGGAAAAATGGTGTGTCCAAAATTAGTCGACACTTTAGGATTTCACGACAAAAATTGTTAGTCTTTTCCAACTATACCCTTAATAATTTAAAAAATTCTCAACAAAATTTAATTGTCAAACATTAAATAGGGGTAACATAGTAAACTACACACTCTATTTAATGATTTTCTTAATGGGCGTGAAGAAGCTAAAGGCGACAACTAATTTGGGACGGAGAGAGTAACCAGTAGGGGAACTTTGTGTAAAACTTGTGAATCTGCCCTTTTCCATTACACGTATATGAATATTTATACAAGTACAATTCATGTTATAGTAGGAAACCTAAACCACAATGGTAGGTAATTACAATTACTTATAGGAAAATATTTACATTCCTTAAATAGAATATATTCCTTATTATCCCCCCGCAAGTTGATCCGGGGAAGCAAATACGGTCAACTTGTCCCGAAGTGCACGAAAACGAGCTTTGAGTAATGGCTTTGTCAGTATATCAGCAATCTGGTCATGAGAAGAAATGTACTGCACACGAAGTCGTCGTTGCCGAACCAAGTCACGCACAAAATGGAAGCCAATATCCATGTGCTTTGTTCGAGTATGAAGCACATGATTAAGAGTGAGATACACGGCACTGAGATTGTCGCACCAAAGAGTAGGAGCTGTGGAGATAGGCAGACCAACTTCAGAAAGTAAATTGCGAATCCAAAGCAATTCAGAGGTGGCAGCAGCAAGGGCGCGATACTCGGCTTCGGTGGAGGAGTGAGAGACAGATCGCTGCTTCTTAGCAGACCATGAAACAAGTGAAGGACCATAAAAGAGAGCAAAACCAGTCGTAGATTTTCGATCATCGACATCTCCCGCCCAATCCGAATCACAAAAACCATGCAAATAAGGTGAAGCATGAAATGGAAAGAACAGACCATGAGAAGGAGTAGCTTTTAAGTACCGCAAGATGCGCTTCACAGCAGCCCAATGGTGTACAGTAGGTGAATGCATGTACTGACTAACTTTATTGACAGAAAATGAAATATCTGGCCTGGTAAAGGTAAGGTACTGCAGCCCACCAACAACACTACGAAATAAAGACATGTCATGAAATTGTTCACTATCGCCCAGAGCCAATTTATCTGCCGGAGAGGCAGGAGTGGAGATATCGCTACAGCCTGACATGCCACTACGCTGCAAAAGCTCATTGATATATTTGGACTGATGAAGGAGAAGCCCATTCTTCCGCCAGGTCGCTTCAAGATCCAAAAAATAGTGAAGTTTGCCGAGATCACGAAGAGCAAATCGAGAGCGTAAAAGACCTATAAGAGATTGAACCAGGGATTCATTGGACCCAATAACAACAATATCATCCACATAAATAAGACAAAATAACCTTTCAGGACCAATGGTTAGGTAAAAAAGGGAGTTATCAGACTTGGCACCTGAGAAACCAAATTCGCGCAAAGCATCAGTGAGGCATTGATTCCAAACACGTGGAGCTTGCTTCAAACCATAGATTGATCTCTCCAATTTACACACATAATCCGGATGAGCAGGATCAACAAAACCAGGAGGTTGGGTCATAAAGACAACCTTATCAAGCTTGCCATGTAAAAAGGCATTTGAAATATCAATCTGATGAATAGACCATTGATTAGCAACAACAATGGAGAGAAGAAGGCGAATGGTTGTGGGTTTAACTACCGGGCTGAAAGTATCCGAAAAATCAATTCCCGGTCGTTGGTGATAGCCTTTTGCTACCAAGCGAGCCTTGTAGCGGTCCACTGAACCATCCGCTTTGAGTTTTGTTTTGAAGACCCAACGACAACCAACAACATTCTGAGACGGAGAGGGAGGAACCAAGCGCCAAGTGCCATTTGAGAGCAATTCATTATATTCGGCAGACATTGCATCACGCCAATGGGGAGATTTAGCAGCCTGGGCATAAGTAGTAGGCTCCAAAACAGGTAAAGAGGAAGCGTTAAAGGACTGAATGTGCTTCGGCTTGAGATTACCAGTTTGAGCACGAGTCACCATAGGATGAACACGTGCTGGCGAAGTTGAAGAAGGAGCCACATGAGAGGAATTAGTAGCAGCCTGAGCAGAGTGAGACTCATCTAACTCAACAGGTAACCTAAGACCCGTGCCATGGGAACTCGACGTAGCCACTGGAGAGGACAGAGAATGGTCATCAGATGATTTAGAAGAAGGCAATTGGGTGGGTGGCGTAGCAGATTTGGAAGGCAATGAGGAAGGTGTAGTTTCCACTGGAGCAGGTATTGTAATTGTGAGAAGTGGATCAGTCACTGGCGATGGAGAGGGCGCCACACCATTTTGTGCCTGAAACGGAAAAACAGATTCGTCAAATAGAACATGACGCGAGACAAAGAATTTATTAGACGAGAGATCGTAACATTTATAACCTTTATGAGTCCTACTATAACCTAAGAAAACACAAGGCTTCGATCGAGGCTCCAATTTATTTTTGCTATATGGACGCAACCATGGAAAACATAAAGTGCCAAAAATACGAAGTAGATTGTAGTCAGGTTTGGATTTAAACAAAATTTCAAAAGGTGAAAAATAATGTAGACGAGGTGTAGGGAGACGATTAATAATATAAACTGCAGTCTCAAATGCATTAGACCAAAAACGAGTAGGCACAGAGGCATGATGTAAGAGGGCTCGACCAGTTTCAGTAACATGACGATGTTTGCGCTCGGCACAACCATTTTGTTCAGGTGTGTGTGGGCATGAAATACGCTGAGTAATACCATGTGTTCTTAAGTATGATGTTAAAGCTTGAAATTCACCACCCCAGTCGGCTTGAAACTGTTTAATGGGACAACCAAAAATTTTTTCAACAATGGTGCGAAATTGATGAAACACATCTAAAACATCGGATTTATTTTTCAAGAAATAGATCCATGTGTATTTGCTAAAATGATCAAAAAATAAAATATAATAGCAAAAACCATCATTCGACACAACAGGAGCACGGCCCTGACACAGGAAACGGAAGTTTATGTATCTTACTAACAGCACAAGCCTGACACAAACTATTATTCGAAGAGACAAAATTATTCCTAGAAACTATTTTCCTAACAGTGGCAGTTGAAGCATGCCCAAGACACGCATGCCAACAATCCAAGGTAGCAGACTTCAACGGCGCCACAGACGACAAGCTGACTGGAGGAATGGGAGAAGAATTAGATGGTGACGATGCTGCTGGAATGGCATAAAGACCATCACTACTCTGGCCTTTGTAAAGGATGACCTTCGTGTCCAAATCCTTCACAATGAAAAAATCAGGGAAAAATTCAACAGAAACATTGTTAGATTTCACAAAAGAACTAACAGATAAAAGATTTTGAGTAGCAGTAGGCACATGTAAAAGATTATCCAAGTGAAAAGAATGGTTAGAGACAACTAAATTAGACTTGCCAACATGAGAGATTGGTAGCCGAGAACCATTACCAATAGTAACTTCTTCGGGACCTTGATATTCAGAATGAATAGCAAGGTTATCAAGGTTGGCAGTAAGATGGTGTGTAGTGCCACTATCCATTAACCATGACTGATTTGGTTGTGACGAGGTGCTAGCAAGGTGTGAAACTGGGCGAGTCGTGCGATTTCCATTCCCTGTCTTCGGCGAAGGACACACGCGAGATATATGGCCCGAGCCTCCGCAATTATAGCAGGTTATGTTGGAAGTGTCTAGAGGTGCTTGCTGCGGAGTACCAGAATAGTGGGGCTGTTGAGAGCCAACTGGTGGTGTATTACCAGAATAAGGAGAAAAGGAGAGGCCTCTACCACGACCTCTGTTGTTTCTACTTCTCCCTCGACCGCGTGGAGCAGATTGTGCTTGGCCAAAAAGTGCAGTCGGCGCAATCATATTAGATTCATCAAGTTGCAATTGGCGCTCTTCAATCAACAACATGCCGTACATGGCATCAAAAGTAACATCTTCATGGCGAGCTTCCAGAGCTCGAGTAAAGGGGCGATATGAAGGACCTAACCCAGCCTTAATAAATTCGACAAGATTATCTTCAGGAATAGGGCTTTGCAAAGCCGCTAATCTGTCTGCAATGCCTTTCGCTTTCTGCACATAAGCTTCAATACTATCCGTGCCACGTCGTAGAGTATATAATTGAGATTTTAACTCACGAATCTTTGGTTTGGACGCCGTGGCATAAGCCATAACAAGCTTGTCCCAAGCATCACGAGCAGTTTCTGCACCAACAATTTGAGGAAGGATTGACTCTGAAACAGATGCGACAATCCAACTGAGAACCATTTGGTCTTGACGAACCCATGATGTATAGGCAGGATTAACCTGGTTATCTGCTAAAAATCGATCCGGTACCACGGCTGAACCATCAACATGATGCTCAAGAGCGCATCCTCTAAGCATTGGCATAAATTGCATCTTCCAAAGCAAGAAATTTGTGGATGTAAGCTTTAAAGGTATCTGATGGGAGATATTTGGTATAGGAGAAAAAGCTGATAGTGGTGCGCCTGAACCAGAACCCACGACGCCACTAGCGGTTGATGATGCTCTTGAACCAGGAGTCACCTCACCATTCTTTGGAATTTCTGACATGGCTGCGAGAAGAAAGAAAAATTTATTGTGTTGCAGGAGTCACCTAAAGCCCTGATACCATGTAAAACTTGTGAATCTGCCCTTTTCCATTACACGTATATGAATATTTATACAAGTACAATTCATGTTATAGTAGGAAACCTAAACCACAATGGTAGGTAATTACAATTACTTATAGGAAAATATTTACATTCCTTAAATAGAATATATTCCTTATTACTTTGTGCCTTCTATGAGCGCAAGTTCCTATTGAAAGTATTAATCTTTTACAAGTTGAGACAAAATCTTGCACCTGAAACATTAATGTATAGTACTCTGTCATAAAGTTCATTAATATTATTTTGTGAGAGACGAGATTTATACAAAATTGTTAATGTATAATTTTTGTTTATTTATGAAGAAAGAAAATATTATCTTATTAACAAGTAAATATAATCTAAAATTTCTTTCGTACTAGAAAAGTGTGCAATTTTATATGCCAAAGAAGAATTGAAACCTGGATATTGAAGTATAAATAATAAACTAAAAATTTTATATTACTGGAAAATATAGGGTGTTATATGGTTAGGTACTGATAATCTGATAATTGTAGTTAAATAGGATGAAAACGTGTCATTTGTCTATAGACCCTATAATTGTAGTTACCACCCTATATTTTACACATTAATTAAGTAATAATATAAAATACCTAATAATCTTGTGTTTTACTCCTTAACACTAATGACATGTTGATTTCAGGGCTATGGTGCCCTTTCCTCGCCACTGTAGAGTAAAATATAGGGCGTTAACTATGGTTAGGTACTGATAATTGTAGTTAAATAGGAGGACTCGTGTCATTTGTCTATAGACCCTATAATTGTAGTTAACACCCTATATTTTATACATTATTTAAGTAATACTATAAAATACCTAATAATCTTGTGTTTTACTTCTCAATATTAAGAGAAGTTTACGAAAATACCTATCAAAATCAAAATATTTACCACCTTTACTCATAAGTTTCATATTTACAAGCCCTACCCATAAACTATTTACATGTCCTACCCATGTAGACTTGTATACTATTATTTATACAATATATCTTAAAGGTATACACTCATATCTAGACTTGTATAATATTATTTATGCAGTATATATTAAAGATATATATACCCATAAAGTATAACAAAGGTATATAGTAATAAATGGGTAGGTTGGGTAAATATTTTTAATTTCATGGTAGCATATATAATTTTTAATGGGTATGCTTTGTAAATACTTTAAATTTCGTGAGTATATAGTGTAAAAAACTCTAATATTAATGACATGTTGATCGACGGGCACAATGCTCTTTCCTGGTTTCAATTCTTGTTTGACATATAAAATTGCACACTTTTCTAGTACGGAAGAAATTTTGGATTATATTTACTTGTCGTTAGACATTTTCTTTCTTTATAGATAAACAAAAATTATACATTAACAATTTTGTATAAATCTCGTCTCTCACAAAATAATATTATTGGACTTTATGACAGAGTACTATGCATTAATATTTCAGGTGTAAGATTTTGTCTCAACTTGTAAAAGATTAATACTTTCAATAGGAACTTGTGCTTATAGAAGGCATAAAGTTCCCCTACTGGTTATATGTCAATTATTTTATCCCTATCTCCCTTAATCTAAACTCCACATCAATTTTGTAATTTCAGAGTTGCATCTTAATGGGAAAAGAACTTAATAAGTAAAGAAAGAAATGGATGTAACTTCGAAGTGAGGTAGTAACAAGAAATAACAAAGTCAGAGATGACAATACAGAAATCTAACATGGAGTTGATTTTAGTTCATTTTAAATTTTTTACTTATTAATAAATAGACTCCTAATTAATGATTTTTAGTTTATTTTCAATAGTTAACCTAATTGTAGTGGGTATAAACATCCGGTGTGGATAAAACTTTATCATTTTCTTGCTCGTAAAAGAGATGAATGAGTGAGGCAAAATCTTAGGTATGGTATATACTTCTTAGATCTTGGACAGAAAGAGAGTACTCAGGTTGTAAAGAGAAAAATGACAAATTGAAAAACCATTTTTTTATTTTAATAAGAACGAATAACAACCTTTAGATATTTAAATTCTAACTAGATTTCGTGTACGTGCTTTGCACGTGTCATCTCGCGTAAATAATATAAAATTTATATATCAAAATAATGAATATATCATTAACAAATTAGAGATAACACACTCAAGCGGAACTAAACCTTACATACAATCTAAGCTCAAATCACAGCCATAGTCGCACAAACTATGAGATTAAATTCAACTCATTCAAGCTCAAATCACACCCTTTGATCATGGGAGAGTTCATATTTCAAGAGAGAGTTGATTTTTTAAAAAAATATCCTGACTTGTGCCTTTGTGCGACTCATTCTCGCGGGAAAATATTGAGGAAGAATTTGTAAGCGTACAAATATATCCTAGAATGATAAATGTCAAAAAATCACTCAGTAGACCTACATTAACGAAAACCAACTAAAAGGTTCCTTGAAGATGATCGGCCGTACCATTCCTGTAATTGATCAACTCTCTCAAGAATCCAATGAGGTTGTCCATGCATATTATAATCCATTATTCAAGAAGTGTCTCACAAAGAAATCTTTATTGAGCACAAGAAGTTAAAAAGGAAACTGGAAGGGGTGTCACAAAGGATGTGGCGGAACCGCGGAAGGGGTGCCGCAGTTTAGGATGATGACGGTATTGTATAATCTATTGTAATTTTTTTGTTCGAATATAGTAATCTATTATTTCCAAACAAACAAGAGCACAACATGGTTAAACAGTTACGAAGAATACTAAGTGAAAATTCAATAAAAATATTTATGATTGAACCAAAAATATCTATGTTGGAGAATAACTGGATTTATCTGTAATATTATAATTAAATCTTTCGTCAGCCTTGTCGGATTTCACATTGCACATCAAGTACTTAAAATCCCTACTTGGGAATAATTTATTCACAATTTTCATCAAGGGTAAACTTAAAGGTCTTGAAAAAAAAAATATTATATCTAAATAAAACAAGAAAAGGCTAGAAACCATCTAAATCTCTATAGGAGTTACTACATGAAAACCTGTGGTTAGAGAGTACCAACTTAAACATAAATTTAATAATAATCAAACTACAAAAGATATGGATCTAGATAGGGGTGGGCGTTCGGTTCTTCGGTTCGGTTTTTAGAAGTAGGAGTCCGTTACTTCGGTCTTCGGTTCGGTTTGAAGTGTAGAAAAGTCCGTAATTTTTATACTTCGGTTCGGTTCGGTTTTTTAGTTCGGTACTTCGGTTCGGTACTTCGGTGTTTCGGTTTAAACCAAAGTTTATAGCCAAAGAAAAAAAGGCCGAACAAGAAAGGGAAAGGAAAGGCAAAGTACATACCTGTTCAAAGTCAAAAAATAAGATTAATAAAAATACATCAAATTACCAAATATAAATGATTGAATACTCGTAATATCATATCGCGATGACTTAACATAAATGATTTATTCAAACTAAAGGGATGTTCAGCTAATTTATCATTTCCTAATGAATTTTTAGTTCAATTATTTAATTTTTTATATATGTTGCATTTAATCACTAATTAGACATTAAAATACAATAAGCAAAAAAGGAAAATTATACGAATCAATCTAGGAAATATACGTAATATGTAATGGTGGATGTTTTTTGTTAATGGTTTTTAAAAAAAAAAAAAAAAAAAAAAAAAAAACTTCGGTTTTTTCGGAATTTCGGGGCCCGAAGTTCCGGGGAGCCCGAAACCGAAGACCGAACCGAAGACCGAAGTTCAAAAATTTCTAAGACCGAACCCGAACCGAAAAACAGAAAAACCGAACCCGAAGTACCGAATTAGTTCGGTTCGGTTCGGTATTTCGGTTTTTTCGGTTTTGTGCCCACCCCTAGATCTAGAAGTATAATGGAAGATTCTTAGACTCAAACTCCAAAATAATAGCGAAAAATCATAGATGTTATTTCAGCTGAATATGTAATCTGTCATCTTTTGCAACTAAAACATAGATGTGTAGATTAAAATAAATTATTAATTGCAATTATAATTTTATTCAATATATGAATGCACTTATTAAGGGCACAAAAGCTACTATAAATAAAAGCTCATGTAATCCTTTGAATCGGGTAGTCAAACTGTTAAAGTTAAATAATATGATCAATCTATGCTATTAATTTTCAGTGTATACGTGTCAAGAACAAAGAAAAATAACGAAGTTATCCAAGGAGTATGAAAGTAGAACAAAACTGAAATCTTATATTGGCGACAAATTCAACAAAATCAATTGCTATGCCGCAACTTAGCTTGGCCATGGCCATTGTCTCTATCAGGTTTCTGTCCTCTTCCTCCTTTGAAAGAATCTGTAACAAATTAACAATAAAAAAAGGGAAACCCCGTTATGATTGCAATGCATAAATAGCCAAAATACATATACTCTAAGCAATTACGGAATGAAAAGTATTTAACAAAAGAATATGAACAAAAAGCTATTTATGTGCCCAACACTCATAAAGAAAGGATTTCACTGCTAAAGGAGATGAAATGAAAGAACTCTCATCATAAAAATGTGTATAGAATTTGTTTCCGTCATAAAACTACTACATGTAAAGTCACTATTTAAAAGGGAATCAAAGTCCTAATTTTCCTAATGCAAACAAAACATATACTATATATAGGAAGGAGTTCATAGAAATTAAGAATTCTATTACCAGGGGCTTTTGAAAATATTAAATATTAGTTGGAGAAAAATAAATGTAATAAATAAAATATAGAAAAATAGTAAATGACAATTTCGTCTATTGTAGAATCTTTTAATGAAGGACAAAAAATTCAATTAATATTTTACTAAGGCCTTCGTGCTTTTATAATAGTATAGATATGATGATATGCATGATCCTAAGACCCTATTGAATAATACTTGATGAAAAACTAGTGGACTTTATTCCATCCCAATATTATTGTTCGAGATCCAATAGAAAACCAAGTGTGGGGTTGGCATCCTCCTCCCCCATATTTGCGGAGGTTTTAACAAATCGCTGAAATATGATTGTGTCGGAAGGGATTATGACATTTACTGAAGTCGCCGTTAGAGCAAACTACGGTTATCTTTTCTTAAGCTATCTCATGTAGTAGTAATTAGTAACTCTTAACTAACTAAAAAAATAAGAATAGATTTTAAGAGAAGTACTACTAAAAGAAAAACTTGAAATTTTTGAAAACAAATTCAATATGACAAAGGACTAATAATTTGCGCCTCCCTCCGTTTAAAAAAGGATGAACCTTTTCATTTTTTGAAAGTCAATTCGACTAATCTTTGTACATAAATTAGACTATATTAAATTAATATTTTCAAATAAAAAATTGCATATTAAAAAACTATACGAAAAGTACTATAAAATGCAACTCTTCGCATATCAATATGATGAAAAAAATTATCTTAAATTGTTGATCAAAGTTCATTCAGTTTGATTCTCGAAAAGCGAAAAAGTTCATCCATTTTGAAACAGAGGGAGTAATATTTAGTCAATTCATCGCCAAGGAAATATAACTATTTTGCAATTGACATTAGCTATAAAATAAAAAAACCAAATGTGTTGGCATCCTCCTCCATTTCAGTCTATAAATATCTAAATGAACTTTGCTTCCCTAACACAGAGGGGGAAAAGAAAACTTTAGAATATATTGTTATCAAAAATGGTTATAGGGAGCGCAGTTGCAGAACCGGGAAAAAATGTTCCATTGGGCTCACTCTCCTCTAGTCAACTAGATTCCCTTACAGCTATTTGTGACACTTTCTTGCCCTCCATTGATGCTAATTCTTCTATTCATCAAGAAACCATGGATGATTCTGTCATCAAATTCCTTCACACTTCTGCCTCCATGAATGGAACTCCACAACATGTAAGATTTAACTATTTGAGTGGGAATTCGTACTATTATTTTTAGTTTCTTATACTATAATGAATATGATTTTTTTTGGTTAGGTTGCATGGATGATAAGTGAAAGATTACAACATCCTAGGCTGAACTTATGGAAGTTAGCTCTACGTTTATTGTCTACAAGGATAGGAACCTTCATACTTTGTGGTAAAGCAAGCTTGTCGAGCCAGTTTCCGTACTTGCAGAGCTTCTCTAGTGTTTCACCAAACAAGAGAGAAGTGATAGTTCAGTCTTGGTCATGCAGCAACTTCAAGCTCATCAAGCTTCTCTTCGTTGCCATGAAAGTTCTAGTTCTCCTTGTATTCTTCACTCAGGTATTGGATTTTTTTTTAGTAGTAATAGATATTAATATTATTAATATACTAAGGTAGAATTACATCAGAGGAAGGAGTAGGAGCACTGCTTGCGCTAGCAGTTCTTAAAACAGACGTATTACCAAAAGACACAAAAGTAGAATCTATATTAGTAGAGATAATCCTAGTAGTAGAACTTCCATCTTTATCCTTTTGGACGGCTTCCTTGGCCAGATCCGGTGGAGTTGGAATGATCGATGGTTGTTGATAAAAAACAAGTACACGAGATAGGCCTTCCTTAGCTAGTAGATGTGAACTCCATTAATTTCTTCCCTAGAACTTTGCCGCACTACTAGATTCTCCAAAAGTAAGAAAAGAGTTTGTAATATCGAGAATAAAACTTATAATCTTTTCTTCAGCGTGCACCAGAAGTAAGAAAAGAGTTTGTAAAGAGGTTGTAATATCGAGAATAAAACTTATAATCTTTTCTTCAGCGCTCACCTGCCAGAGAAAATAATATTAGAGTACAGTGGGCTATTATCTTGTAAAAAGTGGATTACTCCGGAGGGATCAGTGTCTTTTTTTTTTTTTTTTTTTTAAAGGAACTGACTTGTTGTATTGATCATTAACACCGGAGGAGGGCTTGGCCTGGCCTCATAATACAGCACTACAACAAAGAACAACAAAAAATGGGTGGTCATGGGGAGGAGGTGCTATACAGTGAAGTCACCTCCTCCCCTATTGCACAATTAGCTTACAAAAAAATTTGCTTTGTCAAACCTACTCCTAATGCTTGGCAACTTCCATTTATGTAATTGAAAAGGACCTTTGCAACATGCTGGCAGTTGTTGGAAAGAGTTATAAATCTTTTCCTCCTCCAAAGTAGTAGCATGTTTTGCCAATCCATCAGCAATCTGATTGGCTTCTCTATAGCAATGAACAATCTGTACATCTCCAGGGGTTGAAGGTTATATGTTATCGCTATCTGGAGGGCAACTTGTAATGCAAGTAGCTCCATGTATGTATATACTGAAACCTATGGCCCCATTACAGAAACCCAATTATAATGGTCCAAAATTATTCACATTTAGAAAATTAAAAAGGCCTCAATTATTTTTCTTTTCAAATTTTACTCTTGCTGATTCACTAATTGATTTGAAATTGTTGCAATGACAACAACCTAGTATAATCCCACAAGTGGAGTCTGAGAGCGTGAAATGTATTCAAACTTTACCTTAACCTCAAGTAAGGTAAATAGGCTCTTTCCGATAGACCATCGGTATAAAAAACATAGTTTTGAAAATGGATTTGAAAAAGAAAAGGAAAACAAAAATACCAAAATAAAATGTTAAGAAAGAAATACTAAGGTAAAGAAAAGTTATGATGTTTAAATATAATACATATTACATAATCGGGTAAATGAAACAATTTGGAAATGCCGATGAAAAAAATAGTTTTCTTCTATCAAGAGTCTGTTTTGCCAAGCTGCCAAAAACTGCTTCTTTTACAAATATTTTTGTCAAAAGTATTTTTTCGGTAAGTACTTCTGAAAAATAAGCAGTTTGCGTCTCCCCAACAGTTGAAAAACGGTTTCTTCTTCTTTTCAAAAGCTGCTTTTGGTCAAAAACTTCAAAAGGTATTTTTTTTACTTCGAAGAAGCTTGGCCAAACAGGCTATCAATCCAGCCAACTTCAGCTTCTGTTAGGGAACAGGATATATCGTGATATGTCAGTCGTAATCAACCCAAGCTTTAACAAAAAATTTCACCGTATATCTATCCACGTTAACAAATTTTTTACCGGGTGTCCTTTTCTTGGGTGCTATTAATTAAGTTTAGTCACTGATTGTTGGATTTAAGGATGGAAGATTAGTAATCAAAGAGATAATTTAAAAAAGAAAAACTTGGTTGACATGTCAAGATGCTTGTAATTTCAGCAGTCTTATATTTATTCTTAGATGATATTTCGATGAAGTGTATGGATTGTGGATTAATTGTGGATGATCATTTCATCTCATACATTGTTGTTTATATAGATACAATGTAGATTCATTGCCATCTATCTCTTCCACTACTCAAGACACTCTTCCACTCCCCTAGAATCATTTGCTATACTCTAGGTTGACTAATTAATTTTGAGTGAACCAAGACTAAGCTCATTCACACTACAAGAACTATTCATTAATTTTAATACTCCTCCTTAATGTGTTGTTCTTGGACTCCCAAAAGCTCACGGAATTTTATAAATTTCTCCTTAGGAAGCGCCTTGGTAAAAATATTTGCAACTTGGTCCGCGGGCTTGCAAAACTTTGGTTCGATCTCTCCTTCTTTAACCCTTTCTCTGATGAAGTGAAACTTCACTGCTATGTGCCTTGTTCTGTTGCTGTAAATTAGATTTTTAGCCATTGTTATGGCTGACTTGTTGTCACAAAACAACTTTGTTGCATTGTCTTGATTTTCACCAACATCTTTCAAAATTCTTCTAAGTCAGATTGCTTGAGATGTTTCCATTGCAGCTGAAATATATTCAGCTTCTGCTGATGATTGTGCCACTGTTTGTTGCTTCTTTGATTGCCAAGAAAATACACCTGAACCAATTGAAAATACAAAATTTGCTGTGCTTTTCATATCATCTTTTGAACCTGCCCAATTGCTATCACAAAAGGCAATCAAAGTTAACTCTTCACCCTTGAAATATTTGATGGCATAAGCCAAGGTTCCTTTTATGTAACGAAGAACTCGTTTGGCTGCTTCAAGGTGAATATGGCTTGGACTTTGCATGAATCTTGACAATAGGCTAGTAGAAACCATAATATCCGGCCTCGTAGCAAGATACATCAAGCTACCAATACTTCTAAAAAGAGTGTTGTCCAGTTTTCTTCCACCATCATTTTTCATCAACTTCTCATTTGAAGCAAGTTGTGTTGGCACTGGTTTACACCCAAACATATTAAAATTTTAAAGTATCGTTTCCGCATAGCTTTGCTGAGAAACAAATATTCCATCATCCTCTTGAGAAATCTCAAGACAAAAAAAATGATGTAACAAACCCAAATCAGTCATTTCATATCTTTTCATCATGTTTTTTTTGAACTCAGTAACTGTAGCCTCATTGTTACCAGTAAAAATCATATCATCGACATAAATTGCAACAATAAGAATTGAGTTAACTCGCTTCTTCACATAAACAGTAGGCTCATTTTTGCTCTTGATAAATTCACTTTGCAAAAAATAATTGTCAATTTGACTGCACCATTGTCGGGGTGCTTGTTTCAACCCGTACAACGCCTTCTTGAGCTTGTACACTTTATTTTCTTCTCCTTTCATCTCAAATCTATCAGGTTGATGAACATAAATCTCCTCTTCAAGCTCACCAATCAAAAAAGCCGATTTCACATCAAGTTGGTATAATAACCAACCTTTTTGTGCTGCCAAAGCAATATCTTTACGAGAAACCGGTGCAAAGGTCTCATGATAATCAACACCTGGATATTGTGAATACCCTCTCATGACCAATCTTTCCTTGTGCTTCAATATGGAGCCATCCGGATTATATTTTATCTTGTAAATCTATTTCACTCCGACAATTTCCCTATTTGTTGGTTTGTTTACCAACTCCCAAGTCTGATTTTTCTTAATCATTTGGAGTTCTTCCACTATTGCTTTCTTCGAAACATCCTCCTTAATTGTTTCTTCAAAATTTGATGGCTCAACCATGCTATAGTTGCGTGATGCATAAATTTTTGCAAGGTCTCTCATTTTTACCGGAGTATGTTTTGGACTTGGGGTGCTAGGACTTGAACCATTGCTTGAAGGTGATATAGAACCTGATCTTGGGACTTCTTCCTCATTATTTTCTTCATTTTTATGCTCATTTTTAGCCACCACAATCTTTCTTTCAACCTCATTTTTCTCCCAATTCCAACTAGCTTCTTCATCAAACAACACATCTCTACTTGTGATGACATTTTTCCTCTTCAAGCTATACACCCTATAGCCTTTTGATTTTGAGCTATAGCCAACAAAAATGCACTTCTCACTTGTTTCATCAAGTTTTCTCCTCTTCTCTTTTGGGATTTGGGCATAGCAAATACACCCAACAACTTTGAAGTGCTTCACCGAAGGCTTCCTTTTGCTCCAAGCTTCCAAAGGCGTAATATTTTGCACCGCTTTGGTTGGACATCTATTTATCAAGTACACCTCAGTGTACAGTGCTTCAGCCCAAAAGGTATTCCTTTCTCCTTCAACATAGTTTTTGTCATTTTTCAACAACCGTTTGATTCTTTCTTTCGGATAAACCATTTTGTTGTGGTGTGTACCCAACAGTTAGTTGCCTTTCAATGCCATCTTCATCACAAAGTTGTTCGAATTTTTTTGAGGTATATTCTTTACCTCGATTACTTCTCAACACTTTAATGTACAGTCCACTCTGTTTTTCCACAAGGATCTTGAATTTTTTGAAAATTTCAGACACCTCAGACTTTTGTTTCATGAAATAAACCCAAGTCATTCGTGTATAGTCATCAATGAACAAGATAAAATACTTGTTCCCACCAAGAGATGTTGTTGTCATCGGACCACATACATCCGTATGAACTAGCTCCAAAGCTTTATTTGCTCTCCAAGCTCCACTTTGAGGAAAAGAGCTTCTATGGTGTTTTCCATAGCGCACCCTTCACAAACTCCATCTTTTTCTTCAATTCTTGGCAGCCCATACACCATTTCTTTTTCTTGCAATAATTTCGTCTCATTAAAATATAAGTGACCTAGCCTTCTATGCCAAAGCCAAGAATCATCTTTGAATTTTGCATTCAAGGCTACTTATCCTCCATAATTGAAGGTTAATGAAAAACTTATTCCTTTTTCCATCATCACTTTTGCCATGAATTTGTTGTCTTCTTTTTTGTCATAAATTGTGCAGTAATCATTTTCAAAATAGACAGCATATCCATTCTCCACAAGCTGCGCAACACTCAATAAATTTTGATCTAAATCTGAAACTAAAAAGTACATTATGTATGAACTTTGTTCCTTTTCCAATTGCTTGGACACAAGCTCCATTTCCCATTTTTACTTCAGCCTTCACTTTGTCATCCATCATTGTACTTTTGTTCCTGTCATGTGATTGTTGCACCCGCTGTCCAATAGCCAAATATCATTATTTTTCTCTTTGGCCATTTGGCAACTTGCATAGAACACTCCCTGATTTCCATCTCCTCTTTATGCAGAAAAATTTGCTTGTTGTTGGTTCTTGAGTCTACAACTTTTTGCACATGGCCAAATTTATTTTTAGAGTAGTTGCACTGTGGCTTCCCTTGAAACCAAAAGACTTTGTCTTCATGGCTGCTTTTTTTGCAAATACTACATTTTTGCCCAGAATTGTTGAAACTTTGTCCAGAGTTACTGGAATTTCAGCCAGAGTTACCACCTCGGCGTCCTCTTTGATTTCTTTCTCCTCCACGACTAGATTTGCCTCCTCTTGATGATTCTTCTTTATTTTGCTCAGCTCTTTGTTATTTTGATGACAAGTTGAGCTTAGATTGTAAAGCACTCTCAACAGATTTTTCAAAGTGTCTTAACAACCTTTGCTCATGGCTTTGTAGAGTCCCGAACACCCAACTTTGAGATATCCTTAGTCTCCTCAATGATAGAGACTATGGAATCATATTTTTCAGTCAAGCTTATCAGAATTTTCTCCACCAATTTTTTTATCTTGAATCACCTCTCCATATAAAATCATTTGATTTACAATTTCAACAACTTTAGAGAAAAATTCTTTCAAACTTTCTCCATCTTTCATTTTCATATTCTCAAACTCACTTCTTAAAGTTTGAAACTTAATAACACGTACCCTTGTAGCTCCTTGAAATTCTCCACGTAGAGCCTCCCAAGCCTCATTTGACGTTGTAGCTCTCATAATTTTGGAAATATGGACTCACTCATCGCTTGTTGAATATAAGCGAGAGCTTTTGCATCTTTTCTTCTTGTGTCTTTTAGTGCCTTTATTTCAGCCGCATTGAGTTGTGCTCCTTCTTCGGGTTCCTCATAACCACTTTCAATAAGCTCCCACAAGTCTTGTGATTGCAATACGGTTTTGGCCTTTAAATACCAAAAATCATAATTTTCTCCATTGAACCTAGGAATTGATAGTTGTGTCACACCTTGTTCACTTGTACAATCCATTGTTTAGCTTTCTATACGCCCAAAATATTAAATCGAATAAGCTCTGATACCAATCTGTTGGATTTGAGGATGGAAGACTAGTAATCAAAGAAATAATTTAAGAAAGAACAACTTGGTTGATATGTCAAGTTGCTTGTAATTTCAGCAGTCTTCAAACTGAATTCCCAGCTGAATCTTCAAACTTTCCCAATGACCAGATAGACACCTTATGTCGTCCCTAGTGTATTTTATGAAACCCTCACGATGACATGGCATATTAAGTGTAAATCACTCCAATATGAGCGCGTGAGTAGCTGTTATGTTTGACTTTCCTTTTTTCTTTTCAGATTAAATTCTCTTTTGTGGGTCCCACCAGAAATTTTTTATTTTGTTCACAATATTTTCACCTTCTTCCCCAATAATCTCACCATCTTCCACCACCATCTTCCACCGCCAGAAATCCTCCATTGATGAGCATAGCACCAAACCCGATTCCAGAACATATAAACAATTAAACAGAAGTAAATACGAAGTCTAAAAAATTGAATGACCAACATAACAGAACGGGATAACACGAAATCTAAAAGATCTAAATACACCGGTGAAAAGGGTAGGACACAAAAACTTTAATTCACCCTTTAAATGATTAGTTCCATTTTCTGGAATATTAGAGGGATGAGGTCCAAGAAAGCCAACCACAAGCTTAAAAATTTAATAAAAAAGAACAATGTTCAATATGCTGCAATATTTGAACCATTTGTTCACAAAAACAAAGTTGAAGGATACAAAAGTTCTTGGGATTCCAGCATTGTTTATCAAATGACAATGGACAAATATGGTGTTTTTGGTCGGATAGTTTTTTGGCTGAAATCATAGGAGTAGAGGAACAGCTAATCACAATAAAACTGAAAGATTGCAATGGAAACAATGCAGTATACATTACTGCAGTCTATGCTAAATGCTCTTCTTTTGAAAGGAAGGAGCTGTGGGAGGCTCTTACTGCTACTGAAGAGGTAATAGATGCTCCTTGGTGCATAGGAGGAGACTTTAATGTGATCATAGACCCAGAGGAAAAACAAGGGGGCAGGCCATACAGGGTGCAAAAGAGTTTTGATTTTATAGAATGTATGGACATGTGTGGGGTTACAGATGCTGGCTATGTTGGACCAAGGTTTACATGGTGCAATAATTGGAAAGCAAAGAAGAGAATCTGGAAGAGACTTGACAGAATTTTCATCAATGATCAGTGGAATCAAAAATTTCAGAATGTGATGGTGAGACATTTGAGCAGATCTGGATCAGACCACAGACCATTGTTACTGAAATGCAGTTCAGATCAAACTGAAATAATTAAATACTTCAGGTTCTTAGACTTTTGGGTGGAGCAGCCAAATTTTTATGACATGGTCAGGCAAGTTTGGAGTATGCAAGTTCAGGGAAATGCTATGTGGACACTGCAGCAGAAGCTGAAAACACTGGGTAGGAAGCTAAGTATCTGGTCAAGGGAAGAAATAGGCAATGTCTATCAAAAGGTGGAAGAATGGGAAGCAACACTACTTGCAATGGAGGAATTGGACCTTATTCAAAACTCAGATCAATCCAGAACAGAATTAAATAGGGTTCAAGCTGAATACACAAAGTGGATGGCAATGCAAGAATCAATGCTGAAACAGAAGTCTCAAATCAACTGGTTTGAAAATGGTGATTGTAATTCCAAATACTTTCACAATGTAATCAGGGATAGAAGGAGGAAACTTCATTTGCACAGAATCAAGAATCAAAGAGGAACATGGATCCAGGATGAGGAGAAAATAGCTAAGGCAGCTGTGAATTTTTTCAGGAAGATGTTCAACCTCTCTCCAGTTGAGGTTGATGAAAGCATCTTGGAATGCATTCCACAATGTATAAGTGCAGAGGACAATAGGCTTTTAACAAGAATGCCAGAGGAGCAAGAAATCAAAGAAGCAGTTTTTCAAATGAGTCCAACAAGCTCAGCTGGACCAGATGGCTTTAATGGAAACTTTTATCATAAGTGCTGGGATATTATCAAGGAAGATGTTACTAATTTTGTTCAGAGCTTCTTTAAAGGGAATAAACTAACAAATTTTTTCTCTCATACTTGCTTGGTGTTGATACCAAAGGTTGAATCTCCTTCCCATTTTGGAGAATTCAGACCAATAAGTTTGAGTAATTTCTCAGCTAAGATTATCTCTAAAGTGTTAGCAATGAGACTGAACCCTCTATTGCCAGGACTTATTTCTGAAAACCAGAGTGGGTTTGTCAAAGGAAGATTGATAACAGACAATGTGCTTCTAGCTCAAGAAATCATTCAAGGAATTGAACAACCTAATAAAGGAGGCAACATGGTCATCAAGCTGGATATGGCCAAAGCATATGACAGGATGTCCTGGTCATTTCTTACTGCTGTAATGAAAAAGTTTGGCTTTTCTGAGAATTGGTTGAACATAATTATGAGCTTAATGTCAAATGTGTGGTACTCAATTCTAGTTAATGGAGTAAGAAAGGGATTCTTCACATCCTCTCAGGGTTTAAAGCAAGGTGACCCATTGTCACCCTCTTTGTTTATCATTGGTGCTGAGGTTTTTTCCAGGCTACTTAACAAGCTGCATGATCATCCAGAGTTTGTGCCATTTGCAATGAGTAGAAAGGGTCCCAAGATTAACCATCTAGCCTATGCAGATGACATAGTCATTTTCTGTGGAGGCAAAGGAAAATCTATCAGGCTGGTCATGAAACAAATTAGGAGGTATGAAAAATGCTCTGGACAGAAAGTCAATGAAGATAAAAGCTTCTTTTGCACAGCTCCTAATACTTCAGTATCCAGAGTAAACAGAATGATTGACAGATCTGGTTTCAAGCATAAGCTGTTTCCCTTCATATACTTGGGGTGTCCAATATACTTTGGTAGGAAGAATATGGAGTACTTTGATGGTCTGGTGGCAAAGGTAGTGAAGAGGATTACAGGGTGGCAAGCTAAGATGCTATCCTTTGGGGGCAAGGTCACACTTATTAAACACATCCTTCAGGCACTTCCAATATATACCTTAGCTGCAATGCACCCTCCTAAAGGCACTTTCAAACTGCTAGAGAAGCATCTTGCAAGATTTTTTTGGGGCTCAGAAAATGAAAAAGACAAATTCCATTGGAGCTCTTGGAATAATCTGTGCAAACCTAAAGAGGAAGGGGGCATAGGCATGAAGAAATTGGAAGGAATCAGTGACACATTTGCATATAAGAGATGGTGGTGCTTCAGAACTCAACAGTCTCTATGGGCAACATTCATGAAGGCAAAATACTGTTCAATAAATCATCCTGTGGCCAAGTCAGCATCATCCAAACAGTCTCACACATGGGCAAAAATGTTAAAGGTTAGAGAGGAAGCAGAAGGCAACATAGTTTGGAAAATTCAGAAAGGGAACTCAAACTTCTGGTGGGACAACTGGAGTGGAAAGGGTCATTTAGCTAAGCTTATTCCTGGTCAGCTGAGGTCACATAAAAGTAAAGTAAGTGAATTCATCAATCAAGGTACATGGAATATCGAGAAATTGCAGGAAGTTTTGCCTAATCATCAGGTTCAGCAAATATCAGAAGTTTCAATAACAGGAAATCAGCAAGAAGACTATGCTATCTGGATACCTGGAGTTGATGGAAAATTCTCAACAAAATCATCCTGGAAGATCATATCAAAGCAAGGGCCTGCTGACACTTTGAGAGGCAAGGTATGGCACAACAAGATTCCTTTCAAATTTTCTTTTCTGGTATGGAGACTTATTCAGAGAAAACTACCACTGGATGAGGTAGTGAGTAAGTTTGGAAGTAATCTAGTGTCAGCTTGTGTGTGTTGCTTTAGAAGGCAGTGTGAGACAATTTCTCATGTGTTTCTGGGAAGTGAAGTAGCTCTAAAAATCTGGAAAGCATTTAGTGGTCCTTTGGGAGTGGCAATAACAAGTCATACAATCAAAGGTAGGCTAAGAGAATGGTGGGACACTAAGCCTAAAAACTTGGTACATAAAATGATCCTACATATTACACCTATAGTGATATGCTGGGAACTCTGGAAGCAAAGATGTTCATGTAAGTATGGAGGTCAGAAGAAGATGTGGAGCAGAACAATGGAACACCAAATCTGGTGGAACATCAAGATGGCAATGGAGTTGGAGTTTCCCAAATGCAACTTGGGCAATACTTGGGATGAGCTCTGCGATATAATACAGAGGTTAAAACCAGTTCCAATCTGGAAAATAGTTAGATGGTGCAGACCAAAAGCAGGCTCTGTGAAGATCAACACTGATGGTAGTTTTTCCATAGAGAAATCTGGGATTGGTGGTATAGTGAGAGATGAGCATGGAGATCTGATCATAGCATTCTCAGTACCAGTGAGCTGCTCTTCAAATGTCCAAGCTGAAGCATTAGCTGCAAAATTTGGTCTACAATGGTGCTTAGATAATGGAATCACTGACTCTACACTGGAAATGGACTCCCTGATGGTTGCTACCATGCTAAGAGAAGGATGCTGCACCAACCTGAAGATAAAACCTTTTGTAGATGACATATTACAGATCTTGTCCCAAGTTAACTGTGAGATCAAACATTGTTATAGGGAAGCAAACTTTGTGGCTGATAGTCTAGCTAAAAATGCTGTAACAATTGATAGTCCTAAACTGTTTCATCATTGGCAGCAGATCCCAAATGAAGCAATAGGATACTATCAATTGGACAAATATCAACTGCCAAGTATTAGACTTAGGTACGACAGAGCTAATTTCTATGTTAGTTGAAAGTTTGTATAGTTAGGCTGCAAGTCAGTCTCTGTTGTGTGATGCTCTATCATCACAATGTAGCTCTTTTTCAGTGAAATAAAAAAGCATCCTGCTTTGGGATGTTTTAAAAAAAAAAAAAAAAAAAAATACACCGATGGTTTTCTGTGACGATGACAACACCACGAATTTGACAAACAATCAAACGGGAGGTGGAGTAGGAGCCGATCGGAAGCGTCGCTGCCACTTCGCCCCTACCTTCTCATTTCCCATCTTCTTTGTACTATTCCGATGGTCCCTCGCCATTTTCACAGTTCAACACCGGTGGTGATGGTGGCTTTGCCACTGCCCCTTCGTCTCCCTTTCCCCTGTTTCGTATTGTTCTGTTGGTGTGTGTATGTGTGTGTGTTTCAAGGAGAACAAGAAATTGAACAGGAATCTCCCTCATTTGAATTGTATATGGTAGTGAGTGTCGCCACTCTGTTTCTCTTACTGTTTCGTCGGAGAAAATAGCTAGAAATAGTATGGTAGTGAGTGTCGCCAATGGTGGGGTAAGTTTTAAAAGAAGAAAGAATTTTAATTAGGATCAATTTTTTTAATGAAAAATACACGTGTCAGTTTTTTATTTATTCATTTGACACGTCAGCAGCGAGTGTAACTCACGTATTTGGCTTGTTGGACCTGAGTGTTCACGAGACACACTGGGGACGACATGAGGTGTCTAACTGGTCATTGGAAAAGTTGGAGAATTCAGCTGGGAATTGGATACAACTTCGAGGGCCCATCTATGTATTCTGCCTATATTTATTCTTAGATGATATGTCGATGAAGTGTATGAATTGTGGATGATCATTTCATCTCATACATTGTTGTTTATATAGATACAATGTAATTCATTGTCATCTATCTCTTCCACTACTCAACACACTCTTCCACTCCCCTAGAATCATTTGCTATACTCTAGATTAAACTAATTAATTTTGAGTGAACCAAGACTAATCTCATTCACACTACAAGAACTATTCATTAATTTTAAAACTGATTAACGAATTTGTGCAAAATAGCTCAAATTTTCAAGTATTGGCGTGTGGGCAAATTATAAACAAGCTCATCACAAGTTTTGTTGATAGTCAAATGTTCAATTGTTCACAAGTTTTTCCTGAATCGGAAACTTTAAGGCCACTGTTTCGGGTACTATATCAGATCGCGCTGTTAAACTTTTCCAGGTAAATGATGACCGCCAAAACCCATCATGGAAAGCAATTGGCTATGCTGCACCTGATCCACATTTTAAGAAGCAAAAACAACACAAAGTGAAAGGTGAGCAAAGGGAACATCAAGGACCTCCGGAACAAGAGGAAGATGAGAAGCTATTTGGACCACTTTACAAAGGAATAATTAGTCCTAAACAACCAAAGGAAGTAATACATGATAAGCTACAAAAACTAGGGTTTTCTATTTCGAAACCCCATTATGAAAGAAGCTCCAATACTTGTCCTTCTTTCACCATTGAATGTGATGCTGTGGTAGTTGGGTCAGGCTCTGGTGGTGGAGTTATAGCTGGTGTTCTTGCAAAAGCTGGTCACAAAGTGCTTGTCTTAGAAAAAGGAAGTTATCTTGCTAGAACAAATCTTTCCCTACTTGAAGGGCCTTCATTGGATCAAATGTACCTTGGAAATGGATTAATAATGAGCAAGGACATGGATGTTTTACTTTTTGCAGGATCAACTGTTGGTGGAGGATCGGCGGTAAACTGGTCAGCTTCAATTCAAACTCCCCCACATCTTCTAAAAGATTGGTGTGAAAGCTATCAACTTGAACTATTTCAAAGTGAAAAGTACAAAGAGGCATTAGAAACCGTTTGCCAAAAAATGGGAGTTCAAAATGAGATTGATGAAGAAGGGTTCACTAACATGATATTGAGAAAAGGGTGTCAAGAATTAGGGTACCCTGTGGAAAATATTCCTAGAAATGCACCCTCAGATCATTATTGTGGATGGTGTGGTATGGGATGTAAAGATGGAAAGAAAAAAGGCACAGCTGAAACATGGCTAGTGGATTTAGTGAATTCAGGAAATTGTGCAATTCTTCCAGAATGTGAAGCTTTAAAAGTGATCCATGAAAAACAAAATGACAATAAAAATAACAAAGCTATTGGAGTTGCTTGTGAATTTCAATATAAAGGGGTGAAAGAAACTTTCATGGTGAAATCAAAAGTGACAATTGTAGCTTGTGGTGCTCTTAGTACCCCTTCTTTGCTCAAGAGAAGTGGTTTAAAAAATCCGAATATTGGTAAAAACTTATACCTCCATCCAGTTATTTTTGCATGGGGTTATTTTCCAGATACACCATCTCTATCTAATTATAAAGTGTGGCCTGAATCAGAGAAGAAAAGCTATGAAGGAGGAATATTGACGGCTATGTCTAATGTTGTTCAGAATTTTGAAAAGTCGGGCTATGGTACAGTGATACAAGCACCAGCAGTACACCCTGATATGTTTACATCACTAATGCCATGGGTTTCGGGCCTTGATATGATGATGAGAATGTGCAAATTTTCAAGAACTGCCCATGTATTTGCTTTGGCAAGAGATCAGGGATCAGGGGAAGCACTTTCACCGCATTCAATAACATACAGGATGGATCAAATTGATGAGAAAAATCTAAAGGTATGTCTGTCAAATAGTGTGTATTCAAAATGGGCTAGTCTTTGCTATATAAATACAGAAATACTCTATGAACTGACTATAAAAAAAATCCACTCTATATTGATTAGTTTTGTTGTATCCTAAAGGGACTTATTGTATTTCTCCAATCAATATTAAGGCAATATCTCTTTATTTTTCACATGTCAAAACGTTCTTTAATTTCGTTTTATTTCTATTGTTGTTTTCTAACAGGTAGGATTAGAGAAGTTGTTAAGAATCTTGGCAGCTGCAGGTGCAGAAGAGATTGGAACTCATCATGGAACAGGAAGGACTTTAAAGGTGAAAGAAGCAAGTAATGAGGATTTTGAAAAGTTTGTGAAAGAAGAAAGTACAAGAGAATTTAAAAACCTTTCAGTGCCTATAGCTTCGGCGCATCAAATGGGAAGTTGCAGAATGGGAGTTGATCCAGCAATATCAGTGGTTAATCCTAAAGGGGAGACATGGGAAGTAGAAGGTTTGTTTATTGGCGACACAAGTGTGTTTCCAACGGCGCTTGGTGTGAATCCAATGGTCACTGTTCAGGCTATTTCTTATTGCACTGCA
This sequence comes from Petunia axillaris subsp. axillaris, assembly GCA_029990575.1. NCBI lineage: Eukaryota > Viridiplantae > Streptophyta > Magnoliopsida > Solanales > Solanaceae > Petunia > Petunia axillaris. Next base: position 2,743,964 of record JARKNS010000002.1, on the reverse strand, counting down.
CAAAATATACTTCAGGTTCTGAAAGACTCAAAAGGTGAATAAATAGAAAACTATGGCAGAGGAATTGAGGATGAACTGTTTAAGGAAAATAATTTTGGAAAAGAATTAAGCTCAAGATTCATTATTTCCATGACTTGAGATTCTTATTCTTCATGTTTAATGTATGTTCTTTGTTTTGTTCTTTCTCTTCTAGAAATAGGAGATATTCCATGAAGTTCTTTGTTACTATGTTCTTTGTTGTGTTGTTTCTTTTCTAGAAAGAGGAGCTTCAACTTATGTTCTTTGCTTTGTTGTTTCTCTTCTAGAAAGAGGAGTTAATTTCATGAAGTAACTGTTTTCGCTTGTTTGTTGAATAAATACTATGTTACCTTGAAAAAAGAGATTTTCATGAGTGTATGATAATTAAGTAGTGCGATAGATCGCTGCTGCTTTTGTAGTTAGGTTCCAAATTCAATAGGTTGTGATTAGAGCATTCAAGAAGCACCTACCCGAATGCAATCAGCTACTCGAGTATATGATAATTAAGTAGATACTAGTAAGGGATAAGCAACTGATTAAATATCACTCTGGGATGATAGTAACTGTTGTGTCAAAATAACCCATAGCTCCTATTAACATGGTGTAATATATTTCCTTTAGTACCATTAAGAGATCCTCAAATTTTATAAGTAGGCTCTCAAACTTTTTCAGCTATCGATGTCAGACTTTATTTACACTCTTAATACGAACAACTTTTGACGTGCTCGTTAGAAATTAAGAGTTGATGTTATTATTTTTGCACGAATTATCATACAGAAACAAAATTTAAACTTCTTACAAAAGAGACATTCATTGAATGACTGAAATGTTTTGCAAACTATTTGCTACGTTATGAAAATGAAAATAGTGTTTGGTATTATTACCGCCTGGCCACGCAGTTGATTGTATCCGCTGGTGTGCATGACGGGCAGGGGCGGAACTGCCCTTAAATCGGCGGTTTACGAGAACTCATACTTTCTCCATAAAACTAGATATGTTATGTATATATTTTATAAAATATGTCTAGTTTGATGTTTGAAAAACCATATTATAAAAGTTTAAATGGTTTACTTTGTCAAACGGTGGTTGCTTACGCAAAGGAGAGGGATAATCCTCATTTAATTCCCTTTAAAAATTTATTTCCTTAATATATCATCATTTTTTTTTTTTTTTTTTAAAACATCCCAAAGCAGGATGCTTTTTTATTTCACTGAAAAAGAGCTACATTGTGATGATAGAGCATCACACAACAGAGACTGACTTGCAGCCTAACTATACAAACTTTCAACTAACATAGAAATTAGCTCTGTCGTACCTAAGTCTAATACTTGGCAGTTGACATTTGTCCAATTGATAGTATCCTATTGCTTCATTTGGGATCTGCTGCCAATGATGAAACAGTTTAGGACTATCAATTGTTACAGCATTTTTAGCTAGACTATCAGCCACAAAGTTTGCTTCCCTATAACAATGTTTGATCTCACAGTTAACTTGGGACAAGATCTGTAATATGTCATCTACAAAAGGTTTTATCTTCAGGTTGGTGCAGCATCCTTCTCTTAGCATGGTAGCAACCATCAGGGAGTCCATTTCCAGTGTAGAGTCAGTGATTCCATTATCTAAGCACCATTGTAGACCAAATTTTGCAGCTAATGCTTCAGCTTGGACATTTGAAGAGCAGCTCACTGGTACTGAGAATGCTATGATCAGATCTCCATGCTCATCTCTCACTATACCACCAATCCCAGATTTCTCTATGGAAAAACTACCATCAGTGTTGATCTTCACAGAGCCTGCTTTTGGTCTGCACCATCTAACTATTTTCCAGATTGGAACTGGTTTTAACCTCTGTATTATATCGCAGAGCTCATCCCAAGTATTGCCCAAGTTGCATTTGGGAAACTCCAAGTCCATTGCCATCTTGATGTTCCACCAGATTTGGTGTTCCATTGTTCTGCTCCACATCTTCTTCTGACCTCCATACTTACATGAACATCTTTGCTTCCAGAGTTCCCAGCATATCACTATAGGTGTAATATGTAGGATCATTTTATGTACCAAGTTTTTAGGCTTAGTGTCCCACCATTCTCTTAGCCTACCTTTGATTGTATGACTTGTTATTGCCACTCCCAAAGGACCACTAAATGCTTTCCAGATTTTTAGAGCTACTTCACTTTCCAGAAACACATGAGAAATTGTCTCACACTGCCTTCTAAAGCAACACACACAAGCTGACACTAGATTACTTCCAAACTTACTCACTACCTCATCCAGTGGTAGTTTTCTCTGAATAAGTCTCCATACCAGAAAAGAAAATTTGAAAGGAATCTTGTTGTGCCATACCTTGCCTCTCAAAGTGTCAGCAGGCCCTTGCTTTGATATGATCTTCCAGGATGATTTTGTTGAGAATTTTCCATCAACTCCAGGTATCCAGATAGCATAGTCTTCTTGCTGATTTCCTGTTATTGAAACTTCTGATATTTGCTGAACCTGATGATTAGGCAAAACTTCCTGCAATTTCTCGATATTCCATGTACCTTGATTGATGAATTCACTTACTTTACTTTTATGTGACCTCAGCTGACCAGGAATAAGCTTAGCTAAATGACCCTTTCCACTCCAGTTGTCCCACCAGAAGTTTGAGTTCCCTTTCTGAATTTTCCAAACTATGTTGCCTTCTGCTTCCTCTCTAACCTTTAACATTTTTGCCCATGTGTGAGACTGTTTGGATGATGCTGACTTGGCCACAGGATGATTTATTGAACAGTATTTTGCCTTCATGAATGTTGCCCATAGAGACTGTTGAGTTCTGAAGCACCACCATCTCTTATATGCAAATGTGTCACTGATTCCTTCCAATTTCTTCATGCCTATGCCCCCTTCCTCTTTAGGTTTGCACAGATTATTCCAAGAGCTCCAATGGAATTTGTCTTTTTCATTTTCTGAGCCCCAAAAAAATCTTGCAAGATGCTTCTCTAGCAGTTTGAAAGTGCCTTTAGGAGGGTGCATTGCAGCTAAGGTATATATTGGAAGTGCCTGAAGGATGTGTTTAATAAGTGTGACCTTGCCCCCAAAGGATAGCATCTTAGCTTGCCACCCTGTAATCCTCTTCACTACCTTTGCCACCAGACCATCAAAGTACTCCATATTCTTCCTACCAAAGTATATTGGACACCCCAAGTATATGAAGGGAAACAGCTTATGCTTGAAACCAGATCTGTCAATCATTCTGTTTACTCTGGATACTGAAGTATTAGGAGCTGTGCAAAAGAAGCTTTTATCTTCATTGACTTTCTGTCCAGAGCATTTTTCATACCTCCTAATTTGTTTCATGACCAGCCTGATAGATTTTCCTTTGCCTCCACAGAAAATGACTATGTCATCTGCATAGGCTAGATGGTTAATCTTGGGACCCTTTCTACTCATTGCAAATGGCACAAACTCTGGATGATCATGCAGCTTGTTAAGTAGCCTGGAAAAAACCTCAGCACCAATGATAAACAAAGAGGGTGACAATGGGTCACCTTGCTTTAAACCCTGAGAGGATGTGAAGAATCCCTTTCTTACTCCATTAACTAGAATTGAGTACCACACATTTGACATTAAGCTCATAATTATGTTCAACCAATTCTCAGAAAAGCCAAACTTTTTCATTACAGCAGTAAGAAATGACCAGGACATCCTGTCATATGCTTTGGCCATATCCAGCTTGATGACCATGTTGCCTCCTTTATTAGGTTGTTCAATTCCTTGAATGATTTCTTGAGCTAGAAGCACATTGTCTGTTATCAATCTTCCTTTGACAAACCCACTCTGGTTTTCAGAAATAAGTCCTGGCAATAGAGGGTTCAGTCTCATTGCTAACACTTTAGAGATAATCTTAGCTGAGAAATTACTCAAACTTATTGGTCTGAATTCTCCAAAATGGGAAGGAGATTCAACCTTTGGTATCAACACCAAGCAAGTATGAGAGAAAAAATTTGTTAGTTTATTCCCTTTAAAGAAGCTCTGAACAAAATTAGTAACATCTTCCTTGATAATATCCCAGCACTTATGATAAAAGTTGCCATTAAAGCCATCTGGTCCAGCTGAGCTTGTTGGACTCATTTGAAAAACTGCTTCTTTGATTTCTTGCTCCTCTGGCATTCTTGTTAAAAGCCTATTGTCCTCTGCACTTATACATTGTGGAATGCATTCCAAGATGCTTTCATCAACCTCAACTGGAGAGAGGTTGAACATCTTCCTGAAAAAATTCACAGCTGCCTTAGCTATTTTCTCCTCATCCTGGATCCATGTTCCTCTTTGATTCTTGATTCTGTGCAAATGAAGTTTCCTCCTTCTATCCCTGATTACATTGTGAAAGTATTTGGAATTACAATCACCATTTTCAAACCAGTTGATTTGAGACTTCTGTTTCAGCATTGATTCTTGCATTGCCATCCACTTTGTGTATTCAGCTTGAACCCTATTTAATTCTGTTCTGGATTGATCTGAGTTTTGAATAAGGTCCAATTCCTCCATTGCAAGTAGTGTTGCTTCCCATTCTTCCACCTTTTGATAGACATTGCCTATTTCTTCCCTTGACCAGATACTTAGCTTCCTACCCAGTGTTTTCAGCTTCTGCTGCAGTGTCCACATAGCATTTCCCTGAACTTGCATACTCCAAACTTGCCTGACCATGTCATAAAAATTTGGCTGCTCCACCCAAAAGTCTAAGAACCTGAAGTATTTAATTATTTCAGTTTGATCTGAACTGCATTTCAGTAACAATGGTCTGTGGTCTGATCCAGATCTGCTCAAATGTCTCACCATCACATTCTGAAATTTTTGATTCCACTGATCATTGATGAAAATTCTGTCAAGTCTCTTCCAGATTCTCTTCTTTGCTTTCCAATTATTGCACCATGTAAACCTTGGTCCAACATAGCCAGCATCTGTAACCCCACACATGTCCATACATTCTATAAAATCAAAACTCTTTTGCACCCTGTATGGCCTGCCCCCTTGTTTTTCCTCTGGGTCTATGATCACATTAAAGTCTCCTCCTATGCACCAAGGAGCATCTATTACCTCTTCAGTAGCAGTAAGAGCCTCCCACAGCTCCTTCCTTTCAAAAGAAGAGCATTTAGCATAGACTGCAGTAATGTATACTGCATTGTTTCCATTGCAATCTTTCAGTTTTATTGTGATTAGCTGTTCCTCTACTCCTATGATTTCAGCCAAAAAACTATCCGACCAAAAACACCATATTTGTCCATTGTCATTTGATAAACAATGCTGGAATCCCAAGAACTTTTTGTATCCTTCAACTTTGTTTTTGTGAACAAATGGTTCAAATATTGCAGCATATTGAACATTGTTCTTTTTTATTAAATTTTTAAGCCTGTGGTTGGCTTTCTTGGACCTCATCCCTCTAATATTCCAGAAAATGGAACTAATCATTTAAAGGGTGAATTAAAGTTTTTGTGTCCTACCCTTTTCAGGGTTAGACTTGAATCTGACTTGTTTCTTCACTTGTTTCTCATTCTTCTTGCTTCTACTCCTACTTCTGCCCCTTCTTCTTGGAGATACACCAACTCTGCCTATGACTTCTTTCAGCTGCATTTGATAAGGGTCATCAGGTTCATTACTTATATTCTTTACTGGTGAAAAAGCATCTATTAGGCTTCTGGCCAAGTCTTCATCATCTGACTGAGCATATGACTCTTCCTTCCCCTGATATAGCTGAATGTGTAATGGAATCTGTCGTGGAAGAGGTTGTGATACAGGCATATCTACCACCAGTTCTACTCCTTTCTGATTCATCACAGCAGCTGGTAAGTTTTCTGATTCCATGATAGATTCAGATACCCTTTGGATACTACATCCTTCTTGATCTCTTGCTTCATCTTGTTCCCCTTTTTTTAGCTTGATATTACCTTCTACTTCAGGTCTTGTGCTTGAGCTGTTACTTATCTGAATGTCTTTGTTAGTATTCTGATCTTCTCTATTTCTTTCACTATTTTCTGAGATCATTTGCTGCTTCTTTTTCTTTGATTTCTTCCTTTCTATCAGCTGAGTTATGATATCTGGCAAAAAGGTCACTTTGGGCTTCTTCTTCTTTGTTTTATTCTTCTTTTTTTTCTTGGTTTTGATTTTCTTTTGTTCTGTCTCCACTTCTTGTACACTCCCTCTTGTTTCTGGAATCATAGCTTCAGAATTGGCTATTGCATTGTCTTCTTGCTTTCCTGCATCTTCTTTTCTAGTACTGCCTATAATTGTAGCTTCAACCTCATTTTCTTTGCTTTGTTCTGTGACCTGTTCCATATTTGCAGCATGTTTTATCATTTGCCTTCTTGTTTCCTCTTTGTTCTCGTCTAGTTTCTTTTTTTCTAGAATTCTGCAGTTCATAACAGAGTGACCCAACTTCTTGCATACTCTACAGTACCTTGGAATACCTTCATACTCTATTTTTTTGTTCAAACCCTTTCAGTGCATTGTCTTCATCTTCTGTGCCCACCCAGACACTACTAGGTAAGTTCTTAAGTAGATCAACTTCCACCCTGACTTTAGCCATGCTGGGTCTTGTTCTACCTTTAGTTGCTGCGTCTAACTCCAGCGGCGTGCCAATTGCACTTGCAATTTGCCTGATATATTGCCAGGAATGCATGTGAAAAGGAAGCCTTGGAAGCAAAACCCAAACTGGAGCCAAAGGTAGGTCTTCCTCTGGTGTGAAGTCTGGAGTCCATTTTTGCAGCCACATTTGAATTCCTTGAATTTCCACCACTCTTCTAAACCATACCATGTTAAAATCTTCCTCATTTGTAAAGTCTATAAAGACGTTAAAGTTGTCATATACTCCTATTCTTACAGAGCCTTTCAAGGGGAACTTCTCCGAGAATCTAGATCTAATCAGCTCAATTTGAGGTCGAGCTCTTAGAAATCTACCCACTAGAGTTTTCCTACAATCTGATGCCATAGATCCATAATAGTCTTTGGTTTTAAAGATCAGAGCTGGAATTCCATTGTGAGTTGTTTTCCTTGCAATAATTTGGTCTTGTGTTTTGGGGAGTGGAGCTAAGATAGGAGGACTAATCACAGTCGAAGCATATGAATTTTTACCTGTGAGATCTGTTGGGATATTATTAACTTGAGCTTGGGGGTTAGCATGAGCTGCTACACGCGCCGGATCTGTAACGTCCGGTGGCTCCATGGCGAAGAGAAGCTGAAAGTTGCCGTGGTTGAAGAAGAGGGAAAAAAAAGGATTTTAATTTTGGCGCGTGAGGCGCGTAGTAGTGGTATTAAAATAATATATCATCATATAAAATGATATTTGACATATATATACAATAATTTTTTCGACGAAGGTTATTTGTCAACCACTTTTAGGACGTTGTAATTCCGCTCCTAATAGTGGTGAAACTATCCTATTGAAATCCTACATCCGCCTCCCATAATAACCTTTAGATATTTAGATTCTAATTGGATGATGTGCGTGATCTAAGACCCTATTGAATAATACTTGATGAAAAACTAGTGGACTTAATTCCATCCCAATATTTTGTACGAGGTAGAGTGGTATATTCACCACTAAGGCTTTATCCAATGGAAAACGAAGTGTGGGGTTCATGCTCCTCCCTCATTTCAGTTTGTAAATATCTAAATGTACTACGCTACCCTAACAAAAAAGTAGGAAAAGAGAACTTAAGAATATATCTATATCACAAAATGGATAGAGGGAGGGCACTTACAGAACCGGGAAAAAATGTTAACTTGGGCTCACTCTCCGCTAGTCAACTTGATTCACTTACAGCTATTTGTGACACTTTCTTGCCCTCCATTGATTCTAATGCTCTTCTTCAAGATCAAACATTGGATGATTCTGTCATCAAATTCCTTCACACTTCTGCCTCCATGAATGGAACTCCACAACATGTAAGATTTAACTATTTGAGTGGGAATTAGTACTATTATTTTTACTTTCTTATACTATAATGAATATGATTTTTTGGGTTAGGTTGCATGGATGATAAGTGAAAGATTACAACATCCTAGGCTGAACTTATGCAAGTTAGCTCTACGTTTATTGTCTACAAGGATAGGAACCTTCATACTTTGTGGTAAAGCAAGCTTGTCGAGCCAGTTTCCGTACTTGCAGAGCTTCTCTAGTGTTTCACCAAACAAGAGAGAAGTGATAGTTCAATCTTGGTCATGCAGCAACTTCAAGCTCATCAAGCTTCTCTTCGTTGCCATGAAAGTTCTAGTTCTCCTTGTATTCTTCACTCAGGTATTTGATATTTTTTGGTAGTAAAAGATATTAATATTATTACTTACTAAGGTAGCATTACGATCAGAGGAAGGAGTAGGACCGCTGCTTGCGCTAGCAGTTCTTAAAACAGACGTCACTACTAGAAATCGATGAAAAAGCTACAAAAAGGTTGGAGACGGAATTCCGTCTCCAATCAGTTAGAGAGGGAATTCCGTCTCCAATTAGTATTTTTTTTTTTTTTTTTTTTTTTTGAGAGTTCAGGGCTAAGACTTAATCACAAAAAAGACAGAGGTCCAAAGTATTCACCTCTGATACAAGCTAATTTATACAAATTCAAGAGACAAAAAAGTTTGACTTGTCATATCTAATTCTAACACTTGGTAGCTGCCACTTGTCTAGCTGAAAAGGACCCTTCACATTTGGAGGAAGCTGCTGAAAATTCCTGAGAACCATAGCCTCTTCTTGATCAGTGGCATGTTTTGCTAGGCCATCAGCTACTTGATTGGCCTCTCTAAAACAGTGGTAAATTTTGCAATTAACTTGGAATAAGATCTGACATATATCATCGATTACTGACTTCAACTTAAGATTACTAGTGTGCTTCTCCTTCAACATATTTGTTATGATCAACGAGTCTAGCTCCAAAAGGATGTTGATAAAGCCATTTTGTAAACACCACTGCAACCCAAACTTGGCTGCCAATGCCTCTGCCAAGTTATTACTTTCGCAATTAACTGGGATTGAGAAAGCCATTATCATCTCACCTGTGTGGTCCCTCACTATTCCACCTATACCAGCTTTATTTCCCATATAGCTTCCGTCGGTGTTGATTTTAACTAAATCTGGTTCAGGTTTAATCCACTGAACAATTGTCCAGGTAAGTGCAGGCTTCAATTTTTCAGCTATATAGCAGATCTCACTCCAAGTATTTCTCATACCACAATTTGGAAAGGCCAATCTCAAGACTGATTTAATGGTCCAGCAAATTTGAAATTCCATTTTTCTAAGTTGAAACTTCCTTTGATTTCCGTATTTAGAAGAACACCTATTCTTCCAAATTTCCCAACATATAGCCATAGGAGTAATGTGCAAAATCAGTTTATGCATCATATTTTTAGGCTTGATACCCCACCATTTCATCAAAGTATCCCTCACACTAGTAGTCACAATTGATATGCCCAAGGCTCCTCCAAAGTAGCTCCATAAAAAAGAGGCAGCTTCACTATTAATGAACACATGTTGAACTGTCTCACAGACGGGTACAGTACAACATACACATTTTGACACAATGTTGATGCCAAACTTGCAAATAATATCATCAAAAGGAAGTTTCCCCTGCACTAGTCTGCACATCAAAAAGAAAATTTTAAATGGGAGTTTATTATGCCAAACCTGGTTCGCAAGGTTGTTCCTTTGCTTGTGAGTAGCGATACTTTGCCAAGCTGATTTAGTAGAGAAGAGACCATCTACTCCAGGATCCAAAATTACATAGTCTGGTTGGTTTTGCTGACCAATACTCAACTTTGATATGTGTTGAACTAACTGATAAGGGAGCACATCAGCTAATTTAGTTGTATTCCATTTCCTGTCGAGTATGTATTCCTTCACTTTGCATTTAGCTGCTCCTGACTGGATAGGGCATAACTTTGCAAGTGCTCCCTTTCCAGTCCAATTATCCCACCAAAAATTACACTCGCCATCTTGAATTTTCCATATCATGTTGGCTTCAGCTTTTTATTTAACTGCCATCAACTTTTTCCATGAATGAGAATCTTTTGAGTTGATCTTTTTGGCGACAGGATGCATTACTGAACAATATTTTGTCATAAGGAAGGATGACCATAAAGATTGTTTTGTTCTGAAATTCCACCACCTCTTGATTGCAAAGGAAACACTAATTTCTTGTAGTTTCCTAACGTCGATCCCCCCTTCATCCTTACTGTAACATAAGTTATCCCAAGAGCTCCAATGTACTTTTCTTTTCTCATTTTCTTTCCCCCAGAAGAAACTAGCAAGGTGTTTTTCAATAAGATTGAAAGTGCCTTTGGGCGGGCTCATTGCAGCTAAAGTATAAGTAGGGATCGCTTGAAGAACATGTTTAATCAAAACTCTCTTGCCTCCATAAGAGAGGAGCTTTCCCTGCCAGCCAGAAAGTCTTTTGACAATTTTTACAGTCAACTCATCAAAATAAACTAACTTTTTTCTACCAACATACAATGGACATCCCAAGTATGTGAAAGGAAAGAGTTTATTTTTGAAACCTGTCTGATCAACCATTCTATTAATCCTGGAAGTTGAGGAGTTTGGGGAAGTGCAGAAAAAACTCTTCTGTTCGTTAACTTTCTGCCCTGAGCTTTTCTCATACAGTTTGACCTGTTTCATAACCTGCTTGATGCTTTTGTTGTTCCCACTACTGAATATGACTATGTCATCAGCATATGCTAGATGATTTATCTTTGGTCCCTAACATTCATAGAGAAAGGAATAAAGTCTGCACTGTCATACAAGCTATTTAGGCGTCTTGTCAACACCTCAGCTCCTAATATAAAAAGAGAAGGAGATAGAGGATCCCCTTGTTTCAGGCCTTGAGAAGAGGTGAAAACCCCCTTTCTTGCACCATTGACGATAATAGAGTACCAGACTCCTGAAATCATCCTCCAAATTGTATCTATCCACCATTCAGAGAAACCAAACTTTCGCAATACTGATGTTAAAAACAGCCAAGAAAGCCTATCATAGGCTTTTGCCATATCAAGCTTAATCACTATATTACCACCCTTGTTAGGCTGAGAAATTTTCTGAATGATCTCTTGAGCCATCAAGACATTATCAGTAATTAATCTTCCCTTAACAAAGGCAGTTTGATTTTCAGAAATCATTTTTGGAAGAATGCAATTCAGTCTTCGCGCCAAAATCTTTGATATAATCTTGCTAGAAAAATTACTTAGGCTAATTAGCCTTAAGTCAGAGAAAGTAGACGGGGATTCCACTTTAGGAATGAGGACCAGGCAGGTATGAGAGTAGAACTTGGTTAGTGTACTCCCATTGAAAAAGCTCTGGACAAATTGGACCACCTCTAACTTAATTATCTCCCAGCATTTTTGATAAAATAAACCGTTGAAACCATCAGGCCCAGCTGTACTAGAAGCACTCATTTCATATATAGCATCTCTGATCTCTTCTTCACCTGGCATAGCTGATAGCATGTTGTTGTCTTCTTCAGTAACACATGTAGGGATGCAGCTGATGGTGTTTGTATCCACCACCGACTGTAGTAAATTAAACAGCTTGTTGAAATGCCTGATTGCAGCCTTGGATATTTTCTCATCTCCCTGGATCCATCTTCCTTTATGATTTTTTATTTTATATATTTGAAGTCTTCTTCTTTTATCCTTAATAACACTATGAAAATACTTACTGTTACAATCTCCCTCCTCAAACCATTTCACTTGTGATTTTTGCCTCAGCAATGACTCCTGCATAGAAATTCATCTCATATATTCAGCTTGTGCTTTGTTAAGATTCTCTCTGGATTTCTCAGAATTCACATTAATATCCATCTCTTCTAACAGTCGCACCTTCTCTTCCCATTCCTCTACATTTTTGTATATGTCTCCAATTGTTTCCTTGGACCATCTACTCAAAACTCTGCTCAAGGTTTTCAGTTTTTGTTGCAATCTCCACATCGGATTTCCAGTGATTTCTAAGTTCCATACCTCAGTCACCAAATCATAAAAGCCAGGTTGGTCCACCCAAAAATCCAGGAATCTAAAATATTTTGTAAAAGTATGTTGATCATCAAAGCACTTTATTAGAAGAGGCCTATGATCTGAACCTGATCTACCAAGATGTCTCACTACAGTATTTTGGAATCTGTCAATCCACAGGTCATTTAGAAAAATTCTGTCCAACCTTTTCCAGATTCTTTTGTCAGATAAAAAATTAATTAAATTTTTTAGAATTCCGAATTCCGTCTCCAACTCTAAAAATATATACAGTCTCCCATTCTTTCAGATTCATTTCCCCCAAAAATACAAAACTCTCCCCAGATCTTACGGAGGAGACCCTTGGTGGGAAGCTATCACATTAAGAGCTCCTCATATTTCATGTAGTGCCTGCTCACTGAAGGAGTACTAAATAGTTGTACAGCAAGTCCATCAAAAGTTTCTTTTTATGGTTCATTCAATATAAGTGTCATATTATTGGCTCCCAAGAAGCGAAGATTCATACACGTGATTGAGATTCTTACATCGAAAGAGCAAAAGAGGGTTCAAGAATTTATGCGTTTCTGATAACAAGTTCAAAGGAGAAAAGTCATTCATGTTTAGTTTTGGACTTGAATCTTTAATGAAATGGTTGTATCCTTACTCAATGTATTGGAAAAACTTGATATTTGTGTGCTTTGGATGAAAGGAAATGAAGTTTCATTCTTTTCCTTCCAACTCATTCTCCATAAAAAATTATGTAGTTCTGAAAATAACATAAACCAGAAGTTTCATTCTTATCCTTCCAACTCATTCTCTACGTAAAACTTAATGTATTTCTGGAAATAACATAATCCCTGAATCTGATTTGTTAGCTGTAACATAGACCTTCTCTAAATTAATTAAATTAATTTAATGCTTGGAGGGGGAATTCCGTCTCCAAGCATTTAATTAATTTTGCCCTTTTCTTGGGTGCTATTAATTAAGTCTTGTTCCTGATTAACGAATTTGTGCAAAATAGCTCAAATTTTCAAGTATTGGCGTGTGAGCAAAAATTATGAACAATCTTATCACAAGTTTTACGGGTAGTCAAAAGTTCAATTATTCATAAATTTTTCCCGAATTGGCGAAACTTTGAAGGCCACTGTTTCGGGTACTATATCAGATAGCGCTGTTAATCTTTTCCAGGTAAATGATGACCGCCAAAACCCATCATGGCAAGCAATTGGGTATGTTGTACCTGATCCAGATTTTAAGAAGCAAAAACAACACAAAGTGAAAGGTGAGCAAAGGGAACATCAAGGACCTCCGGAACAAGAGGAAGATGAGAAGCTATTTGGACCACTTTACAAAGGAATAATTAGTCCTAAACAACCAAAGGAAGTAATACATGATAAGCTACAAAAACTAGGGTTTTCTATCTCGAAACCCCATTATGAAAGAAGCTCCAATACTTGTCCTTCTTTCACCATTGAATGTGATGCTGTGGTAGTTGGGTCAGGCTCTGGTGGTGGAGTTATAGCTGGTGTTCTTGCAAAAGCTGGTCACAAAGTGCTTGTCTTAGAAAAAGGAAGTTATCTTGCTAGAACAAATCTTTCCCTTCTTGAAGGACCTTCATTGGATCAAATGTACCTTGGAAATGGACTAATAATGAGCAAGGACATGGATGTTTTGCTTTTTGCAGGATCAACTGTTGGTGGAGGCTCGACGGTAAACTGGTCAGCTTCAATTCAGACTCCACCACATGTTCTAAAAGATTGGTGTGAAAGCTATCAACTCGAACTATTTCAAAGTGAAAAGTACAAAGAGGCATTAGAAACCGTTTGCCAAAAAATGGGAGTTCAAAATGAGATTGATGAAGAAGGGTTCACTAACATGATCTTGAGAAAAGGGTGTCAAGAATTAGGGTACCCTGTGGAAAATATTCCTAGAAATGCACCCTCAGATCATTATTGTGGATGGTGTGGTATGGGATGTAAAGATGGAAAGAAAAAAGGCACAGCTGAAACATGGTTAGTGGATTTAGTGAATTCAGGAAATGGTGCAATTCTTCCAGAATGTGAAGCTTTAAAAGTGATCCATGAAAAACAAAATGACAATAAAAATAACAAAGCTATTGGAGTTGCTTGTGAATTTCAATATAAAGGGGTGAAAGAAACTTTCATGGTGAAATCAAAAGTGACAATTGTAGCTTGTGGTGCTCTTAGTACCCCTTCTTTGCTCAGGAGTAGTGGTTTAAAAAATCCAAATATTGGTAAAAACTTGCACCTCCATCCAGTCATTTTAGCATGGGGTTATTTTCCCGACACACCATCAGTATCTGATTGTAAAGTGTGGCCTGAACCAGAGAAGAAGAGCTATGAAGGAGGCATATTGACAGCAATGTCTAATGTTGTCGGGAATTTTGAAGAATCGGGATATGGTACCTTGATACAAGCACCAGCAGTGCACCCTGGGATGTTTACAGCATTAATTCCATGGGTTTCAGGCCTTGATATGAAGATGAAAATGTGCAAATTTTCAAGAATTGCGCATGTAATTGCTTTGGCAAGAGATAAGGGCTCAGGAGAAGCACTTTCACCATATTCGATTACATACAAGATGGATCAAATTGATGAGAAAAATCTGAAGGTATGTCTGTCAAATAGTGTGTATTCAAAATGGGCTAGTCTTTGCTATATAAATACAGAAATACTCTATGAACTGACTATAAAAAAAATCCAGTCTATATTGATTAGTTTTGTTGTATCCTAAAGGGACTTATTGTATTTCTCCAATCAATATTAAGGAAATATCTCTTTATTTTTCACATATCAAAACGTTCTTTAATTTCGTTTTATTTCTATTGTTGTTTTCTAACAGGTAGGACTAGAGAAGTTGTTAAGAATCTTGGCAGCTGCAGGTGCAGAAGAGATTGGAACTCATCATGGAACAGGAAGAACTTTAAAGGTGAAAGAAGCAAGTAATGAGGATTTTGAAAAGTTTGTGAAAGAAGAAAGTTCAAGAGAATTTAAAAACCTTTCAGTGCCTATAGCTTCGGCGCATCAAATGGGAAGTTGCAGAATGGGGGTTGATCCAGCAATATCAGTGGTTAATCCTGAAGGGGAGACATGGGAAGTAGAAGGTTTGTTTATTGGCGACACAAGTGTGTTTCCAACGGCGCTTGGTGTGAATCCAATGGTCACTGTTCAGGCTATTTCTTATTGCACTGCACAAAATATACTTCAGGTTCTTAAAGACTCAAAAGGTGAATAAATAGAAAACTATGGCACAGAAACTGAGGATGAATTGTTTAAGGAAATTAATTTCAGAAAAGAACTAATCTCAAGATTCATTATTTCCATGACTTTGAGATTTCTATTCTTCATGTTTAAACTTACCAAAATAAAATGTAGATCTTCGTTGTTCAAATAAATAGCTACAAAGATGGTTCTCATTTTTCATTTGCCTGTTCTTTTAAAATTCTAGGAGTTTCTCCATCCCCTTCCCCAAGATGTCTGAAACTCTGAGATACAAAGGGATTTAGACCAACTCTCATTTAAATACATGCTCAGAACGAGAGTAATATTCCAGAACCTCAACAGCCTTCTCATAAATCTCTGGACTGTACTCTCTTTGAAGTTCCTTAATCAGCTGAATTTCATTTCCTCGACACTAAGCCGCCATCTCTGCTTTACTACCCTCCAGTACAAGTCGGAAGACAGGTCTCAGTGATTGGATACAACCTTCAGCTGCAAGGTAACTGCAGGTAATAATCACATAAACATAGCAGAAATATCAGTGTATGATAGCTCATGGTGCACGCAAAGCAGAAAGTCGCAATCTTACTTGATGTGTTCATGTGAAGCACCAAATGCGACATTTGCGATTGCCCGAGCAACGTCCTTTCTAGTATCAGAGTTGGCAGTTTCACTTAACTTTAAATTTTTTTATTTGAGAATAAGCTGAAGTATAAAGCTGGGTTCAACTTCTAAAAAAAATAAAATCAAACCACCGGTTTGAAGTTGGTGAAAAAAGAATAAAAGAAGAAGAAATAGTGGATCTCTATTCCAAACCAAAAGAGGCTGAAGTTAGTCTATATTGGTTTGAAGTTCAACCTCAATTTTATGAAGAAGCTGTAAAGAAGGTGTAAATATGGACTATTTGTGTACTTCCCCTATTAAAATTGTGTAGTATTATCACGACCCGGGCCTAACAGTTGATTGTATCCAGTAGTAAGCATGACTTGCTATTTTGTGTGCTTCAAAAGTCATAGAAGTGTATAATTAGCCTTGCAACTTGCAAGTTAAACTACGGGGAGATTTAGGATAGAAACCAGGGTGTAGATCAATTATGGCCAACTAAACAAGTTGCAGAATAGGAGCAAATTACGGGTCTAAGAACTTGTTCAGATCAATATATAACATGTTTATTTACGGAGTAAATTTTGTGCGTATATAATTTTTATATTATCATGTCAAATTTACTTGTTGTAAAGTAGGTAACCTAATTTATCTTTTAAGATCTCAAATTTCACTTTTCAGGGAAGTTATCTATAATTAATTATCTCTTGGTTTACATGATTTTTTTTTTCAAAAAAGAATGTGTATGGGTGTTCACCCTATAATGTTTCTTTCCAATTTAGCTCGTACTACTATTTCAACCTACTGCTTTCTTTATTTTGTCCTGTGATCTTTATTAGTAGTACCGTCCACCTCTGATATCGTTGGAGTTCATCTTAATATTTGAGGTTAACTTTCGATAATTAGACTTCATTTAAATTTTCAATTTCTAGTTGTGTACGGTATTAATTAGGAGAGTGGTGGAACCATCGTACATGTACCCACTAAGATAGTCTAGGAAAGTACAAATTTTAAAGGGGAATTTTCAAAACTAGGCACCCCACAACACAAAATTACAAATGAAGGGCCACATTTCATCCATATCACCCCTTTATTTTTAGATTACACAACATAGCACCTCTTTATTTTCAAAATTACATAACATACACCCATTTAAACTAAAAACCCTAGGAGCCACTCCCTCACCCTCTCCCACCACTGCCCCGCCACCATAAACTGAGCCGCCACCGCTGCCGGCGGTGGCAGGTGGCCGAAAAACAAAAAATTCACCGGATTTGCTTATTTTATTTGTGGATTTGTTTAAATAATTATTTTTTGATAATTTTATATACCTAAATCTTTCAAAATAATAAATTATACATGTAAATACATAGAAAATTGTGTATGCAAGAAGAAAAATACAAAAATATACACAAAAAACATAAATTTTATACAAAACATCCATAAAAAGTGCACAAATATGAAATTTATACTATTTTATTTATTCATACACGCATATACAGTTTTATACAAATTTTACAATACATAGAATGTGTTTTATACACTGCCAATACGTACTTATACAGATTTATATATTTTTATACACGTTTACAGAATTGCATAAACTTGTATAAAAATGTATAAAAGTGTATAAACACGCAAATCTGACTTTAAACAGTGCTTCGGGTAGCTTTTACACAAAAGCTTAACAAACATCCCAGATCTATACAGTTTTATACAAGAAAAACACTAGATCTAAACATTAAACAAAAGTTTTAATAAAAAACTAGTAGATCTCAATGAATTTTTATGATAAAAGTGAAGAAAAAGAAGAAACTTGATAAATAAACTCCTCACCAGAGTTTGGATCGCAATATAAAACGAAAATCAACATTGCTATGCAAAAAGAAAAAAATAAAAAAAAACGAAAAGAAGAAGAAGAAGAAGAAGAAGAAGAAGCAGCGGCGGTGGTGGTGGTGGTGACCATGGCGGCGGCGGCGTCAGTGGTTTGGAGGGGAGGGGATGACGGTGGGGCAATGGTGGAAAGGTTGGGGGGGTGGCGGCTGCATTAGGGTTAATGGGTAAGAGAAGAGAGAAAATGGGAAGGAGAGAAGGAGAAAGAGGGGAAAAAATGGGAGCTAGGGTTTTTTTTTCCTTTAAATAGGGGTGCTATGGAGTGAAAGAAAAAAATAAAAAAAGTAGGGGAGTGCTAGGTCGGGTAAAGAAGGAAAATAGGGGTCTTTTTTGGTAATTTTCATAAGTGGGGTGTCTCTCCACGTAATTGTCCCGATTTTAAATTGGCTAAATTATACAAATATACAAACATAGTAGCATGTTTACAATAAAATAGCAACATTATGTCACTTTTCAAGAATAACAATACTTTCTTAACATTTTATATACAAGTTATTAAAAAATGAGATTTACTCAATAAAATTGAAAATACACCCTGCACCAAAATCGTCCATAATTATAGGCATGTCTTTTCATCTGTTCCTACTTTTTTGGGATTACAACTACCCAATTACTAATTCTATTGTACGTCTTTTGTATGTCTATTGTATGATGTATGTGTATAGTATGTATATTGTATGGCTATTGTATGGCTATTGTATGTGTATTGTATGGCTATTGTTTCTTACGTATGCCTATTGTCAATTTTTAATAGATGGTTTTGAGGTGAGAGAAAAATGTTGGGTGCATAAATATAGGATTAGATTTTTTTTAATTACATTTTCTTTTCTTTTTAAATACATTATGTTATTTTTTGTAGCAAAAAATAAAAATATTGCTATTTTTTGTAAGTTTTGAAAATACTTATATATTTTGTAATAAAAGTACATAAAGTTGTACTCCGTATAATTTTTCCTTTTAAATTACAAGAAGGAATATATCTAGCTAGGCTTAATACATTAATTGCCTCATGAACTTGTAACGGAATCCATTTGACAAGAGGCGGCTATATACTAAAAAAAATTGGTCTTCGTTCCTGTCATCTAGATAGAGTCCTACTTGAATACCGCTTGACAATTAAGAAACTGAGCAAGTACTTCTTAAATTTGACAAGATCTTAAAATTTCTTCATGCCTATTTAAACAGTTGTAGTTTCCTTTACTGCTAAGATAGGTACCACCATTCCCCACCTCCAGAACCCCCAAAGTTCCTTATTTCTCCTAATTATACAAACTAAAGCTGCGTGAAATCATGAACTCTTTATTAGTATCTCAACTCTTCCCAACAAAGACCTCTTTAGATCTTCAATGTTGGAGACGACCTAGTGGCATATGCAAAATTTTGCACAACCAGTGTCAATCTAGAAGCACAATTCGATCGGTAAGTAAATTTGGGCGGATTTTAAGACGTTACTTCTCGTACCAAATTGATATATACGCTGCATTATTTCCAAAATGTGTCAGCCGTCCAAATGTATGTTATATTTTTTTTTAATATTATCCATATGTATATACGTAACTTTTTTTTTTTTTTTTGTTGGGCGGGAAACAGGGTCAGATGAATACATCATCATCTGCTCGTGGATTCAGCAAAATTTCAAGCTCAGTACTAAGCCAAGTAGAAGCTCTTCGTAATTATGATGATGATCTCCAGCAGCTAATTCATCCAGAGCTTATACCTAAGCACGTTGCTTTTATAATGGATGGTTTCAGGAGATGGGCTAAGGCTAAGGGCTTACCAGTTCATGAGGGCCATACACTTATTCTTCCAAAACTAAAAGAGATATGTAACATTGCTTCCAAATTGGGAATACAAGTTGTCACTGCTTTTGTTTTCTCTACTGAAAATTGGAATCGCTCCAAGGTATATATGCTGCATGGTGTTTACCCTTTTTATTCATAATTTCTACTAAGAAAATTTTCAACCGGAAGAAGCTTAGATTATACTACCTCCGTCCCAATTTACGTGGCGGTATTTGACTTGGCACGGAGTTTAAGAAATAGAAGTTGACTTTGTAAATGTTCAAATTTACCCTTGAAAAAGTAAGAGAGAGAAGATTGTAGTAATCAAAAAGTTGTTTGTGACTTTTAAAGTAAGTAGGGCCCAATAGGGGTAAAATAGAGATAGTGCATTAAATAATTGACAAATAAGGAAATGTGACATTCTTTTTGGTACAGACCAAAAAGGAAAGTGTGACACATAAATTGGGACAGAGAGAGTAGTATGTTGATCTTTTCTTAGGTTGGCAAGTGTCGATAAAATGAATAATTAAATGAGAATTTTATATAAATAGCTGCTATAGTTAGTATGCATAAATTATACACATAATATGCAACAATATGCCTAAAATATGGAAAAAAATAGTTACTTTTTGTTAAATTGATCTAGCATTGTTAATGCAGCATAATTTTCCCAAAATTCTCTATGACTTATTTAATTGGCTATATAACAACGGGAGACCATGTACTTGCTAATTAGCTAGTAGCATAATAAGTCAATTATACAGAAAAGTAAGCAAGTCAACCTGGTACTCGTAATTTGTCTTTCTTAAACAAAAATTTAATCAGTATAATAGTTTTATACTATATTTAAACATGATAGTTAACGTTGAGCATGCTGCAGAGTGACTTCTCTTCAATTAATTTGCAACCTAATTGTGAAAGGGCATCATACATGAAGTTATGATTGTTTAAATAATTCTGGTTTTTATAAGTACATAACCATTTGATTTGGAGCAGGTGGAGGTTGATTTCTTGATGAAGCAGTTCGAAGAGTTATTTGACGAATTTATGAGGTGCTTCCTTTATTCCATTTGATATGATACTTTTTCTTTGCAACTTTTTTAAAAGAAATGTGGCCTTTCTATATTTGGAAACTTAAAAATTTTCATTTTATGCTTAATAATTTTCTCTTATAGTGAGAGAAATTCATGGCATGTTTCAGATTACATGATCTAACAATACTTTTAATACGTGCCTACGATTTTTCTTTATTTCTTGGCGATCAAAGACCATCATATGGATTGAACAAAAGACACTAACTTATTAATTACTCAATTAAAAGAAAAAATGATATGAGTATTTCAATTTGCTAATTGCCTTCTATCACAATTCACAATAGGTTTGGGGTACGAGTGTCAGTTATTGGAGATAGATCCGACCTCCCCAAGACTTTACAAAAGTGCATAGCACTAACAGAGGAGACAACAAAAGACAATGAAGGACTTCACCTTGTGATTGCACTAAACTATGGAGGACATTATGACATTTTACAGGCAACTAAAGGCATTGCCAGTAAAGTAAAAGATGGCCTTCTACAACTTGAGAGCGTTGACAAGAATTTATTTGAGCATGAACTTGAAAGCAAGTGTGCCAAGTTTCCAAACCCCGATTTACTCATAAGAACTGGGGGTGAACAAAGAGTTAGCAACTTCTTGTTGTGGCAATTGGCTTATTCTGAATTCTACTTCACAAAGACTTTATTCCCTGACTTTGGAGAGAAAGATCTTACGGAGGCGGTATTAACTTTTCAGAAAAGACACAGACGTTTTGGTGGACATACATATTGAAACAATTATCTTATGTGTTTAACCAATTAATTGTGTCTTGTTCTTTAAAATAAAATCAATCTTTTTTTTTTCTTTTCCTTTTAAAAGTAGCTAGATTTATTTGTAAACTAAAAGGATATAAAGATATGAAGCAGATCAGAGGAACACATTTGTAGAAGAAATTTTATGGGGGTGGCCTTTTTGTATGAGAAATTTTGATCACTAGCCATTTTTGGACGCGCTCAATGGGGACTATCCACCGTTTCAAAATTCATTGAAGAATAGCCAAAAATTCGCGCGCACACTTAAGCTCCATTAGCGTTGGAAAAACACCCCAGACTAGCCCCATAACAAAAAATTGGGGCTTTGAACAAAACTTGTTCAAAGCCCAAGTATTTTGTTATGGGACTTTATATATAAAGCTGAGTCCCATAACAAAATGATGGGGCTTTGAACAAGTTTTGTTCACAGCCCCAGCATTTTGTTATGGGTTATGAGACTTTATATATAAAGCTTCAGTCCCATAATAATGCTGATTTTGTTATGGGACTGAAGCTTTATACATAGTCCCATAACAAAATGCTGGGGCCTTGAACAAAACTTGTTCAAAGCCCCAGTATTTATACTGGGGTTAGTTTACTGAAGCTTCCCCAGTACAAATACTGGGGCCTTGAACAAGTTTTGTTCAAAGTCCCAGTATTTATACTGGGATTTGACCGGAGGTGGCTATTTCTCAGCGAATTTGTTTTTGACGGCTACAAATCAATTAACGCGCGCCAAACAGGCCCCTACACTAAATTTTTACTTTTTGTATATTATCTTTTAATGAATTATCACTTTATAAGAAATATTTAAATGTAGCCAGTCTTGGTCTAAAATTCCAGACTATTGGCTCTGAACTTGAGGCCTTCGATGCATGCAATCTTCATTTCTTCCGAAGTTAGCCTTTGAGAGGCCAACTTCAGACACGACGGTCTGAGATAGAAGATGCGACTGTTTCTTTAACTTCATTTTTTTCTCAAAGAGTTAAGCAACTTCTTGTTAGTTTTATGATGTAGAGAAATTTGTAAAAAATAACACTCAGAGTTCTAACTAACAAAGTAGATATTTAAAATCTCAAATGATCACTTAATTTTGGAAAATTAATCATCAAAGTTACTTTACTTTGGTCGGTATCAAAATGGTCACTCAACTTAAAGAAAATATCTCCAAAATTAATTCTGGTCAGTTTTTGCACCGTCACCAACCGGAATCTAACGTGGCTTTTTAAAATATTTTTATGTACCAATAGGTCCCAATTTCTTTGCCATGTAGGACTTTTTTACTAGTTACTAGTTTTCTGCCACATGCAATGCACGTGTATTTCTAATAATTAGTACTAAAATTATAAAAAATTGTAATAAGTATGTATAGTTGCTCGTAAATTAAAAAAAAAATTATAAGTTCAAAGTACTGATATATCGAATCCTTTTCGATCGATATTTTTTGTTTTCGCAATACATAATCATACTAAAAATTACTATTGTACGAAGTCCAGTAATTAATATTTGAACGATTTTAATCATGCAAACTTTAAAATATATTAAGTACGAAGGCCAAATAATTATTTGCCATACTGCTAATTCCTAATGCATAATAACAGTTTGCCATTAGCATAAAAAATACCATAAAAAGGTACTACTTGATATATTATAAATTTTGCATGATTAATATTGTTCAAATATTAATTACTGTCCTTCGTACAATACTGTGAAAACAAAAATATCGATCAGAAAAGATTCAATATATCAGTAGTGCATTGCACGTGGCAGAAAACTAGTAACTAGTAAAAAAATCCTACATGGCCAAAAAAAAAAGTGGACAAAGTGACTTTGATAGTTAATTTCTCAAAGTTGAGTGATCATTTGAGATTTTAACTCTTTCTTTCTACTCAAATAGTAAGTTAGTTAGAAGATCGTTTCAAGTCCCCAAAGTTCCCTATAATGATCAAATTAGATAATAAAATACTAGTTAATCTATGTAATGTGTGGTAAGATGAGCCCTAAGACTGGTTAATCATGACAGACACACAGGACTAGGGCTGTTCATTTTTCGGTTTAAATCGATAAACCGAACCGATAAAAAGTTAATGGTTCATAAAAATTGGGTTATCGGGTTATCGGTTATTTAACGGTTTGTAAAAAAATTTTATTGGGTTATCGGTTCGGTTGTCGGTTTTATACATTTTCTTATTGGCTAAACCGATAACCCAATAAGATTTTTCAAATTTACTATATTGCACTTATGTGCATAAAAGTAGTATACTTAATTACTATTAGTTGGAACTTGGAAACCTCAAACTATAGTCTTCTTTTACTTGTGTAGCTTTCAAGTCTTCCCCATCCATTTCAACCACCGATTTACTATTTCATTCCTTGCCTTCTCAATTAGTTTATAGAATAATGAAGTATATTTGAATCTATTGTTGGTTGTTTTTTTGAATATGGCAAATGCTATAAGAGGCATTTGAATTCGCTGTGAAAATAAAGCCGATTTTGTATTGGATACAATCGTTTAATAGGTTTTTTTTTTTTTACACTTGTTAGGCCTAAATTTCTTAATGGTTAAACCGAAAACCGAACCGATAAGAACCTAAAACCGATAACTCGAAAACCGATAACCGATAGCTTATTGGTTTAGCACTTTTAAAAACCGAAAACCGATAGTCCAAACTGATAAGGTGCAAATCGAACCGAACCGACCGATAAACACCCCTACACAGGACAATCTTGAGTTGATTGGAACTATCTTTAACTTGTCCGTCCTTAATCCTTTTAATTTTACCAGGTAAGCTCGAGCTCTTTATTTAGTGCTTGCAGCCGCTCGTTTCTTTGTTTATCACCAATGTGGGACTCTTATCAACCTATTTGAGATTCCGAGTATGCCTAAATTATGACTTATATATTTTGTTGTTTTTTTTTGGATTTTCTGATGAATTCACACTGAGCAAACTCATTTATAATATCACTTTTACATATTACTACAAGAGAAATGACTTTCCCCCAAATGGACAATGACATTTACAAGTATAAGAAAGAAAGACAGCACCGTATATGATTTCACAATTACAGTAACTATACACATAATTATAAGTGTGTTACTGGATTTGCTGAAAAGCACCTTGGATATGGGGAAGTTGATTACTTCCTCGGTACTAACGTATCCAGTGTAATGGAAAGCCTTAACAGCTGCAGAAAAATGTTTTCCCAATGTCTTGATTGAGGTTGCTTGAGATGTTAACAATCACAAACTTTACCATGTCTAATTCAATGTCGGTGGTATTGAGCTGCCAGTCACCTAATTTACAGATTTAAACAGAAAAAAAGGGAATTAGATAGATACAAACGAAAAGGAAAGTATAAGATGATTATAATGGTTTCTAACATTGTCATTTTGGAGCTCATTATGCATGCAACAGAGCTTACTGGAAAGGTTGTATATGTGTACTCTGCGTTAAAGAGTACACTATCTCATCATGTGTAATATGGCCAGCCTAAAGATTAATTGCCCACACTGGCAATTCTGCATCTTATTGGTATATATTCTTTCTTAATTTTGTGAAATTTATTGAAGTTTGCATACATCAAGTGAGATTAGTATTGTTATGTTTTGAAAGTCAAATTACATGTGAACACGGCCCTCTTTTTGTATAGTTATCTAATTATACAACAAAATGAGAAAGAATCCTTACTAAAACCATGAGAAAGATCGCATGGTGACTGACACCGTGACATAAATTCTACTTCTCTCTCCGACCTTAAAAGAATGGTCATATTTTTATTTTAGTTCGTCCTGAAAAAATGATCACTTTATAGATTTAGTAAGAATTTTATTTTTTGAGATGATTCATAACCACGCAAATTTAAAATTTATTTTAAATCATAAATTTCAAAATTTTTTACTCTTTTCTAAATTCAGTGTCCAATTAAATTAGGTCATTCTTTATTCTTTATGAACATATGAGTATATTTTAATTTGCAAAACCAAACATAGAAACATATGGTGGACCAGCTCTGGTGGACCTTTCTTTTTTTAAAATAAAAAATAGAGAAACATCTTAAAAAATCTGGACGGCACTATCGAGCATAATCTCGCGACAAATTGTTCCACAAAAAAAATGATTTTCGAATGCCTAGGTATATTCCTTGTATTTAGTTATCAATTTATGATATATGCCAAATTTGTCTTTTCCTAGTAAAGTTCAAATGACTCCTCACTAATAGGAGTTTAAGTCTAATTAACCACACCCAACTTGGCTTGATTCCTCGGAAGATCCCCAGGACAATGGACTAGGTTAAGACAAAGGTCAAACCGTATAGCTTTTTAATTTCCTTATATTCCAGACAAAAGTCACAGCTAAACCGTATAGTTTCTGAGTGCATTAGGGAATATTCCATGTTACAATTGGACTCATTAACAATTAAACTAATCCCTACAAAAATTAACATATTTGGTGGGTACTGTTAGTCCCTCTCACCAGATATATTTAAAGCTCTTTCTCTATTTGGTTTCGCAGATAGAAATATAGAATTTATGTCATGGTGTTTGTCACCATGTGATCTTTCTCATTGACGATAATTGTCATTATTACGTGGCTATTTCGCTGGTTATAAAATTATACATGAGCTTTGTCATGGATTCGCAACTTACAATAATTAGAGAGGGTTAATTTGTTCTTGCCAAGAAGCCTATAAATTAGACATAGGTAAAGTACGTAGTCATCACATATACTGCAGCCTCTCATGAGTTATTTAGTCATGGAATTAGTCTCTTCCTTCACTACCACCAGCATGTTCCTCTTTCTCCTACCCTTACTACTAATCATATACATTATAAAAAATAACAAAAGATCAGGGCAAACAAAGTTGCCTCCAGGACCAAGGAAGCTCCCATTCATTGGAAACTTGCATCAGCTGGGAAACTCCCTTCCCCATGTTGCACTCAAGAAACTAGCTGAGAAACATGGACCATTGATGCACGTAAAACTAGGCGAACTTTCAACTATCGTCGTATCAACTTATAAAATGCTACAAGAAGTGATGAAAGCAAGCGATGTCGCGCTTGAAAATAGGCCTGAGATCCTTGTCTCAAAGATGGTGGCATACAATAGTGGAGATATTGCTTTTTTACCTTACGGTGATTTATGGAAACAAATGCGCAAAATTTGCGCATACGAGGTCCTAAGTCTTAAAAGGGTTCAGTTAACTTATCCTTTAATGGAGGAAGAGGTTTCACGCATAATTAAATCTATTTACGACAAGGCACCAGGTACACCAGTTAATATGACTGAATGTTTTTACTCGCTCACTTGTAATATCATTTGCAGAGCTTCAGTTGGAATGGCTTGTAAAAATCCCGACAAATTGATTGCCGTAATGAAAAAAGCAGTAGCTGTAATAGCAGTGTTCAACATCTCGGATTTGTACCCTTCACTCAAGTTTCTTCCATACATCTCCGGGTCCAAGTATAGACTAGCTAAATTGCATCAAGAAATAGATCGTATTCTTGAAGAAATTGTATGTGAACATGAAGCTAGCATAGAAAAAAGTAACGGTGAGCCCATGGAAGAAGATCTTTTGCACCTTCTTCTAAGGATTAGAGACAGGGAGAGTCAAGATTATCAGATCCCATTAACAAGAGATAACATCAAAGGCATAGTCTTGGTAAGTAACTAGCTACGTACATCTTCATATGAACCTCTTACTTCTTCTTAATTACTCCATTAATTTAGTTATACTTAAGTTTGATTATGTAGATTAATAAATAAGGGCAATCACATAGTGTATGCTTAATATTTTCTTAATGGACATGAAAGAGTAAAAGAGACACTTATAATGAGACGGAAAGAGTATATTATTTGTGGCTATAAATTTATTTACCGATTTAGACCCTACTTGCAGGATATGTTCAATGCAGGAACTGAGGCATCAGCAACTGTATTGGAGTGGGCGATGTCCGAACTAGCAAAGAATCCGAAAATCATGAAAAAAGTGCAAGCTGAAGTCAGGGAGACCGTGAAAGGAAAGAAAAACGTTGATCATAGTGATGTTCAGAAAATGAAGTACCTGAAATTGGTAATTAAGGAAACTCTAAGGCTTCATCCTCCAGGTCCCTTGGCCTTGCCTAGGGAATCAAGAGGGGCATGGGAGGTTCATGGGTATGTTATACCAAATAAAACAATGGCACTAGTCAATATATGGGCAATGGGAAGGGACCCTGAATATTGGCGTGATCCAGAAAAGTTCGAGCCTGAGAGGTTTAACCGTCCTGAGGAGGGCAAAGGAATTCCTCCTGAATTTTTGGGATTTGGATTTGGGAAAAGAGTTTGTCCAGGAATGTGTTTTGGTGGAGCAGTTGCTGAGCTTGGTTTAGCTAATGCACTCTATCATTTTGATTGGAAACTTCCTAATAGTAACGAGGAATTGGATATGACTGAAAATTTTGGTGGTGCTGCTTCAAGGAAAAACAGTTTGTACTTGATCGCTTCACCATATGATAATTAATTCCTCTTTCAGTATTTCATTTCCTTTCTTGTATTCATGTTCCTTGTGCTTGTACTGGTTTACTTTGTTGGTGTAATAATTATAAGTACTTAGATAGCTGCAGTATTATTCTGCAGTATGGATTGCGCAATAGTGTATGCATATTATCTTTTGTTTTCTGGCTTTTCTTTTGTTGTATTTCATTTGTGATAATACGTACAAAAGGATCCATGCCAACTTGCAGTGCATACAACTTAATATGTACTGGGTGTCTACACCAAATCAATAGATGAATGCCACACTTTTTATAGTTGACCATGGTTTGTTCTATGTAATTTCACCAGATTAAATTGCTTAACTATATATGGTAAATTAGTAGAGTTTTATGCAAAATACCGGGTGTGAATACGTTTTTATCAATCAAATGGAAGCTAAGAAGCACAAAATGACAAAATGGAGTACTGTATATCATTCCCTCCCTTTTGATTTAAAACCTTTTGTAGAAGACTTGCAAGGGACATAGTACACCAGCTTTTGGAGTTATGTTATGAAAAATAAATAGCCGATCGAGGTCTCTTGGTTATCCTGATTTGAGTGGTTTGAAATACTGATCAATTCTAGGAATTTTTATCTTGGAGTTCAATTCAAATTTCAAGAGACTTTCCTGAAGTTTTCACCAACTGTCTTTCGAAAACTTTTCTCATTTTTTAAGTTTGTGCATATTTCCTAAAAAAAAGTGCAATGCTTGCTATTCATCAATTTAAAGCTCTAAAAAATCTCATTACCCATCCCAAATTTTACCAGTTTATTTATGTTCTAGGAATCAAAAGTGTCATTGTGCTCGCGAATCACAACTAATGATTTTTTTATATTTGGTCTCGAATGATGTAGATATTATTTTATATACGATTTGAATAGACGGAGGGACAAAACTCTTTAGTGAGCTCTACGCAATTGATCGGGTGTTAGCCAACCCCAATGTCATAGTGTAAACTTTTCATTTTGGGTCTGATTTCGCATGATTATTTTTTAAATGCCTCACACCATAAAAAATATACATATACCTTGAGGATTCTTGTTTGCACGCCCAACATCAGAGTTGAAGAGGAAAGCCTCCACTCTAAGGTTGCTGAAAGAGAATTACAAGAAATAGACTCACTACACAGTACACACGTAAGTACTACGTTACTGAACTTGCTGAAAGAGCACCTTGGATATGTGAAGGTTGGTTACATCCTCAGTAACATGTGCAGTGTAATAGAAAGTCTTAACAACTGCAAAAAATGTTTGCTTAATGTCTTGATTGAGGTTGCTTGAGGTATTACCAAACACTAACTTTACAAGAACTTGCATGTCTACTTCAATGTCGTCGGTGGTCTTTGAGCTGCCAGTCACCTAATATATTTTTAGACAAAATGATTAATAACGGAATTAGAAATCCACAAATTACAAAGAGGAAATTGAAAGATGATTTTTCTGGTTTCTAACCTTGTCATTTTGGAGCTCATTAAGACTGCGACAGAGTTTATTGGAAAGGTTGCATAGATTATTATACTCTGCATCAAAGAGTATCTCATCATGTGTAATATAGCCAGCCGAAAGGTTAACTGTGTGCACAAGCAATGCTGCGTCTTCTTGGCATGTATTTGCGTCCTCCCTCAAGGACATCAACCACGTTTCCCACTACATTCAAAAATGAAAAAATTAAAATGAGCTAAAGCGCATAAATAGGATGATGACTGAATGATCTTATTGTAAGTATAAATTTTAATTTTTTTTATATGTATGCATATATTGTTCAAGCTGAAAATAGTGGGTTCAATAGTCTTCTGTTTATTCGATCTTTTTGTAAGTTAAATCTTTACTATGAATGAAAAAACTAATTAGATACAATTAGAAATCCTTGTGTACTTACTGCATTGTATAGTTGGTGATGGATGTCTTTGCCGAGGTCTTCATTAGTTTCTTTGGAGAGTTGGTGCAAAAACTGACGAAGATTGCTGAGAAGCATCTCTTTTGTTTTATTAGTGCTGCAGGAAAACAGAATATTGGCAAAACAACTTGTCAAGGCTAGCTAGATTAAATATCTGACCAGCTCAGTTGTGGCATAGTTCAAGTCACATATGGAAAATGGTAAAGGAACCTCTATTTTCCTAAGTGGAACTTGCAATACGGAGTACTTCTATTTAATTTAAAAATTTGTTTACATGCAATTATTGTGAGATTTGAGATCTTAGGCAAATTAAACATAAAGGACTAGATTCACAGATATACCCATTTGCTCTGGCCGGATCATGAGAACCATTGAAGTCCATCAACAATGAATTCCTACATGACGAAGTTGTGGCTTCTTGGTTGAAGTACGATGCAACCATTTTACATATTATACGAGATTTAGCCCATGCAAGTCGTTCTCTTGACTTCTCAACCTCAAAGATACTTGCAGCAGCTAAGAAATAAGAAACTAGGAGGTCCTTTTTGCTTATCCCAAAATGTTGAAAGTTGCAATTTTCAAACCACCTGTTTGATGTGATGGAGCAACATTAAGAAGCTGAAAAGGCTTGATATTTTTAAGTTTATAAACATAGAAAGTTTCAAGTGCATACTCTTGCATAATCAGCCATTCAAATCGATGTTGACTTTGGCATCTGTTGTAATCTAATTTTGCAGTTTCTAAATAAACGTTGTTGCTCACATCTGGCATTCTACATTGGCAAAACATAAATAAAATTACTCACCGGTCTTCACGAGAGATATGGTACAACTTTTAAGTCTCCGTTAAGGCAATGGCAAATAAGAAATCACAGGGAAAATGAACTTTCACAGTGTGATATTAAAAGAGGTACCTGTATAATGTCTTGCCAATCCAAATATCATCTGCTCCACCATACTGTTCAATGTATATCCTTGATTCCACCCGAGGTAAGCTAGCATACCACGGAAATTCTAGTGCATATTGTATCTATGAACAAAATTTTACAACATATTTAGTAAATTAATTAAAGTAAAACACAGAGAGTATCGTGTGTTGCAGCATCTATAGTTTTTTAGAATCTACTTTTCAACGATCTTGTTACATTACCAGTGTAAAAAGCTTTTCCTTTACCAGGGTATTTTAATCTGTTGTAACATATAACCTGCATAATTTTCCAGGTTACTAGCTAATCTCATTTTTCTATGGGCAGTTACCTGTAGTCATCTTCTAGGTTACCTGCGCTAGTGTAGAAGTTCTTGACATGGTCAGTCTATAGATTTAAACTCTTTTTTAATTGTTTACCTCCCCAGGGATGTCCTTAGCTATAACCCATTTGTCTGAGGATTGGTTGTTTGCAAGACAATGGTGCAAGAAACTGCCCGTAAAATTCTTTGCCTCTTCAAGAATCTTTTCTCCTGGGAATAAAGCTTGCGAACATCTATAGAGATTGAACATAGCTGTTGGTGATTTGTTCAATTCACCTCTTAGGCAGAAGAATTGATCACCATCTTTGAATTGGTTTAACACAGCTGTGACATATAAAATAATTGGATTAGCCATCAAATGCTAAGGTTTTGCTGACTATTGTACCCATTTTCCGTATACTTGCCTGGAGTAACATCAAATCCATGTAGCCTTAGTAACCTAATAGCCATGCATGTATCATCAGCATCACAAAAATTTGAATTCCTTCCTCCGAAAATTCCAATCTCCTCGTTCCAATATCTATGGATCAAGAATAAATTAGACAATTTTCACATAAATTATTCAAATACACTTATATTGTGTGAAGCAAGTGAAGGAGAATTGCAATGCTCCTTTTTAATTTACCTGAACACATGATTTAAAAGTTCCTTGAATTCTTCCTCAAAATAATAAGAGATTCCAAGGCGTTGTAATCGATCAATCGCCCAAAGCCGTGCTTGCATGTCCACGGGGTAACTGTGTGGCACTGAACAGAATACAGTGTTAAATACTATAATTCATCACCAACTTTATTTGTGGATTTCTTTTAGAAGGTTCTAGAGTAGCCAAGATAATATAGGAGAGGAATAAATCTAGAACAATTCTAGAGAAGTAAAAGGAACAACTCTAGAATGAGAATTCTAGAATAGTTCTAGAATGTGTAGTTCTAGAATTATGTAATAGGGGAGTATTCTAGAGAAGGGTAGTAGAATGCCCTTAACTAGATCCTTCCATCACCACCTATAAATAGAGGTGGTTCAATTGTGTTGTAAGCAAGCAAGAAAAGAAAGCAAAGCAAATCAAGAGAGAAAGAGTGAGAGCAAAAGTGAGAGTTAAAGAGAGAAAATAAAGAGAGGTGCTAGAGTGTGAGTGAAACATTGTAAAATATCTGTAAGATAAAAATTGCTTCCTAGTTTGCAATAATAAAATTCAAGTTGGTAGCAACCATTTGTGTTCAACAAGTGGTATCAGAGCCTGGTGGATCAAGAGCGGTAGTCATCCAAGAGAGATTCAACAAGCTACTACTCGAGGCTACAAGTCAACAGGCACCAATCCATGGCGGATTTTGCAAGCACCCTCAGTAGCGTTGAGAAGCTCAACGCAAGCAATTATGGATCGTGGAGCACAAGGATGCAATACTATTTTCTCGGCCAAGATCTATGGGACATTGTTGGTGGCTCTGAAACAACATCACCAACAAATGCTGAAGAAGCAAAAAAGTGGAAGGTCAAAGCAGGAAAGGCCATGTATGCTCTCACAGTAACAGTTGAGGACGAGTTCTTGCAGAGGATCAAGAATGCCAAGACGCCCAAAGAAGCTTGGGACACATTGGCAACAATCTTTACCAAGAAAAATGATGCAAGATTACAAAGGCTAGAAAATGAGCTTTTGTCGATCTCGCAACGGAATATGACAATCAGTCAGTATTTCACAAAGGTTAAGTCTCTGTGTGATGAAATATCAAAATTGGATCCAGAGAATGCTATCACAGAGACAAGGAAGAAGAGAATTATCATTCATGGTTTGAGGTCGGAGTACAAAGGCATAGTTACTGCAACACGCGGGTGGGCCACGGAACCAACTTTATCAGAGTTGGAGAATCTGTTGGCAAATGAAGAAGACTTGGAGAAACAACTTTCAGGCCTTTCTACAAAAGATGAAGAAAAGGCGCTCTTTAATAAAGGGCAAAGCTACAATGCTCAAGGAAGAAGAAACGATGGATCAAGCAAAAATCAAGGCTACCAAAGAAGAGGTGAAGCGAGAAGCTCGCAACCAGGGGGAGATCAACATGATCGGCGTCAAGGAAGTCATCGACCCAACAAGAAGGCGGACCAAGAAGCCAACAATCGGCAACGAGACAAGTGCTACAATTGCGGGAAGAAGGGACACTATGCCAGAGACTGCTGGTACAAGAAAGCTGAAGGTAACATAGCCACTTCTACTCAGAAAAAGCAAGACGAGGAAGAAGATTGGGATTTTGAAACTTCTTATGCAGTTGATGAAAGTAACAATAAGGAAGAGCCCATCACCTCGCACCGTGCCGAGTTGGAACAAGAACTCGCGCTTGCAACTGTAAGTGAAAAATTAGTAGATTATGACCATGATTGGATCGTTGATTCGGGATGCTCCAATCATATGACTGGTGATGAAAAGAAGCTGATCAACATGAGTGAATACAAGGGTGGTCGAGTAGTGGTGACTGCAAATAACTCGAGAATGCCAATATCTCACATTGGCAAGACAGTGTTCGTGCCTCGTCACAGCTCGAGACAAGTGCAGCTTCAGAATGTCTACCACGTGCCAGGTATGAAGAAGAACTTGTTGTCTGTATCGCAACTAACAGCTTCAGGTAACTATGTCGTGTTTGGATCAAATGACGTAAAAGTGTATCGAGACTTGAAAGTTACAAGCTCGCCAATCATGGAGGGAAGAAGATTAGAATCAATCTATGTCATGTCAGCAGAGACAGCTTATGTGGAGAAGACTCGGAGTAATGAGACAGTTGACCTATGGCATGCACGCCTTGGGCACGTGAGTTACAGCAAGTTGAAAGTCATGATGCAACAGTCAAAGTTGAAAGGGCTTCCCCAACTTGAGATTAGAGGAGACACTATTTGTGCCGGATGTCAGTATGGGAAAGCACATCAACTTCCCTATCAAGAATCGAAGTATCAAGCTAAAGAACCACTGGAGTTGGTGCACTCAGACGTGTTTGGACCAGTCAAACAACCTTCCATCAGTGGTTACCGATACATGGTGACATTTATCGACGACTTCTCAAGGTATGTGTGGATTTACTTCTTAAAGGAGAAGTCTGAAGTATTTGAGAAGTTTAAAGAGTTCCAACACATGGTGGAGAATGATATTGGAAGGAAAATCAAATGTCTCCGCACCGATAATGGGGGAGAATACACATCACGAGAGTTTAATGGCTACCTCAGAGAGCAAATGATAAGGCGACAGTT
Organism: Petunia axillaris subsp. axillaris; assembly: GCA_029990575.1. Lineage (NCBI taxonomy): Eukaryota > Viridiplantae > Streptophyta > Magnoliopsida > Solanales > Solanaceae > Petunia > Petunia axillaris. Next base: position 2,709,747 of record JARKNS010000002.1, on the reverse strand, counting down.
GACATGTCCAAACACCCCACAACAAAATGGAGTAGCAGAGAGGAAAAACAGACATCTCGCAGAGATATGTAGGAGTATGCTGCACAGCATGAATGTACCAGCAAGGTTCTGGGCGGAATGTATGAAGACTGTTGCTCACATCACTAATAGGCTACCACAGGCGCGACTTGGATTTACCTCGCCGTTCGAGAAGCTTCAGAAGATGATACCCACTGTAAGTCACTTTCGAGTATTCGGATGTGTATGCTATGTGTTTGTGCCAGATCATCTCCGCAGCAAGTTTGATAAGAAAGCAGTTCGATGTATCTTTGTCGGATACGACGAACAAAGAAAAGGATGGAGATGTTGTGATCCAACCACTAATCGAACATACGTTTCAAGAAACGTGGTATTTGATGAGGCATCATCATGGTGGTCACAAGAAGTCACTCTTCCAGACTCAATAGCACTAGAGCAAAAGGTGAAAGATAAGCTTAAAGAAGATGAAGAAGGAAACAAGATAGAAATTAACAAAGAGGCAAGAGGAGAACCTGAATTGCCAACATCACAGGTATCTTCGCAAGAGGAGAACAGGATTTCATGGCAAACTGGAGTGTATGAAACCCCCGAGGTGTTTCAAGAAGAAGGCCAAGAAGCACAACAACCTCAACTAAGAAAGTCTACCCGAACAAAGTTTCCAAATCCAAAGTATGCAAACGCAGCAGAAGTAGAGGTAGACAAGATCAAGGAGCCTAATATCTTTGAAGAAGCTCCAAAGAAGAGTGAGTCGAGAAAGTCAACAAAAGAAGAGAATTTCAAAGAATCTGGACGACATAAGGTTCATAAGATTTTGCAGAGCACTTGGAAAGATTGCAAGACCAAATAAAGTTGGTGCTGAGGGGGAGTGTTAAATACTATAATTCATCACCAACTTTATTTGTGGATTTTTTTAGAAGGTTCTAGAGTAGCCAAGATAATATAGGAGAGGAATAAATCTAGAACAATTCTAGAGAAGTAAAAGGAACAACTCTAGAATGAGAATTCTAGAATAGTTCTAGAATGTGTAGTTCTAGAATTATGTAATAGGGGAGTATTCTAGAGAAGGGTAGTAGAATGCCCTTAACTAGATCCTTCCATCACCACCTATAAATAGAGGTGGTTTAATTGTGTTGTAAGCAAGCAAGAAAAGAAAGCAAAGCAAATCAAGAGAGAAAGAGTGAGAGCAAAAGTGAGAGTTAAAGAGAGAAAATAAAGAGAGGTGCTAGAGTGTGAGTGAAACATTGTAAAATATTTGTAAGATAAAAGTTGCTTCCTAGTTTGCAATAATAAAATTCAAGTTGGTAGCAACCATTTGTGTTCAACATACAGTTGGAAGTATACATACAAACGTTACAGTGATTTCAACAGGAGATTATTTGTGTGCTCTCTGTCATTAGACTTGCAACTTTTAACAGGAAACTGCAAAAATTAAAGAAGAATTCTACGTACCTCCTCCATTACACTTTTCAACAACGTTTTGAAGAAATCCCAAACACTTGTCATCATTTGTTTCCATAAATGCAATAGCAGTAGATGCAGGGGATGTTAAGAATGAACCATCCTGCATTTGAAGCTTCAAAAGCCTTTTCCAGTCCAAGTTCCTCAATCCTTCCAATGAAAATAATATTGTTGTAGGAACGGTATGGATAAGATCTCTAGGAATTCTGCAGAATATATAAGAATGTATGATTATATGACATATATTAGTCAGCAGTCTATGTTTGTATATTGCAAAGATTTCAATCTATCAAATTAGATGAGCATACAATTTAACATGGTACTAGAGCACGTAAAATCCGGTAGTAAAAAATGTTTTCATACGTATGAGATGGTTACACAATTAAACAATAGATCGTAAAAGAGCAGTCATATAATTACCTTGTAAACTTAACCTCCCGCCTTGCATAAATATCTTTTATGACCGGAGCATCGTATGGAATGTCAATGTCTAATTGTTGAGCTTTCTCAAGGAGAGCAGGAAACACAAACTCAAATCCACAGGTCATGTTTTCAACTTCCCCGGTCTCTAGCTTCCTCAAGTTTTCTTTGATAAACATGACTCCTAGTAAATAAGAATAGCCCATGTCAAAAGAATTCATATTGAACTTATTGCTTAAGAATAATGTTAAGCAATTTTAATTTAAGTTCACCTTCGTTTCTTTTATCAAGGGATGTGTTCCATAATGTCAAAGACACAACACATGCAAGTGTGTTCAAGAGCCGATCGTATATGCAGAATACATGTTCCTCTCCCCATGAACCATCAGCAAGTTGATTGTCTACAATCCATTGAAGACAAGATGGAAATAGGGGCCTTTCACTTCCATTATTATTAGTATCTCGAATAAACGAAATCCATGCTGTGTCATAGGGTGACACACTTGACCTTCCATCTCCCATTGAGCTCAACATATTTTTTATCTTCTCTGTCAAATTCTTGATCTGTATTTCTGCGCTAACCTATTGAAACAAACAGTTTAGGTGTAATTTCATTTCACAAATGTTGTATTTGATGTGCTTAAATTAAAGATATGGAAAGATTAGAAAGTTTATAGACTTTTAAATTTCATGCTGATTATCAATGGATTTTAGAGAGGATCAACTGTGGATGATGTACATTTATTTTAAACTCATTGATACTATATTGTGTAAACAGCCACTAATACTTGCATTAGGTTAGGCGACATACATCACACCTGCGGCCCTTCCTGACCCTGCGTGAATACGAGATACTTTATACGCCGAACTACTCTTCTTTTAAATACTATATCGGATATTTGCAGTTGATTATATATCTTATGTTTTACTATTCATAACTTGCACAATTCTTGTGGGAACAATTCTGTTATAACAAACATGAAAGGAAATCAAGCTGAGGATATAATTTTCTTATCACCTGAATATCTTTGCCTTCGTAGTGTTTTGAGTAATCAGATTGTAACTCATTGACATTACCTGCAAAAAAATGTAGCTCATGGACAAGTTAATAACCTGCTTCCTGGTTGTAATCTGTAAATATATATGTCAAAATGAACCATGCTATTTGCTTTTATTTGTAAAATATTCTTTAGGCAATAGTTGCTATCTAGCATAGTTGACATGCTCATACCAATAGAACTTGCAGCATTTGATGCACAATTTAAACGAAGTCGTTCATGTACAAGTGAGCCTTCAGTTTGGAGCGACCAATTTCCTGAAAATGTACCAAATAGAAAGACAACGGCTTAGTAAATAGTAATTGGTTATACTACTAATAAGGTAACTATGCGTCAATGAGCAAGTAATTGCCAGTGATATTCCTAGCTTCCTGATGCTCAAGATTTTAAATGTGCTAGTGGGAGGGTAAGTGAGACAAAGGGAGAACAATGCTAAAAAATTGCAGAGATCCGAAGTTGTCCAAGTTTAAAGAACTTGTGCAAAAATAACCTCAGTCTTCACCATTTGCCAAAGCAAGGAAACACTTCATTACAAGTATCAAGTTTCAACTAGTTCAATTGCAACAAAGGTAATAATTTGAAGCGTGTACCTAAAAAATTGAAATGTCCAAATGTACCTTCGTTTAATTTAATAAGCTAAGAAGGACGACTCCTCGATACTCAATTAAATCCTCTTTCTTGATGACTGAGTGTATTTCTATAGTTCCATATTTAATAATGCCGGAAGTCTTTCTTTTGTATGGAAGATCATCGAAATAAGCAAGAATACTATTTCGGCAGAAAATACCATTTATCGGGATTTCAATCGTTCTCCCATCTTCAATTCCTTATTAACAACATGATCTTGACCTATCATTTGTTCAATTAGATTGATTTGATACTTAGTTAATTCTTTTATCGTCTCAAAATTTCTCAAAATCGTGCATGGAGGTTCGATTTTTCTTCAAGGCATAATATTGAAAATGCTCATTTAATGGGCATAAAATAATCAAATCAATTAAAGATTTAAGTCTCTTTTCTTCTTTCTTCCTGAAAATGAAAAAAAAAAAAAAAAACTTTCGTACCCTGATAACTCAAGTTTGAAAACTTTCAAATAGTTGAAAAGAAACTTTTTTAAGGATCTTTTAATAAGCTAAAAAGGATAATTTTTTGATCCTCCTAGTTTTGAGTAAACTCAGTAGTCTGATCTATTTAAAATATAAAAATAAAAGAATCCTCCTTCTTGGAGGATTGGCTAAAGAGAATGATTCTCCTCGCTAGCGGCTCGAATGAAAGACAAAAGCACAGACCAGGAAAGCAAAAAAAGAACCAATTTCGACACAACATATTCTAATTTGGTCCTGATCTATTACCAAATTAAAATATCAACCGTTCCATATATAGCAGTGGAAATCAGCTTTAATCTTAAAACTCCGAGCTCCAAATTCATGTTATAAGAAATAAAAGGAAAAATTATAATGAGAATCAAATAGTAACCGGAAGAGTACGCTTCAAACTAGTACAACAACAGACCCAATATGTTCCAACAAGTGAGGTCTGGGAAGGATGAGGTGTATGCTTTAAACTAGTACCTTACTCCTGCCTCGAGTATGATAGAGAGGTTGTAATATACCTTACTCCTACTTCGAATATGGTAGAGAGGCTGTAACGCTTCCAACTAGCTAGTGCTTGGTAAAAAATGTACTATGTCATCATTGTAAGTTGTATGACGACACACCCATGCACTTGTGTAGAAATATGAAATGAATTAACTATCTAGTGTGGTATGAAAAACTCTTATATTATTAGTGTAATTTAACATATTGTGGCAGGTTCTATGAGTTATTAATTTTCTAAGTAACTTAATATACTTATCAAGAACAATTACCTTAAAGCAATTGAGTTGATGGCTCTGATGATCATTCAACTTTAGGTATTTGGTCATAAAAATCATATTTTTTTCCTTTGTTTTTTCAAAAGTCTATCTAACTTTATACAATTGGCCCAAATAGTCAATCCATCAATTTTAACATTTTCTGGTCACCACAAAAGTTCTAAATAGATTTAGGAGACCTGTAAGAGCTAATTTTACTCTGATCATGCTGATAATACTCCACACTTTTATAAAATGTTGTATTTGCAGGAATCGTAAAGGCAAATACTCCATGCATTACATAACTATTTAGAAGTTGGGAGCAAGTTTTGTGATTTGGTATACTGATCCTACTGGTCTTAGTTCATTAACTCTCTTTAGATCATTACCTCAGTGCCTTTACTATTTCATTTGTTGTATATCTTGTTGTTCAATTTGCGGAGGTCATGAAAACCCCACTATTCAACCCCCGCAAATTGACCTTTTTCTTCTAGTGTGACCCTGATTTTTTTGATAATGTCAATATATATATAGTATATAAATTAAACTCATATGAAAAAAGTTAAACTTACTGGGTCCATGTTTGTTAAAATCAGCTTGCTGCGTGGACAACCTAGGATTCTTGAATTGATGAAAATGGCTGGAAAGTCTGTAGCTGGATATAGCCAGCATTTTCTGGTTTAGTTTCTAACCTCTCTTTTAAAAAAAAATCTGGGAATTGTGGGGTAAGATAGAGAGAGTGAGAAAGTTTGCAGAGAGTAAAGGCACTTCAAACTTGTGAAGCAATGGAAATGTTTGAGCTATTTTTATACTGTAGTCTGTAGGCCAATATTATATACTTGCATATCATGCTGAAGGGTGAATGGTATATTACTTATACATTCAAACAGATGAAGGACTATTTAAGATTCAATTGAATTTTTCTTTAACAGTAAGTTTCAATTTTTTGAATAACCTAAAAGGAACTGTCAAAAATGAACTTGGTATATAATATTAGCAATAACCTTATTGCTGCTGTTCGTCGATGGCTTTACCCTTTTCCAGTTCCACCTTATTTTCTCCCTCAACATATAAGCCTATAGGGATAAAATATCCCCTAACTTGTTTGTTGCGTACTCTTGTACATATGTTGGACCTGTAAAGAGTAAAGACTAGGATAACTATTTGAACCACATCCAAATTTGCAGGTAAAAATTTTGTGCAGGGGTCTGTTTGGCGCGCGTTAATTGATTTGTAGCCGTCAAAAATACATTCGATGAGAAATAGCTACCTCCAGACAAATCCCAGTATAAATACTGGGGCTGTGAACAATTTGTTCACAGCCCCAGTATTTATACTGGGAAGCTTCAGTAAACTAATCCCAGTATAAAATACTGAGGCTTTGAACAAGTTTTGTTCAAGGCCCCAGCATTTTGTTATGGGACTTTGTATAAAGCTTCAGTCTCATAACAAAATGCTGGGGCTGTGAACAAAACTTATTCAAAGCCCCAGTATTTTGTTATGGGATTAGTCTGGGGTGTTTTTCCAACGCTAATGAAGCTTAGTGCGCGTGCGAATTTTTGGCTATTCTTCAATAAATTTTGAAATGGTGGATAGTTCCCAATGAGCGCGTCCAAAAATGACTAGTGATCAAAATTCTCCAATTTGCAGGGCCGAGAACCCAAATTACCTATTACTAAGGGATTTTTACCCCACATAACCATTCCCAACCCTTATCCACTTTTTGTAACCATATTTTGTCCTTTCTTTCTTTTCCTAGCATATTTATTAAATATAATTTGATGATATAAATATTTAAAAAATATGGGACAAATATATATGTGTATAGAAGGTATATATACAAAATATCAATCTATTATATTTGATATTTTAATTATAAATTAAATTTTAAATATAAATATTGTGGCTATATTATGTTAGTGCTAAATGACTTGTTAATATGAAATATTGTGGGCTATTTATGTGGATAGCATTAAATAATCAATTAATTTTGGTCACGGCAGCGATTGTTGCTGCGATGGACCCAGGTCATTTTTTTTTATTTTTCTTTTTATAACTAACTATTTAAGCCATGTGAAATGTTTATACAAATTATCGTCCTTTTGTTTAAGGGATGTTTACGAAAATACCCATCAAAATTAAAATATTTACGCACCTCTATCCATAAGTTTCATATTTACAAGCCCTACCCATAAACTATTTACATGTCCTACCAATCTAGACTTTATATTATTATTTGTGCAGTATACTTTAAATGTATACGTCCATATCTAGACTTGTATACTATTATTTATGCAGTTAAGGTATAATAAAAGTATACAACAATAAATGGGTAGGTTGAGTAAATACTTTTAAGTTCATGAGTAGTGTAATTTTTAATGAGTAGAATACGTAAATACTTTGATTTCATGGGTATATAATGTGAAAAAACCCTTTGTTTAATTGTATTTTCTATTGCAAAGTTGCGGAAACATGAGTCACATAACCATAAATTCTATATTTTAATTTGCAAAGCCAAACAGACAAAGTGTTTTTAAAAATCTGGCTAGTGGAACTAACACCTACCGAATTTGTTAATTTATGTAAGAAAGAATGATGGAGCAATTGTAAGCTCGTGATACCTAATCTGACAAATTTATAAAAGTTAAAACAAATTAAAAATGAACATGTTCTCCCATAAAAATTTAACAACTCGTAACATGGGTCACTACTCTGAAAACTAGAACTCTGTCTCATCCTACTAAATTTCCACAAAACTACTTTTTTCAAGAAAAACCTACTTGGTCTAACAGGCTATACAAGTCATGTAGGAGTCAGACCATTGCAATTATGCTAACAGCTCATTCAAATTCACAGCAAAAGTTCTAATGGTTGCTATACTTAAGTCCCCCTTCTAGCTAAGATGAAACCTTTCTACAAAGAAGGATGGCCACAGCACACTAATCACTCCAAATAGGGGTGAACTGTGAAAAAATAACAACTAAGACAAACCTAGAATTAAGAAAAATAATAATACCCGAAAATATTTAGGGGTGGTATCAACTGTAAAGATAATCATTCGAGTCATGTACATGAGTTCTTACTCATATCGTTCTTCATGGACGTTCTCCTAACCCCACTGGGTAGAAGGAACAGTTCCTTTACCATTAGCAGAACTGTCCCTTTGACTTTTCTTCTTAATTTCAGGTTTATAGCTATTAATCTTTTTTAAGCTTAGCATTTATTTCAGCAAGTTCTTAAGGATCAACAGGCCCCTGATTTACCAATTTTCTCTTCATTCCTCTATCATTGATCACCGTCACTAATGTCCTCATCATCCACCATTTGTTCATCATCCATGGGTGCTCTAAAAGCAACCTTTGGAGACCCAGGAGACTCATCCATGAAAGCCTCTATACCCATCACAGTTTGTTGAGTATATGATGTTTTGATGATAATAAATAAAATGTACTTGTCAGATTGAATTAATTAAGACCTTATTTGTGGAACTAGTTTTTCTTGAATTATTGGTAAGTTGGTGAATATAATTTAATTGCTAATTTTGGTGAAATTATTGTATGGCTGACTTATGGATTAAGCTAAGTTTCTTGATAAGATTCTTTAGCTATTTGATTATCTGCAGGATTTGGAGAATGAAGTAGAGTTGGAGTAGAACTATATGAAATCCAAAATGATAAGGAGAAGTGATTAGAATTAAAGATATATGGTTATCCCTAATATACTTGAACTTTGTTTTATTTATCAGGTCTTTATCTATAAAAGAAGTCCATGTACATATTGAGAGAAGGCGTCCAAACACTTCAGCACAAAAGAGAAATAGAACGTACAAGAGAGAAAAGTTCTGAAGCAATTGGAACGGACGTTGGAACAGTCTGGACAAGTGTTTCATCAAGTCCTTTAAAATAGTTTGAGTCCAGTTCGTAGTTCATGTATTAGGCACTAAAGTGTAATCTCGTTCAGCTTTTTGAGAGTTAGAACTTTTCATGGCTTGACGAAAGCTGATTGGATCAGCTTCAGTCATTCCAATGTCATCCTCATGTTCTTGGAGAAACACAAAATAATCTTCTGGAATTGCATTTCTCTTATCTCTAATAGATTTCCTTAATGGCATTGGTTCTTGAGGCTGTAAAGTTTGTTCAATGACATTGTCTTGATCTGGAGTTGTTTCTCGAGCAACGTCAGGTATAAGAGACTGTTCCTAAGCATTGTCAATAGCAACTTGAGGAATATTAATATTCTTCTTTTCAAAGACAAAGTCATTTATTCTTTCTTCCCCCCGCAAACTCAACATCCTCAAAGAACTGGGCATTATTCGTCTCAAAAATAGCCTTAGTTGTGGGATCATAAAATTTGTAACCCCTGGATCTTTCAGAGTATCCAATAAAATAACAACTGATTGTCCTTGAGTCCAGTTTCTTTTCATTTGGCCTATAAGACCTTGCCTCAACTGGACATTCCCAAATGTGCAAATGATTTAAGCTAGGCTTCTGCCTGTCCAAAGCTAATAAGGGGTCTTATCAGTTTCTTTAGTTGGAACTCTGTTGAGTATATATGCTGCGATCTTTAATGCTTCTCCCCAGAGTGATTCAGGCAAGGTAGAATGACTAATCATACATCTCAACATATCTTTAAGCGTTCTGTTTTGTCTTTCAGCAACATCATTCATAGTGGGCGAACCCGGCATGTGTACTGTGGGACGATACTGCATTCCTCTAGGAATTTTGCAAATGGTCATAGGCGTTGTTCACCCGATCCATCATATCTACCGTAATATTCACCACCACGGTTAGATCTAACGCCTTTAATATGTTTGCCAAGTTGGTTTTCAACTTCAGCCTTAAAATTTTTTAACACATCCAGTGATTGCGATTTTTCATGAATGAGATAAATGTAGCCATATCTTGAAAAGTCGTCTATGAACGTTATGAAATACTGTTGAGCATTCCAAGAAGCCGTAGGGAATGGTCCACAAATATCAGTATGTGTTAGTTCTAAGACATCAAGTTTCCCATTGGCTCCAAATCTCCTAACATTTGTTTGTTTCTCCTTTATGCAATTCACACATACATCAAAATCTGAAAATCAAGGGGATCGAGAATACCGTCGGACACAAGTCTCTCAATTCTCCTTTTGGAGATGTGACCTAATCTCTTGTGCCATAACGAAGCTGAACTCTCGCTGGTTAATTTGCGCTTTTTACCAATTATATTAACATGCAAGGATTCATTATACGAAGCAATTGTGTCAAGCAAATATAGATTATTGTAACCTGATAAAGAACCAGATCCTACCAATTTTGAATCATGAAAAGGACTAAATTTTCCATTTCCAAATGAACAACAATAACCAAATTTGTCCAAAGCTGAAATGGAAATCAAATTCCGTCTAAAAGACGGTACAACAAAAGTCTCATTCAAATCCAAATAAAAACCAAAAGTTCCAATTGCTTCGACTTCCACCGTCTTGCCATTACCTACGTAGATGTATCTTTCACCATCACTTGGCTTTCGGCAATTCAGGGAACCCTGCACAGACACACTGATGTGTGTTGTTGCAACAGAATCTATCCACCGCGTGTGTCTTGGCACTAAAGTCAAATTAACCTCGGAACAAACAAAATTAAGAAGCGTACCTTTCTTTGCACGCCAAGTGTGATAGTTGGTATACTGCTTCTTCTTATGACTTGCAGCTCCACAAAAGTAACAACCATCATTATCCTTAGATGGTTCCTTATGTTGCTTCTTTTGTGTTGCCGTATCCGCAGCTTCCTTATTCTTTCTTTTCTTGTCTTTCCTTTTGTCCTTTGGCACAACGGCTAAGTGAGCACTTTTTGTCCTTTCTTGTTTCAATCTATCATCTTCCTGAACACAGTGTGATATGAGCTCATTCAGAGACCATGTCTCTTTCTGACAGTTATAGCTCACCTTAAACTGGCTAAACTGTAGAGGAAGGGATATCAAAACCAGATGCACTAGCAAGTCCTCAGAGAGTTCCAGCTTATGTGCTTTCAACTTTGAAGCAAGATGAGACATTTGCATAATGTACTCCCTGATGTTACCTTTTCCTTGGTACCTCATTGAAATCAGACTTGTCAAAAGTGTACCAATTTCAGCCTTTTCACTCTTGACAAATACTTTTTCAATTTCAGCTATAAATTCCTTAGCCGTATTCACCTTATCAGACATAGTGCCCCTGAAAGTTTCTGAAATGGCTTTCTTCATGATTATCATACACATGCGATTTGATCTCTCCCACCTTTCCATCTCTTTCTTCTGTTCAGAAGTACTATCATATGTAAGAGGTGGTGGAGAATCAACCCTTAATGGAAGGTCGAGATCCATGACTCCAAGAACTATGTTGAGGTTCTCTTGCCACGATTTTAAGTTAGTGCCATTTAGCATAGGAATGGAATTGATGTTGACAGTAATGCTTGCAGGAGTAATTTCAGCTGAATCAAAGAACAATGACAAATAAGCTCACATTAAATTTATACCAAAATTGAAAATAAATTTGAATAAAGGTAAAGCTCATCTCAAGATACCGGACACTCCATTAATATTTCATCTTTGGATAAAATATTAACTTGTAAGTGGTATCTTGTCGTAGTAATCAAACATTGATAATAAAATAACACGTCAAATAAAAAATCTTCCTTTGGGCCGATTTATTATTCACGCGTAAACCAAAAAATCATCACATGTTTATTACCATAAAATGCACGTATAATTCTATCAAACATTTACCTTCCTGGACCCTTGGCCTTACCTAGGGAATCTACAGAACAATGTGTGGTTAATGGGTACATTATACCTAGTAAAACAATAGCCCTAGTGAATATGTGGGCAATGGGAAGGGATCCTCAATATTGGGATGATCCAGAAAAATTTGAACCCGAGAGGTTCAATCTTGTTGATAATACAAATGGAATTCCTTTTGAGTTGGTGGCATTTGGATTTGGAAAACAAGTTTGTCCAGGAATGTCGTTTGGTACAACTAGCCTAGAGCTTATTCTAGCTAGACTACTCTACTATTTTAATTGGAAACTTCCTGGTAAAATGAATTCCAAAGAACTAGATATGACTGAAAAATTTGGTGGTAGTGTTGGAAGGAAAAACAATTTGTACTTAATTGCTTCACCATATCTATATGATTCACCTCAACTTTGTAACTAAGATAGATTTGGTTGTATTAGAAGTTGCCTAGTACTATGGTAACTAATAAAGACATGTTATTAGTAACTTTGGCATATAAATTTTCTTTTTTCTTTCTTGTATTCAATTAGGGTGTAATTGTAAGTTGCATGCAGTATTATTCTGCAGTGTGGGTTGTTCATTATTCTGCAGTGTAGGTTATTCAAATTATCTTTGTTTTCTGGAAATTTTTATTGTTATTTTTATTCCATTCTTTCCACTTAATGTGTCATAGTTTGAATCAGCACGGAGTTTAACAAATAAGTGAAGATCTTTTAAACTTGTGGTCTAAATTAAGACATGGTAGATATTTGTGTGATTGTAAATCAGTTTAGTTGAGATTTGTGAGGTTAATACAAGTATTTGGCTATGAGAATCTAGTTGGATTGGGTAAACCCCTAGCTCATTCTTATGATTTAAATCAATCATTATTTACTTGTTTTATGTTCATTGCTAGTTATAGTTTTAGTTTATAAGCTAAATCAACCTTTATTTATTATGAATATACGGACAATTCATTGAACCCGTTACTATTCATCCTAAGATTAATAAATTATTTTGCTAGCTCCCTGTGGGAATCGACCCCGACTCTTGTTGCGTACTATTATTTTTGACGACCGCCTCACACCCTTCGTGGTGAGTGGATCGAGCATGGATCATGCAACTTTTAGCTTCTGGATTCTTGGTCTATTTCCGATCGAGAATTGCTCATGGATACTATCCCAGAAATTCTTAGCAACCTCCATGTGTGATATGGTAGTTCTAAGGGTTGGTAATCGAATTTTCATCTGGCTTCTTAATGGACCCATCCACAACCAAACTTCCTTCTTGTACGCAGCGCCGTTCATACAGGCCATGCCCATTCTTCATAATTATCACCGGTCAACTGGACATGTTGATAATCAAATCGGAATTGTCATTCGACGTGATGTCGTATGGAGAAATCATCTTCCGTATGCCGGCACCGTCACCGACAACCACCCAGTCACCCAAAACACCAACATCATTAGTCAGAGCAGCCATCACTGCACAACTTCAAGGAGAGTTTTCTCTTTCAACTGATCAATATGGTGACTCTGATACCATGTAAAAATCAAGAATAAAGCAACAATTTTATGGGTGAAAATCTCTCACCATTTTCATTGAATGAGCATCTATCTATACAAGTGTCAAACCTTATATTACTTGGTGGCCAAGTAACTAATGTGGGCTGGCCCAATAGCAAAAGTAAAATCTAGCTAAATAACTACAAGTATAATATATCTATCACTATTTACAAGATAAGTATTTACAATTATTCTATTAAAAACCACTTTTTGAAATTTGAAAAATAAATTTTTGAAAGATCTCCAAAAACTTCTAAATATTCATGGATAAACACTTTGGAGATTTTTGCCGAGAAAAGCAAAAAATTATGGCCAAATGCCTCCTAATTTGTTGTGCGACCTCTTCCTCTTTATTACTCCCTCCATATCTCAACTTATATAACCATATTTCTTTTTTAGTTAATTATAAAAAGAATATTTACTTTTACATTTTATAATAAATTTATTTTTTTTAAATGATTCACAATCACACAAATTTTTATGATTTATTTAAACTAGTATTAATTTTAAAAATCTTCACATAAATTAGGACGGATGAAAAGTTTTCCACATCTTACTCTCACTCCGACGACTCCCTACTTTTTCATTCTCACCTTCGGTTTTCAGATGCATACATTACTATATGCTAACCAATAATATATTTGTATTACCCATATGCTAACTAATAATATATACTTATATATACAGTAGGTGTAAGGTGATAAGAGTCTACTGTTGATGTGAATCTTTATCATACAACATCTCGCTTGCTCTAAATAAAAAAATTCGGAAAAGGGTCAAATTTGCCCCTCTACTATGGTTTAGGGGTCACGTTTACCCTCCATTAAAAATTTGGTGCAGTTATGCCCCTGTCGTTACCATAGTACACACTTTTACCCCTTTTTTTTACGGATCTCCACGCTGGACGACACGTGGCTGCCACATCAGTGCCATAGTAGAGGGGCAAATTTGGCCCTTTTCAGTTGTTTCTAAAATCGTGTATGGACTAAGTTTTAATACTTAGAGAAAAAGTTTCGATGCTTAGAGGAGTCATTATAAAAGAGAAAAATGTGCTAAGAATGGTAGATAAGATAGTTTGAGAGAAATACGAAATTAAAATGACAGTCTCTTCAGTTTGGTTCCATAAGAAAGATATACTTTTGAATTTTGTGACAAAATTATCTTTATTAAAAATAAGATAAAAGTTTAATAATAACATTATTTCCAAATAAATAGATATGTTCTTTTTAAAAATACTAAAAGGTAAAATATGCTACTAATATTAAAGTGGATAAAGAGTTCTTTCATGTATTTTAATTTAAAAGATATTTTTTAATTTATCACAAAAGGTGATTTTTGCTATATATTGACTTATTAATTTTAGTTTAAACTCTTTTCCTTTAATGGCATATTTTTTGTAACATTAGAAAAAATAATAATAGAGTTTTATGTTAAAAATCACAAATTCTAGAATTCAATCATGACAATAATTTTATGGATAAATACTAGCTTAATGTTATGGACAAATGCTAGCTTAATGTCATGATTGAATTCTAGAATTTGTAATTTTAAATTGAAATACATGAAAGAACTCTTTATCCACTTTTTAAAGAACATATCTATTTATTTGAAAATAATGTTATTATTATCTTTAATAAAGATAATTTTTGTCACAAAATTCAAAAGTATATCTTTCTTATGGAACCAAACCAAAGAGAGTGTCATTTTAATTTTGTATTTCTTTCAAAATATGTTATCTACCATTCTTAGCACATTTTTCTCTCTTATAATGACTCCTCTAAGCATCGAAACTTTTTCTCTAAGTATTTAAACTTAGTCCAGAGACGATTTTAGAAACAACTGAAAAGGGCCAAATTTGCCCCTCTACTATGGCACTGATGTGGCAGCCACGTGTCGTCCAGCGTGGAGGTCCGTCAAATATAGGGGTAAAAATGTGTACTATGGTAACGGCAGGGGTATAATTGCACCAAATTTTTAACGGAGGGTAAACGTGACCCCTAAACCATAGTAGAGGGGCAAAATTTGGCCCTTTTCCGAAAAAAATTCGAAAAAGGGTCATATCTACCCCTCTACTATCAAATATTAGTTATAACTCACATCCGTTATACTTTTGCTTGGTATCTACCCCTGCTGTTAAGAAAACTCACATATTTGCCCCTACTTTTAACGGAGCAATGTTCCAGTCTCACTACTGCCACGTGCCGTGCATCCAAGCAATGATCCATTTTTATTTTTGACCCAATTAAATCCAACCCCAACCCATCTAATTTATCCAACTCAAATCATTCGTTTAATGAAAGTAGCTCTATTTCATCTTCTTCCTGCTCTTACTGATTGAAAATTTATTACAATTTTCTAGCCAATCATTCTATTTCTTGTATATGTTTAATTTTATAAATTATTCATTTACTTAATTTTAGATTTTTGAAATTATAAAATGATGCAGCTAGTTTATCCGAATAGATCATACTCATTCGTTAATTTAGGAAGAATCTTTAATTAATGTCACCCATCTTTCTCTCTTCTCTCTCTCCCTTAATTTTTTTTAATTGTGAAATTCTGGTGCTTTCATATGTGGCTACTAATAATTATTTGTGAAAATTTCATTAAACAATTATTTGAAACTTTTTTTTACCAATATATCTATGTATTATTAACAGTGTGCAAAATCTATATTTTTTATTGCATGTGTGTGTGTGTGTGTGTGTGTGTGTGTGTGTGTACATATATATATATATATATATATATATATATATATATATATATATATATAGAGTGTGTATTAAATATTTATTTATTCACTAATATTTTTGCATATAAGCTCTTATTATTTATCATGTATTCATCTATTATTTATGACTCATTATATTTATGTTGAACATAATATAGACATGATATGTAGTATGTATCCATTCCGTATTATGCATTTTTTAAATTTAGTTATCAAAATATTTTTATATGAATTTATTACGTATCATGTATATATCTGTTATTCATATTTGTATGTGATATGTATTTCAATTGAGACTAACGTTGAATTTCATAAAACTAAAAACTTAAAAGATAGTAGCCATAATTCGTGGGATTCAGTTTGATTGGTTCCCTTAGATGACGCCTAATATCTATTAAAGAGACAAATAGTCTTAATTCTAGGCAACAAATATTTACCAATTTTTTGCTTTTAGTATTTGATTTTCCCGTATAATTGACTATAAAAGCTATGCTATTTTTTATTTGGGGTTAGAGAAAATTAATACACTATATATAGGCAGTTATTTATATTTTTTTGCCCAAAAAAAAAATCATATCCAAGTATATAATCCAACTCTCCATATTTTGGCTTGACAATATCGTCCGAAGAAAACCTAAAAAAAAATACCGTTGTTTGGTACCCCAAACTCGCCCATAAAAATTCTTAAAAAATATGAAGATATAATCTTTTTTGTTAATTGTTAGATACGTGGCAAAATTAATTGTAAAATATTATGTTTTTTACATTAGCTAATTGTACCCGAGATTGGTTATTGGGTGTTCTAATTTGGGTTAAAAGTTTTGGTTACTAATTGAGGCTATAAAAAAAAGGTGAGGTTTTAGATTAGTGCCACGTGGGGGGCAAAGCTGGGGTAGTGTCTCTGTTAGATGGAGGGGCAAATATGTGAGTTTTCTTAACGGCAGGAGTAGATACCAAGCAAAAATATAACGGATGTGAGTTATAACTAATATTTGATAGTAGAGGGGTAGATACCGACCCTTTTCCGAAAAAAATTTGATTCTCCAAACAAAACAAAACTTCCCTGAAATAGCTGAGGTAATGGATTTGATTTCCCAAATATACTAATGTATTAAGTTGGATTGTGAACTGGCAGATTTAATTGTCCAAAGTTGCAAACTAATCAACTTGTTTGATAGTGATATAAAACAAGTGAAGAATGCTAGTATTAGCTAACTAGAGGTGCGCACGGAAAGTTATTCTCACCTTCGATTATCAGATGCATACATTATTTTATACTAACCAATAAAATATTGGTATTACAGTATTACCCATGTGCTAACCAATAATATATACGTATATATAGAGTAGGTGTAAGGTGTAAGATTCTACTGTTGATGTGAGTTTTTAATTATACAACATCTCGAATGCCCCAAATAACAAAATTTGATTCCTCAAACAAAACAAAAACTTCCCAAATAGCTTAGGTAATGGATTTGATTTTCCAAATATAATAATGTGTTGGGTTGTGAACTAGCAGATTCAATTTTCCAAAGTTGCAAACTAATCAAGTTGTAAGAAATAGATATGAAACCATTTTTTTAAAAAATGATCTTAGCTAAGCAGCAGAGGAGCACGAAAAGTCATTCTCATCTCTGATTTTCAGATGCATAGTCATTCTCATCTCTGATTTTCAGATGCATACATTATTATATGCTAACCAATAAATTTTATTAACCATGTGCGAACCGATAATATATACATTTATATACAGTGGGGTAAGGTGTAAGAGTCTACTGTTGATGTGAACTTTTTATTATACAACATCTCGAATGCCCTAATAATAATATTTGATTCCCCAAATAAAACAAAACATCCCTGAAATAGCTTAGGTAATGGATTCGATTCCCCAAATAATGTATTAAGGTGGGTTGTGAACTAGCAGATTCAACTGTCCGAAGTTGCAAACTAATCAACTTGTTTGAAATAGATAAGAAACCATTAAAAAATGATACTATTAACTAACCATATGTGCACGAAAAGCATTAAGTATTACTCCTTCCATTCCACTTTATGTCATAGTTTGACTCCGCGCAAAATTTAAGAAATAAATAAAGACTTTTGAAACTTATAGTCTAAAATAAGATATAGATATTTTTGTAGTTGTAAATCTTTTTATTAATATCAAAACTGTAATTTTGAAGTTAAATTGTTACAGAATTTAGAATGCTGACATCCTGTTTGAAACAAACTAACAAGGAGATGTAGCCACATAAATTGGAGCGGAGAGAGTAGATAACATGGCTTGAATTTCATTGAAAATTATTTCTAGAAGATAGGTGGGGCACTGGGTTGAGTTGGTTTAGAGCACAGCTTGTCTACGTTGGTTTAACACGTGCAAGAAAGTACTCCCTCCGTTTAATACATGTAAGAAAGTACTCCCTCCGTTTCAGTATATGTGAATATATTTTCTTTTTACTCCATTCTAAAAAAATGCCTCTTTCTATATTTGGTAACAATTTAACTCCAAATTTATCATTATGTCATTAGTGAGATGATTTATAGCCATACAAATACCAATGATTTATTTTAGACTACAAGAGATGTGCTTGGGTTCTCGAAGGGTAACCCCTTGTAGACACATAGGGAATTGGTTTTGGAATGAAGAAGTTCAAGGAAAAGTGGAGGCCAAGAAGGTTTCCTACATGAAGTTAGTAGAGAGAGAAGATGAGGACGAATAGGGAAAAGTATAAGACTGCGAAGAAGGCAAAAAAGTCGACGGTTATGGAAACTAAAACGACACCTTTTGAGCATTTTTATAAGGAAATACCAAACAAAGGCGTGGAAAAGAAGTTTTATAGATTCACCTAGGCGACGGAAAGGTGGTCTCGCGACCAAGACTTGGTGAGGTGCAATTAAGATGAGGCTGGCACGATATTGGTGCAAGAGGCTCTCATTAAATGGAGATGCAAGCAGACTTCCATATACTCTTCAATGAAGAGGGGGACAAGAATATTGTGTTGGGTCATTTATAGCATTTCGACAGCCGTCGTAATCTTTGATATTACAGATGTATAGAATTTGATGAGGTTAAGAAGGAAATTTGTAAGATGAGAGGGAAGAGAGTGACCGGGTCTGACGAGATCCTGCTGGAATTTTAGAAGAGTACAGACAGAGTAGGTATAGAGTGACTAATTGTTGATAACGTTGGACAAGAACAAGGGTGATATTCAAATTTGTAATGAAAGTATGGGCGAGGGTGAGAGAGAGGAGGATGAAGAGGGATGTAACTATCTCCGAGAAATAATTTGGATTCATGCCTGGGCCATAGACTACGGAGGCCATCCATCTTTTGAGGAGGCTAGTAGAGTATGTTAAAAACATGAAAATGGACTAACATATGGTGTTCATTGATCTTAAGAAGGCCTCCGACAGAGATTTTATAAAGATGTATGGAGTCTAGAGCTGTTCATATGGCATACATCAGAGAAATTAAAGACATGTATGATAGAGATAAGACTCGAGTGGGGACAGTGGGAGGAGATTCATAGCGCTTCCAAGTCAAGATGGGCTACAACAGGGATTAATGTTGAGCCCATTTTTATTTGATCTAGTGATGGAAAACTGAATCAGAGTATTCAAGGGGAGGTTCTGTTGTGTATGTTATTTGCAGATGACATAGTATTGGTCGACGAGACATGTGGTGGAGTTAATGATAAGCTAGAAGTTTGGAAGCGGACTCTTGAGTCTAAAGGTCTTAGGCTGAGTAGACAAAAATAGAGTACATGGAGTACACGTTTAGTAATGCATCTCATTAGTCAAAGGAAGAAGTTACGCTTGATACACATGTCATTCCAACGAAATGAAGTTTTAAATATCTTGGGTCAATATTCCAAGAAAATAGAGAGATTGACGACGATGTCACGCATCATATAGGAGCAGGTTATATAAAATGGAGGCTCGCTTATGGTGCTATGTATTAAAAAAGTGTCATCTAGACTTAAGGATAAGTTCTATATAGTGGTCGTAAGACCAGCTATGTTGTATGGGGCTAAGTGTTGGCCAGTCAAGATGCAAGTAGCAAAAATGAGGATGCTTCAATTGATGTGTTGGCATACAAGGAAAGATAAAATTATGAATGATGCTATACGGGAAAAGGTGGGAGTGGCATCAGAGGTAGACAATATGTGGGAAGCGAGGTTGCGATGATTTAGGCATGTGAAAAGGAGAAGCACGGATGCCCCAAAAAGGAGGTGGAAGAGATTGGTAGTGCTGGGTCTGTGGAGAGGTAGAGGTAAAGCAAAGAAGAGTTGGGGCAAGATGGTTAGACAAAACATGACTCACCTCTAAATTACCAAGGATGTGATTGTAGATACGAAGACGTGGAGGTTGAAGATTAGGATGGAAGGTTATATAGCAATCGAGCAATTTCTGTCATATTTGCAGCAGTATTATTCTTATATATGTTATTTCTATCTTATTCTTTGTCTTTATTGTTATTGGTGTTCTTTGTTTACCTTTGGTGTTCTTTAGTTTTTAAGAAAATGCTTTCTATTTCTTTTTCATGGTATTAGCATCTAATTCTATTTCAAACTTATTTTCAAAACATTT
This sequence comes from Petunia axillaris subsp. axillaris, assembly GCA_029990575.1. Lineage (NCBI taxonomy): Eukaryota > Viridiplantae > Streptophyta > Magnoliopsida > Solanales > Solanaceae > Petunia > Petunia axillaris. The sequence goes on along the minus strand of JARKNS010000002.1, from coordinate 2,689,324 downwards.
TTCTTTATTCTTTAGCCGAGGATCTATTGCAAGCAGCCTTTCTCCCTTGGTGGGGGTAAGGTTCCCAGACCCCATTTTTGGAATATCACTTGGTATGTTATTGTAAGTTTCAAAAGTCTTCTTTACTTTATTAAACTTTATATCAAGCTAAACAGTTTCACATAAATTAAAATGGAGGGAATATTAATTTTGACTCGGCTTATTAGGGATAAAATCTCCAACTTGGTTCAAAGTGATTTAGTAAAAGTTAAAATTTCACCAAGATGGCTAACTTGGTTAGACTCAAGGGGAAAACTCAAAATTAAAAGTATAGTAAATCTAGAATTTTCCAAAGGTCATCCAAATCGGCGTATAAAAGCGATTGGATAATAAAGTCTTTCATTCCAATCCAAGACGACGAATCTAGCCCTATATCTAACCACCACTTACTTCTACAACATATCATCACTTATTCATTAGTATGCTGTTATTAGAGGGTGCTCTATCCTCATAATTGCTTTAACTTCTCTCAAGAAAGAGATTACAACTTGACTTTTAGTGAAGAACTCCAAGGAGTCCTTTCTTTGAAGAGGGTGCCTAATTGTGTGGGAAAAATTCATGCCACTTATGAATAGTAAAGTAAAAGTCCAGCTGGCCCAAACCAGAGTTGGCCCGCAAGACAGCGAGTGCTAAGGCCATACACCCGCTCTGTCAGCCACGGCTGTTCAAGAGGCACGGACCTAGAGTTGACGGGTGTACCTCTAGCCGCCCTAAGTACCTCTAGCCGCCTTAAGTCAATCGATGAGCCGGTGAAGGGTTATCATCGCATCATATTGAGGGTAGGAGGATTCCGTCCTCGTAGCAGGAGGATTCCGCTCCATCGCATCATACCATCGCATCATATTGAGGGTAGGAGGATTCCGCCCTCGGAGCAGGAGGATTCCGCTCCATTGCATCATATTGAGGGTAGGAGGATTCCCCCCTCGGAGCAGGAGGATTCCGCTCCATTCATTTGGCACATGTGGCCCTTTGCATCATATTACATTTCATTTCATCTCATATGATTTCATTTCATACCATTGCGTAGACTTGTGGTACATAACTACTGTTCTGCTTATACGTGCATTGCTTATTTGTCTATATATTTCTGGCTCGTATTCTGGGTTGCGGGGATCGGGCTGCACGCCGCAGCGGTATAAATATATGGATCGGTTTGCACGTCGCAACGGTATAAATATATGGATCGGTTTGCACGTCGCAGCAGTATAAATATATGGATCGGTTTGCACGTCGCAGCAGTATAAATATATGGATCGGGTTGCACGCCGCAACAGAATGAATATATGGATCGGGTTGCACGCCGCAACAGAATGAATATATGGATCGGGTTGCACGCCGCAACAGGATGTATTTCTGATTGTTGATGTGTTCGGGATACCTATATGTTCTGGATATCTTACGTTCCTGGTTGTTGAATAGTTTGTGATTCCATACGTGTTTCTAGTTATTATCTGACTCTGCCTTTTCATAATTTAAATAAGAGGAATTTGGTTTATCTATTTCTTTTCTCCCTGGCTAGCTATCCTATTCTTTGAGGTGGCTAGTCTGCCCCACTTATTGAGTCCTTTTGACTCACCCTTGTTTGTTTTTTTTATTTCTTGTCTATCTATTTCGTTTCGGCAGGTTCGCTCCAGGATTGAGTTCGTCACGTTGTTCAGGAGCGAAGACGACTTCAGCTGTCAGGGTGAGCCAGCTTTATTCCGGATGGCCACTAATTTATTGTTTATTATTTCAGTTGCATTCTGCTCCCTTCAAGAGGTATTTGTTTTCTTTGTACTCTTAGATGTCTAGTCTGGATAACCCTAAACCTAGTATGTTGGGTAGTCAGCTGTAATTTTCTTTCGTACAGCTTAGAGGTATCAATATATATGTATATTTTTTTAGTCCTGTCTTTATTTATGAATTGTTATATTTATTTTCCTGATTTAATTGGTAAGGGTTCGCCCGACGGGTCTAGGAGAGGATGTCGGGTGCCCGCACGACCTAACCGGATTTCGAGGTCGTGTCAACCACTACTAAAAAAACCGTCATTTTCGACCGCCCAATCGGTCGAAATTCGGTCGACCTATCGACCGAATTTCGACCGATTGTGGTGGTCGATAAAATTCAGGTATAAATTCAAGTATCGATCGAAATTCGGTCGAAGGTCGACCGAATTTCGACCGAATTTCAGTCGAAGAGCATGTCACCTTAGCCCATGCTCTTCGACCGAATTTCAGTCGATAGGCCTTCGACCGAAATTCGGTCGAAGGGTATTTCGACCCGAAATTCGGTCGAAGGTCTGGTAATTTTTTTTTGATTAACTTTCGACCGAAAGTCGGTCGAAAACCTGTAAAAACCTGCAACATAAAAGCTGAAATTAGGCCTATACCACCTGTAAACACGCAGAAAAACCAGTCACAATACATTCATAAACGCTATTTAAACAAGGCTAACAAAGCCAAACAATAGAAAGGAGTCTTTCATCATTCGTTCAAGTTCTACAATATTCAAACAAACTAAACAAACAGTTTAAAGTTCAACTTTCACTACTAATGGCTAGAAGCCGAACTAGACCCGGCATCAGACTGAGACGGTGAATGGTGGCTATGTCTGCTCTTGCTCTTTCCCTTTCCCAAGCTATCACGCCTTCCTTTACCTTTTCTTTGGTTCCTTTACCACTTTTCTTTGGTTCCCGAACTAGACCCGGCATCAGACTGACACATTCATTGCACAAAAATTAGACGGGTTAAATAGATTAAATAAACACATTCATTGCAAAAAAAATAGAAAGGAACAATAGATTAAATACACACAATCATTTAAAACAAAAATAGTGAATACAAATATCTTCTTATGTTTATAATTATATAATTACATTAAACTAGCCTATTAAAAAACAAAAGTTACTAGGTACATATAAGGTCAATCCTCATCATCTGCCAATTCTTCTTCCTCATCCTCATCGTTAACTTCTTCTTCATCTGTATATTCATCATCATTTGCCCTTGAAGCTCCTTCTCCAAAATTAACTGGGTTTTTTCCCCGACTAGCTACAGATGCATCTAGTTGCTCATATATGCCATCAATATGCTGCAACTGGTCAGCCAGTTCATTGTCTGCTATCAATGGAACGGTTGACACCTCGTTCTGGTATGCAACATCTAAAAGATCAGGGACTTCAACTAATCCCACCGGTTTTCCTTTTATAACGGCCCACCAATGGGCTTTGGCCTTTGATCTTGTTGGGTTCTTTGTCCGCGGGTAAGGAACAAACCACACTTGCTTTACTTTCTGGGCAATGATGAAAGGATCATAGTGTCCATATGACCTTTTGTGGTTAACCTCGACTAACTTAGAAGAAGGGTCTACCCTCGTACCTCTTTTGCTGGGATCAAACCACTTGCACCGGAAGAGAACCAATTTCTTCCGAGGCCAACCGACACTATACTCTACCTCTAACATCTCCTCAATCACACCGTAGTACTCAAAGTCACCCCCGTGATCACCGGTTCCTACTTTCACGGACACACCAGAGTTGTATGTTTTCTTACCCTCTGACCGCTGCTTTGTATGAAACTTGTACCCATTTACAAAGTATGTATTCATCCTTTTGTATTTGTAATATGGGCCATGGCATATATCTCGCAGAAAATCAAAGGTGATGCCATTCACCGGATTGTTCACCTACATAAAAAATTTAATTTAGTTGGATAACTAAATATTTTTATCTAAATATATCTAATATGTAAGAGTTTGGTAACCACTTACAAATTCTGTAAACCAATTTGTAAAATTTTCATAAACTTCCGCATCACCGAACTCAGCGACAAAGTAACTGCATTATGAGCCGGGGATATACACGTTATTCCAAATATACTTATTTTTAACTTCTCGAATATTAGGCAGTATTGTTAAGATACAACATACTTGTAATAAGGCGTGACCTCGGGACAGTTCAACAGCACATGTGTTGTTGCTACCTTCCTGTCCTGTTTGTTCAGCTGACATACTTCGGAAGATGTATTTCCCCTGCCTGAAGATGTATTTCACAAAATGTACATGTCTGCAGGTCTGCATCATCCTTGTAATACAACATGCAGCCATTAACACAACAGTGAATCTTCTCGGCAGAAAGCCCCAACGAGGAAACCAACTTCTTAGTGTAGTAATAAGTAGTTGGTAGGGCCATATTTGTCGGATTTAGTTCATTCATAAGGGCAATGATGGAATCCATGGCAGCTTGAGATATACTAAAATCTGATTTGATACTCATCAGTCTAACTGCAACCGACAACTGGGAATGCACCGAGCCCTCATAAAATGGACGACTTGTTTCCTCCAACCGTTCATAGAACTTATTTGCCTCGGCATTGGGAATGTGCTCAATGTTTGGCTGTGATGTATCCGGCTGAAGGGGATCATTAGCCGGGTACATCCCAAAAGCATCATTCACCATATCTTCCATTCTATACCCGGCTGCTTGGTCTGGTTCCACAACCGGAGAACTCCTAGCGCCATGAATATTTTTAAGATTTTGAATTTGCTGCTGCATGTCCCAAGGCTCTCCATGATTATACCAAATGTAATAATTTGGCATAAACCCCTTCTTATACAAATGTAACTCGACATTCTCCAAATCTTGTATCTTTACACATTCGCATATTTCACATGGACACCTAATTTTGCCATGCCTTAAATAATCGTCTGTGTTGCGGGCTACATCAAGAAATTCCATTACACCCGCTACAAACGAAGGCCTCAACCCCCGCCGCTCGGGAAAGTTTCTATTATCCATCCACAGACGACGACGATTAATGTCCATATCTACAAAGATATTGCAAGATTGAGAAAAAATATCTACACAAACTTGTTTGATGAAATGCCCCAAAGAAATAATATTATCTAATAACACCCTATTAATTAATATTATCCAAGCAATTCAAACAAACAAAAGCTTATTCGTTTTAGGCATAACATGTTCATCTTCTCAACAATACCAAGGCAAGAACACATTGCAAACAACACTACCAAACAATACCAACAACTACAACAATCCCAAACAACACAAACCTAACTTTGTAATAGCTAACAACACCAAACAAGTTGTTCAACATCAACAATTACTACAATAAGCTTTGCTAACTAATAAGTAACTAAATATGCAACATTAAATATGCAAAGTTACAAAATAATTAAAAAGTTGATTAAATTCGGAATAAATAAAAAAAAAAAGTACCTAAACGTTGATTTATGCTCCTATAGGACGTACAATTGAATCCCCACTGGTTATATGCTTCAAAACTACAAAAAAATTGAGTTAAAAAGTTAGGGTTCAAGTTTTACAAAGTAATTAAAGTAACCCTAAAATTAAGAATTTACCTTGAATTTGTTGTTATGGGTAGTGATTAGGAGGGTAGATTGTGTTTAAGTGTTGATTTTGGGGGTGGGTTTGGGTGGATTTCGGGTTTTTTGAGGTTTGGGGTGTTTAGAGAGAGAGAGATAGTTGGAGAAGAAGAACAAAATGAAGGAGAAGGGCTCACTGCCGAAAATATAATCGCGTGGGTCGACCGACACGTCGACCGAAATTCGGTCGAGATATGAAAGAGAAATTTTTTTGTTCGACCGACACGTATTTCGACCGATTTTCGGTCGAATAGTTTCGTGAAGTGAACTGTTCGACCGAAAATCGGTCGAAATACGTGTTCGACCGATTTTCGGTCGAAATAGCGTAGTCGAAAATTCCGGTTTTTTTAGTAGTGAACTATATACTCTTATGATATACCCTGTTGTTTTGAACAAAGTATACCCTTTTTTTTAAATCAACTTTTTATGATTTTTTTGTTTAGGTCCAAAATATTTGAATTTTTCAAAAATCAAGATGATATTTGTTATGACTTTTCAAAGTTACCCTTGTTAATAAATGAAACACATAAAATTCTCACAATTTTCTATGAGTAAATTTTAAAAAAAAATGAAGGTTAATATAGTAAATGATATCTTTAATTAATGCTAAAAAATAGATTCCTTGGTCTGTGTGAAAACAGTCAAAAAATCAAATAATATGGACCGGATGGAGTAATTAGCTAATGGGTATAGAGTGTAAATAAGTTATGGGTATGAATATAATGAATAGAGTCATATAAATAAAATAGGATGTATGTGTATTTTTGTAAATCTCCCATTTTGATATAGTACAGAGACTATAGCTTCGAGTTGTCCAATTAGTATAAATTTATAAATTACAACACTATGGCGATCTTGTTATAAATATTCTCTCGACTCTAACAGACAAGATTTTGGCGATATAGCATCCAAGTTATTAATATATCCTCATTATATTAGTATAGGGTTAATTTCGTACCGATCACAAAACTTTACTGTACTATTTATAATACTAAAGTCACATTAAATTATATTTTGTAACAAGTCATTAAATTTTTACTCTATGTAATGCTTAAGTCATAGAACTATTTTTTTTTTTTTTGTAACAATTAAGTCACTAGAATTTTCTCTATCTAACACTGAAGTCATAAAACTGTTTTTGATAACATTAAATCAGCATTATCGGTATATTCTCTCAAATCATAAAAAATTGAAAAGATAAGTAAATTGATATAAAAATTATCCACAGTTTAATAATAAACTCAAATACAAAAATGTCGATGATAGACATTTTGATAGCCATTTAAACATAAAATTTAATACAAAAATGATAATAAATTTAAGTACACAAAAATGTCTTATGATGGACATTTTGAATAGCCAATTAAATATAAACTTTAATACAAACATATTTTCAAATTTAAGTTTCTTTCAAATTTTGTGATTTTAAAATATATGATAATAAGGTGGATTTAAAAAAAGTTGCGTGGCATGTAACGTTGGCAAAGTGATGATTCGACGGGGAGGCATCATTTTTCAATACTTGAGATTTTGTAACTTTAATGTTACAAATAATTTAGTAACCATATCTGAAATTAACTCTATTACTATATATTATAACAAGTTGGAGGATATAGTATCTCTAGCTGTTCTCGACTAACTATTATGTTAATTTATCTCCAGCAGTAAATCCAAAGCCGGCCACCAATAACAACATAAATAAATAATAAAAGACAAATATCCCACCTTTTTAGAAGAAGAAAAAAAGTTTTTTATATTACATTTGGACGTCTCCGTTAAAAAATGATAGAGTAGTTTTTAGAAGGATGTGGCGAGAGAGATTCCAACTAATTAGTCGTATTGATAATAGCACAGTCATTGCCATTTAGTCATATAGCGAAGCATCTAACTTGAAGGCAACATCAAATTTTGGAGCAACACAAAGTGCAGTTCGCAAGAAAGACTAGTCTTGGTACTTGGTTTGTATGTTCTTTCTCTTCAACTGCATATGGTAGATCTTTTTCCAGTCAATGTTGCTCCTTACCCATGGAGAACTAGTTATCTTTTTTTGTTTTTTTTATATTAATTAACTAATAGTTTCCCTTTTCCAACCCAAAAATTAAATAAGGACGTTAAGTGGAATCTACACTTTTTTGTATACTGGGCATTTCTGCACTTTGCTGATACATTTTGCCTTTTATTCTTTCAAGTAAACATGTCATTTATTGGCAGCAGAAGCAGTATCATTCCCCAATTTGATCACAAAGTTAGAAATGGTAAGTTTGGTTCATCAAGTAAGATTCTTTATTTCATATATAAAGCTTATTTTAGTGGTAACTAGCGCAGCCTAATGAAATTGAGTATTTTTTTCCTCCTTTCTACACAGAACGCAGATTTCACTACAGACCCATACTCATAGTAAGAAGCAACTGCAACCATGCTTCATCTTCGGTATGTTTAGCTCATTATCCCCTAAAATAAATATAGCAAGTTCAAATCATGACTTCAGCAGTCTAAATAGAGTATCACAATTAACTAAAAGCAAAACTTAGGTGACCTAATTAAAAAGCTGGATATTGGATGCAGAATTATAATCACGAAGAGACAAAGGAGAAAATAAGAACGATGTTTGGGAAGATTGAGATATCTCCTTCAGCCTATGACACTGCATGGGTGGCCATGGTCCCTTCAAGAGATTATCCAAAGCAGCAGCCATGTTATCCCCAGTGTTTGGATTGGATTCTTGAAAATCAGAGAAAAGATGGGTCTTGGGGTTTGAGTCCTACTCATCCTATGCTTGTCAAGGAGACCCTTTCTTCCACCCTAGCATGTTTGCTTGCTCTTTGCAAATGGGGAGTTGGAGACAAGTTAGTACATGGAGGTAAAAATTTTCTTTTAGTCCATCCTAAAAAATTGATCATTTTCTAAATTTGAAAATAATTTGACATGAACTTCTTATTTTACTATTAATGAAAAAATTTTATAGCAACACAAATACTATCCATATTTAATACCACAAGTTTCAAAAGAATTATAGCTACATAAATATTATGGCTCGGACCACTAGTTTTAAAAGTCTTCATTTTTTTGCATGTCCAGTCAAACATGATCACATACATTAATTTTATGACGGCAAGTTAATTCAAACTTTGTCACATAAATTGGATCACGACAGTACTTAAGCATTAATATTGTTGCATATATTTGACATCACTTTCTTCTTCCATATCAGGCCTCGACTTTATAGGAAAACACAGTTGGTCATTCGATGACAAGGACCAAATTGCACCGTTAGGTTTCGATATAATATTTCCTAGCATGATGAAGCATGCAGAGGAACTGAATTTGAATGTGCCTTTAGACAAAGGACTAGTAGATATGTTGCTGCACAGACGAGATTCAACTATTGAAAGGTATGTGAAAAGGAAAAAAAAAAAAAAACAGACAATGTAGAAGGTTTGTAGTTATGACTATGAGAATAAAAACAAGTCCAATTTTACCTATAAGACATCTTTGTTACTTCCTATCTTGTAAAATCAAGCATACAATGTAATATTTGAGTGGAAGAATCAAACAACTTGCACCGTGTAAAATAGAGCAAGGAATTTAAATTAAACTAGTAATAACTTCTCATCTAAAAAGTCTTATCTTTTTGTGAACGAATCTTAATATATTTTCGAACCCAGAATGTTACGAAATGATGTCAAAAAGTGTAAAGTGAACATTGCATATTTTGCGGAAGGCCTTTGCGAGTTTTGTCACTGGGAAGAGGTAATGACTTATCAAAGGAAGAATGGATCGCTTTTCAATTCACCAGCCACTACTGCAGCTGCTTTGATTCATCATTACCATGATGAAAAATGCATTGAATACATAAACTCAATCCTGAAGCAGCACAAAAATTGGGGTATGTACTATATATGTTATCTGGAATTTGCAAAAACATTAACAAAGTGTACGTCATTTCTTTTAATGTTTATTTCCATTAAGGCATTAATAAAGTAATGATCTTGAGACATTTTATACCCAGAAAAGGTACACTTATCGTTTTCCACCATTGTATCATACACTACAAGAAAAGTTCAGCATAACATAACCCATATGTTCCAAACATCTGCTAATCAGTTAAATGTTACAATACACATTAAGACTCTTTGTTTTTGCTAATGTCTGGTTAGTATATCCTTGATGCTTACACAGCTCCAACAACTTATCCTACGACGATGCATACACGTCTACAAATGGTAGATACCATACAGAATTTGGGAGTGCACCGACATTTTGAAACAGAAATAAGAAGTGCTCTAGATGAAACATACAGGTAACGTTCAATATCTCATCTTAATTCATATAGTATCTCATTTGCAACCCAGCTAGTGATTCATGATTGATGTGTAATATTAGGCTTTGGGAGCAAAAGGATGAAGAAATATTTTCAGATGTTGCTTGTTGTGCCATCGCATTTCGACTTTTACGGATGTACAGCTATGAAGTTTCCTCTGGTTTGTTGCTAGAAACTTGCAAGTTTTTTTGATATGCCTATTCATTTTCCCTGGAAATCTTTTTTACAGATTGTTTGGCGAGGAATTCCCTCTCTCGGTGTTCAGAGAGGGACTCCCTTGCCACCTCTTTCCTTAGTAGTGTGAGTGGAAAATTTTTTTGAAAAAAAAAAGATTAATAATACTCTCTCGGTCCATTTTATTTGATGTTTTTTATTTTTTGAAAGTCAAGCTGACCAATTTTCGGATTCAAATTGAACTAGATATAGTCAATATTCTAAAATTATAATTTAGATATTAAAAAACTACACGAAAAGTACTACAAGTTGCAATTCTTGTCATATTAATATGGTGAAGAAATATATCTCAAAATATTTTCAAAGTTTATATTATTTGACTTTTTAAAAAGGAAAGTGATCAAATAAAATGGACCGCAGGGAGTATAACTTTTGAGTAGTAATGATATAAAAATGTCTAAATGTTTGTTAGAGTTCTATGACGAACAAGCTGTTAAGACAATTGTTTGGAAATGACTTCTGCCCCTAAGTGAACAAAGTTACTTTCTTCTCCTATAAGTGAGTAAAGTCATTTCCCCCTTTTAGTGGAAAAAGTTTGCCTAGCTTAAAAACATCTTCCAGCAAACAAATTCAACATTTGTTTAACCTAAAACTTGGGCAGTATGAAAATCAGTCGAATTAGTATTTAGAGGGTACAAGCAATAATGAAACATTGAAGAAACAATAGTAGGGTACGAATTGCATTATTTGAATGAATATTACAAGGAGTTAATTTACAATAGGGTGATCGGGGTACTTATCGGTTAAATTTTACCCCAATCTTAATGCTAGTAAAAATTCTATTTATGCCCCCTATGACACATTACAGAAGACAGTTAGCCAACTCCTACCCTAGGTGGAAATAGTATAGATCCAAAGGCGGCACACTTCTTTGCGCTAGTGCATCCGTTTGTCTTACACAAGACAGTTAGCCACAAGGTCCATTTGATTAAGGGTCGTGGAATTTATGCCCACACAACACTGAATATTGACTTTATCATGAAAAACATTTTCCTTAAACGTGACTTATGTCATACCAACCACACGGTAATTAATAATACTGGATCTCTAGCTGATTGGCCAACATTTTACAGAAGAATTAGCAAGATTCATAGATCAAGAACATTTCAATACCTCATCAAATGCACAATTTACAAGTGAGGCTGCAGTTCTTGAGCTCTACAAGGCTTCACAACTGGCCGTTGATGAGAAAGACCACATTCTGCATGAAATAAGTACCTCTACAAAAGCTTTTATCCAGCAGGAATTACTAAACAACAATAGTCTTGATAGGATGTCACATAACGAGGTATTACTTTTTAAGGGCAGTAAGTTGTAAATTGATGCTTGCATTCATTCATTTTCTGCTGCGCTTCAATTTCTAATTTTGATAATGACAATATAGTCATAAGCTTTGAGAAAATACCACAGGTGGAACATACGTTAAGGAATTCTAATGCAAGTCTTGAGCGGGTCGAAAATAGACGGTACATCGAGTTATATGATGTAAATGCCTTCAAAATTTTGAAATCAGCTTACAGGTAAAAATTTGGTTTTATGGACTCACACGATAATTACCATTATTTAGTTCAAACGAAAAACAATACAGATGGAAGTTCATTTTAAGTACAACCACTACGTATACATATTAGGTTCCAGGCTAGTACAGGTTCCTAAATTTTTCGTCGTTTCTAACAATACATTGATTCTCTTTTAGGTCCCCCAACATATACAACAGGGATTTCCTACGATTTTCAATACATGATTATAATTTATGCCAAAAAGTGCAGCAAGAAGATATTCAAGAACTTAAGAGGTATATATGAATATGACTATCGGCTATGTACCTTGATGAGGATATAACAAAAATCTGAGATGCTAACCTTTCCTTTATTGTAGCTAGGTGGTATGAAGATTGCAAATTTGACCAAGTGGGATCTGCACCAAAGTATATATTCACTTGTTATTTGCCAATTACCACATTCTTCTTCGCACCAGAATTCTCTATTGCTCGTACAGAGTTTGCAAAATATGCTTTACTCATAACTGTGGTGGATGATTTTTTCGACAACTTTGTTTCACTACAGGAGTTGCTCAACCTAATCGAATTAGTAAAAGGGTACTTAAATTTCATTCTTTTCAATATTTATTTTCCAGAAACCATACTAATTGACAAGTGTTGTTGAAAAATTGTATATCTGCAGGTGGGATGAATATTCAACCATAGGTTTTGTTTCAGAGACAGTAGAGATTTTGTTTTTTGCAATATACAAAACTGTAAATGAATCTGCAGCCAAGGCAGAGATCATTCAAGGGCGGTGTGTCAAAGATCACTTAATTAACCTGGTACATTAAAGACTAGTTAGCTGTTTAATAATCTTTTATTGTTATTCTCTTATCTTGTTCTAATTAATTGTGAGAGTTTTGATCATATATATACAGAATCTTGAAGTTGTGAATTGCATGATGAGAGAAGTAAACTGGTGGAGAGAAGACATTACACCAAGTGTAGAAGAGTACTTGTCTACCGCCTGTGTTAATATAGCTGTGAAACTCATTCTTTTTACATCACAATATTTTCTCGGACCAAAACTTTCGGAGGAGGTTCTAAAAAGTGCCGAACTAAAGGAAATCTGCAAATGCACGGCTACTGTGTGTAGACTATTTAATGACATTCAAACTTACGCGGTAAATTCTTAACTTCTGCAAAATTGTAGCATTCTATGTTGCTTAATTTCCATTGCATTTTATGTGCAAATCAAGGTGAAGTAAAATTACATTGCTGCCTCTGATTGATGCAAGAAATCAAACAGAGTCTTACTTTGCAATATATTTCTTGCAGAAAGAAAAAGAAGAAAGGTCAAGCAACATAACCAAAGTACTTGTAACACAAAGTAGAGGAACTGTTACCGAGGAAGAGGCTCTAATACAGGTACATGAATTAATTGAAAGTAACAGAAGAAAATTGCTGAGAATGGTTCTTCAAAAGAAAGGAAGCCAGTTGCCACAAGTATGCAAGCATCTCTTTTGGAGCACAACCAAAGTAGCTACCTTTTTGTATTCAAGCCGTGATGAATTTCGTTCTCCAGAGGAGCTCAAGCGTAAGATAAATAAGTTATTTTACAAAACACTCAACCTTTCCCCAGGACAAGCTAATGAAATGGATCTAGCCTAAGTGTCATTACTACTTTAATAGGACAAGCAAATAGATTTGTGTTCATTACCTATTGATAAAATTTTCTCTTATGTATCTTAAGCTTTATTTCAAGTTTGGGTGATTACAACACTTGAATTTATCTTGCTTTTGTTGTTTATTATGTTGACAGGTTAAATTATAGCATGGGATTATAAGAACTAGCTAAGAATTTGGTTTTGTTGGCTAAAATAGCCTGACAGATGCAATTTCCACAATTAGATTTAATGTATTCATTTACATAGGCCATAATGTTGAAATAAATAATTGTATCCTATAAAACATTCTCCCAACGCCCAGAGTTATCCCGCCTCCTCTTTGCTGATGACCTTACTTTTATTGCAAAGGCAAATAAAAATCTGCAAAATCCATAAAAGACACTCTTGATTTATTCTGTCGTCTACGGGTGAAAAGGATAATTGTGCTAAATCCAAAATCATTTTCTCTAAAAGTATAGATAAAATATCTCAACTTGCAAGTTGGAAATCATTTTTGTAAATACTTAGGCTTCCCTACTCTAAGCCGGAAACCAAAACATAGTGATTACCAATTCTTGATTGATAATCTGCATAATAGACTCTCTAATTGGAAAACTAACTTCCTGAATATAGCTGGAAGAGCGACGCTAATCCACCCTCAATACTCTTCCTAATTAAATTATGCAATACTATTTGTTCAATATTTGATGTTTTGATGATGATAAATAAAATATACTTGTTAATATTTAGTACTATGTTTTGAAGGTAATAAAATAGTAAGCTTGAGTTGTGTTGCAGACATTTGTTTTGAAATAATAGTTGAGGTATGTTGAGTTTAATGTTTTGGGATAAATTCTGTTGGCTTGAGAAAGCACGTGAAGTATCTGAACTTGATTGTTGTAAAACATGATAAGGGTGAATTAATTATTTTGGAAAAAGAAGTAAATTATCTGTATGCTTAGGATTAGGCCAAAGAAGAGGACATAAAAAATCAGCAATTTATAAATTTCGTTATTTATAAAATAGATAATATTTTATATACCGCTTAGATTATGATTTATGATGGTGTCTTGAGATGACTTTGTAAACTTTATCAATAGAACTTTTTCTTATATTATACTCGCTATGTTTCAAAATTGTTGTTATAGTTCGAATTTCGAGAGTCAAACGAGTTTAACTTTGACCGTAATATTTTCTTATATCTTTTAAATATTTTGAATTATTAATTATTGTGACTTATAATACTTTTTATGTAGTTTCTAAATATATAAACGTTGTTACAAAAAAATTAAATATTATATGTTTAAATTCACAATCTAAATGAATTCGTTTGACTCTCGAAATCCGAACTATAACAACTATTTTGGAACGGAGGGAGTACTAGCATGCTTAACTTGTCAGTTGTATATTACCTTTGTTAGTGTTTATATTTTTCATAACTTAGTTTATCATAGTAAATTTTGATCCTTTCAGCTGATTGCGCAAACGATGGAGGTTAAAAAGATGCAGATTCTAAAGAGGACATAGGTCCTGGAAGACCGGCAGTTTATATACTCCATCGTCCCAAAATAAGTGATTGGGTTTGACTTGGTGCGTATATTAAGAAAATAAGAATTTTTTTTGAATTCTATAGTTTAAAATTAAAATTATGTGTGATGTGGGTCAGTATTTTAAATCCTGTGGTCCAAAACAAATCTTCAAATTAAAGAGTTACCAAATATGGAAAGAGGCACTCTTTTTGGAAAAACTAAAAAGAAAAGATAGACACTCATTTTGAGACAGAGTTAGTATATAATGTGTTATTTATAAATTTATACTAATTGGACAACTCGAAGCTATAGTCTCGGTTACTATATAAATTATTGGCGTTTGATACACGAAGCATCATCTTCTTCTAGCTCTTTAATAAAAGACAATCCCTCCAGCTTCTCTGTGTTGTTTAGTAACTTCATGGAAGTCTCTTTCTTCATTATCATCTTACTCTTTTTCTTACCCTTACTGTTCATATTCATTCAGGGCCAACGAAAGGGATCCGGGCAAAAAAACTTGCCTCCAGGACCATGGAAGCTCCCACTCATTGGAAACTTGCATCAGCTCGGAAGCTCTCTGCTGCCCTATGTTGCACTCAGAGAATTAGCTTCCAAACATGGACCTTTGATGCACCTAAAGCTAGGTGAACGTTCAGCTATTGTCATATCATCGTATCAAAGTCTGAAAGATGTGATGAAAACAAGCGATACTGTGTTTGTAAATAGGCCGGAGATCCTTGTTGCAAAGATTTTGTTGTACGATTATGCAGACCTGATTTTTGCTACTTACGGTGATTACTGGAGAGAACTGCGCAAAATCTGCACATTAGAGCTCCTAAGTCCGACAAGGGTTCAGTCGCTTTATCCTCTAATGGAGGAAGAGATTTCGCGCCTAGTTACATCTATTAATAATAAGACCTCAAGTACTGGTTGTAACCAAATTAATATGAAAGAATGTTTTAACTCGCTCACTTGTGCTATTATATGCAGAGCTTCAGTTGGAATGGCCTGTAAAGATCCCTACTCATTGATTTCAGCAATGAAAGAAGCAGGAGAAGTTACAGGAGTCTTTAATGCATCAGATTGGTTCCCTTACCTCAAGTTTCTTGATTACATTACCGGGTCCAAGCAAAGACTAGTTAAAATGCATCAAAAATGTGATTGCCTTCTTGAAGGAGTTGTCCGAGAACATGAAGCCAGCCGACAAAAGAGTAACAGTCATGATCCCATTGATCAGGAAGAAGATCTTGTGCACGTTCTTCTAAGGCTTAAGGAGAGCCACTATTCTCAGGTCCCTATAACTAGAGATAACATCAAAGCCTTAGTCTTTGTAAGTACCTTTAATTTTCACTTTCCTTATGGGTAGATATGCATTTATCATGAACTTCCCCAAATAAAAGAAAGAAAATTTGGGAGTAATAATTAAATTTTGACTGTTATTTTATTGAATTATAAGCAACTTCTTATTTTAATTTGCTGCAAAATGATCATTAACATGATTGTTATTTGGGGACCTACAGGATATGTTCACGGCTGGAAGTGAGACAACACCAGCAACGTTAGAATGGGCCATGTCTGAAATAGTGAAGAATCCGATAGTGTTGAAAAAAGTTCAAGCTGAAGTGAGAGAGACTTTGAAAGGAAAGAAATCAGTTGACCATAAGGATATTAAGAATATGAGATACCTGAAAATGGTTGTTAAGGAAACTCTAAGGCTTCATCCTCCTGCTCCCCTATCCGTACCTAAGGAATCAAGCGAGCAGTGCGAGGTTAATGGGTACATTATACCAAATAAAACAATAGTCCTACTGAATGTATGGGCAATGGGAAGGGATCCTGAATATTGGTGTGATCCGGAGAAATTTGATCCCGAGAGGTTCAATCTTGTTGATGATAACAATAAGGGCATTCCTTTAGATTTGGTGACATTTGGATTTGGAAAAAGAATTTGTCCAGGAATAGCATTTGGTACAGCAAGCATTGAGCTTACTCTGGCTAGATTACTCTACCATTTCGACTGGAAACTTCCTAATGGAATGAGACCCGAGGAATTAGATATGACTGAGAAATATGCTACTGTTATGACGAGGAAAAACAATTTGTGCTTAATTGCTTCACCATATGATTCGCCCTAAGTCAAACTAATAGGTTCGGGCTTTATCTTTCAGTATTCATTTCTTTTCCTTTTTCTTTCTTGTATTCACGTACTCATTGATGGTGTAACCAGTTGCAGCTTTATTCAGCAGTAAGAATTGTGCAATGTTATCTTTGTTTTCTTGATAGGATCAGTACGTATGTTAAGATGAAAGACATACAGATCAGGATCACTTACATTAATTCAATCTTGTGTGTATCTATCTTTTCAGCTAAAAGGCGAAGCCCGACCCCTCATTTATGTATTTATCTTTTCGGATCTTAATTTACCGGTCGGGGTCAATGTCAAACCTATAGCCACCACAAGGCATTTTAATCATATTATGTATTACTATAAAAGCATGAACTCTAAAATTGAAAAGTCAGATTACTTAAATACTCCCTAACCTAAATAATAACCTATTTTAAACTATTGAACAAAGACATCCGCTCACTTGTGCCTCTAAACAAAAAGACCTACCTTTCAACAAAGAGCGCATGCAACTTCATGCCTGATATATACACGGTCTCTTCTGTTTTCTTCCATATTCCAGTTCAAGTTTACCCCTGCTCTTGCTCTCATTCTCATTTTATATGGTATTCATATTACGCTGAGTTTATCTCCCTTTCTGTCTTGGTTACATTGTTGCTTCACATTGCTTTTTTATCAGAAATTTTTTTATGTTGTCAACTTTCTTATGAATGGTCTGAAAAGGTTAGTTTCTATCACCTGTGGTCGTTCGGTTTCTAATTTGGGGGTATACATGCATCAGTTTTTGTTTGTGTAAATTGTAGTTGTGTAGCATGTACTCTATTTTTTCACGGATGGTTTCCAATCAAGTTTTTGGGACAATGTGTGTTAGTAGCAGGTTAGTTAATCAATAAAATACCTTCCAACTATTAATGGAAACATCCCATACGAAATTTTACATGGACAAGCACTTTCATATGAACACTTGAGGATATTTGGTTCAGTATGCCATGCTCATAACTTTCACGTATTGACATTCAATTATTTTCAATTTCTACAACAACTATGGCATTGTCACACCTTCGTGTGTTGTCCTTCATCTCACCAAGTTAATATTTTTGGGTCCTTTGGAAGCCAAACTTCAAAAACAAACTTTTGGTAAGTATATACATTTTCATTGTTGTTTGAGTTTTCCTTGAACGCCTTTCGCTTTTTACTTGAATTTATACCATCACAGAGCTCTTTCTTCTCGACTTTCCATACCGTTAGTTTAGTCGCAATATTGATTTCTCAAACGAATTTTATTATGGCTAATTAATGGGCTAAATTATGTTAAAGACTTTAGTTTTGATTCTTTTACTTATGTGAATTAGAAATTTTCATCACAAATATTTGTTTCACTATTTATAGGGAAATTGAACATAATAACGCAAAGAAATTGAAGGTCAGGGAGGAGAAGAATAAAATGCCTTTATGATGAAAAGAAGGAAACCAAATTAAAATAAACTGATATCATAGATAGAGTGTGCACTATTTGCAAAGTAGAGGATAAAGTCTAGAGAACAAGTAATATAGATTCCTGATATTTAAAGATAAATTATTGTGCCGTAAAGTATATGTTGTATGTTAAATTGCTACTTTATTTCTTTAATTTGCATTAATTTAATCTAGACATGTTCATCTTTCTACTTTTCTTCAATGTTTTACCTTCTCGGGAAATATGGAAGACAAGATGTAATGCAAGATATGAAGATGTACATATGACAGACGGGAATGTCATTCATCAGGTTTTTCATTTGATGGATATATTGTTGCAAAGTCAATTTCTACTTCGAAACCTCCAGAATGAGAAGTGATCATAGAAACTATAAGGATTCAATGGAAAAAACCTGAAGTAGGAACATATAAATTAAATGTTGGGAGGTGTAATAAGGGTAATCCAGATAATGGTGACGGTGGAGGTATCTTAAGCGGATCATAGGGGAGGATGGTCATGGCCCTTTATTCATATTTGGGCAGAGCCCAAGATTTTACAAGGCGCGAGATATATAGTGCTTGGAACACAAGATGTTAAGGGTGACAAGTTGAGCCACACTCTTAAGTAGGTTGTTAGAATGATTCACAAGGGGTTAGGATCTTCATCCAACATTATTGGATGTGCAGATCGGACAAGAAATACAACAAAAAATGAAGTGACAATTTGTTTGAACACACATATTTATGGAAGGAAATATGGTGGCAAACCAATTGGTGAATTGGGATGAAATGAAAAACTTAAGACTCGGTCTGATTCATTGAAGCTATATCTAAGTTTCAATGAAGCATGATCGAATTTCCATGCCACGTTTACAATCAGGTCAAAGAAGATTAACCACTTAACCGTAAATGACTTTATAATTAGCTAGAAGCAAGTGTATAATCTAACTAGTCTCTACGAACGTGCGTTGCACGTTGATACCATATTAATTATTAAAATCTTGCATAACAGAAGATATAATAGAGTATTGTAGTCTACCATGCATATGGTAAAATAACATCATCAAAACAACACTTTGAAAAAATAATTATGCATGAAAGAATGAATCATGCTTGGAAGGACGATAAATTTGGATCGTTGACAAAGAAAGACATGCAAATTTAATAGAAACGCGTTGCCACAAACTACAATCAAGAAGTATTCTATGGCCTCAACCATAATCTAAGTTAGCTTCTGAAGAAAGCATTAAACATTCTGTTGTCGTGAACATTACTTAGTTGTTAATGCATAAATATGTTGAAGAAAACTTGAGAATCACATAAATCAAAGACAACTGATAAGAATATATAGCATTGAGATTGTAATGTGTATGTCCAATTAGAACATTTTAAGTTTCAAATAGATAAGATATATGCATCATACATTAATGCGTTATTAGGAGTTTTTCGTATCTTTCAATGTTGCAAACACTGCAATGTTCCATAGTGAACTATACCCATTTATTATCATCAAAACAAACATTGAGAGTTTATTCAAAACTAATGTACCTTAATAATAAAAGAAACTTTACTTTTCAAAAATCTTACATGAAAATGCAACATAAGCAAACAGTTCAATGACGTCGAAAGTTTTTGACTACTTGAGATATACATCAACCTTACTTTTCATGAGAAATAATTTTTTATCTTTACAACTTTTGGCTAACCCGAAAGAAACCATTCAAGGAACAATGTAGAAAGAACACAAATATATAAAATATGGGAGTAGTAAACGACAAACCTGAACCCCAAGAGCCGGGCACAAATTTTAGGCCATCCAAGTTTAAGCAGAGTGAAAAAAGACGTGGTACTACTATAAAGAGGACCTTATTAGTTTCTGTTTCCAAGATGTGTTTTTCTATTTGTCAATTTTGTTTGCACCTGTTGCCAAAGGGTTCTTTCGTTTGTGCCTATTGCCGGTGCTAAGTGTTCTTTTTTTTCTTTTTTCAAATTTTTATTTTAAGTAGGTAATTTTTAGATTTTATGAGGGCATTTTGGTAATCTGATTTTTGACTTTTTTGAAGACATGCTTTTATAGTAATATGATGTATATATAAGTAGCATTCTTTAGTGAGCATGTAGTTGCAAATCATTGCTAACGGAGGAGTCCTCGAACTCTCATTGTGAGCTTTGTCAAGTCAACTCTTTATTCTTGTAACAAATGGAGAGGGAAGGTCTAATTCTATATGTAGTTTACTACCTGGTGTTCCAAATTAAAAATCATGTACCACTATATTATTTTATAAAACCACGTATCATAAGACTCGAGAGATACGTGCAACGCACGTGCCGAGAAACTAGTTACTATAAAAGCATGTCCTAAAAAAAATGAAAGTCAGATTACCAAATTACCCTTGTGAAAACCTAAAGATCCTTACTACTGAGAGAAAAACCTACGTACACTAAACAAATCTTCATGCCTCTTCATAGACTTGTGAAAACCTAAAACTTCTTACTTCTAAAAGAAAAACCTACGTGCATTAAACAAACCTTCATGCCTCTTCATAAACAAACACTTTCTAAGAGAAAAACTTGTCATGCACTAAACAAATCTTCATGCCTCTTCATAAACAAACGCTTTGTACAGAGTTATTATTTACAGTTGCAACTATTTCATTCCCATTCTACCACTAAATTGATATGCTACCCATTCACAGACCTAAGGCTTCACAGACCTAAGGGGTTTTCACGCTTCTCTTGATATTGTGAGTTCTTCATTTAATGATAATGTTTCTTTAAATCTCTTGGTGTTTACGAATCAAATGATCATTTTGATTTTATTAGCAGGAAATTAATATTTTGCCAAAGCTTGGTCCAATAAAAACTAATTGAAATGCATGTCATTTGCAAAAAGCCATTCTCCAGTAAGAATATGCAAATAGACAAACAACCGCAAAAACAAGTTCAATTCTGTTTAAGCATTGTAGTGTTAAAGTTAAATGCCTATTCTTTATACTTTCGCATTTATTGTTCAAAAATTGGATAAAATCATAAACAACAACTTATTACGACTTTCTACTGGTTTTATCTTTGTTGCAGTCTTCTGGAAACTTCTTCTTTTCACCATGCCTTATGTTTTCTTCTTATATTTTGGTTTCCTCTTTATCTTCTCCCTTCTCAAAAAGTTTTACAATTTTTTGCTTGGCTATATATGTTGAGTTTTTTTCTTCTTTCTAATTTTTTTGAGTATTTGTGATACTATATACTCTTTTTATAAGTTTTGGGAGGAAAGACTATCCAATTAGTATGAAATAGTGCCCTATCTCTTTGTTTTTTTCACGGTAATCATATCCCTTTGCTTGAGGTAAAGTTGAATGCAATAATTTTCGAATAGAGATCCTCTCCATTAAACGTTTTCTCCATTTTATCAAGTACACATTTAGATAAATGCCATGTGTCTTTTCTAATTTATAAATATCTAGATTATATAACTTAACCAGTATATTAACCTTAGTTAAGTGAATAAGTTTTTAAAGTACCTTTAACTTTGGTAATCAAATGATATTCCAATCAGATATGAGACATAGTCGACTGGAAAATTAGTTTTTGTTGAAAGCGCATTTGTCAAAACATATTATTACTCATGTGTCATTCTAAATATCAAGTTCAGTATTTCTTCATATATAAACAAATTGCGCCAACATAACATACATCATTCGATCTAATTACAATACCATGAACGTTAAGAGTAGGAGGGAAAAAAGATGAAATATTTCAAAGACTTGAATAAATCAAGTGAAACTCTTGAAAAATGCCCTAAGGTTCCAAATCTTTGCCACCTCGATCCTCTACAGATACTCTCAAGTATCAATAGAATAACTTTTGGGAAATTCAGAGAGCTAAGTTACTAATGTTGTAGAAAGTTACACCTGAAGTGTAGCCAAGGCTTACTTGAACTTTGAGATGTATAATTTTCTTTTTTTTTAAAGACAAATCTGTGGTCACGGTCACCCTAAAAAAATTGTTATTATCTGTGACCAATATGTGGCTTGCACTAGTATCGAAATTAAATAACATGATCTATTAATTGAAAAACCAATAAATTAACAAATTAATGCGATAATGGTACCCTACAATCTATGGATTTGTTTACGCAGATTTGCTAATTTAATGAGGGACCTTTTTAAAGACAAATCTGTGGTCACGGTCACCCTAAAAGAATTGTTATTATCTGTGACCAATATGTGGCTTGCACTAGTATCGAAATTAAATCACATGATCTATTAATTGAAAAACCAATAAATTAACAAATTAATGCGATAATGGTACCCTACAATCTATGGATTTGTTTACGCAGATTTGCTAATTTAATGAGGGACCTTTTTAAAGACAAATCTGTGGTCACGGTCACCCTAAAAGAATTGTTATTATCTGTGACCAATATGTGGCTTGCACTAGTATCGAAATTAAATCACATGATCTATTAATTGAAAAACCAATAAATTAACAAATTAATGCGATAATGGTACCCTACAATCTATGGATTTGTTTACGCAGATTTGCTAATTTAATGAGGGACCTTTTTAACATGATATCTAGACATTTTAAAATAACTAGTCTCTACAAACGTGCGTTCGTTGATACCATATTAATTATTAAAACCTTGCATAGAAAAAGATCATAAAAGAAGATATAATAAAGTATTGTAGTCTACCATGTATATTGTAAAATACTACCAGCAAAACAACACTTTGAGAACATAATTATTCATGAAAGGATGAATCATGCTTTGGATAGCTGGCAAAGAAAGACATATGCAAACTTAATAGAAATTTAATAGAAAATTTTTTGAATACTTGAGATACACATCGTTATTTTTTATGAGAAATATTTTTTTATGAAGAAACTATTCAAGGAACAAAGTAGAAAAAACACAAATTTAAAACATTGGAGTGGCAAACGACAAACCTGAAGCCCAAGAGCCGAGCACAAATTTTAGGCCATCCAAGTTTAAGCAGAGTGAAAAAAAAAAAGATATGGTACTTTTTAGTTTTTGTTTCCAAGATCGTGTTCGTTGGAATTGGTGATGGAATTACTCATCAATGATTTTGAAAGATAAATACAAATTTGCCACGTTGGCTGAGAACCTTCTCACTAATTCAGAGTATAAGATATTGAAGATGGAAGAACTATTAAAAGGAATCAAGTAGGGATGGCAGGCGGGGCGGGTGCGGGTTTGGACCTATGTGGGTATATACGGGTGCAAATTTGTGCGGGTGCGGTGCGGGGCCGGGCGGGTTTCAAACCAATATTTTAAACTTAATACGGTGCGGGGCGGGATGCGGATTTTTGCTGGTTTATGCTGGTTTTACATCAAATATTATTCAAATACAAAAAAAAAATCAAATATTATCCAAATGAAAGTTCTTTTGGTCCAAAGAAGGAAATTTTTAATGTAAATTTAGGTTGTTCCAACTTCCAATTACAAAAACAATGACTTATACTATGTTGATGATGAAGTGGTTGTTTTGTACTTTTCTTTGGTGAAGAGTTGTATCAAAAAATATGTTTGAGGCTTGTATATTAGTGCTAATGTTGGTCGTGGTATTAGAGCTCTTAATTAAAAAAAGATATAAAACAAACAAAAAATAATTGAAAAAAAGTTAGCTAGCTGCGAGTTTTCGTGGGTACGGGTCTGCGCGGGTATAAATTCTATGAGGGGCAATGTGGGATGGGTTTAAATTTTGAGGGTTTAAAGATAACCCGCCCCGCACCCGCACCGCCCCGCACCATTTGCCATCCCTAGAATCAAGTACTTGATGGTTCATTCATGTGGTTGATTCTTATAAAGAAGCAAAATCAAATGCAACGTTATGTATATGTGGTATTTGGCAACTGTTGATGAAAGAGTATGAAAGTTGTTTTCCTCTTGCCAAAGAGTTCTTTCATTTGTACCTACCGGTTCTAAGTGTTTTTTTTATTTTTTCAAATTTCTATTTTAAGTAAGTAATTTCTAGGTTTTGTGAGGGCACTTTAGTAATCTGACTTTTGACTTTTTTGAAGATATGCTTTTATAGTAGTATGATTATGAAATATATAATAAATAAAAATTTATTTATAAAATATAGCAATATAGGTCTATTTGGGTGCACAAGGGAAAAGTTACACACGTAAAGAGTGTAATGAGTACGCCTATCGGCAGCACACACGTAAAGAATACGTGGTAGAAAATCCACGATGCCAGGTGCCTCCAAGAAATGGATATAAACACTTGCCTCTTCCAAAAGTTAGCATTGCTAATCAACAACTGCTTTATCCTTTGGTTTCATTGCCATATGATCCCACTCTATTCAATAAGCAGAAAAATATATCAAATTAGGCTTAGGGCAATCCGGTTAGGAACCTGATACCCTATTCGATATGCAATACGCAGGCCAAGCCTATGTACAGCGTTTAAGGTCACCTAACCAAATCCTAAATTAAATACATTTATATGTTGCCCATAACTCACTGAGTACGAATACATAATCAATTTCATTATCGGGGTCCAGTTGACCCTTTAAACTATTAATTGAACTTATTAAAACGATGTCTAACATCCCAATTTTTACCGTCAAAATATATTCAAACACACATAATAAACTCAAATAATATATTAAGATCATTACCTGAATGTTTCAGGGTAAACATTCTATCTTTCTCCGGCTCTTTTCTCATTTTCTGACATTTTTTCATTTGCTCCATTTTCTCATTTTCGTTTCTGCTCCCTTTTGAATGCTTACTGTATCTATGGGATTTTGATCCCCAATCCCCCATCGCCTTTCTTTTTGTTCTTTTCTTTTTCTTTTCTTTTTATTTTCTTTTATTTTTATATTTTCTTTTCTTAACGAAAATTAAAACGGTACTTTACGATATTCGAAATAATCTCAAAATTTCTCAAATAAATTATACAAAATATATGTAACACACTTGCTAAGGCCGATCTCAAATCAGACTCCCGAAACTCAATATGCAAATTAAATGGAAAAAGTTCAAATTATTTAACTTTCGACATTTTAGCGGAAACTAGCCGAACAACCTCTAAATTTACATTTAAAAAATCACAAAAGTCACAAATAATCATACGAACCTAACGGCGCTTTCGGATTTCGAATCGGAGCTCATTCGCCAAAACCGAGCTCGAAAATCTCTTTTTAATATTTATCGACAATAAAAATTGAAACCTTTTTCCGATACGTACCAAACGAGGTCTGATTTAACTCAAATTTTACAGACAAATCCTAATGACCTTACGAATATTTTAAAATTATCGGCACGCCAATCGGAATCCTAACTTCCGAAACGACTGACCGAGGTCGTTTTACCATTACTTCATTGAGAATTTTAACTAGTACATGAAAAATAAGATGTGCACAAATGATGATGCAGCGACGATTAGATGTGTACTCATAAATGAAGATGTGCACGCATATATTATGATGTGCACACATATTATGTTGTCTGCAGACACTACAATGATGTTGTACCAGTTAAATAATGTGCACACATAAATTAAGATGTGTATACATATTTGCAGATATGTGCACATATTATATTATGTGCACAATTTATGACCATCTGCACCTCGAACCATTTAAGTAGATGTTTTCAACATAAATCTAGATATGTACACATCTACACTTATGTGTACCCATCAAGCCATATGTGTACACATATAACACCGATGTTTGTGCACAACAACGACGATTCTTTACAACCACCACTTATTCTGGTTCGCATGTTAAGTTAACCAACAAAAAACTCAGAAAAAATAATGATACTAAGCACGATGAAGCACCATAACAACTGAACTACACTTTTAATCGACCTACAGTGAAAGTTATCCAAAATGTCAAAATTTTACCTTGATTTTGATGGAACCATGTTACCCACTCAACGATGAATAAAAATTTTGCTAAAATAAAATGAAATGAAACAATGTAGACCAGAATCAGAGATTTTGAAGTTCTTTTTCGTTTGAGTTTTTATTTTGATGAATAATTGAGGAAAGAGAGAGAGAAGTTGTATTATGTAAGTAATGGAAAGAGTGATCGACGATTCACTGTGATTTGATAGGAGGGAAAGTTTTAAAAGTATGTTTACTTTGGCCCCCTTTTTTTCGGTCCTCAAATTTTGAAACTGCCGAAACCACTCCGACCCCACTAATTAACTCATTAATGATAAATTAACACTTTTTGAAAATAAAAGAAAAGCAAAAAGAAATTGTTGTCCTTTATCCTTCTATTGAGATTTAACTGGACATTTTGCCTCTTTTTTCTCTACTAACCTTCTATTCTAATAATTATCACGATAATAATACCAGAGTGTTGATAGTTAATAAATAAGGTAGTAATTTTTATAAAACAGCCCCTTCTTTGCTGATGAAACGCAGGGTTGATTTCATGGTCATATGGCAAAGTAAATGTAAGAATCCCCATAGATAGACGACAAGCAGCCCCTTGTTTGATTACTTATTCTACTACTCCTCCCGTCTCATTTTATGTGGCACTATTTGACAAGACACGGAGTTTAAGAAAATAGAGGTTGATCTTGTAAAGTTTCAATTTTACCCTTGAAAAAGTAAGAAAGAGAAGATTTGAGTAATAAAAAAAGGGATTTTTACACATATATACAAAAATACACCCTTAATTACACAAAAATAGCAATATTTTTAAAATTACCAGACATAACAGTATTTTTTTAGTACATTTCTTCAATAATCAAGACATTTCATTTTTGATAACTACACTTACACCCCACTCTCCAAAAAACCCTAAAACACTTTCTTCCACTTCCTCCCCTAACAAACAGCCGCCACCCCCCACCCCCGTCCAATCCAAATCAGCGCCGTGAAACTCCAAATCAGCGCCGTGAAACCCCCCACCTCTCTAACCAGCGCCGTGAACTGCCACCCCACCCAACACAAATCAGCCCCCGTGAACTCCCACCCAACCCAAATCAGCGCCGTGAACTCCCACCGTTTGTGTCGCTGCTACTGTGTTTGCTCCGGTATGTCATCCATTTCGTGTTGTTGCTACGGGTGATATGAACACAAAATAGTAAATGAACATAGAAGAAGATGCTTAACCTCTGGTGGAGACAGTCTCGTGGTGGTGATGCAACGGTTTTTGTGACCTGGAGGCAGTTTCTTGTAGCATTCCGTTGCACTATTTCATTTTCTTTAGTTTCTGTTTCGTTTCCGTTCATGTTTGTTCAAATTTGTTCTGTTTCTATACATGTTTCTTCAGATTTGTTCTGTTTCTGTTTCTGTTTGTACAGATCTATTATAGTGGTTTAATAAATTTGAACTCTTATTTTCTATTACTCACGACTGATGGCGTTGAAAAAATATGATACAGTTTGAAACATCGTTGAAACATAAAACAATTATTGCAACAGTTTGATACATCTGAAACGATGTTGAAATGGTATGATATTGTCTGAAACGACATTGAAACAATCTGAAATAATTGTTGAAACAGTCTGATACGGTCTAAAAACCGGGGTTAATACAGTTTAAAACAGCATGATACAGTCTGAAATGGGACTTGATACAGTCTGAAACGGGTCTGATACAGTCTAAAACGGAGTTGATACAGTCTGAAAGGAGACTTGATACAGTTTAAAATAGTCTGATACAGTCTGAAACAACATTGAAACACTATGATACGGTCTGAAACAGTATGATACGGTCTGAAACGGCGATGAAACAATCTGAAACAACTGTTGAAATAGTCTGATACGGTCTAAAACGGCGTTGAAACAGTACGATACGGTCTGAAACGGTGCTAAAATAATTTGAAACAGTGCAGAAACAGTTGAAACGGTGCAGAAACAGTTAGATACGGTGCTGCAGAAACAGTTGAAACGGTGCAGAAACAGTTAGATACGGTGCTGCAGAAACAGTTGAAACGGTGCAGTACGGTGCAGAAATAATTGATACGGTGCAGAAATAGTGAGATTCAGCGAGATACATAGAGGATGGATGAGGAAAAGTGAAATTGTAGAAAATGAAAGGAGTAAAAGTGAAATTGGGGGGAAATGATGGGAGGAAATGTGAAAAAGGGGAAAATGGGAGGAGCAAAAGTGATAGTGGGGGAAATAGAAAGAAGAATGTAAGGGTTTGGTATGTTATGGAAAAATATTGCTATATTTTTGCTATGTTTGTAATTATCTTATGTTTTCCTCTATATAGGGTAATTTTACTAAAATGTTGCTATGTTTGGTAATTAAGCTCTAAAACTTGTACTTTTATGTAAAAAATCCATAAAAAAATTGCTGGTAGCTTAAAAAGTATGTAGGGCCCAACAAGAATAAAATAGAGATGGTACATTAAATAATTATCAAATAAGAAAATGTTTCATTCTTTTTGGGACAAACAAAAAAAGAAATGGTGCCACATAAATTGGGACGGAAGGAGTAGTTGCTTATATTTTTTATGTGAATTGACTACTTTTGAGCAATGTCTTGATTTGCTGAGTATTATTTCATGATCTTGAGTTTTTGAACACTTTTAAAGCTACTTTTACTTCTACCCTTAAACACTTTTCTACAATTATTTGACAACTTCTTTTACACTCTCTCTTTAAAAAAATTCATCCCATACTTTTGATTTTGACTGTTTCTTATAAGGCTTGATTGTTGGGGTGCCTAATGATGAGTTCATTTTCTTGCCTAAGTGTACATAATATTTAATGGTAGTCATTCCAGCTTTTCCTTGAGTTTCTATCCAGTTTATTGTCTTTCTTGTCACCTCAATATCCTGTTTCTTGTAAGAGTGAATCTGGAGTTCTGTTTCTCTCTTTCCAGGTTCTTTTGGTCTAAATTTCTGGTTTGAGATATGTATAAAGTGGTCTGATCTTTGTTTTTCCTAAAAGTGCATGGGAGTTCTTGGGGTCTTAGCTTATATTTTAAGTAGAAGGAATGAGAGCATTTTAGCCCAGTTTTGTGTAAGGAGGTAAGCTGCAGTGCAGCAGTATTTCTGATTTTGTTATGGTGTGTTTTAGGTTGCATTTCAACTTTAATTCTCTATTTCACCCTTTCAGTTTTCAGCCTCATTCTAAAATGTTTTTTGCCCTGCTGTTTCTGTCTTTGAGGTCCGGTCAAATTAATCCTGCGAGTTAGCCAAATTTCTGGGTTTTACCTTCTTATCTCTCTCTCTCTTTTCCGTCTCCCTTAGAATTCATGTTTATAGAGATCCCTGTAGAAAGGTTAGGTGCCATGCAAGATAGACTTTATTGTAAATAATAGTACTTGAATATTAGAAATGCATGTGATTGTTCTTTTCGTGTTTTCTTTAGATCTGCTAGTTAATTAATTATGATTAGAAATTATTATTAAATAATAAGTGCAAAAATTACAATTAAATTTTATCTCCTTTAAATTATTATTTATTTTAAATAATAATAATAGTAATTTATTTATTACTAATAGCATCAATGATCAATCAATCAATTTTGGGTTACGGCAGCGATTGTTACCGCGATGGACCCAGGTCATTTTCTTTAATTTTTTATTTTATTTTATTTTACGGTATAGATGAGAAAGATCGCATAGTGACAGACACCGCGTAACCATAAATTGTATATTTCAATTTGCAAAACCAAACAAAGAAAGTGTTTTTCAAATCTGACCAGTGGGACTAAGAGCCTGTTTGGTCAAGCTGCCAAAAACAGCTTATTTTGAGAAGTGCTTTTCATATAGGTGCTTTTAGAGAGTAGCAGTTTGTGTTTGGCCAAATCATTTGAAAAGTACTTTTGTCGACGATTGAAAAGTAGTTTGTGTTTGGCCAAACTTCTCGAAAAGTGCTTTTGAGTGTAAAATTACGAATATAGACATTTAAATATTTATTATACAATTAATTAAACTAGGTAAATAATTTTAAATCTTAATTATCAAAATAATATTTGATTTAATTTTCTTTATTTAAAATTTTAGAAGATAAAAGTGAAAACCACATTCTAGTTTCTAGCTAATATAAATATAATTAAACCAACATAATAATATTTGAATAAATGATTCCAGACAATTTAAATATATCAAAACATCGTGTAATAATTATGAAAATTCCACCCTTAAAATCATTATACGTTTTGGAAATCCACCCTAAAAATGAGAAGAATCACTTATACATGAAGAGAGTTTGCAATAATATCATCCCTAATTTTATTGCGCAAAGCTTCCATAACTGTAGAAGAACTGCATTGCATTTCTGTAGGAATCCCCAAAGACTCTTCTTCTTCTTCCTCAAGCGCTATCATAATGTCTTCATTTGCATAATGGTTGAACTCAACATCAGTGGAAGAACATCTTCGTATAAAATTATGTATAGCCATCGTAGTTGTGACAAGATGAACCTGAGTGTCATATTTAAAAGATGGCATTGCACGTAAAATAGAAAACCTGTTCTTCCAAACTACAAATGTTCTTTCGACTGTACATCTCAAACTAGAGTGAAAAAAAATTGAAAGTCTCATTTGGATTTCTGAAATTTGAGTTGCGCCGAAAATCAGGGAGATGATATCGTTCGCCCTTGTATGGTCCTAAGTAGCCAACCATTGTTGGATACCCTGAATCAACTAAATAATATCTGGTGCCCATGCATGCTCACCCGTAGCAACAACATCCCTAAAACAATACTCCATCTGATCTCGACACTGCAAACTTTTTTCTCTAAATTTCTCAACATTTGGGTTCTCCTATAATCATGAAAGAACAGTAAAATTTAATCTTCCGAAAATAATAAAAAATAACTATCTCTAAGTGAAAATTAATAGTAGAATTTTATATACCTTTATTTTTCTATCCCACCATTCAGCACTCGCTTGAATTGTCTTTTTCTCAATATCCCATCCTAAACCAGTCTCCTTTCCAACAAGTGCATCCCAATCTTTCCATGTACATTTTAAATTATCCCATTTGTTCTTCAACTTTAACTTGTCATAATTTTTCCCAGTCTTGTCTTTGAATTTTTGCACCAGGTTAGCCCATCCTACCTTGTTGAAGTGAGTTCCTGGACGATTTCCCGCCACAATTTCCTCTATGCATAAGTTTAAGAACAATTCTGTTGTTTCTGTATTCCATTTAGCTTTCTCAGTATTGCTATCTTGTGCCACTTTTTTACTCATTATCTTGTCCTTGTTCATCGAAAAAGATATAATGAATAATAGAAAGAGGTCCATAAAAAGATTATTATTAAACACCAAAGAACACAAGAACAAGTTATAAATCTGGTAATTGTTTAGACAAATAAATAACACTACAATAGACCAAAATTTTAATTATTTTATTTATGACAATTAATATTGTGTAAAACAAAATTAACAAGAAACTTGCTGCACTTGGTTGATCCATCTCAATTGAACAAGAAACTTGCTGCATATTACAGGCTTAGGGAAACTTGATAGGATAAACAAGTACTTCTATTTAACAGTATAAACATAGGGAGATTTAAAGATATTAACTGAATAAAATACAATTGTGTTCCTGTATCATTATGAACTAGAATATCCACAACTACTAGATTAGTGACAGATTAATATCGATACACATTAGGGGAAAGGGTTAATAAAAAAGAAAACAACAAGAATGACAAATCAAATTTGCGGTAGCTACGTATTTGTCCCAGGAGATAATGAGTCCAACTAGAAGAATAAGCAATCTTGCAAGATAGAAGTTGTCTAGTATCTTAAGAAACCAAAACAACTAAACAAATAAAGAAAGAATAATTTCATGTGCAAAGTACCTTGAGTCCTTGACAGAAAGGAAAATAATGAAGGCTAGCAGAGACGTGGGAACAGACAAAGAAAGGAGGCAAAAACAATAATTTAGTATTTATATTAGTCTAGATATATTAGGTTTTATTAAGAGGGTAATTTAGTATATATAAATTTTCTATAAGGATATTTTTGGTATGGAAAAAATTAAAAACAGCTTCTGCTTCTGCTTTTGGGAAAAAGCTACTTTTTTCAGCTTCTTCCCCACAGCAGAAAAACAGCTTCTGCTGCCACCCAAAAGCACTTATTTTTTTCTAGTAGCTTGGCCAAACACTCCATTTTTCTAAAATAAGTGCTTTTTGAAGAAAATAAGTGCTTTTGGCTTCCCAGAAGCTAGGCCAAACAGGCTCTAACACCTACCGAATTTGTTCATATATTTAATGATTACTTGATTTAAATTTTAAGGGTCCAATTATAAGCTCGTGATACCTAATCAGACAAATGAAAAATTATAAAAATTAAACAATTTGAAAATGAACATATTCTCCCATAACAAATTAGCAACTCTGTAACATGAGTCACTTCTCTAGAAAGATCGCATAGTGACAGACATCATTGCATAACCATAAATTATATATTTTAATTTGCAAAGCCAAACAGACAAAGTGTTTTTAAACATCTGACTAGTGGGACTAACACCTACTGAATTTGTTAATTTATGTATGGATAAGGGAGCAATTGGAAGCTCGTGATACCTAATCAGACAAATGAAAATTTATAAAAGTTAAACAAATTAAAAATGAACATATTCTCCCTTAAAAAAATAACAACTCATAACATGGGTCACTGCTCTAGAAAACTACAACTTAACCAATACTAAGCTAGCGTTTGGACATAAATTCCCAAATATTTTTTGGATGAAGTTTGATATGAAAATGAAAAAGTGTTTGGACATACTTTTTGGAAACAAATTTTTTGGCTCAAAAAAAGCCTTTGAGCTCTTGTGAAAATGAAATTTGAGGTGTAAATGTTAGTTTTTGGCCAAAAAACTGCTCAATACCAATTTTTGAGTTTGGGGGACAAATTTTGCTCAAAAAATATAATTAAAATTGGCCCAAAAACTCTCAAAAAATGCCTCAAAAACTATGTCCAAACGAGAGCAAATTTTCACAAAAATATTTTTTTCAAGAAAAAAAAAACTTGGTCTAACAGGCTAATAAGTCATGTTGGAGTCAGACCATTGCAATTATGCTAACAGCTCATTCAAATTCACAGCTAAAATTGTAAAGGTTGCTACACTGAATACCCCCTTCTAGCGCCATGTAATCTGCTACCATCTTTTAATATATTTTTTTGTAAGATTTTTTACTCAACTTCAGCCACTGGTCTTAAGTTCACTTCAGCTTCATACCAAAAGAGATGAAGTAGAGGGCAACTCAGGTCTTGATGAACATAACACTCAAGTGGTCAGACCGCTTCGAAGAGCAATTTTAGCTGAAGTGCTGGTTACAATAATAAGTAGTTCGTCTTTTTTTTTTTTATAGTATAATTAATATTTATGCACCCTAAGTGAAGGAGAATTCTTTCCTTCCAAATCTTATAATTCTCGCCATTCAGTTCGAGAATATTATAGACACTAAAGAAATTCTCAGGTTACATAACTGCACAAAATATTACACGTTTAACATAAACTTGAGACATATATACCCAATACAATCATATACAACTGAATCTACTGTCATAAAAATTGTGATGCAAACCGGATTGACGCTCATGATATTGGCGGATTTAGACTTAACATCAAAATCTTGGAGTGTTTTAAAAGGGCTTGGAAGCCAAGAATCAAGACAAAAGATGGCCAAGGTAAACAAGTGAAGCTGCTGGAGCAAATATTGGAGGCTGCAGGGCCTGTTTACAAGCTTACTTCCTCAACTTCATAATCAACTCAGCGCGATCACAAGTTAACTGATGCGATCGCACAAGGGCAACTCATTGAGCAGCGCAATCGTGAGTCCACAAACGCGATCGCGCATGAAGTCGAGAAAGGCCGAGGAAGCCCCATCGCGAACGCGTGACCTCTGGCGCGTTCGCGAAGTACTAATGGCTTGGTCATCGCGATCACGCCTATTCTATCGCGATAGCGCTGAGACGATGATCAAAAGCCCACTTTAAGTTAATGACTTTTGTTTCACCCCACTTTAGGAGTTAGACTTTTATGGATATTATTGAGTGTAAACATTGGCTAAGCTTGTTGCTTGAGCACTTTCTTTCCTTGGTTTGTAATTGAATTAGATTCAATTGAGGATCAATTAGTATAGGTTCTTTTTTGTTGTTGTTATAAGGGGGGGGGGGGGGGTGATTAGGCCTCACCTCCTAATCAATTTCCTTAATTCCAAATCAATTCAAATTGAGTCTTGCTTTTATCATTTTATTTTCTTGTTATTTTCCTATTCCTAGTTAGGATCATATCATTTGATATCAGAGCTTGATTAGTGTTTGTTCTTAGAAGCACTAGTTAGGTTTTGGTTATCAAAATCCAAAAAAAAAAAAAAAAAAAAAAAAAAAAAAAAAAAAAAAAATCAAAAATCCTAAAAATTGAGTCATAGATTTAGGGTTTCTTTGGATGAAATTTTTGTTACCAATTGTTGATAGTTGATTCTAGAAGCCGAATCTTGAAGGAATTGAACAACAAACAACGTTTGGGACATCAATTAGAAGAATTGAGTACGAACAAGTGATTTGGGGCTTTGCATTTTGGATGTTGTTTTTGTAGAATTGATCATTGGGGATTGAGTTTGATTGTCAAATCGGAATTGAGTACGAAAAGCAACTTGACTTTGCCAATGAGGTAAAATGCAAGAGTGGTGAAAACATTCGAGAGAGTATTATAAGCAAACTCTGCAAGAGCCAAATGATCATCCCAATGACCGCCAAAATCCAAGGCACATGCTCTCAACATATCCTCCAAGATCTGAATAGTCCGCTCAGACTGTCCATCAGTCTGCGAATGAAATGTGGTACTAAGCTGGACCTGAGTACCCAACTCTCGCTGAAAAGCCTGCGAAAACTGATAAGTGAACTGAGAGCCTCGATCAGAGCTAATAGATAATGGAGTACCATGCAGCCAAACAATCTGCTCAATAAAGATCCGAGCCAACTTCTTTGATGTATCAGTTGTCTTCACCGGAATAAAATGGGCCGACTTGGTAAGTCTATCAACAATGACCCAAACTGAATCATGATGTCGCAATGTCTTCGGCAAGCCAACTTCAAAATCCATGGTAATCCTCTCCTACTTCCACTCAGGAATGGGTAGTGCCTGGGCTAAACATGCGGGTCTCCTATGCTCGTACTTGACTTGCTGACAGTTCAAGCACCGAGATACATGATCAAATACATCTTTCTTCATCCCCCTCTACCAATACAACTCCCGAAGGTCCTGGTACATCTTGGTGATACCGGGATGAATGGAATACCGCAAACTATGAGCCTCATCAAGAATCAACCGCCTCAAATCACCAACATTCGGAACACAAAGATGACCACCAACCCGAAGAATACCATCACTATCCAACTCAAAAGGAGGGGCTCCTCCACTTTGAATGCGCCCTCGCAACTCAAGAAAGTAAGGATCCTCGAACTGTCTTTCCTTAATCTAGCTAACTAAGAAAGATTGAGCCACCACACAAGCAAATACCCAATTCGAGTCCGAACTATCAAATCTCACCCTCGAATTATATAGAGTGTGCAACTCTCGAGCTAAAGGTCTCATCTCAACATCAAGAAATGCAAGACTACCCATAGACTTCCTACTCAATGCATCGGCCACCACATTTGCTTTCCCCGGATGATAATGAATAGTAAGATCATAATCTTTGATCAGCTCAAGCCATCTACGTTGCCTACCATTCAAGTCCTTCTGAGTAAGCAAGTACTGCAAGTTCTTGTGATCGGTGAAGATCTCACAAGGCTCGACATACAGGTAATGTCTCCAAATCTTTAACGCAAATACCACAGCTGCTAACTCCAAATCATGAGTCGGATAGTTCTTCTCATTCACCTTCAACTGCCTAGAAGCATAGGCAATGACTTTACCATGTTGCATCAAGACACATCCCAACCCAACACGAGAAGCATCACAATAAACTACAAACCCTCCAGCTCCAGAAGGAAGAGATAATACTGGAGCGCTAGTCAACAATGACTTGAGCTTCTGAAAGCTCGCCTCACACTCTTCTGACCAACGAAATTGAACCGCTTTCTGAGTCAGGTGGGTCAATGGAGCAGCAATAGATGAAAACTTCTCCACAAATCACCGATAATATCCAGCCAGACCAAGAAAACTACGAATCTTTGTCAGAGAAGTAGGTCGTGGCCAATTCTGAATGGCCTCAATCTTCTTAGGATCGACTTTAATACCCTCACTAGACACGACATGACCCAAGAAAGCCACAAAGTCCAACCAGAACTCACACTTCGAGAACTTAGCGTAAAGCTTACGTTCTCGAAGCGTCTGAAGAACCAATCTCAAGTGATGCTCATGCTCCTCACGGTTATACGAATAGACCAAGATGTCATCAATAAAGACAATGACAAATGAGTCTAGATAAGGCTTGAACACACGGTTCATCATATCCATAAAAGCTGCTGGAGCATTCGTAAGCCCAAAAGACATAACCAAGAATTCATAGTGACCATAACGAGTCCTGAATGCTGTCTTCGGGATATTGGGCTCCCAAATCTTCAATTGATGATACCTAGACCTCAAATCAATCTTGGAAAAGAACTTGGCTCCTTGCAACTGATCGAACAAGTCATCTACACGAGGCAACGGATACTTATTCTTGATAGTGACCTTGTTCAACTGCCTATAATCAATGCACATACGCATAGAGCCATATTTCTTCTTAACGAACAACACTGCAGCTCCCCGAGGCGACACACTAGGTCGAATGAACCCCTTATCCAATAAGTCTTGCAATTGATCCTTTAACTCCTTCAACTTATACCTGTCAATTGGGCCAGGACCGGCTCGGACCGGCCCGTTAAGAGTCGGCTCACCGGTCCCGGTACCGGTCCGGTCCGGTCCGGGCCATTACCGGTCCGGTCCGAACCGGTCTTTTTTTCAAAAAATTGAAGCCCGGCTCGGCCCTTAGCCCATTAAGGACCGGACTGGTCCGGACCGGTCCGGTTTTTTTTTTTTTTTTTTTTCATATTTTAGCTAAGCCTATCACTTTGTACTTGCAATTGGAAGGACATATAATCCTATATAAAAAAGAAGGAAGGTGAAAGCAGGAAAGAAAAGGATCAAACATTTTGAGAATCATATACTTTGGTTCATTGATGGAAACCAAGTTTAATTACTATATAAATTTGATGCACTACTCATGAAGTAAAAGATCACTGTTATTATTTTAAGTAAGTATTATCTCATCATTACTATAGTACGCTTAGTCAAATAGATACAACTTTAATACTACAACTCAAGGGTGAGAAACTGAGACTATCAAATTCTCTTACAACCAAGAAGATAAGTTGTATAAAATACTTAATTAATATATATTCTTGATTAGCAATGAAAAAATAGTAAATGAATATGTTCATTCGTTGTACTTAATGAAGCTAAAAATATCTTTGTACTATTGCATATTGAGGGATTCTAAAAGGGAATAAATGCTACATTATATTTTGTATGTTCTTGGCAAAAGTATGTCTCGATTTCCCTCGATGTATAGTATAATTTTTCTATGAAAAAACCGGTCCGGTCCGGTCCACCGTGGGCCAAAGACCGGTCTTTTACCGGTCCGGGCTAACCGGTCTTTTTTCTTAAGCCCGGCTCGGCCCGCAACCCGCTTCCCCTTTGACCCGGACCGCTTATAATGAACCGGTCCGGTCCGGTCCGGTACCGAGCTAGCCCGGCCCGATTGACAGGTATACTTCAACTCGGCTGGAGCCATACGATATGGAGGAATAGATATAGGCTGAGTTCCGGGCACCAAATCAATATCGAACTCAATATTCCTATCTAGAGGAAGTCCAGGCAAATCATCGAGAAACACGTCAGTAAACTCCCTCACAACGGGAACAAAATCAAGAGACGGAACCTCTATACTAGTATCTCGAATCATGGCAAGATAAGCATAACACCCCTTATTCACCATACTCCTTGCTTTCATAAAAGAGATAACACGTCCCGTAGGTGGTAAATAAGAACCGTGCCACACTACCGGTACTGAGCCAGGAAAAGAAAGCCGAATAGTCTTGGCATGACAATCGAGAGTAGCATAACATGATGCCAACCAATCCATACCAATAATCACACCAGAATCTACCATGTCCAGAACTAATAAATCAACTATGGTCCCACGTCCCCCAAAAGATACAGTACAACCAGGATACACCCGCTCCACCACAATAGACTCTCCAACAGGAGTAGAAACACAAAATGGATCGCGAATACACATATAATCAACATTAAAACCCGAATCAAAATAAGGTGACACATAAGAATACGTGGAACCTGGATCAATCAAGGAATAAGCATCACGTCCACAAATAGAAAGTGTACCTGTAACCACTGCATTGGATGCCACATCATCCTGTCTGCCTGGCAAAGCATAAAGCTGCCTCTGAGGCTGAGCTGAACTAGAACTCTGATGACAACCCCTCGAAGGGCCGCTACCACCACGCCCACGACCTCTACCTGGTGGTGGTGCACTCCTAGCTGGCTGAGAACCTGATGTAGTACCATAAGTCTGCACAGATGCCTGGGGTCGAGGAAAAGACTGACTACCTCCCTGAATTAGTCTAGGACAATCCTTTATATGATGACCAAGCTCACGAAAATGATAGCACCCAGAATTGGGTCTGCGCGGTACGTGCTGCTGAGGTCGTGAAACAGACTGGCCTGACTGAGAAGGCTGAGAGAATCGAGTCTGCTCATGACGGGGTACAAAGGTGCTCCTCGAGCTGTGAGCCATAGACTGAGCTGGCCTATCAGAAGGCCTCCCCTGAAACCCCTTGCCTCCAGATGAGGAAATAGGAAGTCCACCATATCCACGAGATCTCTTAATATCTCTCTCAAACTCTTCTTGCTCCAGAGCTCTATAAGACTCATATCGGCGAGCAATATCCACCGCTACATCAAATGAAGTACCAGTCTCTATCTCCCGAGCCATACTACGGAGAAATCGTCTTCCGTACGCCGACACCGTCACCGACAACCACCCAGTCACCCAAAACACCAACACCATTAGTTAGAGCAGCCATCACTGCACAACTTCAAGGAGA
Source organism: Petunia axillaris subsp. axillaris (assembly GCA_029990575.1). Lineage (NCBI taxonomy): Eukaryota > Viridiplantae > Streptophyta > Magnoliopsida > Solanales > Solanaceae > Petunia > Petunia axillaris. Next base: position 2,650,063 of record JARKNS010000002.1, on the reverse strand, counting down.
GTTTTCTCTTTCAACTGATCAATACGGTGGCTCTGATACCATGTAAAAATCAAGAATAAAGCAATAATTTTATAGGTGAAAATCTCTCACCATTTTCATTGAATGAGCATCTATTTATACAAGTGTCTAAACCTAATATTACTTGGTGGGAAAATTTTGATCACTAGCCATTTTTGGACGCGCTCATTGTGGACTATCCACCATTTCAAAATTCATTGAAGAATAGCCAAAAATTCGCGCACACACTTAAGCTCCATTAGCATTGGAAAAACACCCCAGACTGGTCCCATAATAAAATACTGGGGCTTTGAACAAAACTTGTTGAAAGCCCAATTATTTTGTTATGGGACATAAGTTTTATACAAAGTCTCATAACAAAAAAATGGGTCCTTGAATTAATATATTCAAAGGTTCCATTATTTTGTTATGTGAATTTATCCCATAACAAAATAATGAGATTTATCCCATAACAAAGGTCTCATCAAAGGGAAAAATCTCATTATTTTGTTATGAGACTTTATATAAAGCTTCAATCCCATAACAAAATGTTGGGGCTTTGAACAAGTTTTGACGATATGCGAATCAATAATTTGACGATATGCGAACCAATAATATATTTGTATTACCCATATGCTAACCAATAATATATACTTATATATACAGTAGGTGTAAGGTGATAAGAGTCTACTGTTGATGTGAATCTTTATCATACAACATCTCGCTTGCTCTAAATAAAAAATTTTGATTCCCCAAACAAAACAAAACTTCCCTGAAATAGCTGAGGTAATGGATTTGATTTCCCAAATATACTAATGTATTAGGTTGGATTGTGAACTGGCAGATTTAATTGTCCAAAGTTGCAAACTAATCAACTTGTTTGATATAGATATAAAACAAGTGAAAAATGCTAGTATTAGCTAACTAGAGGTGCGCACGAAAAGTCATTCTCACCTTCGATCATCAGATGCATACATTATTTTATACTAACCAATAAAATATTTGTATTACAGTATTACCCATGTGCTAACCAATAATATATACGTATATATAGAGTAGGTGTAAGGTGTAAGAGTCTACTGTTTGATGTGAGTTTTTTTATTATACAACATCTCGAATGCCCCAAATAACAAAATTTGATTCCCCAAACAAAGCAAAACTTCCCAAATAGCTTAGGTAAATGGATTTGATTTTCCAAATATAATAATGTGTTGGGTTGTGAACTACTCCCTCCGTTTCAAAAAGGATGAATCTTTGCGGAGTACGAGGGTCAAATTGACTAATTTTGACCGGAAATTTGCACATCGAATTTTTAAATTTTGTGAAATAAAATTTACATAATTAGAAACTATATGAAAAATACTATAAGTCACAATAGTTAATAATTCAAAATAGTTAGAAAATATTTGTAAGACATGTGGTCAAACATAATCTTATTTGACCCTTCAAATAATAATAAGTTCATCTTTTTTGAAACGGAGGGAGTAGCAAATTCAATTTTCCAAAGTTGCATTTGTCAATGCAATATGGGAGTAGAAAGATATTCGCGTTTTTTCGAGATTGCAAAGGCGATATTTTGAAAAATGTAACGCCGGCGGAAAGATCAGATAGTGACAGACACCATTGCATAACCATGAATTTTATATTTCAATTTGCATAACCAAACAGAGAGTGTTTTTTAAAATCTGGCAAGTAGGACTAACACCTACCGAGTTTGTTAGTTTATGTAAGGCTTGGTTGATTTAATTGTTAAGGGTCCAATCTGATGCTCATGATACCTAATCAGACAAATGAAATTAATAAAAGTAAACAAATAAAAATGAACATATTCTGGTATAACAAAATGACAACTCCTAACATGAGTCATTTCTCTAGAAGTGAGCACGGGACCTGAACTTTTGTCCAACATGTGCCTTAATTGCTAGGTTTTGAAGGAGAAAAGTAGTGTGCATGAAAATTAGAAGAAAATGCACTTTTCCCGGCAAAAGGAATGAACATAGCAAATATCTTGAACTTCTAAATTCAAACCTAAGAAAGAGCTCTCATTTATTAATGCTATAGTATATCTTGAACTTCTGGTGGAGTAGGAAGCCTAATAATGCAGTTCACAAAATGATATTACAAGTTATCCCAATCATCGTCTGCTGGGAAATTTGGAAAGCTAGGTGTGCAAGAAGATATGCAGAGAAGTCTACATCAATAGCAAGAATATACCAACAGGTGATTTTTCAAGTGAAGATTTCATTGGGCAAAAAATTCAGTAAAATGGAAGAGCAATGGTCCTGGGAACAAGTATGCAACATTGCAGCTCAGTACAAACAGAAACTCATCAGTAAGATGGTTTCATGGACAAGAACAAATGAGACTAACATTATTTTGAACACTGACGGAAGCTGCATGCCCACTAAAGGTAAAGCAGGTGCAGGTGGGATTGTGAGAAGAAGAAATGGCGACATGATTATGGCTTTTGCCAATCCTCTCCATTTCTCAACTAACAATTACAGTGAAGCAAATGCAGCCTTATTTGGTGTTAACTGGTGCTGTCAACAGAATCTCTTCAATTTCACTCTGGAAATGGACTCTTTGTTAGTGGTTCAAATGATCCAAGGAAAAATTACCCCTCCCTGGAACATTAAAAAAGAAGTGAAATGCATCCAAGAAAAGATCAGGGAGCACAATATTCAAGTCTTACACTGCTATAGAGAGAGTAATGGTGTTGCTGATGTCCTGGCAAAGTATGCTACTTCCAAGACACGGAACATATTATTTCTTCAAGAAACAGAACTACCTGCTGAAGCTAAAGGACATCTAATGATGGATAAAATGGGAATCCCCTCCTTTAGAATTAGAGCTGCAAAACATGTAGGTTGGTATTTTGATCCTCCTTGAATGATTTGATCTTCAAATGTTTGAATGGTGCTCCACACACAAAAAGCCAAAGCTGGTGCAGCAAAGAGAAGACTTTTGTCAAGCAAAAACAAAAATGATTTCTCCTTTACAAGCTTAATTTTTGAAGGTGTGGCAGTGTTTACACACCTTAGTTTGTTAGGTCTAGCTTTTGTTGGGAGGTTTTGGCAACATCCCCTCCTCTTGTATAAGCTCTGATTATGAATAAAATCTAACCAACACCGATGGGACCTTCCAGGGTGTTTGGTAACTTTAATAAAAAAAAATAAAGAAGTATTTCTACTAAATTTTGAAAGGGTTGAGAAGAAATAAATTCTAGGGTCGTCGTTGCTCGGTCAGCCTTGCGGGTTTAAATAAAGAAGTATTTCTACTAAATTTTGAAAGGGTTGAGAAGAAATAAATTCTAGGGTCGTCGTTGCTCGGTCAGCCTTGCGTTTTAGTTAGGTTTGTATGATTGATTGACTTAATTTTTTGGACCAACAAATTACTTTATTTTTATTTAATCATTATTCATAAACGACTGCTTTAATTCATATTACTGCCTAATTATTTTAAGATTTTTCACTATAAAAATTTGTGAATTCATCTCACCTTCTTTCTGTATCATTACTTTCAAAACAAAAGCATCATATCGCCATGTGATTTTGCTCAATTATTTGAGTTCGTCGATAACTCTATGGATGAAGTGACACTGCCGCAGAATTGAACATTCCGTTCTATTTTGAGATGAATTAATCTGTGAACCTTGGACAACAGTGAGGAAATTAGAATTTTAAGAATGCACAAAAAAACTGTGAAGCAATGGAAATGGTTTGAGCTATTTTAATACTGCAGGCCAATAATATATACTTGCATATCTTGCCGAAGGGCGAATAGCGTATGTTCTTCTTCTCTTCAGCCTTATTCTACGTTCAATGTTTCGAAATTTTTGCAATACCAATTAAGCGTCAGATGACTTACAAATATTTTCTTAATGTTGATCGTATATATATTGGAGTGCGGACTAATTCGACTTCGCATACCATAAGGCCTATTTCTGGATAAGCATCATCTAACAAATTCGTATCAATTCAAGCTATAACTTATAAATTCAAACAAATGAAGTATTATTTAGAGATGCAAATGAATTTTTCTTTGACAGTAAGTTTTCAATTTTTTGAATAATTTAAAATGTCTATCAAAAATGAACTTGGCATATCAGCAATAACCTTATTGCTGCTTTTCGTCAATGGCTTTACCCTCATTCACTTCAACCTTATTTTCTCCCTCGATAAGCCTATAAGTATAAATATTCCCAAACTTGTTTGTTGCATACCCAAAATTTTCAGCATTTTAGATAAATCTTGATTGCTTTGGGTACGGTAGCGATTGTTACTGTGATGGAACCAGGTCATTTTTATTTTTATTTTTTAACGACTAACTATTTGAGCACGTGTGAAATGTTTAGCCAAAATATACAAATTATCGTTCTTTTGTATAATTGTGTTGTTCTATTTCAAGCTGTGGAATCATGGCATTTTGAAACATGTAATACAAGCGGAAAGATCGCAATGTGATAGACACCATTGCATAACCATAATTTTTATATTTCAATTTGCAAAATGAAACGAACTCGGTCAGTCGTTTCGGGATAGTTAAATTCTTTCACATAAATTGAACGGAGGAAGTATTCTCTGGACAAATTAATACAATTTTTACATGGTAATTGGGTTATGCAAGTTTGGGGGAAAAAGCTAATTGATGACTAATTTGATTCACGTAATAATTAATATTTTATGACGAAATTGTATTAGATTAAGGAGTCATTCTACATATTTGATCCGTGAAGGAAGACGTACTTTAGTTGGACAGGGTGCTTATCTCCATGGTGGATATCATATGAATATAATTGATTTCTCCCAGGCTTGTAGGCGACTAAGCACGAATAAATAATAGGGATCATACTCAGAATTCAGAATTCAGAATTCAGAATGCCGAACTAAAGCGTCATCAATATTCCAAGGTATCTGACCATGTTTACTGTGAATAGCACGTTCCTCTTCATCTTTATGTCCAATCTTTGTTGAGAATACCATCGATTGTCTAAATATTAGAACTTTTTCTTTTAACATATAATTGTTTATATTATTCATAGCTTAATTTGTCGTGGTAAATTTTGATCTCTTTAGCAGATTGCGCAAAAGATTAGGTTAGAGACGTTGATGCAGATTCTAAAGAGGACATAAAAAATCAGCAATTTATAAATTTCGTTTTTTATAAATTGGAAAATATTTTATAATATCGCTTAGATTATGATTTATGATGGTGTCTTGACACGACTGTCAACTTTATCGATGGAGCTTTTTCTTAATTATACTAGCATGCCTAACTTGTCAGTTGTATATCTACCTTGTTATTGTTCATATTTTTCATAACTTAATTTATCGTAGAAAATTTTGATCCTTTTAGCTGATTCCGCAAAATATGGAGGTTGAAAACGTTAAGGCTGATTGTAAAGTGGGCATAGGTCCTGCAAGACCAGCAGTACTAAAATTTGTTATTTATAAATTTATATTAATTGCAAGACCAGCAGTTTTATTTATAGCTAAGACTGTGAGGTATGATGGTGGTCGAGACGATAACTTTGTCAACTTTATCAATAAGAAGTGTGACACTAGCTGTGATTGTGCAAGAGGTGTCTAACCTACTTAATGAAGCTTGTGAAGTTAACCATTGGATCGAGAAGTTTACTTGCATAGTATGCACTTCTTTCATTATGATGTTCATTCATCGCTATAATTGGTACATTTATGTACTTATTTTCCTTTATGGAAGATCATTATTTCGCCTAAGCTTACATTTAGATAACTTTCAATGTCGGAAAAAGTATAATTATGATGTCCATTGATAATATGAATTCTATCAGGAGGATTTCGTCCTTTATTAAGCTAGCTACATAAGCTCAACAATAATCATTTTTAAGATCTTATATTTTTATTTTGTAGCTCAGACAAATTATTTGATTAGAATTAATATATAGGGTACAAGTGCGACGATCATACTCAGAGACATATACAACATAAAGACTGGAACAAACAAGTATCATCAAGGAGCATTGAATGAGCGGGTTGGGCTATGTTTGGGTGGATCAAAACAATCTTAATCAAAAGCTGGTGGGTCAGATTATAACCCGCCTAATGTTTGCTTGAAACAAGATAGATTGATCAATTTGGACTAACTAGTGCCTCAACACGTGCGTTCACGTGTATACCGAATTATATAATGCACTTAAATAATGGTTGCGATATATCAGTTCTTTTTCTTAATTAGCTACTACAAATAATGAACCTTAACTTTATTGGAGTATCTGAAGATAATAAATTTATTATGTACTCCCTCCATTCCAAAATGGTTGTCATAGTTTCCTTATTAGTCCGTTCCAAAAAGAATGGCATAATTCTAAATTTGGAAATATTTTTGAGTTGAAACTACTATTTTACCCTTAATGAAATGCTTTATAGCCACATATTTATGTATGATTTATTTTGGACCACAAGTTTCAAAAGTCTTACCACATTTCTTAAACTCCGCTCCAAGTCAAACTATGACAACCATTTTGGAACGGAGGGAGTAGTATAAAGTAACTCTTTTAGCATGTCATTTCTCAAGCATTGAACAAAAATTCCGAGTTGCTTATCAGATATATAAGCCTCTTCCGCAGATGCGGTTGCTGTGAGAAGAATACACGTACTTCATCACACAAACGAAATTATTCTATATGTCAATTTTCATTAACGTGCCGTAAAAAGATGTCAATTGATTGGTGTCTGAATGGAAAAAAAAAAATTCAAATGAAAACATATCTGATGAATGACTAAAGGAGAATAATACCCAAACATGTACTTGTTTCCTAATTTTATCATGTTTGAAGAAAATTAAACATGTGGGAGTGGGAGAGGGCAAACCTGAAAAGAATGTTAAAAGCGAGGCAGTTGAAGAGGGAGCACTTGAAACGGGGAACAAAGAAGATAAAGAGTGAGGCGAAACAGCCATTAGAGTGGCATCAAAACTACGTTCATCAAACACACGCTATAAATCGGTATACCAAAATTGATTTTACCACACATGAAAATTACTAAAAGGTCAAGTGTTTGCTGCGTTTAATACCAATCTTATTGCAATTTTCTGAAGAACAATTTTGCAATATCTCAATAAAATTTGTCGACAAAATTTTAGTGACCCACCTTAATTTATCAAGCAAGAACAAAGCAATAGCAGCAAACACACTGTAGAAACGATAATATTGCTAACTAAAGCAAAAGCCAGCAAAGGCCAAAATAGAAGCACATAAAGCCAAATATAGAGGAGCATTGAGAGATGAACTGCTTTGAAGCTTGAATATATATAGCCACAGTAACGAAACGCTGCACCTGTTCGCCTAGAGCAATGGAAGCTGTTGGCGTATGCTTTTTCTTAAGCACAAGTATGTTGGGTATTAAAATTCTTGAAAAGGGTATTTTGGTATTTTACTTTTTCAAGTTTAGGAGTACATGCTTTTATAGTAACTAGTTTGGGCACGCGCGTTGCGCGTGTAATCTTAACGCATGAATACAACTTTTCTTATGCGGCATAAATTGTGTAATAATGGAGTTGTGTGTGTTTAATGATGTAAGGTATTTCATGAAAGAGAATGAAATTTAATTTTGTGGATATCTGCCTGTTTAAATTGGTTGTATGTTGACTACATACTAAATCGAAGAATGTCCAATGAGCAAGTTAATAATGTAAGGTATTTGATGACAGAGCATGAAATTTAATCTGCTTATTTAAATTTGTTGTATGTTGACTACATACTAAATCGAAGAATGTCCGATAATTCTTAAGTCTGTCAACTTTATATTAGAAGTTGGTGAAGGAATAAATGTGAAGTCCTTTTTTTTTCAATAAAGCTTGGCATAAACAACGATTAGAAGTCTTATTTAGAGCAGCAGTATAATTTAAAGGAAGTAGTGGCTTAAGTAGGCCCTTCATTGTGGTTGTACAACTGTAGTAAAATTCAAAGGAGTTATGATAAGTTACTGTATGATGGCCAATGTATAGGTGAAAATTGACGAACAATAATGTTGTTCCAGCGACTTTGCTTTTGAGCGGGAAATGATCATATGTTGTGTGAACCTGTTAATTGGGATAAAGACTTTGTCAGGTAGGGACAATGTATAGCTAATTTTTTTTTACTATAAAAGTATTTGTTTGTAAAAAAATCTATTTGATATTTTTAGGTGTTGTGTTCATGCCTTACCTAATACTTCCTTGTAGACGATATTTCTTGTGTAAGTTCCGCTTTTGCGTTTGGGTTGTTCTGTCATGACCAAGACCTTTGTCGTAGACATTGATATTCCTCTTGAAAGGGCAACGTATAATTGTCCATGGAAAAAAACATGTTGTGGCAAATACAAGCCAACATTTGGAAGCGTTTGGCCCTGTACTTTGTTAATTGTCATTGGAAAGCACAACCGTACTGGAAATTGCTTTCTAATGAATTTGAAAGGGAATCCTTCATTTTCAGGTGGAGAAAGTTGTATTCTTGGGATAAACATATGTTTGTTTGCACAATGGCCATTCATAATTTCTGCATGTAGGACATTATTGTCAAAGGCTTTACAAATCATTCTTGTGCCGTTGCATAAGCCATTTGAAGCGTCCAAATTCCTCAGTAACATAATCGGTGCATTCTTCTTCAAAACCAACCTGTGTAATAAATAAGATATTTTTTGTCATTTCAACTTTCAAATATGTGTACTATTGGAAATACATGCGAGTTTGGTAAAGAACCTGTGTGGTGGAAGTCCATCGGGTGTGAGAGTATTGAGATATTCTTCCTGGTAGTAATTGTTGGTGTCATCTTCTGCAGAGTCAAAACTAATAAATGATTTGCTCTCACCGGGAAATGTTCTTATCAACCGCTCGTTTAGCTGATCAACACACTCATTTCTGCTGGCCAATATTGCTCTCTCAGATACATATTTGTCGGAGGAGGCATAGCAATATAACATGGTGCAAAAGCTCTATGAATTTGTAGACTTTCCGACAGATACAATGGCAACTTTAGCTGGCAATATCGATAAATATATGATCTATGAATTTAAATAGGTACTAAAGTCCAGAAGGTTACCAAATTTATGACGTAGTAAGCCGCGTAACCTGTTAGATAGGAATCAAGAGGTCAAGCATAATGAGACAATCAACGGATTAAAAGTTAACGAAACAAAGACTGTCCGACGCAACTAAAATATCCATGGATTTGTTTAGGTCAGATGGGATATGGGTAGCAAATGAATTTTTCTATTTAATGTAGACTCTAATGATATTCTTGCTTTGGCCAACATATGAGCAATAAACTGCGAATATGTAAAAAATACACTACCTTGTGCAGTTGAAAGAAAATTCAAAGTTGTTACCTCTCTAAAAGAGATGATGCGCAGTAGTAAAACCAATGACGTTGATGCTTGAAGGGGAAAAGAATTGACAGGCTTTTTATACTATGATGATGCAGAGTTTCACAGTATACCAAATATCTGAGCAAATAGTACTTTAATTTATAGTACTGTGGGAAAGCCAAAAGATGGTAACCGAAAAGGCTCAATAACACTAACTAATGAACAACTGAAGATGATAGGATAATCCCATTAATCCCATTAATTAAGTAGTAAGAACGTGACATTCAATTGGGGGTTTGTAAAACCAAACTGTGTATATTTCAATAATTAAGAGCAATAGTGAAGGCGGATAAATAAAATAATTTTTTTGAAGGAATACCTAGCGGCAAAATCGCGAATCTGATTGAGTGCATACCCATTAGAGAAGCTTTGAATTCCATTACGCCCTGCAATTATGAAGCCCATTGAAAGCTTGGCCGAATGAGCAGTTTGGAAGTTGTCGATTCCTGAGGTGCTGGAAGGACTGAATGACGTGGTAAGAGAGGTTTAACATATCAGCCACTTTATGTTAGTATTTAGGCTGAACAATGAAGTTAATGCTCTTATCTTTTAATTAAAGAGGGGCAAAATAGGTGTTCACTATTTTATTAAGGGTAATTCAGTAAAATGACTTTGGATAAGGAGACTTTCATTTCTATAATAATATGATATGATTAAATAATGGCAATCTGGTCAACTCGAAGCTATATATAGTCTCGGTCACTAGAGCTGGCAATTTAAGCCCATATTTTCATAATCCATTAATTTGACCCACATTCTAATGGATTGGATGACTAATATTTCAACTGGGTAGAATTTGGGTTTCAACCCATACTTAGTCCATAAAAATATAGGTATTCATGGACCCAAATATGAGTTACCCAAATTATAACTTATTTTTCTGCCATCAATGAAAAATTACAATGCTCATCTATCTTTGATTTCTCAGCTGTTGTTTGTTCCTTGTTCCTGATAGCTTAGATGTAAATGCAATTTTAGATTCCCGTGATCTACAAGGCGAAGGATTACTATGGAGTGATGACTACCCAATGTAAGAGAACACTAGTAGGTCGTTTCTTGAAATCCAGACCACAAATTGAAAGAATCAGATCTAGATTTACAGAGAAATTTCCTTTGAAGGGGTCAGTGAAGATAGGAGTGTATGACACTTACAATGTTTTCATAGACTTTAACAATGATGATGACTTCAATCTAGTATGGTTTAGAAGAGTAGTAGAGATTGAAGGCTTGCAAATGTGGCTTCAAAAATGGACTCCGGACTTCAAACCAGAAGAAGATCTCCCAGTAGCACCAATCTGGATGCTATTACCAAGACTTCCTTATCATATGCATGCATGGGGCTTTATTAAACAGATTGTGAGTACGGTGGGAACCCCTTTGGAGCTGGATGCTGCAACTAAAAGCAGGACACGACCTAGCATGGCTAAGGTAAGGGTGGAAGTAGATTTACTTAAAAACTTACCTAATAGTGTGTGGGTTGGTGTTGAAGATGAGAACTCTCCTCTTAAAGGCTTTGAACAAAAGATTGAATACGAGGGTGTACCTAAGTACTGCAAACACTGTAGAAAGCTTGGGCATATGGTTAGCAATTGTAGAGTAATTGAAAGAAGGAAGATTGAGGAAATCAAAGCAGATGATAACAACTCAATGAGCCAAATTAATGAGGAGGCTACTGCCCTCATGAACAATAAGGAAGTGGCAACCCAGAGTACTAAAGAGAACACTGTCCCTGAGGTTAATCCTAACAACAATGTGAGCAATGAGGTGGAGGAGGAACAAGTGCAGCCTCCAGTGGTCATTGAGACAACAAGAAAGAAAAAGAAAAGAAAGACTAAAGCTACTCCAAAAAAGAAAAGCAAGGTGGTCATTAAAAAAGTAAAGAGCAATTACCAAAGACAAATCAAAGAAAGAGAGGAGAAGGAGAAGGAACAACAAGAGGGAGCAGAGAGAACTCAACTAAGCAATCAAAATGAAAGCTTGACAAAGGTTTCAAGGAAATCTCAAAGGGAACAAAAGTTGGTCCAGGAGGATAAATTGCAGGAGGGAAGTACACAGGCATCCATCAATGCTGTTGGTAGGAATGAGGTAGTATCTAAATCTACTCCAGATCAAGGCCAAGGTAGTGGTAGCAAGGATGAGCAAGAAGCTTCTGCAAGCCTGCCATCTGCAATAAAGAATCATGAAGGGGTTCGGTTGATAGTTGATCTAACAAGACATGGGAACCTACAAGAAGAAGAGTATGTAAGTGATAGTGAGGAAGTTGCAAATAGTTTATTACAAGCTTTTGCACCTATCAACAATGCAGAAGAGCAAGATGATACAGAATTAAGGGAACAACAAAAAATCATTGATAGGGAAGGTTTGTCTCCAGCAAGAAGAGGAAGAACTAGGCACAGAAAGAAGGGTAGACAAGACAGAAACAAAACTGCTCCTAACCTTAGGGAAGGGAAGAACAAAGTTCCTAACAACCTATATTTCCATGATTAGTGCTCTTTTCTGGAATATTAGGGGGTGAGGTCTAAGAAGGCCATTCATAGATTAAAGCATCTCATAAAAATTAACAAAGTGGAGTTTGTAGCAATAATGGAACCTTTTGTAAGCAAGGATAAAGTTAGGGGTTACATGAATTTTTTGGGTTTTCAACACTGTATTACCAATGATAATGGTAAAATATGGTGTTTCTGGTCCATGAATTATAATGCAACCATCATATCAAATGAAGATCAACAAATTACTATAAGTATGAGGTATGGAGCAGACACTCAGGGAGCATATATCACTGCAGTTTATGCCAAAACCTCTACTGCAGAAAGGAAAGAACTATGGAGAAGTTTAGAACTCATCAGTAATACAATTAGAGGTCCTTGGTGTGTGGGAGGTGACTTTAATGTAATCATGGACTCGGATGAAAAGCTAGGGGGAAGACCATACAGGGCATCCAAAAGCTTTGATTTTATAACCACTATGAATTTCTGTGAGCTCATAGATGCTGGATTTTCTGGAGCAAGGTTTACATGGAGCAACAATAGAAGACCTGCAAATAGAGTATGGAAGAGGTTAGATAGGATTTTCACTAATGACAAATGGAATCATCTATTTCAGAATGTAGCAGTAAAACATTTAGTGAGGACTGGGTCTGATCATAGACCATTACTCATGAAATGTTCATCAAGTCAGAAGGAAATAATCAGGTATTTTAAATTCTTAAACTTCTGGGCTGATCTACCCGAGTTTTATGACCTGGTAAATGAGGTATGGGATTGCCAAGTAGCAGGGAACCCAATGTGGATTCTTCAAAGTAAATTAAAAATGCTGTCTAGGAGACTAGCTGAGTGGTCTAAAAAGGAGGTAGGGGATGTTAATGAGAAGGTTCTACAGTGGGAAAGTACCATACAGAAGTTGGAAGAGGAAGAAATAGAATATAATTCTAAAGCAGCCAGAGAAGAATTGAATAAAGAACAAGCAGAGTATGTTAAGTGGTTGTCAAGGCAGCAATCTTTATTAAAACAGAAAGCTCAGATGAAATGGTTTCAAGATGGGGATTGTAACACCAGTTACTTCCATAGTGTGATAAGAGACAAAAAAAGAAGAATGCAGCTGAATAGAATCAAGAATCACAGAAACAGGTGGGTCCAGGGAGAGGAAAGAATTGCAAAAGCAGCCATACACCATTTTCAGAAGATGTTTAATCTGAAACAGACACAAGTTAGTAACAACATGCTGATTGATCTCATTCCAAGAAGTATCTCTGAGGAAGATAACATCCTTTTGACATCTATCCCCACTGAGGAAGAGATTAAGGATGCTATCTTCAACATGAGTACTACAAGCTCAGCAGGACCAGATGGATACAATGGCACTTTCTTCCAGAAGTGTTGGAACATAATTAAAGCAGAGGTTATTGATTTTGTGCAGTACTTTTTTAATGGAGCAAGTTTGACTAAGTTTTATTCTCATACCTGTTTGGCTTTGATTCCTAAAGTTGACACTCCAGTCACTTTTTCAGAATTAAGACCAATAAGCCTGAGCAATTTCTCTAGTAAGATTGTCTCCAAAATTGTCTCAAGAAGGTTGAATCCATTGCTGCCAAAATTAATATCAGAAAACCAATCAGGTTTCATTGCAGGAAGATCTATTACAGATAATATATTGATGGCTCAGGAAATAGTACAAGGGATTAATCAGAAAAACAATGGGAGCAACATGGTGATCAAGTTAGACATGGAAAAGGCTTATGATAGGCTATCATGGACCTTTCTGTCCTTGGTTCTGAGGAACTTTGGCTTTTTAGAGATCTTCATTGATATTATCTGGAGAATAGTGTCTAATGTCTGGTATTCCATTATCATTAATGGCACCAGACAAGGCTTCTTCACATCATCACAAGGCCTTAAACAAGGTGATCCTTTGTCACCTTCACTGTTCATAATGGGAGCTGAAGTTCTATCAAAACTCCTCAACAAGTTGACTCATCACCAGCATTTCTCTCCATTCTCAATGCATCCTAAGGCTCCTATTGTGACTCATCTTGCATATGCAGATGACCTGCTAATATTCACTGCTGGTGACAATACCTCAGTGAAGTTGGTAATGAAGAAAATCAGAATGTATGAGAAAGCATCTGGCCAAAAGGTGAACATGAATAAAAGTTTCTTCTTGACAGATCCCAAAGCTTCTTCATCAAGAATAAACAGAATGAGAGCTGCTACTGGTATGATGGACAAGAGTTTTCCTATCAACTATCTGGGTTGTCCTATATACCTAGGAAGGAAAAAAGTTGAATATTTTGATCCTATGGTGGCTAAGATTGCAAGAAAGCTGAGTGGGTGGCAAGGTAAAATGCTATCAGTAGGAGGGAGAATCACTCTTATTAAGCATGTTTTACTAGCCATCCCAACCTATACTCTCCTAGCTATGAATCCACCAAAAGGAACTTACAAGATCATTGAAAGGCATTGTGCAAGATTCTTTTGGGGATCAACATTAGAGGAAGAAAAGTTTCACTGGTGCTCCTGGCAGAGTTTGTGTTTCCCATAGAATGAGGGAGGCATTGGGGTGAGAAGAATAGAGGAGGTAGCTGATGCCTTTGCTTTGAAGAGATGGTGGTCCTTCAGAACAAGTACTGCTCTATGGGCTGACTTTATGAAGGCTAAATACTGCTCTAGAACTCATCCTGTGGCCAAAAAGAAGGCACCAAAACAATCACATACCTGGAGGAAACTAATGGACATCAAGGATAAAGCAGAGAACAACATCATCTGGAAGATCCAAAATGGTCATTGTAATTTCTGGTGGGACAACTGGACTGGGAATGGAGCTTTGGCAAGAAGAGCTGTCCCTGGACCTGTTTCTCATAAGGTTAAAGTCAAGGATTTTATATCAGAAGGCAAATGGGATGTGCAGAAATTATCACAGGTGATAGAAGAAAGAGAAATTCAAAGAATCACAGGGATTGAGATAGGAGATGGAACAAAGGCAGATTACACTATTTGGGAGCTGGCACCTGATGGATATTTTCAAAACACAACAGCTTGGCAACTGATCAGGAAGAAGAAGCAGAAATCAAAGATACTAGCTAAGGTCTGGAACAATAAAATTCCATTCAAGATGTCTTTCTTGGCATGGAGGGTACTTAAAAACAGATTACCATTTGATGATGTAATATCCAAGTTTGGAATCAATGTTGTGTCCAAATGTGATTGCTGTGTAGAACCACAATTAGAGACAGTTCAGCATGTGTTTGCAGAAAGTCAAGTAGCAAGAGAGGTGTGGAGTTTTTTTGGAGCTCCTTTGGGAGTTAGATGGCATGTCACTCCAATCAACAACTTGATCTTGGATTGGTGGGACACTGAAACTAGTAGTGCTGCTCATAAGTTACTGATGAATATAACTCCAGTAGTAATTCTCTGGGAATTGTGGAAAAGAAGGTGTGCAATCAAATATGGGGAGAAGAGAGGATTTTACATGAGAGGTATGTTCCATCAAATTACATGGAACATCAAGGCTGCTATTGGTTTGGCATACCCTGGCATAGACATGACAACTAGTTGGCAAATGTTATGTGAAACCATTCAGAGGCTAAGACATGTGAAAACATGGAAACAAGTTCTATGGAAAATGCCAGTGAATTGTGTTAAAGTTAACACAGATGGAAGCTACATGGAAAAGAAGAAGCTAGCTGGAATAGGAGGCATTATTAGGAATCAACAGGGAGAATTCATAATGGCCTTTGCTGCTCCAGTTAGAGTTTCTAGCAACAACCAATCAGAGGCTTTAGCAGCTCAAATGGGGGTAAAGTGTTGCATTGATTTAGGTATGAGGAACTTCATTCTCGAAGTTGATTCTATGCTAGTTAACAACATGATTCAGAACAAGGAAGCTAACAACCTGAAGCTGAAAAGAGTAATTGAAGGCACTTACCACATGTTGTATCAAGCAGGAGGTACCATAAACCATTGCTATAGGGAGGCTAATGAAGTCGCAGATGGGCTGGCAAAGTATGCAACAACACTGCAAGAGAAGAGGATCTTCAATAATCTTCGGGAGCTACCAGGACAATGCAAAAGCTCGTTCTATCTGGATAAATGCCAAATGCCAAATATTAGAAGTAGATTCGAGAAAGCTAATTTCTTTGTAAGTTAGAAGAAGAGTAGGGAGGAGAATGTTAACCCTCTCCTCCACAATCATTTTTTTGGTAACTGATCCTGATGTAATGCCCGTCTAGAGGTCAGGCAAAGCCCCCCTCTCTGTTCTACATGTTCAATACAACAGGCAGTTCTATTAAAAAAAAAAAAAAAAAAAAAAAAAAGATTCCCATTATTATAAAAAAGAAAAATAAGAACTCATATGTTTTATGTTCTGCAATCTGAGATGGGGTGGGGTGGGCGGTTTTGGGGGTGGGGGTGGGATAGACGGGTAGAATCTTAGAGGAGTGGGGTGGGCGGGTGGGGGAAAAGAGAGTAGATTCTATTTTGGGAAATTTACAGGTAAAAACTTTCGCAACTACTCATTGTTAGTAGAAGATATTCCAACAATAATTATAATTCTTGTTTACTGTACATTAAAGTCTACTTAATTTGTGAATAATTATTTTTTTCAACTTACTAAAAAGGTGATAACGATAGAGCTTAATAGTCGTATTTAGAAAGACTAATCTGATACACTCTATTAGAAATATGTTAAATGTTAGTTAAAACAAACCCATTTGTTCCAAAAAAATCATAATGGCATTTGAAGTAAGAAATTTACTTAGTTCTATTATTTCATTTAACCCAAACCAGGAAGTTTTCTGACATAAAATACCAGGTTAAGGTAAATTATAGTAAAACAAATCATACATAGTTTACTCAGAATTACTGTAATTGAGAGCTTATACATTGCTTTTGATCATAAAATGGTTTGGAACCACATTTTACCCAATTCATATTTTATCCAATTCATATTTTACCCATACTAATATGAGTAGGCTGAAACCCAACCCATTTTTATCTAAACCATTTTCAACTCATCCAAATCCAACCCAACCCAACCCAACCCATCCATTTGCCACCATTATCGGTCACTATATTAATTATTGGCTTGTGATAGATGAATTATCGTTTCTTTTTATATAAAAGACAATCCCACCAGCTTCTCTGTGTTGTTTAGTAAATTTCATGGAAGTCTCTTTCTTCATTATCATCTTCCTTTTCTTCCTACCCTTACTGTTCATATTCATTCAGGGTCAACGAAAGGGATCTGCGCAAAAGAAGTTGCCTCCAGGACCATGGAAGCTCCCAATCGTTGGAAACTTACATCAGCTTGGAAGCAGCTCTCTGCCGCCCCATGTTGCGCTCAGAGAATTAGCTTCCAAACATGGACCTTTGATGCACCTAAAGCTAGGTGAACGTTCAACTATTGTCATATCATCGTATCAAATTCTGAAAGATGTGATGAAAACAAGCAATATCGCGTTTGCAAATAGGCCGGAGATCCTTGTTTCACAGACCATGTTGTACAGTGGAGACATTGCTTTTGCTCCTTACAATGATTATTGGAGACAAATGCGCAAAATCTGCACATTAGAGCTCCTAAGTCCAAAAAGGGTTCAATCCATTTATCCCCTAATCGAGGAAGAGATATTGCGCTTAGTTACATCTATTAATAAGGCCTCATTAACAGGTACCCCAATTAATCTAAGCGAATGTGTTAACTCGCTCACATGTGCAATTATTTGTAGAGCTTCAGTTGGAAAGGAATGTAAAGATCCAGACTCATTGATTCTTGCAATAAAAGAGGTGTCAACTTTAGCAGGAGTTTTCAATATCTCAGATTTGTTCCCATCCCTCAAGTTTCTTTAGTCCATCACTGGAAACAAGCAAAAGCTTCTTAAAATGCATAAAGAATGTGATCGCCTTCTTGAAGAAATAGTCCTTCAACATGAAGCAAGCATACGACAAAGTAATAGTGAGCGGCCCATTGATCAGGAAGAAGATCTTTTGCACGTTCTCCTAAAGCTTAAGGAGAGCCACAATTTTCAGATCCCTATAACAAGAGATAACGTCAAAGCTATAATCTTTGTAAGTAGCAGTCTCTCTGTCCCTCTTTACGTGTGACACAGTATTTGAAAAGCCAAACAAATATTTCCGTTCTTTTAAACCACAAGAAAGTAAGTATTACTACAAAGTAAGCCTGGATCCTAAACCACAAGAAATTATCTTAAATACTTTTCTACTTTTTTCCTGGAAATATAAGGAAAAAATCTTAATACTATAATTATTATAATTGTTGACTGAATCCTAATTGTTTGTTACATCGGGACCAACAGGGAATGTTCCTAGGTGGAATTGAGTAAACTGGAACTACAATAGAATGGGTCATGTCTGAATTACTGAAGAAACCGACAGTTATGAAAAAAGTGCAAGCTGAAGTGAGAGAGACTTTGAAAGGAAAAAAGAACGTTGATTATAGTGATATTCAGAATCTGGAATACTTGAAATTGGTAGTTAAGGAAACTCTAAGGCTTCATCCACCCGGTCCCTTGGGTTTACCCAGGGAATCTACAGAGCAGTGTGTTAGCCCCTTGATTCGGTTGCTCGGAATTGGCACGGTTGAGACAGGGGATTTGCATGATGGCCCTTGGCTCAACCTAAGTGGGAACATCATGTATCGGCTAAGTATGTGTGGGCATGACTTAGGTTGTGAGCAGCGTGCGTGGGCTGCGTTGCTATCTCATGTGTGGGCATGAAGACGGGACGGATGGAACTTGGCAAGGACTTTGACATGGCATTGCATGTCAAGGCAAAACAAGGCAAGGCAAGACAAAGCAAGGCAAGGCAGTAGAACGAGGGAAACGGCTAAGGCGTGGGCGTTGGCTAAGTGTGACCGTGGCGCAGTCAGCTAGACTTGTGCGTGCAGGCAGCTAAAGATGACGTTGGCTCAGTGCAACGTTATGCAGCAACGAGACTTAGAATTTGGCTAAGTGTTGGGGCGCAGCTGAAGCTATTCAGGCCATGTGCAGGGCACATGGACGGCGGTTACAAGCAGTTTTGCAGTTCCTATGTTTTAGGGCAGTTGTGCCTATGTGTAATTTGTCTTGTATTTTAATTATATGGATAATTATTGTTGCCTATGCAGTTTGGGATGTAAACTGCCTTAGTGTGCTGTCCAAAAATGTGGCTGCCAAGTGTCCTAGTCTAAGGCTGGCTATATACATGGCTAAGCAAAGGCAAAAACAAGAGAGAGTGATTTTTGCCTAAGTGTTCAGATTGTGTGAGTCTTTGTATACGAGTTTAATACAAAGTTGGGCGAGATTTTGCCCGTAAATCTGTGTGTGCTGATTGTTCAACTTGTCCCTAAGTTATACTAAGTCATTGAACCAAAACCAAAACAAACAACAAACGATTAGGCTGAAACAGTGCGGACTGTTTGCTGTGCGGGTTTAAGTGCGAAAAATTTAACCCCGTAACAACTGGTATCAGAGCACGGTTGTTGGATCTATGGCGGGTAATACAAGTGCTGAATTGCGTGAACGGGTGTCTCGGCTTGAAGCACTGGTTGGGATGACCGACGATGCAATTGATCTTGTTGATATTTTGACGCAGGTGGGTCGTTTGCAGGCAGATCTGGAAGCAAAAACGACCCTGATTGAAGGTCTTGTGAAGAACAATGAAGATCTGAAGGCTGAGATTGTTGTGCTTCGCAGGGCTATTGCTGCAACGGGCCAAGGTAATGAGGAACGATCTAAGCCAAAAATTCCTGAACCTAAGGCGTTTGCTGGATCACGAAGTGCCAAAGAATTGGAGAATTTTCTGTGGGATATGGAGACCTATTTCTCCAATGCTCATATTTCTGAAACTGAAAAGGTAAACATTACAACCATGTATTTAACGGGTGATGCAAAACTGTGGTGGCGAACCCGCATTGCTGATGATGAAAGTGCGGGCAGACCCAAGATCAATACGTGGGAAATGTTTCGGAAAGAACTGAGGGCACAATTTCTGCCTAGTAATGCCTCATGGATTGCTAGGGATCGTTTGAAGAAATTGAGACAGACCGGGACTGTTCGTGATTACATTAAGGAGTTCTCCTCTTTAATGTTAGACGTCCAAAACATGTCGGAAGAGGATAAACTGCACAACTTCATTTCAGGTATGCAGGCTTGGGCGCAAAATGAACTTAGGAGACAGAATGTTAAAGATCTCCCAAGTGCTATTGCTGCGGCTGATTCATTGGTTGATTTCCGTGTGACTCGTGAGTATTCTGAATCTTCTTCTACTTCTAAATCTAAGAAGAAGAAGGACAAGAAAGGGGGAGATTGGAAGAAAGATGGCAAACCTGATCATTATACTCATGATAAAGGCAAAGGAAAAGTTGATGAGGGAAACAAAAACAAAGGGAACGGTAAAGATAAGGGCTGTTTCGTTTGTGGTGGTCCTCACATTGCCAAGAATTGTCCAAACAAAGAGAGACTGCATGCACTTGTTGCCAAGGAAAATGAAGAGAAAAACCAAGAAGCTGCTGCATATATCAATCCGATGCATTTGTTGGGGACGATGGAAATCTGCTCTACTTTGGATGAGTCCGATAAATCACATAAGTTTCTGATGTATATCAATGTTAAAGTTGGGGCTAAAAATGTTGTTGCAATGGTTGATACTGGAGCAACTCACACATTTGTTGCTGCCAAAAATGTGATTGATTACGGCCTAGCTGTGAGCAAATGCCAAAGCACGATCAAAACTGTGAATGCTAAGGCACAAGCCGTTATGGGTATGGCTTACAATGTCCCGATGACTGTTGGTCCTTGGACTGGGAAAGTGGATATGATGGTGTGTCCCCTTGACGACTTTGATCTGATTTTGGGAGTTGATTTCATGAGGAAACATAAACTCGTCCCTATGCCTCATTTGGACGGAGTTATGTCTATGCATGAAACTGCCCCGGGCTTTGTTGAATGTACTCATCCCTTTGGAAAGGGAAAAGAACGTGGGAAGGATGCTATAATTTCTGCAATCTCATTGGAAAAAGGTTTGAAGAAAGGTGCTGAAACTTATCTTGCTGCCTTGATCGAACTTAAACCTGATGTGAATGTAGAAGTGTCGGATGAAGTTGTTGTGATCTTGCAGGAATTCGAGGATGTAATGCCACCGGAATTGCCAAAGAATTTACCACCAAGGAGGGCAATTGATCATAAAATTGAACTTATTCCAGGTTCTATGCCCCCTGCCCGCCCACCCTATCGTATGTCGCCTATGGAACTTGCTGAACTGAGGAAGCAATTGAATGAATTACTTGAAGCTGGACTGGTCCAACCCTCAAAAGCTCCCTATGGTGCGCCGGTTTTGTTCCAAAAGAAACAGGACGGTTCATTGCGTATGTGTGTGGATTACCGGGCGCTGAATAAGGTGACGGTGAAGAACAAATATCCTGTGCCTCTTGTGCAGGATCTGCTTGATAGATTGAGCAAGGCAAAGTGGTTCTCGAAGCTGGATCTCCGTTCTGGATATTGGCAAGTAAGGATTGCAAAGAGTGATGAAGGCAAGACAACGTGTGTAACTAGATATGGTTCGTATGAGTTCCTTGTAATGCCTTTCGGCTTAACAAATGCCCCTGCTACCTTTTGTAATCTGATGAACGATGTTCTTTATGAGTACTTAGATGATTTTGTTGTGGTCTACCTGGATGATATAGTTATTTATAGCAATTCTCTGAATGATCACTTAAGTCATCTACGCAAGGTGTTTGCAAAGCTGCGGGAATATCAATTGTTTGTCAAGAAAGAAAAATGTGAGTTTGCAAGTCAAGAGATAAAATTTCTTGGCCACTTGGTTAGTGAAAATCAGGTGCGGATGGATCCTAAAAAAGTGTTGGCTATTGTTGAATGGCAGCCTCCTAAGAATGTCAAAGAATTACGTTCTTTTTTTGGGTTGGCTAATTACTACCGGAAGTTCATAGCGGGGTATTCTAAGAAAGCTGCTGCCTTGACTGATTTATTGAAAAAACAAACCAAGTGGGATTGGTCTGATTCATGTGTTAAGGCATTTAACACGCTGAAGGAAGCTATTGCCTCGGAACCGGTGTTGCGGCTGCCTGATTTTGATTTGCCATTTGAAGTACACACTGATGCGTCGGATAAAGCGGTTGGTGGTGTGCTGGTTCAAGAGGGTCATCCAGTTGCGTTTGAGAGCAGAAAACTTAATGCTGCGGAGCAAAGATATTCTGCCCATGAGAAGGAAATGGTTGCTGTGGTGCATTGCCTTCAAATCTGGCGTGTCTACCTGCTTGGAACAAAATTTGTGGTAAGAACTGATAATGTTGCTAATACTTATTTTCAAACACAACAGAAATTAAGTCCTAAGCAAGCAAGATGGCAAGAGTTCTTAGCTGAATATGATTTTATGTGGGAACATAAGCCAGGTAGACACAATCAAGTAGCGGATGCTTTGAGTAGAAAATATGTATTTGCTGCTATCTATCACATCACTAAACTTGAATCTGATTTCATTGATATGATTAAGTTATGTGCTGTGAATGATCCTTTGTACGTGAAGACAATGGGTCAAGTACGTGATGGTACAGTTAGGCGGTATTAGATCGAGGACGATCTGCTTTATTTTAAAGGGGGGAGGATCGTCGTGCCTCAGGGTGCTGGTTTGCGTCGTGATCTCTTAAAAGAGACGCATGACACTATGTGGGCAGGCCATCCCGGTGTTGAACGGATGATGGCGTTGTTATCTCGATCTTATTTCTGGCCTAAAATGGAAGATGATGTTGAAGCCTATGTAAAAACTTGTTTAGTATGTCAGCTAGACAAGACGGAAAGGAAGAAGGAAGCGGGATTGTTGCAGCCTTTACCCATTCCGGACAGACCGTGGGTTTCAGTTTCTATGGACTTCATTAGCAGCTTTCCAAAAGTGAACGGTATGTCTTCGATTATGGTTGTTGTAGACAGATTTTCCAAGTATGGAGTCTTTATTGCTGCCCCTATTGTGTGTTCATCTGAGGTTGCTGCCGAGTTATTTTATAAGCATGTGGTCAAGTATTTCGGTGTTCCAAATGATGTAGTGAGTGACAGGGATGCTCGGTTTACGGGTCGGTTTTGGACTGCTTTGTTCAACATGATGGGGACTGATCTGAAATTCTCAACAGCAAATCACCCGCAAACTGATGGACAAACAGAAAGACTCAACCACTTGCTGGAAGAATACTTAAGGCATTATGTGTCGGCAACGCAGAAAAATTGGCTTGAGCTGTTGGATAGTGCACAATTCTGTTACAACTTGCACAAATCATCAGCTACTGAAATGAGTCCGTTTGAAATTGTGTTGGGCAGGCAGCCAACAACTCCTTTGGAAGTGGCAAAACAGAAGACGGGAGGCAAGTGTCCAGCGGCTTATAGATATGCTCGTGAGAAGCAGAAATTGCTTGATGAAGCGGCTGACAGCTTGAGGAAAGCCTCAAAGAGAATGAAGAAATATGCTGATCGACGTCGACGTGATGTTGAGTTCGATGTCGGAGACAAAGTGTTGCTGAAACTTACTCCTCAGATTTGGAAGAAAATCAACAGCAAGACGGTTCATCGTGGCTTGATTCCTAAATATGATGGGCCATTTGAGATTGTCAAGAAGGTGGGTGCTGTTGCATACCGGCTGAAGCTACCTGATAGGCTAAAGGTACACCCGACTTTTCATGTGAGTTTCTTGAAACCTTACTTTGAAGATGCTACTGATCCGGACAGGAACAAAAGTAAACGGGCACCTCCTGTGGTGCGCAAACAGTTTGAGGTGAGTGTTGAAAAGATTTTAGATCACCGGACGTTGGGCATGAGCAAGAAGAACAGGCGGACAGAATTCTTAGTGAAATGGAAGGGACAACCTGAAAGTGATGCTACTTGGGAGAAAGCTGCTTCAGTGTGGCAGTTTGAGAAACAAGTGCAGGTCTATCTTGATTCTGCCTCGTCGAGGTCGACGAGTTCATCTGGTGGGGGTGGTTTGTTAGCCCCTTGATTCGGTTGCTCGGAATTGGCACGGTTGAGACAGGGGATTTGCATGATGGCCCTTGGCTCAACCTAAGTGGGAACATCATGTATCGGCTAAGTATGTGTGGGCATGACTTAGGTTGTGAGCAGCGTGCGTGGGCTGCGTTGCTATCTCATGTGTGGGCATGAAGACGGGACGGATGGAACTTGGCAAGGACTTTGACATGGCATTGCATGTCAAGGCAAAACAAGGCAAGGCAAGACAAAGCAAGGCAAGGCAGTAGAACGAGGGAAACGGCTAAGGCGTGGGCGTTGGCTAAGTGTGACCGTGGCGCAGTCAGCTAGACTTGTGCGTGCAGGCAGCTAAAGATGACGTTGGCTCAGTGCAACGTTATGCAGCAACGAGACTTAGAATTTGGCTAAGTGTTGGGGCGCAGCTGAAGCTATTCAGGCCATGTGCAGGGCACATGGACGGCGGTTACAAGCAGTTTTGCAGTTCCTATGTTTTAGGGCAGTTGTGCCTATGTGTAATTTGTCTTGTATTTTAATTATATGGATAATTATTGTTGCCTATGCAGTTTGGGATGTAAACTGCCTTAGTGTGCTGTCCAAAAACGTGGCTGCCAAGTGTCCTAGTCTAAGGCTGGCTATATACATGGCTAAGCAAAGGCAAAAACAAGAGAGAGTGATTTTTGCCTAAGTGTTCAGATTGTGTGAGTCTTTGTATACGAGTTTAATACAAAGTTGGGCGAGATTTTTCCCGTAAATCTGTGTGTGCTGATTGTTCTACTTGTCCCTAAGTTATACTAAGTCATTGAACCAAAACCAAAACAAACAACAAACGATTAGGCTGAAACAGTGCGGACTGTTTGCCGTGCGGGTTTAAGTGCGAAAAATTTAACCCCGTAACACAGTGCATGGTTAATGGATACATAATACCCAATAAAACAATAGCCTTATTGAATATATGGGCAATGGGAAGGGATCCACAATATTGGGATGATCCTGAGAAATTTGAACCTGAGAGATTCAATCTTGTTGATAATGCAAAAGGAATTCCTATTGATTTGGTGACATTTGGATTTGGCAAAAGAGTTTGTCCAGGAATATCATTTGCTACGACAAACATTGAGCTCATTCTTGCAAGATTACTCTATCATTTTGATTGGAAACTTCCAAATGGAATGAATCCAGAGGAATTAGATATGACTGAGAAAGTTGGTGCTAGCGTTGGAAGAAAAAATAATTTGTACTTAATTGCTTCACCATATATATATGGTTCACCCCAATTCTCCAATTAAAGATCGATTTGGTACTCTTCTTAGAAGTTACCTTTTCCTAGTACTATGGCAAGTAATAAAGACAAGTCATTACTGATTTCCCCTTTCAGCATTCCTTTGCCTTTTCCCTTTCCTGTATTCAGTTCCTCATGTACCGGTTGATACATGGACCGCTGTAATTATAAGCTATGCAAGATTATCTTAGTTTCTGGAAATTGCATTTGTCACTCTTAGTTTTTTTCTTTTCTTTTCAAGAGATTAATCATACTATATTGGTTTAAAAATAAATAAAATTCAAACGCAACACCATTTTATTACTTTGACAAAAAACCTGGCACATTGTCGAGGGGAAGCATAACTCCGCATGAGCTATGAGATGTTGACATGCCGATCTCTTATCTAATTTGACAGTAGGACATGCAACAAATAAGAGATAGAAATAATCAACTCTAATCTAGCTAGTTTGCTCTAAGTTGGCTCAAAGTGCACCTCAGTGGGTAGGCCTAGGCATAGAGTTGAACCGGCTCAGAACTCGGCTTGATTGTCTTTTAGCTCGGCTCGGCTTGGTTTTATTTAATGTTTGGCTCGGCTTGGTTCCGTTAAAATTCGATCTAGCTCGGCTCGGCTCGATTTGCTTGATTAATCATGTAACTTTTAAATATATATATATATATATATATAACTTTCATTCTTTAGGCTTAATTACCAAAATATTTAGAAGTGTACATAATATTTAATACTTGAATGCAATAATTAACATTGATTTTTTTTAATCATACGCTTAGTGGCTAATTTTATTCATAATAATAAATAAAAACAAACAAATATGGTCTTTACAATCATGAATGAAATATAAGCTAGCTGGTACTAAATGATGACTAAGTAGTGATAAGCTAGCAACATACCAAAGCATTGCATTCACCTCGTTGGATTGAGCATCATACAATTATAAACACTAGAGAAATGATGGAAAACTGTAATTGTATTGAGTAGTATAATGCGTTTAAATACACTACAGTAATCCTAGAGTACTCCTTGTATTAGGAGACTAGGTAAATCAAACTACTAACAATTAGAGATAACTCTTGAAAAGGAACTTATCTAGATACTAATAATCTAAGCTAAGGATAAGAACAAAAGATAATGACAACTAACTAGATAACTACAACTAACTCTAGGTGATAAGTTCCCGTAACAAGAATGACATGTTCTAATATGCCCCTCAAGTTAGGGTATGTGTCACCAGGCCTAACTTGAATATGTTGCGCTCAATAGCTGGTTTGCCAAGTGCCTTTGTGGGCGATTCAGCAAGTTGATCGGCAGAGAAAACATGAACAATGCGAACCACTTTTTTGTTGAACATGATTGTGCACAAAATGAAAGTCCACCTCAACATATTTCATACGACTATGAAGAATGGGATTCTCACTCAAGTAGGTAACACCAATGTTATCACAGTAGACAGTGGGAAGCATGGCAACAAGAAGCCATAACTCAAGCAATAAATTCTTCACCCAAATTGTTTCGGCAAGGGCGTTTGCAACAGCCCGATATTCAGCCTCTTCGGAGGAACGAGCCACAATTTTCTACTTTTTGGATGGCCAACTAATAGGATTCCTGCCAAGGAATAGGATATAGTCCGAGGTCGAGGATCTATCATTGATGTCACCGGCACAATATGCATCTGAGTACATGTGCAATGTAAAATCAATGTGTGGAGACACACGCAGACCATACTGAATAGTACCACGAAGGTACCGCAACACTCGCTTAACAGCTTTCCAATGAAGCTCAGAAGGTGCTTGCATGAATTGAGAAAGCTTGTTAACTGCATAAGATATGTCCGGCCTTGTGAAGGACACATATTGGAGTCCGCCAAGGATATGGCGGTGCCGAGTTGCATTTGTTGGTTCGGCCCCATCATTGAGTTTGAGTAACTCAGATGCACTCATAGGAGTCATTATAATCCGACCGATGTTTGGTTGGAACAAAATCGATTTTTTCAATATGCCTAACATGATTGTTATTGAATTATAAGCAACTTCTTATTTTAATTTGCCGCAAAATGATCGTCAACATGATTGTTATTTGGGGACCTGCAGGATATGTTCACGGCTGGAAGTGAGACAACACCAGCAACGTTAGAATGGGCCATGTCTGAAATTAGTGGCGTACTATTTCTAAATGGATTGAAGTTTCAAATTAGTTGTGATTGTGGCCTATAGGTTTAAGTGGTCCAAATTTGATTTTGTATAGGATTAATAAAATTTGTAACCATTGCCAGACGTAATTAGTTTTAAAAAGAAAAATTCTAAGAGGCAGAGCGCTGCATGTGGGATTCAAACCCTGGGCAGAAGGTAAAGAAACACACCCTCCGACTAGCTCTGCTACGCCGCATTTGTTACCAGTTGTGTCATTTTTTTATTTATAGAAACTTTTCTCTTTTTCCTTAGTGATATAATATGTATATTTAACAAAAAAATTCGATTCAGTGGTGTCGGATGACACCGGTAGCCTGTGGATGGGTCCGCCCCTGTCTGAAATAGTGAAGAATCCGATAGTTTTGAAAAAAGTTCAGGCTGAAGTGAGAGAGACTTTGAAAGGAAAGAAATTAGTTGACCATAAGGATATTAAGAATATGAGATACCTGAAAATGGTTGTTAAGGAAACTCTAAGGCTTCATCCTCTTGCTCCCTTGTCCGTACCTAATGAATCAAGCGAGCAGTGCGAGGTTAATGGGTAAGTTATACCAAATAAAACATTAGTCCTAGTGAATATGTGGGCAATGGGAAGGGATCCTAAATATTGGTGTGATCCGGAGAAATTTGAGCCTGAGAGGTTCAACATTGTTGATGATAACAACAAGGGCATTCTGTTGGTTTTTGTTAAAAAATACGGAGCAACAAAAGTAAGATTAAAAGTAGGATTGAAAATAGTCTCTACTTTTTTATTCAACTTATGACTATTTATAGCCAAACTTAAAAAAAATTCAGCAACTTAAAGGTTTTAAAAGCTCAACAACTTAACAATATTCAAAATTCAAATTTGAACTAAGTAACTAATTATTCAAGATTTTCTCAACTAATTATTCTAGATTTTTTTGCATCAATTGAACAAACTTCAACACTCCTCCTTTGTTCAGTTGATGCAGTCTAAAACAGATGCTCCTCCTCAATTTCTGCCTCAGTTATTTGTGCTTGCAGATTTTTTTGATTGTCTTTGAACTTGCACACTTTGTGACATGACCTGTTTGTTTACAATTTCCACATATTGCATCAGGTCTCCACCAACAAAACTTTTCTAGGTGTGTTTTCTTTTTGCAATATTTGCAAAGAGGATAATTAACTTTTTTCTCTTTTATTTTGGGCATAAAGAGCACCTTCAATAACTGTGTCATGTCTAAAACTTCTTCTGTGCTCTTGTGCTTTAAGAGCACTTATCAATTCTGCAAAAGAGATGGTAGATAGATCTTTTGACTCTTCTAGAGAGGAAATTTTTGACTCAAATCTTTCTGGAATTGTCACAAAAAATTTTTCAACAATTCTGTTATCTGAGAAATTATCACCAAGCATTCTAATTTTATTAACAATCACAGAGATTCTGTCAGAATACTTAGTGATAGTCTCATCTTCTTGCATCCTAAGAGATTCAAAATCTCTCTTCAAATTTAAAATCTGCATTTGTCTGACTCGGTCACTTCCTTGATATTCTTTTTTGAGTTTTTCCCATGCTTCTTTTGCAGTCTCACATGCAATGATTTTAGAAAAAATTGAATGTGCAACTGAATTTTGAATAATAGTTTTGGCTTTGCATTTTTTAGTTTTCTCTTCTGAATGGGCTTTAATTTGAGCAAGAGTGAGATTTTTAGGGAGTGGTGGTAATGGTGTATCTGCCATTCCAACTTCCCAAAAATCATAGGCTTCAAGATAAGATTTCATTTTCACTGACCAAATTTGATAGTTTTCACGAGTGAAGATTTGTGGGGCATTCAAAGAGAGACTGTTGCTTGCCATTTTGAAAATAAGGTTAAAAATAGGTATGGGTTAAAAATGGTTAAAAGTATTTGTTTGACTCACAAATCCCGTAAGATCAGTTGAGGCTCTTGACACCAATTGTTGGTTTTTGTTAAAAAATATGGAGCAACAAAAGTAAGATTAAAAGTAGGATTGAAAATAGTCTCTACTTTTCTTATTCAACTTATGACTATTTATAGCCAAACTTAAAAAAAAATTCAACAACTTAAAGGCTTTAAAAGCTCAACAACTTAACAATATTCAAAATTCAAAATTCAAAATTCAAAATTTGAACTAAGTAACTAATTATTCAAGATTTTCTCAACTAATTATTCTAGATTTTTTTGCATCAATTGAACAAACTTCAACACATTCCTTTAGAGTTGGTGCCATTTGGATTTGGAAAAAGAGTTTGTCCAGGGATAGCATTTGGTACAGCAAGCATTGAGCTTACTCTGGCTAGATTATTCTACCATTTAGACTGGGAACTTCCTAACGGAATGAGACCGGAGGAATTAGATATGACTGAGAAATATACTACTTTTATGACAAGGAAAAACAATTTGTATTTAATTGCTTCACTATATGATTCGCCCTAACTCTTGTCAAACTAATAGGTTCGGGCTTCATCTTTCAGTATTCA
Source organism: Petunia axillaris subsp. axillaris (assembly GCA_029990575.1). NCBI lineage: Eukaryota > Viridiplantae > Streptophyta > Magnoliopsida > Solanales > Solanaceae > Petunia > Petunia axillaris. The sequence continues at coordinate 2,620,289 of JARKNS010000002.1, read as the reverse complement.
TTTCTTTTCCTTTTTCTTTCTTGTATTGATGGTGTAACCAGTTGCAGCTTTATTCAGCAGTAAGGATTGTGCAATGTTATCTTTGTTCTCTTGATAGGATCAGTACTTATGTTAAGATGAGAGACATACAAATCAGGATCACTTATATTAATTCTAACAAACAGTATTTATCTTGTGTGTATTTATCTTTTCGGATAAAAGGTGAAGCCTGACCCCTCCTTTATGTATTTATCTTTTCAGATCTTAATTTACGAGCTATTGTTCTTGTGTGTAATTCCTTCATTTGTACACGAACTCGCAGTTTATAGGCTCTGCTTAGTAAGCTTTCTCCCATTCCATTTCTTTTCAAGATATTAACTGATATATTTTACTAGAGGGAATATTAATTAATCACTCCCAGTGACATTTTTTTTTTCAGTTTTCTAGGACTAATTGGTTCTCGTTAATGGTATTTCGCATCCCAGTATTAGTAAATCATAGTTGATCTCTCTACTTTAGCCGAATGTCTATTGGAAATAGCCTCTCCACCTTGGTGGGTTAAGGTCTGCGTACATCTTATTCTCCTTTGACCTCACTTGTGGGATAATATTGAGTATCTTTCTATGAAAATCGTGTGTCATTTCGAAAACTGATAATATGTCGTATAGTACTCTCATAAACAATATGTAATTTTCTTCCTTGAACTGTATAGTACTCTCATAAACAATAGTCAGATTCAAAATGTAGCAAAGTAGTTGGAAAATAGCAACACGAGCTCAAGAAATATTTCGTAGAGTCCAATTTGTTGCAAGTGAAACTTCAAGACAAAGTGGAGGAGTTCAAAATTTGCTTCTAATTTCATATATTGAAGATTCAAGGAATGGTCTTTCCACACAGTGGGAAAAATCACAACTTTGTTTTCATCTGTTTCTTCCACATTCTTTTTTCTATTGTTTAGCCATTTTATCCAGAATTCAAACCAGTTTTTGATTAGAATCCACTGATTTTTGGTGAATTATCACCTGTCATGAGTAGGCGTGGGATACCACTGCTGCATAGTGTTGTGCAATTCGAACTTAAACAAGCCAAACTCTATGATAGTGCCCAGTATATTTGCAGGGCGGGATAAATGTGATAATTATTAGCGGCAAAGTTCGGCAACCAAAAGGTAAAGGGAAAAAAATGAAACTGAAAGAAGTAACGAGATAAGAAAAGAATAAGCTGGGAGTTTGGCTGTGTTAAGCTAAAGATTCATCCACTTCGAATGAGCAAAGCAAAGGAAAATCAAAGAATTGACCGATAGTGAGTGAACAAGGCAGAGTTGTAGTTGAAAAACCAGGCGTATAAGAAGTTCTTTGTTAGGTTCTTTAGCTATGTTAGATCTCTGTTTTAGGAACTGAATTGTTACCTAAATTTGCTTTTCATAGAAGCATTTTGTTAGGTATTTATTTGGAGAATTTGAGTTCTTACAAACTAGAGTTCAACTTAGAGGAATTAGGTACTAGAGTTTAGTCCCTTGGTTATTGAGTTGTAACTGAGCTTTCCATGTAAAAATATATGTGCAAGTTTATTTTTCGTTGAGTTTCTTTCGTACAGGTATTAGGTTGAGCCTCATTGAGAACCTAGTTCTTTGTGAGAAGTTCAACTTAAAAGCAAGTTTTTTAATAAAGCGAAAATCAGACAAGATATTATTCCTTACTCTAGTGTCTAGTTAAGGTGCACCAAGTGCTACAATATCGTTTGTTTTTAGCATCTTTTGATGAATCGAGATTAAAATTAAGTAGATTTTCAAAATCTTCTATTGAATATCCACTAATTTTATATTTCACTTTTAACATTACAAAAGAAATTACAAGTATAAGAAAGAGAGACAACAGCTATGGTTCCCATTACAGTCACTACACAGTACACACATTACTGAACTTGCTGAAAGAGCACCTTCGACCAAAACATGCTGACTAGACCAATCTTAAGAGCCCGTTTCGGTTAGCTGAAAAATACACTGGCGTGTAAGTGCTTAAAAGCAATTCTTAGATGCTCGAGCTAGTTTTGTAAGCAAATAGGTATATGTTTGAATAGAAGTGCTGAAACTGAAAATAATTTGTTGACGTATTTGGTAAAAAAATAAAAGCATTATTATTAAATAAATGAAGTGCAATATTTTGCCTGCATATCTGGACCCTGTCACATTTTTATTCACTATATACTATTTATTGGTAATCACGTTTGCCAACAAATGTTAGCTGTTCCCGGTGATGCATACGCACAATTATTAAGTATTTGGTTGCATACTGTATTTTCTAATTAAACGTCAACTTGCTACTGCACGTTAATACTTAAAAATTTGGTCGTGGCACAAAACAAGGGCTCATTGATCAGTACAAATACAATTCATTAACAGCTAATCTTTCTCATTTTTCAAGCCACTTGAAGCTGAACTCCATGGCGTCGACCTTCTCCTCCATTGGCTCCACTATATAAAAAGTGCGTTTAACTATTTTTTGATTAATGCCTGGTTCCTCTCCAATACAATTGTTTGTAATTGTTCGGCTGCCTGCCTAAACGAATATGGACTATGAGTAGGTGAGCTCAGAATAAGTGTAACCTTATTAATCTATATATTTTAAAATGATTCGGGTATGTATGTGTGATTGTCGAAATCAATATTTTTAAATTGTTTCGTGTATGTATCCACCATTGTCGAAATCAATAAGTTTTACTGAATCACCTACCCTCCCTAAATCTTCAACTTATTGTTAATGTAATGATCAAATTCAGCACATGCATGTTCAATGTGTCTCAGGCTAGAGGGCAAAGTCGCCATAATTACAGGTGGTGCTAGCGGAATTGGTGAAGCCACAACAAGACTATTTGCCAAACATGGTGCGAAAGTAGTGATTGCAGATATCCAAGACAATCTTGGTCAATCCATCACTGAAGACATCGGAAAAAGGGGAGGGAATTCCGTTTCCTACATCCATTGCGATGTGAAAGTTGAAAAAGATGTTGAAAATGCAGTTGATATGGCAATTTCCAAGTACGGTAAGCTTGACATTATGTTCAGCAACGCTGCAATTCAATGGGGGCCTAATTCCACAATCTTGAAATCTGACTATGAAGAGTTTAAAAATGTATTTGATGTGAATGTCTTTGGGGGATTCATGTGTGCCAAGCACGCAGCTCGTGTGATGATTCCAGCCAAGAAAGGCAGCATTGTTTTCACATCTAGTGTTGCCTCTGTCACTTATGGTGATATCCCTCACACATATTCGGCATCAAAGAGTGCCATTGTAGGGCTTGCCAAGAATTTGGGTGTGGAATTGGGAGAGCATGGAATTAGGGTCAACTGTGTTTCTCCATTTGCCGTGCCAACTCCATTGATGATGAATGCTATGGGAATTAAGGAGAAGGGAAAGATTGTGAAAATTTTGTCTGAAATTGCAAACCTAAAAGGGACAAATCTGGAGACTGAGGATGTGGCAGAAGCAGCATTGTATCTTGCTAGTGATGAATCCAAGTATATAAGTGGGATGAATCTTGTGATTGATGGTGGATATAGTACTACAAATACTGCTTCCAAACAAGCCATTAGGAAGTTGGCTCTTGAATGAGAATACTTGGAATAATATTAAGTAATGTCTAGAAAAAAGTTACTTCTATAAAGAAGACAAAAGACGCAAATCACGTTCGGCCTTCTCCTCTTTTTTATTGTAGTTTAATTATTTCCGAACCATTCTGCAAGTTTTATTTTGAATAAAGTTATCTCCATTTTCTCAGGAGTTTTCCATCTCCTTTTGGTTTATTGCTGTCAACTACACAATACATTAAATTAGAATCACATTACATTTTAGTCACTGGGGTGGCTCCGTAATTGTGACCATTTCCATAAGAAAGATACTCTCTCTTTTCTTTCTTATCCTCTTTACTGTAGTCCGTAATGTAAAGAGCTTTCAGGACTACTTTGATGTTGTGTCGATGTCCCTAGCAATCACTACTAAAAAACAGGGAAAATTCGACTACCACATATCGACCGAAATTCGGTCGAACCACAATTTCGACCGAATTTCGGTCGAACACCTGTGACTATCACAAGTGTTCGACCGAAATTCGGTCGAAATTGTGGTTCGACCGAATTTCGGTCGATAGGCTAAACATAAAGTTGGGCCGGTCGACCGAATTCGGTCGAAATTGTGGTTCGACCGAATTTCGGTCGATAGGCTAAACATAAAGTTGGGCCGGTCGACCGAATTTCGGTCACCTAAGCGGTCGACCGGCCCGTTATTAAGTCGGGCAGACCAGCTCCAAGAGCTCACTTCTTCTTCCCAAAAACATTTCACTCTCTTTTAAACCCTCCCCAACCCCCATACACGAAATCCACCATAACCCACCCCCAAAATCAACACTTAAACACAATCTACCCTCCTAATCACTACCCATAACAACAAATTCAAGGTAAATTCTTAATTTTAGGGTTATTTTAATTACTTTGTAAAACTTGAACCCTAACTTTTTAACTCAATTTTTTTGTAGTTTTGAAGCATATAACAAGTGGGGAATCATTTGTAGGTGCTATAGGAGCATAAATCAACGTCGAGGTACGGTTTTTTTATTTATTTATTTAATCCGAATTTAATTGATTTTTTAATTATTTTTTAACTTTGGCCTATAATGTTGCATATTTAGTTAATTACTAGTTAGCAAACTTTATTGTAGTTTTTGTGATTGTTGAACAACTTGTTTGGTGTTGTTAGCTATTATAAAGTTAGGTTTGTGTTGTTTGGGATAGTTGTAGTTGTTGGTATTGTTTGGTAGTGTTGTTTGCAATGTGTTCTTCCCTTGGTATTGCCTTGGTATTTTGACTACTGTGTTAATGATGTGGATTATTTCATCTGCTTACATGTTTAAGTTCTGTAACCATGTCAAAGCTGATGGTTGGCATTCCTACTTCAACATAGATGATGTTTTGTCTTTTTCAGTCTAATTCAATTGGATCTGCTCAAAATGTGATCAGTATGGAGGGACAAATCATTTAAGTAGTGCAAGTGTGTAGTCCAACGGATAGGGGAACTTGGGGAAGGGAGAAGGGACTGCTGCGAGGAAAATAATGTACACTTGTTTACATCAACCCAAAACATAAAAGGGATGTCTTTATTTCAAATGTTATCAGTTAACCTTAGTTGATTAATATATATTCTTTCCTCATTTTATAAGAAACAAACTACATCCAGAATTAATAAGAAAAACAACACTAAATACTTTCCTTAGTTGTTTTGGTAGTTAATATAGCTCCCATTCCCAACTAGGTGCACTGCATTTCTTAGCTACTATGGAGGAAACACAAAAAACAAATACTTCTCTGAAAGTTCTAATGGTTCCATGGCTTGTCAATGAATGTGTGTATTTAATCTATTTAACCCGCCTATTTTTTTTGCAAAGAATGTGTTTATAGCCATTCTGATGACGGGTCTAGTTCGGCTTCTAGCCATTAGTAGTGAAAGTTGAACTTTAAACTGTTTGTTTAGTTTGTTTGAATATTGTAAAACTTGAACGAATGTTGAATGACTCCTTTCTATTGTTTGGCTTTGTTAGCCTTGTTTGAATAGCGTTTATGAATGTCTTGTGACTGGTTTTTCTGCGTGTTTACAGGTGGTGTAGGCTAATTTCAGCTTTTATGTTGCAGGTAATTACAGGTGTTCGACCGAATTTCGGTCGAAAGTTGGTCAAAAAAAAATACCAGCCTTTCGACCGAAATTCGGTCGAAATCCTGTTCGACCGAATTTCGGTCGAAGGCCTATCGACCGAAATTCGGTCGAAGGCCTATTTTCGACTTTAATTTTTTCGACCACCACAATCGGTCGAAATACGGTCGATGCGTCGACCGAATTTCGACCGATTGGGCGGTCGAAAATCCCGGTTTTTTTAGTAGTGAATAAACTGTATTGGGTAAAAAAGACTCGTCGACGTGGTACGTGGAATGCCACCTCGGTCGCCTGCAAAGCCATGTTCCCGAGGCCAACAGCTTGAGCCTCGGTGAATCAACCTGTCTGTAGCGGAAAACTCCTCCCTTTATCTCAGCCCACTAACACCATTATCCAAGAAGTTGAGGCATGCGCAGCCTAGTGAAAACATGGGATTTTGGCTTTGTATATCTGCTAGTATATAAATAGTCCTTCATTTTACAAAGTAATCATTCATAAAGATATACCAAAACTCTGCCAAATTTTGTACTCAAGTTCATATATTGAGATACCAGCTATTTACGCATAATTACTATTTTTCCTGTTGTTATTTCGACTTTGATACATTGATTTGCTTGTATTCGCAATCTAAATTCGATTTGTGTCCTAAGATCTGATTAGGCCAATACATAAACCCGAAACCATTCCGACTCGTGTACAACCTACAGTGAAAAAGTGTTAAGATTTCAAAAATAATATGAGGCATGATTACAAAAGTAAGCTAGAACTTTGAGTACTTCAATTTGATGCCACGGAGTAACTAAAGAAGATCGTCACCAATGAAATTCCAGGAGACTAGTATAGATTTGCTTCTTGATAAGTCTTCGTTTCCTAGAACAAATAGAGCTTTCTAGAGTAATTCCAGAATATCAAAGATTATACAGTTATAACATGGTTGATAATGTTGTGCAACTAATTTTCTCAACATAATGCAAGAAGTTGTCAAGAAAAAAATCATAAAGTGGTTAGATCGTGGGTGATTGTTCAACTCTCCGATAGTGAACAGGTCTCACCTGTGCAATGTGTGATCAAGAAAGGTGGAATGACGGTAGTTCATAATGAGAAGGGTGAAACTATATCAACTCGAACTGTGACCGGTTGGCGAGTATGCATGAATTACTGTAAGCTCAACAATGCAACTAGAAAACATCACTTCCCCTACCTTTCATTGACTAAATGCTTGATCATTTGGTGGGTCGTGCTTATTATTGTTTCCTTCATGGATACTCGGGTACAATCAAATCTCAATTGAAGCAAATGATTAAGATAAGACAACCTTCACATGCCCATATGGTACTTTTGCATTTCGCAAGATGTTTTTCTGTTTTAGGAACTGAATTGTTACCTAAATTTGCTTTTCATAGAAGCATTCTGTTAGGTATTTACTTGGAGAATTTGAGTTCTTACAAACTAGAATTTAGCTTAGAGGAATTAGGTAGTAGAGTTCAGTCCCTTGGTTATTGAGTAATGATAAACGAAATATCAAAAATATTTTACTAATTAATGATAAAAGATAAAGATAATCACACAATTGGAGGCAAAGGTAAAAATTACAATAAGAAATCCGAGCACTTACATGGAAAAAATTTCTTATTGAGCTTGCTGCACGGTGGCTAGGTTGCTTATACAAAAAAAAAAAAAGTTTATTTTTATGTATACTTCATATTTATTCTATATATAATATACGTATAATAAGTGTATAATCTATGTATCATTACTAGCACGACTATTTCTGTAGCATACCTCATCATTTTTAAGAACTAACATTTATTATATTTAAATGATATGTAACTTATAACTCAAAGATATCATCTTAACGTTAATCCCTATAATACAAAAAAAATATATATTCTCCTTGATTAAAATTTATTTATCACAGTTTTGCTTTTCCGTGGAATACACGTGCAACACACGTATGCTAGAACTAATAACAAATAAAAAGGAGGGAAAAAAAGATGAAATATTTCAAAGACTTCTCTTTATATTTGCCTTGTAACTTAACGTCCCTTTTAATCCCCTATTTTGATTTCCGTAATCAAACCCACACCTACCCAACATTTATAGGAAAAAAGAAAATCAGAATGACTGTTCTTGTGTGTAATTCCTTCATTTGTACAGGAACTCGCAATTTATAGGCTCTCCTCAATGTGCTCTCTCCCATTCCATCCCTTTTCAAGATATAACTGATTGTACTAGAGGGAATATTAATTAATCACTCCCAGTTACATTTTTTTTCCCAGTTTTCTAGGATTAATTGGCTCTCGTTAATGGTATTTTGCATCCCAGTATTAATTTTAAATCATAGTTGATATCTCTTCCTTAGCCAAATGTCTATCAAAAATAGCCTCTCCATCTTGGTGGGTTAAGGTCATCTTGCTCTTCTTTGACTTCACTTATGGAATAATATTGAGTGTCTCTCTATGAAAACCGTGTGTCATTCGAAAACTGATATGTGTATAGTACTCTCATAAAAAATAGTCAGATTCAAAATATAGCAACACGAGCTCAAGAAATATTTCGTAGAGTGGAGGAGTTCAAAATTTGCTTCTAATTTCATATATTGAAGATTCAAGGAATGGTCTTCCACACAGTGGGAAAAATCACAACTTTGTTTTCAACTGTTTCTTCCACATTCTATTCTCTATTGTTTAGCCATTTTATCCAGAATTAAAACCAGTTTTTTATCAGAATCCACTGATTTTTGGTGAATTATCACCTGTCATGAGTAGGCGTGGGATACCACTGCTGCATAGTGTTGTGTAATTCGAACTTAAACAAGCCAAACTCTATGATAGTGCCCAGTATATTTGCACGGCGGGATAAATATGATAATTATTAGCGGCAAAGTTCGGCAACCAAAAGGTAAAAGGAAAAAAAATGAACTGAAAGAAGTAACGAGATAAGAAAAGAATAAGCTGGGAGTTTGGCTGTGTTAAGCTAAAGATTCATTCACTTTGAACGAGCAAAGCAAAGGAAAATCAAAGATGAGCGATAGTGAGTGAACAAGGCAGAGTTGTAGTTGAAAAATCAGGCGTAAAAGAAGTTCTTTGTTAGGTTCTTTAGCTATTTTAGATTTCTGTTTTAGGAACTGAATTGTTACCTAATTTTGCTTTTCATAGAAGCATTCTGTTAGGTATTTACTTGGAGAATTTGAGCTCTTACAAACTAGTAGAATTTAGCTTAGAGGAATTAGGTAGTAGAGTTTACTCCCTTGGTTATTGAGTTGTAACTGAGCTTTTGTTGAGTCCCACATCGAATCGAATGTGGATGAAGAATTTGGTCTCCTTATATGGCTTGGGCAATCCTCATCCCTTTGAGCTAGCTTTTGGGTTTGGTTTAGACCCAAGATCCGTTTTCTTCAACATGGTATCAGAGCCAAGTCCATCCCAGCGGGGGTGTTGAGTCCCACATCGGATGTGGATGAGGAATTTGGTCTCCTTATATGGCTTGGGCAATCCTCCTCAGTTTGAGCTAGATCCTGGGTTGAGTTAGGCCCAAGATCTATTTTCTTCAACAGCTTTCCACATAAAAATATATGTGCAAGTTTATTTTTTGTTGAGTTTCTTTCGTATAGGTATTGGGTTGAACGTCCGGGGCGGATCCAGAATTTCATGGTAGCGGGTGCCATTCTTTATATTTGTCCTTTGACACAATGACCGAATATGAAAGACGGGTCAGTTCAGTAAGATATTTGTTAATTCAACTAAGTTTATTAGTCTTCTATACGCAATAGACAAATAGGTTCAGTTCAGTTCACTGTTTTCTTTTTCACGCTTTTACAACTATATTAAAAAAAAATTTGCAAATGAAAAAAGCAAGAAAAAGAAAAATCATAAAAGAGTGTATTTTTAAAATGTAACTTAATTACTTTATCTTCATTGTTTGAGTAGATTAATTTCACTTCAATAATTCAAGTTAATAAATTTATTTTAATTCTTAGGTTTAATGACAATTCTTTGCATAACAAAAGCTTTAAAATTTCAATCTATAAAATTCAAAACTCAAAAGATTTAGTAATCAAGCCACTTAATATTTTAAATTCGATAGAAGATATTGCTTAAATTATTCTTAGTTTGTATAGATTAACGTCGCATTATCAAAACAAGAAAAATTATTTAAATAAAATCAATTTATATTATCACCAAAATAAAAATAAATTGTTCATGAAATAAAGTATTCTTGTAATGGTAGAAAAAAAAAAGAGATTTAGATAAAAGGAAATAAAAAGAAAAGGAAGAAAACACAGGCTATGTCTTGAGGTTAGAGAATACTGAAGCTGGGAAAAAGGAAAAGACAAAAGGAAAGCAAACAGGAACAATCGAAAAAGGGCAGGCGAAAGGACAAGAAAACAAAACGTGGCAGGAAAAATAATTACAGAGGGGATTCGAAAACAGGACCTAGCGGTAAGAAGAGACTACAAAGGCAAAGCCCGACCACTGGCACCAGCACCTCACTTTGTATTGCGGGTGCCACTTTTTTTATATATCCGTTTTCTTCAGATAGTTGCACATAAAACACAAATTTTCTGCCGAGGCTAGCGGGTGCCGTGGCACCCGGTCCCTTAGGCGTAGATCCGCCCCTGTTGAACGTCATCGAGAACTAGTTCTTTGTGAGAAGTTCAACTTAAAAGCAAGTTTAGTTCTTTGTGAGAAGTTCAACTTAAAAGCAAGTTTCTTAATAAAGCGAAAATCAGACAGGTATGTTCTTTGTGAGAAGTTCAACTTAAAAGCAAGTTTAGTTCTTTGTGAGAAGTTCAACTTAAAAGCAAGTTTCTTAATAAAGCGAAAATCAGACAGGACATTATTCCTTACTCTAGTGTCTAGTTAAAGTGTACCAAGTGCAACAATATCGTTTGTTTTTAGCATCTTCTGATGAATCAAGATTAAAATTAAGTAGATTTTCAAAATCATCTATGGAATATCCACTAATTTCATATTTCACTTTTAACATACAAAAGAAATTACAAGTATAAGAAAGAGAGACAACAGCATATATGGTTCCCATTACAGTCACTACACAGTACACACATTACTGAACTTGCTGAAAGAGCACCTTCGATATGTGAAAGTTGATTACATCCTCAGTAACATGTGCAGTGTAATAGAAAGTCTTAACAACTGTAAAAAATGTTTGCTTAATGTCTTGATTGAGGTTGCTTGAGGTATTACCAAACACTAACTTTACAAGAGCTTGCATGTCTACTTCAATGTCGTCGGTGGTCTTTGAACTGCCAGTCACCTAATATATTTTTAGACAAAATAATGAATAAAGGAATTAGAAATCCACAAATTACAAAGTGGAAATTAAAAGATGATTTTTCTGGTTTCTAACCTTGTCCTGTTGGAGCTCATTAAGACTGCGACAGAGTTTATTGGAAAGGTTGCATAGATTATTGTACTCTGCATCAAAGAGTATCTCATCATGTGAAATATGGCCAGCCAAAAGATTAATTGTATGCACTAGTATTTCTGCGTCTTCTTGGCATGTAGTATTCTTTTCCTCCCTCAAGGACATCAACCACATTTCCCACTACATTCAAAAATGGCAAAAACATAATAGTAAAGCGCACACATAAGAGGATGGCCAGATCTTATCGTAATGTATTGATATTGTATACTTATATAGTTCAAGCTGAATGAGTTCAATAGATCAGCTTCTGTTAGTTAATTAAATCATTAATCTGAATGAAGAATCTAATAAGATACAACAAGAAATCCTTGTGTAACTCACTGCAGTATGTAGCTGGTGATGGATATCTTTGCCGAGGTCTTCATAAGTTTCTTTGGAGAGTTGGTGCAAAAACTGACGAAGATTGCTGAGAACCATCTCTTTTGTTTTATTAGTACTGCAAGAAAACAGAACATTGGCAAAACAACTTGTCAAAGCTAGCTGGAGTAAATATCTGACCGGCTCAGCTGTGGCCTAGCCCAAGTCAAATAATGCAAATGGTAAAAGAAAACTGTTTTCCTTTGCACAACTTGCAATTAATATTTGTCAAATTTGTTTCCAAGCCTTATTACGAGACGTTAGGCAGATGTTATGCACAACCGAAGAATTTAAGGACACCTGCAAAAAATAATAAATGATTAGATGGACAGATTACCAGTTTGTTCTGCCTAGATCATGAGAACCATTGAATTCCATCAACAATGAATTCCTAGAGGACCAAGTTGTGGCTTCTTCATTGAAATACGATGTAACCATTATACATATAATACGAGATTTAGCCCATGCAAGTCGTTCTCTTGACTTCTCAACCTCAAAGATACTTGCAGCAGCTAAGAAATAAGAAACTAGGAGGTCCTTTTTGCTTATCCCAAAATGTTGAAAGTTGCAATTTTCAAACCACCTGTTTTATGTGATGGAGCAAAATTAAGAAGCTGAAATGGTTAGATATTTGTAAGTTTATAAACATTAAATATATAAGGAATCAGTTTCAAGTTCATACTCTTGCATAATCAGCCATTCAAATCGATGTTGACTTTGGCATCTGTTGTAATCTAATTTTGCAGTTTGTAAATAAACGTTGTTGCTGACATCGGGCATTCTACATCGACAAAACATAAATATAATTACTCATATAGCTCTTCATGAGAGATATGGCACAACTTTTAAGTCTACGTTAAGGCAATTGGCCTCAACTTTTACACTCTTAATTGCATATTATGACAGTATTTCACTGGGCACATAGTCTAGGAAAAGAAGAAAAAACCTTTGGCATATAAGAAATCTCAGGGAAAATGATTAAAAGAGGAACCTGTATAATGTCTTGCCAATCCAAATATCATCTGCTCCACCATACTGTTCAATGTATATCCTTGATTCCACCCGAGGTAAGCTAGCATACCACGGAAATTCTAGCGCATATTGTATCTACGTACAAAATTTTACAACATAGCTGTTAAATTAATAAAAGTAAAACACAGAGTATTACATGTTGCAGCATCTATAGTATTGGAGAATAATTTGTCTACTTTTCGATGATCTTGTTACATTGCCAGTGTAAAAAGCTTTTCCTTTACCAGAGTATTTTAATCTGTCGTAACATATAACCTGCATAATTTTCCAGGTTACTAGCTAATCTCTTTTTTTTTTATGGCCGATTACCTGTAGTCATCTTCTAGGTTACCTGCGCTAGTGTAAAAGTTCTTGCACGGTCAGTCTATAGATTTAAACTCTTTTTTAATTGTTTACCTCCCCAGGGATGTCCTTAGCTATAACCCATTTGTCTGAGGATTGGTTGTTTTCAAGACAATGGTGCAAGAAACTGTACGTGAAATTCTTTGCCTCGTCAAGAATCTTTTCTCCTGGGAATAAAGCTTGGGCACATCTGTAGAGATTGAACATAGCTGTTGGTGATTTGTTCAATTCACCTCTTAGGCAAAAGAATTGATCACCATCTTTGAATTGGTTTAGCACATCTGTGACATATAAAATAATTGGATTAGCCATCAAATGCTAAAGTTTGATGACTAATTGTACTCATTTTCCGTATACTTGCCTGGACTAACATCAAATCCATGTATTCTTAGTAACCTAATTGCCATGCATGTGTCATCAGCATCACAAAAGTTTGAATTCCTTCCTCCGAAAATTCCAATCTCCTCATTCCAATAACTGCAGTTCAAGAATACATTAGACAATTGTCACATAAATTGTTCAGATGCACTTATCTCCTGTGAATCAAATGAAGAAGAAATACATGTTAATTACCTGAACACATGACTTAAAAGTTCCTTGAATTCTTCCTCAAAATAATAAGAGATCCCAAGACGTTGTAATCGATCGATTGCCCAAAGTCGTGCTTGCATGTCCACGGGGTAACTATGTGGCACTGAACATAATACAATGGGAAGTATATATACACATGTTACAGTGATTTCAACGGGAGATTATTTGTATGCTCTCTTTTATATTAGACTTGCCACTTTTAACAGGAAACTGTAAAAATTAAAGAAGCATTCTACGTACCTCCTCCATTACACTTTTCAACAACGTTTTGAAGAAATCTCAAACACTTGTCGTCATTTGTTTCCATAAATGCAATAGCAGTAGATGCAGGGGATGTTAAGAATGAACCATCCTGCATTTGAAGCTTCAAAAGCCTTTTCCAGTCCAAGTCCCTCAATCCTTCCAATGAAAACAACACTGTTGTAGGAATGGTATGGATAAGATCTCTAGGAGTTCTGCAGAATATATACAAATGTATGATTATATGACATACTAGTTTCTCGACACGTGCGATGCACGTAAATATCAAGTCTTGTAATACACGGTATTGTACAATAATATTAAAAAATATTGAGTAAGCAATTATACATTACAGAATAAAGTACAAGTTTTTTGTGAAATTTGAATTTAATTAAATGTGATGAGAGCTTGGAGAGTATTTCATGACCTCCTCCATCACTTCGTAGGATCTTGATTTTATGTACCAGTTCTCCAAGCAATGGTTCTAATCCTTTCTCAAAATTGATCTTTTATTCCAAACAAATATACATTTGATTTTCCCTAGTATATTTCCTCATCATATTCTAAAGAGTAATTTTAAGTATCAACAAAAGCCTAATTCATATCTTGCTACCTTTAAAGGATATCTTTCACATAATTTCGTGCATGCTATCAAATTAATACCAACAAACCGCCCCAATCATGTCGTATATGCATACTAAATAATGAGTATTAAAGAGTAGAAAACGTAAAACTCGATTTTTTGTGGTAATCACATAATAATCTACATTAATATTTGTACAAATCAAATTTCATAATAATCTACGTTAATACTTGGACAATTTAACATGGTAGTAGAGCACGCAAAATCCGGTCATCCATTCAAATGACGATATCACCGGTAGTAAAAAACGTTTTCATGTGTATGAGATGGTTATACAATTGTACAATAGATGGTAAAAGAGCAGTCATATAATTACCTTGTAAACTTTACCTCCCTCCTTGCATAAATATCTTTTATGACTGGAGCATCGTATGGAATGTCAATGTCTAATTGTTGAGCTTTCTCAAGGAGAGCAGGAAACACAAACTCAAATCCACAGGTCATGTTTTCAACTTCCCCAGTCTCTAGCTTCCTTAAGTTTTTCTTGATAAACATGACTCCTAGTATACAGGAATATCCCATGTCAAACGAATTCAGCATCGAAATTATTGCTTACGAATTATGTTTAAGTAATTTTAACTCAAGTTCACCTTCGTTTCTTTTATCAAGGGATGTGTTCCATAAGGTCAATGCAACAACACATGCAAGAGTATTCAAGAGCCGATCATATATGCAGAATACATGTTCCTCTCCCCATGAACCATCAGCAAGTTGATTGTCTACAATCCATTGAAGACAAGATGGAAATAGGGGCCTCTCATCACTCCAATTACTCGTGTTATCTCGAATAAAGGAAACCCATGCTGTGTCATAGGGTGACACACTTGACCTTCCCTCTCCCATTGAGTTCAACATATTTTTTATCTCCTCTGTCAAATTCTTGATCTGTATTTCTGTGCTAACCTATTGAAACAAACAGTTTAGGTGTAACTTAATGTTGGAATTGATGTGCTTAAAGTCTAAAGCTATGGAAAGCAATAAAATAATTATTGACTTTTAAATTTCATGCTGATTATCAAAGACGGATTTATGGTGGGATCTGATCATTACATTTATTTTGAACCCATTGATATTATATCGCCGTGATACGATCTTGGATTCAAGGCGTTGTTGGAGTGATATTTTCAGGTGATCATGTTCATGGTAGAGAAAAATGATGTAGCGCTTGGTGAAATTAGTGGAGTGAAGAGCATTGTAAGCCTCGTTGTATGAACCTTACAACAGCACATATATTAATATGAGAGGTGTGAGACCTGGGAGTTGAGCATACGAAAGTCTTACATTGTATGATGTGTTGTCTGATCTGAAAATTCTCCAATTCAAATTTGGATTAGTCTAGGGTGTTTCTACTTACTTTATTTTATATATAAACCATTGTAAACCTATTCTGGAGATGGACAACTATTTAAGATAAACTAATACACAATGATTATAACTTTTGGGTTCGAATCAACCAAGTGACTGTCTGTTTTCAAGAATTGAGATTTTTGAAGGTAATCATTCTTCTTAATCTTTATATCTTTTGTTCTATTTTGTTACTTTTGGGAGGTGATTGGGTGGTTAATCATTCAGAGCCTAAGACATCTATCTAGGGTTTTAGATTTCTTCTTGTTCTAAAATTTTTCAGACATATTTGATTAAAATAATCGAAATCTATCTTTAGTTTTCCTTTATTTTCAATATTTCGCTGCTTGTGTATTTCGGCTCGTATTACGTAGATTTGCGTATTCACAACTTGCACAATTCTTTTAGAAACAATTCTGTTATAGTAACAAATATGAAAGGAACAAATACGCTTGTGGATATTATTTTCTAATCACCTGAATATCTTTGCCTTCGTAGTCTTTTAAGTAATGAGATTGTAACTCATTGACATTACCTGCAAGAAATGTAGTTCATGTAGAAAATTAAAAGCCTGCTTCGTGGTTGTAATCTGTATGTATATACTATGTCAAAATGAACAATTCTATTTGCTTTTGTTTGTAATCTTAGGCAATAGTTGCTATCTAGTATCTATCATCTATCATAGTTGAAATGCTCATAGCCTCATACCAATAGAATTTGCAGCTTTAGGTGCATAGTTGAAACGAAGTCGTTTATGTACAAGTGAGCCTTCAGTTTGTAACGACCAACTTCCTGATAATGTACCTAATAGAAAGACAACAGCTTAATAGTTCGTTACACTACTAATAAGGTAACAATGAGCCAATTATGAGTAAGTAATAGAGAACTTTCACACGTCACTAATTGAATACCATACCTTGGGGCCACTTTATAAAAGTGGGCGTTGAATCCCCAACTAGTTTAAAAAATATTCCAGAAGTAGGACATCATAAGGGGGCAGTCTTGAACTTTTGCTACCTATTAACAAAATCTTGAGAAAATAGACATTTGTTGCTCAACTGGCATAATTAGTTCTATTTGTAATGTGCATATAAGTTAGTTTTGCCTATGACGTAGGAGTTGAAGACATTTCAAAAGGTAACATAAAATGAGGATAGTATAACGCATTGCTTATTGGATAGGATTTTCAGCTGTATTGACTTGTGAACGATTGGCTAATACAAGCAACTTTAGCTTATGAGGCAGAACTTACGTTCAATTGAACATGTTCATTGTCACTAACATATTGAGACGTCCTGAATCCTAGCTCATAAGCAAAACTAATTTACGCCTACAACTTATGCTCGATAGGCAATATGAGCCATTTTTCAAAGATTTTTAAAGCGCAGTTTGAAGTTTAAGATCGCCCATTCTAGAGATCATTCTTGAAAATCACCCACTAATTTAGGGAAATTTGCATAAGTAAGCTGATCTCATCTGTTGTTTAGATTTCGCTCCAGTTTAAGGAATTTGTGCAGAAAACCTTCATTCTTCTCGTTTTACTAGACAATGCAATACTTCATAACAAGTTCCGTAGAATCGGTAAAAGTTCAATTATTCACAAAATTGTTCAGTCGCAACTCATGCGAATAATTAAGCATGCCCTTAAAAATTGAAAATATCCACATATGCCTCCAATTTAATTTAATGAGAGTCAAATAGTAACTGGATTAAAACTCTGCAAACTAGTTCTTGGCAAAAGATAATAGTATATGTAAAGATTTACTGTGGAAGCCTATTTTAACTTCTCTATTTAGGTTTTAGCCACTCCAGCTGAACTTGTACAGAAATAGCTCAAAGTCTGATGTGTTAAAGGCGGAGAATTAGGATTAGCACCTGTATTCTACGGCGCCAACTATTATCTGGCTTGGCGTCAGAGGAATTAGAGTTGCTGGTTAAGATGACAACATTTTATTTACAGTAGTTAATCATGATCTTGACTTGGACTGTTAAGATTAACTTCCTTGTTTTTTTTTTCTTTTGTTGAAATAAAGTTTGGTAGTTAAATAATGGTATAGGTTATAGGTTCATTTGTAGAAGTTCAGGGTTTATTTCAAGATTTTGACACTGAAAACAAAAATGTCCACAATTTTTTTTCTTGGTTCAACATGCCGATAAATTTATTGTTTGGAAAAACTAAAATAGCTATAATACTTCAAATATAAAGGTTTGAAGTTGTAAGTTATTATGTCCAATTCAAACCGTAGAAGCTATCTATGCTTTACTTTAAATCACAAAGTTTGAAATTGAAAATTGCTATGTCTAACTTGATTTGGAGTTGGAAGTTGTTATGTCCAACTTCAAACCTAGAGATTTAAAATTTAAGAGTTGAAGGTTTGAAACAACGGTTTGAAGTTCAAGCTAGTAGCTTAAATTTAAAAAAAATTAAAAACTGGCTAAAATATAATTAGCACGCTAATAAAGGCTATTCGTGTTATTGCAGTAAGTACGACAAGCAGCCCATGCACTTGTGCAGAGATATGAAAATGATTTAACTATGCACTGCAGTGAAGATTTTCGATACAATCAATGTAATATAACGTGGTGTAGCAAGTTATTTGTCTTATTAATTATACTATGCAGATACAGCAAGGGCGCAATTACCTTATAATAGCGGTTATTTTTAAGTGACCGCCATATTGTAATAAAATCTACTATATTGTCAATATATATGGTATACTCATAAGAAAAGGGTAACTTACTGCAGGGTCCATGTTTGTTAAAATCAGCTTGCGGTGTAGACAGCCTTGAGTTCTTGAATTGATGAATATGGTTAGTAAGTCTATAGCTGGACATAGCTTGCATTTTCTGGTTTAGTTTCTTTTTTTTTTTTTTTTAAATCTGGAAATGTGAGGAAAGATACAGAGAATAAGAAAGTTTAAAGAGAGTATAACTTGTGAAGCAATAGAAATGGTTTGAGCTATTGTTATAGTACTGCAGGCCTATGTTATATACTTGCATCTTGCGGAAGTCTCTTCGTCTCTTCAGCCAAATTCGATGTTCCTGTATACTTTATTCCCATAACTTTTCCTATTAAACTAGATGTTATCACCTTAAATGAAAGACTGCAGAACATAAAAATCCAACCTATAGAAAACAATTATGACAAAACAAATATTTTAAAAGGAAAGGTGAATCTATATATGCACAAGACCACAAAAAGTTTACTTAACAAATGTTAGATATTGAATTAATAATTTCAAAAGTACAGTAAGTTTAACTTTTATAGAACTTTAAAGTTCGCCATCATATTTAAATATTAGATCCGCCTCCACCTGCATTAAAAATAGATACATATAGTTTTGTCCCTAGTAGCAAGCACTAGATTTTAAGGAAATTGGAATCCAAAAATATTGAAAGCATTATACTATTGAAGTATGTTCGTTTCAACTTTCCGGGGTAATAATAGTACTATCACAATAGGTTGGGGCGTCAGGCATTATTGATTCCAGGGCGTCTGGCATTATTTATTCCATCCAAGGACTAATTGAAATATTTTATGTTTTATGTATTTAAACTTAACTAAATCTATACATATTATATAGTGTATAATGTCTGCGTATAAATTTTGTTCTGTTAGGTATTTTTTTTGTTTAAATTTTTTAAAATAAAAAATCTAATCTAATAATCAATATGCATAGTTATGACTTTGTATTAGAAACTACGGTTTTCTTAAAAGAAACCTAAAGGTCGATTCAGTACGATTCGAAAAGTCATTGATGCCTTAGACAGCAGCAACAAATAAATTTGGTACTAAATCCGCAGACCAAATTAGGTGACAAAGAACTTTTTGCTCTCACGTTATCGCGAGAACTCAGGGAATGAGAGGCTTATATCCCCCAAATCCACACCATCAAGTTTCTAAACTAAGCCATAGATAAAACATCTTATTATGAGTAAATGATAACCTTGAAGTTAAATTGTTTCTAAGTTTATAATTGTGTCAAACATTATGGAATAGATTAATAATGAAATTATGTAATCCATATGGAATGAAGAGAGTAGTTATTACTTGGAAAGTTAGCTAAGTGTTTCTTTGACCTTAATTTTTTAAATATTTTGAATTGTTAATTAATTTAACTTATATTACATTCTATCGTCCTTTTATCTGTTTGTGTTGTTTTATTGCAAGTTGCGGAAGCATGACATCATGAAAAATATCGCATGCTGACGGACACCATAAATTCTAAATTTCAATTTGCAAAACCAAACGGATCGGAAGTATTTTCAAAAATTGATTAAGTTATTCAATAATCAATTGTCATTCATTATGGTGATAGATGTATCAACATTGACAATTAAATAATCTTCTGATGTTCTAATTAAATTAATTAAGCATCTTAGTTTGACATAGAATGGTGATTATGAGAAGGGTTAAAAGATACTACTAGAAATTGAACTTTTTTATTAACTAAGTACTTATTTATTGAACATCAAAAGCAGTTCTTTTTGTTTCATTGAATAGGTCTTAAATACTAAGTAGTACTTCCTGATTTCATCTTAGTTTGACTTTTGAATAATTCTTTCAAGGTCATCGTAGCACTTTGACTGCTCATTCTTTCAAAGTCATATTAGTACTTTCAATGTTAACTTATGTTATTGACATTCTTAAAACATACACAGCCTTTGTTAGAAAAATACTCACACTTTATTTCATGTTCCCTTCGATTTAGTAATGAGTTATTATGTTCGATTATAAAAATAAACTTCAAAAATAATCATGTAATCTAATATTATCTCCGAACAAATAGGGTCAAGAGTTTTATATTAATGTTAGTGATAAGTAATTCTACGAAGTACGAATAAACAATTAAACAATGGAATTGCCTTTCTAAACCGTTGTTTCGAAGTACGAATAAACAACTAAACAATGGAACTGCCTTTCTAAACCGTTGTTCATTAGGTGTAATTGTATGCGCTACGTTGCCGAGATTCTTTACAAAATTCCCATAAAACGGAATAGGTAACAATAAAAGTCAAAAATTGCATTTTCTAATTCCTGGCAAAGTACGGGAAAATAAAATTCAAGGCAAAATCACAACTAGCCCTTCATTAATTTTCGTGCTGTTACAAGTAACCGCGATTTTATACCCAAAAAAAAAAAAACTATAGTACTATTCAGTCCAAATGTCCCTACAGAACATACAAATCCAAATGTCCATTTGATTTTTGTTGAAACTTGAAAATTTTAATATTGAAGTTGAACAGGTGTATTTTGAAGTCAGATGTGTTTATTTAGAAAAAAGTTTCGGTGAATAAAAACCTCAAAAATTATAATTTGAAGTTCGAAAAACTCCTAAAAGCCAACCTTTAAATTCTTTATTTCAAGTTGAAGTTAACAAAAATGAACCAATTCGATAAACAAATACTCATTTAAAAATTTCAAATATTTGAAAACTTTGCATCACTAACAAAGACGAATTTAGAATTTTAAGTTTATGAGTTCTTAATCTTTACTACTGTAAAAATAGATTATTTGCACAAATTAAGTGGATCTGTTAACACAAATACAGATATAACGCCAAAGTTAATGATTCTGTTGAATCCATGGACGGACTTCTAGATCAGCCTCTGATGCCAAAAGCTTAGGAGTCTTTTTCCTTTGTCTATTAAAGTAAAAATTCTTTTAAAAAGTTTTGTATCGTTAGCTATTCATTTTTAGCTCTAACATTTATATTCAAACAACTGCTTATCCTTAGAAAAATCAACTCTAATACTTAAAAAATGCTTTTACCATTAATGATTAAAAACTGCTTTTGTTCTGCTAAAATAAGCAAACCTCACAAGTCTGAAATGAGTGTATAGACATGTTAGCTTGGATAAGCTTGGAGTTTTGACTAATGACTGAGGAACGGATTCAAAGGACCTGTTCCTTTGAATCACTGCAGCTAAATAGATAATTCATGCAAAATCGTTTAAGTTAAGATATTATTAATTATCCTAAACCTAATGTTTATCTTGATAATTATGCAGGTCTAAACGGATACGAAAAGATTACATAAACAAAGGATAAAGGATAGAAGATCCGGATTCTAAAGAGTAGAATCCAATTAGGACTCAAACTCATGGGAGCTTTGGAGTTCTAATTGCTCAACACTTCTTGGCTGCTGGAGCTATAAAACGTGGAGCATATCAGCCATAGAAGGATGCACAAATACAGAGAGCATCGAGCAAAGCTTAAAAGAGTCATTAGCTTATTTGTGTAATCAGTTAGCAACAGTGGAACTAAGTTAGAACCTGTTCCTTAGATTGAGTCTTGTAAAAGTTCAAGTCTTAGTTCAACTGTAGTAAGCAATAATCGAGTTGTAAACTTTCTGGTTCAAGTCGTGGACTTGACACAACTTCACTGATCGTGAGAAAGATCACTAAAGGATTAGAGTTAGTCCTAGGTTAGTAAGAAAGAGTCTTGTAACCAAGTGGGTCTTTTTACATAGTGAAGTTGAAATCCTACTTGAGAAGTAGGTCGTGGTTTTTTGATCCCGAGTCAAGGGATTTTTCCACGCTAATATCTGGTGTTCAATTACTTACAGTTTTAATTCCGCATATCGTATAATAAAGGAACACATTTTAAGAAACTGGTCCTTAAAACAGTAAAGTGGTGTATCGTGGGAAATAACAATTGGTATCAGAGTAGGTTATCCTTGAAAAGGTTAACACCTAGGATTAGATGAGTACATCACAAGAGAACGGTGAGAGTCAGTCAATGGTTAGAGCTCCTTTTTTCAATGGGAAATACTATTCATGGTGGAAGGAAAGGATGCGTGATCATCTACAAGCAGAGGACTATGAACTATGGGACATAGTAACTGAAGGTCCCATGATCCCAATGAAGAAGGATGTTGAGGGAAACGATGTTCCAAAAACCAGGAAGGAATGCAATGCTGAATACACAAAGCAATGGGAAAAGAATGTAAAAGCTAAGAAGTGGCTTGTTGGTGGACTTAGTCCTGACAAATGCACTAGAATCAGAGGGTATGCCACTGCAAATGAGATTTGGGATGCTCTACAAGTTGCACACGAAGGAACAAGTCAGGTAAAAAGGTCCAGAGGTACACTTCTTTATGCTGAATATGAAAGTTTTAAAATGAAAGAAGAAGAGTCAATCTCTGAAATGTATACTAGATTTAATGCCATTGCTTCTGAACTTATCTCTTTGGGAAGGGTTTTAACTGTGGAAGATAGAGTAGAAAAGATTCTAACTAGGGTTCTTCCAGATTCTTGGGAGATCAAAGCTTGTGCTATCATAGAAAGCAAAGATTTAACCACTCTATCCTTAGATGAGCTTATAGGCAATTTAAAGACTTATGAACTAAGGAAAAAGGTTAAAAACATAGGAGTACCAGTTAAAACTGAACCTAACCTAGCATTGACTGCTGCTGATAAGATTATTGATGATAAGGAACTGGTCCTTATCGCTAAAAGTGTTCAGAAATATTTGATTAAGAAAAAGGAAATTAGTGGACAGGATAGGTCTTCTAACATGAAACAGGCTGGAGAATGCCACAAAAGTGGAAGCTCGGAGTACTATATCAGCAAATGTCCAATTATGGAAGGAGAATGGAGGAAGAGATTCATTGAGGAAAGGAAAAAGGCTAGGGAACAGGTCCATAAGAAAAGTGGAAATCCCAAAGGAATGGTTGCAGGATGGCAAGACAGTGAAGACGAAATAACTGATGATGATCTGGATGAGGATCTTGCTCTAATGGCTCTTGGAGATTCAGAAAATGAAGAAGATGCTGAGGTATTTGTTTCTAAACTTAAACAAGATGTTAAAAGCATGTCTAGAGAGAAATTGGTTAAAGTATTTCATACTGTGCTAAATGAATTTAAATCTCTAAGGGATGGCAATCATCAACTGCATGATGAAATTGATTGTTTAGAAGCAGAATGCAAAGAGGAAATAATTAAAAATGATTAGCATGCTTGAGGAACAGGTCCTCACACTTGAATTAACTGTTCAGAGATTCGAAAATGTTAAAACAGTTGAAAAAAGGTAAAGGTATTGCTAATTCTCATCAGATCATTGCTGAAGAAAAATTGAAAGTCACAGTTGATGAACTGTGTAAAAAAGATGAGAAGATAAGATCTTTGGAAGAAGACTTGGTTAAAACAAAAATGGAACTAAGAAAAACTGTAGAATGGAATAAGTCTTCTGAAGCACTAGAATGGTTACAAGAAAATCATAGTAGTAACAGGAAGGGTATTGGATTCATGAAAGCACAGTCTTCATCCAAATGGGATCCAAAGAGTAAGTACTTATCACTTCCTAAAAATTGGCTATGCACTCATTGTGGGAACACTGGTCACCGGAAAGAAAATTGTCAATCTTTAAAAAGGGCTGCCCAAAGGAACAGGTCCTATAAACCTGTTCAAAATTCTGTGAAACAGAAGAATAGGTCCTATAAGCCTGTTCAACATTCTGTAAAAAGGAAAACTGTTCACACAAAGAAACTATTACCATTTTGGGCTAGGGGAGATCTGATTCATCCTTTTTCTAAAGGAAAAGAACCCAAACTAGTTTGGGTTTTTAAAATTAACCCCTAGTTTTCTTTTGCAGGCTAGAGTGAAGGAGATAAACCACAAATGGTACATGGATAGTGGTTGCTCAAGGCACATGACAGGACATAAGGAATTGTTCCTTTCACTCTCAGTCTTTCAAAGAGGAAGTGTTTCCTTCGGTAATGGTAAGAAAGGGGAAATTATTGGCATTGGAAAGGTAGGTAGGTCTGATTCACATAGTATAGACAATGTATTTCTAGTAGATGGGCTGAAGCATTGCTTATTGAGTATATCTCAATTGTGTGACAAAGGTAATAATGTTAATTTCTCATCTACTGGATGCACTGTGACTAACCAAACTTCTGGAGAGATTATTTTGCAGGGAAATAGGCATAGAAACATCTACAAAGTAGACTTGCTGACACTATCTGATGGAAGCTTGAGTTGCTTAAGTGTGGCGCAAAATGATCCCCTCCTATGGCCCAAAAGACTAGGACATACTAGTCTTTCACAATTGAACAAACTTGTGTCCAAGGACTTGGTGATAGGTCTTCCTAACATCAAGTTTAATGATGAAAAAGTATGTGAAGCATGTGCCAGGGGGAAGCAGGTAAAATCCTCCTTCAAACCTAAGAAACATGTAAGTACTACTAAACCTGTGGAACTGGTCCATATGGATTTATGTGGTCCAATGAGAACAATGAGTCGTGGAGATAAGAAGTATGTTATGGTATTGGTGGATGACTACTCCAGATTTACATGGACTATATTTCTTGCATCTAAAGAAGAAGCATTTAATGCATTTTCAATTTTTGCTAAAAAAGCTCAAAGAACTCTAGATAATCATATTGTTGCCATTAGGTCAGATCATGGAACTGAATTTGAAAATCATATGTTTTTCAATTTTTGTAATGAAAATGGCATTAATCATAATTTTTTTTCACCTAGAACTCCACAACAAGATGGTGTAGTGGAAAGAAAAAATAGGGCTCTAGAGGAAATGGCAAGGACTATGTTAATATCTGAAAATCTTCCACAAAACTTTTGGACTGAGGCTATTAATACTGCATGCTACATAATAAATAGATGTATGACAAGGCCATTGATAGAAAAGACCACATATGAATTGCTTAAGGGAAGAAAACCAAATATCTCTCATCTTAGGGCTTTTGGTTGCAAATGTTTTATACATAACAATGGGAAAGATGCCTTAGGAAAATTTGATCCTAGAAGTGATGAGGGAATATTTGTTGGTTATTCTTTAAATAGTAAATCTTATAGGGTGTTTAACAAGAAAACATTGAAAATTGAAGAAAGCATGCATGTTAAATTTGATGAAACTGACAGTCTCACTCAAGAACAAGTACAGGAGGATGAAGAAATTGGAATGCTGAAAGATTATGAAGTTAATCCACAAATACAAACTCTGGATATGAGAAGTGAACTACAAGGAACTGTTTCTCAGGACAGAACTGAGAAGAGTGGCACTGAAACAGGGGGAACAAATGTTGGTTCCACCTCACAAACTGGTAATGCTACTCTATCAGGAACTGTTCCTCAGCAGAGGACTTCTGACAATGGATTGACACCCAAGCCTTACAAGTATCAAGGGTCACATCCTGTGGATCAAATAATCTCAGATAAGACTGCTGGGATTCAAACTAGATCAGCTGTCAAAAATCACAATCTGTGTGCCTTTAGTGCTTTCCTATCTCTTGTGGAACCCAAAAATGTGAAAGAAGCACTGAAGGATGCAGATTGGATTAATGCTATGCAGGAAGAATTGAATCAATTCCAAAGGAGTTAAGTTTGGGATCTGGAACCCAAGCCAAGGAACAGGTCCATAATTGGAACAAAATGGGTTTTCAGAAACAAACTCGATGAGGATGGCATGGTAACAAGAAATAAGGCCAGGCTAGTGGTTCAGGGATATAGTCAAGAGGAGGGCATCGACTATGATGACACTTTTGCTCCAGTTGCAAGACTAGAAGCAATAAGACTTCTTATAGCCTTTGCTACATACATGGAATTTACTCTACATCAAATGGATGTTAAGAGTGCATTTCTGAATGGTTACTTGAAAGAAGAAGTATATGTCAAGCAACCTCCAGTTTTTGAAAATGAACAGTTCCCTGAATATGTGTACAAGTTGGACAAGGCCTTGTATGGGCTCAAGCAGGCACCAAGAGCATGGTATAAAAGGCTATCAAAATTTCTACTCCAGCATGGATACAAGAGAGGTAAAATTGATAGTACATTATTTTTGAAAGAAAAAGATTTCAATCAGATCCTAAGGAATCTCATTTGAAAGTTGTTAAAAGAATATTGAGGTATCTGAAAGGAACAGGTCCCTTGGGACTTTGGTATCCAAAAGGTGGTAGTTTTAATCTTGTTGGATATACTGATGCTGACTATGCAGGTTTCCTTGTTCATAGAAAAAGTACCTCAGGTATGGCACATTTTCTTGGTGAGTGTTTGGTTTCTTGGCAAGAAACAAAATTCAGTGGCACTTTCCACTGCTGATGCTGAATATGTGGCAGCTGCTTCATGTTGTTCACAGTTGTTATGGATCAAACAACAATTACAGGATTTTGGTGTTGATGTAGGAACTGTTCCTATCTATTGTGATAACACTAGTGCTATTAACATGACAAAAAATTCAGTGCATCACAAAAGGACTAAACACATTGATATAAGACATCATTTCCTAAGAGACAACTATGAAAAAGGTTTGATCACCATAGCATTTTGCCCCACTGAAAAGCAAATTGCTGACATTTTTACAAAAGCTCTAGGTCGAGATGATTTTGAAAGAAATAGGTTGGAATTAGGGATGATTAAATTCATATAAAATCATCAATGCTTTACTTCATAATTGGCTAAAAAATTGTACTTAAAATGAATTTTATTCAAGTCATTATGAATGATTCAGTCCAGCTTTATACTTAAATGTATACTCTTATGCCATACTTCTTATTTAGAGTTGCTAAAATTGAATGATGTTACCCTTATGCTCTTAGAATTTCAGATGGTCAAAAATGTTGCATATTGGAAGGACACTGAATTTTCGTGTTAAAATCAGGTATGTACTCGTTATTATTCAGTTAATTTAGAAGTGCAAAGGCTATAGGTAACTTACAATTAGGATAAATCCCACTAAGTTTCCTAACCATATCCAAACTGCATAAGAGTCCCATCGGAGGAACAGTTCCCACTCTGAAAAGGAGACTTAACAGTCCAACGGCTCTATTTCTCCGGGAGACTCCCAAGAGTCCATAACGGATGCATGTTGTGCTGAGGTAATTGTGATCGATTCCTACTCTATTTCTACACCTAATTAATCCTATAAATACACCCCTTCTCCCCCATTATTCTTTTACTTTGCTCACAAACTGAATTCTCAAAATTTCAGAAAGAATAATCAATTATCTCTTAATTCGAATTGCTAGAATGTCTCTTGAAAATTCTTCCACTGCACCTACCATTGATCAACCACAAAATCTCAACCCTCCTTCACTCATGGATACCACTGACCTAAACCCTGAATATCCTGAAATATTCCCAGAAGAACCTGAACCTGAAATTCAGGGGGAAGGACAAGTTCCCACGGCTGAATCAATTGCTGAGCAGGTTGAAGATTTTTCACGAGCAATGGTTCTGTATCAGTATCAGGTAAATTTCACCTATCCTTTAAATGTTGTGATAGATGAGGAAGAAAAAGGAGAGGGGTCTGAGGCTGTTCTTGAGGGGGAAGAAGAAACAGTTAAGAGGTTGGAAGCACCCATGCATGGGTCATCGGGGTCTCTAGAGGTTGCTTTTAGAGCTCCCATGGAGGATGTTATAGATGTTGATGAAGCTATAAGTGATAATAATAGGCCTTTGGTGGATTTGATCAACATTAGGAGTCTGAAAAGAAAAATAGCTAGAAAGGGACCCATTGATGACCATGTGTCTGCTGAAATTACTGCTAAGTTGAAGAAAATCAGTGACAGTTACAAGCCAGGAAATAAGAAGAAAGGTGAAAGTTCCTCTAAGGCAAAAGGACCTGTTCCTTCTGCCTCAACCCCTGTTTCTGGGGTTAGGAGGACAAGAAGTGCTGCTAAAGCTGGTGATGAACAGTTAGCTGCTGCTTTAGAAAGAAGCAGAAAAGGGAAAGGGAAATAGGTTGTTGACCCTGTAGAAGAGGAAGAACTGGAGGAGTTTGAATTTCATGATGTTGAAGATAATGAGATGACAGATGCTGAGGAGGTTGCTCCTAAATCTAAGAAAAGAAAAGTTGTTCAAAGACGGGTAACAAGAAGTTCTGTGAAGGCTGCAAAGAAATCTGCTAAGAGGACCAGGTCCTCTAAAAGAGTTGTTGTAACTGAAAGTTCTGCTAGTGACAGTGATGAGTCTTTCGCTAGAGATGAAAGTGATAGTGAAGCTGAGGGAGATGAGACTGTACACTGTGTTCATGATGACATGCTTACCAGGAAGGTGTTGAAGGGTAGAGTATTGTCTGATGTGCAAGAAGAAGGGATGCTATGGTTGCTGCAAAAACTGCATGCTCAGGGCTGGAGGGACATGGTCCTTCAGATTTCTGGCAGGTGTGCAAAGGGGATGGTGCAAGAGTTCTACAAGAACTGCTCCATCAAAGATGACAGGATTACTACCTCTGTTAATGATAATGTGATTATGTTTGATACCAGGGAACTTGGTGAGCTGTTGGGTATTCCTTTTACTGGGTATAACAGCTATGTCAAGAAGGTATGGCCTGACTTGACAAACCTGCCAACTGATTTGGAGATCACTAGGAAGTTTGCTGAGAATGTAGGGGAAGAGAAACCCAGGGCTGTGCAGAAGAGTGAGATGCACCCACAGCACCAAGTGTTATTCGAGTTTGTGAACAAGATTGTGATGCCAAGGCAGGAGAAAATAGGATTTGCCAGTTTCATGGACCTGGTCCTTATGGAACTGTTGGACACTGAAAAGCAGATCAACTGGCCCAGTTTTATGATCCACCTGATAAAAAGGGTGATAGCTGGGAAGAGAAAGCATTCCTTGCCGTTTGGGTTCATCTTAACTGATGTGTTTGCAAAATTGAAGATTCCCTTGGAAGGGATAGTGAAGGCTACTAAGAAGGAAAAATTTGGCTATGCCACACTGATTAGTTGTGATTTGCATGTTCAGGCTGATCCTCCACAGGCTGGTGTTGGGAAGCAGCTATTGTACAACAAAATGAGGGCACTTAGGCAACAGGTTGCTATTCAGGCTGCTGAAATAGCAAGGTTGGAAGAGGAGAAGAATTACTGGAAGGCAGAGGCCACAAAAGCAAAGGAGACCAATGAGGGAATGCTCAAGTAGATGTTTGAGTTGCTTAACAAGACTCAGGGACCTGGTCCTTCCACATCCTGACCACCTTAGCCTTTAGCCATCTTTTGTCTAGTGGGATTTAGCCTAGTTTAGTGCCTTAGTCTTTTCCTTCTTTAGTCTTTGAATAATTCTGTAGTACTTGCTGTTATCCCCTGGTTTCATCTTTTGATTAAATGAATTGTCTTTGATGACTAATATCATTGTCTTGCAGTTGCTTTAATCTGATTTATGTTTGCATTTTGAGTTGCCTCAATGGCCATGTGCTGATTAATTCTAACCTTGAGTTTTATTTTTTTATGCAACCTTTTCAATGATGCCAAAAGGGGGAAGAGTAAGTCTGATTTTGCGTGAACTTATACCTAGTTGAAAATATGTTCCTTAATGATGAATAAAGTCTCTACTAACTGCTTTTTGAGCTTAAGTTGTACTTCAGGACATTAAGGATATGAAGCTATGCTTATGAATTTGTCATCATCAAAAAGGGGGAAAATGTTAGCTTGGATAAGCTTGGAGTTTTGACTGATGACTGAGGAACGGATTCAAAGGACCTATTCCTTTGAATCACTGCAGCTAAATAGATAATTCATGCAAAATCGTTTAAGTTAAGATATTATTAATTATCCTAAACCTAATGTTTATCTTGATAATGATGCAGGTCTAAACGGATACGAAAAGATTGCATAAACAAAGGATAAAGGATAGAAGATCTGGATTCTAAAGAGTAGAATCCAATTAGGACTCAAACTCATGGGAGCTTTGGAGTTCTAATTGCTCAAGACTTCTTGGCTGCTGGAGCTATAAAACGTGGAGCATATCAGCCATAGAAGGATGCACAAATACAGAGAGCATCGAGCAAAGCTTAAAAGAGTCATTAGCTTATTTGTGTAATCAGTTAGCAACAATGGAACTAAGTTAGAACCTGTTCCTTAGATTGAGTCTTGTAAAAGTTCAAGTCTTAGTTCAACTGTAGTAAGCAATAATCGAGTTGTAAACTTTCTGGTTCAAGTCGTGGACTTGACACAACTTCACTGATCGTGAGAAAGATCACTAAATGATTAGAGTTAGTCCTAGGTTAGTAAGAAAGAGTCTTGTAACCAAGTGGGTCTTTTTACATAGTGAAGTTGAAATCCTACTTGAGAAGTAGGTTGTGGTTTTTTGATCCCGAGTCAAGAAATTTTTCCACGCTAATATCTGGTATTCAATTACTTACAGTTTTAATTCCGCATATCGTATAGTAAAGGAACACATTTTAAGGAACTGGTCCTTAAAACAGTAAAGTGGTGTATCGTAGGAAATAACAAGACATTATTCGTTGTGTGAAGAAAACGAGTGTATAGATACTATCCGTTGTGTGCAATTCAATTACTCATGTTACTTCCAGTAGAGATGTTCATGTTACCTCCTTTATTTAAAAAAGATGTATATGGAGTGCACCTACATTTTTTTTTTGCTACACTACAGATCAGTAATTAAAATTACTCTTTGGTGTCGCGAGTAATAATGGAACAAATAACATTTAACAGCGCTACACTACCGGATAAAACAAATAATTGTTGAAGTGGGCAACAAAAGTTGAACTTGTCATAGAGGGCTCAGTCTATTTACCCCTAAACTTTAAAGGATTATCATCATATCATCATATCATATTATATTACTATAAAAGTATGTACTCAAAAAGTGTAAAAATCAAATTACCAAAATGCCCATCAAAATACCCTAAATAGCATGCTTATTAAAGAACAAACTAGAGCCTACAAAGTAAGGAAGCTTATCAGACTTTTGTGCCTTTTATGAATGGTTGTGTTTACTCTAACTATTAAATAACTCTATATTCCAATCGTTACTTTAAAAAACAGGCTTTGTGAAATACCAAAGTGGCTGCTATGCCTATGCATGCAAAGAGACAGTCTTCGCCATGAACTTTAAGATAAGTAATTTTTTTTATTTAAATATTTGGATAGGGAACTTTTTGTGTGCATGTATACTATGAGTCTATGATCAGGAATTCTTTCTTCTGTTTCTTTTGTACTTAAACAGAATAAGTGGTTAACACTTACTTTTGTAGTAGAAAGATTCTAATTTTGTGTGTTTTCTCTAACTTATTTGATAAAGCCGCTTGTAATATGCTTCAACAATTAATGTTTGTTTGAAAATCGAAATTTTATTGGAACATTGTCATTCTTTTCTTTCGTGTGCTCCTATTCTGGCAAAACTTTTAGTTTCTTTTCTAAATATCTCGAGTCACGTTAATTACACTTATTTGTTCCTCTATCTGTGTGTGTTAGTTTTCATCATCTTTTTGACAGAGTTGTTTGCCGATTTTCTACATTGTTACAATTTTGAGTTTCTCTTTTCTACATTGTTACAATTTTGAGTCTCTCTTTTAGTAGTTTTGAAATAGATTTCTGTACGTTCGTACTCCCCTATTATTTCTGATTTTTGTTGGGTCAAATATTATTTTGAGGGTGATATTGGTACTCAGGCAACATGCCAAATTCTCCTGCAATGTTCACCTTATTCTAATCTTCTTCATTATAGAAACCACCTGCATTATAGCCTTTTCATTATTAAAATTTTGGAAGTTTAATCTTAACAAATGGCGTTATATAATATATAAAGTTAGCAGAGCTTTCAGGGGATTGAGACTTTGGGGTCCCTAATTTTCAAATCAGAGAGATAGAAAGCTTTATCATGGCCTTATTTTAACTTGAGATTTAATTTGCTTTTGTTTTGCCGTTTGTAAGTCTATATAATTTTAATTTTTTCTCAGATACTTAGATAGCATTTATTAACAAATCAATCTGATAGTCTGCTTTGGTTACAGGGAGCAAGCACTATTTGATCTATATTTAAGATTTCATGTTACAATTCTATCTTAGCTTAGTGATGGAGAAATTACTTAAATCACAAGCTTTTATGATACATGTTTTTTGGCGGACCAAATAGTTTTAGTGTGCAACAAGATACTAAGTCTTAAATATATAGTATAGAAGTTTCCAAAGTTACTTAAAATATAATGAAACATATTGCACTAGGAAATTAAAGCTTATGCTATTGAATGCTATAAAAGCTTTTCTATACTGGGTGTATGAATTGAACGATAGCAAAGCTTATGAATTGGTTTACAAAAAGTTACTCCTAGCTATAATAAAGTATGATGACAATAAGGGATGAAGGAAGTGGAAGTTAAATTGAATGTAGCTTTCTATGTCATCTTTGCTTCAAATGCTGCTACTAGCATTGTTGAATTTGTGTTGTTGAACAAGCAATATGTGAAGGTTATAAAGTATAGGTTTCGTTGTGGTATTAATATCTAGAATCAAAATGGTTTACCAAAAAAAGAAAAAAAAAATTAAAATGTGGTATTTATAATTTCAAGTATAATTATTTATCAATCCTTTTTTTAAATCGGGGTCTATCAGAAAAAATTTATTTATTTTATCAAAGCATTACTTTAATGATAATAAAAATATTTTACAGTACCATATATTACAAACTCGGTATACACGTGCAACGCACGTGCCGAGAAACTAGTACTATTCTAAAAGAGTCAATCCGTTAAGTAAAAAGTAAGTGACCATTTTGCCCTTCAATTAAAAACTACTATCTATAATTTTTGCACTAAAAATTTAATTCAACTTTAAATAAAAAGTCCACTTTCATATCGATCTCTTAACAGTCCAGGCCTTTTCCACTACTTTTATCTTAATTAATTGAAATGACTATTTAATGTATCTGATTTTCTGAAAATTTGAGATACCTTTTGTATTTCCACCAGAACGTTTGCTTTGGGATAAATAATGGAATACTGGCAGTCATGTTTGACTAGTGATTATATAACTCATTATGTTGGTCGTGCTTCTCCCTTTTTATTTTCAAAGCAACATTTAAAGTTCCCATACTTAGTTTTTCTATAACAAAGTATATTTTTTCGTATCTTTTTTCTTTAATTGTTTTTATGTATTGTAGAGAAGAAACACTTACTCTTTTGTGACATTTCAGAACCAATGGATGGAGGATTGAGGATTATAGCTGGATTTGAATGAAAGTAATTCATACAAAAGGTCAATGCATAGAAATCAACATAAATGGTGATATTACAAAGGATGAATCAGGTTCGTCACTTTATTAGTACCGCTTAAAAAATGAATTCTAATGTTGTATTTTCCATTTAGATACCTATAGCTTTTGAACCCTTAATTGTTAATGGATGTATAATTTGATAGATATGATGGAACATGCATTGAGTTCTATCTAACAATTGACATTCCAAATTACAATCATGCAAAGCTCAACGTACAGCACTCTGAAACTTAATCATACAGTAAAAAATAGAATAAATTATTTTTATTCTAATATGGTGTCTAATTTAAATTAGCTGAAAGGCGGTGTATTGTTTTCTAATTAGCAATTTTTTCTTTTAGGGAAGGTGGAGAAGGGAATTACGTTGTTGGAAATTGAATCCTTATTAACAAGGTAAAATTTCAGATAACCAATCAAGTGTACAACTAAGATCTCCATATATTTTTAATCAGCACTTAGCTAAATGTTTTGGTGTATTTTATTCATCATACGACCAATCTCTATGTTGATTGGATATTTAAATGTAATGAGTTCATTGTAGCTCCTAGCTGCTCCAGCTTGATTGAGGAGGTTTAATTATTCTTTTGATCATTTTAACATGGTTCGTTTGAGATATGAATAAATATATTGGGCTCATTTGAAGGCATCGTAGAGAAGTCAGCTGGAGTTTAACATCTATTAAATCCATGTTTGACTTGCTTTTATTTATATTCCAATTTCGCGCCATTTTCTATTTTAAAAATCGGTGTTTGTAGTTTTATGTTTATTCATCATGTATTAATTTTGATCAAATGGGAAAATGAGAGGTCCATTTTATGTTCTCATGTTTGAAGTAACATATATATGTGAAACATGCGATTTCGTTTCTCCAAACAATCTGCTATTTAATCCCCAATATTTGTATTCCTAGGTCGATTCTTTGTGAATGATATTTTATAATTTCATTGATCTATTTTTAAGATTTGCAGTTCAGTTGTTCATCAACCGTCGTTATTGCTTTAGTAAGGAGAATTTCTTTGTAGGATTGTGTATATTTTCATGTATTTCGGTGATTTCTATTTAACTTGAAATCTCTAAGTCAATTGTTGAAAATTTAGCGTTCAAGCCCTTTTGGTGATATGCGGGCAATTTAGTGAGGTATTCAACAACTTCGTGGATTTTATTTTTTATTGTTGACTATATAAAATTAATATTTATTATCTTCAGGAACATAAATTATTTTCCTTACCTTTCATTTTGTAACTCAAATGTTTTCTGTAATAACTATAAAGTTTTTTAAAGTTTTTACTCATCGATTCAGAACTCACGCTCAACGTGCAGTGTTTGAAAACTAGTACATATAATACACGTGGATCTTTAATTTGCTCTTGCCAAGAAGCCTATAAATTAGACATTATATTGGTAAAGTAGTCAGACCAGCCCCTCTGAATTATTCAGTCAATTTCATGGAATCAATCTCTAATTTCTTCATGATCATATTCCTCTTTTTCCTACCTTTACTGCTCGTAATAATATTTCTTATGGATCACAAAAGATCAGGTCAAGAAAAGTTGCCTCCAGGACCATGGAAGCTCCCACTCATTGGGAACTTACATCAGCTGGGAAGCAGCTCCAAGCTGCCCCATGTTGCACTCAAGGAATTAGCTTCCAAACATGGACCTTTGATGCACCTAAAACTAGGTGAACGTTCAACTATTGTCATATCATCTTATCAAACGCTGAAACAAGTGATGAAAACAAGTGATACCGCATTTGCAAATAGACCTGAGATACTTGTTTCCAAGACCATTACGTACAATAGTGGAGACCTTGTTTTTGCTCCTTATGGTGATTACTGGAAACAAATGCGCAAAATTTGCATTTTAGAACTCCTAAGTCCTAAAAGGGTTCAGTCCATTTATCCTCTGATGGAGGAAGAGATTTCACGCTTAGTAACATCTATTAATAAGGCCTCAATTTCAAATACCCCAATTAATCTGACTGAAGGTGTTAACTCTCTCACTTGTGCCATTATTTGTAGAGCTTCAGTTGGAATGGCATGTAAAGATCCAGACTCATTGATTCTTGCAACAAAAGAAGTATCAGCTCTCGCAGGAGTTTTCAATATCTCAGATTTGTTCCCTTCCCTCAAGTTTCTTCATTCCATCAGTGGAACAAAACAAAAGCTACTTAAAATGCATAAAGAATGTGATCGCCTTCTTGAAGAAATTGTCCTTGAACATGAAGCAAGCATACAACAAAGTAACAGTGAGCGGCCCATTGATCAGGAAGATCTTTTACACGTTCTTCTAAAGCTTAAGGAGAGCCACAATTTTCAGATACCTATAACAAGAGATAACGTCAAAGCTATAGTCCTGGTAAGAAGTACAACATCATTATTTTTCTATTTTTTGTGATAAACGTATTAAATGATCTTTCGAAATAATTAACGTTGTAACAAAAGAGTAAACTGGGAATATGAAGAACATTTATCCTTTTATAGTAAAACCTTAAAATATACTTTCTACTTTTTTCTTAGAAACATAAGCAAAAATTTATTATAGTACTTATTATTATTATAATTAATATTAAGTGAGACCTAACTCTTTCGTACTACTGGAAACCTACAGGACATGTTCCTAGCTGGAAGTGAGTCAACAGGAACAACGTTAGAGTGGGCCATGTCTGAATTACTGAAGAAACCTACCGTTATGGAAAAAGTGCAAGCTGAAGTAAGGGAAAGTTTGAAAGGAAAGAAAATAATTGACCATACTGATATTCAAAATCTAAAATACCTGAAATTGGTAGTTAAAGAAACACTGAGACTTCATCCTCCTGGACCCTTGGCCTTACCTAGGGAATCTACAGAGCAATGTGTGGTTAATGGGTATATTGTACCTAGTAAAACAATAGCCCTAGTGAATATGTGGGCAATGGGAAGGGATCCTCAATATTGGGATGATCCTGAGAAATTTGAACCCGAGAGGTTCAATCTTGTTGATAATACAAATGGAATTCCTTTTGAGTTGGTGGCATTTGGATTTGGAAAACGACTTTGTCCAGGAATGTCGTTTGGTACAACTAGCCTAGGGCTAATTCTAGCTAGACTACTCTACTATTTTGATTGGAAACTTCCTGGTAAAATGAATTCCAAAGAACTAGATATGACTGAAAAATTTGGTGGTAGCGTTGGAAGGAAAAACAATTTGTACTTAATTGCTTCACCATATCTATATGATTCACCTCAACTTTGTAACTAAGATAGATTTGGTTGTATTAGAAGTTGCCTAGTACTATGGTAAGTAATAAAGACATGTTATTAGTAATTTTGGCATATAAATTTTCTTTTTTCTTTCTTGTATTCAATTAGGGTGTAATTGTAAGTTGCATGCAGTATTATTCTGCAGTGTGGGTTGTTCATTATTCTGCAGTGTGGGTTATTCAAATTATCTTTGTTTTCTGGAAATTTTTATTGTTATTTTTACTTTATCCGTTCCACTTAATGTGTCATAGTTTGAATCAGCACGGAGTTTAGCAAATAAGTGAAGATATTTTAAACTTGTGGTCTAAAATAAGACATAATAAATATTTGTGTGACTGTAAATCAGTTTAGTAAGGACAAAGTAGTAATTTTAAAGTTAAATTCTTACCAAATTTAGAATGCTGTCATTTTTTTTTTTTTGGAAACAAACTAACAAGGAAATGCTGTCACATAAATTGAAATAGTTGAAGTAGTTATGAAGAAGAATTACCAAAACAGACAGTCAACTTCCTCCCCTTACTTTTGACTAGCCCTTTTTTTTTATTACCAGTATACACAAAAATGAATATACATTATGTACAAACGATAACATAGGTATACAAATGGTAGCCTCATTATCTACAGTGTTTACACACAAAAATATAGTGTATACAGTCAGATTTATCGGGTATGCACAATACATACACGCAATTTTTCAAGTTATTTTTAGTATATACACACTTTTTTACAGTGTATACACATTTTAATAGAATGGATTTTGTATACATTTCATTTATCCAAAATAAATAAATAAATAAATAAGAAACAGGTTGAAGTAGCAGAGTTGCGGATTTGTCGGAGCTCCGGTGTCTGCAGCCGTTCCGTCACTGTAGCAGCTCGCCGGAGCTCCGGCAGAGCTGTAAATATGCAGACCAATCGTGGATCGGAGGGGAGCAGGGGCGATCGGGACAGATCTGTGACAGAGCAGCAGGAAAGGGCGGTGGTGGCGGAGAGGAGCAGCGGCGGATCGGAACAGATCTGTGAATCGGAACAGATTTGTGACGGAGCAGGGCGGAGCGAGTAGGGGACGACGGGGAGCGGTGGTCGGAGGGAAGGGAGGTGGTGAGTGGGTAAAAAAAAATATAGAGTGTGGCTAAATATTTGTTTAGGGTAATTTTAAATAGTAGAGGCTAAAAAAATATATATTGGAGAATTTTTGTATATACAACGTTATTTTTCTTAGTTATTATCTACAAATGGATGTGAACATGGGAGTCATCTTTATTAGTATTATTTTTTCTCCTGAAAGTAAATATAGATTATTACTGCAGCTATGAACCTAATTGCGCAAAGAATATAGATATTTCCTGTAGTGAATTAATTTTGAACTCTTCTTGCAAAGATCAGGGATGAAAAGAAAATGTGACTCCACCAACTTCGTTGTTCACTTACTTTTTATTCGATAAAAACACAATACTAATTACTCCCTCCATTTAAAAAAAGGATAAACTTTTACAGAGTACGAGTGTCAAATTGACTAATTGTCAACGAGAATTTGCACATCGAATTTTTAAACCTTTTTTAAAAAAAAATTACATATTTAGAAACTACATGAAAAATACTACTAAGTCACAATAGTTAACAATTCAAAATTGTTAGAAAATATTTGTAAGATATGTGGTCAAACATAATCTTGTTTGACCCTTCAAATAGTAATAGGTTCATTATTTTTGAAACAGATGGAGTATATCATAACCCACATTCCCAATCTGAATACGTCACTCCCAAATGCCTGAAAAATACTCCCTCCGTTTCAAAAAGGATGAACCTTTGCGGAGTACGAGGGTCAAATTGACTAATTTTGACCGGGAATTTGCACATCGAATTTTTAATTTTTTTGAAATAAAATTTACATATTTAAAAACTACATGAAAAATACTATAAGTCACAATAGTTAACAATTCAAAATAGTTAGAAAATATTTGTAAGATATGTGGTCAAACATAATCTTGTTTGACCATTCAAATAGTAATAGGTTCATCCTTTTTGAAATGGAGGGAGTATGCAATTTAATCTACAGTACTTACGACAGGATGCAATATGGAGACACATAGCTGACACGACCCTTATATAGTTTCAAATAAACTCATGAAAGAGGGAAAAAGGTGTTCTAAACCCTTCTCAACAAAATTATAATACTCAAAAAGAGAATTAGAAAATTGATTTTATTCATATCTCATAATTTTAACAACTTTCTGGGATTTAGAGCCTGTTTGGCCAAGCTGCCAAAAACTGCTTATTTTAAAAAATACTTTTATTATAAGTACTTTTTAGATAAATACTTTTGAAGAATAAGCAGTTTGTGTTTGGCCAACTCATTTGAAAAGTGTTTTTCTAAACAGTTTGTGTTTGAATAATCTTTACAAAAAGTACTTTTAAGTGTCAAATTACGAAAAAGTGCATTACTAAGATTCGTTATGCGACTAATATTATTTTAAAGTATCAAAAATTCAAATATTTTTTCAATAAAAGAGTTAATTTAATATTTTATTTTCATTTATTTTAAATATAAAATATAAAAGAAAATATATACTATGGTTTTTAATCAATAGAAATAAGGTTAAACCAAAAGAGAGAAGCAGAAAATAAAGTTTTATATATATTTAAAAAATATATTGGTTAAAATAATTAAATATAGTATGGTAAATAAGTATTTTTGATAAGGATATTTTTGTCTTAAAAAATTAAAAATCTGCTTCTGCTTTTGGGAAGAAGCAGAAATTTGTAGCTTCTCCCCAACAGCAGAAAAACTGCTTCTGAATGCTTTTTTCTTGAAAAAAAAAACTTTTGGCTTCTGAGAAGCTTGGCCAAACAGGCTATTAGAAAGACAAAAAACAAGAGCCAGACCCACACGAGGTTTTATGGGAAAATCAAAGAGAATATGTTAGGACTGAAAATAGCATCTTGGAGGGTATATTGGAAAATTTAGCAAACTATCTTTGGGACCCGGGTTAGACAAATAGTTAAATAGAGATAGAATAGTATAAGAGAAAATTAGCTATGATGTTGTAAACCCTTATCCCTCCTATCTCCCTTCTTGGGTCTTCCTCTATCTTCTCTTTCTGTTCTTTCCTCTCTACATTGTTCTTCTCTGAGTCTGTATCTCATCCCAGGGGCGGATTTACATTAGGGGCAGCGGGTGCCACGGCACCCGCTAACCCCGGCGAGAACTGTGTATATATTGGTATATCCATATTGAAAATAATACAAATATTTAAACTGGCACCCACAGTAACAAAAGCTCCCGGAGTGCCAGTGGCAAGGGTCTTCGCTTCCTTCCCAAATACCCATGGTTGAATCCCACTAGACACATTCTCTTTTTTCGAATCCCACTAGACACACTCTTTTTTTTTCAGTTTTATGCATAGTTATAGTCCCAGACTCCCATGTGCGCCTACATAGCTTCCCACTTAAATCGTATCTTCTTTTTCTTTTTGTTTTTTGATTTCTCTCTCATTAATCATTTGACTTGCTTTTATAATTATGACAATAACTTTTGACTTTTTTTTTAATTTTTTTATTTCATTGACCTACTTGTTTCCTTTACACCAACATAATATTTTCGCCCAAATCAAAAATCAACCATTCTTTACCCTAATTATAAACTAGCGGCTCCTTCCCTCATATGGCCACCAATCCAAAATCGAAACAGCCCTGCTCCTTCCCAACAATTTCCAATTAAAAATCAAGCTTGCTAGAATGTTGGTCAAGAACTCCTTCCTTTTGTAAGGCTTTTACTTCTTTTTTATTTTTATTTATTTCCTAATCCTATTTGGTAACTTTTTTGTTCTTTATTTCATATGTCTCCTATTTCAACTATTTTATTTGTAAATTTGTATTTCACTTTTTGCTAATGTAAGTAACGATACCATAATTTTCAGAGTATGAGAATTCGTCGACAATTGTAAATGAATGATGTGTATTTAGTATTTATGATATAAATACTATCTTTTGGAACTTTTAATCTTGCCTCCTAGTTGTCATTAATATTGCATTTTTTAGTTTAATCGATTCATGTACGAACTTTTTTTTTGGATAATATAAATATCGGCACATTTACGTTTAATCCAATATGGCACCCGGTACCTCCAAATCCTGGATCCGCCCCTGTCTCATCCCCATCTACCTTCTTCAATATTATCTTTCTATCTTTATAATCGTTAATGAATCAAAGGAACTTGTTCCATGCAATCGTTAATGAATCAATGTCATCTTAGTACTTTCCAAGTTAACTTATGTTATTGACATTCTTAAAACATACACCGCCTTTGTTAGAAAAATAATCACACTTTTTTTTAATGTTCCCTTCGATTTAGTACTGAAGAATTATGTTCGATTATAAAAATATACTTCAAAAATAATCATGTAATCTAATATTATCTCCGAACAAATAGGGTCAAGAGTTAATTTTAATGTTAGTGATAAGTAATCCTAAGAAGTACGAATAAACAACTAAACAATGGAAACCGTTGTTCATTTGGCGTAACTGTATGCGCTACCTTGCCGAGTCAAAAATGCATTTCCAGTTCCTGGCGAGCCCTTCATTCATTTTCGTGAAGTTACAAGTAACCACAATTTTATACACAAAACATAGTACTCCTATTCAATCCAAATGTCCTTACAGAAAATAAAAATCCAAATGTCCATGACTTTTTCCATTTTTGACTTGATTTTGTTGAAATTTTGGAAGTTTTAATATTGAAGTTGAAAAGGTGTATCTGAAGTCAGAAATGTTTCATTTAGAAAAAGTTGCAGTTCCGTGAATAAAAACCTCGATTGAAAAATATAATTTGAAGTTTAAAAACTCCTTAAAGCTATTTGCAACCTTCAAATTTTATATTTCAAGTTTGAAGTTAAAAATGAATCAATTCAATAACCAAATACTCATACAAAAAAAAATTCTAATATTTGAAAATTTTTGCATCACTAACAAAGACGAATTAAAAAATTTAAGTTTATGGGTGCTCAACCATTACCCTTTTTGTTTATGGATATGAATAGATTATTTTAAAAAAAAAAATTAAGTGTATCTTTTAACACAAATACAAATATTGCGTGAAGGTGCTGATTATGCCGAATCCATAGACGAACTTCTAGATCACCTCCCAATGCCAAAAGCTTACAAGTCTTTTTTCTGTTTTGTCTATTAAACTGACAATATGTAGCCTCGAATATAGCCACAATAATTAAAAAAATTGATTGATATTGTTTGATGATTATGAAGGGGAGCCTTGGAGCAACAGGTAAAATTGTCTTCGTGTGATCTATAGGTCACGACGTTCAAGCCGTGGAAATAACCAATGTTGCTTGCATTATGTTAAGCTGTGTACATCGCACCCTTTGGGGTGCGGTCACTTCCCGGATCCTGCTTGATCGCGAGATGCATTGTGCACCGAACTGTCCTTTTTTTTAATTTGATGGTTATGGTAATTATAATATTACTAGTTTTCTATCACGTGCAATGCAAGTGTATTCCTAATAATTAGTACAAATATCATAAATAATAAGCGTGTATAAAGCTCATAAATTAAAGGAAAAAAATATAAATTCAAAGTACTTATATATCAAATACTTTCCCATCGATATTTTTATTTTTGCAATACATAATCATACTAAAAAATACTATTGTACGAAAGCCAGTAATTAATATTTCAATGATTTAATCATGCAAATTTTATAATACATCAAGTATCCAGCTTGATCTCAATACCTTTTCTTTTATATCTCAACAATACATTATATAAAAGTGAATGTGAGCAACATTGGCTACGTTTCCAAATGTGACACATCTTAAAATTTTTATCATTTTTAATAGAAATGGTTGTCTCCTCATTTTTAGAGTTGCGAATAAATCAAGATGTTGTTGCCAAATGAAAATAATGGTTTGTAAAAGTTGTATAGTAATTCGATCACATGTCTTCCTAAATATACCTAAAAGATCATTACCAGTTTTATGGAGTACACCTACACAAAAATAAAATAATACTTTTATCCGTGAATTAACAAAAAAAATTAAATTAATATATATGAGAGTTTTTTTCTTTCTCATATATATCCCTACATAGTAACCAAAAAAAAAGTTATACATAAGATTTAAAAGAGAATCAACTAATCACTATTGCGTTTATATATCAAAGTTTGGTAAAAAAAAAATTGATATCTTCTTTACACCATAAATAAAAAATAAAGTAATAACACAAAAAAAAAAAAAGTTATATATAAGATTTAAAAAAAAATCAACTAACAACTATTGGGTTTATATATCAACGTCTGGTCTCAGATTTTGATATCTTCTTTAAACAATAAGGCAAAAATAAAGAATGAACAGAAAAAAACATAAAATAAACTTTAATTCACTCATTTGGCATCAATTATATTTCTACAATTGTTAGTTCCGACTTTTGCTTTTGGTTATTTTTATTAAAAAAAAATTATTAGCTTTAATGAATGTATAATTACATCTTTGGACATGAATAGTTGTTGAAAGGCGAAATACATAGATGGCCCCATAAAGTTGTACCAAATTCTCATATAGATACCTCTACTTATCTAGTGACCAACTAGACACCTCATATCGTCCTCAGTGTGTCTCGTGAACCTCTCACGATGACATGGCAAGTCAAGTGTAGTTCATGCAAATTTGAGCGCGTGAGAGATTATTGTTTGACTTTTCTCTTTTAAATTTTAGATTAAATTATTTTGCGTGGGCCCCACAGTATAATTTTTATTTTTCTTCCACAATATTTTTACCTTCTTCCCAATACTCAGATCACCTTCCACCGCCACCAATTACACAACCACTATTTGCCAGAAAATTCACACTCTTTACCAATTGGTGAGACAAATTCAACACTACCACCGGATTCAAAACATAAAGATGAAAAAATGAACAAAGCTCTCAAGCTTCCATGGCTACCAATAGAGCTCCGCTACATTCTGCTTTTCCCCTCTTTATTAAAATACAATAATCAGATATTACCAAACAAATCTTATAAGACTATTTTGCCAAAGATTCCAAAAAAAATAACCAAATTTAACAAAAAGTTTAAAACCTTATTATATTGGAGCACAAAATCAGTAGTAAAAATCTAAACCCACAAGTCAAGAAAGGTTAGAGAAGCATGTGACGTCAGATTCGGGGTCCGTAAAATTTCATGCTGCAGAATATCTATCTCATAAAATCCTTAAATTTTTGTTGTTATTCTGTTTTGGTACCAGTATTATTAGTGGTGTATTTAGGTTAGGTAAGGGGGCAGGGAAGCTATGGAGTTATGGAGTTTTTTTGCAGTGAGTGTGTGTGGGAGCGAGGGGGAGGGGGGTGAGGGTTTGTAATGAAGAAGATGAAGTTTGGATAAAATATTTGGTTTAATCAAAATATTTACTAGTAGTTATAGTATTTCTTTTCTTATTTAATTATAGGTAGGCTATTCTTTTTTAAAAAAAAAAAAATTATACATGGCATGATGTGGTTTGTTGAATTTCCCCATCCCCGCGAGTGGTATCACGCTTAAGGTCTGTTTGGTGCAAGTGTTTACCAGCTACATAGAAGTTATAGTATTTCTTTTCTTATTTAATTATAGGTAGGCTATTCTTTTTTAAAAAAAAAAAATTATACATGGCATGATGTGGTTTGTTGAATTTCCCCATCCCCGCGAGTGGTATCACGCTTAAGGTCTGTTTGGTGCAAGTGTTTACCAGCTACATAGAAGACGATATGAGGTGTATAGTTGGTCACTAGGTAAATAGAGATATCTATATGGGAATTGGGCACAACTTTAAGGGGCTATCTATGTATTCTGCCTTGTTGAAATAATGATGCTGAAAGGTTATTTTGGTCTTTTAACTTTACATCTTTTAGGATTTTCCACTTTTAAAATAGTAGTAGATGTGGGTAATTAACATGCAACCAGTTTATCATTGGGAAAATATCTCCTAATAATCATTTGACATCCTTTATACGTATATTAATTATTTTAAATTGACACCCATCTACACTTCCTAATTCTTTGCAACCAAT
The DNA here is from genome assembly GCA_029990575.1 of Petunia axillaris subsp. axillaris. NCBI lineage: Eukaryota > Viridiplantae > Streptophyta > Magnoliopsida > Solanales > Solanaceae > Petunia > Petunia axillaris. Next base: position 2,575,344 of record JARKNS010000002.1, on the reverse strand, counting down.
CCCTTTTTAGGATTTTTTAGCCTTTCCTTCTTCTTCCTTCTCTTCTACCGCTGCCCCTTCCTTTCTCTCTACTTTAGCAACCGCCATCCTCTTCCCTTCACCGTATGCTAACTTTTAGTCGTTATTCAGTCTGCTACACGTAAACAAATAGTACGTAATGGATATGTTTTTCCCTCTTCCCTCACTTAAGCCACTTCATACTCTTAAACAAGCTGAAGTGGGGAAAGTATAGATCTGCTACACGTCTAGCTAGCATGCGGAGATTAGTAATTGTTAGTACTTTTTTTCTTGAATATGGTATTATTTTATATGTATAGACAACTTATCAGTGCATAAACATTGAATATAACTGAAAAAATTGAGAATACATATTATGTATAACTAAGAAAACTGAATGTGTGCACCGTAGAATTGAGTAACGTACACTAGCACAAATGAGGAGACAGATTGTAAATACTCTAACGTTGTTAGTACACATTGTATATTACTTTTGTCTATACTGAAAACAAAAAATAAGAACTATTAAAATAATAAAGGAAGGGAGTTAGACCGGCTATTATTCAGTTCTCCCTTTATTATTCTAACAATTTTGACCCTTTCAATTTCAGTCTAACCTCCACTTGCTACCCTTCGTTACGTCACACCACTAAAGTATGCCGACATCTCATAAATAATATTCGAAAGTATAATTGTCATTAATTATGATGATGGATGCATCAACACTACACAATGGAATAATTTCCCATGTTCTAATTAAATAAAAGCATCTTTACTTTGATTTCGAATAATCCTTAAAAGTTCAAGAAGAATGAAAAAGATACTCCAACTTAGTTGTTATTCTATCTTTGAATCATATAATCACTTTTATATTTCATATAATTAGCTTGACTTTGAATGATTCATTCGAGAAGTATTACAAACGTAAGACAATTAACTTAGTGTTTATTGAACAAAATAAACTCTTATACGGAAAATTTTGACTTGTATCGCGGACATTGTAAAAATTGCATTACAAAATTAAATCCTTAGCAAGTTAGATGCTCTTTTTTGTTATTAAATTCACTTAATGTATAGGGTTTTCTTTTTAATGATTAAATAGTTGAAACATGCATTTTACATTGAATATAGTAGTTAAAATATAAGATTCTTGAAATGCACTCTTAATTGTCTCCGTTAAGATAGAGGTCTTTGTGAACCAGCCAAAGGTGAAGCAACTAAAGCATTTTCTTTAGTCGCACCATTTTGAGGCCCAAATACGGCCTATTTGGCCAAGCTTTTAGGGAGCCAGAAGTGCTTATTTTTTTCAAAAAATATTTATTTAAAATTTTGGGGTGTTTAGTCAAGCTTCTAGAAAAAAATAAGTATTTTTGAGTGGCAGCAGAACTGTTTTTCTGCTGTGGAGAAGAAGCCGAAAAAAGTAGTTTTTTAAAAAAATAAGTGTTTTTGATTATTTGGGACAAGAATACTCATTTCAAACTTACATATTTAGAGCCCATTTGGGTAAGCTTAAAAAGTTACTTAAAAGTATATTTGTACCTTTAAGTAAAAAGTGGGTGTTTGGTAACTAAAAAAACAAAATACTTATAAGCACTTTTGTGCTTAAAAGAAGCCAAAAGTAAGAAGTCTCAAAAATGACTTATCCTTTTTACTTTTAAGCTACTTAAAATAAGCTCACCCAAACGGAGCCTTAATGAAATTGATATTATTATATATCTATTTTCGTAATTTGGTAATTATTTCAAATATTGGTCAAACATAAATTAATAACAAAAGTATTTTTCTAAAATTTGACCAAACACAAACTGCTTATCTCGCAAAGTACTTTTTCAAAAAGTACAAAAATACTTCTCAAAATAAACTGATTTGGCAACTTCGCAAAACAGGCTCTAAGTCCTTTCGTTTGACTTAATTAGGCATCGAGTCTGACATGTGCATTTTTACGACCTTACTTGAACAGCATCTGTTCTATAGGCTCGTACCACTGTATCCTTGAGTTCTAAGGAGACAGAAACCAAGTCTGGTGGATGAATCATGGCAATTAAAAGAAAAAAAGACGTGCATTTTTTTTTCTCTTCTTCTAAATAGACAATTTGTAGATTTTATAATTTCTTACATGGTTTCTCAAAGAGTTAATCTGCTTTCTCATTAAAATAAATAACATATTATCTAAGATCAACATTATCTTAAAAAATCAATTATAAAGAGATTATTAATACTTTTACATCTAAAAAAGCACGAAAAGTGGATTTTAATAAAAATTTGCATCATGAATTTTCTTTTTATTTAAAAAAAAAAAAAACTTCCAAATGAAGTTTGACTTCAAGCCCCGATTCTTCTTGAGTTGCCTTGACTGTCTATAGATTGACTTTATAACAATTAAGCATAAGTAATCATACGTACACGTTTTAACTACTGAGTAATGGAAATGTCGTTCCACTCTTCAGAGTACGTCACATTTAAATTCTTTCTTTTTTATGATTCCATGGACGAACGATAATAAGCCGTCTTCATTTTGGGATAGATTAATTTTAATTTGCCACAAAAAATTCTACTTGTATAAGGATAAGACTTTTGACTAAGTGTGTTTTCTTTTGGAAAAAATGAACTTTCACATGAAAACAGTGTTGACTTGTGCATTCTTGATTTTATAAAGAACTTTGCACTATATTAATTCTCTTATAATCAATTTCTCAAAAATAGGGGTCACAATTTTGACTTTATAATTCCATGAGTAAACATTCGTTTAAATTACTAAACAATGGAGATCTGACATTCTCCATTGGCACACCCTCCCTAGATTCCTCAGGAAATATACTAAGCACTAAGTACATATTCAAAGTAGAGTACATATTCAATCCAAATGCTAAAATAAGAAAAAAATTATTCAATACAAAGTCCATCTATGACTTTTTCGCAAAATTTCCTTCAGAAGAAAATTCATTAAATTTTTTCACAAATCTCCCTTCAACTTTTTCGCTTATGATACGTAAACAGAAGATTAATTATCGGGAGAATTTCAAAACTAGGCAGCCTACTACCTAAAATTACAAATGAAGGGCCACATTTCATCCATAGTATCCTCTTATTTTTAAATTACACAACATAGCACCCCTTATTTTTAAAATTACATAACATATCACACATTTAAACTAAAAATCGTAGGAGCCACTCCCCCACCACTGGCCTGCCACCAGAAAGTGAGCCTCCACCGCTGCCGCTGCCGGTCAGCTGAGGCCGGTGGCCGAAAAAAGAAAAATTCAGCGGATCTCGCCGGATTTGCTTATTTTATTTGTGGATTTGTTTAAATAATTATTTTTTGATAATTTTATACACCTAAATCTATCAAAATAATAAATTATACATGTAATACATAGAAAAATGTGTATGCAAGAAGAAAAATACAAAAAATAAACAAAAAATATAAAATTTATACAAACATCCATAAATAGTGCACAAATCTAAATTTATACAACTTTATTCATTGTTCATACACGCATATACAGCTTTATATAAATTTACAAAAGTGCATAGAATGTGTTTATACACTGACAATACGTACATATACAGATTTATACATTTTTATACACGTTTACAGAATTGTATTAACTTGTATAAGAATGTATAAAATTATATAAAGTCAGAAAAATAATTTTAAACATTGTTTCGGGCAGATTTTACATAAAAGCTTAACAAACATAAAAGATCTATACAGTTTTATACAAGAAAAACACTAGATCTAAACATTAAACAAAAATTTTAACAAAAAACTAGTAGATCTCAACATATTTTTATGAAAAAGTGAAGAAAAAGAAGAAACTTGGTAAATAAACTCATCACCGGAGTTTTGACCGGAATATACAACGAAAATCAATGTTGCTATTCAAAAATTTTAAAAAAAATAATAAGAAGAAGAAGAAGAAACAGTGGCGGCGCGGCGGCAGTGATGATGCTGGGGCGGTGGCAGCGACATGGAGGAGAGGGAATAACGGTGGGGCAGTGGTGGAAGGGGTGGAGGGGGTTGGCGGCGGCAGTGATGTTGTAAGGGTGAAGATAAGAGAGGAAAAATGAGAAAGAGAGAAAAAGAAGAGAGGAAAAAAGGGTGCTAGGATTTTTTCTCCTTTAAATAGGGGGTGCTATAGAGTGAAAGAAAAAATTAAAATAAAAAAAAGGGAGGGAGGGGTGCTATGTCGGGTAAGATAGCAAAATAAGTGTCTTTTTTGGTAATTTTCATGAGTGGGGTGTATCTCAATGTAATTGTCCCGGGAGAATTTCAAAACTAGGCAGTCCACTACCTAAAATTACAAATGAGGGGCCACATTTCATCCATAGCACCCCCTTATTGTTAAATTACACAACATAGCACCCCCTTATTTTCAAAATTACATAACAATTTAAACTAAAACCCCTATGAGCCACTCCCCCACCCTCCCCACCACTGGCCCGCCACCGGAAACTGAGCCGCCACCACTACCGCCGTGGCCGGAAAATAAAAAATTTAGCGGATCTCGTTGGATTTGCTTATTTTATTTGTAGATTTGTTTAAATAATTATTTTTTGATAATTTTATACACCTAAATCTATCAAAATAATAAATTATACATTTAAATACATAGAAAAAGGTGTATGCAAGAAGAAAAATACAAAAATATATACAAAAAATATAAAATTTATACAAACATCCATAAATAGTGCACAAATCTAAATTTATACAATTTTATTCATTATTTCATACACGCATATATAGCTTTATATAAATTTACAAAAGTGCATAGAATGACTTTATAATTATACACTGTCAATACGTACATATATAGATTTATACATTTTTATATACGTTTACAGAATTGTATAAGCTTGTATAAGAATGTATCAGAAAAATAATTTAAAACATTGTTTCGGGCAGATTTTACATAAAAGCTTAACAAACATAAAAGATCTATACAGTTTTATACAAGAAAAACACTAGATCTAAACATTAAAGAAAAGTTTTAATAAAAAACTAGTAGATCTCAACATATTTTTATGAAAAAGAAGAAACTTGGTAAATAAACTCATCACCGGAGTTTTGACCGGAATATACAACGAAAATCAATATTGCTATTCAAAAAAATTTAAAGAAATAATAAAAAGAAGAAGAAGAAACAGTGGCGGCGCGGCGGCAGTGATGATGCTGGCGGCGGTGGCAGCGACATGGAGGAGAGGGGATAACGGTGGGGCAGTGGTGGAAGGGGTGGAGGGGGTTGGCGGCGGCAGTGATGTTTTAAGGGTGAAGAGAAGAGAGGAAAAATGAGAAAGAGAGAAAAAGAAGAGAGGAAAAATGGGGGCTAGGGTTTTTTTTCCTTTAAATAGGGGGTGTTATAGAGTGAAAGAAAAAAAAAAAAAAAAAAAGGGAGGGAGGGTGCTATGTCGGGTAAGATAGCAAAATAGGTGGGTGTCTCTCAATGTAATTGTCCTGAGAGAATTTCAAAACTAGGTAGTCCACGACCTAAAATTACAAATGAGGGGCCACATTTCATCCATAGCACCCCCTTATTGTTAAATTACACAACATAGCACCCCCTTATTTTCAAAATTACATCACATAACACCCATTTAAACTAAAAACCCTAGAAGCCACTCCCCCATCCTCCCCCACCACTGGCCCGCCACCGGAAACTGAGCCGCCACCTCTGCCGCCGTGGCCGGAAAATAAAAAATTCAGCGGATCTCGTCGGATTTGCTTATTTTATTTGTAGATTTGTTTAAATAATTATTTTTTGATAATTTTATACACCTAAATCTATCAAAATAATAAATTATACATGTAAATACATAGAAAAATGTGTATGCAAGAAGAAAAATACAAAAATATATACAAAAAACATAAAATTTATACAAACATCCATAAATAGTGCACAAATCTAAGTTTATACAACTTTATTCATTATTTCATACACACATATACAGCTTTATACAAATTTACAAAAGTGCATAGAATGTGTTTATAATTATACACTGTCAATACGTACATATACATATTTATATATTTTTATACACGTTTACAGAATTATATAAACTTGTATAAGAATGTATAAAATTGTATAAAGTCGGAAAAATAATTTTAAACAGTGCTTCGGGGATATTTTACACAAAAGCTTAACAAATACAGTATCAAAGATCTATACAGTTTTATACAAGAAAAACACTGGATCTAAACATTAAACAAAAGTTTTAACAAAAAACTAGTAGATCTCAACGGATTTTTATGAAAAAAGTGAAGAAAAAGAAGAAACTTGATAAATAAACTCCTCACCGAAATTTTGACCGGAATATACAACGAAAATCAATATTGCTATTCAAAAAATTAAAAAAGAAGAAGAAGAAACAACGGCGGCAGTGATGAAGCTAGCGGCGGTGGCAGCGACATGGAGGAGAGGGGATGACGGTGGGATAGTGGTGGAAGGGGTGGAGGGGTGGCGGGGGCAGTGATGTTGTAAGGGTGAAGAGAAGAGAGGAAAAATGAGAAAAAGGGAAAAAGAAGAGAGGAAAAATGGGAGCTAGGATTTTTTCTCCTTTAAATAGGGGTGTTATACAGTGAAAGAAAAAATTAAAAAAAAAAAGGGAGGGGGTGCTATGTCGGGTAAGATAGCAAAATAGGAGGTCTTTTTTAATAATTTTCATGAGTGGGGGGTGTCTCTCAATGTAATTGTCCCTTAATTATTTCTTTCTGTACACACACAATTCTTTCTTTGAATATAATTTCGTCAACTCTCTTTAAGCATATTACTAATCTCTCCGATCATTTTAACTGTTACTTATAATTTGTGCACATCCCTTAATAAATAGGTTGTTTGACTATATTGCTTTCGATCTCTCTTCTGTTTTTTTGTAAACTGAAATAAATGTTATTGGGATGACCAAAGGTAAGTTGGGATGACCAAATGTAAATAATGTTATTAATTTTTTTAAATGACACTTATTATAGCTTATTTTAAAAACCTAATCATATTATTTTCTTATTTTATGTTTCAAAATTAACTAAACAAAAGTAAAGAACTTAAATAAAGTTTTTCATAAGAGATGTTCGAATCATTTCTTATCTAAATGATTATAAATTTCAAAAGAAAGATTGTCCAAACATAATTTGTTTAAAGTAAATAAGTACTTCACAAATAAATTAATCAAACATAAACTGAATTTCTCCATTATTACTTCTATATGTAAGGCTGTTTTGACAAAAATCTTTCTCAAATTAACCAATTTTTAGAAGCTTGACACTAAATGAAAATTTTATCCTCGCCACATATCTTAATGCTTAATTCGATGTGTTCTTTATACGTACCCTACGTGAACGGCTGAATTATTAAATTTCCTACTGGTAGAGCCATGTCATGAAATGATACAAATTTATTTTCATATCCTTCAGTCGTTTTGATAATTTCAGTCTCATTTTCAACATCGCCTTTTTAGTGTACACCTCTTTGTACCCATATTATTTCTGCCCTAGATTTACCTTTAAAATAAATTATTCCATCTATTTCATTTTATGTGAACATAAGCTTTTAACTTTTCAAAAGTTGATTTGAGTATTCTTTAAATTAAAGCTGATACAATATTTTAGAATTAAAATTTAAAAACTGTACAAAATATTATAAGTTACAATATTTCTCATATCAATATAATTAAAAAAAAAATACATCTTGAAATGTTAGTTAAAATTTATGCCGTTTGAATTCTAAAAAAATGAAAAAGTTGTATAACTTGAACAGATTGAATACTAGCTATTACAATATCTGCTTTTACACTCATCATTTTAATCTTTTTTCGCAAAACTTTTAACAAATGATTTAACATTACTAGTCTCAGCTGCCTTCTAACATTTGTCAAACGTCTCTCGTTTATTTTATACCATTTTATGATACAAGACTTCAACTTTTCAACAGTATTTACTCTTCTTTTTGGCAAATAGCTCCTAGGTACAGAAACTGTTATACTCTATGCAGCTCCTAAGGACACTAGAAGGGGTTGAATAGTGTCCTCTAATTTTTGTTGAAGAACCTGACTCTTAATCACAAAAATCTTGTTTTTGTGTAGTTACTAGAACAAAACACACAACATTGAAACTAAAACTGTAAATAAAGGATACAGTATTTTTACGTAGAAAACTCCTTGTTCAAGGGAGAAAAACTACGACCCGCACTCTGGAATTTTGAAAACACTTCCAGTAACACAAAGAGCAAGTTTTAGATTACAAACTCTGTAACTAAAGGGCTACACTCTAGACCCTAATCACATACAAAGCCAAACTCTGACTTTACAAAATAATCTCTCAAAGTTTACCTATTACACTAGCTTCTCAAATAAGTAGATAGGTAAAATACTCAATACAAAACACAGTGACAACAACAATAAAGAATCTAAACAATTTGTTAAATTTGCTCTGAGTTTTTCAATGGTTGTCAACACCAGTTTGAACACTTCAAGAATTATTGAATCATCTTTTGTTTGCTCTCAACTCTCATAGTGAATAACTGAGATCGACTGTCCCAATTACTTGCTTTTATATGAGCTGTGTGTAACCCTAGTAGTTGTTCACTAGGAAACTTCACAATTATGGTTAGTGAAGATTTTCAATGATACACTCCTTGTTTAGTACCAACTCATGTTCACACTTCAATGAGACAGCCACGACACAACTTCTTTTGCTGACTAGGATACTTAGATGTATACGGGTCACTACTCCCAGTTCTGCATGAATTTGCATCCCACAATCTTCAGTCATGCCCTTCTTCTCAAGGACTAGGTTTTCCACTAAGTCCTTCATTTGTCAATCTTCAAAACAATCATCTCAACAGAAACTATTCAATGGAAATTGCAATTCTTTGCCTTTGCACTTTCTAAGATCAACCAATGCTTATTACTTGTGGAGTATGAGATGGGTTCGTCGTAATATCATATTAGGTACAAAGATGATGGAAAAAGGAGATCAGCATGTTGAACATTATTAATAGTATGAAATACTCCGATCCATCCTTAAAAGATATAAATACTTTCACACACATTACGTACTTAGTCGTATTGATAACATAAATCAAATGCCATATGTCTAGATAATACAATAGATACATAACCTAGGATAGCTAACACATTTAAAGTCATTATTTCATACATTACCACAAACTATAGAACTTATGAAAAGACAAATTAAAAGATAATTATGGTGAAACATAAGGTGTAGCAATTAAGTACAACCTGTTTTTCCTAGTAATTAGACCACTAAATTTCTCATCCAGGTCTAATTCCTCAGGATTCGTCCCATTTGGAAGTTTCCAGTCAAAATGATAGAATAATTTAGCTAGAGTAAGCTCAACCATTGCTGTACCAAGGGTTGCTCCTGGGCAAATTCTTTTTCCAGCTCCAAATGGTGTGAACGCAGAAGTAATGTCCTTATTGGCATCAACATTATTTTCAATATTCATGAATCTCTCAGGATCAAATTTCTCGGGCTCTCGCCAGTACTGTGAATTTCTTGATATTGCATAAAAATTCACTAGGACTGTTGTTTTTTTTGGTATAACATACCCATCAATCGTGCATTCTTCTCTTGATTCCCTTGGTATGGAAAATGGACCAGGATGATGGAACCTTAGTGTTTCCTTAACTACCGATTTCAAGTATTTCATATTCTGAATATCACTATGTTCAACGTTTTTCTTTTCTTTCAAGACCCCCCTGACTTCAGATTGCAGTTTTTTCATCATTGTTGGATTCTTTATTAATTCAGACATGGCCCATTCCAGTGTTGCTGCTGCTGTCTCAGTTCCACCAACAAAGATATCCTATATATAGGTTGCCCAAATGATTTAATTTAGCTTACACAACCATTTGTTTTACGAAATTAATCAATAAAAAACGAAAAACTATAAAAGAAAAATTTAAAGAAAGAGGTAAGAGTGTGTTTGCTACAACAAAAGTTATTTTTCATATTCCAATATTTTTCTGAATGATGATTTCCGGAGTTCGGTTGGTGAGCGAAAAATATTTCTACATATAGTGGTAAAGATTAATAAAATATTAAAAAATCGGGTGCGTTTTGATAAAACTTTTGAGTAATAAAGATTAATAACAATGTCTAAGTTGGAACAAAATACAAAATTAAAAATTAAATAGTTGTAAGGAAGTGACTTCGCTTTTGTTGGAAATGACTTCTAATGAGCCATGACATTAAAGGTAAAATAGGGATACTATGATTAAATAAGTTCAAAAGAAAAAAAATTAGTTTAAATTTTTTTAGCAAAAAATTAAGCAGAAGAATGTACTAATATTTACTATACTCACCAAGATTATGGCTTTGATGTTTTTCCTTGTTATATGGTAGCTCCCGTTGTTCTTAAGCCTTAAAAGAACATCCACAAGATCTTGCTCTTTAGGCTTATGATCAATATTGTCATTTCCAGCTGCTTCTATACTGGCTTCACGTTCACTAACAATTTCATCAAGAACCTTATCGAAAGCTTGATGTACTTTAACTAGTTTTTGCTTGTAACCAGTTATGTAAGACAAAAATAACTGAAGGGAAGGGAACAATTCTGAGATGTTGAGTGTTTCTGCTGTGAGAGCTGATATTTCTTCTATTAGAGAAAGCAATGATGAATTTGGATCATTAGTACTACAAGTTCTTCCAACTGAAGCTCTACAAGAAATAGCACATGTAATTGTGCAAAACAGTTCTTTCATATCAATTGATGTCCCTCCTAAGGACATGATAGAAGTACACACGCGCAAAATCTCTTCTTCCATTATAGGATAAGTCGAGTTGACTCGTTTTGCACTTAGGAGTTCTATGGTGCAAATTTTGCGCATTTGTATCCAGTAATCACTGTAGGGAGCAAATCCAATGTCTCCACTATCATACAACATGTACTTTGCAAAAAGAGTCTGTGGCCTATTTGCAAACACAGTCCCGTTTGTTTTCAATACTTGTTGCAGTACTTCACTAGATGATACAACAATAGCCGAATTTTCACCTAGTTTTAGGTGCATCAATGGTCCATATTTCGCAGCTAATTTTGCGAGCACAACATAGGGATTGGAAACTGCTAGCTGGTGCAAGTTTCCTATGAATGGGAGCTTCCTTGGTCCTGGTGGCAAGTTTGTTTGCCCTTTTTTATGATCCTTAATGTATATGACTAGTAGTAAGGGTAGGAAAAAGAGGAAGATGGTAGTGAAGAAAGAGATATCCATGAATTTGACTCAACTTTCAAGTGTCTGATTGTCTTTTAATATGATGAGTAGTCACTGAAAGAGTTTGAACAAATGCATGAGCTATATATAAGATTTATATTTGTACGAAAAGACTAATTTACCCCATATTGAAGATATACAAAAAGTATATACTGCATACAGTTTTATTAATCCCTAACAGGTAGAATCTGAAAGGACAAATTAAGTTGCCGCGAAAGTAATCTTATAAAAAAAAAAATCCTCCCCAATGAATACTTAGGAGTTAGGATAAAGGGTGGAGTAGTCCCGGTGCACAAAGCATTTTCTATTTACACATGATCTGAGAAAGGATCATCCCAAAATTTGTGGTGTACGCAACCTAAAATGTATACTTAGGATATTATGACTTTTCATTTGAATATTAAGGTCTTTAATTAGACAATAAAGTAACACTTCCTATGTTGTATTAAAATCAAGCATCTGGTTTGACTTCGGATGATTATGGCTAGAAGGGTCTGAAAAGATAGACTAAAAGTTAAGTACTCCCTCCATTTCAAATTAGTTGTCCCCTTCAGTTTTTTTTCATGTTCATTAAGAAAACTATTTGATAGGGTGTGTATTTTACTATGTTATCCCTATTTAATGTTCAACTATTAAATTTTGTTGAGAATTCTTTTAATATTAAGGTTATAGTTGAAAAAGACTAACAATTTTAGTCTTAAAATTTTAAAGTGTCAACTAATTTGGAACAAATGGTTATTGCTTAAGTATCAACTAATTTGGGACGGACGTAGTATTTGTTAAAAAATTTGAATCAGATGTTAATTTTTTTTTTTTATATTTCATCCTAGTTTGACTTTGAATGAATCGAAGAATAAGTGTTGCAAAACTAAGACTCTTAACTAAGTACCTCTGCAGTCTGAATGAATCTTCAGTAAGGGTGGCAAATCTAAGACTCTTAACTAAGTATTTATTGAACCTATATGCAGATTGCAATCATATAGTATTAATTTTTTATCTTTTAAACAAAATAAATTTTTGTACAGAAAATGATTTAACTCACTTAATTATACTATAAAAAAAATCTTACCTGTTATTTAGCATATCTTAGCAAAAAAACATCTTTTTTAAGTCACTAATTCCAATTTTTGCTCAAAAATTCGAGTTAGGTACATTTGCAACATAATATAGAGACCCTTTTAAACAATTACAAACTATATAAGAAAGGAAAATTTATTTACAAAATATATGACTAATATGCATGGTTGATACATATTCTATGTGAAGTAAATTCTAGACTTGTATATACAAGTAATAGCGCTTCTAAATATAATCATGTAACCCAATATTCAAAAAGAGGGTATGACAGTCTTCATGAGTTTGACTTTGTAACAACATAGCGTTAGCGATTAGTAATCCTACGTATAACGAATAAATAATGGACTTCCCGTTCTAAACCGTTGTCCACCTTGCCGAGATTCCTCCAAAAATTCCCCGCACAAAGGACAATAGATAAAAGAGATAACTCCAAAACGTATTTTTCCTAATTAAGAACTTGTTTGCCAAGCTGCGAAAATCAACTTATTTTGAGAAGTGCTTTTAAGCAAAATATTTTTGAAAAAAGTTATAGTTTTTGTTTGGCCAAATCATGCGAAAAGTGCTTTTGTTAGTTAATTGTATTTTACAAGCATTTAAAACTTATTTTTAAATATCAAATTACGAAAAGCGATATGCATACAAATTGTTTCCTATTCATTTTTATATGTTTAATTTTGTCCTTAAAAATTAAAAGTAAATTTTTTGGAGAAGCTACTTTTTCTATTTCTGCTTAAAAGCTAAAAACAGCTTATGCTTCTGCTCAAAAAAACTTATTTTTTACCAAAAACTTGGTCAAACACCTTCATTATCTAAATTAAGTGCTTCTTGTTAAAAGTAAGCACCTTTGGCCGGTTAGAAGTTTCGCCAAACAGGCTTTAAGGCACAACTAAACATTCTTTCATTTCCTGTACAACTAACCAAAATAAACAAAAATATACCTCTTTAATCCGAATGTCTAATTTTACTGTTCTTGTTTCCCCATAAATAAATTCTATGAAAAGTTTCACAAATTCCCTTTTACATTCTATTTATTCCAAAAATAGAATCTAGTGAAACTATATTAACTTAAATCAAGAACAACAAACAATAACTATGCCTCAATCCAAATAAGTTGGGGACGTTTATATATTCCTCATAGGTTGTTACTTCATCTAATCTCAATTCATATCATCATGGTACCATATAAGAAAAAAGGAATGTATAATATTAAAATAGGGAAGCAGATAATGTACCATAAAAAATTAATCTAGGAACTCTAGTTTTAAGTATACCTGTCAAACGGGCCGGGCTAGCCTGGTATCGGACCAGACCGGACCGGTAAAAGACCGGACCGGTTCATTATAAGCAGTCCGTTACAAAGAGGAAGCGGGTTGCGGGCCGAGCCGGGCTTAAGAAAAAAGACCGGTTAGCCCGGACCGGTAAAAGACCGGTCTTTGGCCCACCGGTGGACCGGATCGGACCGATTTTTTCATAAAAAATTATACTATATATTGAGGAAAATTAAGACATGCTTTTGCCAAGAATCGTACAAAATATAATGTAATATTTAGTCCCTTTTACAATCCCTCAATATGCAATAGTATCAAAGATATTTTTAGCTTCATTAAGTACAACGAATGAACATATTCATTTACTATTTTTTCATTGCTAATTAAGAATATATATTAATTAAGTATTTTATACAACTTATCTTCTTAGTTGTAAGAGAATTTGATAGTCGCAATTTCTCATCCTTGAGTTGTAGTATTAAAGTTGTATCTATTTGACTAAGTGTACTATAGTAATGATGAAATAGTAGTTACTTAAAATAATAACAGTGATATTTTACTTCATGAGTAGTGCATCAAATTAACATAGTGATTAAACTTGGTTTCCATCAATGAGTCAAAGTATATGATTCTTAAAATGTTTGATCCTTTCTTTCCTGCTTTCACCTTCCTTCTCTTTTTATATAGGACTATATGTCCTTCCAATTGCAAGTACAAAGTGATAGGCTTAGCTAAAATATGGAAAAAAAAAAAAACAAAAAAGAAGAAAAAAAAATCGGACCGGACCGGTCCGGTGCTTAATGGGCTAAGGTCCGAGCCGGGCTTCAATTTTTTTAAAAAAAGACCGGTTCGGACCGGACCGATAATGGCCCAGACCAGACCGGACCGGTACCGGGACCGGTAAGCCGACTCTTAACGGGTCGATCCTGGCCCGATTGACAGGTATAGTTTTAAGAACTGGGACTAACTTATTAAAATCATGTTCTCCAATAAAAATGGAAGAGGGCACTCAACTACAAATTAACCTTCTACCCTAACTTCCAACTTCCATCATCTCGTATTTTGAGTTATGTCTTTGATACAAAATCAAGAGCAAGAGCGAAAGAGAAAAGTAGAGCGCACAGGAGAGAGAAATGGTTGTCCTAAGAGTGGCCCCCTAGATTTTGGTTAATAAGAATTAAGAAGGTGTCACATACACTTAAAGTTAGTTCTATAGAGTGATCGTTAATTTGACCAACTAATAGTATGAAGCATATCGAGTGTTGACCAGTCAAGAATATACCTATATTGAAGATTTAGCAGAGATGCGAATACTTAAATGAATGTGTGGACACACTAGGATGGATAAGATTAAGAACGAGGTCATACATGATAAAATGGGAGTGACCTCGGTGATGTACAAGATGCGACAAGCGAGGCTCCACGATGGTTCGGACATGTGAAAAGGAGGAGCACTGATCCCCCAGTGAGGGAGTTTGGGGGGTTGAAAGTGCTGGATCTATGGAGATATAGAGCTAGAGTGAAGAAGAATTAGGGCGAGGTGACGTGACTAGACATGACATCGCTCACCTTCAGATCACCCAGCACATAATCATAGATAAGAAAGTGTGGGGCTCGAGGATTATGATAGAAGGTTAGATAGTAGTCAAGCGATCTCTGTCATATTAGCAGTAGCATTATTCCGATATATATATACTTATTCTTCGTCTATATTGCTATTGGTGTTCCTGTTTACATTGGGTATTCCTTAGTCTTATTATTTTTTTGTACAATAGTATTTTCATCTTGTTTTTCAAATATGTTTTCTAAATTATTTTTTTTAGTCGAGGTCTATCGGAAACAGCCTCTCCACCTTGGTGGGAGTAAGTTCTGCATACATCTCACCTTCTTCAGAGCTTACTTGTGAGATAATATTGGATATGTTATTGTTGTTTCATTGGAGGCTAAATTTTGGTTTAAATGTCCTCTTAGAGTGTAAAGCATGCATCATTAGAAAATCAATTAATTATTAAACTAATAGATAATAACAGAAATAAATGTTATTTTAAAAAATCAACAAAGAATTATTTTTTCACATCATGTTCTTCACCAATGTGTGGAACTAAGATTTACCTTTCTCCGTCTCTGCTTTATTTGTCCTGATTACTATAAATATTCGTCTCAAAATATTTATTATTTTAGAAGTTCAAAGTAACATTAATTATTATTTTTCAGAGTTTGCCCTTAGTAGTAATTGTTATTGAAGACCACAAATATATCTCAAATATGGGCTACAATAATTGTTCAAATGCCAACAAAGACATAAATAAGGGTGAAATAGTCAATGACCCCATTAATGATATTTAAGGTGATACTAAAAGAGAGGAAGATGACAAATAAAACGAGATAGGGTGTGTATTAGCAGGCATATATATACCGAATTAATGATAAATCATAAAGAATCTGGCCTAGGTATCTAGAAACTCACTTTTTTTTTTGGAACTTGTGACTAGATTATGTTTAATTGTTCCGTTGACCACCAAACTTTAGATGGTTATACAAAACTTTACGTTATAGGTGCTATTTAAAATTCTAAATTATAAAGTGCTTTCTTGTTATCTTTTCCAAAGTCTGTTAGTAATATTTTATTTCACATTCCAGTTCATTGAATTTGACTGGCATAACAAACATAACTTATATATTTCTTGACATGTCTCCATTTGGTTCAGTACAGCTAATTTTCTTCCCTGTGCATCTCAGAATGTTACTTGGCTGTAGAAACGAAATCATTCCACTCTCTGATCATAAACTAGGAAATTACAAATCACATACATCCAGTAAGAGATTAGTTTCTGCATAGAAATATACATACATCATTTTTACTTGTAACTATCTCAAATAACTTCAGTTGCGCTTTTTGTTTTTGTGGCTAATTATTTAAAGCACATGCAATCTACTGGAGACCATGCATAGTAAGATGCAGCCACAATGCTGCTTCATCAATGGTAATTAATAAAGGTGATTTTGTTGTACCTTATGTACATCTATTCTGAAAGTATTTAACCTTTTCATACAGGATGATGGTTTCAAAGAGACAAAGGAGAGAATAAGGGAAGCATTTGGAAAAATAGAGCTATCACCTTCTTCTTATGACACTGCATGGGTGGCTATGGTCCCTTCAAGAAATTCCCCAAACTGCCCTAGTTTCCCGCAGTGCTTGGATTGGATTGTTGAAAATCAAAGAGAAGATGGATCTTGGGGACTCAATCCTAGCCATCCGTTGCTTGTCAAAGACTCCCTTTGTTGCACTCTCGCATGTTTGCTTGCCCTCAGCAAATGGAGAGTTGGTGATAACCAAGTCAAGAGAGGTAATTAATGCCACAAATATCACACTTATACGCATGCACGAAGAATGTAAAATAAATTATATTAGTACTATTCAACAAGGAATAACTTTTGTGCAAGACTGCTAGGTATAATAGGTTTACACCATCATGTTTTACCTGAAATAACTCAGGTACTAAGTTGCGTATGCATAAACCTCTCTTTCTCCACTCTCGTGCATCGCTTCATTCAATATCTTTCAGGCCTTGGCTTTATTGAAATGCATGGTTGGGCAGTTGACAACGAGGATCAGATTTCACCTGAAGGATTTGATATAATATTTCCTAGTATGATCAAGTGTGCAAAGAAATTAAATTTGGCTCTGCCTTTGGATCCTGACCTTGTAAATTTGATGATCCACAAACGCGATTTGACAATTGAAAGGTATGTTTCTTCGTTTGTAAAATGGTTAATTGACATATATACATAACATATAATTAGTGTAATTTCAATAGAGATCACTTTTGATAGAAAGCACTTGACTCCTAAGTAGGATCCCGAACTTGAACCCACTAACAAGTCTACCAAGTTTTTGCAAGAAATCCACAGATCATGAAAAGTCTTACTCCCTCCACTACATATTGTAAAGAATAGTTTGACTTAAAGTTGGAGTTTAAGAAAAAAAGAATTGTAAAATTTGTGGCGTAAAATAAGATATAGATATTTGTGTGGCGGTAAATCATCACTAAAGGTAAAGTGAGATGTTTAGTGTCATTGACCTTCTTAGAACGAAGTAATAAAAAAATTATGCCATCATTTTTTTAACAAGTGGCGGTACATTTTTTGCCCCGTCAAGAAAAGCTCTTGGCTATCGTAACGTCGTGGTGCTAGTAAAATTTGGCGATGCAAGAAATTTTTTTTATTGGGGCCAAAGATGTAAGACGTTTCTTTTGTGAATCACCCTAAGTCAGCGGGTTAGCGTCCTGCTCCACTTTAATATACCCGGCCTGTCTATTACTAGAAGTTTTGATAGTATAAAGAATTTTTTCATACTAGTGTATTTGATACTCTATAGCTTCATCTTAATTGCACCATATTAAAGAAATCTTACTTATCTTTCTTGTTTTTTTTTTTCCTTCTTTTACTTATCTAAAATCATTTGATGGGTCATTTCTGAACCATTAGAGCCTTGAAGAAGGATTACCAGGGGAATATAGAGAATCTTGAATATGTTGCTGAAGGGCTTGGTGAATTATGTCATTGGAAAGAGATCATGCTTCATCAAAGACACAATGGTTCTCTTTTTAATTCACCAGCCACTACTGCAGCTGCCTTGATTTACCATGAGCACGATGAAAAATGCTTAGGATACTTAAACTCAATCTTGAAACTGTACAATAATTGGGGTATGCACCACCATCATCTCAAAACTTTCAGATTATGTGTCCAAAGAGAATAGTAATATTTATCGTCTCTCTTCTTACCCACTCTGCTCCATTTTGTTTGTCATTATATTTTGATAGTTACTCCTTCCATCCCAATTCAAATGTTTTTGTTTAACTGATTACGGAGTCTAAGAAATATAAGGAGACTTTCTAATTTTAATCTTCTGGTTCTAAATTAAAGATGTATGTAACGTATTAAAATGTCATTTGAATTGTGGTTCTAAACTTGTCATGTATGGTGTTTGAATTGTCAACTTACTAATTATAGAAAGAAACACTCTTTTTGAGACAGAAAAAAAGGGAAGTAAGAAACTTAAATTGGGACGAAAGGAGTGAATTGTTTATCTTTGACCAAAATTTTGCAAGTTTTTTGAATATTTTGAATTGTATAATTATTCTTGCTTATAGTACCTTTTATATAACTTTCAAATATGTGATTTTTTTCCAAAAAGTTTAAAAATTATGTGTCTCAATTCACGAAATTTGACACTTGAAATCCGAATCATGACAAATAAATTCGGACAGAGGGAGTAATTAATTAATTGGATATAATTTTAGTCTAAGTTACTACGTTTACTTTAGGTTTAATGTTTGCTAGGCTTCTTTTAATCACGTCGGAGTTTTATATGCCATGTTAGTAGTAGAACTCAACTAGACACTAATGCTAGACAAAACTAATTTTTAAAATACTGAACTGCAAGCTTGAATGAGTGTTATGGATGAAATGAAAATTTATATAGCCGATCCTACCAATTGCTAGCTGGATTAAAACACGGTGGCTTCAGGAAGCTAAAAATTCCATCAGTTCATCATGAGATTGAGTTGCTAAATGTTGAGCTACCTATATATGTCAATTTAAGACACTCATTGTTAGCTTTACTAAATAAGTCCTTTTTTCCCATGGATAGTTCCCACTACATACCCTACAAAGATACATTCATGTCTTTGCTTGGTTGATTTCCTTCAAAATCTTGGAGTAGACAGGTACTTTAGAACCGAAGTCAAAAATGTTCTGGATGAAATATACAGGTAATTTGAATTGATCATCATGGTTTGTACAAATTACTTTTGAGAAATCTCTGGTAATAATGGTCAATTATTGACAGGTTTTGGCAACAAAAGAATGATGAAATCTTTTCAGATATTGCCCATTGTGCCATGGCGTTTCGACTTTTACGGATGAACAACTATGAAGTTTCCTCAGGTTGGAAACTAGAAATTAAGAAAATTAATTTCTACTAATGTATCAATAAATTCGACATCTCTCTGCAGAAGAACTAGTAGGATTTGTCAATCAAGAACATTTCTTTACAACATCAAGTGGGCAACTTAAGAGTCATGCTGCAATTCTTGAACTCCACCAAGCATCACAGGTGGCTATTCATGATGGGAAAGATCACATTTTGGATGAAATTAGTACTTGGACTAGAACTTTTATGGAGCAAAAACTCTTAGACAAGTACACTCTTGATAGGTCAAAGAAGGAGGTATAGGCCATTTAAACTGTTTACTTTTTTTTCCTCTGTAGTGTTAGAATTTATGACATCTTTAATCTATGCAATATCAGATGGAACTTGCTTTGAGGAAGTTTTATGCCTCATATGATCGAGTGGAAAGTAGACGACACATCGAGTCATGTGAAGTAAACAGTTTTAAAATCTTAAAAGCAGCTTACAGGTACAGTCGAACCCACTGACTCTAAATCCTGAATACCTTCTGTCCTTAAAAAGTTTTGTCGATTGTAACTTGGTCAATGTCATTCTCACTGCTGCTTCATTTGTTTAATCCACGAGTTGTTTCTGAATGTGTAGATTGCATGATGGTCTTGATCATATTTGTAATAAAGTAGTGATATTCTTATGTTCTCTCTCTCTCTTTTAGGGCTCCTAACATTAACAACGTCGACTTCCTAAAGTTCTCAGCACAGGATTTTAACTTGTGCCAAGCCCAACATAAAGAAGAACTTCAACAACTCAAGAGGTATTGTCATTGCTATTTCTTAGGCAGCAATTCATTTCTCTTCACATATATTAGGAAGGCAGAGAGGAGCTGTTTACAATTAAAGAAGGGGGGGTTCAATTTATCCCCCTTTGTCCGAAAATTATATTGTATTTTTTGAATCCTCTTATTAAAACTTTTAACTCTGCCTCAACTGTATCTAGGTGGTTTGAAGATTGTAGACTTGGCCAAGTAGGATTTCCACAACAGTTCGTATACACTAGTTACTTCATGATTGCTGCCTTACTCTTCGAACCTGAATACTCTGATGCTCGTCTGGCATATGCAAAGAACACAATGCTTATAACTTTGGTGGATGACTTCTTTGATGGTTCTGTTTCCGAAGAAGAGCTGCTCAACATCTACGAATTAGTACAGAGGTTCTGTCATCTGTATATACTTGCTTATAATGTATATACAAAATCGTTTTAACCATCATGCTGTTCAATTGACGTTTCGTAGATGCCTAATGTCTATACATGTTAAAAATCAAATTAAAATGTATACATATCATGATATCACACTTATTCTTAACTCGCTAACTCTAAATCCTAAATTCACCTCTGTTATGTTGTTCAGCTCACATTTTGTAAAGGCTATTGGGCTTAACTTTTCCTATTATAGGTGGGATAGATACTCAACTGTTGGTTTCCATTCAGAGAGGGTTAAAATTTTCTTTTCAGCACTTCACCACACAATAGAGGACCTTGCTGCAAAAGCACACATCAAGCAAGGTCAATCTGTCAAAGATCACCTTATTAACTTGGTATGGAATAACATATTCTCAAAAAATATTTCATGATTATTTTCTCCTACTCTTCAGTTGACTAGAAATATATCTTTTGTATAGTGGATTGAGTTGTTGAAGTGTATGCTGGTGGAATTAGACTGGTCGAAAACTAAGAAAGCCCCAAGCATAGAAGAGTACCTGGCTGTTGCATGTGTAACTATCGGTGTTAGATGCGTTGTTCTGACAACACAATATCTTCTCGGCCCAAAGTTGTCCAAAGATGTCATAAAAAGTTCTGAGATCAATGCCTTATGCAATTATACAACTATGGTTGCTCGACTGCTTAATGATGTACAAACCTACAAGGTAAATCCCAGGACTAATTTAGTTCTTTTGCCCTACAGAGAATAGTCATGTGATGCTGGATTATACTCATTTTATCATGTATCAAAGAACTTTTTTTTTTCCACCTTGTAAGAGTAAAGTGTACTCTCAGGTTTTGACTACCGGTTTTGGTGATTTTTTTCCAACATATTGAATGATATCTTTTAGTTCATGTGCAAGACAAGTGCATACTAACATTGATCATCTCCTCTTGCATTTTCCTGCAGAGAGAACAAGCGGAAAGTTCACCAAACATAGTCTCAGTATTAGTAACACAAAGTCAAGGAACTTTATCTGAAGAGGAGGCTATAATACAGATAAAGGAAATGCTAGAAAGTAACAGAAGACAGTTGCTTGGAATGGTTCTTCAAAGAAAAGGAAGCCAGGTGCCACAAGTGTGCAAGGATCTATTTTGGAAGACAAGCAAATTATCTTATTTCATATATTCAGGTGGCGATGAGTTTCGATTTCCAGAGGAATTGAAGAAACATATCGACCAAGTCATTTACAAGCCACTAGATCTTCCCCAGTAAAATGCCTGTCCAGCAATATACTTTCAATATTTTAAAATCTTCTACCATTTGTGATCCTATCTTTTTGAGTATATATCAATAATTGTACTTCGTTTGTTATACTGTTGAATAATTTTGGGTTGTTTTACTCTATTTCAAACAGTAGACTTTTCAACCATTTTATCATGTATATTTTGGAGTACAAACTCACTTTCCCTCCAGAAAAGGGTGATTTACAGGGAATATGACACTTCCGGACTGCTTTTGAAATTTTCCATTTTATCGATGTATATGTTGGAGTTTGCAAACGAATAGATGTTTTTTTTATGGTTAAATCAAAAGGTTAATTTATTTAATGGACTCTGCTGCAATTATTTTTTTTAACTAACAACAGGATATAGACACATGCCTAAGAAATCATATTGTTCTTGTTCATATACAAAACTGAAAGTAGTTGATATGCTCATCGCAATGAGCCTCCTATGCCCTCCTTTTTCATTTTGTTTTCCAATATTATGGTTTCCGAATGAATAGACAGCCTGAGAACTCTTATACATTAGAGTCATCCAGTAAGATGCATTTAGATTACCTTTTTTTTTTTAATTTTTGGGCACATAGCATTTTGATTACTGCATACAAAGAAACATTTACATATTTGTAACTATCTCTAACTTCAGTGCTACTTTTTGTTTTTCTTGCTCATTATTCAAAGAATATGCAACTTGTCAGGGACAACGTGTAGTAAGATGCAGCCACAATACTGCTTCATCAACGGTAATTAACTAATTACGGTGATATAATTCTGTTTGTTAACAATCCTGATCATTGTCAACTTATTTACGTGTTACATATTTGGTTTGCAGGATGGTTTCAAAGTGGCAAAGGAGAGAATAAGGGAAACGTTTGGAAAAATTGAACTATCTCCTTCTTGCTATGATACTGCATGGGTGGCTATGGTCCCTTCGAAAAATTCCATACACTACCCCTGTTTTCCTCAGTGTTTTGAATTGGATCATCGAAAATCAAAGAGAAGATGGATCTTGGGGGCTAAATCCTAGCCATCCATTGCTCGTCAAGGACTCCCTTTCTTCCACTCTCGCATGTTTGCTTGCCCTCTCCAAATGGAGTGTTGGCGATAACCAAGTCCAGAAAGGTAATTAATGTCGCAACATTGTAAATGTTACTCCTAAAAATTATTTGTACAGTACTATATACTCCTCAACAAGAAATTTGCTTCACTCGATTTCAGGCCTTGGCTTTATTGAGAGACATGGTTGGGCAGTTGATAACGAGGACCAGATCTCACCTGAAGGATTTGATATTATATTTCCTAGTATGATCAATTATGCAAAGAAACTAAATTTGCATTTGCCGTTGGACCCCGGCCTTGTTAATATGATGATCCACAAACGCGATTTGACAATTGAAAGGTGCGCTTCTTCTTTGTAAAATGCATGGTTAATTAACATAGATTATATATTTTATTGATTATTTCTTCTTGAATGTTCAAGTTGATAATTTACTAGTATTGTATTTGATACTCTATAGCTTCATCTTAATTTCACCATATTAAAGATATCTTACTTATCTGATATCATTTGATGGGTCATTTCTTAATCATAGAGCCTTAAAGAAGGAATACCAGGGGAATATAGATAATCTTGATTATGTTGCTGAAGGGCTTGGCGAATTATGTCATTGGAAAGAGTTGATGCTTAATCAGAGAAACAACGGTTCGCTTTTGGATTCACCAGCCACCACTGCAGCTGCTTTGATCTACCATGATCAGCACGATGAAAAATGCTTTGGATGATGATGAGATAATATAATTAATTCAGTTGTTAAATGTTAAACTCCCTATATATGTCAATTTAATACACCCACTGTTAGCTTTACTAATATAACTTTTTATTCCCTCAATTGATGTTGTTATAGTTCCCACGATTTACCCAACTAAGGTACATTCATATCTCTGCTTGGTTGATGCAATTCTAAATCTTGGAGTAGGACGACATTTTAAAACAGAGCTCAAAAGTATTCTAGATGAAGTATACAGGTACCTATTTGAATTAATCATGGTATGTACAATTTATTTTTTCAAAACAGCTGGTAATAATGGTCAGTGATTGATAGGCTTTGGCAACAAAAGAATGAAGAAATTTTTTTAGATGTTACAAATTGTGCCATGACGTTTCGACTTTTACGGATGAACAACTATGAAGTTTCCTCAGGTTAGTAATTTAAAACTCAGAAAATTAAGTATTTTTACTAATGTATCAATAATTTGAATTCTTTCTGCAGAAGAACTATCAGGATTTGTCGATCAAGAACATTTCTTTACAACATCAAGTGGCCAACTTAAGAGTCATGCTCCGAGTCGTGAAAGATAACATTTTAGATAAAATTTATACTTGGACGAAAACCTTTATGGTGCAAAAACTCTTAGACGAACACATCCCTGATAGATCGAAGAAGGAGGTATCACTTGTAATAATCCATTCAAAATTGTTTGTGCTTTTGTTTCATTAAACTTTATGATATTATTCCATCACTAATTTGTGAATATCAGATGGAACTTGCTTTGAGGAAGTTTTATGCCACATATGATCGAGTGGAAACTAGACGATATATTGAGACATATGAAATGGATAGTTTTAAAATCTTAAAAGCAGCATACAGGTATCATTCTAGAACTATTATTTATAAAGTGGTATACACTTTTATTCTTACAACTCTCTTATGCATTCAAACATTTTTATCTCTCTTTTACAGGCCTCCAAACATTAATAATATAGACTATCCAAAGTTCTCAGTTCACGATTTTAATTTGTGCCAAGCCCAACATAGAGAAGAACCTCAACAGCTTAAGAGGTATCTGTATTGGGTTAATTAATTTGGTCTCGACATTCTTAAACAATTTTCTGTTCATATATATGAATATTGTACACATATAGGTGGTTTGAAGGTTGCAGACTTGGCCAAGTAAAACTTTCACAACAGTATCTATATACTAGTTACTTCATGATTACTGCCTTGCTCTTCGAGCCTGAATATTCTGACACTCGTCTCGCATATGCAAAGTTGGTCATGCTCATAACTGTGGTGGATGATTTCTTCGATGGATTTGTTTGCAGAGATGAACTGCACAACATCATCGAATTGGTAGAGAGGTATTGTGTTCTATATTCTTGCTCGTAATATATTGGAGTATAACCAAAGTCCTTCCATCCATGTTGTTCAACTCGCATTTTTCAGGGGCTCAGGGTTTGTGTGTTAATAGAAAGTTACTACTTGTCCATCATCAATTGTTTAATGGTTGTACTCAGATGGGCTTAAATGATTATATAGACAACCTTAAATTTTTGGGTTGGATACTCGAACTCTTATACAATATGACATTTGAACTCTTTCTATTAAAGGTGGGATGGATACTCAACTGTTGGAGTATATTCAGAGAGCGTTGAGATTTTCTTTTCAGCACTTTACCAAACAATAGAGGATATTGCAGCAAAAGCACACATCAAGCAAGGCCAATCTATCAAAGATCATATAATTAACATGGTATAAAAAAGTACAATTAATATCTAAAATCTTCATGCTATACGTTCCGTACATTTCAACTGACTAGAAATATATCTTTGTATAGTGGCTTGATTTGTTAAAGTGTATGCTATTGGAATTAGACTGGTGGAAAAGTAAGACAACACCAAGCATAGAGGAGTACTTGGCTGTAGCATGTGTAACTAGCGGTGCTGCATGCTTCGTTCTAACAGCACAATATCTTCTTGGACCAAAGTTGTCTAAGGAAATTATACAAAGTTCTGAGATCAGTGCCTTATGCAATTGTACAGTTATCCTGGGCCGCCTGCTTAATGACATACAAAGTTACAAGGTAATATTAATTTAATTTATTCTATATTTGTTGACACTTGGATACAATTAATATTGTCAAATTATCATCACTTTATCCCGAAGCAAGCTTACCTTTCTTTGTTATATAATTAACTGAGTTAAGGTTGACATATAAAATTTTTGAAACACTAACTATTTTTTTAATAATTAAGTTTTAAACCAGAAAGGTTTACTTCTGAAAGTGAGAACTGCGAAGTGACTCACAAAATCAAGCCTTGACCAACTAGATTGATCATTGATAAATCAATACAATGTGTTGCAGTGTAGGTGGTACATTAAGTTATCGCTATGCATGTTTTCGTGCAGAGAGAACAAGCAGAAAGTTCACCAAATATAGTCTCAATATTAATAACACAAAGTCAGGCGACTATCTCCGAAGAAGAGGCTGCAATACAGATAAAGGAAATGATAGAAAGTTAACAGAAGACAGTTGCTAGGAATGGTTCTTCAAAGAAAAGGAAGCCAATTGCCACAAGTTTGCAAGGATCTTTTTTGGAAGACATGCAAATTGGCTTATTCCATATACTCAAATGGCGACGAGTTTCGCTTCCCGGATGAAGTGAAGAACCATATCAACGAAGTAATTTATAAACCACTCCATCTTTCCCAATAAAATGCCTGTCCAGCAATATCTTTGAATTGTTACTTCAAGAAGTGCTGAAAAGAGAAGACTCTTCGCTAAGTATTTATTGAACATCTGAAATTATATGCTTATAATTTTTTTATCTAGGCTTTGACATATATATTACAGATCTCGTAAAGAATGTTTGCATTGTATTTATTTTAACCTAGTTAAGCAAGTTGCCTATATTTTTGATGTATGATTATTCATGTTATTCAAGTTGCGAAAAAATGAGTAACATATTCCGGTTAACAAAAACCAAACGGAAAAAAGTTTTTTAAAAATCTGGTGACAGAGCATATTTACACGAAACGAGTTGACTTATTGAGGGGTTAGTTTAGTTATATTAAGGAATCTTAACCTTAAACACTTATAGATACCAATTCAGATTAATCCAAATTCTTAAGATTAAATAATTAAAAATAAACATACTGCTCCATAACAAACTAACAACGCGTAATACATGACTCACTTCGCTAGAAACATAGAACCTAATACATGGTAGGTATACTAATATCAAATATTAATGACCCAAAGAAGACTTTGGAATGGTACATCGAATTATCGAATACATGAAAGAGAAATGTACAGTATAGATACTGTCTTGAATACATTCTAGTTAAATTACTATCATGATTTCTAATGCAAGCTAATACAGTATATGTTCATTTTTTATTGGTACAACTTGTAAAGGCTGGAGCTTTCTCACTGTCATTCCCATCCTCTCTTTCATGTCCATGGATTTAGGAGTGACATTAGAAGGAAGCTCCCAGTCAAATGCATGAAGCAAAGAGCCCAAAAGAAGGTGTGACATACGATTACCTAAGGGAAGGCCTGCACACATCCTTCTGCCAGCACCAAATGGTATAAACTCAAAATTTTGCCCCTTGAAATCAGTTGTTTTTGAACTGATATTGAGGAACCTCTCAGGCTTGAATGCCCAAGGGTCTTCCCAGCATTCAGGATCTCTACCAATTGCCCAGGCATTGACAAAAACTTGAGTGTCTTCTGATATGTCATATCCCATGAAACTTGTGTCCTGAATCGCTCTTCTTGGAACTAACAAAGGTGCTGGAGGATGCAAACGCAGCGTTTCCTTGACAACGGCTTGCATATAATGCAAGTTATCAATGTCACTCTCCTCAAACTTCCTGCTTGATCCGACTACCTCATTAATCTCTGCTTTCACTCTAGTCATTGCTTCAGGATTGCACAGGAGCTCAGCTAGAGCCCATTCCACACTGCTACTGCTTGTTTCTGAACCTGCTATAAACATTTCCTGGAATAATCCTTGTCATGATCAGTAGGAATTTATTCAACATTATCCTAGAGCAAATGATCAAAGAAGGGCCACTAGCTGTTGTTGACGTTGTTTTATTTTATTTGTAGTGAATTAAGGCAAACAATATTTTGACTTTGACTGCGATCATTGAAATTGAGAAAAGGAAGAGATCACTAGCAGTTTTGAATCACTTACCAGGATGAATATATTAATCTGATGTTCTGATAACTTAGCTGGTTCATCTTTTCCGCTGCCTTCAAATTCAAGCAACACTTCCAAGAAATCTTTCTTGTATTCTCCTTCCTTATGCTCCTTCAAACGTTCCTTCACAAATGTGGAAGCAACTTCAATTGCCTTTCCCATGTCACGCCCTGCCTTTTGCCTTAACCCTTGTATATCAAGCCATCTAAGACATGGAAATATATCTGAAATATTCGGTTGGCCACTCCATTCCATTAGTCCCTCCATGGCTGTGAAGAACTCTGAGGCCTTTTTCGACTCTGGATCGACTAAATCACGAGACAACATCAGGTTCCCCATCATGTTAAATGATGCAAGAAAGATGAAACGTGCTACCTCAATCCCACTCCCCTTTTTCATTGACTTAGCTTCCTTGTCAATCCATTGAAGCATAGAATCGATACATTTTTGTCTAAGATGTGCTGTTTCATTGATTCTTTTGTTTGTGAACATTTCCACAGTGCATATCCGCCTTAGCACCCGCCAATAGGTTCCATATGGGGCTAAAACCAAGGAACTTTTGTTGTAGTTATGTACCAACATAGTATCAATGATCTTGCGGTCTGCAAAGCAAGCATCATGGTTCTTGAAGAACTCAGTAGCTACCTTGGCAGACAAAATTGCAATTGTTTTGACCGAGCCGATTCTTAACAATACAACAGGACCATATCTTAATTTCATACCTGCTATTGTTTGGTGAGGCAAAGTTCCAAGATCAAATAAGTTGCCAAATATTGGCCATCCAGGAGGTCCTGGAGGAAGCCTGTGTGAGCATGACTTTTTCCGGGACAAAACTAGGAAGAAAAATGGTACTAAGAAGATGGAAAACCAAGCAAAATAGCACCAATCCAACACCATTTTCCTATTATTTAAGCTTATTCCCTTCTTGCTTCTCTATGCTGCCACCTCGATGGTTCTTTTATATGCATATATATTTGTCCTCTGCTGATTCCTAGTGTGAGATTCCAAGTGCAATTTTCTGAATATGCCAATTGCTTATAATATTTCTTTAATTTATTGAACTACAAAGTTGACATGCGTGGTTGGTACCTTTGAATGGGCCCCGTTTATATCAATAATCAATAATATGCAGATTTGGTAGCGTAGCTGGGAAGTTCCTTTCTGAGTCCCTACTCCAGGGGATTCCATTTACGGAATATAAGTCTTCTCTATGTATAGCTCTTTGCAGTTTAGTATTAAAAGAATTGTATCTTTATAATTAGGAAGTACCTGTCTGCATCTATCATATTTCTTGCTGACGGAACATCAGCCGGAGTTGACTTTTCTGATGATTGGGATGACACAGGTACACAGAAGAGAGAAGAAGATGTGGAGACGTGGACATTATTAGAAAAAATCAACTATATAAAACAGCAAAGTATACTTTAAATAAAAATATATACGGTGGTGTTTTTTTTTTTGTAAAAAAAAAAAAATAGGGCATCTCTGTAAATTTACTTTTAGGCCCCTAATTTTGTTGAGACAGCCCTGATCAGTCTATCGCACAAAACTTGTTATGCGTTAATACCTACTCCAGTTGCACTTCTATTATATTACTGATCATGAGAGGTCAAGCACAAGATGGAAAGGGCGTGAAACCTGGGCCTTCAATAACAACGTAGAACAAGTTGAGTCCATGTCATTGCAGGCCATTCTGTGAATCTTTTCATGGATCTTGTTTATTTGTAACTATTTTTCGCTTTCTTCCTTCTGGAAGGAGGGTGAGCCGAATAATGGGCGAAGTGTACCAAAGGTCATTATTGACAGTGGTCTTTGGTTTGAGGCAACATTTTTTATTGATTTTATATGAGAGGCTATTTTTTGAACTTCAATTCTTTTGGGTCGAACTTTACACATGGTCAGCCCACAAGGATTGAAGTTCAACTTCAGCCCACCACAAGGATTGAAGTTCAACTTCAGCCCACAAGAGTTGAAGCTTACGCGTCTATACCTAAAAGTTCAGTCCTTACAGATTGAAGTTGAAACTTCATAATTTAGGCATGAAGTTTAACCCACACGGTTTGAACTTATGCCCACAAAGATTGAAGTTTCAAAAAATGACCTCTCATGTAAGACCAATAAAAAAAGTGGCTTCAAAATAAATACCAGTGACAAAAATGGTCTGTGGATGAAAATTTAAACCAAATAATGGGGCTAAGTGCACGAAAGGCCACTTTTGCCACTGGTCTTTGGGCACAGGCCACTAATACCAAAATATTTAGTTTGTGGCCACTTTTGCTTAAAGAGAGAGAACTTCAGTCCAGAGGCCGGATTGAAGTTCAGTCCTTAAAGATTGAACTTCAATCCAGGGCCATATGGACTGAAGTTCAGTCCAATTCTTAAGATGGAACTTCAGTCCATGGCCATACCATGGACTGAAAGTTTAGTCCTTAAGAGATGGAACTTCAGTCCAGGAGCCGTATGGACTGAACTTCAGTCAATTATCAGAACTTAAGTCAATATTTATTTAGTAAATGCCCAAAAGTGGCCTCTAGTGTAAGACCAAAGAAAATAGTGGCCTCAAACTAAATACCAGTGTTAAAAATGACTGTTGGGTGAAATTTTTACTAAATAATGGCCGAGGTATGAGATGATCACTGAGTTCGTCTTAAATCCTTTGGACTAACTACAATCATGGAGTATTTTGACTATAGCAACTTTTTAAGAATGATAAACGAGAAATACCTAGTAATTGCAAAGTTTTAAATGAATAGCCACTGCAGTCCAAATTTCATATAAAAATAAAAGGATATTTCACCTCAAATTTTGACATGAAGTTTTGAACTAAAATTCAAAAAGTGTAGTTTGAGTGGTTGTGGCTATCATCTAAGACTTTGCAAACAGTAGCTATTTTTCGTTTAGCACTCAAAAACGTGACTGCCAAGTACAAATTTCACGATCGGATCATAAAGCTATAATTTCGTTCTGGCTTAGAATTGAAGTCTTGACTATTTCTTGTAGCCAATAAAATTTTCTCATACTAGTACTGGGATTAAGAGCTAGTTTGGTCAAGCTGTCAAAAAATATTTATCTTCAAAAAAACTTTTGACAAAGTATTTTCCAGATAAGCAATTTTGAAGAACAGACAGTTTGTGGTTGGTCAATTCATTTGTAAAATATATTTTTAAATAAATTGTGTTTGTAATATTTTTACAAAAAATACTTTTAAGTGACAAATTATGAAAAGGATTATAGTAAGATTCATTTTACAAATAGTATTATCAACATATCAAAAATATTTAAATATCTTTTTGTGCTAGACTTAATTTAATTTTTTATTAGCATTATTTAGAATATCAAATATAAATTAATATCTTAAGAGTTTTAATCGAAATAAAGTTAAACCAAAAGAGGTTAAAAAAAACTTCTTATATTTTGGATAGATATTGGTTAAATAATTAGAAGTAGTTTGGTAAATAAAACTTTTTAATAAGGTTATTTTTTACTAAGAACTGCTTCTTGTGACGTCCCACCACATCATGAGCCAAATAATGCAACGGAAGCTTCTAGAGAGGCCAAGAGTGGTCTAGTGTGTGGAAGACTCTAGAACATTGAAGGCACTTGACTTAGGGCTTTATTTAAATGTGTAGAAGTATCTAGATCATGGGAGAACATTGGTTTGAGTTGGAAGGAACCAACAACTTATGGAACACTCTAGAAGAGCCAAGAAAGAGCATGCCAACTTCCACTACCTTATTAGTGTAGTCTAGAACCTTTCCTAGAGTAGTATACATAGGAGTAGGCATTTCATTTGCACTTGTCCAACATCTAAGTCTTATAAATGGTGTCTAGCATTGTAACCTAGCATCCAACCAAGTTCCTTAGCTTTCCTTTCTTTGTACAAAATATTTGATCTTAATACTAGTCTTTTTGCCAACAACTTGTGCCTCAACCATGTGCAATACTTGGCTACTTTGCTTGCTTGACTTAAAGATTATCCAAGGATCTTAGTTTGACACTTTAAGTGTCCTATATAGGTTCAAAGGCTGAACTTGGGCGTTGCTTTTGGGTAGCAATTGTCTAAGTGCTGACACGCCGCCTAGAGCGAGTCTAGGGTCGTGACAACGTGGTATCAGAGTCAGTCAATACCGAGAGTGTTTTACGTGGTTCCTTTGGAGAGAAATTATGTCAAGTGATAAGGAAACTAACATTTTCTTGGAGGAAGTTTCTAGTGGTAGAGATGTTGCTGCGGGGACGAAAACAAGGAAGCGAGGGTCGAGCAAAGCGTGGGACACGCAAGCGTAGGTCACAGTCGATGCAAAAGTAAATGTGGTTGATGAGGAAGGGGGTAATGGTTCATCCTTGGAGAACGTTGGTGGTCGGGTGGAGCTTTTTAAAGCTAGTCTTGGCACCTTGAACCGACGTGTAGAGGCCATGGAGTCCAACCTCACTATAACGGACCATGATGGAGGTACTCAAGGAGGAGGAGTATCGCAAGGGGAGAATCCGCGAGTTGGAAAATATGCTCGGGGTTACCATTGCTGACCTACAAGGGCAGATGTAGACCCTGTGAAAGAGCTTGGAGGGGACCATGGTCGGGACTACCAGGGGCGTGGTGCTTGCACCAGGGGCTAAGGTGAAGGTCCCTAAGCCAAATGAATATGGCGGTGTACGGGATGCACGCGAGGCGGACGAATTTTTATGGAGGATGGAAAAGTACTTTGAGGTAATTAAGGAGGACGACGAAGTTGCCAAGGTACGCAATGCCTCAATGTACTTGACTGAGGTTGCCGCGTTGTGGCGGCGTCGAAAATGTGCCGACATGGAGAAGGGGCTATACAAGATTGAGACGTGGGAGAAGTTTAATAAGGAGTTGAAGAAGCAGTTCTACCCGATCAATGTGGTCTACGAGGCTAGGCGGAGGCTAAGGGAGCTCCGAAAAACGACCACGATTCGGGAGTACGTGCATGAGTTCACCACCTTAATGCTGCAAATCCAGGCATTGTCTGAGGAAGATTCCCTCTTCTGCTTCACGGATGGGTTGCAAAATTGGGCAAAGCAGGAGTTAAGAAGACATCACGTAACCAATGTGGACGAGGCCATAGCGGTAGCCGAGTCACTCGTTGACTTTAAGATAGAGCCTGTCAAGTCAAAAGGGGGCACCGCCGAGAAGGGCGGGGGAGATCATGACAAGGACGAAGGGAAAGGCATGGCCGAGGCACATAGGGGCAATGGCAAGGGGCCAGCCCATAACGGACAGAGGTCCAAGGGCAACGGCAAGGGGCCAAACAATGGTGGCGAGTATGTGCCCAAGAGAGGGTGCTACTTTTGTAAAGGGCCACATCGGGCGAGGGAATGCCCAGAGTTAGGGAAGCTTGCAGCAATAGTTGGGAACTTTGCGCAAGCACACGAGGGTGATACAGAAGATACCGCCTGCATCGGTGGGATGCAGTTGGAATCTAAGCCTGGAGCAGAGGATACTAAGGCATATGTTGGTGCCATTCATAGGGATCATGATGGCAGCAAGAAACGTTGGGCGGATATGGCTGAAGAGGATGACGAGTTGCAAAGTGGTGGCACGCTATCAGACTTAGACGATGCACCAAGCAAGGGGGCCAAGCTTGCTTGCAAGGCTGGGACCACGGAGGGCAGCCAAGTAGGAAGTGTAAGTATGGACCCGGTGCTTGAGAAGCTGCTAGACTTGGTCAAGTCATGGGGAGATTTAGGACAAGAACAAGGGGAGGTATCCGATGGGCGGAGGATTGAGGCTATAATTGCGAGTCGTCCAAAGTACAAATGGGGCAAGAAGAAAGGTGACCAGTATCTTGTGACGTGGGTAGGCGAACCACTCCATAGGGCATCATAGCTAACCGACAAAGATCTTTGGCAGCGCCAAGATGAGGTTCGCTCGTATGTGTCGGTGCTTTGTGCCGAGGGCGGCACAAAATCAGGTGGGAAAGAGTGTGACGTCCCACCACATCATGAGCCAAATAATGCAACGGAAGCTTCTAGAGAGGCCAAGAGTGGTCTAGAGTGTGGAAGACTCTATAACCTTGAAGGCCCTTGACTTAGGGGTTTATTTAAATGTGTAGAAGTATCTAGATCATGGGAGAACATTGGTTTGAGTTGGAAGGAACCAACAACTTATGGAACACTCTAGAAGAGCCAAGAAAGAGCATGCCAACTTCCACTATCTTATTAGTGTAGTCTAGAACCTTCCCTAGAGTAGTATACATAGGAGTAGGCATTTCATTTGCACTTGTCCAACATCCAAGTCTTTTAAATGGTGTCTAGCATTGTAACCTAGCATCCAACCAAGTTCCTTAGCTTTCCTTTCTTTGTACAAAATATTTGATCTTAATACTAGTCTTTTTGCCAACAATTTGTGCCTTGACCGTGTGCAATACTTGGCTACTTTGCTTGCTTGACTTAAAGATTATCCAAGGATCTTAGCTTGACACTTTAGGTGTCATATATAGGTTCAAATGCTGAATTTGGGTGTTGCTTTTAGGTAGCAATCAATTGTCTAAGTGCCGACACGCCGCCTAGAGCGAGTCTAGGGTCGTGACATTCTGCTTCTGCTTTTGGGAAGAAGCATAAATTTATAGCTTTTGCGCAACAACAGAAAAATTGCATCTACTTTTTCTAAAAAATACTTGTAGAGTTTCGCAAAATACCTCAAAATTTCCACAAAATTACTTTTTCAAGGAAAAAAAAATACTTTTAGCTTCCAAAAAAAATTGGCCGAACATGCTATTATTCTCACCATTCCCCTTTATACTGTGAATAGAAAAAAGTTTTAAAAAGCTACTATAAGTCTCTTAATATTATCTCACTGTATGATCTGACCTGAAAATATTTAGCACTATTGTTTAAAGAAAATAGTTCATGGACCTAACTCGATCCAAAAAACTAGTTTAAAGAGAGAAAATTGCAAAATCAATGGCAATTGAAGCTTGGACAATATAAGATGAGACACAACATAGCAAAATAATGTATTAGTTGGGCCTGACTCTAATACCATATTACAAAACGAATTGGTTTCATAAATAGCAGCCCATATGTACTAGGAGTATTTACTATCCATTAACACTTACTTTTTATAGGCACATTACCAATTCAAAATTAAGGAACTAGTAAATATTAATATTAATATTTATTAATTATTTTCTTCCTAATTAAACAGATATCATTCAATCTCAAATAATTTGTCACATGCTAAATTAGGTATATACCAATAGACATGGATGATTTTTGGCATCAATACCATCTGTATTAACCTAATAACTCTATCATAATTTGAAAGATACAAATGAAAAAAAAAAGTAGGAAAAAATTAGTGAATATTCCTTTTTAAAAATAAAGGATATCAATCATCCTTAAAAGATATAGGCGTCATTATAGATAAAAAATTAATAAGAGAAGAAAGAGCAAGTGTATCTTTTACATTTTTATTTTTTTTCCTTTTTTACCTTTTAGTTGCCATATTAAAAACTTTGCACAAATAAAATAACTATCACATAAAAATGTGAATAATAAATATTAAAATAAATAAATATTGAATATACAATACATAAAAAGAATTATATATTCTGTTAATATAGTGAATAAATATTGAATACATAATATGTTAAAAATATTAACTGAATAAATATTACATACACAAAATTTCAAAATATTAAGTTAATAGTTTTTTTATTTATATATACCTATTTATAGTACATATACAATATCGTATATTCAATATTGCTTTATTAAAATCACGACATGTAGTGTCATACATATCGTGTTTAATAATTATTCACTTAATATTTTTAATATGTATATACTATATATTCAATTAATATTTTATATATTAATATTTACTCAATTTATATATATGTAGACACACAGACACAAATACACAGACATATTAGTGATGGGTATCCCTAATATTAAGGGATAAAATATGTAATCATTAATATTGTGAAAACTGATTTATGAAATGAATAAATAAATAATAATGGTTATATATCGATAAAAATATAGAATTAATTTATAAAATAATCTGGATGATTAGAGAAAGAAAGGAATGGAAATATTTAGGTTGGGTAATTTTTCCTTACGGTAAATGGACAATATTATGTCTAACTCAACTCCAAAAATAGATCAAGTGGAATATAATTATTCAAGCCATATAGAGGGACGATAGAATTTCTAACGTAACCCACCAATGTGGGAGATATCAACAACTATAGCTAGTATCAGTATAACCACTGCCATCTTCGTCATTGTACATGCAGATCCCACACTCATATTCCGTTTGTTTTAATTTATTTTCATGTTTCTCTTTTCATTCCAATGAAGAAATTAATTGATGGTTTATTTGTCCACTTCCAGTAGACAAATACATACCACAAAGTAGAGTATTTTTTCGTATAGACAGATTATTGAATTTTATGAGATTTTTATTCTAAAATAGCGACTTCAATTACTACTTGTTCTGGAATCCCTACATCCAACGCTAATTTTTGTCACACAGCTAAAGAAGGACCTACCGAGCAACAACGATTGAAAAGACATCTGATTCGAATTGACAATGTTGTGCTTTGTATTGTGGCACTTTTACAACCAGACCATTCCTGCAGAGACTCCACCGATATATTTAGCTTGTTTTCTTTTTATTCAAAGTTTTAAGTAGAGAAATGAGGGCCAAAGTGGAGATGTGCAGGAGAACGGGTCGTAAATTAAGGAGTTTATCTTATGAATTATTTGGGGTTCGCTTATATCTTTTTCGGTGTATTGCACGTTAATGTAATTTACAATTACATTTTGACTACATGAATGCTTAAAACATTTACCAACTTAAAATGCTCAGGAGGCAAATTTATTGAGTTCCTATTTATTTTTTAAGAAAGAACTTTTTCCAGTTATACATCTATATAACCATAATTCCTTCATTCCAACAAGGTGGGTACATGCAGCTGAATTTGAGGTACATGTCAATTCCCAATATTCAATAGAAATATTGTTTTCTTTTCATTCGACAATATGTGGTTAACTATGTGATTGCTTTAACGTCATGAAGGTAGTGGAGTTTGATTTGGTTTTTGTTTTGGTACTAGAATACCAATTACGTAGGATTCCTATGTGAAACAATTTGGAAAACACCTGAGTTTGGGACAAAACGTATATGACATGTATGAGAAGATTAGTTGTGTGCTTATTGCTCTTTTTAACATCCTTATCATTGATATTGTGACAAATCATTGAGCATATCAACATTTTGTCTTTCATTCGATATATTGAGGACCACCATATGCACTAAATTAGCCATGATCCACCCACAATAAAGATTATGATCATGATGATAATACCAGAGTGTTGACAGTTGACAAAATAAGCTTATCTGTACTTTAATATTGTTTGGGTGGAGAAAAACTTTGAATTCGCCTGGTATGTGTGGACAAGGTTTATCACTTTTTTAGTTGTTAAAGAACAAAAAATTTATAAAATTATATACTTTATCAGTACTGTGTCTATTCCAATTTATGTGAAAATGTTTGAAATAATAATAATAGTCATAAAACAAAAACGACAAATAATAATATTAATAATAATAATAATCCATACATATCTATATGTTTATATGTCTATATCTTATATTTTGGATTTAGTGTAGTTAATTTAAATTTGAACGGCCTGATAAAGAGTTTTCAAAAATAAAAAATAAAATATATTTCTCTATCTCCACTTATTAAAAATATAAGCATGAATTTTGAACAAACATATAATGTGAAGATGAATCTGGTTAATTTTCAAAAGAAAATATTTTAAAAAAAAAAAAACTTTAAGGTAAAATAAGAAAAAAAAAAAGATAATAATACTTTTTTATATTAATATTTTAAGTTTCATCGAAAAATATTGCTCAAGGGATTACGATCTCATCCAAAAGGTGGAGGCGTATATCGTTTTCCAAGCCTTAAAGTTAAGAGGATAAAGTGAGATTTTTTTTTTCTATTAAAATTTATAAAACGCATTGAGAAAATTTTGTTCTAACAGTATAGGCAGTCTCATTCAATAGGTAGAGGGGTATTATTTCTCAAATCTTAAGGGTCATTTAGTACAAGTGTGGGATATCTAGGATTGTAATTCCTGGAATACTGAAATTATAATCTCATATATATATATATGTGTGTGTGTGTGTGTAGTAATACCAAGATTTATTCTTGGATATCCCAGCTTATCCCTCCTACCAAACATGGAATAATATAATCTCGAATTTAATCATGTGATTACAATCCCTTATCCCACAATCATACGATAAAGATTAAGGTTGTAATGGTTTACCACTAAAACAATCTATAGAAATTTGTGTGGTTAGAAACTCTCTCATTAAAAAAAAAAAAAAATTAAATTTAATTACTAAATAGAAAAATATCATTCTTTGTTTAACTAGTTAAAAAGAACGGCGTCATATAAATTGAAAACTCATATTCTAAAAGTCTAAATCGTTCACTCAGTCAAGCAATGATTCACTTACATGTAGGAGTATGAATTGCACTCCATTTAAATATCCTTTAATACTTTTTCTTCTAATTTTTTCTTAATATATCATCATATAATATTTTATTTGACCTATATACACAAACTTTTTTCGATAAAGACTATGTAACTCTATTCCTAACCGTGAAAAACTTATTCTCTTATAATTCTAAATCCGCCTCTGGTTATACAAGGCAAACATTCGATTGAAACGTGGATATATTTGTGAACAACAGTTATCCTGTTATGCTTGTATGGAAACAATCGATAGTGCAGAAGTGGTCCTGCTATATATAACCAAAAGATAATGAAACCATTCCAAGGTCAGAGGGTAATCTTAAAGATTTTCATTTACCATTTGGACATAATCATATGATTTCTTAGCAGAAAACTAGGATAACTACATCCATTATTTGTACAACTTCCCAAAAGGTAAAAGAAAAGGGAAAAAATAGTCAGAGGTTTGAGCTCCAGAAAGAAAAAAGACAACCACTGTGTCACATCACATTTCATAAACATAACACTGATAATATTTCTTCCTAATTCATGAGGCACCTGGTGGAGCATCATGGCCCATTCCAGGGCTATGTCCTGGCTTGATAGGCGGGTAATCTTCTACTTTGTACTTCTCTTGACCATTGAGAGAAAAACTATTAACCGACCTAGTATCATTTTCCAGCGAAGAGGATTTAATTGAACCCTCTTCATTATATATAGGCGGCGGATAATATTTTGAAAGTCTTGTAGCATCTAGGAACTCAAGTTGTTGCAGAAGAAGCAAAAGAAACACATAAAAAACAAGAATGCAAATGCCCTTGTGGTGTGATGATGCCATGAAATGAGAATCTAGGGAAATCAAAATGCTAGTAGTGAGAAAAATAAAGAAATAAGATTAAAACCCTAGCATTGACATGAGGAAATGTAATTAAATTGACATGTTAGCAATTAGAAGAGCTGCTATTTAAGCTAGTTCTGAAAGGTCCCACGTACAGTGCGTGGTTGGTTATGAACAAGAATCAATTGATACACATGCTGGTGCTTTAATTTATCAGATATTAATGTATTCAAATTGTAAAAAGCAACTCATAGCATGGGAATATTTCCATTCAGGGAAAGGATAACAGTTCTTGACCTATTCCATTTCGAGGATCTTTTGTGACCTTTGTCACGGCCACTCATTGAAATTCTGAGATATCCTATAAGAAATACTATTAGAATGGGATGATTAGACATCACAAAAGAAGATTTTGCTTTTTGCAATTATTTTTAGTTTGTTTAATCGTTACCAAAAGCTCAAAGTCTGTCGAAAATATATTATACAAGGTAAGGTTTTATATGGAAAATGCTCTTTCCACTAAGCTTATTAAGATTTTGCTGTCTGCTATGAGTATTTTTTTTTTTTTTTAAAAAAAAAAAGCTTTTTCCTATCATTCTTTTTCCTCGCACCTTGGTTTCTACCCTTATGTGTCATTGCTTTGAATCTCTGCCTTTTTTCTCTGTTGTCATTAAACTTTGTGAAAGCACTAACATTTTTATATGCTTTGTAGAAGGAAGTACGACTGTACGAGGTTAGCAACATTATATAGCATGTAAACCTTTAGTCCAATTACTTAGCTAAAGTATCATGAATGAAGGCTAACTAAGTGATGCTCATCAATGTAGTAAAAACATCAAAAATATATACTCCAGTCGTTCTTTAAAAGATGGCATGATTCTGACATCGAGAGCCAAATGATTTTTTTTACAGATATTATTTTCATATGTCTTTTAATTATTGTGACATATAGTACTTTTTATGTAGTTTCTGAATATATAAATATTGTTTCAAAAACGATTCTATCACCAGATTTATGATCGAAATTAAAAAATTTGACTCTCGAAATCAAATCATATCCACTCAAGCACCAATAAAGTTTGGACCTTACTCCGCCTCAAATTAAAACTAGCTCTAAAGGCTGAGGATTGTTCAAAATTTATATGTGCATTTTACCCTCCTTTAATTGTCAGTGTGGGACTCCAACTCGACACCAACACACCACTTCATTCAACATGATCAGGCTATATTAAGATGCCAAACGAGTCATAGATAAGAGATCTTGAGAGTCATCAACATTTTTATTCTTGGCATACCTTTGTTCTGTTTACTCAGCAAGAGAGATTGACCTAAGATATGACCAATTCCTCAATCTATTCACCAAAACTTAGAAAGTTTTAATTAAACCTTTGTCCTTTAAAAGGAAATTTTATTTTTAGATGGGACAATGTAACAGCCCAAGTCCGCTAGTGATTCTGTCCGCTTTGGACTAGGTCCGCACGGGTTTAAAATGCATCACTAGGGTCTAAGGCTAGTTAACTTATATACTCAAGATCACTCCTGTATTATGCCGATGTGGGACACTTAACCCTTACCTGGGGTGTTCCGTGAGGCATCAATCAATTTCCCGCTTCCAACGCAGTAAAGGCATCACCATTATAGTAAAGTCTTCGTACCTTTTAAATTTTGGTTACTTTTATGCACTTTGTCTCCTTACCACTCTATAAAATAATGGTCTAACAAAAAGTAAAAAGAGAATAAGGAATAATTCCAAACATAAACAAGCTCCTTTATGTTTAAGGAAATTCTGACCCCAAGTATTTTTTCTTTGACTTACTGGGGAAAAAACAACCATCGTACTCACGTACATAATCCTAATATTATTCTTTTCGTAGATCTAGATGAAATCTAACTTACTTATATCATATTGTGTTTAAAACTTAAAATTTTATAGGTGGCGAAAAATATTTTGCCAAAAGCTGATCGAAACCATATTTTCAAACTTGAAAAAAGAATCTTCAAAACATGTCCAAATTAAAAACTTATTATATTCCATAGACAAACAATGTCTACATTTTAAAAAAAAAAATTGTGATCTGAGTTAAACTATGTCACCTTTTCTAAAATAAAGAAGTAGTAGTAGTAGTAGTAATATGTTTGGTTAAGAAATAGAGGAAATAGCTAGGTGTAGCTATACTTTTCAAACTTCTCCTACCCTTCTAATTATTTCGTGTGCCGCATAACACAATTTTTTAACTCTCAATCTTTTCAAGTTAGTCATATTAAATAGAGATCCTAATTTCTGTAAAACAATATTTATTTCGTTTGTAACTTTGTACTTCTCGCTTAGTCTGTACTTAATTTTAATATCCAACTTGCTTCAAAAGAAATACTAGCTAAAAAGCTTCAGAGAGCATGCAATTTTTCAAGACTTTAAAGATACAGTCTTTGTCTTTTAAGTTGTAATTTACTTTAAATTTGGAAAGTAAAAGTTACGTTTTCTTCTTTCGCTAAGCTTAGATATTTACGATAAAACATAAATCTGTTGTCTAAAGTTAGAAAAAGGCTGCTACAAATATAGCCACAATCATTTTGGAAGATGTTAAATTACATTTGGGACACTAATTAAAATGAAATGAGCATGTTTACTATGTGAATGTGTCTAGATCTATATATGGAAGGGAAAATATTTCACTAGAAAATGCAATAAATTAAAGTTTCTCTTTATTTTCTTAGTTGTTTAGTTAGAAAAAATTTGGAACCTGCTTTTTTACTTTTTGTTTCCTTTTCAATTATGGTTTTGGTTACTGCAATTACTCGAACAGAAGGTTGTGAATTTATTCCTCTGAAATACAGTTAATATCCATTACATTTTTATGATCACAAGGCTCCCAAAGTTCTCTATTAATTATGTATTTTTTTTATGATTTCATTCTCCCTCCGATTCACTTTAGCTTTTTCTCTTTGATCCAAAATAATTAATTTTTTCAAACATCAAGATGTTATTAATTTTCTTTTTTCAAAGCTATCCTGATTAATAAATGATCCAAACATATTTTTTAAAAGCTTTACAAATTTCTAGAGTAAATTTGATTGAGATAAAAGTTAATATTATAAATGGTCTCCTTAATTAATATTATAAAGTTGATTCCTTAATACGTGTATAAACAATCAAA
This sequence comes from Petunia axillaris subsp. axillaris, assembly GCA_029990575.1. NCBI lineage: Eukaryota > Viridiplantae > Streptophyta > Magnoliopsida > Solanales > Solanaceae > Petunia > Petunia axillaris. Next base: position 2,532,894 of record JARKNS010000002.1, on the reverse strand, counting down.
AAATCAATTGAAGAAGATACTTTGGTTTTTTCTCACGCGTAAGATGTAAAGATCGAGATACGGATAGATGCTTGGGTTTTCAATATTAATAAATGATTATGTGATTTTCAATTAAGTGGAAATGGTGGGAGAATGCACTAACCCATGGCACTTTCTCTGACTTCTCCAAATTCTACGATAATTAGCATTTGATATTTCATTACCACGTTGATTTAACATGATAATTATCAGGCAAGTTGGATATATTTACTAATTACTTTAGACATGGGTTTTCAACTCTCTGACTTCTTATATTTTCAGTTCATGTCGTCCATTAATTAAAGTAGTTCTTGCTTTAACTCATACAAAGTAAAAACAACACGTACATTACTAAACAGGCAAGTTGCATGTAACGTACTACATTATAAACAATGTCTATTAAAATCTCCCCCAGTAGAACCTCTACTTTCAAGAAAGGCTCTCCCCTAGTAGAACCTCTCTATCGGTTTTTTGTAAATAATAAGAAAGAACAATTATAATTTCAGGTGTAACTGTAAACTTTTCGTCCTACTTGCAAGTATACCAAGGCATCAAGTCAAATCGAGTTCAGTCCTGCTAGCTAGTTCTATTCCATGATCGAGCACGACAAATTTTCTAACACTATCATTTCTAGTTTAGCTTAAACTAAAGTTTAATACGGAGTACAATTCAATTGAATCAAGCAAAGCACTTATCGACTCTTAAACTACGGGAACTAAATTGGTTAACCACACTTATAACCATATAGTAGGCTCAAGTCTTCACAAAGCAAGTTATGCTAGTGCTACCTCTTAGAACGTGCTATAATCATGGGACCTGTCTCGCAATTTGAGCATAAAATTTCATAGAGTGTACGTATATATTATTAGTTATGGCTTTTTGTTCCCACTTAAAAATGGTTTAGTAAAATGGTTTCGGAGACAACACTTCAAGTTATAAATCGACAATTGCTGCCTCTTCAGCAACACTTCAAGTTATCTGGGAGAATGTGGGAAGAGATAAAAGGACAAGTGTTGCCTATGCAAGAGGGAGTCAAAGTCAAGTGTTGTCAAGTGCTGCCTAAGAGACAACACTAATTATTAGAAGGGAACGTGGGGCAACAATTCAGGTTATCTGGGAGAATGTGGTAAGTGATAAGAGGCAACACACATGAGAAAGGGAGGGCGGGATGTGGTCATCATTATAAAATTCTATAAGGATATTACCGTCCGAAATTTATTTGTTAAAGTTAGTGGAGGTCATTCTTGCAAAACCACTTTAAACGGGGTCAATAAGGCAAATCACTGACTATGATATCATAGTTTTGTAAATTACCCCCAATTTGAGGATCATAGAGACCTCCTGCTATTGGGGGAAGTGCACAATAGCTTATTTTGGTGTGTCATTTAGGTTTTAACAAATTCTTAAATATTATATTATTAATTTTTAGCTACTATCTTGAATACCAAACCTTCTCATATTAACTTCAAACTTTGAACACCAAACCTTCTTATACTATCTTGAAGTTATGCATAGGCCAGCTTCCAAATTCAAGTTTGAAGGTTTAAAGCTGTGAATAGCAATTTCAAACATGAGGGTTTGAAGTTAGACAAAGCAAATTCAGACTTCAAAACTATAACTTCAACCTTGAGGACTGAATGTCACACCAAAACTCCAAACTTTAGCACTAGGAACCAAAACCACATTTCACAATTCTAGCCATGGAAACTGATCAATGAGGACTTGCAGAAACCAGAGAAAATACAGACAAAGCATCGTGTTTCAAATAACAACGTTGGAGAAATTTGTGTGTGTTTTTGGTGGATAGGGCCAAGATCCAAAACAAACTATTTCTGCCAAAGAAAAAAAAAAGCATTGCTAGCTAAAACCTAAATAGAGAGCACAAAATAGGATGTCAGGCTAAATTTTTACCCCTAAACAAAAGTACAATTTGAAGACATTTTTTTACATGGCAACATTCTTGAATAGTTACAAAAAATAGCAAAATGGTGAGTTATTTATGCAATATAGCGGAAATGGTAAGTTATTACAAGATATAGCAAAAACAAATCCCATGTATTTGCAGTGCATCTATATTGTTTCTAGTTGTATCTACACTTTCCTAGTATTTCTTTTGTTTCTACACTTTTCAAGTGTTTCGACTGTTTCTACATTGTTTCTACTTGTATCTATATTATTCTTCTAGCTTTTCAATTTTTTCTAGTGTTTCTACATTATTGTGCGTGTATCTCCATTGTATCTACTTGTATCTACAGGCAGGTACCGGCGCCAGGGGGTAGGCAGTATAGGCGGGAAGGATATGGGAGATGAAGGCTAGGGATTTTCTTTTTTAGTTATTTCTTGCAACTTGTATATTAAAAAATTATTATGATTTATAATATTATCAAGCTATTTTTGGTAATAAAAGTTGTAGAATTGTATATAAGTATGAAAAGAATTTATCAAATACATCAATATTCAGTCCAGATATTTCAACGGCAGCTACAATTCACCCGGTGTCCCCAAATCTGATTGTTTTGACAAGTTGTCCCTGTTATTCATGGTTTTACATGATATCCTCCAACTTGACAAGGTTTTTCAAGAAAATTTAGCTAGGAGAGGGGGTCGAGGATAAATTTTGCATATTTTCCAAGATTTAAGAATAATTTAGTTGGGAGAAGGCGATGAAAGGGGTCGAGAGTTAATTTAGTTGGGAGAAGGGGTGAAAGGGTCGAGTGCAAGTGTTGCTTGATTGGTAAGATTTTAAAGCAATTTAGTTGGAGACGGGAGAAAGGATTGAGAGCGAGTGTTATCCTGCCAAATCTTCAAGGGTTGCATATTTGCTAATATTTCAAGGCAGTCTATTAGTTGGACATATTGGTTGAAGATTTCCATGGCAAATATTGCCCTGCTTAGACTACAAGGCACATTAGATGGAGAGGGTGGGAAGGAAAATATGTGTCATTAATTAAGTGTTCAGGAATATTTTCATCCGAATATTTTAAACAGAGGATAATTTGTTAAACCATGTCAAACGCGGTAAAAAGCAAACCATTGACTCTGGTGTCATAGTTTTGTAAATCTTGTTGAAATGAGGTCGGCTTTGAAGTCAACTCAAGTGAACCTAATAATTTTGCTCAGAGGCCAGTTTTGTCACTGGTCTTTGTTTTGAGTCCACTTTATTATTATTTTTACATAAGATGCAATTTTTTGGAACTTCAATCCTTATGGCAGAACTTGATTTCATAAGGGTTCAAGTTCAACTTCAGCCACAAGGGTTGAAGTTTACGCATATATGCCTAAAAGTTCAGCCCTTGCGTGCGTGTTGAAATTGAACTTTATACCTTAGGCATGAAGTTCAGCCCATAGGGATTGAAATTCAGCCCGCAAGGTTTGAACTTCAGCCCACAAGAATTGATGTTTTCAAAAAGTAGACTCCCATATAAAATCACTAAAAAAATTGACCTCAAACCCAAGACCACTGGCAAAAGTGACTATTCATGCACTTTGCCCCAAGTGAACTTATAAATTATTTGTTGTTAGTGTCTAATAGCCCCTTGTTAGAGCTAGTATTTGCAAATTTTTGAATTAACAGTAATAGCCAGGGGCGTAACTACCTTGTACTTAGGGTGTCACGTGACACCCCTTGATTGAAATTTTTATTAATTATGTGAATTAGCAATATAAAAGATAACAAATACGTACAAGTATAATAAAAGGACACTGCTTATTTCTAAGAGTTTTTGGTTGAGTTGGTTAAGTGCTTCGCGTTAGCGTATGGGTCGGGGTTCGATACTCGCTTACGGTAGTTTTTTCAGTTTTGTTTTATTTTTTTTAATATCTAGTTGTCTCTTTTTGCTATAGATATATAGGTCATTGGGTCTTGAACCATTGACCTCTCTCTAAAAATGTTAAAATAAACCATTAAGCTAATAAACTTCTATAACCTTGAGACAATAAAAATTTATACTATCCTTAAAGTAGATTTCTCCCTAAAATATAATTTTTGGGATCTGACCTTAGTGTTGTTCCATAGTTGGTAGAGGTTTTTTTTTTGTGTAGGGAAGTGACACTGTTTACAAAAAATCCTGCGTACGCCACTGGTCATAGCCACTTAACTCCAAAATTTTTGTGGATTTCAGTTTAAAATGTCATAATATACCGAAAATTGAGGTGAAAATACTGTGATTCTCAAACACGCTACTTTTTCCTTGAAAGTCAAGGTTTTTTATTTTAAACTATGGTATTTTCACCTGAGATTTTGAAGGGATGCTCATGAATTTTTGTGGAGTTCAATATTGACTATTCATCTAAAACAAGGCAAAGACTAGTTATTCCTTATTGAACACTCTAAAAGGTGGCTATTCATCAAAATTACCCATTTATGGTCGAATCGAATGATTTACACTAAAAGACAAGCAAAAGACGAAAATTACCAAAAATGACCCATATTTTCAAATCTTATTCGAGCTGTCACCCTTTTCCCGAGATAAGGGTCGCCACAAGTTTTTACAAGTTTATACAATTTTATACAAATTTATACACATGTATAAAATTGAATAAATTTGTATAAGTGTGTATATGCGAGTGAATAAATCTGTATATTAAAGATGTTTATATGAATTTTTACTTTTTTTGTGTGTATTTTTATATTAATCTCATTGCTACGCATTTATCTATGTATATTCATATATAATTTATTTTTTGGGGGGAGATTTGTGTGTATAAACTTGTCCAAAACAATGATTTAAACGCAATAAACAACATAAATTCAGTAAAATACAAAAAAAAAATAACGACACCACTGGTGGGAGAGAGTGTATACCGGCGACTTAGTGGCTGGGAAGGAGGAGATTTGGTTGCTAGGGTGTTTTTTATGAAGGAGTGCTAAAATTTGTAATTTTAGGAGTGGGTGCTATGCATGAAAAAAAAATATGGCCTCTTGTTTGTAATTTTGGGTAGTGGGTTGCCTATTTTTGAAAAATTCCCTTTACAAAATAGGACATTTTGGTGCAGCTCTCACATTTATTATACCAGTAAGAAAACTATTTAATTTTTAAACCCGTACAAGACAAACTCCTAGAAATCGCCAGGTCTTACTAGCAACCGGACTTGGCGATCACTTGCAATATCCCCTTGTGATTTATGGCGATCTTCAGAAGTTTTGTTTGGTGTGAAACTAAAATTACTTAAAAAGAAATATTGACCAGAAGTGTTGGAGCAGCACTAAATCTTTTTATTGATCGTTAAAACTTGTTTATTCTTCCTAGCTTAAATGGAGACTATTTAGCTTAACTTTAGTGCACGTCGGCCTCAAAGGCGGCCCATGGGCTATCTTGAGAGACCGACAAATAACATGTGATTTTTGCACTATGTAGTTATGCCGCTTAAATAAAAAAGTAGTTTTATATAATAAGCGTTAATATTCTGGCTAAGGTGATTATTTTTGTAATGTTACCATTTAAAATTTTCTTTTAGTTATCAATTATTTGTTGTTTTTTGGAATGTTTTTAAATTGCTTATAATTCAAACTCAACCTCCCATTGTTAGGTGATACATATTTCTCTGTTTCTTTTAGAAATGTAGAGGACATAACCTTGGTGTTTAATTTTCATTACTGGTGGCAGTAACCAACTTCATAAATTTATTTAAAAGAAAAAAAAATCGAAAAACTAGCATAAGCTAATCCACAGCTCGACTTAGGACTTAAGACGGAGGTCGGCTACTACTTGTCCTTTCTAATGAAGTTTTGGTGGCTAAAATATTGATACTCATCAACAAATAGAGCCTTAGACATTTTATGTACTCTTTTAAAGCCTCAGACTTATTAAACTGTTGGCAGCCTTTATAATTAGTTTAGAGTTAATGTCAAGTAACAAATCAAGCATTGGAGAAGATCAACGTGCCTCTCTAGGCAGTCCTCAAATTATAATTTGTGTACCATAGAGCCCACGCTAAAAGAGGTCGTAGAAAAATAGAGGCCAATTTAATTTCAATATCCAAATTTAGAATACATATCACTTTACTAAACCATAAGAGGGAATTAAGAAACAATAGGCGTTCCGCCCCCTACCCCCTGCAAGTAGGAATTAATTGGAAAGGCCCTAGGAAAATCAATGGTCTTAAACTTATGTATGCACATAACTTATGCTCATGTATCATATTTAGACAATTGGAGGGCTTTCAGTAAAAACTTTCCTATATTGATACTTAAAAATATTTGTACAACACTTACAAATAGGCATGTACTATGATTTTTTTATCATAGAAATATTTGCCCAACTACATTACATATTTTTCTAAATAATATTTGTACAACACTTACAGGAAGACATGTATGATTTTCAATCAGAAAAATATTTTCCAAACTATAGTTAAGTGTTTCATTTTGTTAACGGTCCAGTTCTCTTCAGTATAGTAGCTCAGGCTAGCACCAGAGTTAAACATTTAGCCCCGGTTAGAGAAGTCTTTAATTTTTTAACTTTTTAAATCAGTCTGCCAGAACCCGCAAGTAAACTGTTGAACTGCATTCCTGACGATCTGAACTGTTGGTCCTCTATGGTAGTACTTTGAGTTCAGGAAATAGGGTTATAAATTAAATATCTTTTTCAAACGGGACATAAGTGTAACAGTGGCAATTCTATTTCTGGAAATCTCCTTAAAAACAACGTACAATTTGCGAGTGCAATTGTAATCTAGGTAAAGAGGGACAAGTTTATTATGTGATCATTTTATTTTCTCTTTTTGGTGGAAAGAAGATACCATATATCCATTTACGGAAGATATAATATTATTACGGAAGGGGACGAACTTATCAAATTTGTTGGACGTGATAATATAATTTTGTCATATAAATTAAAACACGAATGTTACTCTATCCGTTTTAGAATGTATGAACCTTTTCGCTTTTCGAGAGTCAAACTAGATGAATTTTGACCAACAATTTAAGATAACCTTTTTCATCATATTGATATGCAAAGAGTTGCATATTATAGTACTTTTTGTATAGTTTTTGAATATGCAAATTTTTATTTAAAAATAGTAATTTAATATAGTTTAATTTAGGTTAAAAAATTAGTCAAATTGACTTTTAAAAAGTGAAAGTTTCATCCTTTTTGCAATTGATGGAGTAATATTTAAAACGAAAAATATGGTTGGACCACTATAGGTTTGATATTATAATCTGCACAAGAAATAACCTATATGTATATAGATGTCCATTCCCGTGGGCATTGGGTTAGGTATACTCTCCTTCCTTTCATATCTATAAATACGTAAATGCACTTTGCTTCCTTAAATAAAAGAAGAAGAAAAAGAGAATTTTAGAAAATGGCTGATGAAAATAGTGACATTTTTTCAAAAGGGAAAATGGATCAAAGAGGGAAGGAAGGAGGAAAAAATGTTCCCTTGGGCTCACTCTCCTCTAGTCAACTAGATTCCCTTACAGCTATTTGTGACACTTTCTTGCCCTCCATTGATGCTTATACTCTTTTTCAAGATCAAACAATGGATGATTCTGTCATCAAATTCCTTCACACTTCTGCCTCCATGAATGATACTCCTCAACAAGTAAGAGAGTTTACATATTCCCTTTCTTCTCCTGTATAAGTGGATCTAAGACAAATATTCAGTTTACATAAAATCACTCATTTCGATTCAACCATGCTGACTTTAACTAAATAATACTACTACATGTTGAATCTGTCTTTTGCTTGGCCGAAATTAAAGGAGTCGCAGATAAAAGACCAAATTAAACTTGTTTTTAAACCCCTTAGATTGTTACATTTTGCCCTCCATTGTTGTTCCTTGAAGTTTTTTCTATTTTTATGTTTACAGGTTGCATGGATGATAAGAGAAAGATTACAACATCCTAAGCTAAACTTATGCAAAATAGCTCTATGGTTACTATCAACAAGAATAGGAACTTTTATACTTTGTGGTAAGGCAAGCTTGTCGAGAGAGTTCCCATACTTGCAGAGCTTCTCTAAAGTTCCACCAAAGAAGAGAGAATCCATAGTTCAATCATGGTCACGCAGCAACTTCAAACTCCTCAAACTTCTCTTTGTTGCCTCGAAAGTTATAACTCTCTTTGTATTCTTCACTCAGGTATTGAATTATTTTAATAATCCATTCATTTTATTATGCAAAATCAAAATCCTAATTCTAATAGTATGATTGAACTATTGTTCACTATTACACTAACACCATACTCTATCTTAATTTTCAATGGAAGTTTTAACAATACATAGCAACCCCACGTCAAATATAACTACATCTAATTATTTTCCTCCATTTGGAATTTAAAATATGTTAATTTCCGTCTCCAACAAGGTTAGTTTGAAACGTGAAAAGTTTTACATTACCAGTTAAAATTTTACAGTAAATCATAAATGTAAGTCTACCTTCTTTTGGTAGGTTCCACTTCTGCTTTAATGGTGAAAGGTACATTTGCTCCAACCACCTTTAAAGTGGTTTAAAAATGCATTTAATTCATCATGCCTTGTTTTTCCCAACTGAAAATACGTACAGCTGCATGCATGGTAGTGTATATCTCCCTTTATGGGTTCCTCCTTTTGCCTTATTTCTCTATTCTTTCTTTATTGGAACTCCTGTTTAGGGTTTATTTATATTTTAGATAAGAAATTACAGAACCTATAAACGGTGGTGGGATGGGCGATTTGGATTCCATAATTACTCTATGATTAGGTTGACTTATACCCAAATTCATTTTTATATATTAGCATGGCCTTTCTGATTTTCTTGGTTCTCTTTCATGAATGATTACATATATATATTAATATAATACTTCTTCGGGTTGTATAATAAAAATGAGATTATACATTTAGGGGAAATTTTGATCACTAGCCATTTTTGGACGCGCTCAATGGGGACTATCCATCGTTTCAAAATTCATTGAAGAATAGCCAAAAATTCGCGCGCACACTTAAGCTCCATTAGCATTGGAAAAACACCCCAGACTAGCCTCATAACAAAATACTGGGGCTTTGAACAAAACTTGTTCAAAGCCCAAGTATTTTGTTATGAGACTTTATATATAAAGCTGAGTCCCATAACAAAATGATGGGGCTTTGAACAAGTTTTGTTCACGGCCCCAGCATTTTGTTATGGGTTATGAGACTTTATATATAAAGCTTCAGTCCCATAATAATGCTGGGGCTTTGAACAAGTTTTGTTCACAGCCCCAGCATTTTGTTATGGGACTGAAGCTTTATACATAGTCCCATAACAAAATGCTGGGGCCTTGAACAAAACTTGTTCAAAGCCCCAGTATTTATACTGGGGTTAGTTTACTGAAGCTTCCCCAGTACAAATACTGGGGCCTTGAACAAGTTTTGTTCAAAGTCTCATTATTTATATTGGGATTTGTCCGGAGATGGCTATTTCTCAGCGAATTTGTTTTTGACGGCTACAAATGCGCACCAATCAGGCCCCTACACTAAATTTTTACTACATTTAGCTCTCTAAGTTCTTGACAACTCATAGCTCACTTTAGTGTAGAAGCTAATCACTCTTTTATTCCATGAAAACTAAACTAAAATAAAATTTAATTAATGCACTCTAAACGAAATATGAAAACTAAACCAACAAATATAGCAATCTATCGCAATTTATTGCAGATCTACTTTATGAAATATGATATAAATGTACCTGTATATTAATAATGCAAGTGCAGTACATTATATCTGAAACTGCAGAAAGGACAAAACATTTTCTTCCTTTAAATTCAGCCAACTCACTTAATCTGTCATGTGGTGAAATATATTGACAATATTCTTGGTCCCCTATATATGCTGTATATCCCACAGTTTAGGGTAGTGATTTGTCCATCCAAGTTGGGTGCTGTGCAACCCAAAGTTTAAATGACTACTGATACACCCTTTTTTCTTTGAGTTAGATTGTCCATAAGGTCACTCAACTTATGTCAAGCGATTATTATAATTACCAACTTTGTTTTATTTTCCTATGTTACTTTACTTGTATTAATTGACCACCATAATTAATTATTTTTATTTTGTCTTTTTATGATCATTCTATTTTATCCAGTTAACTCATATGGTCATCCTAAACAAACTATGAACTCAAGCAAATTAGAAGTAAATTTCTTGTATAGCTGACCCATATAAGGGTATCAAGTTTAAGTAGGTTGATTCAAAATTATTTTAGTTTCTTTCTTTATTGTATTTTCCCTAAGTACTATAAATGTCATCCCATAAAAAAAACAAATAGAGGTTTATGATTTTGTTTAGAATGGCCATATGAGTTAACATGATAAAGTAGAAATAAAAAGATAAAACAAATATAAGTGATTATGATGATCAATTAACACAATATAGTATCCATAGAAATACAAAACAAAAATAAATGACCATGGTGGC